>CM026271.1:4174149-5496468 GCA_014851425.1 Senna tora | reverse complement strand
TAGAAACCAAAAATATGTTGAGCGAATGTAAGAGTGTAATAGGAACACAACCAAAAAATTATCAAAGGAAGTTCTAATTAATTTGTGTTCATATATTGTATTGCTTAGCGAATGGAAAACTGGCCATAGAGATTGTTTAAAGGGAACAATTAAAGGTAGCTAGCTAGATGACAAATTTTAGCTTGAAAAAATGGATTATATACGCATGTATATATAAAGAAACAAAAGATATCAGAGGATATATAGAAAACCAGAAAGTTCGATCAATATTTCCTTCAACTTTCTAAATTAAAACCAAATCTGAACCCCATAAAAATTTCTAACTCGATCAAGCAAAGAAAGAAATTATATGTAATTGATTTTTTTTCCCAAATTTCAAACGGAAGATTGTAGAAAACTACAAATCTATAGCAGGAAGTTAATAATATATATATTCACACCTTGATAAGAGTAGTGTCTTGTTGATGATGATGAGGAGGAGGAGGTTCATGATGATCTCCAGCAGTAGTAGATTCAGTTCTCAAAATCTCTTCCTTGACTACGCCACCTCCTTGGCCAGATCTCCTCAAAGCAAACTCCATAGCTATAGCTTGCTTTGCTTTTTCCTGTTTCTTTCCAATTTTCAATTTCGGGGTCTTCTAACCCCTTCAATCTTATAATAAGAGAGGACTTGCATGAAGTATTTGACTCCAGAGAAGAAAATTAATTAACAAATGAAGAAAAAATTTAAAAAATAAAACTATTAGCTTATTAGCTAGGGTAGAATAAATTAAATAAACGCCTCCTCTCACCCTCCAACGCGGATTATACACAGCTCCACCACCTACAAAAATGTCAACAATTTAACATAGTGAAAAATAAATATAGAGTTGAAGAAATTAAGAAACACATTGTGATTTTTTTAAAAAAAAAAAAAAGAAAAGAAGAATTGAAGTTCAACGTTGGAGACAAAATGTGAGAGAGAGGTTGAAGCCGCAATGGTCGGACCTAGCCGCATATCGTTGAAGCTTCGTACAATTACTTAAAAGTCACATGCTAGCTAGTTGCCCAAAACCATATGGACTTTTTAAGGTCAAACTTTCTTGCCACCACCGGTCACCGGAATCTCTTCTCTTCCGGTCAACGATTTTAACCCTAGCTAGCTAGTGGGCCTCCGGTACATGCACCCAGAGTTCCCGTTGTTGATTTTTTTTTCCTGTAAGAATATAATCATGTATGTCTCGTCCATGTTTAGGTGAAGACTAATTTAATTATTTCAAGCCGAGTACGATTAATTAATCATAAATTAGTCGGAATAAAGCCTCACCAACAAAAAAAAATTGATTAAACAACTACATTATTTAAGGATGGAAGAGTTTGAAAATTATTGAATTGAAATAAATTTGTAAATATGTAGTAAAGTATTTAATTTACAAAATCATATATATATATATACTAGAGGCTTCGCATACACGTACCGTGCATGTAATTTATTTTTTTAATTTTTTTTTAAAATATATTATAAAATTATGATTATTATATTTTAAATTAATAAAAAATTAAATATTAAATTATTTCAAAATTTTAAAATATAAAATAAAATATTTATTATATTTAAAATAATAAATAGAATCCTGGGAAGTTATCACTATTCTTATCTTCTCTCACCCATGATATTCTCACATCATATTTTTATTTTCTTTTTTAATTAACTAATTGACTATTTTAGGAGACCGTTGACGGGAAAACCCCACAGCCATATTAATATATATATATATATATATATTAATTATTATTATCTATCCTTTGATCCCCATTTATTTGCTTTTGCATGAATTTCAATGACAGATAAATTAGGATCCAAACTCCATACTCCACAGGGTTGTGACTTGAGAGAATATTGACATTCGTCATTGATTAGTTCAAGTTAATGACTCTTCTAAAATATCTAGCAAGAGGGCTAGTGTTTAACTTGCACGTTCAGACTCACCAATATTTTGCTATATATATATATATTTGAAATTTTCAAAATATATATACAACGCTATATTAGCTAATAGCTACCTTGATTTGAGGAATATTTTGTTTATATATTTCATTTTATGCAATGAACCTAATTGTCCAAGAAATAAGAAAAATATTCAGATGTTTTGTAATTTAGCAATTACGTACCCCTTGAGGCCTTGACTATTTTTTAATCACAAGAGCTTATGTGAGGCAAGCTGTTTTAATTGTTAATTATGAATTGTTTAATGTAATTTCATTGTTCAATTTGCATACTTATTTTCCTAACCGATTAAAATAAATTATCCATTTTACCCACAAAAATATATCGGTGAAACGTGAAAATAACTTAATTTAATTTTTTTGTGATTCATAAGCATGTAGAAATGATCACTAATGTATCATCTATGTGACTTTTTATGAGTTATATTAATAAGTAATTAAGTAATAACATTGAGAGATGAATTATATATCTATGGCCATCCATGAGAGGTAGCTAGGCACATGTGATATCAGCATTATCATGAATTCCCACATTAATAAATATATGGATTCCAATCAAACCCATATATACAATATAATGACTATGATTCAATTTGGATTATTGTGTCAAAATATTATAGTAAATTAATGACGAAAGTTGAAATCTTTTTGTTTAATAATAATTAAGAAGTAAGATGCTGACAAACTCTGCTGAACAAAACCAAAAGTTGGATTTTTACAAAGCTAATCTTGTTTTGACCAACTTAATTACCAACTTATATATATAGTCATCCTTAGATCATACAATTTTTTTTTTAATCTTAATTCTGTGTATATCTATAAGATATAAAATACTTATACCAAAATCAAAATTTTGATTAATTCCTCTCTGTAGGCTAAAGGGGGCTAATATATATATATATATATAGAGAGAGAGAGAGAGAGAGAGAGAGAGATGCATGACTGATGCCTTTAATTTACATATTTGCAACCTTCCATTTTCCTTCTCATTTATCCCAAACATTAAAATTTCACTTGATTCAAAAATAAAAATGTCATCAATGAAATCTTAAGAAATCCACGAGAATGATGAATATTGAAAAGGACCTAAAAGGGGTAGAAAATGTTGGTCATAGACGTTGAAAATTAAATAAACTCCAAATGGAACCATGATATAGTTGTTAATAGGAATAAAATAATGTGGCATGTGTCACATATATTTATATAATGCCAACTCGTTAATATAGTATTACATGGTGTGCATCATCATCTTAGGCATAAGAAATGAGAAAGATATATAAATAAAGAAATTTAGACAAGGTATAGTGTTTGAGTTAAATATAGCGTTTGAATTAATTAATGTAATTAAGAGACAACCTAGGGATCAACTCCGTTGACGTCTAATAATTTCATTTCTCGTCTCTTCCTATGTAGTTTTTTCTAATTCTCTTTCTCCCACAGCTACGATCCTTCTCTATTCTAAACAAATATTAATACCATGCATCCACTACGTACAAACCTTAATTTAAACCTCAATTTCTCTTCCCCTTTTTATTTGGCATTCAAAGTATTTAATTTTGTAAAAGAGATAATAATTGGAAATTAATCATTGTCTTTTGAAATTTATTTAAATTTATAAAATGTTAGTTATTATAAATCTTTTTTTAAAAAATTGAATTATCCAACGCATGCATTACATTTTAAAAATGAACATTAATCCTAAAGAGTGGCCTAGTTGTATTATTTAATATTTAAAAGAATTTATTTTATGGACAGTGGTGGGGTGAAGTAGAAGGGATTAGTCCCTCACAACATGATTATTTGGATTCAAATTTCCACTAAAAAAAGTGCTTACAATTAGTGCTTAACAGTGTTTCGAACAGAAAAATTACCTCCAATGAGTCAATGACCAATAGCGGGATATTAATGGGAAACGAAAAAATAATAATTTATTTTTTAAAATGTATCTAATTATGTCTGAAAATAATTAAAAAAAATACATAGTGTCAATTAACGTATATATAAACTTATTTAATAAAAAAGGCACTATAGTTTATCAATATCAATAATAATAATAATAATAATAATAATAATAATAAGGCACTATACATACATATATATATAACCATATAATAAAAAGTATATTAGAATTTAATGTGTGTCTAGTATCTTTAGTGCCCCAAATTTTGCTACAATGTTCATGTCCCCAAAATTTTTTTGGTTCATACCTATCCCTAAATTTTTAGTTTTGTTCATGCCTGCCCTTTTTACTAACATCGTTAACTTTCTTGACGTTTGCTGACGTAGACAATGAATATGTATCTCTTTTACCACTTCATTGTCCACCTCATTTTACACCTTACATTTAACTTTTTACTTTTATTAAAAAAAATTAACCTAATCCAAATAAAAAAAGTACAAACCAAACTTTTACCCTAAAATATATTCTTTTATTTAGATTAGGCCAATTTTTTTAATGAAAGTAAAAAATTAAATGTGAGGTGGACAATGATGTGGCAAAAGAAATACGCATTCATCATCCACGTCAGCAAATTTCGTCAAGTAAGTTAACGGTGTTAACAAAAAGGACAGGCATGAACAAAACTAAAAGTTTAAGGGTAGGCATGAATCAAAAAAAAATGTAAGGGCAAAAATGAACATTACAATAAAGTTTGGAGGCAACAAGAGTATTTTGCCCTTTATATATATATATATATATATATTTGTTTCTTGGTTTGGAAGTTATTTAGGACTCTTTGGTCTACGCTGATATTTGTGTAATGTACACGGCAAATTCCTCTTAATTAATTATTAGCTAGAATAAATAGACAAATGTAGGAGTGGATGTTGTGAAATTTAAAGAGTTGGACTTTACTAATTGACTACTTATAAAAAATCGAATCCGTCGAGCCACTTGATTTTTAAAATACGCGGTGAGTTGAAATTTTATTTAAGCCTGAGATGTGAGATGCAACTCGAAAAGGAAAAAACTTCAAAGTCTAGAAAGCTTTTTTTTTAGTTTATGAAAATAATCTTGTTTGAGAAACTGTTAAATACTAAATATAAATATTTCTTTTAGTGGAGATTCGATTAAGATTCATCAGAAGATTAATCCCTCCCATTAAACTTCTCCCATCAATTAATATTGTTTAATTCTTAATGTATTAATAAATTAGAAAAAGGAAAAAATCGACGATATATATGATCCATATATTTGATTTTATATATATATATAGATAAATTAATTAGTCAATACAATTTTTAAAAAAATAATATATTTGTATTAATATTTTTATTTTAAAAAAAACAGAGGATTGATGATTCTATTTATATATATAATATTTCAAATCAATAAGAGAAGTGACTTAACCTAAATCTGGAAAATGTACTATTTTCAGTACTGATCCCCATTATCCCAGCAAGCGGAGAAGAATTTGATACATGTGGGTTTTTACCCAAGAAAACCATGTAGTCATGCAGTTAACGTTATTAAGCAACATTCTCAATTATTTATTTATTTTTATTGTTGATGAAATGATTTTGTTGTTTGATACATAATTAGTTAGTTAATTGTTAAGTGATTGACTTGGCTTGTTTATTAATTTGTAAATTTGTAAAAATTAAATCTCTTTTCATCACTAATATCTCACGCGCACTCAATTTAATTAGGTCTTACATCTTATATCCATCACTATATTATTTTAATAGCTAAGAGCTGAGATGATTTTAATTTGTTTTTATATATAACTTAATATCTATTAGAGTGGGCTTGATGACTAATCTATTATACTACGAGATTTATTACTGGATTTCAATGAATGATGCTCAATTTTCATCCTCTATGGATCGAACTCGAGAGGCGATAGTTAAGAGAATATAAATCTCTTACCATTTGTACTAAACCAAGTCAATAGTGCCCTAGAGCTTATGATGATTGATGACTATGCATTAACGAATATGTGAGCTGTAATTGAAGTAGCCCTTGAATTTTTCCCCCCTTAGAAAGAAGACTTTAATTAGCTTGACTATATTAATGGTAGCATAATTATTTATTAATAATTAGTTAGTTTCGTTACAATACAATTAACCATAGTAAGTGTGATTATATAAAAGCAAATTACTATAATTAATTCCAAATTTAAGAGTGGACTTAACCAATTCAAATTCAAATTATATTTATGACATACGATAGAAGACTGGCTACATATATACTACTTTTTGTTTATTCCATTTCCATAGGAGAAACACAAATACACAATGTACTGTGCAATTTGGTCAATCATTGGGCATATGCAAAAGTATTTATTATGTCAACAAATATTAGTTTTGTGCAAGTATATATAACACGAAAATTTATTCTCTAAAGTATAAGAGAAAGAGTTGAAGTTTGAAAGTATGAGAAAGATTAAAAAAAAAAACTATCTCATATAATTTATTTATAATTAGGGTAAGTCTATCAATATGAGTCCTTTTATTTGAATTGATTCTCATATATATATGGCACTTATAAAAGGTTGATATATATCATGCATGTATAACAATAATAATGTAAACACATAGCTTAGCTATTAACAATATAATAAAGGACTAAGGCGTTGGATTGAGGAGGACTCTACTATTTAAAATGTCTTAACTACAAATTTGTTAGATTCTTGGGTTTATTATATTTTGAACTAAAGTCAGCTGTTTTGATCCATCATTCTTCAACTAGCACTACTTTATTTATAACCCAAGATTCCTCCCTAAAATGTCCATGTTTATTTATAAAGTTTATTTTGCCTGCCAAACATTTAGTATATATTACATCTATTAACAATTCAACATATAATTCACTTATATAAAACTACATAATTTAGTTTTAAAATGTAAATTATTAATTTTTGATATTGAGAACCGCTTTGTTTTAACTTAACATTTTCATATCAGTGTATGAAATCTTTTTCTAGGAAAAATGCATGTGTTGTTCAAATTTAATTTGAAACCATTTATAGGCAAGAAGAAATGAAAATCAATATTTCATTAATTAAATTTTAAAATAAGAATGATTAAAGTTAATCGTATATATGATAACATACTTAATAGTTAATACAATAATTAATTAATAATATATATCAATCATTCTTGATACACTAAAAAAATTAATTTTAATGTCTATTAATTAACATCATTTGTTAATAATTAAACGTTATATATAATAAATAGCACTTTTTTTTAGGGAAGCACATTATTTATTGATCACGATATTTGTTAATTAATTTAATTGTTATAATTTATGTTAAACTAATGATCTTGACACTATATATATATATATATATAATATTAGATTATTAGTTACTAATGAGGGGGATTGGTCCAAGTGATTTGGTATCATTTAAATCTTGTGAATGCTAATAACCTAATACTAAACATAATTTATAATTAACAATAAAATCATATATATATATATATACTAGAGACTTCTTATGCACCTTCGTGCATGCAATCTATCATTAATTTTTTAAAATATAATTATTATATTTTAAAATAATATATTTCATAGTTTTAAAATTTTAAATTAAAATTATTATCATAATTAATTTGAATTAAATGATGGGAAGTTATTTACTTCCCACTTTTTTAGTAACTATCATCATATATGTTTTCTCTCTCCCACTACCTCCTATTATATTTTTATGGCTAAAGTATTATTTTGGTCCTCAATGTTTGCATGAAGTTTAATGTTGGTCCTCAATGTTTCAAAAGTTTAATGTTGGTCCTCAATGTTTTTATTTTTGGTCGATTTTGGTCCTCAAGCGTAACACTGATAACTTTTTGCCGTTAAATGATGACGTGGCATACTTCTATGGCACACCCTCTCTCCTACATGTATATTTTAATGATGTGGCATGACACATCACTGCCATGTCACCCCAGATGATGATGATAATGATGCTGATGAAGGAGAGAAAATGATGATGTGGCAATCTGGGGTGACGTGGCAGTGATGTGTCATGCCACGTCATTAAAATATGACATGTAGGAGAGAGGGTGTGTCATATAAGCATGTCACGTCATCATTTAACGGTAAAAAGTTAACGGTGTTACGCTCGAGGACTAAAATCGACCAAAAACAAAAACATTAAGGACCAACATTAAACTTTTGAAACATTGAGGACCAACATTAAACTTCATGCAAACATTGAGGACCAAAATAGACCTTTAGCCTATTTTTATATATCTTAACTTCCTCACTTACCTTTCCTTCAATCAATTTTTTTTTTGTTATTTTTTAATTAAAAAATATGGCTATTTTGTGACCCTAATGACCAGAAAGGACCACAGCCATATTAACATAGATATATATATATACTCATAGTTTTATCTTTTTTGCATCAATAAAATTTTATACATTAGTATAAAGTAAAAAAAATGTGGTTGCTATTGTCAAATTAAAGTATTTTTTTCACGGGAAATAGAACGTAACAGATAAATAGACATCTAATTAAGAATAATTAGTAAGTATATAATATACATCGTAATTTTGAGGAAATTTAGGTTTTAGATAATGTGATCCAATAAAAAATGCAGGCTCGGAAACTAGTCAATGCATACATAAGTAAACAATATACGAAAACTTCAAGTGCTATTAATTGATCTATCAAGCGAAGCAGTCAAATATATCTTAATTAGCGCAGCCTCCTACTAAATTTTGTTCTATATATATATATATATATATATATATATATATATATATATATATATATATATCGAATTCATCATAGCAAAATTGTGGACATATATATATGTAGGAAGATTTTCTGGGTCTTCGACGCTGAGTATGATCTCCACACTATTGTATTGTGAGACTAATTCTTGAAGATAATTGGTGATTAATTAGAAATTATTTCTCGAATTATTTTTTTGAAATTAAAAAAATGTGTCCTCTTGAGAATTAAGACGGAAAAAAATGGAAAGTGATTAAAGAAGATCAAGAGAGAAGAAAGGAAATGAAGGTTAATCTTTTATATGTCATTTGTTTTTTTTTGTTTAGATGTTGATAGTTTATGTTAAATATTTTAATTTGAGGTATCTAGAATTTGTGAAAAAAAAGATAATAATAAAAAAATAATAATTAAGAAAAAATAATAATTAAATCTTTTATTATCATCTTAATTTTTTTTTTCTATTTCTCTTATTAATCCTCAATCCAAACATACTCTATATTGAAACTTAAATGACTTAGTGAACTCACTCTAAAAAACTAACTCGTAAAAAGGAAGAACCAAACTGCTTAAATACTCAATGAAATATTTTATTCTATCAGATGTTGGACTTAACTCATATATTTAATACTCTACAACATAGATTGAGATTAAGGAAGCTTTCTCTTGAATGTGAACCAACTTTTACATTTTCTTTCCTTTCTAATTTCCGTCAATAAAAAGGAGAGTTGCAAGATTTATTTTTTTAGTTGACCGTTCATTTTTCTTGTATACACATAATATTAATTCATCGTTTAAAAAAAAAAATTCATGCGTGTAAGCAACGTTGAATTAATTAAACAATGATGATGTCTTTGCTTTCGGTGCCTTAAAAATGTCCAAACAGTTTATGTGTGTGTATATATATATATATATATATTCAAATCTATCTTTTTATTAAAAGACAATATTATTTGAAGTTTAGACACATTAAATGTAAAGATCTCTTTCAACAAAGTAGTAAATCTTAATTCATCCTATTATGATGAATTAATATATGAATGTCAAAATGGATTCAATGAATAGGCAATCCGATCTCGTGATCCTCGATTTTTAGCGTTTTCTTTCTTGTTAATTTGCCACACATTTGAAATTGTTTTTTTTAAACTAAATTAGATGAACTTATTATAGAGATGAAATTGACAATGAGGAACTTTAAGTGCTAAATTAAAATTAATTAAAAACTTTAAAGATGAAAAATATAGTTGTGCGATTCATATATAATTAATTACACTCAGGATCTGAATATAGTAAGCTGTGTGGGATAATCCACGAAATGTTCAAAAAGAGTCTAATGTCTGTGATTAATTAAGGATGTTTCAGTCAATCCCAAAAGAACCACTTGTTTACGCAAAGCCTATCTATCTGACTATTCTGAATTCAAATTAAGAGAACTATACGCAAAATTCAACTACGTTTGTGTGTGTTTTTCACTTTATACCAATCAATTGGGAATTTTACCTTTAATATTGGTTCTTCATCGTAAAACCTTTTATAATTTTGAAAGTCTCTCAAACCTCTAGACCTACATCAATATAATTTCGTGTCGGTGCATATATATAATATTTTACATTTTCACTAACCACTTTGTTGAAAGGGAGTTTGTGTAATATTGAATGTATGAGTGATGGTGTATTTGGTAGGTTGCAATCTTAGATATTGTAGTATTTTAAATAATATGGTATGTAATATTATAATATAAAATACTATGGTATTTATAATACTAATATTTAGTATGATAATAGACTATATCTCATATATCAAACTGGTGAATTAGTCTCCTCCGGTCCAACTCCTGCTCTCAAAACGCGACCTGCAATCAACCCACGACGGGAGGGGGCTCCCGTGGTAGGACTCCGATGCTAAAGTCAGTGATCGGAAGTAAGAGTATATGATGAGTGAGTATAGATTCAGTACCTGCTCTGGTGAAACCTTCCTCGTTTATATAGGCTTCGCCAGGGGTGTTTTGGGCCTTTCCAGGGAAGTCGTTTTGGCGCGAGTCCATGTCAGTATAATTACCCGAAAAGTGCGGCGGCGTGAATAACACCCGTGACGTTGACGGATGGTCCCTCGGGTCGAGGGGAGCCGTAGGGGTCCGATGACGGACCCCAGGCTGGTGCCTCGTATCGGATCCGAGCCTTGGGCGCCCTCGTAGCGGAGCCGAGGCCGAGGGCTCGTCAAGAGGGCTCTGCCGTATCACAAACTTATAAGATATACATATTTGATATTTTTGTTGAACAACAGAATTTTTTTTGTAACTTTCTTATTTATTTTTATAAATTTTAATAAACTACATTATATATATATAAAAGTATTTTAAAAATCATTAAGTACTTTAAAAAACATTCACCCATATTTCTACACTAAAAAAATTATTATATTAAAATGTTTATTGAAAATTAAATAATAATAATCTAACAAAGAGTATTTTTAAATATTTAAACAAAGAGCAAAATTTGAACAAAGAGTTGACAAAAAAAAGGATAAATTTGATATTTTAATAAAAAGCTATTTTTTTTAATAATTTGATGTGAGATAACATAATTTTTGAATTGTCATCAGATTATATCCTTTTAGTAAATAAGTTTTTTTGTCGAACACCATTAGTGTTTTTCGTTAAATGATGACATAGACAATTGATGTGGACAAAATCTCTCTATTACGTGACATTTTAAATTGATGTGGATGATATTGAGTCACGTAAAACTCAAAATAAATTAAAACAAAGACCAAATGTGTACGTACATTTACTAAAAACAAAGGCGAAATACACAAGAAACAAAAAATAAACCAAAAGAGAGGCCATAGTTGTTCACGTCATCATTAAACGAAAAACACCAACGGCGTCAGACAAAATGACTTATTTGGAACAATTTGCAAACAAAGATAAAGGATTGATTTAAAACTTTTAAAACATAAATGACTAATTTAAAACTTAAATGAAATATAGATGACTAAAAATAAAGTTTTGACATTCTTTTATTAATAGAAAGAATGAGTTAGAAAATCCATTGACCATTAGGCATTTAGGCAATTAGGCGTTGTATAAATTCTGGGCTAGAGGAGAGTGAGTTGGGTTGGGCCAGGCTAATGTACGCTTCAATAGGGGCATTGCAGTTCGTACATGCTATATGTTCGATTTCATGCCGACACCTTGAGGAAAGACTGGCCCTGAATTCATCACGTTCAAGCTATACAGCTAGTCGAATCCTACGGCCCTTACTTAAGAATATGATTAAAATATTGGCAATATAACTTGCATATATATATATATATATATATATATATATAATTTAAAAAGACTCGCACGGAGAAGCAGAGTTAAAGAATACTGATAGTATTCTGCCAAAAAAAAGAATATTCATAGTAATCAATTATAGAAATGCTTTAATTTACACAATAACTAAATTATTAAATCCTAATGCATGAAATAATGGTCCTCCATATTAGCAACAAGGCATCGAGTTTGACAAAGGAAAATACACGGACAATCAGGTGAATGTCACATAAAGACAGTGGGATTAATATTTAATACAAATAAAAACAATAAAATAAACAATTATTGACTCCCGTGGCTACATGAGAATAAGCGGTGCAAGTAAGAATGGATATAGACAATATGTTTATCTGGAAGGACAACCTCCGCCGAAAGATCAAAGAGATGGTCTTTAGACTGAATGGAAATAAACGAAGCAAGGAATACTCTGCTTTTCCATAGCTCAAGTAAAAACTACGTAGGTCACCCCCATAACTTATTATACGCTCTTTCAGGATAAGTTTGGAATAATATTGTTGCCAAGCCATCCAACCTCATCATCATCATCATCACCATCACAGGAAATATGAATTTCAGAGCAAGCAATTATATAGCTCATCAACCGTTTGTCAATGTCATATATACCAGAACATTGAGTTTCACTCTCATATTTCTTCAACATCAAATTCTTGCAACTAACTAAGAGGATCATAATATTCTAATATTTAGTTCATCCTCATTCCTCAGCAATATAATGGCCAGTGTTAGAGGTAGCAGAAGGGTTGGAGTAAGAACAAGCACACATGCTCCTGTTGTGGAAGACATTGTACCTAATTCTGGGTGGACAGAGGACTCCATGGGTCATTACCTTCTAGTCGACCTTCCTGGTATATATATTCAATCAAATTGACATCTTCATTTTTTAGTGTTCTCGTGAGTGATTATATATACTTATTATCATCTTGGTTTTTTTCAGGGTTCAAGAAGGAGGAGGTGAAGCTTCAGGTTGAGGGGTCTGGCTATATAACAGTAAGAGGGGAAAGGCAAGTGAATGAGGAGAAACGTGTTCGTTTTGAGCTGATTTTTCCAGTGCCAAAGGATTCAGATATGGATAAGATTGTTGGCAAATTTGATGGTGAAATCCTTTATGTCACAGTCATCAAGCGAAATGCACAAGAAGTGACCAAAGAAACCGAGCCTGCGAGTGCTAAGCCTGCAATAACTGCAAATGGCAGTGTTGAAAGACCACAAGAATATAAACGTGAAGAAGAAAGTATTAGTGGCCATAGAGAGGAGGAAAGAATAAGTGAAAGAGTTCATCACACAGGTTTTTCTGAAGAGTTCATAAGGAAGTGGGAGAGAGAACCCAGTATTTTAACAAATGCAGTGGAAGTTTTGCGTAAAAACAAGGGTATTATAATCACTGCAGTTTTAGCCTTTAACTTGGGGGTGCTAGTTTCTCGCAAGTTTCAATCCTCATAAGCAGCATAGGTGAAATTCCTTGACCTTTATCCATAATTGTATATTCTGCCCTCAGCTCAAGTGTGCCTATTGTTTATGTATGAGAACAAAAAGGATATTTCATATACCAGCTCGTGGTTATGCTATTCATAAGATGTTATACCATAATAAAGTTTCATATTGATATTTAAACAACGATGTATGTTTATTGACAAAATCTGCTTTGTCACAATTCCTTATCATGTCAGAAGAACAGAGTGGGATGGAGATAGATCCTGCCTCCACGTCAATATTTTGCATAATATGTTTGATTATCTTCTTACTGAATATCAGATGACTGATATGTGAAAGAAAATCTCATACTTTTCTAATCAATTCGCCAATGGGTCTGAGAAATCCTTACTTAATCATAGATTTGCTTAGTTCTATACTGTAGAAAAACAAAAAGTGAAAATTATGACCTTATAATGTCCTGAATCTGTCGTTGTCAATTGAAGAGCTTACGTGAGCATTTAACTTCACTGGATATTCATATTCTATAACTACACCAACCCCAAAATTCCAATCACTTCATAGGGAAAATAGAAATGAAGAGGGGGTAGTTTCCTAGAACTTTCTAGTTCCTGATTTCTCAATGCTGGGTTATCTAACTGCTATGTTGTATATTACATGCCTGCTTCGAATCCCTTTGACAAAACCCCCACAAAATAAAGCTACAATATCAATCCAGAAGATGACTTCAACTCCTTTATGTTTTTCAACACATCCTTTGCATATGATTCTCTAAGCAACAGTATTCTTCAATCACCTCATCCTCAAAATACAAAATATGCAGAATCAGTCAGAGAGGCACCATATCAAAATTTGATTTTATCTTTACAGGATCAGATTCTACAAGTAGTCCACCAATATTGAAAAGGGCCCAAAACCGCATATAGCACAGATGCTGGATACAGAAGTTTCTTGGGCATCTGTGCCTTAAAGTTGTGACCCTAATGGTTTTATAAGTGCGAGTGTTTAAGTATTAACAAAACAACAAAATAAAATTTCTCTTTCAATCCTAACACTAGCACTTTGCTTGCAAAACTCAAATTTCCTCTTGCAACCACTAACTATATGTAAATGTATAACTTCTAAGATGTTCGTATATTTCCTATTATACTACATCTTAGGCAAAATCCAAAATGCTGAAGGTTGTAGAGCTTCTAGAGCAGGATATAAATGGGAAATGGAATGATGCCTCTAGGAGCTTCCTAAACACATTTGTAACCAATGGTTTCTTGAAATGAAAAAGAAACGGGTTTGGCGTTAGAGATATAGATGTTGACAAGCGATGATGTATAGGGAAGAATAAGGGAACAAAATGAGAGATAAAGGTGATGCCTTGTCTTTCAACTTTATTTAAAATGTGGGTGCTTTTGACAAAAAGGAAGAGACCCTGGTTAGGACGTAGAATCATGTGCTTTCCTTACATATGGTTTCTGATTATAGTAACACAAGAGTCTTAACCTTCAAACTATGGAGTATGGACCTAGCAATTGATGCAGCGCCCTAAGCCACTATAGTAACACAAGATATTTATTTTATGAAAAATTAATGTTGGTGATTAATCACTTAACAACAAATTTAAAATTCGAAATAACAATGTTTTAACAGTGCTATTTGCACATTCCAAACCTCACTTACACTCCCATTCATGTAAAATTATAAGATAAAAATTTTGGCTGTGTAAGACAAAAAGAATGTATATATAATTGGTATGGTCATGCTTGATCTTAAATATATATATATATATATATATATATATATATTAAAAAAATTCATTGCAGAACAGGATAACTCTTTTCAAATAAGAAACTTAAAAAAAAAGTACATGATTCAAGATGTTGATTTAAACCTTAACAATGAGTACAAATGCATCAGTATTTGCCAAGTTATGGCTTAGGAAATTGATTAAAAATTAAACATCAGGACTTTTTGTCTAGAGCATTAGTGCAATGCAATTAGAGTGCACCTAACTTATCATTCTTGCATGTTACAAACGCAGTGGAATCATATAAAATATCATTCATCCTAATGGAATAATTATTAGGAAAACAGAAAGGAGAAAAGGCTGAGGTGGATAACGAATCCAGAGTAGGCGGAAGACAAAAAAGTTGAAAGAAAACCTTCAAGAGAGAGCATGGAATCTGATCTATAAATTAAGGAAAAATAAATTTAAGAAAAAGCACAAATTCAAAATTAAAAGAAAATAAAATGAAATAAACGACCCATCAAAAGAATTAAGAAAGCAATCCGCAAAACCGACCTGCGTTTCTCTCTTCTCTTGCTATCAACGGCCTCTGTTCTTTGCTGCAATTTCAAGCATACCGGAAACAGAACCTGATACCGTCAACAAAATGAGAATATGACGACGCCGTTTCAGCAACAGCAGCCACCGCAACCTCCGAGAACGATCAGAAAGCTTATCGTTGAAGTAGTGGATGCACGCAATCTCCTTCCCAAGGATGGCCAGGGAAGCTCAAGCCCTTACGTCGTCGCAGACTTCGATGGACAGAGGAAAAGGACTTCCACAAGGTACAGAGAGCTCAGCCCCGTTTGGAATGAGGCTCTTGAGTTCATTGTATCTGACCCAGAAAACATGGAGTTCGAAGAGCTAGAAATCGAGGTGTACAACGACAAGAAGTTCGGAAATGGGAGTGGACGGAAAAATCACTTTCTCGGCAGAGTAAAGCTGTACGGGACTCAATTCTCCAGGAGAGGGGATGAAGGCTTGGTGTACTATACGTTGGAGAAGAAGAGCGTGTTTAGTTGGATTAGGGGTGAAATTGGCCTGAAGATTTACTACTTCGATGAATTGATGGAGGAAGATAGGCCGCCTCAGCAGCCGGAGGAGGAGCCACAGCAGCAAAATACAGAGCATGATAAGACGAAACCGCCAGGGGTAGTAGTGGTTGAGGAAGGAAGAGTGTTTGAGGTTCCTGGCCCAATGGAGCATTGCGTACCTGAAGTCCCTCATCCTCATTCACCTCGTGTTGTGGTTGTTGAAGAATCGCCGCCGCCGGTGGTCCAAGTGCCGCAGGATCAACCGATGCCGGATATGGCAGGACCACCTGTAACAGAAATGCAGTATCCTCCAGAGGTTAGAAAAATGCAGGCAGGAAGAATACCGGGAGGTGAGAGAGTTAAATTTTTGAAGAGGCCGAGTGGAGATTATTCTCCTAAGGTAATATCCGGAAAGCCCTCCGGCGTCGAGTCTGAGAGGGTTCACCCCTACGAGCTGGTTGAGCCAATGCCTTACCTATTTGTCAGAATCGTGAAGGCTCGTGGACTTGCTCCGAATGAAAGCCCCTACGTGAAGATTCGAGGTTCCAGTCATTTGCTTCGATCAAAACCTGCAATCTACCGTCCAAATGAGCCCAATGACTCACCGGAATGGAATCAGGTGTTCGCCCTCGGACATAAGGCTGACACAGCGAGCACGATTTTGGAAATTTCAGTTTGGGATTCCCCAAACGAGCAATTTCTAGGCGGCGTTTGCTTTGACCTCTCGGACGTGCCCGTACGAGACCCTCCTGATAGTCCCTTGGCTCCGCAATGGTACCACCTTGAAGGCGGCGCTGCAGAACAAAATTCCGGCCGAGTTTCCGGTGACATTCAGCTGTCCGTCTGGATTGGTACACAAGCCGATGATGCATTCCCGGAAGCATGGATCTCCGACGTACCAGACGTGGCACACACTCGCTCCAAAGTATACCAATCACCGAAGCTCTGGTATCTGCGCGTGACTATAATTGAAGCACAAGACCTCAACATCCCTCCCAATCTTCCACCATTAACGGCACCGGAGATTCGAATAAAAGTGCAATTAGGATTTCAATCCGCACGAACAAGGCGAGGATGCATGAACAACCATAGCCTATCAATCCATTGGAACGAAGACCTCCTCTTCGTGGCCGGTGAGCCTCTCGAAGATTCCATGATTCTCCTCGCAGAAGACCGTACAACCAAGGAAGCTGTGCTACTAGGCCACATTGTAATTCCACTCACCTCCATCGAGCAACGAATCGACGAGCGCCACGTGGCTTCGAAATGGTTCACCCTGGAAGGTGGCAGCGGAGGCGGACCCTACTGCGGCCGAGTCCACCTAAGAGTCTGCCTAGAGGGTGGCTATCACGTGCTGGACGAAGCGGCGCACGTGTGCAGCGACTTCCGTGCGACGGCGAAGCAACTATGGAAGCCGACTATCGGAATTCTTGAACTGGGCATCTTAGGGGCTCGTGGCCTCCTTCCAATGAAACCCAAAGGAGCAGGAAAGGGGTCCACCGACGCTTACTGTGTAGCCAAGTACGGAAAGAAGTGGGTCCGAACCCGAACCATCACGGACTGCTTCGACCCACGTTGGAACGAGCAGTACACGTGGCAAGTCTACGACCCTTGCACAGTTTTGACCATCGGTGTGTTTGACAACTGGAGAATGTTCGCCGACGCGTCAGAAGAAAGACCCGATTGCCGCATCGGAAAGGTACGCATACGAGTGTCCACTCTTGAGAGCAACAAAGTCTATACAAATTCTTATCCTCTCTTAGTCTTACTTCGAACCGGGTTGAAGAAAATGGGTGAGATTGAGTTAGCGGTTCGGTTCGTGTGCCCTTCATTGTTGCCCGATACTTGTGCCATCTATGGTCAACCATTGCTTCCCAAAATGCACTACATCCGCCCACTCGGGTTAGTACAGCAGGAGGCGCTACGTGGCGCCGCCACAAAGATGGTGGCTCAGTGGCTCGCAAGGTCGGAGCCACCATTGGGACACGAAGTGGTTCGGTACATGTTGGATGCAGACTCGCATGCGTGGAGCATGAGGAAGAGTAAGTCTAATTGGTTTCGGATCGTAGCGGTTCTAGCATGGGCGGTCGGGTTAGCAAAATGGTTGGACGACATAAGGAGGTGGAGGAAGCCTGTGACCACAGTGTTGGTCCATATTCTGTACTTGGTGCTTGTTTGGTATCCAGATTTGATTGTTCCTACTGGGTTCTTATACGTGGTTTTGATTGGTATATGGTATTACCGGTTCAGACCCAGGATACCAGCGGGTATGGATACCCGGTTATCACAAGCGGAAACGGTTGACCCGGACGAGTTAGACGAGGAATTCGACACAATGCCGAGCTCGAAACCACCCGACATAATTCGGATCCGGTATGACAGGTTAAGGATGTTGGCTGCTCGGGTACAAACAGTGTTGGGGGATTTTGCAACACAGGGAGAGAGGGTTCAAGCTTTGGTGAGTTGGAGGGATCCAAGAGCGACCAAGATATTCATTGGAGTGTGTACGGTAATCACAGTAATAATGTATGTGGTGCCACCAAAAATGGTGGCAGTGGCTTTAGGATTCTACTACCTGCGACATCCCATGTTCAGGGACCCAATGCCTTCATCTACCTTGAACTTTTTCAGGCGACTTCCAAGTTTGTCTGATCGCTTGATGTAGATTAATCATTCACATTCACACTGCACTACATTACTATTGTAGGTGTTGTTTTACTTCTTTTTTTTGAATTTTTGAATTTGCTTCTTTTGGGACAATTTCTTCAGACATCCAATTTTAAAATATTGGGATGGTGGGAAGAGTGAGACAACAAGCAAGTATTTTAGTGTTGAAAAAGTTGTCCTCAATAATAACGTTGTAAGGAGAGAAAAGGAGGAAGGTGGGATTGGGAAGGTGAAGCAAAGTGGTTGGTTAGTTGATGTCATGTTCTTTTTGCTGTAATCAACTAGACTCATTGATTGGTGATTACTGTCAAAATTTGAAATAAGAGAAAGAAAGGGGTGTGGAGGTAGAAGATTTGGTGGGGAGAATTTTCCTGTTTGGGAAAGTATATATCTCAGAATATCTTTCTGACATAAAAAAATTGCATTAACAGCTTATTTTTAATGCTTCTTCAATCTTTATGTTGCTTAATTTCAAATTGCACGGCGTTTTGATATTATAAATTTATACTGTTACTTTGATTTCTTTGTTACAAGGGCAATGCACAGTTATGAATGCTGGAGCTAGTTTTAATTGTCAAGAAAAAAGAAAACTGAACTATGCACATTTCTTTACTGCTTAATGCTTATGAAAGACGTCTTAATTTTTTTAAACATAGCATAGAAGGAACTCTGATTATTTTAACAGATGGGAAATTACCAATTTGGCAGAGTGCCAAGATTCCTAAATAGAAAACAGAATATCTTGAAAGTTAATTTTGGGAGAGTGGAAACACATGGAAATGAAATATGGTCTCTAGTGATCTCTAGAATGTTCCCTAATGTTATATAACTCAACCAAAAATGAAATACAAACACATACAGTCATAAGCCCATAGCTATAGGGTTGTGTAGAAATTGTACATTATGGTAAAATTCAGAACCACATAAATATTTTTTAAGAGGTGTACAATTTATGGATATTAGTCTTCTCTTTTGTACAATTTAAGAGGTGTACATAAATATTTTAATTATAGTAGGACTGTTACTTTTATCATTTCGATCATTCAATTAATAAAGTAAATTGCTTAAAAGGATATCAGAATATCAATTAATTATAGTCTTCTCTTTTTTAAAAAAATTTGGTGAAGTAATTTAAATGGCCCAGATTCAACCTAAATGGGTTTTTTGGGACCATTACTAAAATGGGCTAGCTAGTAAGTAACCTGATTTAACCCATGTGTCCTAGTTCTTCTGTAACAACGCAGATTTGTTCCTTGGATTGAACCCTTGTTCCCACCAAAAAAAAAAAAAAAATTGAACCCTTGTAGTTGTACGTCAGTTGTAAAAAAATTCAAAATTTTCTAGAATATTATAAAATACAAAAGAAAATGGTACTTGTTTCATTTTAACTTCTGTAAGATTCACTAGTTTATGGCACTATTAACATTTATGCTTTCCAGAGGAAACAAAATAAAAAAAAATATTGCAGCCCTTGATTTACATATATATGGGAAAGCCTGAAGAAAAACATAACATGAAGGTGAAAGTTGAGAAGAAGGGTAAGAAGGAAAAGGTGCAATATTTCCAAGTGACTGAAGACTCAGTGCTGAGTGTTTGGTGTGTGTGTCTTATTCCTATTATAGAGTCGTTAAACAAAGACAAAATAATGAGGTTAAATCTATATGCTTCCAAATGTGTACTAAAACACTCTAGTCAGCTTAAGAGTAAAGCAATAATTAGTGATTAAGTACAGTAATGAAGTATGTTTAGAACCTTAATTTACTGTTTTAGCATGGCCACTGAAGTTAGCTTAAGTTTTACTCTTTCTCTATTCGTCACCATCTTCGACTCTCTATGTTAGGAATTGGTTCATGGAAGTTTCGTTTTATACAGGGTTCAGTGAAACGTCTATTCTGTACAAGAGGAAACTTCGCCTCTTCCTTTCTTCTCTTCCCAATAAATTCTCAATCAAAAGAGGCAAATCACATAAAAAAATATTGATTTCTAAGCATTTTTTTATAGAGGAAATGAGCAAGTGTCCTGGCTTATATTTTGATATTGGGAAAAGGGCTAAAGGTTTTACGATCATCTTCTTTTCTTTTCAAAGATTCTGATATGATGATCTTGAAAGTTTCATTTCTCTTTTACATTCTAACACATTTGATTTCATTTGTCTCAGATGTTCTTCACAAGAACTATGCCCACCAGCCACCCATTCACTATCACTACCAATTCATGGACTGGAATTTAGATCTTTCTTGTCAACGTAATTAGAATATCAACTTAAATTCTTTCTTCTTTTTTTCACAAAAATGCAACAATTATCATCCAAAAGATTATACTTGAAAATGGGTATAGAAACCATGGAATTTGATGTCTGACCATAGTAGTGTCTTGATGTAATTGTAACAGTAGATGCTATTGTGCCTGGACTGAGGAGTATCTGCAACTTCACCATACCTGATTCCGGGAAGGTAAATTTTATTTTTTTTTAAACACATCATCGACAATGTTCTCGAAACAGTCTATCTGTTTGTATAGGTAAGACTACATACATCTAACACTCCCCAGATCTCACCTGGTGAGAGCCTTATGCACTAGGCCGCTCTTTAAACACATCATAAGTGTCATCTTTGGTTCTGTTAAACACATGAAGAGTATGATCCTAGCTGATTTGAATTTTGATAATGACAGGTGGAACTGCAACACCTGAGTAACTACACAGGGATTACTGGGTGCATTGGATTGATAGGAAAAGTAGATGGAGGATATGAACCTGTTGTGAACTTCTCGGGTCTTATAGGAACAAATATTCTGTCTTTGGGAGCCAACGTAGCTTTTGACATATCATCAAGAGAAATCAAGACTATCAATACTGGTTTCAGCCTCAACACTGACTTCTTCGTTGCTTCTATGACCATGTGAGCTATCTTACACTTAACAACCATATATTTTGTCACATGAGGCTGGAAAGGTTAGATGTACACAATCTTACCCCGCAAGCATAGAGGTTGTTCTAAGATTTGAACCCTCTGTCTTGTCCCGTGTTAGTGTCTAGAAAAATTTTCAAGTAACTACTACACTTGAGAATTTGTTAAATTCTATGCTTTTTAGTCCTACATACATGAGTTAAAAATTTGAAGAATCCAAATTAATTAATTTTGTGCAGGCATGACAAGTTTGACACAATGAAAGCTTCGTGCTATCATGAAGTGAACCCTCTGACGAAGACAGCCATAGCAGCAGAGGTGAAGCACAGTTTTTCAATGAACGAGACAGGTATAACCATTGGTGCTCAGCATGCAATGGTTCCAAGTACAACGGTGAAGGCTAAACTTGACACTAACGGCAAGGTGGGTGCCCTTATTCAGCAAGAGATATGGCAGAGATGTTGTATATCTATGGCTGGAGAAATGGATTTTAGGGCCGAAAGTAAAGTTCCTAAGGTTGGACTCTCTCTGGCTCTAAAACCCTAGTCAATCTCACACACACAAAGATGCTGTAATCTTTCAATTTTTCCCCCATCCATTTACGTTAATATTGGAGAACAGTATGAGATTTTATGTTGGACTAAACTAAGATAAAGTTACTTAGGTGCTTGTTATAAAGTTCACCAATATAATTAAAATATATAGCAAAAAAATTTTATATAACCAATCATGGTAACTAATCAAATAGGACAAAGAATATAAATAATGCTTATGATTAGTGAACTTTATAACAAGCATCCAAACAACTTTACCTTAATTTTTTTCATTCGTGTTAAGTCTTCTATGAGGGTTGACTGTTGAGTACCTAGAAAAGTAGTAGATAGTCCTTATGAATAAGTAATTATAGTTTTAAAGTGTTTTTAGCAAATATTTCTAGTCCACAAATCAAGATTTTTGAGCTGCTTCTTTGTACTTTATACTGAAATTGATGCACAAAAAAATATAACTGTTCTATGAAAAGCTCAATCTTAAGAAGTTGAGTATTTTAATTTATTTCTCTCTTCTTTATTTTAATAAAAGATTTAAACGAGGATTTAAAACAAAAAAATTAAACGAGAGAAAGAAGATGTAAGAAAGAGACGGAGAGAGGATAACTCAACCTCTTATGTTCTACATACTCTTTTTCACGAAAATATAAGAAAGCAAAGCAAAAGCATTTTTTTAATGTCATGAAAATACATTCAACCATTGTTGCTGAATGCTGATATATACAATTCATACCCTTTTTCAGTTGTTAACCTTTGCTTTGTTTGGAGAACTGTGTTATAGCGTATATTACTATAAAAAGCCAACAACCTAGAATTATTTTTAAAAAATCCGCAGTTAATTGTCTACTCCGTTGAATATGGATCAGCATGAAGTACCCTCAAAAGGTATACAAAAAAGAAACTTCCTTTAAGGTACCTTTGGCAGCATAGAAAACTTGTATCTACAGGGATAATTGATAGTCCAAGTAGGGAATTTAAAAGAAGGCATGGCTCACAATATCACAAAGCACAGTGCACAGTAAGACAAGCACACGAATAGAACATCACCAATACTCCTGTACAAACCGGATAAGAGAACTTGGTGGAGTAGAAACTACTAGTGATGAGAAGCCTGAAGAAGTCCGTCGCGAATTTGAGTGGCTACATCACGGACAGCTCCAGGTCCATGAGGAATGAACACAGCAGAAGACTTGGAGGCAGCACCAATTTCTTTCATGGTGTCAAAATACTGAGTAACAAGGACCATGTCCATGACATCTTTAGCAGTAGTCCCTGGTACATTAACTGAGAATCCAAGCACACTATCTCTTAAGCCATCCACAATTGCTTGACGTTGGCGAGCAATACCCAGTCCGGAGAGATACTTTGACTCAGCCTCACCCTCAGCTCGCTTAATTTGCAGGATTTTCTCTGCCTCTGCTTTCTCATTAGCTGCCACCCTCAATCTTGCAGCTAAAAAGAGAAAAGTTAGAAAATGAGAGTACACAAAAAATTAATGAGAGAGAACTTTTCATTAACTTAGCCTGCACTAGGCAGAGAACAAAATAGTCATACTGCTCATTTAGTATACCTGCATTGATTTCATTCATAGCCCGCTTGACATGCTCATCTGGCTCTATATCAACAATCAGTGTTTGAACAATTTCATACCCATAAGCTGACATAGCCTGTTAAGAGAAACAAAAATATATCACTATATCAGAATCAAGTTAAACAAATTCCTAAGTTAACATTATCAGTAAGTATCATAAGAAATAACCTTCTCAAGTTCTTCCTCCACAGCTTTGGCAATTTCATTTTTCTGCTCAAAAGCATCATCCAAATCTAGCTTTGGAACACTTGCTCTGATTACTGCAATAAGAAAGGCATTTCATCTTAAACTGATGAGTTATGCTTTAATTCACTCATTGCATATTTGCAAGTATCACATTAATCAGTGTTCTGGTTTATACCATCAAAAACATAAGCTTGGATTTGGGATCTTGTATTGCTAAGTTTGTAAAAAGCATCGTTGGCCTTGTCTGCCAGGGCACGATATTGAACAGAAGCAACAACATTAACAAATACATTATCCTGAAAGCAAACCAGAAAAACCAATCAACCGCAATTCACTGCAAAATTTTCAGATAAATAGTATTAACTTATTAAGCACTAAGTTGTATTAAACAGCAAAAGCAATCTGCATAAATAAAAGTGAGTGTCAGAGGCTCCTAGTTGACAAAACAAATAGCAAACAGTAACAACAAAGCAAAAGGATTTTTTCTTTTAGTGAAATAAGTGCAGGGATGACAATGAATATTGCGTGAGAAAGTTTTCCTACTACACTTCCAAGAAAAGATGCCAAGCAAATGATGTAACAAAAGGCGATTGAAAGGCATGCAATGAACTATAGATTAAATTATAGCCAAAGTCACAGAAAATAACTACTAACCTTTGTCTTTGTCTCACATCGAATATCCAACTGCTGTAGCCTAAGAGAGAGATGGCCAGAAAGTTGATATCCAAGGATCCATGGCATGCAATGGAATCCTGGCTCAAGTACATCTTCAAACTTTCCAAATCTTTCTTTTATAGCCACCGTGGATTGTTCAACTTGTATACAACAGAGAAGATTTCCCATTTCCACTCCGCTGCAATATTTCTAAAATTTTATTAGCACATCATCAACTCAATTAAGATATAAGTATGAGAATGAGAATATCACTGCATGAAAGAATGCAATGCAATTTGTGATAAATATTCCAACTACCAACCATTAAAATACAAGCAAACAAATGCTACCTCCAAATAATATAATAGATTTCAATGTATGAAATGAAACAATAAAAGCTACTGGTAGTCTGGTACGCAGAGTCAAACAGAAATAAATAAAATCAATGCATAGAATCCTAAAACCCTGAGTCAATTTTCTTTGTCGTTTAAGTGGTGAGTTCAAGCATGTGCATGCACGCACAGGATTATGAACCCCTGATCTCTTCCACAACTTTGTTATTAAGAAAACTCGTGGGAATACACACGCACATGACATGAGGAGCAATAAAAACTTACATGTTTGAAAGCCAAAAATGGAAGCAGATAGAGGTAGCAAGAAAAGTAAAGAAAATATTGTCAGAATTCAGAGTGACGTCTCAAAACACAGTTAGGCCTTAAATGCAGACTCAGCAAAGATGATTTGGGAGGCCTTTTCACCGTTTGCTTAACGTATAAAGCAAACCAACCATAGAATATAGACAAATACATGCCATTCTTATCTCTTGATATACATCACCATTAATTATGACCCGTTTGTTTCAATGAAAAATCCTATTTGCATACGCATAAATATTTATAAATTATCTGTCCGAATAAAAAAGCAAACCAAAAAGATAAATCTTAAAGTCCTCGTTGAGGTAATTCCTAGCTAACATACAGATACAACCTAGAAATGCATTGGTTTAGTAGAACTCAAAGGCGACAGTGATATAATTGTTATATAGTTATAGTCGTAATTTTTTAGTTTATCTGTTTGGCGTAATTCCCCCGAAAGAATCGCAGAGATTATTAGCATATAATTAAATTAGTCAAACGAGTAGAGAATAAGAAGTTTATAAAACCAGCAGCTATCTGATAACGATTCAATACTGGGGGAACATACTATACACACATAATTCGAAGAATCTTGCGACCTAAAATAGAAATATTTGGCAAAAATCTACTAGGGAAATTGAACTTCTGCCTGAGAATTAAACTAATCAAAATGTACCTTAATCTTGTTTTGCTTCGATCAGAGAGCTGGAATGTTGATAAGTTGATGATACTGAAGGATTTGGAGTGTTGGGCTCAAAGAAAAACAGAATCTGTGAGCATTGAAAATGGAATTTGATAGCAACGTTAAAAACAGCGGGCGGACAGAATTAGGAGGAATGAAAATGGAATAATTAGAGAATAGAGAACAAGAGTTTATTATTCTATATACCTTCAAATATCCAAAACTGCGTATTTAACTATTTATACACATGAAAATTGCAAGTCCTAAACTCTTTGTACGCGCTTACTACGAGAATTAAAATTTTAATTTCGGGATTATAGTTCTGCCATTTTATAATCCCATTACACAAAGTCAGAATATATTTTAAAAAATAAAAATTACGAAAATATGTATAATTTGAAAGAATGATTTGCACTCTACACGAATTTTGGAGAAGAGTAATAAATAGTAAATACCTTGAATAATTGAATTTACAGATTTATATTTAATTTTTATAAAAAAAAGTGGACAGCTATTTTAAAATTAGTTTTTTTTCACAAAAATACGGAATAGTTTTAGATGGATATTGACTTTTGACTTTATTTCTTTTTTATATAATATATTTCTTAATATATAGACGTTTTAAGAAGTTATCCGTATGGATTAAAAAAAAAAAGTTATCCGTCCTAATCGCCTCGTCTTAACCAATTAATTTCTATACTAAAATGTAAATGAAAATATTCCAAAATCGTCGAAATTAGTGTTTTTAACAAAAACTGAAAAGAGACAGGCAGAAATGGAGATGCGGGGTATCGATCCCCGTACCTCTCGCATGCTAAGCGAGCGCTCTACCATCTGAGCTACATCCCCTTTTGAATTATGCGTTTCGTATAAAGTAATTGGAGCAGATAAACAGTAACGAGAAACAAAGAGGAAGTGTTAACTTTCAAATTCTTCATTCTCTTTTGCAATTGTGTTAACTTTATATATATATATATATATATATATATTTCTGTTTTTTTTCACAAATTTTTAATTATTTTGATCATAAAAGTTCAAACTAAATGAAGTACACTGAGAAAATGAAGTATGAAAATAGACAAGTACACATGATTAAAGGAATCTCCATCAATATTGGTCCATACAGCCAGCGAAACACAAAAGATATGAATTTTGACACAATGACAGACCGACATGACTTATGATATAATATAACTTAAATATCTACCTATTCCTCTCTTTCTCTCTCTTTTCATTATTTAGAGACGAAGCACAACACATAATGTCATTATCTATTATATATCATATATACTTAAAAGACCTGCTTGTGTTTGAGTCTCTAAAACAATAATAAAGTATACCTCAAACAACAATTGATCTGTACTTATAGGAATTAGCCCAGAAGAGGTAATGAAGAAAGTTCAATCCACTCAAGGCACACATGAACCAATAAAACCTCTCAAGGTGATAATGATTCAAGTTGCTACCAAATAGCCATGGAATGTGTCCAAATGTCCCACTCACCTTATTCACTATAGAAACAAGCACTGTACTGAGGAAGTATCCCATGGCTAGAGAGGCCCAAGACAGAGCTGTGGCTAAAGACCTCATGCTTAGTGGTGCTTCTGTGAAGAAGAACTCCATCATTCCAGCCAAAGTGAAAAGATCAGCTGAACCAAGAAACAAGTATTGTAAAGCCACCCAAAGGAATGTGATAGGTAAAGGTTTAGCAGAATCTAGCAAACCAAATTTGGAAGCCACATTTTTTCTCTTCATTTCTACTAGAGCAGCCACAGCCATGGCCACAATAGAGAGGAATAGGCCTGTCCCAATTCTTTGCAAGTGGGTAATCCCCATTTCTGTGTTGGTTAGTTTTCTAGCAAATGGGACAATGAGGTGGTTGTATAGTGGAGCAAGAATCATGATGAAGATGACTGGGAAAACAGGAAGAGAAGCTGGTGGGAGCTTGAAGGAACCAAGACTAGTGTCCATGGTGGCAGATTGTTGGACTGAGAAGGTGGAAAGCTGAGCAAGGCAACAATTGAGCATTATGGTGGACATGAAGATGGGAAGGATTCTTATTACTACCTTCACCTCTTCTACTTCCTTTGCTGTGCATTGAAGCTTTGGATGTACTGGCTCCATCACAGCCCTATTAAGGAATTTTATGCTTTCTGTCAGAGTCTGACTTTGACTTTGACTTTGACCTTGTACCTTTTTTCTGTTGTTACCTTCTTCTCCCTCACTCATTTCAGTTGCATAGGATGGACTTGTGGCCATGCTCGTTATGGCATTGGCTGAATTCCTAGCTTTGCACTTGTTGTGAATTGCTGCAGCAACAACCTGTTAGCAAATAAATAAAGCAGCTCCTTTAGCTTGTTTTCAAAATTCAACATGTTGATCTATATATGCAGTCTAAAATTCCATTTTGATCCCTCACATATGTCTATTTTCTTGATTTGATCCTTCACAAATTTGTGCTTTCAATTTGGTCCCTCTGTTTGGTTGTTGTTTAAATAATTAATGGATCTGATGAGATGGACCATTTGGTGCTGACTAGGCAACATTT
The DNA here is from genome assembly GCA_014851425.1 of Senna tora. NCBI lineage: Eukaryota > Viridiplantae > Streptophyta > Magnoliopsida > Fabales > Fabaceae > Senna > Senna tora. The sequence continues at coordinate 5,467,800 of CM026271.1, read as the reverse complement.
AAAGTCTACTAAAATAATTTTTTCCTTATTTTTTTCCCAATCAGAAAAATGGTGCATTAGAATTTAACAAAATATTGTGTTTAGTGAGCTTGGGTCATTAATAAAAATACAGCGTTTAGAATAAAACACACACACACATATATATATATACTAGAGGCTTCGCATGCACATTTTTTTTTTTGAAATTTAGTATAAAAATATTTTTATTAGTATTTTTTAAATATAATAAATAATTCAATAACTACTTATATTTCTATTTCTCTCTCACCACTTTTATTAACTACTTTATCCATGATTTCTTTTTCTATCATATCTCCTCCAATCATGTTTTATTCCATATTTTTTAATTATAAAATATAGCTATTTTGTGATACTAATGACCACAAGGGTCCAAAACCATATATATATATAACGATCTGGCTCATCATATCCATTGATTATTTAAATAGCTTCCAAATAGAGTAATCAAATTGAGAACGCAAATCTGTAAGGGGCCAAATTGAGAAAATAGGCATATGTGAGGTACCAAATTGAGAACACGAATCTATGAGGGACCAAATTGAAAAAAATGGGCATATGTGAGGGACCAAAATAAGATATTAGTCTATGTATATGTGTATAAATGGTGGTACTTGTTTGAAATGTACCTTGAACATGACTGTGATGGGACTTCCAGTAGGAATTTTGGTCCTGTACTTTGTTGCTCCAAGAAGAAAAACAGGAATAGAGATGAGTATTGCTGCAGTTGAGATGCCTAAGCCCCACTGCCAGCCTTTGTTATCTTCAATCCAAACCACAAAAGTTACTGCAATCAATGCTCCACATGACAGGCTGAACACAAAGTAATTGAAGAATGCAGATCTTTGCTTCCTTCCTTCTGAAATGGTCTCATCAAACTGCTCAGCCCCATGAGGAGGAAGTGAACCTTTTATTCCCCCCACACCCAGTGCCACCAGATAGAGCCCTGCAAATAGTATCACTTCTTTTCCACCATGAACTTCATGGCATACACTATTGGTGCTTCCCATCACACAGCTTGGTGGTTTCAGTGATGGTGTATTAGCTTGTATTGTGAGTGTTAATAAACCCTGTTTCATCAAGTTATTTAATGTAAAAATTCATGCAAGAAAACTTTTCTAGCATCTAGTTAATTGCATAGTGCATTTCAATTGTTAAAGAAAACTGTGTTTAATTTAATATAACAGTGAACAGTGATTTTAGAAGATACAATAACCATGAGCATGAATATCTTGGTCAGTCCACCATGAGGGGTCTTGAAAGTATCAGATGTATGCAACCTTACCAATATAAACAGAGAGGTTGTTTTCAGGATTTATGATGTATTTAACCGCAAAAATCCATTCTTCTTTTTCATTTCCTTTATTCTTGATTTTTTTTTTAAAAAAAAAAATAGAAGTTGGTTGGATTGAGGACTAAAGGAAATCATCAAGTGGGGCTAGCTTTGTATTGCGCTTTAAAGTTTATTCTATAAATATCTTGAGCATGTGGTTGTCACATGCCTAATAAGACGTCTAGAATAATCCTTCAATATATCCATGTGATGATTCCTTCCTTCCAGGGGAATGAACTATTAAAGCTAGAAGCATCATCTGTAAGGACTAAATGACTTGTACTACAGTACTAGTTTTGTTTCTACAAATAGGATCTGTAAATTATTAATTACAGTGCAAAATGCAGTAGCAAAACTAGGTTTAGCATTTTTTTTCCTATTTTAACTCACTTGTGTGTGATATTGAAGCAAAACTTCATATTAAAAGCCATGAAAATAATTAAAACTCAAAAGTTATAGCTGCTTACCATGAATTCTATTGCAGCACTTATGAGATAGATGGAAAAGGTGGTTAAATAGGAATCTGCAAGAAATCCACCAAGAACAGCAAGAAGGAAGGCTGTTCCCATAAAGTTTGTGACAATGTTGGCAGAAGTGGATGGTGAAAAGTGCATAAACTTTGACAGATACAGAACAAGATTGCTTGCATTTGCAAGATATGCCAGGTTTTCTAATACCTCCACAGCTGTAATTTGCGTTGTACAAAAATTAGATACACATATACATACATTATATACATAGAAAAATATGCAATATCTGAACATAGAAAATGTGCTTAGACTGTACTAACCCAAAACAAAGGAAGCTGCTAGCATGCCACCATGACGACCTCTCAAAGCAGGCCTGTTTCTCCAATCTACATAACCTTCCCATACCTTCAAATCTGCTTCATCCTATGAAGATTTCTCAGTTTGTTTAGAACAAAAGTACAAAACAGTAGTATATACTAGAAACTAAGATCATACAAGTGGAAAACATGAAGTAAAACTTTACCATCTCTAAACTTTGTATATAGTCTCTGTGTTATATCTTATTTTTTTTAATTTAGTTGGAGGAGGAGCATAAGAATTGATAGAGGAATTCTTCAGCTACATGGGAAGCAATATGAATAGTATTTATAAGCGGAGGAAATAGTCTACCCAACACAAGAGGAAGTATCTAGACTTGTTGAAAGTGACAATTATTCATTTATCATAGTTCTTTTTACCTTGCATTGATGCTGACATTTTCTACTGCTACTATACCTTTGTGTTTGTTGCTTGTTCTTCATTTGTTTATGAGACATATATATGGAGGAGAAGTTGTTGAGAAAGAAGTTCCAGGAAGCCAAATCTCTCACTAGTATATCTTTAAATACTGTCATTAAATTAATTCTTCCAATAGAGTTCCCTTCGTGTTGTTAGTTTTTGATATGACAAGGTTACATTAAGTGGAAAGTGTAATCATGATCATTAATTAACTAATCCATTTCGTTTAAAATGAGGTTAGTAGAGTGGTGTTATATGCATATTGGGAATCAAAGGTGGCGTTAGATAATTGCATGAAGAAAACCATGCAGTGTGTATTTGTGTCCATAATTATCAAGGAATGGATGTGAAGGCATCAGAAAGATGAGACAGAAATTTAAAGAAGCAAGTGGGTAGCATAATAGATAGAAGTCATAATTGCATGATGTTGAGCGTGAAGGTAAAGTTAGAGAGAAGCTTTTCAACTATGCCCCACCTACCCATATAGTGCTAACTCCACTGCGACTTAAGGCTACTATTCACAAATCAATGCTTTGTCTTCTACTCCATCTCCTTATCATCCTATTCTCAATCTCAACCGACCTATGTACAATTTTTTCTCTTCTTAAAATTAAATTAAACATCTTTATAACATAATCCTAAAATTTCTTCAGTAACCTTTGAGATGACAATGGGCGGATATCCAGAGTCCTTATATAGTGGAGATCCCTATGGTTTTAAAGCCCCTCTTCAGGTTTAAAATTTCATTTCTTGATTAGCTGTCATCATGCTTATACGAGGAATAAAAGTTTAGTACTAAGTAGACCTGTTCTTGGATCGGTGAACATATGGAATGGGCCAGATTGAAGAAATCCCGAATTATCACTTAATATATCAAAATACTCCAAAAAAATATTAGATGGTGAATAGTGAATACCAAGTATGAAATATTAGATATCAGGTATAATACATAGCAGAGACGACTTTGTTCATATATATTATTTCATATTGAATTTGGGTACGTAAATTTGATGATGTCCATGATTTGTAGCCATCAAGGGCATTAAAGAATTTAAAGGGCCACGTGAAATTTGTCCCTTTTGAGGTTCTTAGAGAGCTATCAAGTTGAATGGGATTGGATGTTCTCTTCTGTCTAGGGTCATCTGAGCAGCTACCCTATTCGTTCTATGGTGTTCCCTGCTAACAAGAGTATGCTTTCTGGGCCATCTCTAGTGGGTCCCTCTATCTCTGATCATAAAAATATGTGGCTAAAGCTTAATTACCACATGAATGGTATAGCTAGGTGTGGGTGGATGATGGATCTTCCAGATATCTTCTAGTTGGGTGGCTAGCATCATCTAAGTGATGACGGGTCCCACACCCACCATTTGCTCCATTTATTGGTACTATGTAATATAATGGTTCATCCTGCTCCTCCTCTCCTACTTGTTGAATTTGAACTAGAAAATAATTAAATCTTGTAGTGAAAAGAAAGTGAGATGATGATGATGATGATGATGGGGATGAAGGAGATTAATGTTTTGACCCCAAGAAAATATGGGGTTTTGTGGAACATAGAAGAACACGTACGGTAAGGGATGAATGAATAGCTTGGAACTGCTTGTGTTTCTTGTCTCTCTCACAACTCACAAGGCTGGTTCATTAATACCCCACCTTATAGAAAACCTCACCTTTGGGTAAGGAATATATTCCTATCATCTCCTTTCCAATTCTTCAACCTATTGTCTCAACTCAATAATTTCAATCTCTTTTCCTCTCTATCAATTTGGCATCTTCATTTTTCAACAACTTGCCATTTTTCTGATTATTTAGGAATTAACAAAAAGAAATGGCTTGGAATTAATCACTCAAACCAGAATCCATGACACAGAAGAAGAAAAAATCTCAAAACATGTGATGTGGTCACTTAATTAATAGTATAGTACTACACAGTAACGTTACACCGACCACATAAGATTATTGAAGTGTGCCTTGCGTATAAATAGTAAAGAATTTGACTTTTAAGGTCCATACTAGTACTCTCCATATATATATACATGGCCTTCTGATCTAGAAATGGAGATTATGAAATGCAGAGTAGTGGTAAAAGAAGCGTGGAGGTTAGGGAGAGGTGGGTAATAGGCATTTTCATATATAAAGTATAAACCCTTTTTTTTATATATTGTTTTGAGGTGGAAATTTGAAGGAGGTTCCAGCAACTTTTAAGGATCATTATTCTTTGAACTTCTTCTTCAAATGCATGTGGTCCACTCACATTGGGTTTTTCATTGTGACAATTGATACCTAAATGCTGTCCAGGTGCTTAACTATTTTAGGCAAATTCAAGTGCCTTTTATCCTTCCAAACACGAAGGAATAACCACTCTTTTTACTTCTGCAATTTCACTACTGTTGAAAAAGATTATGATTATCTTCTCATACTTTTCTTCCATATACGTGTTTCAACTTTCAACGTAACGTCTCAATTCTTTCGTCTCTCTTTAACTAGGACTGTGCAAAACCGATCAAAATCGAATCAACTGATCCGATCCAAACTAAACCGATCAAAAACGATCAAAACCGATTACATAATTAGATGGATTGGTTTATTTTCTTGACAACCGATTTAGTTTGGTTCGGTTGATGAATGAGGTCCAATCCCAATTGAACCGAACCAAACCAACCGATTATAATTTTTTTAAAATATTTTATGAGTTTTATAATTTTATGATGTTGGATTGTAATTTTAAGTTTGTAATGTTGGAATATTGTACTAATAACTTTAGTTTGTTGATTTTCATGGTTATGAATAGCTCTTTTTATTTTTTAGGGTTTAAATTAAAGAGAAAATAATAATAATAATAATAATAATAATAATAATAATAATTTTTAAAATTTTGTCAAAAAACCAATCAACCTGAACCGAACCAAACCGACTATGATTAGTTTGGTTTGATTCGGTTGATGTCCAAAGAATAGATTGAATTAAATAATTTTTTTAGTCATCAAATTGGATTGATTCGATTTTCTAAATCATCCAAACCGAACTAATCCGCCAATTTGGTCACCCCTACTCTTTACTCTTACTCCCAACTCTTAGCTTATGCTATTGTGATTTCATTTGTGCCGCCTACCTTCTTTATTTGTCTCTTAATTAAAATAAAAAGATATAACTTATTTTATTTTAATCAAAATATTCTTACATGATTAAAATTAAAAGCTTACGATCAAAAGATTATTACACATACTTAAAACATAAGCAGATTTATCTAATCTCAACTATTAAGTACTAGGGAATTTTCTTGGTAAGGATCATTTACTAAGTAGAATTTTGGATGGCTTTCAAAATTAAAAGGCAAAAGTATTATTTTGGTCCTCAATGTTTCAAAAGTTTAATGTTGGTCATCAAAGTTTTATTTTTTGGTCGATTTTGGTCCTCAAGTGTAACACCGTTAATTTTTTGCCATTAAATGATGACGTGGCATGCTTATATGGCACACACTCTCTTCTACATGTCATATTTTAATGACGTGACATGACACATCACTGCCACGTCACCCCAGATGATGATGATCATAATGATGATGATGAAGGAGAGAAGATGATGATGTGGCAATGTGGGGTGATGTGGCAGTGATGTGTCATGCCACATCATTAAAATATGACATGTAGGAGAGAGAGTGTGTGCCATATAAGCATGCTACGTCATCATTTAACGGCAAAAAGTTAACGGTGTTACGCTCGAGGACCAAAATCGACCAAAAGAAAAAACTTTGAAGACCAATATTAAACTTTTGAAACATTGAGGACCAACATTAAACTTCATGCAAACATTGATGACCAAAATAGACCTTTAGCCAAATTAAAATATGGTATTGAAAAATAAAACCAGCTAAAATTAATAATGATTTTCCTAATTACTAAAGAGCATTAAAAATAGAACTAAATAGTATAAAATATACAAATTATCTCAAACCTTTAAATTTGGAAAAATTTAAAAATTAGAGTATAAAATAGTCTAGAATTATTTTTAAAATGATCTCACTTCATTACTTATTTAAACAATTAGCCAAATGTTTATAAACCCAAACTAACTCAATCTACTTCACCCAGCATTATTCTCAAATTATCCTCTCAATCAAGTTCTAAATGCTAAAAGCCTAAAAATATATAAAATGCTTCTAGAGTCTTTTTTTTCTTTTTACTGAAGAGCCTAATATATATGAACTATGGCCAGTCCATAAAATGAATGAGTACATATATTTGTGGGCCAACTTGGTTAATAATGGCCCAAACGTTTTAGGCCTCAGCCGAAACTATTCATGAATCATGAATAAGGGTCCATGTTTGACCCAAAAAAAAGGCCCATGAAAGTTCTTACCTCAGATTTGATTTTTTCTAAAAGTTTGTTGTAACTTGTAACAACCAGCAACCCAATCATTTTTCAAGTCTTCTTGAATAAAAGAAATAAGGAAGAACCGAAATTTCCAAATCTCGACGTCCAAATCAAAAAGACAAGCAAAGGAGGGAAATGAGTTTTGTTTTCCCTGATGCACAATCCTTATGTGCCGGTTGATGATCAATGTCATATCATATCCAAGAACAAAGCTCCACCTTTATGATGGACTTAATGGAATGAGAAATTATTAACACCATCTTATTCTATTTCATATTTTCATTTATATATTGATAAATAATATTAATTTAAATGTTTAATTAAAAATCTTATATATTAAATAAAAAATTATTAATTAATATATAAATAACCTGACATTTAAACATTATTTTTAATGAGATTGTGAGTTGTAGGAGGTGGGTCCTTACGTTGGGCTGGCCAAATAAAAAGAAGGGGTCCCTACTCCCTAAGCCTAGACCTTGGAAATAAAAGGGAATATACACGTGAAGCGAAGCAGATGAGGGACTCACTGATCTGTATGTATGTCGTCTAGTCTACTTCCTTTTTCATATTTTCTCTTTTTCACTTTTGGCCTCGCCACTTCAAAATATGCAGATTTGGGTTTCAACTTTCAATTAACAACTTCAAATGCTACCTAAAAGATTCGACATCCCTTTCCCTACGAGGGATACAGCAGGTGCAACAAAGTCAATAGAGCCCACATTTCATCCATTTATTGGCTCTTCTTTTATATATAATATTATACATTTTCTACTACGAAAGCGACTAATTGGACATCATTTACAATTTTACATGATCCTTCGTTTCTTGATCTTCGTTTCCTTCTTATCCTCACCCCCTTCTCTTGTCTCTTCCTCTTCCACCCTTCCCTTTCAGTAGTCAGTACAAACCGTTTCACACTCATCGTAATTCCATAAATACCCCTCATTTCACTTTCTCTACCTCCCCTATTTTATTTTTTATCCTTTTTTAATTAAAAGACAAAAATCAAATTGCCAGTCTTGACCTCAGCATGAGGCATGACCTTATTTTTCTAATTACGGATAAGACAAGTTACAGATCATGAATTACGTTACTTACCATGCTCTCTCTCTTTATTTGTCCACAACACATTATAATATTATCAGAAATCACACAAGTAATAATAAAATATTAATGGAGTGCCTAAAAATAAAAATTAGAAAAATGAAAAACTGTTGTATAACATGATTCAGCAAGCAGAAACTGTGGTTCCCTGTGATGCGCTTATTATAAGCCCATATCCATTCTCATATCCATAAGAGGTTTATTCTCCCAAGAAGAAGAGAAAAAAGTGTGTGCCTCTCAGATCAGAGAGTTTATTCGAAGATTAATTTCCCATTTCTGCTTCTTCTGATGATGGGTATGCGTTGCCGTTGTTCTCACACCTCCCACATCACCCAGATTATCATCACCAGCTTTTTTCGCCATAAGCCTTAGATCTTCCTCTCTCTATACTCTATACTATTCAACTTCCACTTTTAATATCTTAGCTTCCTACCTTCCTTACTCAAAATGGTGGGTGGCAGAGTCTTTAGCCATGCTTCCACTTTCAGTATTCTGCTTCCCAAACCAAACACTACTCTTGACCCTCTTTTCCTTCCTGCCTCTTCCTCTTCTTTCCTAGGTACGTTCATATCTCTTGCATATTTACTTTATACAATTAATTTTATACTAATAATTAATCTGATCTGAGTTAATTAATTCTGTAATTGTGAAGGTCCAAGATCCATGGTGAGTTTCGCAGATGCGCGAGGAGAAAAGAGGGGTAGGTGGACGACGTCGTTTGACGGATTTGATGACGAGGATGAAATGGGAGAAGAGGAGTATAATAATAATAATAATAATATCGAACAACGAGAGAAGAAGAGGCGGCTCAGTGTGGAGCAGGTTGAGTTTCTGGAGAAAAGCTTCGAGGTAGAGAACAAGCTCGAGCCAGAGAGGAAAATCCAGCTAGCCAAGGAGCTTGGCTTGCAGCCTCGCCAAGTAGCCATATGGTTCCAGAACCGACGAGCTCGATGGAAGACCAAGCAGCTTGAGAAGGACTATGAGTCTCTCGAAGCTTCCTATTCCAATCTCAAAGCCAACTACGACAACCTCCTCAAGGAGAAAGACAAGTTAAAAGCAGAGGTTGCCAATCTCACGGAGAAATTGCAGGAACAACCGCCGCCGCACAAGTACATATTGGATTCAGAGAGCCCACATTATACAGATGGAGTTCAATCTTCATTACTACTGGAACACTGTGATTCCTCTTATGCCTTTGACCCTGATCACTCCGATGTGTCTCAGGATGAGGAAGATGACTTGATGCGCAAGACCCTAATATTGCCTTCAATCATCCTTCCCAAACTCGAAGATGTTGATTACTCCCACCCTCCTGAAAGTTCGTGTCATTTTGGATTTGCAGAGGAAGATGATGCCTTTTGGTCCACCTGGTCTTACTAAAATTTCTCTACTTTTTTTTTTTTACATCATTAGTCGTCTTTACCCTTTGTGTTTGTTAGTCAAGTCGTTACATAGGGTACTGTTGAATAAAATGTAATTAAATAATAAATGGTATCATTGAGAAATAATGCTAAATGACTAGTGGGTTTTATATATGATCTTCTGACAAATCTGGATTAATTGGGATCGTCGTGAAAAAAGGAAATACAAATGAGAAATTGCATGTGAGGTTCACTCTGCAATTGCGTGTGTATAGGTCCCAATCCATGGGGTGTTTGTATTGATATAGCAGTTTTGATTTGGAATGACTTGTTAAGATCTATTTGCTGTACGTTCTTCATTGTTTGAGAGCATTTAAGCTTCGCGACAATATGTTTATCTCTCAGTGTCACTTTGAATGTCCCAAGTTGGCCTTTTGTGACCACTCTTAATTAGTCAAGCACAATCACAGGATTCCCTCCTTCCCTTTCCTCAACAACCGATGCTACAATTTTTTTTTTTTTTGGCCAGTATGCTATATCTAATATAGTGGAATTTCCATGAACTTTAATGGAATGGATTTTTCTTTCCTATCAAAACAATGAAAAATAAATGTTAATTCTCGAAAAATATAGATTTGATTAGTAGTAAAACCCTTTGTTTCAAAACACTTGGTGTGTCAGGAGAGAGGATCATCTGCTGTCCAATTCTCATACTGTCTCTACTGTTCAAAAAACGACGTCGTGTGGTTGCTGCAAAAGGTAGGTACAGTTTCAATTTTAAAGTGGAATATTATATTTATACATTTGGGATAATATTTATCTTACATTTCAGTCCCAATAAAAAAAATAATTTTGTCATAAAAATTATATTTGTCTTTTATTTTTCGGATCAAATTTGAGCGGGTATCAAAATCAATCTCATCCGCGCACCCTATGAATAGTCGAATCTCCAATCCGGATTTATTTTATATTAATAAAATAAAAATTTATTTCAAATTTTCTTCAGGTTTGTATCCAGATTGGAGATTCGACTATTCGTAGGGTGCGGGGATGAGATTGATTTTGTTACCCGTTCAAATTTGATCCGAAAAATAAAAGACAAATACAATTTTTATGACAAAAATATATTTTTATTGGGACTGAAATGTAAGATAAATATTATCCCAAATGTATAAATATAATTTTCCACTTTAAAATTGAAACTGTACCTACCTTTTGCAGCAACCACACGACGTCGTTTTTTGAACAGTAGAGACAGTATGAGAATTGGACAATAGATGATCCTTTCTCGTGTGTCAGCTGAATTTTTATTCGAATATTCGAAGAGTGCGCATGAATGAGAAGTCTTGGGGTAAATATATAGATTAAACTTATTACAAGTGAAATTATAATATATGTATTTATTGATTTTGATGTATGATATTCATCTTAAACTTGTAAAAAGTATCTCAATCCACATAATATTTGGGGGTGTAATTCCAAAGGAGCAAAGGTTGTGAAAGAGCGATCCTGTGAGCCACTTTTGAAACAATATAAACCATTCAATTATGGAGCTTATGGTTTCTATTTCCGGATGGTGATGTGGTTTTAGTATTATTTATGTGGCAATAAGTGGCTGAGAATGCTAGTTATTAGGGTCAACCTTGATTAGTGAAAGGGTTAAGCCAATAAATTAATGATCTAAAAATTGTATAATTGCGTGACGCAACAACGCAAAACAAAATTTTCCATTTTTTAATAATGGAAAAAAAGAATTAGTATTGGGGTATTGGGAAACACGGGATGGGAGTCCTGTGCTTGTGACGTGGCCCGTGGATGTAGACGAAAGAGACACATGAATAGTACCTCCACGTCTCAGTCTCAGTGTGTAACCTCCACTCATATACTGCCAGGTGGCCTCATTGACCAAACTAGGTCTATAATTTTTCATGATTTGTTTTCATTCCTCACCGACAAGGGGGGAAGGTTTTGGTTTTGGTTTTGGTTTTGGGTTTGGGTTTGGATATATAATAAGAGGAGTAACGTGTTGGGCCATGATGAAACGACGTCGGCGCCTGGTGGATTGGGTTCCTATTCATAAAACTGAATAAGGAAAAATGAAAAGCATATACATGGATCTGACAGCTGGCCCTATGGAAGCGGCGTGTTATCGGGTAACTGTGGCAGCCATAGCCCATAGGCAATAGCGTAGGAAGGAAGAGGGGTCCATGCCATCTGGTCGTGAGATAAACATAAGCATGGGAGTGGGTCCCACTCCCATGGATGATGAATTTTTAATTTCCCAAGGTATCTTCAGTCCGACAGGCCAAAGATTAATCTTTCGCGGATTTGAGCTCCATTTAAGGGTTTGCCGCTGGTTAATTAATTTTTGCGTACACAAGGTGAGATTCGAACCTCCAACACTTACTTAAACGATCTAGTAAACTAACCATTAGATCAACTCAACTTGGTTATATGGATGATGATTGATGGCACATAGATCAGTGAGAAAAGGAAATCCTTTCTTTTCAGTGAAGCTGATGTAACACGTGTAGCCTGCTTTCTGCGAACCCCACTTTAATTAACAACTCCCGCTCTGCCTTTTTCTTCTATCATTCCATGCTTTCTTCTTTATTTCATCCCTTCATTCAGCTCCAACTCACTTCCAAAATTTCGGTTAAATTATTTGATAATTTATTTAACAAATGCTTATATCTAATTTACAATTTCAATTTCGATCTAAATAGTTCAATTTACACAATTCTCTCCTAAAGTTTATGGCTAAGAATCAATTATTACTACCCAAACATACCCTTATTTAGTATATTTTTTTTAAGGGTTTGAGCACTTATTAAGATTTTTTTTTATTGGTGGAGAGGGAATAATTTTTTTAAAACTTAGTGAAAAGTCAATTAACATATTTTTCAAGGTCCTCTCGTTAGTTAAAATGAAACCTTAAAGAGTAGTGCCTAAGGTACTTGTTAGCAAATTTTTTTTTTAAGTTCTTTTATCAATTAAAAATAATTATTATCTTTTTGAACTTTGTAAAAAATTAAAAATAATAATTTTTATAAACATTTTCATTAATTAAAATTAATCTTTAATTAATACCAATTAATCAATTAGTCCCTATAATTCTTCAATTTTTATCAAATTTTTTTAATTTAATCCTTATAATTATCTTGTACCAATCAATCAAGCCGACTACCAAACCTCGTCTAAATGTTGCCATAAAAGTGGGCATTGATGTGAAGTTCATCTTTATATGTATTTATCTTTTACTTTTTAGAGTGATACGGTATTGAGGATATGTTTAATTGGTAGGATGAAAAATGTAATAGGAATAGTAACTAGAATAGAGGATTTAATGAAATTGTAGGTGGAAATGTAAAAAATAATATGAAAGTGATGCAATGTAAACGAAATAAAAATGGGTAAAATAAATATTTTATTCTTATATTAAAAGTGAAAATTAAATAAAATAAAGTAGATAAAAAAGTAAGAACAAACATATAATTTCATGACATTACAAAAAGTATAATATGTTTGATTGAAAAGATGTAAAGAAATTATATCGACGATTACATCGACTAAACATTCAACCAAAGAATTTATTTTATTTATTAATTAATAAAGTTTATTTTGAAGTGATAAAATTTAAGATAAATTAATATTTTAAGAACTACTTTTCTTGTTTACTTTTAAATGTTGTGTTCTAAAACCCAGGGTTGACATTGGTCAAAAAAAAAATCTGAGGGTTGACGCAAATTTCACATGAGATTCTAAATCTCCAATGATACGATATGAAAATCAGCTGCATGGGAATTAGTGCGACTTTATTTGATGATTATGAACCAGTAATCCAATATTTTCCATTAAGAAGTGAATTACAGCTTAATCCCAATTAAAATCACATGAGTGAAGTACATCACTGAATGTCTGAATCCACCTCCAACTACCAGTCTACCACCTTTTGTACCAGCAGAATCAACTTCATTTTCCCTTGTCTCCGCTCTCACTGCACCTTGTGTTTTACTTTTTTAAATCCCAACTAATCCCATTATCACAATACCATCTTTAGGTGCTTTTCAATTAATGCTCGCTTAATTATTTGTGTTGGTGGCTTCCCATTTGGCATTAACCAATATTCCAACATTCATTTGACTCTATCTACACCCATGCATTAATTAATTCATTTCATCTAATTACCAATGTATCTTTCCTCTTTTAAAACTATCTCCATTCCGAAAAAAGCTAACCCAAATTGCATCTAAAGATTTGACGTAGACCGAAATAATTACCTACCAACCAGAGGAAATGTTCAATGATACGGTAGTACTGAACTTCAGTACATTCCTCTAGTCAATTAGTCTCTAAATCATTCAAAGTGTGCCCTAATTAATGTGAGTTTTTATTAATATTAATAAATATCACTACATAATTTGAGGGATGTACTAAAGTTCAGTAATACGATATCATTGAACTTTTATCCTATCCAGCAAAACACAATTTTGAACCATAAAAATCCATGTATTAATATGCTTCTACATGACTGCATGACCAATTCCAAAAGAATCAAAATTTTATCGACGAGGATTAAAAACACCATCCACCACAAGATCATGACCAGACACAAACTCCGAGTCACTAGACGCAAGAAACAGCACAGCATCTGCCACGTGTCTTGCCGTGAGCACCACGCCCTTAAGCCTCGCGAAATGCCTATAATGCCCTTGCATCTCTTCCATATCCATCCCGTGCGCTTCACATGTCAAAGGTGTCGCCACCGCATTGGGCGACACACTGTTCACCCTTATCCCATACTCCGCGAGCTGCACGCTCGCTGCACGCACCAGCCCCAACACCGCGTGCTTCGACACGCAGTAGTCTGTTCTCCTCGAAACCCCGTGACTCGCCGCAACGCTCGCCGTGCAAACTATGCTCCCCCTCACGCGCTTCTCCACCATCGCACGCGCCGCGTGTTTCACGCACGCCGCCATCCCGCGGAGGTTGACGGCGATTAACCGGTCGAATTGGGAGAGGTCGAGGTCGAGGACGGTCTGGTCGGAGGGACTGATGATTCCAGCGTTGCTGAACATGATGTCTAGCTGGCCGTATATCTGGACCGTTGATTCCACCAGGTGTTTCACTTGATCGTCGTCTGCCACGTCACAATGCACGTAGCTGCACCTGTTGGTGCCAATGTACGCTGCCACTTGGTTCCCCAGGTCGTCTTGGATATCGGCAATCATAACCATACGCGCACCATGATCGGCAAACACACGCGCCGTTGCTTCACCGATGCCGCTGGCGCCTCCTGTAATAATGGCTACTTTGCCGGCTAACTTGGAGGCAACGTTGCGGGAAGTAGAATCTGCCATAACTTTATAACAGTTGTATTGGGTGTGGATTGAAAGGTGAACAAGAAAGCTGAGAGGGTAGTACAATTGAAAGGGATAAGATAAGTAATCAGCAAGCTATAAATCGAGCATATAAATTATGCACAAATGTCTGAAACGTCATCAAGATAGACATGTGCATGGACGATATATTTGTCGAATAATTTTTGGACTTTTCTGGAACCGTAATTTATAGAGTATTAGTATATTAATTTTGGGGGTTTTCTGAACTGAAACATTTTTTATTTTCTATGATGATGTCTCTAAATTTTCGCATGACCTTAAAAACAATTATTCTCTCTGAACCAATTAAAAAAAAACCTTAATAAATATTCTAAGACATGTAAATTTTATTTATAATTATATATCTTCTCAGAAAAACATGTTGGGAACTGTACGTCTTACACTTTTTTTATTTCATAAGAAAATGCTAAAATATATTAAAACAGATAACAATCCACACAAGAAACAGAAAGGCCAAGCACAACCAAAACAACTATGGGGCCTAGAAGCCCTTACAAAGCTACTGAAGACGGAACTAGAGATGTCCCCCATAAAGTAACTAGAAAGGAAAGCAGGAATAGAATCAAACTACAACAAAGGTCTTTGCTCCACAAAGCTTTCTTGAACCCCTTTAGAGAAAAATAAATGGCATTCTAATGTCTTGAACCCTTTAGTTCACTAATAATATTAGTAGTCTTTAGACTTTTATAAAAAAAAAATTGGCAGTCCATTCCTTAAATTTTTAATTTGTACGAAATAGTCTTTAATTTTTAATTTTTATGAACACAATTGTTCGTTATAAATCCTTTGTATTAATATTCACTAATGACGTATGCTTACCAATACCATCGTCAATTATTCAATTGCTTCTTCTTCTTTTTCGTAAAAATTATTCAATTGCTTTTGCCAACAACAATTTGAAAGTAGTAATAAAGCACACAAGTTACGAAGGAACACAAAAACAGTGATTAAAAGAAAAGACATTTTTATCATTAAAAAAAGATGAAGAACTCTACTTGGCTTCACCAAGGCTTAAATCCACCGTCAACCTTGAGATCATGACCAGTGATAAACTCCGAGTCGTTAGATGCCAGAAATAGCACCGCCTCCGCCACATGTTTGGGCGTGAGCACCACGCCCTCCAACCTCGCGTATTGCGAATAAGCCTCTTGCATCTTCTCCTTGCTCAACCCCCGAAACCCGCATGTCATCGGCGTAGCCAGCGCCGTGGGAGACACGCTGTTCACCCTTATCCCACGCGCCGCCAGCTGCACACTCGCCGCCCGCATCAGCCCCAACACCGCATGCTTCGACATGATGTACCCCGTCACCCCTTCAGCACCATGACTCCCCGCCATGCTCGCGGTGCACACGATGCTCCCCCTCACGCGCTTCTCCACCATAGCACGCGCCGCGTGCTTCACGCACGCAGCCATCCCGCGGACGTTGACCGCGAATAAAGTGTCCAATTCGGAGAAGTTGAGGTCAAGGATGGGCTGATGGGCCGGGCTCATTATGCCGGCGTTGCTAAACATGATGTCCAGTTGACCGAACGTAATAACCGTTGACTCGACGAGGTCTTTGACTTGATCCTCGTCTGCCACGTCACAGTGGACATAGGTACACCTTTGGGTTCCTATGGACTCGGCCACACGGTGTCCCAGCTCGTCTTGAATATCCGCGATGACCACCATACGAACACCTGCGTTGGCAAACACAACCGCCGTGGCTTCGCCGATGCCGCTGGCCCCGCCGGTGATGATGGCTACTTTTCCGGCTAACTTGTGACCGGTGATGAGGCTGTCATGGGATAAGGTTGATTCTAAATGATCCATATTTCCGGGGTGAATTGTGACAGCGGGAAAGATGATAGAGTTAATAGATAAGTAGACTTCACCATGTAGAAGCAGTTGAACTACTCTTAAATTTTTTATTTCTGCACTAACAAATATGATTTCATCTGTTTTTAATAGAATATTATATCATATAGACAGAGTGTGAAAGATATAGAACTATTTGATTATGCAACATGAATTGCTACGGCCTTGCTATTGGATATTTCTTTTTTAATTTTTAAATGCTAAATCACTTGCTTGATAGTCTTTCCGTTTAATATTATACAAATCTCTGTCCCTAGCAAAGTAATTAATAGTAAGAGCTCAAAAAGCAATGCCATTTCATAGCAAGAATGGAGGCCATTCCAAATCAAACCATTACAAAGTGCACGCACATCCTCCATTTACCAGGTAGTAAAAAAGGGGGAGAAAAAAAAAAGTACAGACCCCACAGAGTATGGGGCTGAACATCCACAAGTAAGCATCCATCTTCGATTCTTAATGCCTCAATGATCGGAATGGGATTCATAAAACTCACTGGAACAAGGAGACGTAATAACTTCTTGTTCCAGCAAGTGCAACACATGCTTCATGGATGGACGATCTTCTGGATTAGCATCTGTGCATCTTGCTGCCACCTCAATCAATGCCTCCACAGTTTCAGCATCTGCATCTCTGAAGCATCTTCTATCTACCACTTGTTCCAGTCTCTTCTCTCTCACCAATTTATTCATCTGCATTATTATATCATGTTTCCCCCCATTTTCAGTATCATTCATTTATTTCAGTGGAAACAGAAAAACAAATTTGTTGATGTGAATCGTATTCTTACCCAACCAACAATAGTTAGTCCTTCCTTTGCAAATGAAGGATCTGAAGGTCTCTTTCCAGTTACAAGTTCCAGCAGTAGTACTCCAAAGCTATACACATCTGACTTCATCGTAGCTCTACCACTCTGCAGATACTCTGCATTACATGGAATAATACTATTTTAAAACAGAAAAAACTTAACTTTGGTGCAGTTTATATAATTTTGCCCTCTCCAATTAAAAACCAACACGTACAACTCATCTCTCCCGTAATTGGTTTCTTTAATAAAAAAAAATTCTACAATGAACTGCATGTATCTAGTCCTTATACAATCACAAGGCATTAGGCAATAACCCATCAATTTACAAGTGGATTAGTTCAGTAAAGTTGCAATTTTTAATTGTTTTTGGAAGAATTAAGCACATACCTGGTGCCAAATAGCCAAATGTGCCAGCAACTACGGTTGTAACATGAGAATCTCTATCAGCCAAAAGCTTTGAAAGACCAAAATCAGAGACATGAGGCTCCATGTTTTCATCAAGCAGGATATTGCTGGATTTTATGTTGCTATGCACAATTCTTGGGGAGCATTCATGGTGCAAGTGTGCCAACCCTCTTGCAGAACCCAGGGCTATTTTTAGCCTAGCACTCCAATTCAACATTTGTTCTTCTTCACCATTTTCTGAAGCAGAACAAAAAATAACGGAAAGAAATAGAGATTCAGATTATAAAAAAGTTATAATAACCAATTCACAGGAAACTTGTAGTGTATAGTATATACCATGCAATAGATCATCTACGCTGCCAGTGGTAAAATAATCATAGATAAGAAACTTTGAAGAAGGGAGGCCGCAGTAACAACGCAGATTAACCAAATTCATGTGGTTTGTGTTACCCAATATCTCTAATTGCCTTTCAAAAGCTTGATCAGATCCGCCATGACTTCTGTCTATCCTCTTAACAGCAAATGTTGCGCGATCATTCATAACCATTCGATAAACAGTACCCAGCCCTCCTGATCCTACTTCATCTTCTTCAATAAGTGATTCAAGCTTTTCAATGATGTCAGAAGATGGGTATGGCAGATCATCATGGAAGGTAATAAGTTTTGTGCCTGTTAGAATACAAGGGTTTGTTATATGAACTTAGCAAGAAAATGGAAGATTGTGAAAATTGAAACTCAAGTGTTTCGTACTTGATTCTGGATAGAATTGTTTCTTGATGTTTTTGTATCTCCTAGAAGCTCTTTCCCTCTTTGACAGCAAACAAATCCAAAGGATTGAAACCATTATCACAAGTGCTAGGCCCATTGCACACATAGCACTTATTATTAACACCTTCATGTAATGTGAAGAAGTTCTTTTGGTAGGGACTGCAAAAATTTCTACTGTTAAAAGCCATCCACAAACTTTTTTTAAAAAAATGATTGCTCATTTTGAAATTCAAATATAAAGTAAATACTTTTAATCATAAGGATTCCTTCAGAGCAAAAAGAAAAGAAAAGTAGGGTCCGACTTGCCTGGAGCTTCATCACTTTCAGCATGCGGTAGCACCACAGGGAACCCAAGTGAGGTTCTACATGGTTTTGCAATTTGCCTCCCACAAAGGTCTAAGTTTCCAATAAACCTATCCACATGCAAGCAATGATTTTTTAAGCAGAATCATACACATACCATAAAAGTAACTATGTATTGATGTAAAGACCATATATTTATTGCATATTGGCATCTGATTACTTACGAGTTGTTCCCAAAGGTGCTTAGAACTCCAAAATCAGGGATTTCACCAGAAAAGAAATTGGTAGACAAGTTCCTGAGAAAAGCAGGAATGCAGGATTAAGCATATATATACCATTGACGTCCTATTCAATTCTTCCTTTGAGGAAATATTAAATATGTCTCAAATTGAAGTTATCATTATTCCAGAGATATTGGCTAATTTAAATGAGCTTACAGTAGTCTCAAATGTGAGAGGCGGCCAATAGATGATGGTATAGCACCCTTTAAGGAATTGCTTGACAAATCTCTGCATTCAACCTTTGCATATAAGATACTAACTCCTAAATGTGAAAAAAAAAATATACATTATGGTCATTGTTTTACTGTTAACTTACAGTATGGTTAAGTAGGAAAGATTTCCTATATTTGATGGTATGCCTCCTTGGAGATAATTTGCCCTCAAGTACCTTTCGTGAGAATCAATTGAAAAGATTTTACCTTTCAGTGTGAAATGAAAAGGAAACGATGAAGAGGCATAAGAAAAACACTAAAACAACTTACATTGCTCTTAGCTCAGTACAGTTGGTGATTTCAGTAGGAATGATTCCATGTAAGCTGTTCTGGTGAAGTGCCCTGATTCATTGAAAACCATTGAACAGAACAAGATAAATAAATAAATAAATAGAGTCTGAGATTTAGAATGATGTAGAACTTAGAAGCTGTATACTTACAGTCTCTGCAGTCTACTAAGTTTTCCAATGCTGGGAGATATAATGCCTCCGAGTTGCATGTAAGGCAGATTTCTGAAGAACCAAAGACAAACATGAGTGTTAAAGTAAGAAAAAGCTTTAAAGAAAGATGAATGTGAATGTGCTTTCTTACATACATTGAGCTAACTCGCTGTTCACCTGCATGACAAGTGATGCCAGTCCATGTACAGGGAGATGCATCAGATTCTTGCCAGTTACTGAGGACATTCCTAGTATCATTCAAAACGCTCTTGATTTCCAACAAAGCAAGGCCTATGAGATGAAGATCCAGTTAAAGTTGAAAACTTTAATGAACTAAAAGGAAAATCTCAAAATGGGCTGAGGTGAGCTGAGCTGAAAAAGTTAGAACTACCCAGAAAACCAAAATCAAAGTACCATTTTTTTCAATTAAAAAAGACTAGGTTTTTCAGCTGTTACCGTCTAAGGAGAGAGCAAGAGACGAAGGTAAGAAGAATGGCGTCGAAATGACCAAGAAAACCAAAGCAATAGTACCCATTTCCATTCCAGGCTTCCTAATGGCTAATGGAGTCCGTGGTTTCAATTTCAAGTCCCTCACTACTTCACAGTGATGATTCCAGATGAGATTTGAAGCAGAAGGGACTAGGGAGAGAGAAAGCGGGAAGATTGAGATTGGAGTGTTGTAATTTAGCCAAATTATTTTAAGAAGACAGAGTAAAAGACAGAGATATTGAAAGGGGAGCATAAAAAGTGGTGCAGCGTGTAATAGCCGTTGTACAGCGGGAAATTCAAAAGGGGACCATTTTGGCAATTTCTATCACTCTCTCGTGTAGCGAAACAGCTATACTCGCTATACGTGTCTTATCATGAATAGTGAATACACTTAACAACCAATAGGAGGAAAGGTTGACTGCCATGTCAGCATATGGAAAATGCATTGGAGGCATTGCAATTCACTCTCGCTATAGCGCGTTACTGCGAAATGGTTTGAAATTGAATTTGAAATTACCTCCAAAACATGAGAGGCTGCACCGTACGTGTCTCAGAAACGCCCGACATTTTCAAGAACCAAACGCCGGAAACTATTATAAAATTATACTATTATTTGTGACTTGTTAATGTTTTGTAAAATTGTGAAAAGTGATTTTAAGTACACGCTTGGTATAAATGTACAAATGTAAAGTATTGTAGAGTAAAATATTGTAGAATAAAAGAAAGTACTGTAGAGAAAAGTGAGGAGAGAGATAGAAAGAAAAAGTATGATAAAATATATGTTTGGTATGTATAAAATATGATGTAAATTTTTTTTGCAAATCGTGAGATTACATGTAATGTACTATTGGTATTTGTTACCAAACATGCCCTAAATTATAATAAAAGTAATTTTTTAACTTTAAATAAAAGTTATATTATTTAAAAATAAACAATTTTTAAAAATTATCATAAATGAACCCTAAATTATTTTAAAATAAATACTGAGTTGTCAAACAGGCTCTAAATCACCTTCAAGTCAAAATATTGTAATGAAAATAACGTTTTAAGTGTTGAACTGAGGACACGTTTGGTATAAATATATGTACGTATAGTATTGTAAAGAAAATATTGTAGAATAAATGAAAGTATTGTAAAAAAAAAGTGAAAAGAGAGATAGAGAAAAAAATTATGAGAAAAAAATATATAATAAAAAATATATTTGATATATATAAAATATGATGTAATTTTTTAAAAAAAATTATGAGAATATATGCGAAACTCTTACAAAACAAACCTGAATTAGATGTTTTAACCAAGAATCGTCAAAGTCATGTCCAGTCCATTCTATTGGTCGGATAAGTTGATTCAATCAAAATTAAATAAAACTCAGGCGTGGTTGAATCAATCAAGATCGGATAAAACTCAATGACTCGGTGATCTAGCCGGTGAATAAATTAATAAGTCAAATGTGGACTATATTATTTACGTAGGAAATGAAAATAGATTTATTATGTTTGATAGTAAAAATTTAAAATAAAAATAGAATAAAAATGTATTAAAATTATCACTTTAATCTTTATATTAAAATAAAAAAAATTAAGATAGTATAAATCAAATTAGAGAGTATAATAAATATTTATATTTTTTTAAAAATTCTGACATGAAAACAAAAAGTAAAAAGTGGGTGGATTTCGGTAGACCCCCTTACTTATTACTCTCCTTTCCATTATCTTAAACCCTACCAAACATAGCCATAATTTATTTACGAATTACGTTCTCACTCTGTCTTATCGATGCATTACCGTTTATTTATCCTCAAAATGCACAATGAT
Source organism: Senna tora (assembly GCA_014851425.1). Lineage (NCBI taxonomy): Eukaryota > Viridiplantae > Streptophyta > Magnoliopsida > Fabales > Fabaceae > Senna > Senna tora. The sequence continues at coordinate 5,445,582 of CM026271.1, read as the reverse complement.
GCAATTTAAACAAATCAATATTGCAATGGATAGCAACGAAGAACACAATATTTTTTAGGAATTCTTATTAGAAGATAGAGATATACAAGTTTACACAAAACTCATACTTATCACCATTAGCAATTGTCTTGTAGCTACACATACATAATAATATACAATAATGAGAACAGCTGCAACACCTTATTTTATATATATAAAAACATTTTTTTTGTCTTCGCTACAGATATGAAAGGATAAACGAAGTAACGAAAATATATATGTAATGAAACAGCTGAAACCATATATATATACATATCCTTTGGAATATGTTAGGGCTTTTTTTCCCCTACAATTTGCTGAACATGATCTCAACCCCATCTTCTGGTATTGGATGCGGAAGATATTTCACACCCGCTTCTGGATTCACCAATTCCCATCTGAAAAATCATATTTATAATTAATAAGAATTATTCAGAGTTATATATATACACTAACATGAACATCACAATGATCATATATATATATATATATATACTTGTATCCAGTGGAGAGATGATGAAGCAAAATTGCAAGTTGAAGTCTGGCAAGCATGTTTCCAGCACAGATTCTTGGTCCACCACCAAATACTTGATATGTTCCTGCCTTCGCTGCCTCCTGGAAAATATTTCAGATATGACCAATATAATTTTTATATACATTTATATTATGTCTCTTAAATAATATTAAAATGCATGAGGGCTTACGTTCCATCTATCAGGGTTGAAGCACAAAGGATCCTCAAAATTTTCTGGGTTTGTGTGTAAGTAGCGAATCCACAGAATTACGTTCCACCCCTTGGGAAAATGATAACCTGCAAAATTAAATTAAATTAAATATTCTTGACCACGTATATACCCAATCAAATATATATACTGCTCTTTGTGTGTTATGATATGATCATCAACGTTATAATATATTTTGCTCATTAGAATATTGCATTATTGCCTTAATTTCCTAGTATTTCTGTAAGCGCACACACACACATATATATACCTTTATATTCAGCTTCTTTGATAACCTTCCTGTGTATAAATGCCGCAACGTTGGCCATTCTTATTGTTTCTTCTACAACCTGTAATAAAACACGCAGTCCAAATTAATTCATGAAGCCAGCTTCCTTCCACTAAACAATTGGGCACGTTGGCAAGAAATAGAAATGGGAACGGAAATTGATTACATTTGATGTATTTAGTAATAAAAATGAAATAGGAATGTGTTAAAATGACAATTTTACCCCTTTATATTAAAATAATAAAAAGAAAAAAAATTATAATTGTATCAAATCATATCAAATCAAAGGGGTATAATAGATATTTTGTATTTTTTGTTTCTTTTTTTTAAGTTGATGAAAATAAAAAAATAAATAAGACCCAATAGACCCTACTTACTTTTTTATTTCCATTGCTTTCTGCGCTTTCCATCTAATGAACATATAAAAGAGTATATATATATACACGTATTCTATTAATTAATTAAGACGACGTACCTTGTTGGTGTATTTTAGCCCTGAAAGTTGTTCATATGTGATGAAATCCCCAGTTTTGACACTTTTTAAAGCCATGTTCTCTTCCTGCAGGTTTAAATTAATTTATATATAAATGGATAAGCAAATTAATATATATATATAAAACGAATTGTTTGCACCAAATGAAGTCATATAAATAATAAATTGAATACCCTTAGCTTGGTAAGGACAGGTGGGAACTTTGCAAGATAGTAAATGGTCCACATGGAGACAAGAGCTGTAGATACATATCCACCAACTATTAAGCTCACTATATTATCCACCACTTGTTTATCACTCAACAAGTTTCCTTCATCGTCTCGAATCTGCATAAGACCGTCCATTAGATCATTTATCTCCACCTCATCATCATCACCTTCACTACTTGTCTTCCTTCTTCTCTTATCTAACTCCCTCCACAATATCTCCTCTACCTTCTTCCTACACTTCACAGCACTGTGGTAGGCAAACCCTGGAATGTTGAGTGGATACGCTCTCACTCCTTTAACCATTATATCAAACAGCTTATCTATGCTTTCAAGCTCAGCTCCTCCCTCCTTGCTCCCAAACAACCTCCCTATGTTCTCAAGTGTCATCTGCAAGTTAAACACTTTTTCAATTACTTTTCAATTACTATCTTTCTCCTCAAACATTTTATTTGTCTCAATTTAGTCATTAAATTAAATCATCAAAATATTAAATTTAGTACATGAAAGATGTTAATTGTCTCAATGAGAGAATATTAAGGATTTATGAGAGTAAGGGAGTCAATTCTATAATTGTGTGGTTAGGCGCCTATAAGATTATGTGAGAAGGTATTACTTATAGTATTTTAGACAGATGAACTGTGGCCTGTGGGAATTAAGGCAATATTTATAATGTCACAATTTCACAAGAAGTTTGCTGAACATGGTTCATGATAATGAGTGAGTCTAAAACCTAAAGGAGTATACAACACATCTCTCCATAATTACTTCTTTTTTAAAAAAAAAAAAATTGATATATTATATTTATATTTAAATTTTAAAAGTTTTATAACAAACATACCAGAGATTTGACGCATGTAAGTGTGTATATAGATACCTTCTTGGTTTCAATGTGGGCTTTGATTTTGAGCTTGGTGGCCCAGGATTGGAGAGAAGATAAAATGAGGGGTTGGAGCAAGAGAGTGATGCGGCGGAGAGAGTTGGGGGAATTAATGGCGTTGAGGACGAAGCGTCGAAGTGTGGCATGCTCCTTTCCGTGGACTGCCACCAGAGAAGTGGTGCCCATAAGAGTAACAGTAGGCCATTCTAATCTGAACTTGTCCTCTGATTGGAACACAAACTTGTTCACTGATGGAGCGCACGCTATGATGCACGCTGATCCAAACAGGTGTGATCTAAACACACCTATGTTGTCACCGTACCTTAACTTCCACAAAATATATATATATATGTTAATATTTTTTTTTTATAACTAAAATATGTATTTGCAGTTAATTAATTATATTACATACTTGCGTCGCTTCGCGTTGATATACTCGTCGGGGCGTCGGAGCAATTTGAAGTAGAAGAGGAAAGCGAGCATGTCGCCGATGAAAGGGAGGCCCATGTGTCCAGGTGGCAGCCGCTTATTGGCTCTCATGAGAGGAACAGCGTACCAAAGCTCATTCCACCACCACAATACCAAACCCAACAATGGCAAACCACCCAAAACCACACCCACCCACTCTCTTACTGTCAACTCCATTACTGGGCTGCGCTTCCACTTCAATTATACATGTGTTTGTGTATGTATGTATATATAATTATCTTTATACTAGTAAAAGACAAAAGTGGAGCAGGTGGTATTTCTAATGCATAAATATAATTTTTTTCCTTAAATCTTTCTTAACACACACTTAAAAGACTCAAAGAAAGAATAAAACGGCCTCGTTTTTGACAGTGGACAGCAATGGATCCTATCTGGGGTAGGTGTTGCGTGTAGATTCTGATTGGATGATTCCTCACATTGTTCTGTACTATCAAACAAATCATTTCTTGGTCAAAAAAATAATAATAATTAAACAAATCATTTTCCTATTAATTTTTGGATTAAGTGGGTCATGTAGGCCTTTAAACTACAAAAGGTTAACTAAAGCACACTTGAATTAAGTAAAGAACACTGCACATTGTCTCCATTCTCTCACTTGGTATTTTTGAGTTCAATTCATCTTTAGAATTTCAACTTAATTGGTTATATAATCAACAATGGCAAAGCAGCCACAACCACACCCATTCACCCTCTCACTGTCATCTCTATTTTTGATGGAGTTTCACTTCCACTCGCTTGGATTCTGATGAATGATGAACCAAATTAATTTATGGTTCTTCAATTATATTGGATGAGTGGAAAAGCAAATTCTAGTGTTGATTGAGTGGCAGAAGATCAACAGGAGGAGCATGTGTTTTTCTTGGAAGCACTCTAATCTCTTGGGCTTCGAGAAAACAGAAAGTGGTCTCTAGATCTAGCACTGAATCAGAATACAGGGCCCTTGCTGATGGTGCAGCAGAAATCAAATGGATAATGTCTCTCCTTCATGAGCTTGGTCTTCAGCCTCGGGTCCCTCCAGTAGTTTGGTGTGATAATATCAGTGCAAAAGCTCTGGCTTCCAATCCAGTGTATCATGCAAGAAGTAAGCACATCGAGATAGACATTCACTTCATCCGGGACTTAGTCACATCGGGAGCAATTCACATCAAATACATACCTTCAGAAGCACAAGTTGCTGATTGCTTCACAAAATCTCTGTCTTATCCTCAGTTCAAGCTGAATAGAGATAAGCTTAGGTTAATTATCTCACCCTCTCGCTTAAAGGGGGGAGTTAAGACAAATGATTAATTAGAGTTAATTATATATTCTAGTTAGTTATTCTTTGTATTCTTTGTACAGCTGTATTAGTGACCACGTGTCCTCTCTCTAGAATGTACTATTGTAACAGATTGTCTACTATATATATCCCTGGCCTGAGTGCTAGATATTTACTGCCTCAGATCCATTTCATCAATTACAGTATTAAAACCTAGAAATCTATTTTGGTATCAGAGGGTATCGATCATGGCGGCGCCTTCCTCTTCCAGCTCCTCCAGCTCTTCCGTTGGATCTATAGGTACGTCAAGTTCTTCAGCTGGACCAAAATCCTTCTCTGTTTTTGGCAGCTCAAATCAATCGGCATCTGTCAGGTTGGACAGATCCAATTATCTTTTCTGAGTCTCTGTGATTCTTCCCCTAATCAAGGGCAACTTTATGGAAGACCATGTTGATGGTACAGGACAAATACCACCTGAAATGATTGCTGACGGTGATCAGCTTAAGCCAAACCCTGCATATCGTGAATGGGTTGGCACTGACCAGCTCTTAATAGGCTGGCTACGGAGTACAATGACGCACGAAGTAGGATCTCAGCTTCTTCACTGTGACACGGCTCGGGATCTTTGGCTCGCTGCAAAGGAGCTCACATATGCGTTACTCAAATCCAGAATCCTCATTCTTAGAGGAGAACTTAACAAAACAAAGAAGAATCAGTTGAAGATGGAAGACTACATGGCCAAGATGAAGAACATCTCGGATCAGTTGCGTCTGGCCGGAGCTCCCATTACTCCCGATGATCTGGTCATGCACACTTTGAATGGCCTTAATAGTGACTATAATGCTGTGGTCACAACCCTAATCAACTCTAGTCAAGTTATTCCACTCACTTGGGCATCGACTCAAGCTACACTGCTTGCTTATGAGAGTAGGATGGAACAACAGAATGAAGGTACTAACCTCACCTTTCAAGCATCTGCAAACATTGCTCAGAAGGATGATGGTTCTGTTGGTCAAAACAAAGGTCAGAACCAGAACTGGCGTGGAGGCAATTCCCAAAACCCTCGTGGTGGTGGCCGAAGGGGTCGAGGCGGCCGTGGCAGAGGAGGATCTGGCAACACTAACGGTGGAGGTCCTCGTCCTCAATGCCAACTCTGTGGTAAGAGTGGTCACACTGTAGCAAATTGCTGGCACAGGTTTGATCGGGATTTTCAGCAAGTGACAATTGCTAGTGCTGGAAATTCAAATTCTGCTTTTCCTCAGGCTTATTATGCATATCCTCAAATAGTGAGTGATCCCACTTGGTACATGGATAGTGGAGCAACCCACCATGTGACTCCCTTTGCAGATCACCTTGATAATTTCGCTCCAGTAGGTAAGAAGCATCTCTTTACTTGTACTGGTGCAAAAACTAAAATAACTGGTGTTGGCTCTACATCTCTGTCCAGTTCTCATTCAAACTCTACTGTTCAGCTTAATGATGTTCTAGTGGTTCCTGATGCAACAAAAAATTTGATCAGTGTGCATAGATTGACTAAAGATAATTCTGTGAATGTGAACTTTACTGATGGTGTGTGCATTGTGAAGGACAAACAGACAGGGCAAATGCTAACACAGGGGACAATGGTCAAGGGAATGTACAGCATGGCTGATCTCACTCGAAGGGACTACACTGAGCAAGCACAAGCATATTCTCTACATTCAGAAGAAGCTAAGAAGACAGATACATACTTACAGTGGCATTTGAAACTGGGTCATCCTAGTGATAGGGTGTTATCACAAATTCTGAATAAATTCAATGTAGAGACTTCTTTTCCTAAGCATGTATGTGAAGCTTGTCAGTATGGAAAATCAAGATTTTTACCCTTTCAAAAATCTGTGTCTCATGCTACTTCTCCTTTAGAATTGATTCACACTGATCTTTGGGGTCCATCACCCACTCAATCAATTTATGGACACAGATTTTACATTCACTTTGTTGATGATTTCAGTCGCTATACTTGGCTTTATCCCCTGAAAAATAAATCAGAAGCAATTAATGCATTTAAAATTTTCAAAGCTCAAGTTGAGAACAAGTTTAATACAACAATCAAAAGCATTCAATGTGACAATGGTACTGAGTATAAACCCATTCTTGCCATTGCTCAATCTTGTGGAATTGAATCAAGACTTACTTGTCCCTATACTTCTGTGCAAAATGGAAGGGCGGAAAGGAAGCATAGACATATAGTTGAGGTAGGACTCACTCTTTTAGCTCAAGCTAGCCTTCCTCTGACTTATTGGGTGGATGCTTTTCAGGTGGAAGTTTACTTGATCAATCGATTACCTACTCCAGTGCTTGAAGGAGACACTCCGTTGTTGAAGCTTAATAAAATCGAGCCTGACTACAAGAACTTGCAACCGTTTGGGTGTGCATGCTTTCCTTGTTTGAAGCCTTACAATGAGCATAAGTTTCAATTTCATACACAGAAGTGCATTTATCTCGGTCTGGCTTCACAACAGAAAGGCTATAAGTGTCTTAGTTCCACTGGAAAAGTATATGTGTCTCGGCATGTTGTGTTCGACCCTCGCTCCTTTCCTGCAAAAAATGGCTTCTTCAATCGTCGTTCCCCTCAAGCTCAGAGTGAAGAACAGTGGGTAATGCCTTTCTTTATCAATAGTGGAATACAAAGTCCGGGTAATAAGGCAAAATGTTTTTCTCCAACGGATAAATCGCCAACGGCTAGTTCAGAGCAGAGGTCTGAGTCTGTGTCAGACACACCTACTCCTTCACGGGATTCAAATTCTGAGTCACGTGATCATGGCTTAGAGACTCATGGGTCATCATCGACTCACTTGAATGCAGATTTGGGCTCTCTAGTGAACAAAAGCCCAAATGGTCCAATTGTCGAAGCTGATCCAACCACTCAAGTCAACATTGAAGCTTCTCAGCCAAGTGTTGTATCACAACCTCGGCACCCCATGACAACTCGGGCCCGTGATGGAATCATCAAGCCCAAGTATCCTTTCGTTGGACTTTTGCAACATGAGGATCCCTTCGACAAATCTCCAGTGAAGTCTGAGCCTTCTAACGTAAAGCAAGCATTGACAATACCTCAGTGGAGACAAGCTATGCTCGAAGAATACACAGCTCTACAGAGGAATAAAACGTGGCAGCTAGTACCCTTTACTGGACAAAAATTAATAGATTGTAAGTGGGTATTCAAGATAAAATATAAGTCTGATGGCACTATTCTTAAGCATAAGGCACGTCTTGTAGCTAAAGGTTTTCAACAGTCTGAAGGTGTGGATTATGGTGAGACTTTCAGCCCTGTGGTTAAACCAATCACTGTTCGAATTATACTTACTGTTGCTGCCACTTTTAATTGGGAGGTTAGACAATTGGATGTCAATAATGCCTTTTTGAATGGGCATCTTCAGGAAAATGTTTTTATGCATCAACCCGATGGTTTTCGTGATCCGAAACATCCCAAACATGTCTGCAGACTTACAAAGGCATTGTATGGACTCAAACAAGCATCGCGGGCTTGGTTTGATCGTTTGCGACTCACACTAGTTCACTGGGGATTTGAGAATGCCAAGGCTGATGTGTCACTGTTTTACAAGAGAAGCAGTAAGCTTACAGTCTTTGTGCTAATTTACGTAGATGATATTCTCATTACTGGAAATGACAACTCCCATTTGAAAACTTTTGTGAAGAAGCTTAATGATGTTTTTGCCTTAAAAGATTTGGGGCAGCGCTATTATTTCCTAGGGGTTGAAGTTGTGAGAGACAATTCAGGATTTCATTTGTCTCAGGCGAAATATGCTATGGATGTTTTGAAGAGATTTAACATGCTCATGTGCGCACCTGTTTCTACTCCAATGGTAACAGGACGTCCTTTTTCATCAAAGGATGGTGGACCAATGCGTGATCCCTCACTGTACAGAAGAGCCATTGGATCTCTACAATACCTTGTTGTGACAAGGCCAGATATTGCTTTTGCTGTTAACAAATTGAGTCAGTATCTTGCTCAACCCACCGAGGTTCATTTTCAGGGTGTTAAGAGAATTCTAAGATACTTGAAAGGAACTTTCAATATGGGGCTGCAAATTAAACCGTGCCATGCTTCCTCCTTCAATCTTACAGCATTCACAGATGCAGACTGGGGAGCTGATGTAGATGACAGAAGATCAACAGGAGGAGCATGTGTTTTTCTTGGAAGCACTCTAATCTCTTGGGCTTCGAGAAAACAGAAAGTGGTCTCTAGATCTAGCACTGAATCAGAATACAGAGCCCTTGCTGATGGTGCAGCAGAAATCAAATGGATAATGTCTCTCCTTCATGAGCTTGGTCTTCAGCCTCGGGTCCCTCCAGTAGTTTGGTGTGATAATATCAGTGCAAAAGCTCTGGCTTCCAATCCAGTGTATCATGCAAGAAGTAAGCACATTGAGATAGACATTCACTTCATCCGGGACTTAGTCACATCGGGAGCAATTCACATCAAATACATACCTTCAGAAGCACAAGTTGCTGATTGCTTCACAAAATCTCTGTCTTATCCTCAGTTCAAGCTGAATAGAGATAAGCTTGGGTTAATTATCTCACCCTCTCGCTTAAAGGGGGGAGTTAAGACAAATGATTAATTAGAGTTAATTATATATTCTAGTTAGTTATTCTTTGTATTCTTTGTACAGCTGTATTAGTGACCACGTGTCCTCTCTCTAGAATGTACTATTGTAACAGATTGTCTACTATATATATCCCTAGCCTGAGTGCTAGATATTTACTGCCTCAGATCCATTTCATCAATTACAGTATTAAAACCTAAAAATCTATTTCACTATTTAGATGGAGATACTATGATCAAAACTCTATCACTTCTTACTCATTGAATCTCTTCTCATATTTATATTATTAGATTCTTCAATACAAAGAAGACAGGTGGCAAAGAGTAGAGAAAGAATATAGAAGATCACATTTTACATAACCAATTATAAAAAAAGAGTATAAGTTAAGCTTATAATTAGAGAATCTTATAACAAAGATTTAAAAAAGTTCACCTAAATTTTTTTTTTAAAATTTAATAACTGTAACTAATTGAGATATAATTGTGGCTAATATGAATACTTACGGGTCTCAATTAATCACGATTATCACCGTGAATAATCCGAACTGTATAACCATGGATAGTGCAGACTCGGCTAAGAGCTAAATAGCATTTGCATTGGAAAATCAACATTTGTACGATTTATTTTATATGGAATTAAGGCCAATTTAAAGTGCTATACTTCTGTCTTTCATCAGTCGACGTTCAAGGGATCAAAGGAGTAACGCAAGTATAAAACTGATCATAAAAGTAAAAGCTAACTTAATCAGCACTTCCTTCTGATTATTAGTGTTGGTGTTGTCTATAATTTTCTGAATGTAACCTCAAACCTATCTTTTAGAATTTTATTTTTCTACCGTAATATACATAATATATTAACTATTAAGAGAAGTAGAGAACAGAGTGGAAAGAAAAAAAAAAAAAAAAGGCAAACAAATGGTACATCATGTGAATAATGTCACTTAATTTGTGACATTCGATTGTCGTCTTCAATGTGCATCACTAGAACTCCCTGCCTCCCTCCATTAACATTATTTGTTTCTTCGACCGTCGTCTACCATACTCTCTCATCGCCCAATTGGCAGCTCTACGTGCATTATGACGTGGCAGACGAAAATGAAGATCAAGTTTATACAAAACTATTATTGTATCTATATATATATAATATATGATATGATATGATACAAGTTTACACAAAACTTACCTATCAGGCTATCACCAATAATTGTCTTGTACTAACGAATAATAATAATGAGTATAGCTGCGACACCTAAATTATTCATAGACAATATATAATTATTACAGGCTTCGCATGGTACATACAATTATTTTTTTTAAAATTTTTTTATAAAAATATTTTTTTCTATTATTTTTAAATATAATAAATAATTCAATAAATACTTATATTTCTAATTTATCTCTCACCACTTTTATTAACTATCTTACCCATGATCTCTTTTTCTCTCATATCTCCTCTAATAATATTTTATTTCATATTTTTTAATTATCAAATATAACTATTTTGTGACATCAATGATCAGAAGAGTCAAAAGCCATATATATTTTGTTGTCTTCACTTCAATCCTTCAGATATGAAAGGATCATATGGAAGGAATTATTAGACATATAAAAGCTCACGTCTTATTATAAAATGAGATGCTCATAGTACTTAAATAGTTTATTTCTTATTCTTAATAACGAGAAGGGACGAGAGTTGTCCAACTAATTACTTGAACCTCAGCAGAAATAATACTACCAAAAATATATAAATAATAAAACAGTTGAAACCCATATCCATGGAGCATGTAAATTAAAGGGCTTTTTATCTACAATTTACTGAACATGATCTCAACCCCATCTTCTGGCATTGGAAGTGGAAGATAAATCACACCCGCTTTTGGATTCACCAATTCCCACCTGCAAATTATAAATATTAATTATTCAGAGCATTATATATATACACACAAACATATATCACAATGATCATATATAATTTACTTGTATCCCGTGGAGAGATGATGAAGCAAAATTGCAAGTTGAAGTCTGGCAAGCATGTTTCCAGCACAGGTTCTTGCTCCGCCACCAAATACTTGATACGTTCCTGCCTTCACTGCCTCCTGAGATTCACAAAAATCACCTTCACTCACTATTTATTTATTTGGTCAATCATATTCAGATATGACCAATTCTATATACATTTATATTATTGATCGTATATATCCCTTAAATAATTAATATGCAGGAGAGCATACGTTCCATCTATCAGGATTGAAGCACAAAGGGTCCTCAAAATTTTCTGGGTTAGTATGTAAATAGCGAGTCCACAGAATTACGTTCCACCCCTTGGGGAAATCATAACCTGCAAAATTTAATATTGTTCACCACTCAATTAAATATACTACTGTATGTGTGCTTTTAATTTTGTGAATTGTAATATAAATAGTTAAATACCTTTATATTCAGTCTCTTTGACAACCTTCCTGAAAGAAAATGCCGACACGTTGGCCATTCTAATTGTTTCTTCTACAACCTATAATTAATTTTACAAGTACGTCCAATTTCCAAATTAATGAAACTAATTCACAAAAGCATTGTATATATCGTACCTTGTTTGTGTATTTGAGGCCTGAGAGTTGTTCATATGTGATGAACTCCCCAGTTTTGGCATTTTTTAAGGCCATGTTCTCTTCCTGATGCATGCAGGTGCAAATTAAATATAAAAACGGAGAAGCAAAAAAATTAAGTTATTAATTAATTACACACACATATATATATATATATATACCCTTAGTTTGGTAAGAACAATTGGGAACTTTGCAAGATAGTAAATGGCCCACATGGCGACAAGAGCAGTAGATACGTATCCAGCAATTATTAAGGTGATTATATTGTCCACCACGTGTTTGTCACTCAAAAGATTTCCTTCATCGTCTCGAATTTGCATAAGCCCATCCATTAGATCATTTGTGTCACCTTCACCTTCACCTTCACTACTACTAGTTGTGTTCCTTCTTCTTCTCTTATCTAACTCCCTCCAGAATATCTGCTCTGCCTTCTTCCTACACTTGACAGCACTGTGGTAGGCAAACCCTGGAATGTTGATCCTTGGGTACGCTCTCACTCCTTTAATCATTCCTTCAAAAAGCTTATCTATCCTTTCAAGCTCACCTCCTGCCTCCTTGCTTCCAAACAACTTCGCTATGTTCTCAAATGTCACCTGCAATTGCACGCAAATACACTATTTGCTTTAATTATTTCTTATTATTATTTGTACTCAAAGTAACTTGGGCTAGCTCGTAAGGAGGAAGAACCAAGTTTTCTTAAATACTCAATTGAGTATCTTATCCTATCATATGTTGAACTTAATTTTTATCTCTAATACTTTCTCTCAAGTCCAACTGTTTTTTTTTTCTAGTTGTGACTTGACTTTTTTTTTTATTCTGGCTTGTGTTCTTTTTGAGTCTCAAAGGCCTCTTTTTTTTTTCTTTCGGGCTTGTACTCTTTTTTCTGAACCTCAAAGACCACACATTTTTTCATCTATTTTTTTATCGAGATTTTTTTTCACATCTTGGATTTGGATCATCATGGTCGTGAGACTATTGAGTTCTGATACCATGTTGAAACTCAAGGTAACTTGGGAAACCCACCCTCAAAAGCTAGCTCGTAAGGAGGAAGAACCAAACTTCTTTAAGTACTCAATTGAATTGAATATCTTATCCTATCAGATGTAGGACTTAATCTTTATCTCTCATATTATTATTTGTCAATCTATATATTATTTAGAGTAATGTATACCTTCTTGGTTTCAAGGTGGGCGTTGATTTTGAGATTGTTAGCCCAAGATTGGAGAGCAGAGAGAATGCGGGGTTGAACAAAAAGAGTGATGCGGCGGAGAGAGTTGGGGGAATTAATGGCGTTGAGGACGAAGCTTCGAAGTATGGCATGCTCCTTTCCGTGGACTGCCACCAGAGAAGTGGTGCCCACAATAGCAACAGTGGGCCATTCTGATTCGAATTTCTCTTCTGATGATTGCAACACAAACTTGTTCACTGATGGACCGCACGCTATGATGCATGCTGATCCAAACAGGTGTGATCTAAACACACCTATTTTGTCTCCGTACCTTAACTTCCACAAAATATATATGTCAATGTTATATTTTTTTGATAACTAAAATATGTATTTGCATTTAATTAATTATATTACATACTTGCGTCGCTTCGCGTTGATATACTCGTCGGGGCGTCGGAGCAATTTGAAGTAGAAGAGGAAAGCGAGCATGTCGCCGATGAAAGGGAGGCCCATGTGTCCAGGTGGCAGGCGCTTATTGGCTCTCATGAGAGGAACAGCGTACCAAAGCTCATTCCACCACCACAATACCAAACCCAACAATGGCAAACTTGCTATACCCACACTCACCCACTCTGTCATTCCCATTTTTTAGTTTCACTTCCACTCTCAATACCAATTCAATTATCCCTCATAATTATACATACATGTATTTATATGTATATTATATATAGGTAAAAGACAAAAGTTTGCAAGCTTTGCGTAATTCCTCCTAGATTCTAACTGCATGATTCCTCCATATTCAGGGTACTACTATCAAACAGTTTGCATAATTAAATTATACAGTAATTTTCATCGTCTCAAACACATTAGATAACTCTTTAGAGCATTTTTACAATATATAATATTTGGAATTCTTTTTTTAAAAATTAATTTGATTTTATGTTATCTTTCACCGGTAAAGAAAGCCTCACCTACTTAAATACAAAATCTAAAGTTGAAGAGAGAGAGACAGGGGGTAAAATTCGTGAAGTAGGAGGAAAATAAAATGAATAATTAGTGATCCTGATCAATTCATCAAGGATGAGTTTTTATCAGTAATTATATATGAGACTGTGAGAGTGCCTTATTTTGTTTTTCTCTCTAACTCTATTAAGAACTTCACTAATTATTTTACCTCTCTTTTTCTACTACTATACTAGTGCAATTTCAATTGTTTTAAAATTTAGTTATAGGGACTAATAAAATACACAGAAGTACTATAAGACGCGGAGGTTCAAGGCATGCTTAAGTTCTGGGAAAGAGGAAGCTTATTTAAAAATTTTAAGGTGTTTGGAAATATATATGTCAAAAGTGTGTTTGTAAACAGATTTTTAGCTTTTGATCCAAGTACAGATGCCTTCTCAAGTCTCAACATTCATTGATCAATGCAGAATGATGCAATTTAAACAAATCAATATTGCATAAGGAAGAACCACATTTAATTTTCTAGGCAGTCTTATAGGCACAAAACTCATTACCTATCACTAGCTATATATCCGCAATTGGTGTTAAGGATATTAGGGTGCCATTTTGTTGCATGTAAAGACAAAATTATTCCAATAATGTTTTTAAGGACATTAGGGTGACAAATCACTGTTCATCATTTTTTTAATATATTTTTTCTAAAGAAGTCGCATGTCTCACATGCGACTTCTTTAGAGCAAATCGCATGTCTCACATGCGACTTGTAAAAAAAAAATATTAAAAAAAATCGTAAACAGTAACTTGTCACCTTAATGTCCTTAAAAACATGATTGGAATGATTTTGTCTTTACATGCAATAAATGGCACCCTAATGTCTTGAACCCCAGCAATTGTCTTGTAGTCACAGCTAATAATAATGAGTAGTGCTGTATGCGACAACTTAATTATATTCACGCACATACATGGACTTACATATTTGTTGTCTTCCCTCCATATATGATATATGTATGAAAGGATAAAAAGAGTAACAATATATATATAAAATAAAACAGCTGAAACCATATCTCCTTGGAACATGTAAGGGTTTTTTATTCTACAATTTATTGAACATGATCTCAATCCCATCTTCTGGTATTGGATGCGGAAGGTATTTCACACCCGCTTCTGGATTCACCAATTCCCATCTGAAAAAAAATCATATTTAATTAATAAGAATTATTCAGAGTTATATATATACACTAATTACATGAACATCACAATGATCATATATATAATTTAGGCCAAATTATTCTTTTGGTCATCAACGTTTGCACGAAGTTTAATATTGGTCATCAACGTTTCAAAAAGTTATTTTTGGTCCTCAAAGTTTTTTTATTTTGTCAAAATTGGTCCTCTAGCGTAACATCTGTCTGATTTTGCCATTAAATGCTGACGTAGATGGCTTATGTGGTACACGGTACACCTTCTCTCATACGTGTTATATTTAAATACATGACACACTCTTTCACTCAAACTCAATAAAACGACGCCGTTTTGATTCATTTAAATATAGCAAAACCGGACAAAACGGCATCGTTTTGCTGAGTTGGAGTGAGAGATGGTGCCATGTCATTTAATCATGACACGTAGGAGAGAGGGTGTACCACATAAGCCTTCCACGTCAACATTTAATGGTAAAATCAGACAGATATTACGCTAGAGGACCAATTTTAACCAAAACAAAAAACGTTGAGGACCAAAAATAACTTTTTAAAACGTTGAGAACCAATATTAAATTTCGTACAAACATTAAGGACCAAAAGAATAATTTGGCATATAATTTACTTGTATCCAGCGGAAAGATAGATATCCAGCAACTATTAAGTTCACTATATTATCCGTATCCACCACTTGTTTGTCACTCAAAAAGTTTCCCTTCATCGTCTCGAATCTGCATAAGACCGTCCATTAGATTTAGATCATTTGTGTGTTCACTACTTGTTTTCCTTTAGGACAAAACTAACATTATAATCAAATTTTCTTTTTCCTTTAGCCATTTTCTCTCACAAGCCAGAGAATTTGACTTTTTCACGTAAAGCAAACTAAACTTTTCTTTACATTTACTCCCTGTGGCCTAAAAGCACAAAATTTTATTATTTGAATATTGAAGATCGAGTATTTAATTCATCTTTTTATTTTAGATAAATATAGAGTATCCAAAATCAACATCTACACTGCATAATCCTTAATGAATGATTATATTTTAGTAACTGTAACCTATTCCACCTCTGAAAGTCTGAATATTAGATAGTTTTTCAATGAGATAACATCAAATTGCTATAAAAAATAGAGGCACCCATTATTGCTATCTGTAATTATTGTCCAAACTCCAACGTCTCCAGGTTCAACGTTCGGCCCAAATCATGTAAGTCCAATAGTAAGTTTATACCATTTTCAAGTCCTTTTTTTTTTGCATGAATTTTCATGTCTATTAAACTTGAAACATCACTGTATTTTCATTAATAATAATAATAACAATAATTGTTACTATTATTATTATTTAAATGTTCTTGCTTATGAAGCTGATACTAAATTTACTTGTTTTCTTTATTTTAGTAGTATTTAATCCTTTTGTTAATAATAATTTCTCAATTCTTACAATGAAATTCTTTTTATCAAATTTATAGTAAATTATATTTATGTAAAAATAAAACATTAAAAGCTCTGATTATTCTCTGAATGAATTTGTATAAACTTGAGCCATTATTTAGCTTTGATCATGAACATAATTCAAGTTGAGTAATTTTTTTCTCCTACCTCCTATGGCCATGTGGATATATCCACACTGGCTTCAGATCACGTCAATCTTTTTCTAGGGAATTCATAAAGCAGAATTTTAAGAAAGGAATTGAATTGTCATCCTGTTTTTTTTTTTCGTTTTATTTTCTTTACTTGGTATGTTCTGCACTAAATTCTTAGCCTTAGAACTGATCGTCTTTATTCGGAAAATCATTTTGTAATACTGACCAAGATGAATTACCTTTCCAATTTGGGCATGGCAACATTGACTCAGAAACTGTTTTTTCTAAAAGAAAGAACCATATATTTTTTGTAATTTTAGATATAGAACTTTACTCACACATATATAATCCAGCACTTAACTGGTTAACATACAAAACATGGGTTTCTAGTGTGTGTAATACGTTACGTTCCCATTCAAGTAATCTTTAATTTGTTAGTGAAGAAAAAGGAATTGAGGAGTCAACGTCTTATTAATTATGATGGACACGATTAATTCAATATTGTTAATATATAATGAAGTTTTTCTAACATGTGCTTAAAAGTACATGTTAAAGTTTTACTTTATTAGTCAAATGAATTTTTAAATATTAAAAATTATTTCTTAAAATAAATTTTCATAAATTTTAAGACATAAAATCAATAAAGGGAAACCTTAGATAAATCTATATATAATAGAGCGTTGTAATTAAAATTCTTTCATGGTACTGGCCACCACCAACTTCGCCAACTTGTAAGAATGCTCACTGGGGGAATTGTGCCTCTCAAGTTGGTCCTATAACTCTCTTATAAGTTATAACAAATGTTTTCCTCACATGGTACGTAGCTACATGAATTCACAAACATTAATTTTACCTGTAAGTTTCAACTTGTTAAGTAGTGAAAGAGTAATTAGAACGAAATAAACATGTAGTTTTTCAGAAAACGCCATAAAACTCGGCGGGTGAGTGCAATTGAATCTCATAAAGTAGAATGAATTAGGCTCCAATAATTGAAAGCTGTTGCAATATTGTTGGTTATGGATTTGATGTCTCCGGAGAAAACGAAGAGGAAAAGGAAAAACAACATATGAGGTCCTAATTGACGATGTTGTCTATGTACAACACGTGTTATACAACGCAGTTCACACTTCACTTCACATCTTAGCCTCTCTCTTTCTTGGGTTCACACATACCTGACAATTCACATTACCTGCTGTTCCTATCCAATTCTTTACCCTTACCCTTACCCTTTATTCTGGTGATGATAACATTCATTAGGAATAATTTTGACTACTTAACATGTTGAAACAATACTTTATTAATTAGTATCGAGTAAAACACGAGTTTCGTGAATCCAACCATTTTCTGTTGAAACCACTCACCGAATTAATGAAAACGTTTATTACTTTGTAATGACGTTGGATGGGCCCAACGCACCACTAATGTTAACATCATCAAACCTGGACAAAAATTGGTCCAGACACACAACACCATATGTAGTGTAATTGACCATTAATTGAGACTTAGTGGACTGTACGTCAAATGTGGGCGTTGCCAACTTGCCTTTCACACGGATTGCAATTCCATAGTCTACACACCAATTATTGCCTTTCACCTCCATAGTCCTTATTACATATCTTTCTTTCTTTAGGATATCATATATTATATGATCTATAATCCCATGGGAGGGAAAGATACAGAGACCGCAGTAGTTATGGAGAAAAGCCAAAGGGAAACTGTGGAGAAGAATCATGAATATGATGATGATACTAAGATCAATTACAGAGGATGGAAAGTTATGCCATTTATCATAGGTAAGGGGATATATTCGTGGAAACTCCAAATTTTTGTTTTAATACTTTTTGGTCTGTCTCTCACGGTTACGAATTTTGTGGTTGAACTGAAGGAAATGAGACATTCGAGAAGCTGGGAGCTATTGGCACATTAGCCAACCTTTTGGTGTATCTCACTACAGTTTTCAACCTCAAAAACATCACTGCCACCAACATCGTCAACATCTTCAGTGGCAGCACCAATTTGGCTACCTTGTTTGGAGCTTTCTTCTCCGACACTTACTTTGGTCGCTACAAAACCATCGGATTCTGCACATTCGCTTCCTTTGTGGTACTAATTGAAATTACCCAAATTCAAAGAATATTCTTTTTTAATCATTCTCATGATCTGATTCTGATCCCTGAATTTTTCCCAATAGGGATTGCTGGTGATACAGCTAACGGCGGCGTTTAAGAACCTCCACCCACCTCACTGCGCAAAGGAAAGCACCACATGCAAAGGCCCCACGCCGGGGCAAATGGCATTCCTTATATTCGGGTTCGGGTCGCTTCTAATCGGAGCAGCGGGGATCCGACCCTGTAATTTGGCATTCGGAGCGGATCAGTTCAATCCCAACACAGAGTCCGGCAAGAAGGGAGTGAATAGCTTCTTCAATTGGTACTTCTTCACATTCACTTTCGCCCAAATGGTATCCTTAACGCTCATCGTTTACGTTCAATCCAACGTCAGCTGGGCCATCGGTTTGGCCATTCCCGCCGCCTTAATGCTCATCTCATGCCTCGTCTTCTTCATGGGAGCCAATTTGTATGTCAAAGTCAAGCCTCAGGGTAGTCCCATTACTAGTATTGTTCAAGTCATAGTAGTGGCTATTAAAAAACGCACACTCCAATTTTCATCACACAAGTTCGACTATCTCCCTCCTAAGTCCCTAAACTCCAAGCTTCCTTATACTCCCCAATTCCGGTGTTTGGATAAAGCAGCGATTTTGACCCCAGAGGATAACATAAACCCGGATGGCTCCCCAACTGATGAATGGAATCTGTGTAGCGTACAGCAAGTGGAAGAGGTGAAATGCTTAGTGAGAGTAATACCCATATGGGTATCAGCTATTCTGTACTACCTCGTCATCGTCCAACAGCACACAATCATGGTGTTCCAAGCGCTTCAATCAGACAGGCGTTTAGGAAAAAACACAAACTTTAAGATCCCAGCAGCGACGTACTATGTTTTCCTCATGCTGAGTTTGACGCTATGGCTACCCATATACGACAGAGTCATCGTCCCTCTTCTCCGGCGACTCACCGGGAAAGAAGGCGGCGTCACGCTCCTCCAGCGGATGGGAATCGGAATATTCCTCGCGATTCTCAGCATGCTGGTTTCGGCCGTGGTGGAACAGAGTCGGAGGTCGATGGCATTATCGAGTCCCATTGGGGTTCAGCCCAGAAAGGGGGCGATTTCGTCGATGTCGGCTTTGTGGTTAATTCCTCAGCTAACACTAGCTGGGCTTGCCGATGCATTTACGTCGGTGGGTCAAGTGGAGTTTTACTACAAGCAATTTCCGGAGAATATGAGGAGTATTGCGGGTGCTCTGTTTTACTGTGGAATTGCGGGTTCTAGCTATTTGAGTACGTTTCTTATCTCCATTATTCATAGTGTCACTCGGACATCTCAAGTGGGGAATTGGCTGCCGGAGGATCTTAATAAGGGAAGGTTGGATTACTTCTATTATATGATTGCGGCTTTGGAGGTTCTCAATTTGGGGTACTTTTTGGTGATTGCAAAATGGTTTAAGTATAAAGGAAGTAGTGGGAGTGATATTAATGGTGATGGTGGTGGTAGTATTCAGCTCAATCAAGTGTTTAAACCATCAGAAACATCATCTAGTAGTAATGGTGTTTGATTTCTTTTGATGATTGGTTTTCGGTCTAGTGTTAATGATTTGTAGTTAACAATTAATGAGCATCTAAGAACATAGAAAATAAGATGAAGTTAATGAAGGCTTTTACTTGGTTTAATTAAATCTCTGCATTATCATATATAAATAAGTCTCTATGATTGCAATTCGTTTTAATTAGAGTGTGTTTCTGTGCCATCATACGCCCAAACCAAAGTTTGTTTTCTCTGAGCTATACTAGTTGTGACTTGTGATGTAATAAAAAGAAGCTTAACTTAGCATTCTACTTAAATTAATATTTTGTGTTGTAGAATGTAATTTGTCTCATTTTAATCTCTAAATAATAAAAATGTCAAGTTTAATCTTTAAAAAATAAAAATATTAAATGAAATTACGGGAAGATGCTGTTTATCTCAATTTAATTTTTTTAAATTTTTATTAACATAATTAATTAACAAAAAAGATCATATAAATTAAATTGAGATAAATTTTATTATTTAAGAATTAAACTTAATATTTCAATATTTATGACAAAATTGATACAAATTGTATCACTAAATTTAGAGAAATTACATATTTTAGAGTTCAAAATAATAATGTACTCCAAATTTATTTAGTACTTTAAATTGGGTTTTCAGTTTGTTTGATGTTAAAATATGTCCTTATATAATTGTAATAACATTTCTTTTATTTAAAAAAAAAAAGACAAAACTTATATGTTGTTGCTTATATCATTTTTTTCAGGTTAACCAATTAAAAAATATATATATCAAAGGTGAGAAGATGACATAAAACAAAGGACAAAACTTATGTGATGTTACTTACATGCTTTTAGTAAGGTTATCCAATTAAAAAAAGACATGTGTCAGTTTTGAGAAGAAAATTGACACATATCACTTTTTAATTAAGTAACCTTACCAAAAGCACGTAAGTAACAGCACATAAGTTTTTTCCTAAAAAAAATTGACACATATTTTTTTTAATTGGTTATCCTAAAAAAATATATATATAAAGTCCTTACAAAAAATCTAACAGATTAATGGAACTGGAAGTATAATAATTGGAAAATGGTGTACTTTTCAACACCGAATGACTTAAATTAGAATAGACAAAAGTAGAGTCAAAATGTTGGATGTTAAGATCAAAGGTTATCTAGAAGCAATAAAAGCAGAATTAATATGTTGAAGACTACACTTGCCTTGTATTGTTTCCAAGTATGCATTATAGGTCAATAATGGCAAAGAAACTGAAGAAAGGGTTTGTTCAACAATTGACAGACGACTCATTCATTTTCTTCTCTTCCTTTTTGGTTTGGTAATCTTTCCATTGGCTTCTCTTGTAGTGCAGTGGTTGATATATTGCATCATATTGTTTGAACACAAAGAGACGTATCTATTGTATTTTATGCATTGCTCCTAACTTGTAAACATCATGTAATTTGATTGACCTTTATTTTGTGTAAAAAAAAAAAACGTTTTTGCTAACCAATGAGGATTCATTTCAATTAATAAGAAACATTAAAGAATTATTTTGTTTTTCATTATCTTTAAAATAACAAATTATAGCAATCAATTAAAAAAAAGGTCCTCTAAGGTATTTGTTAAATAAATTAAAAAAGTGAATAAATTATATCAATTTTGTTTAGGATTTGACTAAACTATGTAGTTATCACCTTTTAATTAGTTTGAAAAGTAGTATTTATTTTTTGTTAATAAAGCTAACTTTGTGTATAAAATAAAATCTTATTTTAAATGAAACAATAAATGCAATCTGATTTTCTTGAGGATTTGACTAAAGTAAAATCTTATTTTTAATGAAACAATAAATGCAATCTGATTTTCTTGAGGATTTGGCTAAATTATAGTTATCACCTTTTTAGTTTGAAAAATAATAATATTTACGTTTTCTTCTTTATATATATATATATATATATTTGTTAATAAAGATAACTTCATGTATAAAGTAAAATTGTAATCCTATTTTAATAAAACAGTATATGCAATTAGATTTAATATAATGATAAAGATAACTAAAGTAATTTCTATATTTGGAAATGAAAATGTCCTATGTAAAATATTTAATTTTATTGATTAAAAATAAATTAGAAGAGAAATTTGAGTAACATAAATACATAATCTCAGACCTGAAGGATACCTAATATAATTTTTGCCTAATAATCACTTTTACAAGGTAATTAACGTTGGGTGACTTTTGTCTTTAATCTGCGCAGGATTAGAAAAAAAATCAATCTATTGATTAAATTTCTGTCCAAAATTTTGAAATCTCATATCATTGACTAAATTACATTTCATTAGGTGGGCGACTAACTTTATGACTACTTTATTTTTTTCTTTTATCAAAATTACTAGCCCATGAGTCATCAACTCATTATTGACACAAATTACTAGCCTTTGTTTTTTCTTCTCTGTTGTTCTTTTTATACATACATATATAAAGTAAAACTATCCGATACTATTTTAATTTTTTTGCCTACTCTTTCTAAAAAAACATAAAAATGATATAACTATCTCCTCCTTAATGACAATTGGTAGATTAAGATATACACCCTTTAAAACTTCATATTAATACTAACAAATATTTGGTTAAAGTAATAGGTACTCCATTCTTTTTAAATAAAATTTTAAGGTTGAGTCTTGTATATAAAAAAGTTCTCTAATGAAAGAACTATATTCTTGTTATGAGAGTTTCGCTAATTTAAATGGAATTGTTTCAAGTAAATAAAAAACTAAAAAAAAAAAGACTTGTTATTAATTATTAAATAAAAAACGAACGATTTTCAGTTATCTCACTTTTTTTTTTTCACTTTTTGAAGTGTCTACAAGTTAATGAAAATATTAATGACTGTACTTGAAAGTAAATACTCTAATCTAGACCAAAATAAATAAATAACCAATTAATCTAATAAATTAAAAAGATAATTTAAAATTCAAATTATACAAAGAGATGTGCGGACAAAGAGGAAGAGAAAAAAAATGAGAAGACAACATTTGATATATATATATATATATATATATATATATATATATATATAATTAATATGTATTGTATTTTAAGTCTATAATTATATTTTTACACATCAAACATTTAACATTTTTTAAAAGTATTTTGTTAGTATATATAAATCGCATGTATTTTTTTTTAATAATTTAATTTATCTGATGATAAAAAAGAAGAAGAAGAAAGTAAGAAAGTAAAGGCAGAAAGGTAGGATGGATCACCGATCACGAAACAAGAATTTAAACGCAACGTGATTGAAAGTTGTGGCCACTCCTTCTGAATGAATTGAACTAATTAAATTACGTAGTCTTTTTTTTATTTAATAAAATTACGTCTCTCCCAGGACTAGGAAGGACCGAAAAGGAAAGGAAAATAAATCAAGAGCAGCAAGATATTGGATAAAAGTTCAATGGTACCGTACCACTGAACTTCAGTGCATCCCTCCAATTATGTAGTGCCACTTGTTAATATTAATAATAACTCACATTAATTAGGGCCCACCTTGAATGGTTTAGAGACCAACTAATTGGAGGGATGTACTGAAGTTCAGTATTACCGTACCACTGAACATCTACTCCAAGATATTTATAATTTCTTTTATTTAAATTTAATATGACTAGTATTTAATAGCAGGAGGGGTAAATCGGGTAATACACAAAATAATGTTTTTGAAATGTAGAGCATTGGAATTTAGATGGAAGTATATCCATTGTGGAGATTTATTAAGAGGTATATACTTATACTTACGAGTAACTGTAAACAAAATACATATAGAACTGAGAAAAGCACCGACTTAGACGCTCAAAACAGAAAGCACACTAGAAAGATAACTGAGCATGTCATACATACTGTTTCATTACATCCTAATCCTCTCAGCACAATTACAATGTGCCTTCCTTTACAGTATCACTGTGCAAAATGAACAAATCAGCATCCTACTCACTCACACTGTGTATGCTTGTTGAATTGTGTCTATGTCAAGCCCCTTCAACCTCACAACTGATTCTACATGACCTTTTAGTGTATGCAATTCTCTCAACCTGCATCCATCCAATACAACACAACACAAGTAAGTACATAATTGAGTATATTATTAGAAACAAAGACCCCAAAGCTGCAAGGGTTTTCTTATCATGCTAGAGACTGTGTTAGACTTAGAGGGCAGCCTAGTGTACGAGGTTCCTACCAGCTGGAGTCTGGTAGTCTTACCTTCAGGTCACATGACAATAACTTCATCGGAGGTTTAATAGTTCTTACATGATTACTCTTAAAATGACAGTCTACCTGGCAATTTCAGCTCTCCTTTTAGCTTCTTCAGCCATTTGATTGAGTTCGTTGAAATGCGTGCGCTCAGAGAACTTAGAGTCAGGTGGTTGTAATCCATGCAATGTTCTTTGTGCATGTGCCCATTGAAGTTCCCGTTGTTCTTTTCCAAAGTCCTTTTGTCTTGTGAATGCAATCTACATATATAGCAATAACATCCATATGAGAAATGAAGACCCTGATGGAATAAAATTTACGTTATTAAACTCTACTTAGTACTTACTCTCTGCTCAATTACAAGATCCCAAGCCCTTCCACTCAAAGCATAACGAATTAAGAACTTGATGAAATCAAGTGGGATGTAGAATATGATGTTGTATAACCATATTACTCCAGCCCAACCCCAACCGATTCCTTCAATCGCCGCGAAGCTCCAGTTTGCGTAAACTGCAATCAAAGTAGCAATCTGCAAACAACAAATTCATCACAAAAGTTATGAATGATTGATTGAAGCAAGTAATGAGGAATTGCCACAGAAGAAATAAATGGTCATTTCATTTAGCTTACCAGCTGAGCAACCACAAAGGCAGTCACTAGCAATATACCAGGACGCTCAACATATGACCAGCCTCGAGACCGAGTCACAAATATAAGGGCCTGACTGATAGTGCTAACTTGAAGATAGATTGCTGAGGCGAGTTTCCGGAAATCATCATGAGCTGTTTTTTCAAGAGTTGAGACCCCAAACACTCGCTGAAAAGTTTGCAAGGATTATATATATAAAAGAAAAATCAATCATATATCCTAAACAATCAGAAGCAAAATGTATAATCCATTATCAAGGGATGAAGCTACAAGCATAAATGTCATGATAGAAGATCTACCGGGAAGAAATTGGTTTTATATGCTGCCCAGAAGAATATAACTGTCATCATTGCCAAGTAACTACCAAGCACCACTCCGGTAGTAAATATCTCTGCTAGCTTCCAGCTATCAGGGAGAGGAGATGGTTTTACTCGATCTTTTGAGATTGTCATAATAGTACCTAAAATGCATAACATAAGATTTCTTTAGAATGGAAACATGTTGCGAAAGTGAAAGATAATCAGAAGGGGGAAAATGACAAAGAAATGAATTAACAAACCATCGTTTAGGATGGCGATGATTAGCACCATAAAAGGAGGGAAGTCAAACTTCCATATGAGAGCCAGCAACATGAAACCAAGCTGTAACCATGCCAAACATGCAGTGTAGGGTAAGAACAAGACCAATCTAACAAAAAAAATTTATCAACCATATAAAGCCTAGTAGGACATTAGATTAGAGTTTGCTAAACAATTCACATACCACAATACGAATTGTAATTGAGACTGCATAAATCTGTAGGAGAGAGAAGAAACAATTAGTTATAACTGATTTGATATGATAAGCACTCATATTCATTACCCCATATGGCTTGAACAAAGACAAACATTATAGAAAGAAGATGGTTGACAGGATATCAAGAATAATTCAATTGCTCACTGTGTAATTTTTCATTCGTTGGAAGATTGCTCGGCTGGTCAAAACAGCACTAATAATAACACTAAGGCCAGGTTCTGTTAAAACAATATCAGATGCACTACGGGCTGCATCAGTTGCATCAGCAACAGCTATACCAATGTCGGCCTTTTTAAGAGCCGGTGCATCATTCACTCCATCACCAGTCATTCCACAAATATGTTTCCTAGCTTGCAAGCGTTTCACGATCTCGTACTTGTGCTCTGGCCAAATATATATCAAGTTATAAACCAATTAATACGACAAAGGAAGCATAACATACACAATTATTGTAACCATAATTAATTTTCCATCCAATGCATGTCAAACACAATCAGCAAAAAGATCAATTGCAATAATTAACATGGAAGCATACCAGGAAAAACACCAGCAAATCCATCAGCCTTTTCTATCAGTTCATCAATGGGCAAGGCAGCAATACTTTCATCCTTATCCTGCCCAAGCAATGCAGATGAGGGATACATGTTGGTTCCCATTCCTAATCGACGACCTGTTTCCTTCCCTATAGCAAGTTGATCCCCTGATAAAACGATACATAAGTAAAAGTAGAAAGTCAGAAGAATGAATTATATTGTGGTTCTGTTGGAAATTAGATCCATTCCCAAGTGCAAGAAAAGTACATTTACACAGCTACCATAGATCACATAAGTTCTCTTACTACATTATGTTTATGATAATCTGGCTGTGAAGTTTTTGCACTTCAGAGTTCAGCCATACCACAAAAAGCAGAACACATGTGTTTGTTTTAACTAAATGTTAACTTTTGTAACAGACCTGTAATCATTTTGACATTTACTCCAAGGTTTAGTGCCCTCCGTATGGTTTCTGCACTGTCATGCCTAGGTGGGTCAAAGAGAGGCATAAGACCTATAAACTGCCATGGGCCTCCAGCACTCTCCTTTCTTCCATCTGGAACTTCCTGCATAAATGAAAAAAAAAAAAACCAAATTGTAATCATTTCTAGATTCAAACATAACAGTAAAACATAGGGATACCAATTCATCAAATGATCAAGCAATAGAGCATGCATTGGATCAATTACCTGGTATGCTACAGCGAGAGATCGTAAACCGCGCTCTGCAAATTTATCTATCACCGCATGAACTCTGCGTTCAATGTCTGACTTATTGTGCGCAAGATGAAGGATCTAAAAATTCATGTTACAGAGCCACATATCACAATCAGAATATGAGACCACAGGAAAAGAAAAGGAGAATTATCTAAGTAATGATAATAAATGTAAATTACCTGCTCAGGGGCACCTTTGCTTACTCTATGCATTTTGCCATTACCATCAATATAAGTTAATGCTGTCCTCTTATCAGTAGGATTGAAAGGAAGAAAATGTACTTCTTGGATACCTGCTCTTGCCTTTTATAGCAGCAAGTTTGAAAATAAAAATATTATCATAAACTTGAATTCAGAAAAGCATATGTTATTCTACACATTATAATTGCAGGGTTCATATGTCATGAAAAATAACGGCAAATAATAGCTTGATCAGTTTTCACCAACCTCTTTTGGATCAGCCAGCATCCCGACTATGGCAGAATCTATTGCATCTTGATTCTCAAGTCTGGAGGCTCGAGCTGCCATCAAAATAACAGAATCCGGATCCACTCCTTTTGCAAAAACCTTATTGGTGAAAATAAAGTTAATTAGAACAAGAGGATATGAAACAGACAGAGATACCCAATGACTAACGTTCATATCCAACCTCAATTAGATTTTTGTCAACAGAAAGTTTGTTTAATGTTAGAGTCCCAGTCTTATCACTGCAAAGCACATCCATGCCCGCCATCTCTTCTATAGCTGTCATCCTCTTTGTGATAGCTCCCTGCAAAAATTACAACCATAACTCCATTATTTACATATATCCACCAAACATGCTCATGTGAAACATGCTAATAAAGGAACCTAACCAACCTGCTGAGATAACCTATGTGAGCCAATGGCCATTGTCACTGAAAGAACTGTTGGCATGGCAATTGGAATTCCACCAATAAGAAGTACGAGAAGGTTATCAATTCCAGGACGGTACTTTCTGTCTTGGATTGGATACATAACAATAATCTCAATAATCATCCCCACAGCAATTGAACATATGCAGAAGTTCCCAATTGCAGTCAAGACCTAAATGACAACAACAATAATGATCAAAGCTTTTTCCCATTAGAAAGGGTCGGCTATATGGATCAAGTGACGCCGACATGTTCTGTCTTTGCTCATTTTTATATTTAAGTTATGAAACAACATTAGGATGAAGAGGGGAAAAAAAGGTGCCCGGACCGGCTGCTATCATGTTACCTTTTGAAAGTGACCCACTTGATTAGTGGTATCTACAAGGTGAGCAGCTTTCCCAAAAAAGGTATGTACGCCAGTGGCAATGACCAAAGCTTCAATCTCTCCTTGTTTGCAGGTAGAACCAGAATACACACCATCACCAGGACCCTTTGTCACTGGCAAGGACTCACCAGTAAGTGCAGACTGAAAAGAACAAAGCACAGAAAGAAAGCAAGAAAGCAGTGTTTATTGAAGCATTTGACCTGTGTGATAAATAAAAAAAGCTGTAATATTCTGTACAAAGCAACAATAATAGAGAAAATACCTGATCAATTTTCAGAGGATCCCCTTCAAGAAGGCGAGCATCCGCAGGTATAATATCTCCCAGTTTAATACTGACGATATCTCCAGGAACCAGAACCGCAGCATCTTGCTCATCCCACCTACCATCTCGAAGAACCTTTACAAGATATGAATAAGGAAACTATAAGGAAAAAGAATTCTGGGAGGAAAAGGGACAAACTGAATAAAAGACAATTGGTGAAAGAAAGTACAAAGTAGCCATAAATTTGACACCTTCGCTTTTGGAGCAAGACGAGCCATAAGTGCGGCTGCAGCATTACCAGCATTGTTCTCCTCGATAAAACTAATAGTTGAATTGATGAGAAGAAGAGTGATGATACCCACAAAATCTTGCCAGTCAGGGGGCTTCCCCTGCACACAAAACGCCCCAAAGCTTCAAAAAAAATTCTCAGGGAAGATTAATTATGAGAATTCTGAAAGTTGAACATACTCACCCCTCCATTGGCAAGTGCAATAGCCATTATAGCAGCTGCCTCCATAACCCAAGACAGAGGATTCCACATAAAACCCAAAAACTTCAGAAATTTGCTCTCCTGAAAGGCAATTTACCAAGAAAAAAACTTCTTTGACGTGGGATTCTATGACAAAGAGTTGGGAGAAAGAAAGGGGGGAAGAAGAAGACGAGCTGTGAACCTTTTTCTCTTCAAGCTTGTTGTACCCAAAAATGGTTAGTCTCTCCTCTGCAGCCACAGAGGTGAGACCTTCTCTGCTACATCTCAGATTCTCAAAAACCTCCTCAATGGGTATATTTTCCTGCATTTTCAAGAAAACAAAACAGAACCAAAATAACCCATCAATGAATCAAACATTCCAATGAAGGAAGAGAGAAAATAAAAGGCTTGAGGTGATTCATTCAGATCTGTTACCAAATCTACAGCTTCCTTCAACACAGCCTCCAACACTTGGGACTTGTCCCCCATCTCTTCTCCGTCTACCACTCCCTCTTACTCTCCAAATTTCCCCTACTACAAAAACATTCAGTGAGAAAATTTGCAAGCACAAGCAGAAGTGAATAAAATACTAAAAAAGAGCTAACGATAGACTAGAGAACCTATTTGTGAAGCCAAATTTGAGATGGAGGATTGAAACGGGAGTATCCCAAAAACCCAAAGAAGAAGAAATGTTCAGAGAGGGGAGAAGTTAGCGAAACCGCTATGACTATGCAATGAAACGAAACGGAACGCAAGAAAGAGCACTCTTTGCATTGTGAGTCGTAACCAGTAACGGCAGTCAGAAAGAATCGCAACTACTCACAACTTTGCTTATTTTCATTTTAAGAAAAATAATAAATAAATAATAGTATGTTATTATTATTAATTGTTTAATTTATTTTATAGGTAGGAGTAGAACTGTAGGAGTCATCAAAAGACTCCTGCTTCATAACAAAAAATAATTAACTCGTTAATCTTGCTTAGGATAACTTGTACGCACGTCTAATATAAGTTTTAACGTGTCTGCACCACGTGGCTCGGGATAAAATTGTAATTCCATTATATTTGTATTTAGGTGACAAATTTTCACTCATATAGTCAAGAGTGTAGACTGTGATGTCTTTGATAAGATTTATTATATTATATACAACATATAGTAAACATACAATTTGACTGATATAAAATTAATAGTATTTTAATATAAAAAGTTTGAAATTGTAAATTTTTTAAGAGACGAAATAATAATTTTCAAATTAGAAAGGAAGAAAGTATAATAGTAAACGTGTAAATACTCTTTTGTTCTGCCAACAATTAAAATATATTTCTATTAACTTTTCTATAATATAAGATGTCAAGAAATTATTTTCACTCTCATTACATTAATTGAGTTCATGAAGATTCGACAGAATTTTTATGTTGGCTGTCGACTACTTAACACAACCTTATTCCTTTATCCGGGCTTGAGACCGACTATACAAGCATAAGCGGAGTTTGTTGTATTACATTAATTGAGTTAATTCAATTCAGATTAAGTAAACTTTAATAACTTATGAATATTAGTTTTTTAAAAGGGAAAAAAAAGAGCAAACGTGATATAATTAAAAAGGTAAGGAAAATGTGTATTAAATAAGAATAGAAAAATAAAGGTTTAGTTGCTCTTTACTTTGGCTTTCATCCTTGAAAGTAAGTAAAAGACAACTTTAGGTGCCAAGCAAAGGTCACCAGAGTCAGGTCAGCCACCATATCCGCTTTATTTCACTCTCTCCACATCACCTTCTGTTTTCTTATTTCTTAATAATATATAACAATAAATTTGGCTAACAAATTTTAAAACTATAAGAAATTAATTATAAATTTTTAAAATATACAACTAAAAACGCAATTTAACCAAAATTAAGGATTATGCAATATTGCCTAAGATAAGTATATCCCTAAGTAGGTGGTGTGATTTAATTTAGTGAGGGATTTGATGATATTGGTAATCCAATATTGATTTTTTTTTTACTCACCCGCTGTTCAAGGTATTGTCTAAGTCAATTCGAATTCGACCTACATTGTATACTTGACTATGATAAAAGAACCTCTGATAAAATATATAACTGCATTTACAAACTTTCGAATTCGAGACTTTGTTTAAACAACGTAACCGATCAACCCCTAATTGATTATATTTGGGTAGTTGAGTGGTGTGCATAATAAAGAAAAAGTCATAAATGTCAACCTATTTATTTATGATACATTAAGATATAGGAAGAAAAGTTTTCAATATTATTCTTCAATGTAATGAAAAACTCATCCTTTCTACTAGACTCAAAATTAGTAAAGTGCATCTTACTTTAACTTTACTATTAGTCACTGCTCGCTTGTGATGAAGTAATAGTAAAACAAAATGCTTCTAAATTCTAATGTAGCTTTTTGTACACAACAATTTTATTCGTAAACCCTTTT
Source organism: Senna tora (assembly GCA_014851425.1). NCBI lineage: Eukaryota > Viridiplantae > Streptophyta > Magnoliopsida > Fabales > Fabaceae > Senna > Senna tora. Next base: position 5,414,074 of record CM026271.1, on the reverse strand, counting down.
GAAATTAAAAAAGCCACTTTAATTATTAAAATAATGTAGCCATGCTTTTGAAAAGCTAGAACGTAGTGCTCATTCTTCATTATATTCACGTCTAGTTTAATGGTCTTCAATATTAGCTTTCGTAGGTTACCAGCAAATCAACCACCTTTGTCTTTATCTTTTGCTTTTGCTTTAACTTGCTTTTACTTCTTTAATTAATTTCCTATCAACCTTTTTAATCAATGTCTTAAATCATTTTAATTGGTTCAACCATGTTTTACTAACACACATCTAAATTATATTAACCTTCACACACACCAAACTTGTGCAAGTAAATCACCGTATATTCTATATTTGTCAATATCGTGCATCTCACATCATTCATTTATTTTCCTATCAAAGTTAAGATCAAATTTTCATAATAAAATTAAAAGTCTCTCAATAAATATCTAAATATAGAGCGTAGAAAATTCAATAGACGTGCCTTGGACTTCGAGGCACACAAGATGTTGATTTGAGTACCTATAGTGCGTGGCCCATGCTAATAATATATGCCACATGCTGGGGACGGTGAAGTATTTAATATTTAGACTTCACAAATCTATGAAAAGGTCAGGAAAAAAATAATGTATATATAATGAATCAATTATATCATTTTAGCAAGTATGTTGTATGTATGTATTTTGACTCTTATTATCTGCAACATTCATGTAGTGTATATTAGCTCTCATCATTTTGTTGATTTGTTTTGTTTTTTTTTCCATAGAATTTTTGTTTTGTTTTATTTGATAAATGCATGTGTCTCTCATCATTTCCTCATCATGATGCCACACTGATATTTGTACAAGTTTGAGAATCATAATGAAAAGGAGAAATATGTTAAGCTTAGAAAATTAAGAGTAAAAATGGAAAGATCAGAGATGAGATTCACGGATGAAGAAGCATCAAATTCCTGAAGTAATTGGAAAGTATGCTAAAGAAGGCTCCCTTTCCGAGTAAGAGAACAAACTCAATACAATCTCAAATTAAGCATGCTCAAAACAGAAAATACAGAAGAATATATATTCTCTCTCCCTAACTAACTTCTTCCATTGTGCACGTAATCCTTGAGCCACACAGGCGGCTTCCTCACGCGAGCTGCTCGTACTACAGTTACTGCATCAGGTCTCGCACTCTCCACACTCTTCTCAGCTTCTGTATTGGGCCCATAGCTACGATCCAAGTTGTCCTCTTTGGCCTTGGTGCCAACATCCATTGGGTCATTGTCTTTGGGCTTCGCTTTGGGCTTACTAATCGTAACAATACCCTCTCCATGGACAATAACCTTGTCCTCAAGGTTATCATGGGGAAAAGATTGACATAGAGTCTCCCACTGCTCCCACGTGGCTTCCTCCCTGTCTCGGTTTTCCCATTCCACCAAAACCTGCTGAACCTGCTGTCCCTGCTCCTCCACCACTCTACTATCCACAATTTGTGCAGGTCTTGTCTCAAAAAGTTGAGGTGGGTTAGGTATAACGGCTACCTCCTTTGGTGGTTCTCCTTTGAATCCCTTGAGTAAAGACACATGGAACACTGAGTGGATACGGCTGTCAGTAGGTAATAGCAATCTATAGGCCACTCTACCCACTTTTTCGATCACCTTGAATGGTCCGTAATATCGCCTAGCTAGCTTAAAGCTAAGGCGTTTCGCAGCTGACCCTTGCTTGTAATGGTGTAGTTTGACTAACACCCAGCTTCCAACTTGAAAAGAAACATCTTTTCTCCTCCGGTCTGCAAACTTCTGCATTCGTCTTTGGGCCTTCAACAGGTTCTCCCGGAGCTGGTGCTGTAACTCCTCACGTTTTTTCAGCAGCTCATCCACACTGTCGACATTTGAGGCTCCCCATTCGTAACCCGGTAAACTTGCAGGATTTCTTCCATACAGAGCTTGATACGGGGTCATGTTAAGGCTTGTGTGATACGAAGAGTTATACCACAACTCCGCCCAAGGTAAGTAGTCACTCCACTTCTTTGGATTATCCATTGTGAAAGCTCTGAGGTACTGCTCTAAGCATCGGTTAACCACCTCTGTTTGCCCATCGGTTTCAGGGTGGTATGCGGTGCTATGATATAAGCTTGTTCCACTATGCTTCATCAACTGCTTCCAGAAGTTGCTAAGAAAAATAACATCTCGGTCTGATGTAATGCTCCTCGGAAACCCGTGCAATTTAACAACCATGTTGATGAATAAGTTTGCCACTATTGCTGCTGTGAACCCCGAAGTGAGCTACTTTGGAAAAGCGATCGACTACCACAAACACAACAGTGTACCCTGCAGATAAAGGCAATGATACAATAAAATCCATAGTAATATCTTCCCATGGATGTTGCGGAATGGGTAGAGGCTGAAGCATTCCCTGTTTCTTCTCGGTGGAGTACTTTGTTTGCTGGCAAATCAAACACTGCATCACATACTCCTTGACGTCCTTCTTCATAGTCTTCCAAAAAAAATTCTCTACAAGTGCCTTGTAAGTTTTCTGAACCCCTCCATGACCACCAATCACCGAATCATGAAACATCTGAAGTATATGTTTCTTCAACTCCTCTCTCGCAGGCACATATATCCTTCCTTCAAAGAAGAGGATGTCTCCTTTGACCACATAGCTAGGAGGAAGTTGTTGCTGTTCGTAAGCATGGTGCAATTGCTGCAATTCCTCTTCATCTAAGTTGGCTCTCCTGATCGCCTCCAGAATCTCGTGTTTAACCTCACTCAACAACATCAGTTGCCGTTCATCATCAGTAACTTCAGTGTATTCATCTTTTCTAGACAAGGCATCCGCCACCATGTTGGTTTTCCCAGTGCGATAAACGATCTCATACTCAAAGCCAAGTAGCTTGGAGAGGTAGAACTGTTGATCCGGTGTTTGAATCACTTGGTGCATGAGCTCCTTCAAACTTTTGTGGTCTGTTTTGATCAAGAACTTCTTTCCTAACAAGTAATGACGCCACTTCATTACTGCTTGTGTGATTGCATACAATTCCCTTACATACGTCGACGCCTTTGTCATTCGAGAAGTCAACTTCTTGCTGAAATATGCTATGGGATGCCCTTGTTGGCTTAGTACCGCACCTATTCCCGAATTAGAGGCATCCGTCTCCACCACAAATTGCTGCTGAAAATTCGGTAAGGATAGCACTGGGGCTTGTGTCATCATTCTCTTTAGCTGGTCAAACGCTTCGGCTGCTGTTTCATTCCATTGGAACTGGTTTTTCTTCAATAACTCAGTGAGCGGGTGTGCCACAGTTGCATATCCTCTGATGAATTTTCTGTAATAACCCGTAAGTCCCAGGAATCCTCTCAATTGCTTCACATTGGTCGGTTTAGGCCAATTCATCATAGATTCAACCTTGGCGGGATCAACATGAACACCTCGGTTGCTCATGATATGGCCTAGATACTCCATGCTCTGCCTTCTGAAGGTACATTTGGACTTCTTAGCATATAGAGTATGGGCTCTTAGTGCTTCCAGCACTACAGTGAGATGTTCCGCATGTTCTTTCACCCCTTTGCTGTAAACTAATATGTCATCAAAGAATACGGTCACGAATCTTCTCAGATAAGGTTTGAACACCTTGTGCATAGTAGCTTGAAAGGTTGAGGGGGCATTGGTTAAGCCAAACGGCATGACCAGGAATTCATAATGCCCAAGATGCGTACGAAAGGCTGTTTTATGCACATCTTCTTCACACATTCTTATTTGGTGATATCCAGCTCTGAGATCCAGCTTGGAAAACAGCTCTGCTCCATGTAATTCATCTAAGATTTCATCAATGGTTGGAATTGGAAACTTATCCTTAATTGTGATCTCGTTCAAGGCTCGATAATCCACACAAAAGCGCCAACTCCCATCTTTCTTCTTGACTAATAAGACAGGTGATGAAAAAGCACTTTTACTGTCCCTTATGATTCCACTTTGCATCATTTCTTCAACTAGACGCTCAATTTCTGCCTTTTGAAAATAAGGATACCTGTAAGGCCGCACTGACACTGGCTTGCTACCCGGTTCCAAATTAATGTAGTGGTCCACTTCTCTCTCAGGAGGAAGGTGCTTAGGTTCGCTGAATATGTCCTGGTACTGTTCTAACACTTTAACTATCTCTTCTTGTACCCCTTGTTTCTCCTGCGCTTCCTCTTCATTCACTTTCTGCATTGAGAATAAACAGGCAATTGTGTTCTCTTCCGCCATTTTTTTGATAGCCTTCCCATTGATGGGAACTTCCCGCAGCATCGATTCACCTTGTAATCTAACCTCATGTCCGTGCCACTGAAAGAGCATGGTAAGTTCTTTATGATTGATCACGATGTTGCCCAATTCTGCCAACCATTGCACACCTAACACCACATCCGCTCCCTTGATGTCCATCACAAATAAATCCACAATGAACACATGCTGCTGCACGACGAACTTGACTTGCTTACATTGGTGGTTGCACACAAGGAAGGCTCCATTCCCCGTTTGAACCTTAAAAGGTTGGATCTCGTTCATCTGTAATTTTAACTTTTCTGCCACACTCCTCTTGATGAAATTAAGAGTGCTTCCATTGTCAATCAATACCTGTACCGCATGCTCGAGGTATCTTCCTGTCACCCTTATAGTGCTGGGGTGGAACTGCCCTTCTAAGGCATTGAAGCTAATCTCCGGAACTGCCTCAGTTGTTTCAGGTACCGCTTCAACAACTACATTTTTCACTGCCTCCTCATCGGCCTCATTCTCCATAATCAGATCGAATTCTTCCTTCCCAATCAACAAATAATAGGTTGGAGTGCATTTGTGTCCCCGAACGTATTTCTGAGGGCAATAATAACACAATCCCAAAGCTCGTCGTTCTTTGAGTTCTGCTGCGGAAAACCTCTTATAAGCCGGTATAGCACCATTATTGGGACTGTTACTAGACCCTTGAGAACTAGCCTGTTTCACAGTACTTTTTGCAGGATATGAAGACATCGATTTGTTCCCATTTACAGGTATAATAGCATTACTGACTTTACTATTGGTGTTAGGTACAAACTTACTGAAAGTCTTAACTGAGGGAACAGTATTTATCTTACTTACAGGTGAGCCATACGTCAGCTGAATCTCATTGTGCTTCTGCTCGTGTAGCTTGGCTAGCGATACGGCCTGGTAGTAAGACGTTGGTTGAGCTAAGAGCACCTCACATCTTAAATGTGTCTTCAACCCAAAAACGAAGAAACTGATAAGCCATTCCTCTGACAATCCGGTCACCTTAGTGGATATGGCCTCGAACTCCGCTTGATATTCTTCCACGGTGTTAACTTGAGTCACCTGCTTCAACGCTCCCCTCGCATCATCATACAAGGTACTGCCAAAACGGAATAACAATGCCTCCAGAAACGCATCCCACGTAGAGATCTGCTGATTTTGCGACATCCACATGTACCAAGCCGAGGCTGGTCCGGTCATGTACAGCGCTGCCAAACCAATGCGTTGATCCTCCGGTGTGCCAGCTATGCGAAAGAATTCCTTGATCTTGAACGTCCAGAATTCCGCGTCTGTGCCATCGAATGGAGGAATTTCGAATTTCAGGTTGCTTACCATCGGTCGATGATTAACGCATGAACCTGCTTCTGGTGTTTTGCTCGTCATTTGTTGGATATATCTGCCCAACAATTCTTCCACGTTCAGCAATCTGTCATCATTCGCACCGCATCACTTCTCCAGAAGAGCTTGAGTCTTCTGTAATTCTGTGATGATCACTGCCAATTCCGAACTGTGAGTTTCTGCCATTGCAAACTCTCAATGAAAGCACCAAATGTTAAGCTTAGAAAATTAAGAGTAAAAATGGAAAGATCAGAGATGAGATTCACGGATGAAGAAGCATCAAATTCCTGAAGTAATTGGAAAGTATGCTAAAGAAGGCTCCCTTTCCGAGTAAGAGAACAAACTCAATACAATCTCAAATTAAGCATGCTCAAAACAGAAAATACAGAAGAATATATATTCTCTCTCCCTAACTAACTTCTTCCATTGTGCATGTAATCCTTGAGCCACACAGGCGGCTTCCTCACGCGAGCTGCTCGTACTACAGTTACTGCATCAGGTCTCGCACTCTCCACACTCTTCTCAGCTTCTGTATTGGGCCCATAGCTACGATTCAAGTTGTCCTCTTTGGCCTTGGTGCCAACATCCATTGGGTCATTGTCTTTGGGCTTCGCTTTGGGCTTACTAATCGTAACAAAATATATCTACGTTAATATGACAGTTGGGTCATTTAGTCATTAAACTTGTAAAATATTTATTTTTAATTAAAAAGTATAATTAAAATGAATGATGTGAAGATGTGAGAGAGAACAAATAAATACGATAAGTAGTTTTTATAAAATTAAAGTGAAGAAATAAATAATTTCTCATGATTTAATTTATTATTTTAAAATGTAATAATAATTTTATTATTTTATTATATTTTTAAACAAATTAAAAATAAATTACATGCATGATAATTACATGTGAAGACTCTAGTATATATATATATATAACTTTAATTTTTTAAAATTATAATATAAAACAATTATAAAAATTATATTTTAAAATAATAATAAATTAAATATTTAATTATTTTTTAATTCTCAACTACTAATCTACTATGCTAAAAACTTCCCACCTTCAAGAAAGTTATGTACATGTATTTTAGTCTTATTTAAAATGGAAATAATATATTTAAAAATTAAAGAAACACATAACATTAATAATTAACACTTACAACTTAATAAAAGAAAACACTTACAACCAAATCCTTACATATGTATTAATAATTAACACTTGCAACTGCATAAAAGAAAACACTTACGCTATACTATTAATTAATACATATGTAAGACATTATGATATATGAGACAATATATATATATACCTAATTTGCATGCGCACCAGCACCACCTTAATTAGGTGTTTTTAATCTAAAGTTTATATATGATTTTAAAAAAGTTTAATTAACATAACATTAAGGACTTGTTTTATAAAACCGTTTTTTTTAACGTTGGTTATATAAACAAGGTATGGGACAGTGTAATTCCATTAGATGATGGGAAGCTTGGAAATGCCACGTCAAGAACAGCCAAACATCAATCATTCATTAAAACAAAAAGTGATTATGCTGTGGCATCACAAATCACAATATTCAAATCGCATCAAGGTACAAATCTTCCGTACTATATATGATTTGGATCATATGTCCACAATAAAAAAATAGAGAGAAAGTGTGACACATTAATAAATTTTATACATAATAAAATTCATATATAAGATATACTTATGTATCATTTTCACTCCTTACTTTTCTATGTTAATAACATATAATCCATTCTGACTCTATCACCTCATCACCCATATTTGTTCCTACCATTAGTATATATATCAACCAATAATGAAATTAGTTTATCTCCAAAACAATAATATAATAAGAGAAAGACTTTATGGGTACTTTTTTTACTAGGAGCTCATATTAAGATGTTCTGACATGCATCAATTTTCTTTCTAATTAATTATAAAGTTCTGTTTAATTATTTCTAGATATATTTTGCCTTTGATTTTTTTTTAAAAGATACTTGATTAAAAGTATATCTCATATGGCCACTAATATAAATTTGAAAAAAAAAATCAAAATGTCATTCATATAGGTGTCAATATATATACATTATTCACTTTTTTTTGTATTATATATATATTATCATGCATGGCAAATAAATTAAAGAATCTTTGGATTGTACATCAATTTTTTTTTTATGGGAGGGATCTTGATATGATGACAATAAAAAGAAAAAAAAGATTCCTTTATGTAAAGTGAATTAATAATATATGTCGGTGAGGTAGCCACTATAATAAGTATTATTAGTTATTATTAGAATATATATATATATATATATATATATATATATATATATATATATATATAATTTATCCTCAATCTGCTTTCTTTATCTACGAATTGCATATTTACATGCAACTCTAGACTTCTTAAAAGTAGAAGCCTTCATTTTTCAAGTGTCACAAAATTATGAGAATAAAATTTTAATCATATTTTAACCCTACGAGTATAAATAGTTAAGAATTCAAAAAAAAATTCGCTTCACCTATAGATGAAGGTTTGAATATCTTTAAAATCATTCAAATTTTTACTTGGTAAGCATTTCTTTTCAAATAGATTCTCTAGCACCTAAAGACAAGTTGAGTAGTTACAATTGAATTAACTTGCAATTTAGGCATGTAGTATTAGAAGTGTCTTCCCTTATTACCACTTTTCAACACCGAAAATTAATAATATGTAGAATATTTATATCAGCGAATCATGATTTAGTATTTAATTTGTAATTCTCTTCATAATGTAGTACTCATCAAGACAAAGAAAACCAACTTTTATACTGGGAGTGAATCCGGTGCTGGACAGCGCCGAATCGCAAGGAGAGATAAAGAGAGAATGTGGGCCCCACAGCCTATAAGATTCACTCTCTCTTTCTTTCTCCTCTCCGGTCCGATACTGGCCGGCACTGAATTTGGAATCTTTTATACTGGGCAGAAATACACACACGCCCACACATATATGGTGGTTAATTGGAACTTACAAAATGGAGCGAACAAGAGATTAATGAGGCATAGACGTACGTACGTGGATGCGATGTATAGTTCAATATTCTAATTAATTATCTTTCACAGTATATATGTTTGTGGTTGTGGCTGAACTATCAAATATGTGATGTTTTGTATTAAACTCCTAAATACATAGTGACCTGCATAACCTTAATTAATAATTAACAATAAATTTAAATGTGGTTGTCATCATAATGATGTTAATTATAGTGTCAAATTATATATTTTACAACGTTGTTTCGTCAATTTAATTAATATTATCTTGCACTACAAAGTAAATGACGTTTTTATGATTAAATTGACAAAAAGCTGCATAATTTAGCATTACAATCACTATTAGAGGTAACGAGAATATTCACATTTGTAACTGCATAATTTGGGTGAAGAGCAAAATTCATTATTATAAATTAAAAGTTTTGAAACACAAATCAATTGATAGTAAATAAAGTTTAGGAACAAAATTATTAAAATTCCTATAATTTAGGACTAAACAAATACTTTTTGGAAAAAATTTATATGTTGTTGCTTACATATTTTTCTTAAGGTTAACCAATTAAAAAAAAAATGTGTCAATTTTTCTTATGTCATATTCTCAAAATTGACACATGTCTTTTTTTAATTGGTTAACCTTAGGAAAAGTATGTAATCAACATCATATAAGTTTTGTCCATACTTTTTACCTATGTGTGCAAGTGCATGTGATGTGTGTAATACACAGTAGTTGTAAAATTAGTAATAAAAATATTTGGTTGGTTGGAGTGGTATAAGTACTCAATTCCCTTTAAGTAAAATTTTGAATTCGAGTCTTGTGTATAAAAATTTTTTGCTAAAAAAGCTTTATCCCATTATAAAAACTCAACTAGTTTGAACAGAATTTCCTCCAAATATATTTATGGAAAACATAAAAAAACAATACTTGTAGTTAGGGGTGTTCAGAACCGAACAAAACCGCCGCACTTGAACCAAACCAAACCGAACCAGCACAAACCGAACAAAACCGATCAATGTTTGATTTGGTTCGGTTTGGTATGTTGAAAAATCGAACCAAACTGCATACACATACATGTATATATATGTACATATTATGTTAAAAATTTTAAATAATAAAGTTTAAAATTTGTTTTTAGAAGATTAGATTAAATTTAGTCAATCTAAAAATTTAATTTTAGAACTAAGTTGATTGTATATTGTAAACAAATGAAATATTACTATACCTTTTTATTATGTATATTGAATAAAATTATATTTTTTATTAATAAACTTAAATATGTAAGTTTGATGACATAAAAGTCTTAAACTGCCAAACCGAACCGCTCAAAACCGCTCGTTTATAGTTTGGTTTGATTTGGTTTGACGCTATCAACTTAAACCGATAGATACACTAAATTTTCATCAAAAATCGTCCAAAGCGCCCGCCGAAGACCCCTAGTTGTAGTTGCCTTACATGAAATTAAATAGATAAACATTAGGGGAGAAAAAAGGTGATGACACCGCCTAGGAAGGGCAGTGTTGGAGGCCGCGTGTGTAGCACGTGAGGTCCAACTAGTATCTATAATAATTAATAGATGTTACAAAATGCTGATGCATTGAACCAGAGAATAAAAAATTCAAAATTATGCACTTGATTACTAATAAGCTTGAGAATAATTCAAAGAAATAAAATGCGTTATTTTGTTAAGATGTTTGTACTTTAACACTTATGAGACAACAGAAAAAAAAAAAACTAAATAATCAATACAGATTGAGAATGCTCACCAGAAAGAAAAATACAAATTGACATTTTATTTAAGATTCCATTGATGAGCTGCAGATCCTAATATCCTATCACCTTTTTTTTGTTGTTATAATTAGCTTATGAATTCTTTTTTTTTTTTAGTTAATCACGAACTAATCTCGGATAACAGTTTCAAGATTTTGATGACCTGTGTTGTTCTAAATTAATCATCTTCCTCATTCAATTTCTGAATTTGCATTTTAAAAGAAATATATATATCTTAGATAATTAAATTAATAAATAAGTATTTAGAGTTATAAAGAGTTCAAATTCACTAATCGTGAATTATTAAATTTTTTTTGAAGATTTGTATAATTTTAAATTTAAAAATAATATATTTGACATAAATTTTTAAATATAATAAACTTTGATTCCCTATCTCTATGTAACATTACTCTAAATTAAAAGAATCAAAGCTAATGATATATTGGGTCTCTAAACAAACAAAAGTCAATAATATCTGCAAGTGCAAGATATATGTGATGCGGTGCACATCACAATTCACAGAAACTGCAAAAACAGTCTGGAAATATAAGTCATTAAATCTGGCATCCTCCTGCTTTGTCTTTTGAACTCTTCGCAAAATTTGGTGTACTTTTTCTTTTCCGTAGGCAAGAGTATTTATCTAGGTCTCCTTTGATTATTAGAATATTAAAGAGAATAAGAATATTAATATAGAAATGAGAATAAAAATAAAAATATTGGAACGAATGAAAATGTGATATAATTATGATGTGAATGAAATAAAAGTGTGTAAAATAACATTATAAAAGTGGGAATGGAATAAAAATAAGTAAAACATTAAAGACAAAAACATAATTTCATCACATTACAAAAAGTAATATATGTTTAGTAGGAATAATATTAAAGAGAATGTTGGATTACAGAAAGATTACGCTTTATCAACATTTAAGCTTTTATAATAATCATTTTCATTTTCACACATTTTTTCACTTAATTCTCAACATGTGTTTTATCAAAGGCTTAAGATTACCCTTATCGGGAGTCCCAGAATAGCTGCAATGGAATTATATACCAAACAAGTTCATGTACATCACTTAATCAGGCATATAATATATCGACAGAGGCCCAAAAACATATTAATATATTATATATACATATAATTCTTCTAATGCCTTGTACTTTTTTTTTTTATATAGATAAAAGTTGTTTCTTTAGGCCTTAAAATTTATATTGGACATTCTTGGGCCTCAGACAACGAAAGGAGTTCGAGAAAGGGCTACCTTTTAACAGTCACAAAAATATGAAGCTGAATGGGAAGAAACTTTCATAGGGAAGTTTTATCATATGAATCGATGAGTTTGAAGATTTTAACAACAAATTTTTAGATTTGTAGCGGAACTTTGAAAGGCAAGGAGGCAATAAAAGATAAATCCTCAAAGAGGATTTGGAGGTGTGTTTCCAAGATCATAAAACTTCTTTCATACTTTTATTTTTATATTTTGTTGTAGTTTTTGTTAAATTTGTTGTTGATCTTTGTAGTATTATTCAACTATGGTTAGGGATGTATTGCCTCTTGATCTGAATAGTATTACTTCTGCATCTAGGAGTACAGGTTTATGTTGATTGTTCTAATGTATATGCTTTGCTATTGCTCCTAATGTATGGCCTTTGTACTTTTTTTTCTTTGAATGAGAATGATGGTAGATGAAGTTAACTTATGTGGTATTATCTACTTGATCTAAAATTTAATTGTTAGCTCAACCTACATCCAATATAGGTCCAAAATCGCCATTGACAATAATGGACTAACTCGAAGTCTTAATTCAACCCATTATTAGATTTAATTGCGTATCTTTGGAATACAGAACATGACATCGTGTCATCGTTACTGGACATGGCATAGACATAGTACAATCACTTACCTTCCAATTGCATTAATCCTTATCATAAACAAGTTTGGATCTGTCAAATGAATATCATTCCTTTGAAACTCTAATTCTGAGTCTCTTCTCATTGAGCTCTTAAAGGCAAATTTACTAAAAAGACATATTTTCCACCAAAACCAGCAAGAGAGTTTTACTGATAACTCATTTCATCTAAAGAATCAAATTGATATATATATATAAATACACACATATAAAGAATTTAATTGAAAAGTACCCCATTCGACCAAAAGAGTTTAAGTAATGTTAAAAGGGGAGGTGTATTCGTACAGAATCGGCTTCATTTTCTTTTGTACTTTCGTCCCATATTTTTTTATTGGCTAAGCACAAACCAATTTCTTTTTATGAATTTACTGACAAGCCAATATACAAAGTGGCATTACCGATGGAAAATCTCCAATCCTCTAAAATAATTCTTTACATCTTTTGGTGGAGTTATGAGAGTGATAGAAATAAGAAAAATATTTTATTTCTTGATTTTTTCTCTCCCAATTTTTCTTCTCTCTATCTCTCTCGTAACTCCATCAAAAAATATAGAGAATTATTTAGAGGATCCAACCTCGAAAATCTCATATTATCCTCTGTATGTATTCATTGTCAGTGACTGTGATTTGGATGATAAAGTAAATATAGGATCCTCTAAAGTAATTCTCTACATTTTTTGTGGAGTTATGAGAGAGATAGAGAGAAGTAAAATATTTTATTTCTTAATTTTTTTCTCTTCCAATTTTTTTTTTCTCTATCTCTCTCATAACTCCACTAAGAAATATCGAGAATTATTTAAAGATCCACTATCGATAAAGTGCTAGAGTCTAGATCGTATTATACCCTTTTTTGCATAATACACTATTTTCTAAAGTGCAAGTACGAGATATGGATCACCCTTCTCAATGAATTAACTGTGTTTAACTTTTGACTGTGCCACAAACTACCCATGAAAGTTAAAAATCCATTCAGAAACAGAAAGATAGTAGGATACCATCTAATGGCAGCTAAACCTGCACCAATTCCCCCATTCCCCAGAAATCTTGGTGCATGAATTCCAGGAAGCCTGTAGCCCACGGATAAGTGCCAGTAACAATAAGATTGTCAAGCACAAGAAGGGGGGAAAATGGTATTTGGTTTCTTGATTGAAAATTGTAGAAGCCAAACATGTTCAGATATAAGTTCCACTTACACGATCCACTGACTGGTCACAATCAATGTTACATGTTATAAGCGATCACCATGGCAGCCGACTACAATGAAGAGTGCATAAAGCACACACACCACAGAAATGCTAAGGTATGCAGTCAAGCCAAGTGCATATTGCTACCAGCCTATTACCAATTAAATGTGAAAGTTAAAGGTGTCTCCTCTCTCCAGCTAAATTCCCTCATTTTCTCGCAGCAAACAACGCGTGCAAGAAGTGAATGAACATAGCTTTTTAAGGATGTTCAAACTTCCGAAAAACATCTATCTATTGGAAGACCTGTAAATTTTGTTGCCCAGGTAAACTGTTTACAGATTGTTCCGGTCCATGGATAATATCACAAACAGATTAAAGAAGGAAGAATATCTTTCCTACATACTCTGTAATATTTTTATGCAAAGTATCAGTATCAGTATCGGCACTAAAGACACATAAAATATGATTCACACACATACACAGTCTACAAAATCATGCCACTACTTCAAAGAACTGGCACCAGAAGCTCCAGAACACAAAATATAGTACAATGTTTCCAAATTATCCTATACGCATCAAAAGCAAAACGAAAATTTCTAGTTGTGTCGAGGTGAAACCTGAACATTCTTGAGCACGACATCAACTTATTCAAGCATCTAACTTTGGAAAACCTCGTTTATCCTATGAATCTACAATTCAAACTCATCCTCAAGCTTCAATGCCTCAGCTGCAGCCTCTTCCTCTTCATCGTCAATCACGAAATAAGGATTGTGCGCCTCGGGCTTGAATCTGTAACCGGTGAACACATAGAAGGAAAGAGTGGCTAGCTCTGCACATACCACGCTGGTCCAGGAATACCGATAGGAGGTTATAGTCTCCAATGCATACACCACTACCCTTGTAAAGTAAATGTAACAGATAACAACGATGTAGTAGTGTCTGAACAAAGTTAACTTCATCAAATTAACAGCAGCCTTGCCATCAGTCCTTGCAGCCTCACGCAGGTTTTTGATGGACCATACAATGGGAAAGAGAACAGCACAGCAGCAGACGACATCAACAAGCAAGAAAATCTGTTTCCAAGTTACCCAATCTTGTCCGTATGGTCCACTCTCATCGATGACAACCTGAGCAATGTTGGCAACAACTTGAAGAGGGATAACAATCATCAAAACCTTCTTTTCCTTATCCTGCAGGTATGGCTTCAAGAAGGACCAACCCGTGCCAATCAAAACAATGAGAGTGAAGAGTGAAATTCCCTTTAAGAAACTGAAAATGTAAAAGATGACATCCCAACCATGGGCACTTCCAGTTCGCTTGATGTAGGATTTATCTTCGGCCTCGCACAAGAGATTCAAAGCTTTCAAGATGAGGACGGCAAGCATAAAGAAATGGATATGGAAAACGGTCAATCGCTTCTTGTAAAGGATGTAAATCCAGAGAGCAGCAAGGGCGAAATAGACCATAGAGAAGAGGAAGTAAACCCTAGGAAGGATAGTTCTGCCAGCAGAGAGGTAATCGCGAGCATCGCTCTTTCCGTCAAGGTTGTACATAGCAGATCGAACATTCATGGAGATTTTGAGCTGCTGTTGATAGCAGTTGGCAAAGACAAGGTTATACTGATCGGCATCATTTTGGAGGAAGAAATGGTTGAAGGAATCAGCGCCATTGAGAGAATTAAAGGTGTAAACAGACTTGATGAGATCGGACTGAAGGGCGCAGTGAATCTCGCCGTCCTCGAGCTGCTGAAGGACGTGGAGCCAGGAATCGAGAGTGCAGAGAAAGAAGCCAACCTTAGAGAGGTCGAGATTGGAGTTGGAGAGAGAGATCTTGGAGACGTTGAGCTCAAGGCGGCCGGTGTGGGTGAAGCCGAACTGGTCAAAGGGAATGATAGGGCGCTCGTCGTTGCGGATCTCAGTGAAACGGATCTCGGCGAGTGAGGGGGAGAAGAAGAAGAAGAGCGAAATTAGGGAGAGGAAGAGGAAGAGGGAGGGCGAGGGAGAGGAAGCCATGGACGGAACGGAGGAGAAGTTTCAGATCTGAAGAGAATAGAAGAGAAGAAGGTTTCTCTAATCAGATCTCTTCTCTATTGGTCACGACGACGACGTGGTGCAAGTGGAACTAGAAGAAATTGAAGAATGTGTGTAGTCTCCACTCAACATTTCAATCTAACACCTATCCTATAATTCTCTAATCTCTATACAGCTTTCTAGTTTCTATTCTACACGCGGTTTGACGAGACTTTTTTTGTTTTTTTACAAAAACTATATTTTAGTCTCTAACTTTTAGTTTTTTTTTTTTCTATTTAGTCTATAATAGTTGTACCAATTTCAATTTATTACCTCACATTTGCAAATTTACCAATTTAGTCCTTCTATCTATTGTGACAATATTTTGTTAAATAATTTTGATATTTGAATAATAAAAAGACTAAATTATACCCATCGGAGTCACTAAATTGAAATTGACCAAAGGTTAAGAATTAAATTGATATCAATCGAGAAAGTGAGAGTTAAAGGTTAAATTAAAAAAAAAAATTGCTAACATAAAGGATTCAAATTAAATTTTTAAATTTTTTTTAAGGACAAACAATGTTTTGGGTTAGGACTCAGAGTGAGAACTGATCTGGTAATTTTTTTTCTTTAATAATACATCCTCATTTCTCTTTTGGTAGAGAACGACAAGATACCTCAAGATTTTTCTTTAATAAGTTATAAATCCTCATTTCTTTTTTGGTAAATCTAATCTTTTTGGAACCTTAGCAATAAATTTTGATTTAATAGTACTATTTTTTAAAAAAAAACTAAAATATAATCAAAGACAAAATTAACATTAAGACTTAAATAAAAAAATATTTTTTTTTAATAACGAATGTCGGAGTATATTCTGCAGAATATCTCAGGTTGTTACTGTTATTTTTCTTATTTATTTAATTTTTATCAGTTACTACAATTTTTCTGGCTTCGAATATAAACATTAAGCATGTAAAAGAATTAAGACTCCAAACGTATTTGCGGAGTTGTTTTGGCAAAACAAATATTTAATACATAATAAAAACGAATTTTAGATGCTTGAAACTCGAATCAAGTGGAAAAAATCAAAGAAAATATTTTTTTTTTACAAAACAAAAGGAAGGGGAGCATATAGCTACATTAATTTGAGTTGCTTCAACAGACCAATACCCTTTTAAACTTCTGAACAGTTTTCTGCACATATGTTGGTGAGAATGACATTAACCAATGGAATTATCAAACACAAAATACAGAACAAAAATATACAATGAATTAGTTAAAACTTTGAGACATGTTTCTTCTGATAACCTATAAACCATCTTATGTATGCAATCCTCCAACCCTGAAACGGAACCTCAATTCCAACTCAAAAGTAAATTAGTATTGCTTAGTACCCTCCAATATAACCCAGGCCTGCCCAAAACTTGCTTTCATGAAGAGATCCCACAAACCATATTTCCAAGCACAGAAAGTCAGCACAAATGTTGCAACAAGATTTTACTTTCTCTTCAAACAACCACAGCTTCACCACTAATCCCATCATGAAGCTGAAGTGAACCATCCTTCATCAAGTTTAGGCTCAAACTCTTGAATCTCTCCCTTGAATACTGCCTAGATGCTTTTCTCCAGTCCGTTCCAGTTTTCATCATCGCCACAAACTCCTCATAACTGATCCGGCCATCCTGTAAAAGACAGAAGAATGAAATTTTGCAATTTCTTCCAGAATTTCACTCACCCATATATTTATTAGTTAATCTATGTCATTTAGCTCTTTTCCCCCCTTCCCTTCCATGTATTTTATCTTCTTGGTGCAATCAAATATTATGTAACTAAGTATAAAATGAAATCTGCAGAAAGGAATAGGTCATAAGTGTGAAAACCATACCTTGTCAGTGTCAACCTCGCGCATAATATCGTTCAATACATCAGCTTCAGTTTCACCTGACTCATCTGCTAGTGCTTCCCGCAACTCACCTAACTCTATATACTCACTCCCATCCTTGTCAAAGAACATAAATGCTTTGCGGAAATGCTCATCATTCTCCATTCTTTGCAAGTGAATTGTCACAGCTACAAACTCCCCATAGTCTAGTACTCCATTTCCATCAACATCAGCCTATGTCATTCAAAGAAAAGAAAACCATCATTGAGTCACAAGTTTGTTACAAAATACTGATACACTTGGCAAGTCCAGGGTTGGCATGAATGGAAAATCATTTTCTGTGCTATTTTAGATATATAAAGCTCACGTTGACATCGCTTGATCCATATAACCGACCCCACCTAGTGGGAAAAGGCTTTGATTATTGTTGTTGTTGTAAAGCTCACTAGAATAAAAGTAAATACTGGGTTGTATGTTCAGCCATAAAATTCTATATAACTTTGAGGTCAGAATGGCTTTAGAGAAAAATATGGTAAAGAGGTACCATTTTTCTCATGCTATTTCCTAAGAAACTAATATCCTCTTAGCAGAATAAATAAAAAGCAAGTTAAGACCCAATGTAAAGAACCTCTAACAGCATCTCTTGACTACTTAACAGTTCACACTAATGAAATGGAAGCCAAAGAATCCATATATAGATAGATTTGTGGCATTATTTAGTATTTACAATAAACACACATTGCATGTCACTTCTAACATTAGGGTGCATTTGTCTTGCATATGCCAACCAGACAAGTAGTGATTATGAATGAAATGATAAGAAGCAATTCCACAAAATTGGCGACAATCAGTTCCAATGAGCTAATCAGATTGTCTCAACTCTCAAACTTTTAGTGATGATTTTATAAATGAAATGATAAGAAGCAATTCGACTAAATTGACATATGATAAAAGCTTACCACTTCCATCAGCATCTTTATCTCTGGCTCAGCCAATTGTGAGCCAACCTTCCGCAATCCGGCTTTTAGTTCCTCATATGTTACTTTGCCATCTTTGTCAGCATCCATCAAAGTGAACATATCTTTGATTATTTCTACCTCTTCAACAGATAAATGTTCTGCAATTACCTGTAGCATGTATTCAAAGAAATCCAAACCACCAACACATATATTAACTTCCTTAATTAATTTTCACAAGACAGAAACTTGAGTAAATAAGTATGCATAAACCAAAACATATGCTCACCCGGAGAGCTCTCTTTTTGAATCTATTCATCACAGAGAACTGCTTAAGCCTTGCCCTCACGATGTCTCCTAATGGAACATTTGGAGCTTTCTTCGCATTTTGTAGCCAGGGATGTTCTGAAAACACAAATAAGGACAGTAAATATTCAAAACTACTTTCTATATCAGGTAGACATGCCGCAGAAGTCCGGCCTCCTAATAATTTAACCATGTAAAAGACGATGGGAATATGGGATATATGGGACAATGGAAGAATGAGAATATTCCTACTGGAAAAAAAGGGTCAAATTATATGCCGGTTATTTGATATGTCCAACTGCTTAAACATTCTCATCATTATGATGCTCATAAAATCACCTTGTTCAATTATAAAAAGAATGAATCCTCCAGGCATAATAGTTACATAAATCTCCTAGTCTCCTACTTAAGAAACATGACATGCAAGTTACCACATAAACCCTCTCAACAGAGGAGACATAATAAACCACAAAGCCTATTGTTTAACTCCAAATTGCATGTACACCCTGAAACAAGCACAAAATGAATCAAGCCTAGTTTACGAAGGATAAATGAACTAAATTGAGTCGGAGAACCAATAAACAATGAAGTTAATAGTTTAGCATTTGGTACTGGGATGAAACTGCTTTGTTATTTTGGTATATAAACATCTTATTTGAAGTGCTAGCCCTGGAAAAAGCAACAAGTAAGATCAACCCCAATATGAGCACCACCTAAGAGTCCTTAATGCCTCTAACAGCTAACATTAGTATCCTTCTCCTGCTTATAAGTTTCTCCCACTACACTACAAAGTAGAAAACCAGTGACGATGTCCACAGAGCACCCTTGGAATTTGTACTACTGAGATTAGAGACTGCAAGCTATATTGATTATTGATGCCTGCCAGATAACTATTGACAGCCTCAGAATATTTCAATATCTCAAATTTGGCATACTTTTACATCCCTAATCTGATGGTACCCCATGCAAAGTCAAGGTGAACATTTGAACTCTTCTATCCATAACGAATTATTTAGTGGATCATCTACTCAGTGCGGCTGGATGGTAAGTCACCAAGGGGTTAAATGCCAACCAAAACATGATCAGCCTTGTTCTTATTTGTTTTTTTGCTTGCCATCCAGTCAGTATATTCTACTTATTCCCAATTGCAAATGACTTACCAAGCACCTGTTCAGCTGTCAAACGCTTTTTAGGATCTGGTTCCAACATCTGTCGCACTAGGCTTTTAGCACTATCCGAAATCTGAGGCCAAGGTTCCCTCTTAAAGTCAATTACGCCCCTCAGGATTGCCAAAGCAACCCCTTGTTCAGTCTCTGCCATAAACGATTCAAGTGTCACTAAAATTTGAATTTCCATGACCATATTCATCCACAGCAGAAGACAATTACAATTCACAAAGCAATACCTGCCCAAAATGGAGGAACACCACATAGAAGTATATAAAGAATAACGCCAGCACTCCATATGTCAACCTCCGGCCCGTAGTTCCTTTTCAAAACCTCCGGTGCCATATAGTAAGGACTCCCCACAATCTCCGAGAATTTCTCTCCTAAGAATAGACAACAGAATTAAAGAAATTGAATGATTAGATCGTAAAACAAAAGAGTCATGAAGAATATATTGAACTAGGATAATCAAGACGAAGCTACCACATACCAGGCTTGAAAAATATAGAGAGCCCGAAATCAATGGCTTTAAGGGCGGAATTCTCTTTCTTGTTGGCAAAAAGGAAATTCTCAGGCTTCAGGTCCCTATGCATAACCCCGTTGGCGTGACACATCCTCACAACCTCTGCAATTGTTCTGGCAACGTTCGCCGCCGCTCGTTCGCTGTAATGTCCTCTAGCCACAATCCGGTCGAAGAGCTCACCGCCCTCGCACAGCTCCATCACGAGGTGCACGTTCTCGTTGTCTTCGTATGTGGCCTTGAGCTTCACGATGTTCGGGTGGTCAGGTAACGTGGACATTATAGCAACCTCGCGCCTCACGTCCTCTATATCCACGGGCGTCCTAAGCTTCCGCTTCGAAATCGACTTGCAAGCCAGTGCTTCTTTAGTCTCTCGGTCCGTACAGAGGTAGGTGATCCCAAACTCCCCGCGACCCAGCTCGCGACCAAGTATATACTTGTCGCTGATTCGGGTTCGGTGGCTCAGTGGAATCACGTCCTTCAAGACCCGGATCGGAGCCGTGGAGTGAATAACTTCTTCTGTAAACGGATTTGATCTTCCTTCCTTGATTTTCTTCTTTCCTCCCTGATTTGTGTGGTTGTTGGACTTGTCTTCTACGACCTCTGCTTTCACGCAGCAATTCCCCATACTGGATTTTGAAACTTGAAAGCACAGAATCGCCTTCTCTGATTTATCTTCTCAGTAAAATAGGGTTTGAGAGTCTGTTAGTGTGTGGACGAGACGGCGCCGCCGGTGGGTCCTCCGGCGGAGGGAAGGAGAGGAAACGCAATGTCAGTTTCAATTGAGAGAAAAAATGTCCTTTTTAGAATTAAATTAAAGTAATAGTCTATTCTATTCTACCAAAGCAAAATTAAAGTAATAATAATCCATATTATACCAAAAGCCTAGAGTTTTTTGACCTATTGTATTATTATTTTGAAAAATCTTATAATTGCAAAAACACTAACACAGCTTTACATCATAAACCAGAGTTGTAATTATCAATATATGATTTAATTATGATCTGGAATTAGATTATTGCGTATGCCTTTGACACTTGGATTTTGATTTTTTAATTTCAGTTTATACAATAAAATTGAAATGATCATTGGTCAAGTGTGTGAGGGGACAGAAAACTACAGCACTTCTAGATGATAAAGCCAAGGCCCAAGGGATACTTTTTTCAACAAAATTTGTATTTTTTATCTTATAATTCACTAGGGTATGTTTGGTAAGCTGTCTACATAGTACAATACATGTAATTTTATGATTCTTACAAAAATTTTATATTATATTTTATACACACTAAATACACTTTATACACAGTGTAATACATGTAATCTCACGATTTTTTTAAAAAAATTACATTATATTTTATACATATCAAATACATTTTTTATTATATTTTTTCTTTCTCCTAATTTTTCTCTCTATCTCTCTCCTCACTTTTCTTTGCAATACTTTCTTTATTTTACTGATAGTACTTTGCTCTATAGTACTTTAGATTATTTTACTTTGGACTCTAAAGTGATTCTCTATATTTTTTGTGGAGTTATGAGAGAGATAAAAAAAATTTAAAAAGAGAAGAATTAAAAAAAATCTTCTCTGTAAATCCATCAAAAAATATAAAAAATCCATTCCTTTCACTTTACATCTATATTCATACCGTGCCCTAATTACTAGAAAATTCAGGTGAAAATTCCTCGCACTTTCCTTCCTTCTTTCCTGGACTACAGACAAATGCAAAATGTCGACTTATTCCAGTAATTTCGTTTTGAGAATTTTTGGTATAATTCCGTCTTTATAATAGTTTTTTTTCTACCAACCAAGTAAAAAAAGAAAAAAACTGCGAATAATTGGCTCAAAAGTTGTATTTTTTTCCCACATGGAAGGAACTCAAGGAAGGTCCATAACAACCGCAAAACGACACCGCTTCATGTTAGAGCCGATAGTAATACTGTAACATTGACCTTTTAATTTACATATTTTAGATTGGCCAAACAAAAATTTACATACCTAATTTCTTTCTGTACATTCTCTCATCATATATTTTATTTATAAAATAATAATTTTGTAATATTAATGAATAAATATATTAGAGGCTTCAAGTACTTGCATGTAATTACTCTTTATTTTTTAAGAATATAATAGATTTAATATTATGATATATATTTTAAAATAATAAATTAAATAATTGAGAATGATTTATTTCTTCATTTTATAATACCTATCATGCATATATATTTTCTCTTTTACACATTTTTCCATGATCTATTTTATTTAAATTTTTAATTATTAAATATTTATATTATGGCAGGAATGAAACAGAACACTCAATACTCGTAATATTGGAGAGAGAGCACTGTAATGATAAGGGATGGGCCTCAAATGGAAGTTTAATGTCGAAGTAACGTTGGTTAGATTCATGCATAATCACGCAGTACTATGAAGAATTTTAGTGGTGTCATTACGTATTACTACTATAACAATTAAATCAAAAGGTATATATATATATATATGTTCTCAAAAAAAAATATAAATTATTAATGTATTATTGCAAAAATAGCAATTAAATTGATTATACATATTTTCTTACGTTTTTAATAGATGGTCGTCGAAAACTCGCTTTCGAACATGTCGGCTTGAATGTTATTTCGAAGTTTGTATTGTTGTTTAGCAAATACTTTTAAAAACATGCAACACATATATATATATATATATATAAAATAAAATAAAATGTTTTTTTCAAACATTGTTAAAATGAATTATGCGTGAGATAGAGTAATTTCAGTTCTGTTAAAAAATGATATTACAGAAGAAAAGCAATTTAACCTTAAAGTTTTTTTTTTGTTTAAGTATTTATATATTATGCATGCAAATATATATTGGAAACTTCTCTTTTAGCCTTGGTCATAAATTTATTAAAGAAATTAAATACAAAACTTTCCTTATAACTGATTTTATGGTACTTCAAAGTACTCTCATTATTATTTTTTAAATAAAAAGTTAGGTAACCAATAACTTATAATCACATAAGTGCGATCTGATAATTCTTCACTCGATCATTTAAACACGTATCGGTGAAGGTTCGAATTATACTTTTAAACATAAAAAATATATGTGACCAATTATTTATCTTCAAGTAGAGGATATAAGATGAGAGAATTAGTCTTAATTGTTGTTGGATTACTCTCATTTAAACCAATAAAATAAAAAGTTAGGTATTATGAGTTCATATTTATGTATATGAGGATGGTGATAAAGTTGACTAGGTCAATATACTCAATACATGGAAGCCCAAGTCTGGAATTAAACCACTTCATTTTCAAGCTTTAGACTAAATAGACACACAAAACTACAAGATAGAGGATTGGGTTATCAACCCCACTTGAGGGGGGAAAAAATGAAAATTCTAAGATTCTTGGATGTGAAAGTCAACAATTACGATGACACATTTTTCTTCTTCTACGTCGTCTTCTTTTACGTTTTTATCAACTTTTTCTTCTTCCAAACCCACAATTCATTAAATGCAAATAACAAGATAACTTCACATGGCGCATTTACACCACTTAAATATTATTATTTTTACTACTATATATATACATGCAGTTTTACTGAAGAATGAAGCTTGATTATATATATATATACATGAATGAAAATGCATGGGAACATAGCTTTATTGACCAATTTGAAGCCAGAATCTCATTAATTCATGATAATTTAAGCACACCGAGTGGGTTAGGTGGGAGTTTGACACAAAGTTTGCTTTCTAAAAGGTGAGTATTTCTTCTGTTAATTAAAAATATATAAGAATAAAATGTTCAAATCGTGTTTTTTTTTTTCGGATTAATTATCGGTGCTGTAGATGTGATTAACGCGTTCAATCTTTTTAGCCTTGTATATATATATATAAAAGATGTAAGTAAATTATATAAAGTGTGTGATATTTCGAACTACTGGAAGAACAAAAAATAGCAAAATCTCAATTATATATAAGGGAGAAATTACTAGAGCAGAACGAGAATTTAATTAAGGTCATGACATGTCATCCAAAGGAAAAAGAATAAATTTGTTATGAAGAATCTATGTTCTTGCTCATTAATTTATCTCCGTATTTATGATAAAATATCATAAATAGAATGTTGCGTCAGATGAGTACTGGTCGCGTTAAAATGAATAAAATCAGATTATGAATTATTGCATCAGAAAGAAAGTTGAGGTATTTTTATTATAAAAAAATTAGTTAAAACACGTCTTAGGTGGTTTGGTCATGCACAATTATTAAAGGTAGGAAAAGACAAAAAAAAGAAAAGAAAAAAACTATTAAAATAAATTTTAATCATTAATAATAACTTGATTTTAAAAATGTGTAATGATAAGACATGTTAGTAAATTTTGATCTATATAACCGATTTCACTTAAAAAAAATATTTTGATTGTTGTGGTCGTATTTACATTATTTATACATATAATTAAAAAGAATGATCCAAAGATTAACTCTCTTTCTTCATAGAGTCGATCAGTATCTTTATGCACTTGCAAGCCTTACCAATAAACTTTATTTAAAATCAAAATTGCAAAAGTGAAAATTACACGTTAATACCATGATTGTGTTGGACGATGCCCTTGCAAAAGAATTCATTTTTAATTTTTTACAAAGTTCACACACCCAACGTCCAACTACTTTTGCAACTTTTGGGCAATTCTTTTACTTTATTTTATTGTAAAGTTGGGGAAAAGAAGCCATAGCCCATAAGGTTGGTATTTTAAGATTCTCATTGGATGGTGGTGTGTGTGAGTATAATCAATTTGAGTATTTGCTAAAAAAAATGGATTTCTAAATGTTAAAATCGGAGGGTTCTTTTGAATTTACGTATATATTCCCTACATCCTAGTCTCTTGGAGGGCAGCAAGCAATATTATTAGAGTGTTCAGATTTAGGAGTATTTATTGATTAGAACATGGACATGAAATATAATTAATTAAAGACTTCCAATTTAAGTATAAAGTTATAAACCAAATGCGTGGAGAATATACATGAAAGTTTTAAGAAAAACATACAACTTTTTTCTCCCCCAAAACTTCAAATAACTTCGTTATATTTCAAAAGTTCAAAATCAGTTATTTATATTTGTAAGGTGTTTCAAATAAGTTATTTTGTCTGACGTCGTTAGTGTTCTCCGTTAAATAATGATATGGACAACTGGTATGGACAAAATCTCTTTCCTATGTGACATCTATTTTAGTTTATTTTGGATTATTATATATTTGACCTTTATTTTTGGTATATGTATGTACACATTTGGCATCTATATATTTTAGTTTGTTTTGTGTTATACGTGGCTCAATATTATCCACGTCAATTTAAAAGGACACGTAAGAGAGAGATTTTATCCACATCAACTGTCTATGTCACCATTTAACGTTAATGGTATAAGGTTAGAGAGCTTATTTAAAACAACTTGCAGATACACTACAACAAAACACAAATTTACTCACGGAAAATATTCAGTGGGTATTCCGTGGGGAATCCATGGCGAAATGAAAAAAAAATACAAATTTTTTTTCTTGAAACTTAGCCACGGTAATTTCAAGACATTACCCACGGATTTACAATCCATGGCTAATATCCGTGGGTAAATGGTCAATTTACCCACGAATTGTAAGTATGTGGCTAAATCCGTGGGTAAGTGGTCAATTAGCCACGGATTTTCAATCCGTGGGTAAATGGTTTATAATATTAATTTTAATTTTCAATTGAAAAAAATTATATTTCTCTCTTCTAAAATAATACATAATATTACTATTGTTCAAATATTATAATTTATTGGAATCTTAATTTATTATGATTTTATTTTATTAAAAGTAACAAAATTATTCTTTTAAAAAAATTATATTAATCATATTTATGTAAAACATTTTATACATTTGCTGAAGTATATAATAAAACTAATAGATTTAGCATAAGCTAAATTGCATGTAATTTTAAAATTAAATTTTTAATGCAAGTGAAAAACTAATTCTTTATATTATATGATTTTAGGGACTAAAATAACAAAAAAAAATCTCTAATCCATATGTTAGATGTATATTTATAGAATTGTTTACATTATCTTAACTAAAGATGACAAATCGCTTAGTGGTTAAGACAATCACAACCATGCATCATCTCCCAGGTTTGAATCCTCCCAAGACCATTTTTAAAAAATATATGGAGGATGTTGTTGATGGCCAGCCGAAGGTTGCCGGCGATCATCGCCGGTGGCCGGTCGACGGTAGAGGTTGTCCGTGGTGAATTTACCCACGGAAATGTTCCGTGGCTATTTCCCCACAGATTTTTCACGAGATACTTCCGTGGCTATATTTCCCCACGGAATTGTCCGTGGGTAATTCCCCACAAAATCTAAATTACGTGGGGAAAATTTTACCCACGGACTTATTCCGTGGGTAAATTGATTTACCAACGAAATTAGTATGTGGCTAAATCTAATTTTTGTTGTAGTGATATAGATTATTGATTTGAAACTTTTAAAATATAAATGTTTAATTTAGATTTTAAGAAAAATATAAAGGACCAATGATTTGACCGGAAAAACATAAAACTTTTAGATGTAATTATTATCATAGATAGATAAAAGTTCAAAGGAGGAGAGAATATTCATGAAAGTTTAAATAAAAAATTTGTTGACAAACTATATTTTTTAAAGTTTTGCTAATAAGTGCCTTTGAGAGTATTTTTTAAGTTTTTCATCAATTAATTAGAAATTCTTAAAATATGTGTTGGTTGACTTTTTACAAATGCTATATGACACTTGTTAGATAAACCCTATTTTTTATATGAGTTTATCTAAGAAGTATTTTATGATACTTGTGAAATTTTTTTCTCATTGTGACGGACCCTCTTTTATATATATATATATACTAATATGGTTTTTGGGTTTTATGATCTGTGGTCCTTTAAAATATAAATTATATAATTAAAAAAATAAAATAATGAGGAGAGAATACAATAGGGTGGATAGATATAGAAGTAGTTATTAGAAAAATAGAAAAATAAAAAACTTATCATTACTTATTAATTCAAAATATAATAATAATAATAATAATAATAATTGTTACACTGTTTAAAAAAAAAGTTGTATGCACAATCTAGTATATATACTTTCATGTTAGATCAAAACACACCGAATTAGATTCAAAATTACATTAGTATAATGTATTAAAATGTTAAGAGTCAATCAAATTGATTGATATAGTTTACTCTATTATGTAATGAAAGAAAAATATATTACTTCAGACTTATCATTGGTAATTAATAGCGTGCAGACTATATTGTCTTCTATATAATTATTTTTCTTAAAATGATTTAATTTGTTTAAGAGTGGGAAAGAGTTGTATGTCTTCTATTATTTTTTAAAGGAAGAATAGCTGCTGGCAATTGACATCTTAGATTTAATTGAGTATCTATTTAAAATTTTATTCAGTGGACATTTTTCTTTAAATTTT
This sequence comes from Senna tora, assembly GCA_014851425.1. Taxonomy (NCBI): domain Eukaryota; kingdom Viridiplantae; phylum Streptophyta; class Magnoliopsida; order Fabales; family Fabaceae; genus Senna; species Senna tora. The sequence continues at coordinate 5,386,276 of CM026271.1, read as the reverse complement.
TTTTTTTACACTTAAGAAGTAGTTAACTAGCTATAATTGAATAAAAATGTTTACAATTTAAGATCATTAATCTTTGAATTGGATCTCAATTAATTTTTTCAACATACTACTGACATATGAGTATCTAGCTATTTAAGAGTACTCTATCTTATTGTAATTTTTTTTTGTACACAAAAAGAAGGGTCAAATTATTCTATTGGTCCTCAACGTTTATAAGAAGTTTAATATTGGTCCTCAATGTTTCAAAAAGTTATTTTAGGTTCTCAACATTTTTTTTGGGGTCAAAATTGGTCCTCCAGCGTAACTCCGTCTAGTTTTTTTTGTGTTAAAAGCTGACGTGGAAGACTTATGTGGCACACCCTCTCTCTTATGTATCATATTTGGATTATATGACACCCTCTCTCACTCCAATTCAGCAAAACGACGCCGTTTTGCTGAGTTGGAGTGAGAGAGAAGTGATGCAAAACGACGTCGTTTTGCTGAATTAGAGTGAGAGAGGGTGTCATATAATCTAAATATGACAGGTAGAAGAGAGGGTGTGCCACATAAGCCTTCCGCATTAGCATTTAACAAAAAAAATCAGACGGAATTACGTTGGAGGACCAATTTTGACAAAAAAAAAACATTGAGAACCAAAAGAGTAATTTAGCAAAGAGAAAAATGATAATAAAAACATGATTCTTGATGGGCTCAATTCCCGCATTAATAAGGATCCAAGCCCAAATACGCACCACCCTCCGCCAAAAACAAAATGACCACCACACGCAATGGGTAAGCGTAATATGCACGCGCGGACGGAGAGTGTGAACTGAATCTAATAAAGGGATTGAGGCGGAAAACTTATTAATACGATTGAGGCGGAAAAAGGGAAATTGAGTAAATAAACGACGTTTTCTTGAGCAATAAGCAAATTTAAATGGATCATGTCGACTTTATTGATCCACGTAAATGTCGTTTTCGGAAGGCAGTGAAAATAGTTACATGGTTTCTTCTCCTCCAAGCGAATTGAAAAATATCAATTTTATAATCCTCCACGTAACATTATTTTGTTCACTTAAACAAATACATCACGATGGAGAAAATATATTAAATACTCTATTTTAATTCTTATTTACAAATATTTAAATTCTTTTAAACAAAAATGGAAAAGAGAAAGGGCGGAGTTCTGACCGCATGTTTCTGATGGTCATGCAAGGCGCCACGCGTTTTAGAGATTTATTAAGTTCCAAAAATCAGCTCTAGCTCATAATTTCTAAACTTTTATTTTTAATTAATATCTATTAGATACAAATCTTCAACTGACACTAAAGAGCCTTACGTACAAAAAAAATGAAAAACTTATTTTTTAATATACAAATGTTAAATTATCTATTTATATTTATAAAATTTAGATGTTATTTTCAAATTATTAAAAATTAAAAAATAGTAAGATGTTCTTAAAATAAAAAGTACTAATATTTTTTAAGAATTTTTTATTGGTAGATAATCTCAAAATTGATATAAAATTTTACCCAACATTTAATAGTCATTATTAACAAAATGCTGATTAATAACAGAGAAATAGAGACAAACTCCAACACAGCAGTGATATTGTAATTTGTAAGGGCTCACCTCATGACTCATGAGTCATATAATAGCTTCTCTTCCCTACTTGCTTGGAGAGAAGCCTCGCAGTTTGACGGCAGATAGAGGAAAAGCAGCCGCCACCTCCTTCCTTCACACCTCTTCTATATCTCACAACGCCTTTGACCGATTCAGGTACCTTCTCGATTCTGTTGATGCTTCCCACCCATCTTTGCTTTCATCACCTACATTTGATTCGTGGGTCTCTGCTGAATTAAGTAGCGCCTATTCTAACCCCCGCGTTTTCCCCATTGTTTTGGGGATTCGAAATTTGTAAATTGTAACTTTTTACGAGCATTGAGGGGTGAAAGTAACGGACTTTGTAGTAATACAAAGTGATCTTTCTGTTCTTTGGTAGTTTCGTAAGTTGAAGGAAGATAGATATCTGTTTGTAGATGAAAGGGTCGCTGCTTGGACGTACTTGTGTTTGTCTTTTGGAGAATCAGTCGGTGTGGTGCTGTGATTTTCGGTAGTTGTATTGTAGCTGATGTAAGAATTTCCGAGTAATTATGTTGCTACTTCTGGTTTTGTTGTGATTGTCACTCCGGTTCTCCTGTTAGATGAGTTTTACTTTGAACTAGAGATGCAAATCAATGATGGGGCTCTGAAGATGTGATTTGGTTCAAGCAAACTCGAAGAAAGCTAATCCCTCACAACTCACAAGTACTGCCAAATAACAGGTTTTCACTTGAACTGCTTAATAATAGCAGCAACTAGGCTTTTTTGGTTCTGATATTGATACTTCTGGACAAATGAGGTTGTTGTAACGTTTACCTGAAGTCCTCTCATGATTATGTCGTACTAAGGCTTGTCTTTTTTAATGAAGTTGTCTTTATCCCTTGCTGTGAGCCTAAGGCTTTTGTCATTAATATATTGTACACATGTTAAGAGTTTCTCTATTAGCTTTGCCAGCTGGTGCTTTGTGTCTTGACAGTGCTTTCCCTCTTATACAAATACAATTTTATAGCTGATGTTATTTGTCATGAATGTTTGGCTTCAAAAGTTTGAAGGCGGGGTACTGACGTTGGCATACCCGTTTGGCAACAGTTGATATGTTGGTCATTTGCTAATATGATGATGAGTATGTCATGTGTAGTTAGTTCATGGAAAATTGTTCTCTTTCTGCTTATGCCATTACTGCTGCTTTTTCTTATCATTAGATGTGTGTGATAACTATCTATTAAACTTTCTTGGCAGAGGATGCTACGAGCAAAGCAGATCAGTGCCTTTTCAAATGGTGCTAGGAGTCTTTTCCTTAGTGGTTCACGATGCAACGCAGCTGATGGAAGTACATGTACTTGCGCCGAGGATGAAACATGTGTGTCAAGAAGACAGCAGAGAAAAACTGAAGCTTTACCTGCTCAGAAGCCATTCCACATAGTATCTAAAACTACATCTGCAGTAAAACCCTCCGTTTCAGGAGATTCATTAAGTGGGCCAGGTTCTCACAAGGCTCAGATTGTTGATCAATCAGGTTGTACCCAAGAATCCGTGCCTACTCCAAGTCCATCAAGGAAATCAGATTCTGTAACATATGCTTGTGGCATTGATGATGTTGAGAAGCATGTTGCACACTCGTCTCTTAATGCTGACCAAGTTTTTAGGGCCGGTTTTGCAGCTGTCAATTTTCTTTCTGATTTAGTACATTATAAGCTTCCTTTACAAGATGGGACTGGCATACTTGTGCACTCTAAAAACTCTATGGTTGACACTACCAAGGCCATACCCAACATCCGATCTTCTCATGTGAAACACATTAAAAGGGAGAACTTTATCAGTGTTCATCCAAAATCATCTGTTCCTACAGATCGAGGATCAAATAGTGCAAGTAATCCGCATGGCACAAAGGGAAAAGGTGAGAAATCAAATTTAGCTAAAGGCTTTAAGCAAGTTCCTTCATCAGGGTCAGAGAAGTCAGTGGCAGCTCTGAATATTCCTTTAGAAAATAATGACCACAGAGCCTTACCACAGAGGGCAAGAACTCAGTCTAGCCGCATTGTGACAAATTTTAGTTCTGACACTCAAATTTCAAATTCACAGATAGGGGGATCAATCAGGGAAGGTTTCAATAAACATGCTGGGGATCTGAAAATGCGTGGAGGAAATGATCTGAAAATGCGTGGAGGAAATGCTCTGACAAGCAGAAATTTCACTAACACAGGGCGTGTTGTGGAGGTGGTTTCAGATATACTCAGACAGTCGAAGTGGGGTCCTGCTGCTGAAAAGGCTCTTTGTAGCCTGAATTGTTCAATGGATGCATATCAAGCTAACCAAATCCTGAAGCAACTTCAAGACCATTCAGTTGCTCTTGGCTTTTTTTACTGGTTGAAGAAACAACCGGGTTTCAAGCATGATGGTCATACGTACACTACCATGGTTGGCATTCTTGGGCGAGCTAGGCACTTTGGTGCAATAAACAAGCTGCTGGAACAGATGATGAGGGATGGATGCCAGCCCAATGTTGTAACTTACAATCGTTTGATTCACAGCTATGGTCGGGCAAACTACTTGAAGGAAGCCCTGAAAGTGTTCAATCAAATGCAGGAGATGGGATGTGAGCCTGATCGTGTTACTTACTGCACCCTTATTGATATCCATGCAAAAGCTGGATTTCTTGATGTTGCTATGTCCATGTATGATAGAATGCAAGAAGCTGGTCTTTCTCCTGACACATTCACCTATAGTGTCATTATCAACTGCCTTGGAAAAGCTGGCAATTTAGCTGCTGCTCATAGGCTATTTTGTGAGATGATTGACCAGGGCTGTGTTCCTAATCTAGTCACCTACAATATCATGATTGCTTTGCAAGCTAAAGCAAGGAACTATCAGACAGCGTTGAAACTATATCGTGACATGCAGAATGCAGGATTTGCACCAGATAAAGTGACTTACAGCATAGTAATGGAGGTACTTGGCCACTGTGGATATCTTGAGGAAGCAGAAGCAATTTTTGTGGAGATGAAACGGAAAAATTGGGTGCCAGATGAACCTGTTTATGGTCTTTTAGTAGACCTTTGGGGGAAGGCTGGTAATGTTGAGAAAGCTTGGGAGTGGTATCAAGCGATGCTCATGGCTGGTTTGCGGCCAAATGTGCCAACTTGCAATTCCCTACTCAGTGCATTCCTCCGGGTGCATCAGTTGCCAGATGCATATAATCTTCTGCGAAGCATGTTGACTCTTGGCCTAAACCCTTCTTTGCAGACTTATACTTTGCTGCTCAGCTGTTGTACAGAAGCACGGTCGCCCTATGATATGGGGTTCTGTCGTGAGCTTATGGCAGTTACCCGCCATCCAGCACACACATTTTTACTGTCCATGCCTGCAGCGGGTCCTGATGGTCAGAATGTGCGGGATCATGTGAGCAAATTCTTGGATCTGATGCATAGTGAGGATAGAGAGAGCAAAAGGGGACTTGTAGATGCTGTGGTGGATTTCTTTCACAAGTCTGGGCTCAAGGAGGAGGCTGGTTCAGTTTGGGAGGTGGCTGCACAAAAGAATGTGTACCCAGATGCTGTGAAGGAGAAAAGTTCTTGTTATTGGCTTATAAATCTCCATGTCATGTCTGATGGAACTGCTGTAACAGCATTGTCTAGGACACTTGCTTGGTTTCGCCAGCAGATGCTGATTTCTGGGATTCGCCCTACCCGGATAGATATTGTAACGGGATGGGGTCGTAGGAGCCGGGTGACCGGATCTTCTCTGGTGAGGCAGGCAGTGCAGGAACTGCTACATGTCTTCAGTTTTCCATTTTTCACCGAACATGGCAACTCTGGGTGTTTTGTAGGTTGTGGGGAACCTCTTAGTCAGTGGTTGCATCAGTCTTATGTGGAGCGGATGCATCTACTTTAGTCAATTATTGTATAACCATCATGTGGGACACAATTTTGTTGCGGCCAATGAGCGTTGAATGTGATGTTATATTTATGCAAAATGCAGAAATGTATGTAAGTTTATCTGCAAAAATTTTAGCACTGGTTTTCACTCTCCGAATCCATGTAGAGGTATGTAACCATAGTCACTGTTTAACATGGTGAATTTGCTCGGTAATTCAATGTTGTTCATAATAAAAAATGTCACTGCAATAAGATTTGAAAATACTTAATCATGAAGACGAATGTAATCTCAAGGAAGATTTCATATATGGGGCAATTGATTTGGTGAGACAAACTTCAAATTCTCTTATTAGCATTTAGAAGAAACTCTTGATCATTGAAAGATAAAATTTCATTACGATTATTAATTTGGATTAAATGTATTTGCGGAGCAAAAAGTTAAGAAACCTCTGTAATAATTCAGAGTCGCAGACAAAAGATAGTGTGCAAGAAACATCTTCCCAAAAAAGAGAATGGAAAAAGGCGGAAATAAAATAATATGCATGAGCGAAAAATGACACAATAACAAAATAAAGAATAATTAAAACGTTTGGGGTTAATTAATAATGATAATAATTAATAGTAATTACAATGTTTCGTTAAATAATTAATTTCCCAATTATAAGTCTCTCTTCATCAAATCTCAGCCTCCTCTCCCCCTTTGGGTGTGGGTAGGTGTTCGTGTGCATTACCCGGAGTTTCCAGTTTCAACTACTGTCGTCTTAGATTTTATCGCCGATCGTTCTCCGTCACCGGTTAGCACTTTCTTTTCCTCCTCACTATTCTGTCCCATTCGCTTCCAATCCATCTTTTCCCTCTCAGGTCTCTTTCTACAGTCCCAAGTAAGGTTCTTCCTCCATCTACTTTCTTTCTCTTTGAACTTTTTGTCTTCTTTCTATCTTTTCTTTCCTCATCTTATTCTTCATAGTTTTTCTATTTAGGCACCCCTACGACCTACTCACGCAGGTTTCGTACGTATTTCTCTGCCTATGAATTGGATTTTTATTTTTGATATATGAACTCAATTGATGGGGCACAAAAAGCGAAACCCTGCTCCACGTACCAAACAACCCGCGGCGGCTTCTCCGGTGGCACAATCTGGCATCGGCGGAGCCGCCGATTGTCCCACTTCAACCGAGCTCGAGTTGTGCATGAGTTCCAATGACACTCTTCATAGCGCGAGTAAGATCGAACTGCCTCACCATTACTCCACAATCAAGCTTGAATGTGAACGAGCCCTCACTGCGCTTAGGCGTGGTAACCACACCAGGGCTCTGAGGCTTATGAAGGAGTCGTGCTCCAGACACGAGAGCTCACCTTACTCCGCCTTGATTCAGCGAGTTCAAGGTACCGTGTGTGTCAAAGTAGCGTCGATTATTGATGACCCTAGTGCGAAGCAAAGGCATTTGAAGAATGCAATTGAATCGGCACGAAAAGCAGTTGAGCTGTCGCCCAGTTCTATTGAGTTTGCACATTTTTATGCAAATTTGTTATATGAGGCAGCAAATGATGCGCATGAGTACGAGCAGGTGGTGAAGGAGTGTGACAGGGCGCTCTCCATTGAAAATCCAATTGATCCTGCGAAGGAGAGTTTGCAAGATGAGAGCGAGCAGAAAATTCCAACAGCGGATACCCGTATAGCACATGTGCAGAATGAGTTGCGCCAGCTAATTCAGAAGTCAAACATAGCTTCCTTATCTACATGGATGAAAAAACTGGGTAATGGGGAGGAGAAATTCCGCTTGATTCCAATAAGGAGGGCTACGGAGGACCCGATGGAGGTGAAGTTGGTTCAATCTAGAAGGCCAAACGAGATCAAGAAGGTAACCAAGACACCTGAGGAGAGAAGAAAAGAAATTGAAGTTCGAGTGGCTGCTGCAAGGATATTGCAGCAGAAGTCAGAGTCACCCCATTCCCAGAATGAAGGAAATAGGGATGATAGAACATTGGATTCATCTTCAGCATCTGGGCAGCGGCGGAAGTATGGACATGTGCGAAAAGCTGGATCTACATCTGAAAGGAGAGATTGGGTGAATTCGTATTGGAATTCGATTAGTTTTGATATGAAGAAGGAATTCCTTAGGATTAGGGTATGTGATCTCAAATCCCACTTTGGGTCTTCAAAGGATACTTCGCTGAATGACTTAATAGCAGAAGCATTGTCCTATGCTGAGGCTAATAAAATGTGGAAATTCTGGCTTTGCTGCCGATGTAATGAGAAATTTTCAGATTCAGAATCTCACATGCAGCATGTTGTACAGGAACACATGGGAAACCTCTTACCTAAAATGCAGAGACTCTTGCCTCAAAATGTTGATAATGAATGGATTGAGATGATTCAGAACTGTTCTTGGAAGCCTCTAGATGCATCTGCTGCAGTTAAAATGCTTGAAAATCAAGGAAATTGTAATGAATTTTCATTTCCTGAGGAGCATAATTGCTTTGGAGATACAACTAATTCTTACCCTGAAAAGGGACAGTGCCTCTACAATTGTACAACAGAAAGAAGTAACTATTGTAAATCTGCAGAAACTAATATTAGAGAAGATGTCGAGGTCCAAGGGTCTATAGCATATTCGCTTGCTGATGGTTGGCCATTATCTAATGACTCTGAGCGAGCCAAACTTCTTGAGAAAATTCATGCAGTATTAGATATGCTCATTAGACACAAATATCTCACCACTAGTCATCTTAGCAAGGTCATACAATTTACTGTGGATGAGATACAGGGTTTTGCTGCTGGATCTCAGCTTCTAAACCATGGTTTAGACCAAACACCAACGTGCATATGCTTTTTGGGAGCTTCACAGCTTAATAAAATTCTCAAATATTTGCAGGAACTATCTCATTCTTGTGGTTTGGGTAGATATGCTGAGAAAAGTAGTAGTCCCACAGATGATTTTCACATTGCCAATCAAGGTCCTGAGATTAAAGAGAAGATTGTTCTCAATGGAGATGCTTCATGCCTCCTTCTGGACGAGTGTTTAGTGCCCGTAGAAATCACTCCTGGTGCAGCTCAGTGTGCTGTCTTGGATGATGTGATTGCTCCAACTTCTAATGATGCAGTTTTACACAATACCGATCCTTTCTTATCTTGGATATTTTCAGGTTCATCTAGTGGGGATCAATTGACCTCATGGCTGAGAATGAAAGAAGATAAAAGACATCAAGGGATGGAAATTGTCCATACTCTTGAGAAGGAGTTTTATCACCTACAGAGCCTTTCCGAGAAAAAATGTGAGCGAATGAGTTATGAGGAAGCTCTGCAGACAGTAGAGGACCTTTGTCTAGAAGAAGGTAAGAAGAGGGAGAATTTCACTGAGTTTGTTCAGCGAAGCTATGAATCTGTTTTAAGAAAGCGGAGAGAAGAGCTTATTGAGCGTGAGAATGATGTAACCTATGCTAACGATAGGTTTGAGTTGGACGCCATAACAAATGTTCTGCAAGAAGCTGAATCCATGAATGTTAATCAATTTGGCTATGAGGAAACTTATGCGGGTGCACGTGACTTGGAGTCTGGTGAAGATGATGGATGGAGAATGAAGGACTATTTGTATCAAATGGATAGTTACATTGAAATTTCTATTCAGAAACTGAAAGAACACCTATCTGTGGAGGTCAGTTTGTTGACTTTAGACATATTTTTACTAGGATAATAGCAACTAGCAAATATGACCTTGCTTCTTGGTGTTTTAACTTCTTTTATTGCGCAGCTTAGCAAAATTGATGCACGAATAATGAGAAATGTTACAGAGATGCAGCAGTTGGAACTCAAGCTTGAGCCTGTTTCGGCTCATGATTATCGAGCAATATTAGTGCCTCTAGTGAAGTCATACCTAAGGGTTTGTATTCCAACTTCTGAAACATGGTGTTGTTGCCTCGCATTTCACTTGACTATAAGTACCCTTATAAAACTCTTTTCAGGCACGTTTAGAAGATTTGGCTGAGAAATATGCAAGGGACAAGTCCGATGCTGCAAGAGAAGCTTTTTTGGCTGAGCTTGCTCTTGATACAAAGAAGGTTGTTAAAGGAGGAAGTGACAGCACAAGACCTATGGAGAAGACAAAAGATAAGAAAAAGAATAAAGAGAACAGAAAAACAAGGGATTTGAAGGTGAGGATCAGGAAAGCTGAAATTTGCTTGTACTGGGTCATGGTCTTTGACAACCATCTAATGTCTCTCTCTTGTAGGTTACAAGTGCTCATGAGCAGTTCATTCTTGACGCCACCATTCCTGAGTTAGTAGATGTTTCCATATTTATCTGCTTGTGCACATCATTTACGCTATCTATGAATAACTTGGTGACTTTCATAAATGCTTTTGATGTGCTTCTGCTGCAGTTCCTATCCAATTTCTCCTGATAATGGTCATCAAGATTCTGAGGTTCTTGTTTCTATGAATGGTGATGACTTGGAACAACAAGAAGAGGAATTCAGACGTAAAATTGAGCTAGAAGAGGAGGAAAAAAAGCTTGAAGAAACTTTGGAGTTTCAACGGCGGATAGAAGATGAGGCTAAACAGAAGCACCTTGCTGAGAAACAAAGGAAATCCTCTGGGACATACTTAGATTACTCAGCTGATAAAGTTCTGGATGCTCAATTAAAGGCTGTTGCTGATGGTCCAGATGTACCCGAACATACGTTGGTATGATTCTCTTGTTTGAGTTCTTATATTGCATGATAGGTGACAGATTTTCTGGTGTCTTTAAGTTACCGTTGCATCTAAATTTGGACCCTTAGGACAAATGCCCAACTTAAAGGAAATGTTGTAGATAAGAACTAGTACTCTACCCATGCTATGCTCAGGCTTTCCAATATGAATAAACATAAAGTTAAAATTTCAAATTTTTTTTATGTTGATGGTCTACAATTTAATTTGAAATATGTTTTATATAACTTCCAGATAAATTGGTAAATGATGTATATAGCATATTTAAGGTTGTACTTGTACATGCATGAAAACAAATGAATAATAATCGCAGACATTAGTTCAAGAAGTACACCTCTGAACTCGCACTTTTTCTCAGGAGCAGTTGGCAAATGAGAATGGGTGCCCTAGCAACCTAGATGGTGTGCTTATTGCCACAGCTAATAGTTCTGCTGTGTCAAAGAAATCTTCACCTGATTCAGCAAATCAAAAGATTCATCATATGCTTCAACCAAATGTTAAGCAAGGTGGGCAATCATTTTCTAAGATCACTTGAATTGCAGTGTTTGCTTCCTTGTTCAAGGTTCTTATCACATACTTCCTTTTTTTAGCAGATCTGTCTATCAGAGGAGTTCCTGAGAATGATTTTCAGTTTCCTGAACAGCATATGGGAAAAAAGGGTAAACGGCACAAAAATGCTTCCAGATTGGTTGATGGAAAGCTTGATGCTGTCTCATTGGAAAAGGAGAACAATGAGGGTACATATACTCATAATCACTTAAGAGAGATCAAATTTGACAACAATCAAGATGTTAAAAACAGTTAGTTTTAACCATTAACTAGGTTTTCTTTTCCTGTTATGATTGCAGCTTGTTTTATATTAGCTGGGTCTGTCAACAGTAGATGTATTCTGCTCATACTTCTAGAAAAATTCCAACTTGTAATTATCTATTGATTTTCTGGTCGCTCGTTTATGGTACTATATTTATGACCCAGAAAAAAGCACATGGACGTACTATTGCTTAATTCTTCATCAATAAAGAATTTAAAATATTCTTTCTTTGATCTAGGACCGGAAGGAAAGGGGTTAGGGTTAGACTTAGTAGCCTGAAAATTAAGGTGTTAAAGATGAATCAATGAGGGTTCTGATGTGATTTTTTTAATGGTGTGTGACTGTGTGCCAGACAAAGCAGGTTGGCAGTGTAGAAAACTAATGAAAACAGAGTAGAAGTTGAGAAGAAGAAGAGAAGAAACTAGGCATCACACCTTGACTTAGGCATCTCACCTAAGGTTTGACAGGATCATACAGCCATGAAGAGAGCAGTTTACGCCTCCCCTATAACTTATCCTACAAGATTTGAAATATTATAATCACATACAATTATAAGTAAACCAGAATATTGAGACAACTTAATCCTTAAACTTAAGCTTTCTAATTTCTTGATGCAAGTGTGTCCTGCGTCATTTATACTGTTAACTATGTTCATAATCAGATTTGATTGTGATTTTAAATATTTATTAGCATAACTTGTGCTTTATTTTTGGCTTTGAGAATTCTGTCAATGTGCACATTAAAGGCATCTGCTGAAGATATTTTCTATAATATGAAAACTAAATGGCGATGCTTTAATATGCCATCAGTGAGGGGAGACAATGGATTAAAGACTCTGAAAGAGTTGCAAGTGGAACATGATGAGGAGGAAAGATTCCAAGCTGATCTTAAAAAAGCTGTACGCCAAAGTCTGGGTATGATTTTTGTACTCCCTAAATATGTGTTGCCTCTGTTATTTTCTGCTTATAATATGTTTCAGTGATTTTATATCTCCATTATATTTTGTTTATATTGTAAAATCCAGCACATTTTAGATGACTTCAGAATGGAAAAGATGTTTTTGAATCCATAATTCTCTAATCACTCTATTTTCTCCTATTCTGTCTCTGTTGAATTTCTGCAATGGCTGCTACCTTCTTCACTCAATCTGAACCCTGAAACTTTATGAACAATACCATGATGTGAATTTTGTATATGACCAGCATTTGGCAGGGTACACTCTTCATTGATTGCATAGTTCATCAACAACATGCTGGATAACTTTATAGTATGATTGGTTTTTTTACTTATAAAACCCAAGAATAGACAGACCTGACCTAAACTATTGGTCAGTTTTTGACATTTGGATTACTGGTCTGCGTTACATTATTTAACCTGCTTTATTAAAATTTTCTGGATTCATCTCTTCGAATTATTATGGAAGTTTTGATGACTCACTAACATTACAAGAGATGCTGTTTATCAGACACATATCAAGTAGGTCAAAAATTGCCTCCAGTTTCAAGGTTGAGAACACCAGAACGAGCTTCTTTGCAAGTAGATAATTTTGACGTTCCACTGGAGAACACAATCGAGAATGTAAATGGAGGTACTTTGCTTGGTACTGGGCTGAAGAATGAAGTTGGTGAATATAACTGCTTTCTCAATGTTATTATACAAGTAGGTCTTTTGTAATTCAGTTTTTGCATTTTGTGATAATCTCATTTAATCAATGTATTTCTACAATCTGAAACCATTTTTTTGTTTTCCCCTCTCTGAGCTCAGTCTTTGTGGCATTTAAGACAATTTCGGGAGGAATTTCTTGGCAGATCAAGATCTGAGCATGTTCATGTGGGTAATCCTTGTGTTGTCTGTGCATTGTATGAAATCTTTACTGCCATGGATCTTGCATCAAAGGATTGCAATGGAGAAGCAGTGGCACCTACATCGCTGAGGATAGCTCTAAGCAACCTATATCCTGATAGTAACTTCTTTCAGGAGGTAACATCACCAAGATATGATTGTACCACTTGCCTTTCTTAAGAATTCCTATTATTGAAGTATTATGTGGAATGAAAGAGATAAATTTGTTTAGTGTGTAGACAATGTGATTTACGTACTGAATTTCCACAGGCTCAGATGAATGACGCTTCTGAAGTACTGGCAGTGATATTTGGCTGCCTTCATCAATCATTTACTCGTGACTCAAGTATTTCTGATACTGAATCAGCGGAAAGCAATTCCAAGGGATCTTGGGATTGTGCAAACAGTAATTGTATAGCACATTCACTCTTTGGAATGGATATTTTTGAGCGAATGAATTGCTACCATTGTGGTCTTGAGTCCAGACATCTTAAGTACACTTCTTTCTTTCACAATATAAATACCAATTCCCTCCGGACCATGAAGGTATCTTTGAACTTTTTAATCATTTTATGGAGTTTCTATTTTCGCCCTGCTGGTGAAACATGAGTAAACAACTATGCTTGTTAAGACCTTAGCTGGATCTCCTTCCTCACTTTGCAGGTAATGTGTAGTGAAAGCTCCTTTGATGAGCTTTTGAATTTAGTGGAGATGAATCATCAGTTGGCTTGTGATCCAGAAGCTGGCGGCTGTGGCAAGCTAAACTACATCCATCACTTTCTTTCACAACCGCCTCATGTTTTTATGACAGGTGGCTCAAGTTTGCTAATGATCAATTCCTTTTCTGGTCTGCCTTCTTTGGCCTTTTATCTTACACTTGTTTGGTATATACAGTTCTAGGTTGGCAGAATACATGTGAAAGTGCTGATAATATAACAGCAACTCTGGCAGCCCTGAGCACTGAGATAGACATTAGTGTCCTTTATCGCGGTTTGGATCCAAAAAACACTCATAGCTTAGTTTCAGTGGTATGTATATTTTTTTATTAAAATCAGTGGTATGCATTTAAGTAACTACATTTGTGAGATATGTATCAGAATACTTTCATCTTAATTTTTTTTGTGACTGTAAGAGAGCAGATTTGGACCTAGAGTCGATGTTATAGGAGTGGGGATTGGGGAGAAAGTTTATGGTCATATACAATATAAAAATTTTACAATTGAAAAGTTTTATTTAAATATTTTTGAAAATGGGCTTTTTATCTACAATTTAAAATTGAATTAAGATTTGGACCTAGAGTCTATGTTAAAGGAGTGGGGATTGGGGAGAGCTGGCCTGGAAGTAGTTTTAGCCATTCAAAATTTTTTGTCCCTTTTCTGTTAAATTTTTTTTTCTTAAAATTCTCTATGTATCACTTTCATTTTTATGCTAATTCTCTTTTATGTAAACTCTTGACAGGGAAATTCTCATTTATATATTAGTAATTTGTAAAATGAACTTAAAACTCGTATGTAATATTTTAATAAAGGAAGATGGAGAGTATGAGTGAAAGCTTAGAAATGAATGATATACTTCTCATCTCCTTCATTCTTTTCTTTTAATTCTAATTAGATGGTAGAGTGACATTATGCTCATTTTTATAGGTAAAGTAGTGATGTCTCTTTTATATGCCCGCATGTTTACTCAGCATTATAGGATGCTTGTTTTACATGTACTTGTTAAATGGATACCTGGTTCAGTTATACTTTGCCACCCAAATATACTTAATTATTTATGTTTCTAATTTCTTTCATTGATACTTTAGGTTTGCTACTATGGGCAACATTATCATTGCTTTGCCTATAGTCACGACCATGGAAAATGGATTATGTACGATGATAAGACAGTCAAGGTGAGTTCAATCTTTAAAGTAACAAATTCATATCTTACGTTTTGCTCGTGTGTTTAAAATTTTTCACTGTTGTACAGGTAATTGGTGGGTGGGCTGATGTTCTTACAATGTGTGAAAAGGGGCATCTACAACCTCAGGTTCTTTTCTTTGAAGCTGTAAACTAATTTTCTGATAAAACTGATAACATCATTTGTGGGACGGAAGAAATCAACTATGACATGGTTTGGCATTCAACTGGTTGCTGGTGAAGCGCTGTTCATGTAGATGCATTGCTGCTTGCACGGAAGTGGTATAGGGGGCAAATAAAGTTTCGAGTTTCTGACTTCTGAGACGCCAAGTTTTGATACAGGGTTTGAAGGGAATGATTGGAACAATGGGAGAGATTCATGTACTGAAAATATTTATATACTAACTGGATGAGTTTAGACACTGAAGAGCCATGAGGGTGTTTTCAACTGAGGATTGGTCGTCATAATTGCTCCATTTTGGGAATATAATATTCGTTTCTAGTTTTGATCCAATAAGCTGGCCAGTTTCTGGGAAGAAGCACCACAAAATGTGGAGGTTGCCCGTCTTTGTGCAAAAAGATCTTAGACATGTGGACATGATTGACCACTTGTCAGGAATTATAGCATTTGTTGGAGGGAAAAAATGTTTTTGTTTACAGAGGTTTCCCCTCAATTCCCTCTACCCCCGCCCCTCAGACAAAAACAAAATGAATTATAGAGAGGATCTGTATAGCTTACAAGCAATTACATTTTGATTTGTTATTTTTGGAAATGTCATCCTGTTAAGATACGGCTGAAAGAGTATTGTTTGTGTACTTGTTTCACTTTTCATAAATTTTGATGCCTATGATGGAACTCGAAGCGTTGTTTTGTGTGTCCTGTGTGTGGACTTTTTTCTTACCTCGTTCTACGTAATGGTGGAAAACTTTGGATGGGGCAGATATATTTTGGTCAGAAATATGTACGCTGGAAATTATAATTCCGCGAAGAAAAAATCAGAAATATGTACTCT
Organism: Senna tora; assembly: GCA_014851425.1. Lineage (NCBI taxonomy): Eukaryota > Viridiplantae > Streptophyta > Magnoliopsida > Fabales > Fabaceae > Senna > Senna tora. Next base: position 5,370,549 of record CM026271.1, on the reverse strand, counting down.
AACGATAATCCTCCCTTGAGTAATTATAGGTTACTCTAAATTGATAATACCCCTTTTAAATTATGGAGGAGAAAATGTTTAATAGTACATCTTTTCATAAATTTTAGTACATCTTTTTAATTAGTTGATCCTTAAATTATTTAAGGTCAATTTTTATTAAGGTAAATTTTTATTAATATTAATATTAATATATGACACTATAATTAAAGGGATGTATAAAAGTTCTGCAGTACCATTAGAACTTTTATAGATGCTAACATTAGACCTTATACAAGTTGGGCTTGCAGTGGATAAATCACGTGATGTTAGAGCTCGTTGCAGTGAGATATTCATATAATCGTGTGTTTAATCTCATTATGGGAATAGATAAGGAATTCAATGATTGATTGCTGATTTCAAGAAATAAATAAAGCTAGGTGAGTCTCTTAAGTCAGATGATCCGTACTCCGTACCATTGAATCAAAATTAAATTTGAAGTCAGTACTAGGTATGAATGACCGTAAATTAGTCCCAGAAGTTAGGAGCTAGAATTGTCCACCTTATCATTTTTCCAATTAGTTGGTGTGAGTTCTAATTAATGTGAATTTTTATTAATATTAACAAATGGTATTATATGATTAGAAGGATGTACTAAAGTTCAATAGTACAGTAAGTACTGAACTTTTATCCCAACAATACTTGAAAGAATTAACTCGTTGCATTTTGAATATGATATTGTTACGCATAAAATAAAACAATAATATCAGAGTATGATAGAGAAATAAATATAAAATTTGATAAATGAATAGTATATTCTTTTCATTTGATTTCTATTCAAATCGTGATCCGTACATTTCGCCTCTATCTCCAGTCTCATGTTTTACGCAGTCTATCCCTACCCCACCAGATGCGCTTTTAACACAACCTCTTCTGATCAAAAATCAAAATGCACCCCCCTTCTCTCTCTCTCTCTCCTTCTACACTTTCTTTCTTCCTCTTATCACTATCTCTCCATGCATTGCGTCTCGCCTCCATCATCGCGGAATCAGTTCATCTCAGAGGGATTTCAGCAGTTGACTAATTAAGGCGGTGAGACATTATGACCCTTAAGGGTGGCACAACCCAGGCCTGTGCAGCATGCAAATACCAGAGAAGAAAGTGCACTCCCGAGTGCCTTCTTGCTCCCTACTTCCCTGCAGACCAACCCAAGGTGTTTCAGAATGTCCACAAGTTATTTGGAGTCAGCAACATCGTCAAGATTTTAAAGAAATTGGAACCTAGCCAGAAGAAAATAGCTATGGACTCCATCATATGCCAAGCCAATTTCAGAGAAAAATACCCTGTTCATGGCTGTTGGGAGGAAATTTGCAGGCTACGTTACCAAATATGGTATGTGGAAGAAGAGCTTCGTGCTGTCCATCAACAACTGGAAATCCACAGACAACATTACCTTCAAAATCAATGTTCTTCATTGGTTGATGATGTGACTTCCCAGTTAGAGTTGGGGATGGTACCTCGCAATAATTATGCTTTCCCTCTCTTCAATCATACTACAAATCAACAGACATATAATACAGTGCCTCCTTTTCCTTTTTCTCAGCAAGATTCTTATTGCAACAGCAATAGTGTGCCTTACAACTCCATTTACATGGATTCCAAGGATAATGTCACCACTAATCCTTTGTGGCTTCAGCAACCCTGCGAAGATAACAATAGCAATTCCATGGCCATGCATTCTCAATCACAGTTGGTTGCCTCAACTACTACTAGACACCAACAAGAAGTTCATGAAGAATATTACGATGAGATGAATCCATTTTTTGATACAATTGATGATAGACAATCATACATTTATTCTAAAGAGGCTTATGAATCAAGGTGCATTTTTTTTTCCTTAAATTTTTTTTTACATTGTGATTAATCGTCAAACCATAAACTAAACTGGAAATGCTTGTCAGGCAAGGCTGAGTTAAATACAGAGAATCATATAAAAAGAAGGCAAAAGTAGTCCCTAAACTATAGTTCTTTTGTCAATTTTTTTTTCTTAAACTTTGTTTGCTGTCAGTAGTGCCCTAAACTTTCAATTTGCAAGCAATTTTACCCTTCACTCAAACTTCGTCTATAATACAAATTGTGACTATCCTTATGGCCTTCAATAGTAACTGTGATGTATATTTAGCAACATTGTTTGGTCAATTTCGTCATGATTACCAATGCGGCACTAAATATATGATTTGGCATTACAATCAGCATTGGAGATCATGAAAACATCTAACTTGATTAAGAGACGTGATTTGGGTGAAGGGCGAAATTGCTTGTAAATTGAAAGTTTAAGTACACAATTAATAGCAAACAAAATTTAGGGGTAAAATTGATAGAAGTCTTATAGTTTAGGGACAAAGGATACTTTTGCCTAGAAAAAATATATAGGGGGACAATGTACGAGTATGCAGTGATCAATTTCTTAGAGAGTGAAATAGCTCGTATTTGACAGTGTAAATATGCATGCAGTTCTGAAGTATCATTGAAAGATACGAGAAATTGCATCAACCATGTTGCTGAGAATGAATTGAAGAATGCTGCTGCCTGTTTCAGCCTTACCAGCGTCAACTGATCAGCGAGAAAAGATGTATTAAGCTTCCTTTTCTCCTTTCCCTTATAGCTTCCATTTTTCTTGGTAAGCTTCCCCTCATTAAGTTTTTAATCCTTTGCAATTGCTTGTCATTCACAACCTTTTGAATAGAAGCAAATGCTTTCCAGTTGTGAATCAATTGGATGGATTAATGGGTGGCAAGGAATAATATCCAGATTGACTATTTTGTCGGTCTATATACTACCTGTTTGACAGTTCTTAGACAGTAGAGAAAAAACAAACATGACAACCGGAGGCAAACAATAATAAAAGCCATTCGTTCTTTCTTTCAACGATTCTCATGTCTCTGTCTGGACATAATATTCCATCGATCTCTATATGTCTTACTCTAAGGATAGTCATACTAACTGTAATCAAACACTAAAACTCAAATATATGTCAAAATTGACAATTCATTCATGAACTTTAGGCCGGTCGATATACCTCTAGTTCTCCAGAATGTCTGAAAAATTCTCATCCTCCTCCTTGGCGTCATTTAACTGAGATACATTTGTGAAAATGTTTAAAACTCTAATGAGTAAATGGAAAAGTTATGACGCTATCAAACTCCAGAGTCAAGTGTATCTTAGTCAGCAGATCATACGAACAAAGCAGATAGCAAATATTTAATAGAAAAAGAGTCTATCAAGACTAGCATTTCTTGGTTTTTAGACTGAAGATTGAGTCGCTGTTCAAAATATTTTGCAGCGGAATAGTAGAAGTGTAGAACTCTTATCTAGTAATGTCAAAGGCAACAAGATAATTATTCTTACACAAAAGATTGATTATTTTGGCACTAACAGGAGAGACTAACATTGCATCCGCATCATATATACAGTGTAATATTTCAATACAAAAACTTTGAGAGAAGCAATTATTCCTGCCCACGATGGAAGAGTCATAGAACTCTGGTATTGTAGGAACCACAAGAGGGGCATTTGTGGTAAAGCCAGTGGAAGGGAGCTGCTCCTTTCTTTTCACAGTCATTACATAGTATAACCTGCAGCTCTTACAGGGTAGAGTCAATTTGGGAAACTCATACAATTATACAAGATTGAAGATTAATAATAAGACAACTGATTAGTAAGAATAAATAGCTGGTTGACAAACCTGAGTTTGACCCAAATGCTCGTCTGGAATTTTCTCTTCTGCCAATAATGCATCTAACATCCTAAAATATACCTGCAAGGCATTCTAGCAACTTTAGGTAGCTCAATGCCTCCAAAATGATCTATGGAGTTAATGAAAATTAAAAACAAAAAGAAAATCCAAATTGGGCAGTTCAGCACATCCAAAGAGGCAAATTGAGTCTTGACAGCAAGAGAATAATTTTCCAAGCACATGAAATGACAGATAGGAAAAAGACAAAACTGAAATAGAGACTATGAAAGGTGACAAGGCTCACCAACGAAACCTACAGCCTCAATGTCCCTCAAGAAATGTATGTTTCGTTAGGATATGTTTGGATTGAGAATGGAAGGGAAGTAAAATTTTAATCCACGACTTACATTTACATATAATGTTTTTTTTTTCAATAAATACGATTAGATTAAAGAGGACATATGAGAAAGGAATAAAACAAAATGTCAGATTTAAATATAAACGAAAGGAAATGGCAAAACTAAAATTTCACTTCCCTTTTCTTCCCCTCCATTGGGTTTTTTTTTTTTTTTTTTGCTTCTCATTTATTTCTTGAATTCAAGGTCAGATAAAATGTCCCCCCGTCCCCCGAAAAAAAATGGATCGAGGAGAAAGGAGTAAAAATGGAAGGGAAAGAAATTTTTTATTTAGGCATTTTCTTTAATTTATATTTAAACACTTTCTTTCGTTCTCTTCCCATCCCTTCTATGAACCGGTGTGGTACTCTTGAGTACTTCAAAATATGTAATATGTAGTTACTTTTTTATAAGAAAAAAGTTTGACTGCGATACATAATGAAAAATTATAAGTGTGCCTACACACTTTTATTTTTTAATCTTATAGATCAGAAATTAACTATTATTGTCTCCACAATTATAAGTATATATACACTTTAATATCATATAGGATTATACTATTTATACTAGAATTATATAAGTTTTAAGAAACTTATATTCCCATTTCAATTGATTGTAGTGCAAAAGTATATGGTAAAATGCATTTGCAACAATATGGATGTATGAACCATAAAAGACACCAGAGGCAGAATGTGCAATGAGTAATAACATTAAATAATAAGTAATAACTGACCTGCATGTCTCCAAGTGACTTGTAACATATTGGGCAGGTATAGTTAAAATAGGTATATTCCTGAAAGCAAAATCAGAAAGTGTTTATGTTGTCTGTATATATACTACTATGCAAATCACAAGAAAGTACCTGAAAACAAATTGAGTGCATGGCATGACCACATGGAAGGGCCTTCACTGGAGCGCAGGATGTAAAGATATATTCATGACAAATTGGGCAGTTATCCTCTAATGATTTCTCCCTGCAAATATGTACAGTGAGGGAACGAGACATACAAGCATTGCAGTTCATACAATGAAAGTAGTCCACACCCAAGCCCTTTCCAACTCGGCACAGGTTACAATAGGGACAGTGGTAAATTTCCCTGTTGAACATTTACAAAGTAAGAGGGTCTGCAATAATACTTTTTCTTCTAAATGATTGAAAACAAATGCAGTAACAGAATTTGAAAGCTAGTTAAGACAGCCAGATAGGTCAAATAAGGTAGACGTCCATGCATTTGATCATTACCATTTACAATGAAAAGAGAAAAATAGTGAAGACAGGCACTAATTTCACATTCACATTATTGATTTAGCACAAATATTTTCAGGATATCAGAGCATCAAAGTTATCCTACCATAGGTTTATAAAATGCTATCCACAGGCATGGGGAGTTTTAAGATGCCCCCAAATAATGAAGTATCTAGGGGCTAACAGCTTATGGGAAAGGGCATGTTCTTGCTTCGTTTTGGTGTTTTGATAATGGTTGTTTTAAGAAATCTCTTTGTCTGATATGAATAGGAATTGGGGAATTGAGCGGCATTATTATTTCCTTAAGTTCATGTTTTTCCTTTCCCCTTTTGGGTTTTTTCTTACAGGAGGCGGTCTTGTCTTCCTCTCTTGTAATTCACTCCCCATCTATTAAAGCTTCTTTTTCTATAAAATACTGACCCAAGGTCTTTCAACAGTCCCAATTTTTCCTGTAACCAATTGATTGAAGTGTTGTATACTCGGTTTCAATTAGTGGTAGTATGTTGATATGACATACTCTGGTACTCATGCTACATAGATGTTGAGTTTGAGTCAGTAAATTTCTCTTTCTCGAATACAATGTCACAAAAACATATAAGCTTACAAGTTACATGAACAGACAAGAGGGTTGTAAATGAAAAATAACAAAATTTAAAGTGTCTAATTCTCCAAAGATGAAGTAGACCAATCAAGTTACATTACCTTTCATCATCAAATAATCTACAGATCCTGCAGTAGTATTTTGCCATGGAAAAGTTTCTGCAAGAAGCTGTTGAACACATGGCACTGATTGGCTGAATCATCAAGCACTTCATGCACATCATCTTTGTAATAGATTTCCTTCATATATTTAGAAAATTGGTGCAAACATAAAGAATGAAAAATGAAATTATTTATTCAAGAACTAAAATACTGATTGAACAAATACTATTCATACCTGTCAATTGAATGATCTGATACCTCCTCATTATGGCAATGTATGCATGTATGAAGTTGGTTGCAACAGGCAGCAAAAAGCTTACAGTTTCTCTTGTAGTGTTTACACCCGTAGATTTGTTTGAGAGGATCTCTATAAGATGGAAGCTGCCCAGGGAATTCCTGCCCATTGCTTGTGACAGCGACTTCTGAACAAGATATCTGCTGTCTAACAATCCAACGGCTGAAATTATGTGGAAACTAATGTTAAATTTGGCAAACGCATGGCCAGAATGGAATAGATCAGAGAAATTTGCAACTAAGCCCCCTCGTCATATATCAATTAATTATGGAAGTACATTTATTTAAGCAGGGATATAGTACTACCTAATCAAAAGTTGTATGCTAATTTCTGGTGTGTATAAATATAAAAAAGTTCGGTCTTATAGAAAATTGACATATTATCAAGTAATAAAGTCTTTTAGTGTCATCTTCTAGTAGGATGATGGAAGTGAAGTGAACGGTAAGGAAAGTCAAACAAAGATCTCGTAACCTTGCCGTAAGATAGCCCAAGAGGCATGTCATTTGTGTTACTTATTGGTAATTAAGTTGACAATAGAACCAACAAGCAATATTCTCAAATGGTTCTGCCAAAATTTGAGGAGATAAGTTAAAATAAAAAATTATATAAAAAATGTTGAGTATGACTAACCTCATTAGCAGGTTCTGGATTATATACGACTTTTTCTGCAGATCTAAAGAAGAGTCACGAGATACCTTTCTTATGGCTATCTCCAGATCATCTTGACTTATTTTCATAAGACGGTCATAAAAACCAGAGTTTACAGAGAACTGAAAAGACTGACCTATATCATTGATTGAACATGTGATCTCTGTTACTTTAGTGAATGCCTGTTTGCTATTATCACTCATTTGATTTCCGCCTTCTAAACATTCGCTACTATTTTGTTTTGCTTTAAGAACCTTGGCTTTGCCGTCAAGATTGCAATTGTGAGACAGATCTTTACTATCACAAGAATGATCCTGTGAAAGAAGTATGCTCTTGTTGGAAGAGGATTCTTCTCGTAGTTCATCAAGAACTTCTTCAGATAAGTATTTAGATATGATCTCCAATGGTTCAACAGTCTGCACGGGAGGATCATTTGATCTCTCTGTTTCCTTTGCTATACTGTACCCCTCCCACCACTCAGCTAACCATTCATCAAACATTGTGTTTTTAGTAACCATCGACCATAAGAACATTGAAACATGCTGTTCTTCTGGGGTTAAAGATGCCATTAACCAGGGTATCATATCTTGTAATATTTCTGCGCTAATTCTTCCAAGCATACAACCTACAATTTTTATTTGCTCACTATTGGAGAAGTCTCTAATTAAATGCCAAATTTCAATTTCTTCACGATTGACATGGTCGGAAAGTATTTTGTGCATTGATTTGCAAATTTCTCGCAGCTTTCTACACAGTTGATTATGCTTCAGCATTCTCTTCTCCCATGTATTTGTTTTAAAACTAGAAACTGAAAGATGTAGATCAGACATCTTATCAAGGATGCAGGATATTTTATTGAAGTGTTGAACTTCAAGTTCGTGATCAATGGTATGGGAGAGACTAATGTTTTTTGCTTCAGTCATTGCCTCCAAGGCTGGAAATGCTATCTCATCCTCTGTCTCACGATGGATTTGATGAAGAAAGCTTATAAGATTGAATCGTTTCCTGAAATCCACTAGCAAATCAACATTTTTTTCTAACTCAGCTGATCCATGAACAAGGTAATCCAAATCTTTCTTGATAGCCTTGTGAACGAAAAATATTAAGTCAATTGGTTTTGGATCATCAAGAAAGGAAATAGAAGAACTATTTGTTGCCTGGAATCTAGGACAGTGATTTAGCTTCATTGCTGTGGCAGGGAAAAATATATGCAAATTAATTCTTGTAGAGTATGGTGTCTCATACTTAACCACATTGTTGAATCCAGATGATGAATAGGACAAACAATTCTTTCCAGAGATAATAGATCCTTTGTGAGGTTTGTCATAATTTAAGAAAGAAAACCCAGGAGCTTTCTTTACTTGCTCAGTTAACAAAGAGCTTTTGCTTTTAAAAATATGCCACAAGTCTTGTCGGAATTTTTCAGTAGAGGTTTTACCTGAATAACCAACACGGAACCACTCTTGTAATAGCAAGGCAACAGATCCATGGACAAAAGGATTTCCTTGCTTCATGCAAGAGAGAATGGACCTGGATTCAATTTCAGACAAGTGAACTGAAAACCAAGTTATCACACACTTCAGCAACCCAAGTGGCATCATATGCAAGATAAAGCTCATGAGCATCTCCAACATTCCATTGCCGCAATTCATTTGAATGACAGTAAATACCTGGTAAAATATAAGGGTGTCAAATGGCAATGATATGGCAAACAAATTGGATTCTTACGTCGTTGACACCTTTTTGTAGAGGAAGTATAATATGGTGATACATATGAAACAAATATTTCTTCATAAAAGCACAAGTTGATATTGAATTAGACTTGGGAAAGGAAAAGAAACCTGAGAATCTTTTAAAACTAGTGATAATAATGTCATTTGGTTATGGTTCCTGTGTATCCGTATAATAGTGGCATATTCTCTTTTTTTTTTTGTGTTTTCTTTTTGGTGCGATTCTTACAATTTATGGGACAACTTCACGAATGCATTTGTTGGCATTGTAGACAGAGAAGATATATAAGTCCAAGGGATGCATTTTCATTGTGATCAGACTTCTACAATTTAAAAAAGTTTCAAAAGCACATTATGCGGAGATTTCTTTTAATTGTTATATTTGAGGATAAACTGAAAGGACTCTCTTGTTCCCAGAAAATTGTGATGCAAACAGTATACCTCAGTTTCTTGGAAAGCAAATTGATTGTTGAGCCCTGTCATAAATAATTTGAGCTCTCTGTAAAGCTCCTCTACAAATTTGCACAGAGGCATACCACTTTCAGCATTATAGAATAGCAAGCGCTGTAAATCTTCAATGTGACTTTCACTGAGAAACTGTTCAGTACACTTGGTCAACCAGCCATAACCAAGTTCACTCAAAACTGAAGGAAAGAATTTCTTTTGAGCATTTCTGTAATCATAGAATTACTTTAAAAGATTAGACAACTGAAAATAGCATAAAGTTCGGAAAACAGGCACTATTTCCAATTTAATAAATAAAAGAGAAGGGCTAGCCTTCAGCACCTCAACGAAAAATAGTTATAACAAATTACTGAGAAGCGTTACCTGTAGAAGATGAGGACATCGGCAAAGAATTTTATTTGGATGAGTAATGAATCCAAATTCTGAAAACAGGCACTGCTTCTAATTTCATAAAGTTCTTCTAGAATTTCTTTCATATCTTTTTTGATGGCATCATGCCAAAGATGAAGAACATTAACCTTGTTGGATCTATCTTCTACGTCAAAGAAATTTTCTTTCTTCTGATTTGAAATTGTTCTGAAATTCCGATTGGAAGAATTCATCCCAAGTGATGTTTCCATATTTAGGGGATCAGCACATTGAACTTCTTTACTCAGAAACCAAACCTCAGTGAAGGTTTGGACATTGCTACCAAGCCAAGAAATCAAAACCTTCACAATAACATTTGAATTAGTTAAAAATCAGAAACTCTATCAGAATTAAAGAACTGAATTGTGGCGTACCTCTTGCAGTTCTTTCTCCATTGGTGCAATTTCATTTAGGCACTGCCTAAGTTCTGCTTGTTTGTCTGCAGAAAGAAAAGATGCCATCCATGGCAAAACCTGCTGCAGCAACATTATAGGAACACTACATATGAATTGCCAAACAAGCAAAGCCTGTTCCTTGGTAGAAAATTTCTGCATCAAGAGGGGAAAAACCTGCAGCAATACACAAATTCGTAATAGGTGTGTGTGACTATCAGAATTCCACTATACAAATATATGCTTATGTATGGAGTATGGACAAATATCAATTACAGGATGTGGCATCATAACCAAATGTATTAGTCAAGAAATTCCATTTCTTAGTATTGTCTACTAGTATCATTATCAACCCATCATATATTTACTTGTCCTGCAATCAACATCATCCTACAAAGATTTCTTTAGATGTCTTTCATTAACAATATATATGTCTGTGCAATTATATAATTATTAGCTTGTCCTGCAATCAACAGTTCATAATTGATTACTTTATTTTCTTTTAGCTGTCTATTTCATATCCGCAAAAAGAATCGACATTGACACCATTCATTCATTCTGAATTCTGATTCATCAGTAGAACATGTCATCAAATATGTAGGACTTCCAGGAATCAAGACCAAGCTTATGCAGTCCCATTCAATTAATTCTACAGACAGTGAGAATCACTGTATAGCATCACTACAAAATCCTCCCTGGCCATCTACAGAGAGTATTCAACCACTCATGCTAAACAAAAAAGAACTGCGAAATTTCATGAAATTTAAGTCATTGCATTGATTCAGTAAAAGGCCTAAGGGGCTAAGGGCAATAAAAAGAAGAATAGTTGACTTAAGCTTCATAGAAGTATATTCTGCTATCATTCACACTTTACCTGACAAGAAAATTGATTCTAATAATCATACCATTTAGTGTCATGATTCGTATTCCATAACAAAATGGAAACAACAAAATAAATTTAACTACCATTTGAAACAAAATCTAAAATCCTTAAATACATGCTTCATGCTCACAACAACAATCAAAGCCTTTTCCCACTAGGTGGGGTAGGCTATATGGATCAACTGACGGCAACATGTTATGTCTTAACAAATTTCTATGGTTAGGTTATTTATAGCTAAGTCCCTCCTAATAGTTTCTCGTATTATTTTCTTTAGTCCTCCCCTACCTCTAGTTATTGGGCTATCTTCCATCTGGTCAACTTTATGTATAAGAGCCTCTAACGGCTTGTACATGACCAAACCACCTAAAAGTGTTTCAACTAATTTTTCTACAATAGGTGCTAGTCCAACTTTCTCTCCATTATAACCCAGAACTAATTAAAAAAAGGATTACTTATGCATTAATTATATGTTGAGATGGAATTTAAATGTCTTCTTAACCAGAGGAAAAACAAAAACAAAAAATAATAACTAACAGCAGTCAGAAAGGCAAAGCAGTCAAGTGAGAGCACCATTTCTGTAACATAAACTGCACTATTAAATTAAATAGAGTAGTTTTTCATAAATCATAAAAATAATGAAACCGCTACCTGCTCTTCTTCTTTTAGCATATGCTGGAACATTGTTGTTTTCAAGATTCCCATGCAGTATATAAGTTCTTGAAACATCTCGGAAAGATTCTCATTTGGATTCATCAACTCATCCAAATAGTGAAAGATAGAAGTGAAAAGGTCTTCGGTGCAATTATGTTCAAGGGAATATGTACATACCACATTTTTTACATGTACATCCAATGCAGGAAAGATAACCTGCCAAAAAAAAGATTAGTTGTTGTCAAAAGTGACAAATTTTGATGGATAACCATTAAAAATTACATTCACCTGAGCAATGACAGACTACATACATGCATTTTCAGACGTTTGTCCAAGAACAGGGGTTTGAGAGCTTGGGAGGTATATAACAGGCATACAGATCCAAAGCGTCTAAAGCAACTTAAGCAAGGCAAAAGTGAAGCAATCTAGGTGAGAAATTAAAGCATAAGTGCATAACAAGGTTATTAAGTCTTAGTTTTCACGCCTTGAGACAGGAATCAGGTCCTCCTCTACCAGTGAGTTATCTACATTCCCTAATGAATTAGATTAGGCTAATATTTGATTATTGTACTTTCTTTCTCTCTTAATAATACTTCTTTTTCTATCAAAAAAATATTTGATTATTGTTGATTTGCTTATTTCCTAAATTAGAATAGGAACCTTGTGTATGAATTCTATTGTTTATATGTATAAATGTATCATAAAAAAATACAAGAAATCTCTTGTTCAAAAATCATCACAAGGCACTGGAGCTTATCCTCTAAATGTTATTATAAGTTCCTACAATAGACTCCTCATAGTCTAAGATAACTCTAATTACGCTAAGCACTTGACCCAACACCTTTGTGCCAAGTTGTCCCATCAGTCATTCGTTCTAGATCTAGTATTGTCATTGTCTACTTACATTAAACCCTCACAAACCAATCTGTCACCATAACCATTAGATTTAGATCACACGTGATTCCTAGAATTTAATGCAAAGAGAACCCCTCCTTGCATTAAATGTTGGCCTCATTTCAACTATAAAGAGAAGTTCCTTAAGGGACATCCAATAAAATTGGAACGGAACTATCGGATGAAAATGTTGATTATCGTACATAAGTATACGGAAACTGTTCTCCCTTGACTGCATTTCAGATCATAGTTTACTTTCCTCAACTACATTTTGTAGCAGAAACATGTCTGTTAACACTTACTTGTTTTCCCGGTAACTAGGATCCCTAATTATTTTGCATCTTCACTCCATACAAGTTACAAACCTACTTAAAAGGACATAAACAAAGCTCAAATAACCGTAAGTAACCTTATCTTTTTCAGATATCTGTTACACAAAGAAGGCCTCTTATTGCATTACAAAATTCACAAATATTTTTTTATCCGTATCTGTTTGTAGTGAAGCATGCAAATGAAACCACTCTCTGACTTGCAAAAGCATTAATTGAAAATAAAAGCAGAGATTTACCGGGGTTAAACCCCTCTAAATCATGTTTCACCAATTTCAACAGATAAAGTAATAGCCAGGCAGGATCTAAGATAAACAAGGACTAGTTGCAGTCAATGAACACAAATTTCGATGATTTAGTATTTAAGATAAACAGCCAAGACCTTAAAGTTCAAATTCCACGAAAAACACAAGATTCAAAGGCCTACAAATTGTGATTATTTATCCTCACGTCAATGTGATTTGTAATATGTAGAAACAAACGTTCAGATCGTTAGATTTTTATTCTCTCGAAAGTGCTTGGTTGTCCTCTAGCTTGGACGATTCCAGATCAATTACATTTCGCTAGGTTGCAAGAATATTGGCGCGAACACATAATCACGCTTTGATTTCCACAAACTAGAAAGTAACTATTTCTTAACAGTTAACAATGAGACCTGAGACGGACTATTTTAAGTTCCTTCCATTTATAAAGCCGATGTGATGCAAGTATTCTAACAGCATTGGTAGAGTAGTCTCAGTCTCAGAGAAACTGATTGCATTTCTTTTTCTTTTTCCCCTGAGTTTTCCTATATATCAACCATACAGGTCGAGGTATAAGTTAGATTAACTAACCTCGTCTTCCGCGACGCAATGATACTTGAGAGCAAGTTTGAAAAATTCGAATCTTCGATGAAGCTTGAGAATAAGCTCTCGGCTGTGTGATACATTCTGCAACGACGACGTTTCCGCCAAGCGCCGAAGCTCATTGAGTTCCCCGCGGAGAGCCCTGTGGTAGCAAACAAATAAGAGTATGGGAGCATCTACGAGTCGAACTCGGGAGAGACAATCTGGCGCATCATCCTCATCATTCTCCTCCTTATCCGGCGCACATAGGTGAGTTTCGCCACCGTCCATCGATCATGAAATTTCCAGCAGAAGCCACCATGAACGGCGACGGAGAGAAAAGGGAAGTCTGGCATGGACAGTAGCAAGGGATTTATCCCTCCGCCTCTCACACTCTAGGTCTCTCTCTACTCTCTAGCCTTTGGTCTCTTGGAAAAGGCCGTCCTATTTTTTTAAGAACAAATCCCAAATTTAAAAATAGGGATATATATTTGCTACTAGGTGCTACGGAGGACAGAAAGGGACGTTATAACTAACTGCCAACGCAATTTACGTCTACGTTTTGGCGCTTCAAAGCGGCATGAAGAACGCCTTCAAGGAGCGTCACGTGATTTCCAAACTCAAAGCATAGGAGCGTGTAAGTCACGGGCTACTGAAGATGCCCTTGAAAATTGAAATCCACTCTCTGCTTCTTTATTGTTTCCCGCGCTAGAAATGATTTTAAAATGGGGTTGACTAGGGGCGTTTGTTTTTGGAGGGGTGGGTCATGAGCTCTTCTTTTGTTTTTTTCCTTTTGGGCTAACGGTGGGCCATAGATATTGTGGGCTCGTGGGTGACTTACCATAATACAAAACAAGGAGAAGGGCTCGGTCCATGCCTGATGGACACTTGTCTTTACGTGAGATTGAGTCATATTTTATTACGTGTCCGATTCTCAGACATCAGCTCGTGTCTGCCTTAAGCTATACACGTGTTTTTTTGTGTCGCCACGTTCCTTGCTCGCGTTTTCTATTCTGATTTCTGCTCTTGAGTCTAAACATGTATTTCTCCTTCTTTCTTTCTTTTTTTTTTTCAATTTTCAATTATTTATACATTTCTTGGTGTTATCATCAAATTATTAAACCTATATAGTTAAGTTAACCTGAGTAGCCTAGCTGTAGTTTAGGATTTAAATGGAAAAATACATAAAAAAGGAGAGAACAAAAATCATCTTCAGATTTCGCAGATTGGACCAAAAACACATAAGCCTATGTCAAAGCCCGTAAATGTGGACTGTTTGAGCAGCGAGATACTTGCTTAATGGACCATTATTAAAAGATGGACATTATGTGTTGCATTCCAAGTTGCAAGTCTTTCTTAAACTCTGACAAAAATATTTTTCTGAAAAAAAAAAGACAAAACAATTTTTTCTCATATTTTATACTAATTTTTAATTTTAGTTTCTAATTTTTTATGATCAATTTTGTCTTAAAAACTAAGAATTACATCAATTTTGCCTCAATCCTTAATACCATCCAAATTTTTAACAACACATGATGATGTAGTATTATACATATAACATTAATTATTTTATTGTCACTCATAGTCTCTACAAGACTACAATACATCAAAATAACATTGCTTGTCTCAAAAGTTGACACAAAATCCATTGCAATTTAAAGTTTTGAACATAAAATTGACCATAAACTTAATTTTAGTGACAATTAAAATTTAATGTAATGGAGTACATCATTAAGTTGGTCCTTAAAAGATTAAGATTGTCCCAATTTAGTCTTTAAAAGATACAAATATTAATTTAATCTCTGAAAGACAATTTTCATCCCAATTTAGTCCTTTTTAATTTTTCCGTCAGTTTAATAAACGGCAAGTGGCATGTGGATATGTGACATATCCCTTCTTTATGTATTTTATCTTGCCATATCACTGGTCGTTTATTGAACTGACGAAAAAACTAAAAAGAACTAAATTGGAACAAACAAGTATTTTTTAAAAACTAAATTAAGCATTTGCATATTTTAAAAATTAAATTAGAATAATCTTAATCTTTCAAAAACAAATTTAATATATTTTTGCCCACGACTTTTTATTTCTTATATTTGAGCCTAGCCAGGTCACTTCCTTATAAAGAAATTTCAATCAATTTAATGCTCACGTAAAATTAATAATGTAGGCCCCTATACCAAAAAATAATAATAATGTAATGTTAATAAAATTGCTTAAGTATTTTTGTTGCCATTAAATAATCATATTCGATAGTGTAGCACAAATAATAAGAGATATGTGTTCTTTTAACTATCGTTTTTTGAATTTGATTTTTAAAGGAATAGAAATGGAACGTCATCTGTTGAAATGATCGCTTTCAATAATAAACCTCGCAATATTTAAATGATTAGTTATCAAATTCGCTCTAATAGATACTTTCGTCATAAAAAAAATTATATTAGATAGACTGTTATACATTAAATATAATTATCTCTCCCAAGATTTAAATTTTGATTATTTCATAAAATTCTAATCCTTCTTCCACCGCACCCAACTCCGTTTTGTGCTTAAATTATTTGTTTAAACTGACTACACATTAAAATTTGTCATTTAAATGTTACTTTGCCCCATCATTAATTGATAATGCAAAATTATACATTTTATGGTGCACTGATGTAACTATCACCGAGACTACATTGCTTGAAAAATATTTGAACATCAAGATTGATAATCTTAATATTTTAAAAACTAAATTAAAAAATGTGTATTTTTCAGACACCACCACAACGATAGTTTGTTCAAATACATACAACAAAAGTTTACTTTGGGCTTTATAAGTTCATTTCAATTTAATATAATCTTTAGACTCATGTCAATCATAATGTTTTTAACTGGACTCGTAAAGTTACGTGAAATATCACATTGTTAGTATAATTAAAATTAATTAATTGAGATACCCAAAAAAATGATAATATGTTTTGACTAATCCCTTCGTTGAATTGTAAGCACCTCAAAGGTGGGACAGCTAGCCCAAAGATTTAAAGTTGCTCCATACACAAGACAGGAATCGAACCTTAACACTTGATTAAGGATGGATGAGTCTTTTCCTATCAACGAAGGGGGATAATATGTTTTTAGGACACACCTGGCTAGTCAGCAAGCAGCGGAAGCAGTGTCCACTGTCCAGGTGTCATGGCAAAAATATTTGAACAACAAAATTGATAATCGCAAAACACAGAGGCGTAATAACTAATAACCCAGAGAATAATAAATAAATGGAGGATTTTCTGGACTTCAGCTTCGACCTTCAATCGAAATGGGTATCAACGGTGGCAAGCATATGGATCCAGTGCACCAGTGGGTCCCTTTACACTTTCTCCATCTACTCCGACACCCTCAAGTCCACCCAGCACTACGATCAGTCAACCCTCGACATCGTCTCCGTCTTCAAGGACATCGGTGTTAACGCCGGTGTCCTCTCCGGTATTCTATATGATTTCGCTGCCCTCCGAACAAGAGCTGGGCCTTGGCTGGTCCACCTTCTCGGTGCGGCCCAATGCTTTTTGGGCTATTTCCTCATGTGGGCCGCCGTCACCGGTGTCATTCCTCGACCGCCGGTGCCGTTGATGTGCTTGTTCATGTTCGTGGCCGCTCATGCTCAGAGTTTCTTCAATACTTCAAATGTTGTCACCGGTGTGCGTAATTTTCCTAACTATAATGGAACTATTGTGGGCATCATGAAGGTAATTTTAACTTTTCAGTCCGTGCTTTCCCATGGCATTTCTTTCGATCAGGGATACTGCTGTCTTAATTTTGTAACCTAGTATCCATCAATGACTCCGAGTGATAAGTGGATCATTCCTTTCTTTGTAATACTATTACTACCCTTCCCTTGTCTTCTATCTCGTGACCTGCTTCCTGTACTGGGGAAGAACCCTAGGAGTTGCTTACTAGTTGCTATATATAAGCATGCTTGTTTAGGAATCGAATAATGCTCTGCTTACATGCGTAAATTTTGAACTATGCTCCCAGAAACTTTTTGTCCATGCATCAACGTAGTTGTGGGGTAAAAATATACTTCCAAATTATTAGATGAATCGTAATTTATTACCAATTTGGCAAATGGGTTACTTTAGTAGAATCGTAATCACACTGGCCTATCCTATTCCTACCCTATTCATGTTTTCCTAAAAAAAGATCAAGATAAAGATGCACAAGATATGTCAGATTTATTGTAGTTTGACAGATAAAAGGTTACATTTACATGAATATTTCTAACTAGGGTCACGTGCTTAGTTGACTTCTCTGCTATTTATGTTTGAGATATAGGATCTGGACACTGTAAATCACTCTTCAAATATCATTTAATCCATCCTCCCTAAACTGCTATCTGGTTGATACTGAACTAAGTTCTTGGATGTGCATGGGAGATTGGGGTGCTAATATGTTGCCTATTCTTGACATTATTCTGGCATTTAAATCTTGGTGTCATCTATAGTGTTCAAGTTTGGCCTCAGGACTTAACTTTTCCATGCTAGGGATTTCTTGGTCTTAGTGGAGCTATATTGATCCAAGTGTATCGAACAATATTCAAGAATAAGCCTACATCATATCTCCTGATGCTATCCCTCTTACCACCTATAAATACTTTGGTGCTTATGTGGTTTGTCAGAATCCACAACACCCGTGAAGGAGATGAGAGAAAGTATCTAAACATGTTGTCATTGATAGCTCTAGTTGTTGCTACATATCTCATGGCAGTCATAATTCTAGAGAACATTCTCAGTCTGCAAATATTGGTCAGCATCATTGTGTTCATCTTGTTGATAGTGTTGTTAGCCTCGCCTCTATTTGTTGCATTTAAAGCCCAGAAAAAGAGCTGTAATAATACTTCAGAGAGTTTTCCTGATGAGGCTTCCCCACTAATTGTTGAACCAGACCACTTAGATACAGAGAAGAAGGATGCAAGACATGATTCTGCCAAGTTTCCTATGCCCACAGATCGAAATATTGATACTAACAATCAGAGGGTTTTACAACTGGGAGAAAACAAGAATCTGTGTCAAGCTATGCAAACTGTGAACTTTTGGATTTTGTTTATTTCTATGGCATGTGGTATGGGATCAGGACTTGCAACAGTTAATAACATTGCTCAGATTGGAGGATCCCTCGGTTATACAAGCAACGAGACAGGTACCTTGGTTTCTCTATGGAGCATTTGGAATTTTCTTGGCCGTTTTGGAGCTGGCTATGTTTCTGATTATTTTTTACACACTAGAGGATGGGCAAGACCTTTGTTTATGTTCATCACTCTACTGATCATGAGCATTGGCCATGTGGTAATCGCCTCTGGACTGCCTGCAGCACTCTATGCTGGTTCAGTGTTGGTGGGTGTTTGTTATGGCTCTCAGTGGTCCCTAATGCCCACAATCACTTCTGAAATATTTGGTGTGGCTCATATGGGTAGCATATTTAACACCATCACCATAGCAAGTCCTGTTGGATCTTATATATTCTCTGTAAGAGTAGTTGGGTATATATATGACAAAGAAGCGTCAGAAGGGTATACATGCACTGGAATACATTGTTTTATGTTATCTTTTCTTATAATGGCATCTGCTACCATATTGGGTTCTCTGGCTGCTTTAGGCTTGTTTTTCCGGACAAAAAGCTTCTATGATCAGGTTATACTCAGAAGATTTCGATATCCTTCGAGGGAGTGAAGAGATTAGACTACTGCAAGTTAAATGGTATTAATGTCGGTGATTTTCTCTCGCTTTAGGCGTGTCATTGTCCAGTGCGTGTGCCTGTAAATCACTTGTTCTCTTTGATTCTTGTGACGCATGACAATTTGAATGAGATTATCTTCTCTACAAGTTATTAGCTTTATATTAATTAGTGATATCTTCCTTCTCTTGCTTTAAGGTTTGAGAAATTCTTCCACTATGCATTAGCAAAAGTTCTGGCAAATGTATCACTTGCTCCTTTTGTAAATCTGTATCTTCTGATCACATACAATTAATTGGAGGAGGGCTATAGTAAATAGTAATGATGGTGTGGTGTAGGTTTTTTTTTTGAATAAAAGTGTGACAGGAAGATGACGTAAACTAATATTTGGTAACACTTTTCCCTCTTTATACTATTTCAATAATAATCCAAAATAATTTCCAAAACTAGATTTTCACAATGTATTAACGTGATTATTTATATTTAACAATAATAAAAACAAAGATAGTTTTCAAAATTCATTAAAAGTATGTTTTTAATTTTCTTTAAAATACATTAAGATTAATACAAAATGTTATATGTTTTTAATTTCATATTACAGGAGAGTCGTGTAAAAGTTAAGGGTTGGCCTATGATGCAACTTGTTGCATGTATGTAATGCAATTTTGGCCGATAGAATTGTGACACGTGGAAAACTGCATTGCATCTCAAGTCATCCTATTCATATGTCACAATTCTATTGATCGAAATTACATTACATGCATGCAACAAGTTACATCATAGACTCACTAAAAGTTAATGCTAACCAAATGACTAACTCTAAATAATTTCAACTTCAAGCAATAACCACTGTCTAGAATAGCCCATTTCAGTACATAACAGTTTTTCAAAAGCACAGAGCATTGATGACTCGTACAAGGCTTTCTTAGAGGACATGAAAGCCCTTGGTGCACTTGATGGTTGAGACTTGCAAATACTGCCGGAAACAGTGAAGTAGAAAGAAGACGTTAAGCCATAGCCAGCCTAGTAAAAGCAAATTGTTTTTGGGATCATGATACAGAGCAGTCCTGATCTTTGTATTTTTTTATTAATTTCTTTACTCCCAAGCTTTGTCATGGAGAGACTTGCTTGTAATTGGTGGCTTCGTTTTGTTTTCTACATGACTTCAGATTTAAACTGCCTCAGTTGTTGGTAATTTGATATGATGCAACTGGGATAATGTTCTTTGGGGGAGGGAAAGTAAAATGTACAGCAGATATGAAAAATTGTACTTAATTCAAGTTCTACAAATAATCACAACTTTCTTTTTACATCTCACTCTTCCATAGGTTAGACTCTCCTCCACACTCAATTGTTCCTTCTATGCCAATTCTGACTACGCGCCACCCTAATTGGTGATTCCTCCTCTCTATATATGTATTAATATAAAACTTTTATTCTGGAATTAATCTTGGTAATAAAATCATTTACTCATTTTCCTTTCCCTCCGTTGAGTACACGTGTTTACTTGACTAAAATGTATATTGTATTGAACATTACAGCCAATTAAAGTATAAATATGTGAAGTAAAAAATTCCTTTTTGGAAGAAAAAAAACACAATGTACCAAAAAGTATTCTTCTTACACGTTGAAAGAAAATATATACTTAATGAGATAGGAGAAACAAATATATAACGTCATAATCACATAAAACTATGAGAAACTTCACGTATACAGTTTGAACATAAAACAATAATATAAACTGTTGATTATGTCGGGAGGATACATAGTTGTACTAACCAGTAGTTTTTATATTAGAATTGGTCATTTTGGTCTCTTTCTTCAGTATAAGTCACTTTGAGAGTTGGAATATGGATGTGTTTTCCTGTGCAGCTAGCGCGGGTCTCCAAATAGTTTTCTTGTGGCGTCGGTTTAGGTCTCTTGTCTCAGCAAAGTAGACATATATAATTTGGCAATACTGTATTTGCAATATAAAATTATTCTTCTCAACTTGAGACTTTTTTATTACCATGCTTTTTTCTTTTTTCTTTTTTTCCATATGCTGTTTGACAAATTCTATAATATAAAGATGACGTAGTCGTAGAGGTGGGTTGAACTGAATACCAAGTGAGAATTTCGCTTTCTGTGATTTTCTTTCTCACCATCTTGCAGTTTCAGTAAAGTTCATCTTATATAAGCTACTTGGTGGATACACACTTAGAAAGCTCATTTCCTACTTTCTCTTACTTCACCATTATTGAATTTCATCAATCACCATGTCTTTCGGTCTTCACATTCTCTTTCTGTTTTTCTTCTTCATATCACATCCTCTGATCAAGTCCTCTTCACCTCACACCTTTGCTGCTAACTCAGGTGAGTTTTCTTCTTCTTCTTTGTTGCTTTTGTTTCTATATTTTAACACTAATTGATCACTCAGATGTGTGTGTGTGTGTCCTTCTTGATGGAGCAGGAACGCCTTCTAAATCAGAACCTCTCAAGGGTCTATGCTTGGAGAAAATTGGAAATGGGAGTTACCTTAGTATGGTTCCACATCCTGATGGTTCAAACCGTGCATTTTTAGCAAACTTGCAAGGCAAGATATGGTTAGCTTCAATTCCTGATGAGGGGTCTAATGGGATTCTGGAATTTGATGAATCCAAACCCTTCCTAGACATTAGTGACAATATTCTCTTCGATTCTAGCCACGGTTTAATGGGAATTGCATTTCACCCAAACTTTGCACACAATGGTCGCTTCTTTCTCTCATATACTTGTGATCAGACAAAGAATCTTGGCTGTTCTGGGAGATGTGCTTGTAACACAAATGTCAATTGTGACCCTTCAAAACTTGGTTCTGATGATGCTGGTGTCCTGCCATGCCAGTATCATGCTGTAGTTGCAGAGTTTACAGTCAATGGCACAGCATCAGAGCCTTCCTTGGTATGTATTTAAACATCTTTCATTACTTTTTAAAATACAAAATTTGATATGAGCTAATTGAGGTCGGGGTAGAGATCTCTCTATTGGAGTTTTTCTATACACAAGAAATAGAGTTCTTCTTTCATAACTTGTGTAAAAACACTCTCACTATTTGATTTCTGAGAGATACATTGATATCCATGTGTACAGGCAGAAAGTGGGAATCCATTGGAAGTTAGAAGGATATTCACAATGGGTGTTCCGTACAGAGGAGGTCATGCTGGTCAGATTCTCTTTGGACCAGAAGATGGGTACTTGTACCTCATGATTGCAGATGGTTCTAATCGTGATGATCCTTACAATTTAGCCCAGAACAAGAAATCCTTACTGGGAAAGATTTTGAGAATTGATGTAGATAATCTGCCTAGTAAGTCCTAGCTACTTCTAATTTCAATTCTTTAGAGATAGGATTTCTTATGTCTGAGAATAACATGACATTTCATGTGAGAAAAGAAATAGACACGTAGCGAGAATACTATTTACCCATATGTTTCTATCATGTGAATAAGGCCCACCATTTAAGTAATTTTGTCCATCTCTCTACTTACATGGCATTGTCATATTATTTTCTCACATCTGAGGATTAAAATTCTTTCTTGTGTAGTTTCAACTTGCATGAGCTCCAACAATTAGTGTTTCTCACACATGATTCAAACGCTCCACCATGTTAAAGTTGTAATTTTTATTCTTAGCATGCACTAGAAAAATCTTTAATTATTTTACAACCCATGCCCTAACCCACTTTCTTTGTAAAATTGCTTTTCCTATATAGTTAAAATAGTTATTACGTTTATTACACAAGCTATACTTAACTAATCAGCATGCTTATATAAGTGTCACTTTATGTATTGGTAGGCACTAAAGGAATAAACGGTAAAGGGTTATGGAGAAAAATCCTTAATTATTTCAAAATCCTAGCCCCTAACCCACTTTCTATGTTAATATACTTTTCCTCGTTATAATAACCTCAAGGACTTTCTGAGATTGGCAGACTTTATTTATTTATTTACAAATACCCTTATGTGACTTTTATTTTGCCATTATTTGAAGGTACCAAAGAAATAAACAATCAAGGGTTATGGGGAAACTATTCAATACCTAGAGATAATCCATATTTTGCAGACAAGGAGCTTGAGCCAGAGATATGGGCTTTGGGTTTCAGGAACCCTTGGCGTTGTAGTTTTGACTCCAAGAGGCCCTCCTATTTTCTGTGTGGAGATTCAGGCCAGGTTCCTTCAATAATATCCAACTTAATTTATAATGCAAGTTTTTTTTTTTTTTTCTGTCTTGTGATTCATTAATTCTTTTTGTAGGACCAATATGAAGAGATTGATGTGGTTATGAAGGGTGGGAACTATGGGTGGCGAGTCTATGAGGGCCCTTTTCTTTTCCACCCATCAGAATCTCCTGGAGGAAATACCTCTGCCTCTTCCATACACCCTATCTTTCCTGTATTGGGGTATACTCATTCTGAGATTGATAATATATCTGGTTCTGCGTCCATTGTTGGTGGCTATTTTTATCGCTCCATCACTGATCCTTGTATGTATGGAAGGTATACTATTTTTCTTTTTTCCAAGATCAACTTATTTATGGATGTCATGAACTCGAATCCTCTCGTGTGAAAAATAATATGGCGATGTCACGTGAGAAAAGAAATAAAGTTAGTCTAGGTGCAAGTCTTTCTCCCTTGGTCAATAATTTCTCCCTCAGCAAGCAATCGAGCCTGTAACCTTGGTTCTGATACCAATTATTGGTTTGAACATTTATAACTAGGCCAAAAGTTTTATCTGTAGTCCCACTTGAACTTCTGCTATGAAACAATTGTACACTTACGACCTATATATTGAGGAATTAAAACTATGTTAAGGAATATTTACCGTGAGTCTTGGAGCAAAGGTAAAATTGCTACTATGTAACTTGAAAGTTCAAATCCTAGAAACAGCCCCTTTGCTTGCAAAGGTAAAGCTGCTATATACATATGATCCTTTCCAGATCTCACCTAGTTGGAATCTTGTGTTGGCCCCCTTTTTTTTCTTTTTTAAGGAATATTTAACAAAATTGACATATATGTTCCATTTCAGGTACTTGTACACAGATTTGTATGGAGTATGTGCTCTGGTGGGCACAGAGAGACCTGAAAGCAGTGGAAACTTCACGAAGGCTAAAATTTCTTCTACATGTGCTCATGACTCTCCAATGCAGTGTTCTTTTGTGCAAGGAAGTTCTACCCCTCAATTGGGGTATGTCTTCTCATTAGCAGAAGATAACAAGAAGGATGTTTATTATCTGACAAGCACTGGTGTTTATAGAGTAGCACGACCAAGCCGTTGTAGTTATTTGTGTACCAAAGAAAAGCTTATTGGTTTACAACACAACAAACCTCTTTCTTCTTCTTCTTCAATATTCTTGCCTGGAAATTTTGATTTCCTTTTGTTGTTTGTATTTCTTTCCATACATTTTTTTTGGTTATGATCTGTAATAGAAATAAGAAATATATTCATGTTTCGGAAATTCCCATGAAGAGATGTATGCAATTCCATGTGATGAAAATATCCGATGATGTGATCCTTCCTGGCTGTTCCTCAGTTTTGAAATCAATATTGATAAATGATGATGTTAGTTATATGAAGACAATCTTTGGTGGTGTAAAATTTTCATTAATGCAAAATAATTGGTGATATATAGGCCAAATTTATGTTAATAGAATTTTTTTTCTTGATTTCATATTGTTTAAAAGAAAAGTATATTGATTTTCATATCACATTATTATTAGAGGTAAAGTAGTAATTTTATCACACTATTATTTCTATTCTCATTTTTATTATCTTTCTGTGTACCAAACATACCCAAAGAAAAGGTACATGGGTCATGGCCTCATGGGAGGGAAAATGGGACATTTGGTCATGAAACAAAAGGATTGTGTTATATAACTTGTTGTATGCATGCAATGCAATTTTGACCGATAGGATTGTGACATGTGGGTAGGATGACTTGAGATGCAATGCAATTACCCACATATCACAATCCTATCGGTCGAAATTACGTTGCATGCATGCAACAAGTTGCATTATAAACTTACTCATACCAATAGAGTTGGGTTGTGATGTAGAAATTAAACTTAACTTCAACTTAGTCTTGAAGCTATATGTTCAAATTCTTAATTTTAAATATTCAAACCTGACTTCAACTTATACTTGAAGCTTAATGACCTATATTCTTGGAAGGGGAAATCAAAGCATATATATAGAAATTGAAGTTGTTCAGAGACGACCAAATGTAGTAACAAATAATGTAGATTTTTTTATGATAGTGCAGGAAAATTTTGAGTTATATAACCTACACACTATGCCTCATATCATCACAATGATATGATAATATTTTAACAATAGTAAACTTTATTTTTTTTAAGGACCAATTTGATAGATAACATTAAAAAAATAATAATTAACAAAAAACTACCCAAACGTATTTTTCGTTTGAATTATGTTATATATTAATAATCACGTGGGATATTTATCCTTTCAGTTTTTACCTTCTTAACATTGGAAAGAAAAGAAAGAGAAGATAATGGAGAAACATTTTGTTAAAATTGCTCCTTTCTTCAAATTTAGCAAGAGGAAGGGAACTGCATATTTTAGTAGAATTACTACAAAAATAATATTTTATAACAAGTTAGATAGACTGTCATAACCTTAAGTTATTATTATTTCTTTTAATCAGTAATGATTAAGATACAAAGCATCTGACTCGTGAGTTTAAAACTTTAAAGATCGGCAGATTAAGACAATGTGAAAAAACTAGTACTATGTTGTCTTGCGTGCCTCTCTCTGCTTCTTAGATCAAATTATAAAGAAAAATTCAGGCGGGGTACCTAAAAAATTTACATATTACCCATCATAAGATATTCATATAATCTAAACCTTAATTATCTGTGTTATTTTTTATTGGATTTTCTTGTAAAACATAAATTCATTTTGTAAAAAGGATAAATGATAGTACTACCATTTAACTCGAATGGAAAGATTCATTTTCCTATTTATACACTATTACCAATATTGCTTTGTTTCTCACCTACGTTTGTGTAACTGGGTGTTCAATTTGTTAAGCTTATATTCCAATTACAAATCTTCAATCTCTGAATGATAGTAAAACAAATTCCGTAAATGAAATTGAACACCTTCAAATCACCAAATCAAAATTACATGATTCTCTCTCTCTCTCTCTCTCTCTCTCTAAGTCAGACCAACTTAAACAAAAGTATTTTCCAACGCTTGTGGGCTGAGGGTCTCGAAAATTGAACCTATTTAAAGACAACGTTGGAAAAGTGGGGGTTGGGGGGATCATCAGTAAGCCTAACCCAGAAGTAACACGTTTTGTGGTAACAATAAGAATTAATAGATAATAAGAAGAAGAAGAATTTTCATGACAAATAAAAATAAAAAAAGACAGTTTTACCCAATAACCCAAAGTGAAAGAAAATCCAATCTCACCCCAAATCCCAGGAATTGTGCCTCTTCCTCTCCATCATCACCTGTTTATCTCTCCTCTTTGAGTCTCCTATTTGCACTCACATAAAGGATTAAGGACTACTTAGGTATATGCACCTTTGGGTATGTATGAGGATTTGGACCTTTGGTCCTTCTCGCATTTTTCTTTAATCGCTCTTCAAAACTCAGGGCTGCCCTTTTCTCTCTTTCTTTCTGCAATTCCTTTACTTTGATTTCTTTCCCCAATGCTAACCCCATGATCCTCTACACGTAATCCCTCCATAACTTCCCTAAAACCTTTTGATCTCCTTAACCATGTCGGAAGGATCTCCCTCTCCTCCACCGATTCCGACCGAACCCGGCGACCGATCCTCGCCGGAACCGGATTCCCAAAACCACATCTCCGATTCTCAGAACGGCGTTCCCACTTCTAAGGAGGAAACCACAGCCGCTCCCCCCGTCATCACTACGAGGAGCAACCGGCCGTCGCGCGCGTGCACCATTCGCGCAGCGTCTCGTCTCTATTCAACTGCGCAGCCGGCGATCCAACGGAAGGCCAAAGATGCGAAGAAGGAGCAGAGGCGGCCGGAGTCGCCGCCGCAGCAGCAATGCAGCAAGATCGTGACGCCGCTAGTGGAACCGCCCCCTCCTGCGCAGTTGCCTCGGTGGAACCTGCGGTCTATGTGGGAGTTAGCTTCTGTACTCAATTTCTTGCATGTGAGCTGGAAAGCTGTGACCTTTGTTATTGGATTGTGTTTGTGGAGCTCATATGCATCCAGTGTTTAGGGACTTATGGTTGTGCGTATACCTTGTTGCAGGTATTTAGGCCTCTTTTGAATATCTCATTAGAATTCTCGGCGGAAGAGTTCGAGACTGCTCTCCTTACACCCAATGACACATTGAGTGATATACATATACCCTTGTTAAAGGTTGGTGCTTTCTTCTTAACTTTTGTTGTTCAAGTACTGTTTTGGCTGGATTTCATCTTTCTCCCAATGAATGTGGGTCGTAATCAATAGAAATTGTGTGTGTTGAGTAGTTTCTAATTTTCTAATGCTTATTCCTGTAAGTTGCAGCTATCAATCTAAATTGCAAGTTTTAGTTTTGTGGTAGTTTAGGTTGCTGCTAAATCATAAGAGGAGTCTCAGAGTTATGAATCATTTGGGATATAAGAGTCTGTTATGGTTGAAAGAAAATTAAGAGACCCAGCTAGACAAGTACTTTGGTGTGTATTAAATCTCAATACAAGTTTTGTAAACATATTTCTCCAAAAAGTGAGAACATGTAAAGATGGATCAAAGCCCAAATGAGAAAGTTTGTAACAGTTGGGGTGAAGCTTTATTCAATGTGGTAGTTGGCTTTCAGAGTCTAGCCCTAGGAATGGACAGAAGGAAACATAGACTGAAGGTTCGAACTTTTGGGGTTTGTGAATACATTACTAATTGAGGAATCAATCAATGTAAGAAATATATTATTTTTTAGATGGATATTTGTGTGGCCAAATTGCATCTTTGTTGGATACTTCTGACTTGTGATTTGAAAGCAAATACTGGATTGGACTATTGAAGGTTTTTATTAGAGCCTTTTTTTTAACTTGTTATGAAGTGCTACGTACAATCTGCATATTTTGCCTTTAAATTTCATGTATTACATTGGGCTGTACTAGTTTTGTATATCCTGCACTCTAGAGACCCATTTCATCATGGAAGAATAGTCTGCAACCGGATTGTTTTGTTTATTTATTTCAGTTTTAATAACAAGAATGATACAGTTTGTAAAGGTTATAAGAGTTGAAGGTTGCTGCATTAGTTTAAATTTTTTGTTCCTCTGAATTTTAGCCTTGTGTTGGCTCTATTAGTAATTTTATGAGAGCAAATCAATCTCAGGTGATTAAAACCACTTTTACTAGAAACTAATGCTGGAGAGCTAATAGAGGAGGATGCCAAGAAACTTCATGTTAAAATTGCCAAAACAAAATATCTACGTGAAAGTAATTCCAAAACGTTGGGGACAAGATTTTTCTTTGCACCTAATACTTACTGCTAGGTTTTTGACTTGAAATATAGTGGGGAAAGAGTCTGCAGTTAAAATTTGGGAATTTATCCCTTTTCTGGAATTCCAATGCTGCAATGAATAAATGAATATAGTAGAGACAGGATGATATGCCCATTAACATGTTATGTACTGAAATGGGCTATTCTAGACAGTGGTTATTGCTTGAAGTTGAAATTATTTAGAGTTAGTCATTGGGTAGGCTATTATACTGACATTAACTTTTACATGACTCTCCTGTAATTTGATCCTAGATAGGTAATGATAAATAGATATGTAAAGACTTGGAGAAAGCCAAGGCTGTCAGAGTTGTTTGAAGTTGTGTTTTTATATGTAGTTCTAGTGCTATGCCCTCTGTTGTCTCAATATCTAATCTAATCTTTTAGAAAATCAAAACTTTCTTCTTTAAATTATCAAATATGCAATTCTGCTAACAACTTCTGTCAAATCTTTTGATAGGCAATCCCTCCCATTACGCGAATGGCACTCACACGT
This sequence comes from Senna tora, assembly GCA_014851425.1. Taxonomy (NCBI): domain Eukaryota; kingdom Viridiplantae; phylum Streptophyta; class Magnoliopsida; order Fabales; family Fabaceae; genus Senna; species Senna tora. The sequence goes on along the minus strand of CM026271.1, from coordinate 5,341,271 downwards.
GATACTTGGATAACTGTATTATGCAGAAAATTGAGAGATTGGTGGTTTTGGGTAATAAGACTTTTAAAACTCAGCAAGCTTATATTTGAGGGAAATGTAAAATTTGTTGTTCTAGAGACTAATACGATGATGGAATCTATGTGCAGGTTGCTGATGGGGAAGTTCCAATTGTTGCTTCGCATGGGTAAGACTCATGAAATATCAAAGATTCTTGATGTTAATCTATATACATTTCCAAAGTCTCAGGTTATGCTAACATGACAGGGCGGAGGTTGAAGTATATAAATCACTTGATCCAGGGGTTCGTGTTGTCATCTTAAAAGCATTATGCGACATCCGTGTTGAGGTATCATTATTTTATATGTATATGTTTTGTATCTTTATCTTAATCAGGTGGACTTTGGCATGGTAGTATGAGGTCACTCCACCTGATGTTGGCCTGAATCTTATTGGAAGATTTTGTTGCCGAGTCTTTTGTACTGAACACATGAATTACATGCAATTGTGTTTTGTGCATGTTTGTGACTTGTGGTTAGTCATATAGTTTAGTATGCATAAATGCATGGCCATGTAGTTTCTTAAGAAAAATCTAAACTTAAGAGGGCCAATGATCTTTGTGTCTAATTGGGTTCTCTCCTTCTCCAACAATATGGTAAAGGCTATGATCCTACTAGTACTTTTGCTAATGTATAGGTGACATAATGATCTAATTTGAGTGATATTTTGCAGCAAGATGATATCCGAAGTTATATTGACAACTCACTCAGACATGGTGTTCAACTTTCAACATTCCGTAAAGAGCGTATTGGGGGTGATGCATATGGAATTTCTTATTGGTAATATTCTTGCTTCCAAAACCAAAATTCACTTTTAAGTTGTAAAAATCTTGAATATATTGAAAAGTTATTATCAATTTATTTTTGCTGTTGGTTTTGTTTATTGATCTTGTGATTAGCGCAGGTATGAAGATGACCCAATTATTGGTCATAGGCTATATCGGGAAACAAGAAAAACAGAAGTAGTTCAAGTGAAGAAAGGAAAACCAAAAGGTTCAAAGGTCCTCTCTAACACATCATACCAGTGGGAAGCCGTTGCTACCAACTTTGATGAATTTCAAGATGTTTCTGTAAGTTACTGAAGTTTGTCTATGTTCAAGACATGCTTTAATAAATTGTTGGCTGGCTTTTTTAGTGCACAATTCAGTAATCAATCACTTAAAATTTCAATATAAATTGTATATCGTTTTCAGTGCACAATGACAAATTGATCCTATTTTTTCTTTTATTATAAATCTAACTTAAAATTTCTGAATAACGGAATTAGAAGCTTGATATTCTTGGACGTTATTGATACTAATCTATTTAATCCTCCATTATTATTTAACCTGGTTGCTAAAAAATAGTAACCTATTGTGAAGTCTTGACAGACATATCTAAGAATTTTTGTGGTTGAGTAGAAATTTACTTACCTAGTTATAGAAATTCACTGTAAGGACTGTCTACTGGTCTACATCATCCATGCCCCATGGGCACCACTACAGGGTGTTCTTGCATAAGGATCATTCTGTGTTTGGCTGATTTAACAGAGGGGGCAAATAGACAAGTACACAAAAGAGAATTTAAGACATCCTCTAAGGAACAGGCATAAATGCATTCCAAAGCATAAATAAATAAACAAAATTAAAGAAACCGAGAAGAAAAGATAGAATGCATCCATAGAACCCCTGTTCTCAAACATGGACCATATTGACTTTTTTTACCTTGGGCCAAACATCAACTAGTGAAACATTTTTCTCCAAAAGACTAGGTGATAGAACATGACTTCTGAATATTTTAAAGCGTTGTGCTCCGGCCGTATAGACCAAATTAAAGGGAACATCACATTTCTCGAAAAGATTTTGCCTATCTTTGCATTCCCTGAAATTTTAGAACTGATTACTTCTATTTAAAAAAGAGTTATATATACTGACATTGTAGTTTATAACATGTCATATAGCTTGTTAAGCCTGCTTCATAATCCTTATATGGACTAATTGCAAAGTTAGTTATTGGTTCTGCAGGAAGACTCCAAATGTTTGGCATCTTTATAAATTTACCTTCCTTAAACTTATTCTTTTAGAGGGTGTGGTTGGGGGTTGGTAGTTGATACTTCAACGGTTAACCTCATTAAGGCTATAGTATTCATTACTAAGTAATGTGAGCTATAGGCAAACTTAACTACCCTAGTTTTGGAGCCAATTGTCATGATATATTCTTTTACATTATTTGTTCTTCGATCAATGTAATTAGTATATTACTGTATTCTGATAATTAAACTTTTACAGTGTGATAATTGTTTATGTCTAGACTCTAGATGATAGGATTCACCTTTTTCTATTTTTAAAGAAAGGGGAAAAATATTAGGTCTCCTACTTTCAACACCGATTGCCACCTTTTCATTACATTGAATTCAATCTTATTTGATTTTGTTCATCTTCATGTGTAGGAGAAGCTTTTCTCAAGTAAAAACAGAACTGAGGCTTCTCTAGGGAAAAAACTGAAGATAGACATGCTTCCTGAGATTGAGAAAGTTCACAAGGTACTGTTACTTTTCTATTTTTCATTTTTTTCTAAAAAAAAAATTGGAAGCATGTGTTTCCTGTTTTATGTATGAAATGAGAAGATGGGGGCATTCCAAGAACTGAACTTGCTGACCTAGAACTGTTTTGTAATTTTTTTTTTTTGCAGAGGAAAGAGAGGTTGTTGAAAAAGCAACATAGACAAGCTCTTCTTCTTGATAATTTTTTGGGTGTTGATGGGCTTGCTCCTGGGCGTTCACTTCGTGATAGGAAACCTGTTACTTACACATTTGGTAAGAGCAAGAAAGTTTAACCCATTATACCCGGAGCTGGCATTTGTATGTTATTGATGTTAAGCCCATATTATAGAATGCTTATCATTTTGATTTTCTGCGTGGATATTGGCTTCTCATTCTTCAGTTTTTTCTCACACGTACTACTGTGGTATCTTGTATTAGACAAGATTCCACTTTTTATGATTAGTTTGCTGTGGGTGTCTCAACCTTAGGTACCTTTTATTGTTTAGAGCTTGTAGGCTAGTTAATCGTGGCCGTGGTAATCCTTACCTAAACCATTCTTCTTGGGGAATGTCTGGCTAATAGGCTTTCCTCCATGGATAAAAGGTGGCATACAGGGATATTGTTCTAAATGGTACTTTCTTATAGGGTTGTTTGTTTCTGGACTAACCTGTGAGTCATCTGATCTAATGAAATTATCACCTTGGACTTAAACTATCTACCATGGTAAAATTTACTGCAACACACCCCATATACTTTCTCTATTATCATTAAAGATTATTACTCATCTTAGCTTTTGGTTAACTGAAATATGTCAGACACATCCCTCCTTGACTGTAGCGGTGAATAGTGCTAACTGCTAAGGCAATCTAGAATGAATATAGCTGAAAGTTTCATTATGTATGAATGATGCACCTTCATACATTGGCATTGGTATTTTTTTTTTAAACAACTATCATTGTGAAACAATTATCATCTGATATTTCCGGGTTTCTTTTTTTTCCCCCCTCTTTTTTGGGTGTTAGATGGGACTTGGGAGTCATCTTTCTATCCCTAGTATCTTCATCTGGTGATGGTAGTACATTAATTTAACTTTTGACATGAATGTCATTGCAGATGATTATGATCGGTCCATCAATGAGGCTATCAAAATAACTAAGTATGCAATTCATCTTCACCTATCTCTCTCTCATTCTCTCTGCTTGTTCTTGATGTGTTTGTATGTGTAATATATATATATATATATATATATTGGAGGGAAAAGGGGGCTAATCATAGTCATTTGTACTCATGGCTTAAAAAAAATTTCTTCCTTTTTCAGACAGAAACAGCCATCCCCAGAACCTATACCTAGGAGAGAAATTGCAGGAAAAGCTGAAACTTTGACTAATGGTAGAAGGAGTGGCCCTTCACATGCCTCTGAACATCTAAGTTTTGGTATCCCATCTCCAAAATCATCCGATTTTGATGATGCTGAGGAAGAGCATAAATCTGAATCATTGGACCGAAGGTGAGTTTTTCTCTTTTCCCTCTTCACATCTGTCCTGACTTCAGATGCTGAATTATGCTAATAATCTGTCTTCACATCAGCAATCGACGTAGACAGAGGCCTATGCGGTATTCAGAGAAGGAGTTTGTAGAAGCATTATCAGATAATGAGGCAGACTTCGACAGTGATGATGATATTGTTGGGGAAGCTGTATATGATGAAGAATATCTCAGGAAACGTAAGCAGAGAAGGAACCTTTCTAGTAGCTCTGAGGGAGATGATGAATATCAGTGGGACGAAGACAATGTTGAAGAAGAAGAAGAAGATGATGAAGAAGAAGATTCCTTAAGTATCAGTGAAGATAGTGACAAGCCCCGTAAAGCTAAGCAATTGCCAGGCCGTACTAGGAGGGAAACTAAACTCAGGTCTGTAGATGACATTCAACTAGGTCTACGGCGCAGCAAGAGGGCCACCAGAAACCGTATCAATTACCGTCAATATGAGGTGTCAGAATCAGAGCCAGAGTCTACAAAACCTGAGAAATCTAATGCTTCAGATGATCACTCAGTTCCCAGTGAGAATGGGGATTACATGATGGAAAATGAAGATTCCGACGGCAATTCGGATGGCAATGATGGTGAAGATCAGGAAATGAAAGCAGACAATGAGGCCGAAGCTTATCCTGCAGTAGAAGAGAAAGAACAAGCACAGCCTCCCGAAAAATTAAGTAGTCCTAATCAGGAGGAAGTTGAGGGCACGATGAAAAGACGTTTCCTCGATTTAAATGAGCTCGCCCCCAGCTCAGGTTTTGATGATGGTCCAAGCATGATAACAAAAGATGAAGATATTGATCCTCAAGCTTCCCCCTCTACATGATTGATTGCAGGCATTGTAGTTTTCTGTTAAGAAAGCTAATGTGTATGATAATAGAACTATAAATTTTGTTATAATCTTGAGCAGCAGATAGATCTCTTCCGTTGGCATATTCTTGAGCAGCAGCAGCTACCATGGTGTATCATTGCCGCCAGAAGCAGCATAATACTGAGTTGTGTAGATTTAGTTAGCCATTTTTTAGTATGTCTACATTCAAAGGCGCTACGAAAATGAATGAGAGATTTTGTTGGGCGTTATTTAGCCCAATCCAATTAATGTACAATAACTTTCAACCAGCACTGTAACCTTAAAGCTTTTAGATGATCAAGTCCCTTAGTTCTATTTTTCTTAAACCCAAAACAGAGCACTGAAGAATATTAAAAATCTTGACGTTTCCCCCTTTATTTGTTTTTTAAACGTAGATATAAATATACTTATAAATTGACATAATGACCAATCATACACCGACAGAATCTTCCTATACTATAATAATGTTACTAATGCGCTATCGCTGGCAATGGTTGTTCTTCATTGCCTTGGCAGTTTCTTTGTCATCTTGAAGCTCACCATTTTCCCTAATGAGACTACTCTGTTTCAGTTCCTCTGCTTTTGTTGCAGTAGTTGCAGCTTCCTTTGCTTCCTCAAGCGCTTCAATCAAACTTGAAAGGCATTTCTCTGCATCATCCGTTGGAGATTTAGGCATGAGATTCTCAGCAACATCAGCTGGGGTAATCTTGATCTCCCCTATCAACCTCTTTATTGTGTCAAACATAGGATGCGTTTCAACCTTCAAGTAGTTCTTGGCAAGCACTTTGAACCCATCAAAACTACAATATGACAGCTCTATATGCTTGTCCATTCGACCCCTTCTGATAAGTGCAGGATCAAGCTTCTCCACATAATTAGTTGTGAACACAATCAATCTCTCCCCTCCACATGCAGACCAAATCCCATCTATGAAATTCAAAAGTCCTGAAAGAGTCACTTTACTGCTACTACCACCACCTCCTTCTTCCTTTGCTTCTTTCCTTCCTGCTTCTGCATTCACCTTATCCCCATCATCATCTAAACCCATCTCTGCTTTCTTCTTCCTCTGCCCTGTAAGATCAAGAGAGCAATCAATGTCCTCGATCACAATTATGGACTTACTGGTCGTCTCAATCAAAAGCTTCCTCAGCTCTGTGTTATCCTTCACTGCAGTAAGCTCAAGATCATACACATCGTACCCCAACAAATTAGCCATTGCTGCTATCATGGTGGATTTCCCAGTACCAGGAGGGCCATACAAAAGATAACCCCTTTTCCATGCTTTCCCAATTCTAGCATAAAAATCCTTACTTTTACTGAAAGTAACCAAATCCTCAATGATCTCCTTCTTCTTCTCAGGCTCCATAGCCATTGTTTCGAAGGTAGCAGGGTGCTCAAACACAATGTGACTCCACATTGTCTGCTTATAACTCGGCCACTTATAGCCAGGACTGTTGGTATACAGCTTCCTCTGCCTATTCCTCAATCGAATCTCCTTCCCTTCTCTCATCACATGCTCCAAATACGACCCAGCGATGGTGTCTCTGTTTTTGTAATGGAAAGTCAACTTATAGAATCTCTTCTCCTGCTCTTGATAATACGACATGGACCTCGTCGGAGACATGATTTTGCTCGAAACCCACCAAACCTTCACCCCCTGAAACTCATCCGTCACTCTCTCGTACTCGTCCATGGTTAGTACGAGGTTGCTGCTGTCTTTACCCATCTCTGCTTTGAGCCTCTTGGCGCTCTTTGATGTGTTGGCGCTGAGATATGCCTCCACGGCCGCATATGCTTCGCTGCGTTTGAGACGATCTCCCATGAATTCGTGGAAGGAGATTCGAATGTAAGGGCAGAAGTATCCCATGACCCTGTGTGTGTACTTCTCGAAGAAACGCCGAACCTCGTACGGACAGTATTGTCGAATGATTGCCCACACGAACATGAAGCTGGCTATGGTCGACCCCATTGTCGCCCACATCTCTGTCATCTTAAGGTGCATCATCGTTGTTGGTTTTGGGGTCTCTCAATCTTGTGAGTTTCAGAGTATCAGAAACAGAGAAAAAAAAAAGGTAAAAGCAGAGTATGGTGTGGTGTGGCGTGGCGTAGTGGTGGGTAGTAATGAATGAGAATCGAGAAAGAACCAATTTTTATGAGCAAAATGAGTCAAATAACACTAGAAGCATGATTTTATATGATGGAAAGGACAAATTATGGAGATAATAACAATAATATTAAGGTTCCACTAATGTGTTTGAAAGTTGACGACGGTGGTCCAACACTGAGCGTACAGTGAATCAGTTTATTTATATATATTTGATTATTTTGTATGTCTTATTGGAGATGAATGGGAGAGAGAAAAAGCCTATAAATCAGAGGGAAAGTATGAGTTTAGCCCAGGCAAGTGGGTCTTCGTGGGACCGGATCAGTTACAGTACCGTGTGGTTACAATATAGTTACAGTGCATATTTTTACTATTCATTTAATAAAAATATATTTTTTTACGTTAATAAATTAAATACATCTAAAAAATAAACGATAAAAATGTATACTATGATTTTACTTCAATCACAGTGCACATCATCACCAAATCCATTTTCATTGTGAGTGTGAACTCTGAAGCTCGCTGGTGAAGTTGTACTTGGCCGTCACTTACTTGAGATAATGGCAATTCTAAAACTAGAAATTCAAATTTAGACAAAGACAGAAATAGGGATGTATTTCACACGTGGAACTCACAATTAGGTTCATTCTCTAATTCTATCTCTTTTTAAATCTATTAAATGTACATTTTTTTTGGAGAGATCTATTTTAAAATTATTATATTAATCAATAATATTTATATAAATTTTTATGTGTTAAATTAAGAAATTTACAAAATAAATAAAATAATTTTAATAATTAATACATAAATAACACAACGCAATACATATAAATGTATCTAATTATTTTCCTTCTTAAACAAATAATGGAAGTCCTTCTCATGGTCACTTTTTCCCTTCTTTTATTTGATGGATATTTGCCTGCTTCTCATTGTTTTGATATAGGGTTTGTCATTGTCCACAAGTTGTTCCAAGTTGAAACTTATTGACACATCACCATACTAATTAAATAACAGTGTAGACTGTGAAGTGTAAACCCACTAATTGTGTCCAAATTAGACCCACCATAGATGAATATATACTAACTAATAGTAATACTTTAAGGATAAATTTTATTCACTCATAGAGCATTTAATATTTAAAATTTGTAAACAATAGATAAAAATAATCAAAAGAAATCTTAATTAATGCTATTGACACTCCTTAATTTTATTATTTATATTTGGACTATATAAACCCTCGTAGAATTTACTTCTTATTTCTAGACCAATTAAAAAGACTTTCTTTTTCAGTGTCTAAAATTTTTTTTAATAATACTTTTTGAAATAATTGAACTTAAATTTTTAACATTATGTATTATCTAAATTTGATGAATATTTGAATTGAAGATTTTTGTGATTTATTTAAATTTGATTAATTTTTCCTTTTTTTTTTCTCTTTTGAAAACTTCCACATTCCTTCTATCTTATTGAAATGTTTATTATAATAATCTGGCACTTCACATTAGATAATGAACGTTTAACATGAGTATTAAAATGTATTGTTGTGGATAACCCTTACCAAAGTAGGCCAATTATAGTGACGCAAAGAGGTATGAGGTCATCAAACCAATGCCTAATTGAGATTAACCATAAGTTAATTAACTAATCAATCTACATGTCAAGTCTCTATTAAAGACTTGAGAAAAGAAAAATAAACTGGTTGTGGTGAGTGAATCAAAACTAGTTAAAAAAAGAAACAAGAATCCTAGCTAGTCTGAAAAAGCAGATATATATTGACAAGAAAGAAGAGTACAGAATCACATGACAGTAACACCCATGAGAAATGAAGTGAAAAGCATGTTCATAGATAGAATTTAACAGTAAAGCCCATGTGGATAGGCTTTGGATACCATGAAAATTAAAATTTGTATCTATCTTATAAAAGTTTTATCCAACGATTTAAAATGTGCACTTTATATATTTATTGGATCTATACTTTAATAGATATGTAATATTGAGTTATTGACAGCTAGTTTAGAATGGATTTTTTTTTTTAAAAAAAAAGGAAGTATTTGTTTAGGTAAAGGAATAAGCAGGTAGCAAACACATATTCGATAATGGAGATACATCGGATAATGGCTCCAAAAACTTGTGTAGCAGTGGAAATAGACGTTTGGTGAAAGAGCATGAATAGGGAAAGTGAATGATAGAAAAGGACTTATTCCGAAGCATCTTAAAGCAAAACCAAAATAATGTAAGTTCCCCTTTCGTGTTTATACAGTTGGCAGCTCCCTCTCAATAATTTCCTATACCTCCCTGCCTTGTGTGAGCGTGTCCTAGTACAAACACAAGAGTTTTAATTTACTTGTACTATATGCTCCACTAAGGTGCAATTTGTGAAATACAGCATTACTGGAATCATGAATGAGGAGAACACAATTTCGGTTCTCCCTTCCCATTGTGAAATACAGCATTACTGGAATCATGAATGAGGAGAACACAATTTCGGTTCTCCCTTCCCACAATCAAGTTAATCATGAAATACAGTATTACTGGAACCATACATATCTAGGGTATGTTTGGATTGGGGATTAAGGGGGAGAAGGGAAGGGAAGATAATCAAGATATCTTCCATTTGTTTGGAAAGATAAAAATTGGAGGGAAAGATAATGGAAGATCAATTATTGAATTTGTGAAGGAGAAGGATAATGGAGGATTAATGCTTGATCTTCCATTATCTTCTCCTCCAATTTTCATCTTTCCAAACAAGGAGAAGATATCTTGAAAGTCTCCCATTCCCTTCCCTTCTCCTCCTTAATCCTCAATCCAAACATACTTAAATTAGAGTATTTTAGAAGAAGTATCAACACCCAAATAAGGGGAGGACATATGAGAGGTTAACCTTCTCTTCCCCTCCCCTCCCTTCTCCTCTAATCACTCCCCTTCCCTTCCCCTTTTAATTCTCAAACAATCCCTTAAGCTTACTATTAGGTGGAATTAAGAGGGGAAGGGAAGGGAAGGGGAGTGATTAGAGGAGAAGGGAGGGGAGGGGAAGAGAAGGTTAACCTCCCATATGTCCTCCCCTTGCTTGGGTGTTGATACCTCCTCCAAAATACTCTAATTTGAGGTATCTTGAATTTGTGAAGGGGAAGGACAATGGAGGATTAATAATTGATCTTCCATTATCTTCCCCTCTAATTTTCATCTTTCCAAACAAAGGGAAGATATCTTGATTATCTCCCCTTCCCTTCCCTTCTCCCCCTTAATCCCCAATCCAAACATACCCTTAAGAAAAAAGAAATGGAAAATTAGGGTTTTCATTAAATGGTTTTCTTATGTAATAAATATACATTGACTGGTTGGCACCTATTACAAAAATTTAGGTAAGCTGCTTATGTCTTTGTTAGTTCCTCTAATTATATTTTTTATTTATATTCTTTCTTCATAAAATGTGACATTTTATATTATCAATTTATTATGATTGGTCATTCAAACATTTTTTGTCACATGTCTTATTTATATTAAAAACCTTATAATAAAGATATAAGGAACCTTACCAAAATTTAGCCTTAATTGTTCTCAGGAATTATTTTTAATTTTGTCCCCATTGTTTTGATAATTGGTATCAATAATCAATAATTGTGCTGCAAAAGCTCTTTTTAATCAAATGTATTCTAAATCTAAACGTTTGCAAAAGCCAAAAAGTTTTATTATTGTTATAATTATTAATAATATTCAAATAGTAGACACGTCAAACGCATAGACGCAGATTAATAGAAGATGATACCGATAAAAACTACTGTTTTATTTGTAATTTTTTTAAAAGAACAAATTGTGACTCAGAGGTACATTATCTCTTACGTTTAGATTATATAATTGATTAAATTACAGATTATTAATAAAAAAAATACAAAACAGCCTTTAAAACAAATAATAAATAAAATCAATTATTTATGATTTATCTAACAAAATTTATTATCTTAAATTTACTAACAAAATTAACAAAAAAAATTTTATAAACCCTCTTAAAATATGTTCTAACCTTTTTATATCATGGAATGAGGTTGAACCCATTATAGCGTTAGCGAAGCTCAACCTGCCAAGTCGTAAATTGATGATCATAGTGGAATTGACTTCTAGTTTATAAATGCTAAGTTATGCCTTGTGTGGGTCGATGTAGATTGGTGTGGAGAGAAATTTATATGGACTAAGGAAAGCTATGGCCTATGTGGTCAATGCTTATTCCATTTAAAGTTGAAAACGACCACACATTCATCATTACCCATTCATCCACACTTTCTGAAAAGTTTGAAAGCGATCATGTCCTTAATTGGGTGCTTTTCACTTCTTTAACTTCTATTTTTATTTAATGAAATCACTAACATTCAAATACTCATTAGACCCCGTCTAATTTGACTTAAATTACCAGAGATTTCATAACAAAGACAAAACTTACAGAACAAGAATTTTTCGAGACTCTTAAACAAAAAATTGAAATTCTTACCGCTCTAACCAAGTTCTAAGCTCATCTCCCATGGTTGACATTACTTGGACTTCTCTACTAAATCAGAATATGGAGTTGACGGAGATCAAAATTCTATTCTAGGCTCACCTCTCATGGAGGTTGAACTCAGAAAATTTACCCCATTTAAATTGCTTAGAGATTGGACTTGCGCTTCCATCCCCTAAACCACTTCTCAGTTTCACCTTCTAAAATACACACGAGTGATGAATGACTGAAAGTGGAATTGGGGAAGGGCAGAGAGAGATCAGCCTAGCAATTGATTTACAGAACATGAATTTTGATACTACTCCCAACAAATAAATCCCACAAAGAAAAAGAACAAGGAAATGAAAGAGAGAATAAAGGACCAATAAATAATGAATTCAAACAGTGGTATTTATACAGGGGGAGACGTTTCTCTATCCAAGCTCCACAGTATATACAATATTTGATGACTATAACTGCAAAACTTGTTTTCTTAGAGGAGGATTCAAAGATGGCAGCTATACCTCAATCGTCATCTCATATTGCAGCACTGAGGCCTTGTCTGCCTTTGCAATTTATCCCACATACACATCATCTGCCTTGGCGATTGGTAATGGGCTGTGTAATACTCTTCTATGCAACCAAACTGGCAAAACTTTAAGCTATGCAAATACTCTACTGGTTTCGTCTTGTTAAATTGCTCTACCCACATTCCCATACTCACATCTTCCATTTTGAATAACTGCATTATGAAACAAAAAATCATGGAAACGTTAATCCAAATACAATTAGTTTCAAGCAAAATTGCATCAGGAGTTACTTGATCTTCACCCATAACAAGAACAGAGAAAAAATTCAGAACAATGAGTTCACTGACCCTTAATTTATGCCCTTCAAATTCAGATACAACGTGGCGTGCAATATCAGAAGACAATATATAACCCGGTCCATTAGCATATGGTGGATAATCCTCTTCTGGCCATTCCTGAAAAACAAAACAAAGAAAATATCAATATTTGCATATGCCAAAATTACAGAAATTAAATGAGGCATTTGCATTTGCAAGAAGTTGAAAATGGAGTTTCCATATGCAAGTAAAATTTTAAAAATAAACCACTTAAAGACATATAGCTACCCAAATCATGAAATATTTTCCAGAAAATTCCACTCCTCAACTCTTGAAAGAACATTGTTGAACAGGTTCTAAATACCTCATATGTCACAGCCCATTTACCATAGCGCAAAGGCTTGTGGTAGTAATTGATGTTCCCAATATAAAAGCTCCTATCGTCTGGAATGCTCCTTGCTAAATTCAAAACAGCATCCACTCTTACAAAAGTGTCATCATCACCCTTCATGATATACTTGGCAGAAACTGTGTGAACCTATAAACAACAAAGCACATTCTATGATCATTGAAAAAATCTTACTATTTCAAGCTTACAATCATTTAGTCAGTTAACAACTCACCCCATATTCACAGATGGCCACTGTTTTCAGGACAACAAGGTCATAGTTATCCATGTAAGGCACTACAACAATATCACCAAAAAATTCTGCTTCCTTCTTTAACTCTGCATTAACTTCTTTTCTTGGATGCTGTCAAAATGTTGATAGTTAAGAACCCCAAAATGGCCAAGTATAACAACAGATAAGAAAAGGTTGTCGACTTGTCAAAATTACCGGAGCTACAAAGAAACGAGCCACCACTTTTGAAGATTTGATAAACCTATGCTGCATCCATGATTTCCTTACAGCCATTCGCTCAGCAAAATGATTCCCAGCAGAAAGAATGCCGATGAACAATTCAACATCAGAGTCAGGAAGCGGTGGAGCTTGCCATCTGCTTGACCAGTCAAGATGCTTCTGTGGGGCAAAACTTGGATGTGATGAAGGCAAAGAGGCAGCAAATACAGAGTGGACATCAATGTCCCCACTCAAATAAAGTCCAGTGGCATCCTCAAGAGTAAAACCCTGATCAAATCAAACAGAAATTTTAAGAAATTATATAAATTCAAATTCAGGTAGATAACCTCAAGTATGTTACTCACAGTGCGATAAGGAAATGAGGCCACATGCCTCCCATCAACATTAACATGGTAGCCCTCCAATCCAGCACTGAGAGTCAGAACAAATAGCTTGTCCTCAGAAAATGGGAATGGCCAATCCAATGATACTTTTTTAGTACGGCCTATCAATCTATTCAACCACCATCTAGCCTTTGTCTCCTCTGCATGATTGTCATCATCTCGAATCCACTTCTCACACTTCGCCAGACCATCAACTGCAGTAAACATAAGGAATAAATCAATTTGATTCAATCATGAAGCCCATATGTGTGCTACTAAAGATAAGATGCAAAAGTCTATATCTGGGATGGTTTTATAGCCGTAAAGGTTCTTGCTTTCTAGTATCCACATCATAACCTTTTCTAAAATTTCCCCTACATATATTAGCAAACCATACATCCATCATTCATCATCGCAAGTCAAACTTCACTGAGAGACATACTCACTTCCTGAGAGTCAAGTGAAAAACTTCTCCAATTTTCCTTTCTTTAAAAGTGATTTGAAGACAAATTCCAAATCATGGACCATTCTTACTCCTTCTTCTGCAATTCCGCCAAAGGTTTTACGCCGTATTATAAATGCTATTGTTCAATACTAAATCTTACGCACGTAGTAGCATCTATTTATAAACTACAACCATGTATTGGCTGTGACTGTGACTATGAATGTCAAGTCCTGAACGATCAAGCACAACAGTTATAAGTCAAGCCAAAAACACAGCTCGCTACTATTTTGCTAAAGCTTCAGAGTTTTCACTTACCAGTCTCATCATCAGCCTTGGATTTCCAGCCATCACACCGCAGCGCCGAACCCCACTGCATTCGGTAACAGGTATTTAGCTCAATCACAGGCTTCCCACTCCAATCTCCTTTCAATCTGGGATTGAAATGCAAAATCCTAGGGGGTTCCTCGCCGTCCACTGTCTTTAAACCCTGCAACTCCATCATGAACTGAGACACCATCACTGGTTCATCATCATCCTTCACCATCGATATCTTGGGTTCGAACTCTGCGTGCGCCGCCAACGGTTTCGCCACAACCGTAACGTGGGACCCCAATGTCAGTCCACAAGGAATGAACATGACTCGCCCATGGGCCAAAAACTCCGACCCGGACAACGAAATCGAAGGCGGGCACGAATCCGATCGGTTCTCGGATTTCATGGCGGCGGCTCGCGATTTCCCCGATTCTAGCTCTCCCCAAAGCTTCCTCCCCACTTCCCAAGCACTCTTGGCCGACATGTAAAGCTCGTCCTTGCCCGGCGAATCAAATGTACTGTTATCGAAGATCAAGCCCGAGAGAATCTTGTGGCGAGTGAGTCGGCTGGAAATCGGCTGGTAGGCGTTTAAGGAAACTTTTTCAAGCGGGCGAGAAGGGGCTTCTCTTTCTTCCAAGTCCTCCTCGCTCTCGAGTCTAGAAGGGCGAGTCAAGAACTCCTGAGAAACAGAACTGAATCCAGTCTTGAATACGAAGGGGATTTCCACTGTGACCAAAAGCAAATACAAAAGGCCAATTCCGATCAGAATCTGAACGGATCTTTGCCTGCTTAATGCCACAAACGTATCTAATTTCTCTAATTTGCCTCTCTTCATCTCTGACCCAAAAAATGGCAGGCAAGCAAGAAACCTGGCCAAAGATTCCAAGTTCGTACTTCCGTTCGTTCGATTGAACTTTGCTTGAGGTTCCACAAAATGATTCTGTAGAGCCCTAACTCCTCTCTCTCTCTCTCTTCCTCACGCCTTTAAGTTAAACAGAAGTACCGAAAAAGAGGAGAGAGAGAAGAGGTTGAGGAAGACGAGTAAGACCGAGTTGGGTCAGCGACACCGAAATTTGAAAAAAAAGAACGCGTCAGAAAGAGAGTGGGCTCTGCTTTATATCAGAACGAGAGGTTGGAGTGTAGAAGGAGTTTCGGTCGATTGAATTGAAGTCGCAAGTCGGTGATGTTAGCGTTTTCCCAGAAATTCAAGAGAATTTTTCACCTTTCGGAAAATGGAAAATAAATAATAAAACAAAGCCACTGATTTGAAATTTTGAATTTTCAATATAACATAGAAATATATATTTTTTTAATAAAATTGATGATTTGGTGATTGTGCTGGGCTACCCTACCCAATACCCATCAAGCATTAAAGTATTCAACCGATTCATAACGTTAATAATTATTGTAATGACCCAATATTTAGTTGATCAACAGTTCAAATGGAAGATAAAGTGTTACTTGGGCTCCTCTAAACAATAATTAATAATTTTTAGTTAAATCATATTAAAAAAAAGATAATTTAAAACAACAGTATAAATTATCACATAAATAAAGTAGAGAAAATCATTTACATGAATTTTTTTAAAAATAGAATTACACAAGGACAAAACATAACTGTGTCTACAGATTTCACTATCATCCTTCCTCATTCATGTGTCTCTTTCCAATGGGTGAAATGAAACGGTTTGATTGATAACTTCATGAACTCGTCTGGTTTATTCTAGGCTTTTCAGATCATATCGTTGATATAACCGATCCTTCACAATAAATGTTCTGTAAGTTTATGGTTGGCCTGCCGTTGAGGAGAACATTGCTTGGAATGTGGGAGATGGTAACCGGGTTCGTTTTTGGCAGGATATTTGGTTGCCTACTTATGCCAAGCTGATTGACAGTGTCCGAAACCAACCTCCTGAGAACATTGTGAATATGCCTGTGAGTTGTTTCATCACTTCAAGTGGTGGCTGGGATTGGAGTAAAATAGACCCTTATGTCAGCACTGATGTTCATAATAGTATTGCTGCCATCCTTCCTACTATAAATGACAGAAGTGATTGTTTAAGATGGAGGAATACGCGTGATGGGGCCTTTTCTATTAAATCTGTGTATGCGAGCCTCTCGGTCAGGAATAATACTTCAGGGTCGGTGTCATGGTCAAAAATTTGGAAATGGCCAGTGCATGAACGTATTAGATCTTTCATTTGGCTTATCGCTCATGGTAAAATCTTGACAAATAGCCATCGTCTTCATCGCAAACTAACGGATAATGCCATGTGTCCAAGGTGCGGGAGGGAAGAGGAAACTGCGCTCCATGCTCTTAGAGATTGTGACAGTGTTGCTGATCTTTGGATGCGGTTTTTAAACCCCCAGAGGTGGAATGTGTTTTTCTCTTTAGACCTGTGTGAATGGATTGAGTGGAACCGGCGTGTGCATGCAGGGAATGATATCTCGGAGAATTGGCAAACGACTTTTGGGGTTGCTGTTTGGCATATATGGAAAAACAGAAACTTGATAGTTTTTGAAAATCATATTCCCAATATGCAGGATCTATTCTTCCAAATTCTCTATATGGTCAAGGACACTCTATTGTGTAAAGAGACCATGGGAAATATGATTTCTAAATCGTCCAAGGCTTTTAGGATGATCGGTTGGAAACCCCCGGATCGAGAGAAAGTTAAGTGTAATGTCGATGGGTCCGTTTTCGAATCTACAAATACCGCGGGTTGTGGAGGAGTGGTCCGTGATGCTTCTGGAAATTTCATTTTCAGCTTTGGTCATCGACTTGGGTCGTGCGATATCATTTGGGCCGAGCTCAATGGAGTTTTGGATGGGTTAGAGTTACTCTGGTGCAAGGGTTTTCGTTCAGTAACTTTAGAATGCGATTCTGAGGAAGCCTTGGAGCTGATCAAGAATGGCACTGCTGACAACCACCCTTGTTCTGGCCTGGTGCACTGCATTCGGGATTGTATCAATCGCTGCTGGAACATTGATTTGCAACATGTCTATCGTGAAGCTAATCGTGCAGCTGATCTTATGGCAAAGTTGAGTCACTCTATTCCTGAGGGCTTGCAATCTTTTGATGCCCCACATGCTGAGTTAGGGTCGATTTTATCTTCTGACTTGAGTGGTCTGTTTTTACCTCGCCTGTGCGTCTGCTAGTCTTTTTGGACTGTCCAGTTTACCAAAAAAAAAAGAAAAAGAAAAATCACATAACTTTTGTTTTGTGAAGAGAGTGATTATCACGCAAGTTTGCTTTTTCTTTAATTTTGAAAATAAATGGAGAGTGAAGGAGTTAATTGTAAAAGAGAGTGATTGTCACGCATGTTTGTTCATAATTGTAGAGTTGGGGATGCAAACAAAAGAGAAAATAATTTTTCTCAACGGCTAGTGTGCAAGTTATTTGGCACACTCTTCCATCTTTAACATGTGACTTCCTTTTTTATATTACAGTTGAAAGAATTTTAACTAATAAATTTTGAAATTTTCTCAATCATTAATTATTATAGAAGCTTTTTATCAAAAAAAAATTATACTAAAAATTTTACATACACATTTAATTTAACTTATTTTTTAATTTTAAAAATATAATATTAAGTAATTATTATATTTTAAAATAATAATAAAATTATTTTTTAGTTATCTTTTTTAAGTTTTAATTACTCTGATAACTTCTCATTCACTATCTTTCTTATCTCTTTTTCATATTCTTTCATCATATATTTTATTTTATATTTTTTAATTATAATAGTTTGTTATACCAAAAAAAATGTGATATTGAAAAATGTAACAATCATATTAGTATAGATAATTTTAAAATTTCTTTTACAAAATTTTTTATAGTCAAAACCAAAGCATCCATTGTCAAATGTAATGACTAAACTCTTTACGAACTTATAAGTATATTGATGGGTGAGACAACTAATCCAAAATTTAAATTTTTTTATACTCAAAACTAGAAATTAAACCCTTAATATAAATCACGTTCATTCAACCGGTTGTTTTACAATTAAATTGTGCTTTGTTCATTGTTGTGCCTAAAAATAAATTTAAATTAATAAACGCGTATACAAGTATAATAGTGTCATTACATTAAAAACCAGTCATAGTTTTTTATTTTATTTTTACTTTGAGTGCAAGGAAAATTTGTGGAAGAAAGTAAAAAAATAATAATAATAATAATAATAAAACAGACTTGTATAAGTATAATCGTTGAGTAAATTGTAATGAAGAGGCATCTGGATTGATAAAGATGTCTTTGTTTTTGACGAACAGTATTTATTTATTTGGGATTAACCAAATATTTATAATATTGTTAGGAATGTATTGTCGTTAACACTTAACATCACAGTCGTCACGCATTGCAAAGCAAAACTAAAATGTAAAACAAATTCCAAATCAACAATTCTAGGAATGGAGCGTATTTATATAATAAGACTGAATCTATCGTCAAGAAATTTAGAAAACTATTTTTTTCTTGTGTTTGCAAAAAATGAGGTTAGTAATTGAAAAGCAACGACTATAAACGACACTATTGGCGTTCCTTTACTGTAAAAGCGACAATCACTTTTGTCGTCGTCGCAAAGTGGAAAGCAAATGGGACGGTTGTAGCGTTTCCCACCGAAGCACCAACCCACTTAATCATTTCTTTGCCTTTCAACCAATTCACTGTATATTACGGATTTAATTATTTAAAAGTATTTTATATAACACAATGGGAGAGCCATTCACATTCTCTCATCTGGATCTGACCGATTTAGATTATTGATTAACTGCAATATAATTTTATTTTAATTTATTAATAGTTCAGATTGACTGTACCAAATAAATTTACCTAAAGTTATTTTACTTGAATCCCTTCTCTTATCTTATGGGATTGTATTTGTTGGAGATAATTATATAAAGAGAAGATAGTTGGACTCACACCTCTATAGAATAAAGTAATTTATCTATTGATTGAGCCAAAAAAATTGAAGGAATAAGAATGATAATGTCATTATCATGTTTGTTTAGCCATAAAAAAACAAAAATATATATTTGGTTGGCAGAAAAATAAGAAAATGAATGGGAGTTGAATAATTTGAATATTTTACCATTTAAATTATAATTCATCAAAATGAAGCTTGCCTTACGAGAATTGAGGGAGACGCTTATTAACAATGCAATCAGACAATAGTTTCCTCTTACGATTTACAGCATGGATAGATGTGGTGACGTGTTTTTTTTTTGTTTGTAAATGGAGGCATTTGGGTCTTTTCTTAATTCATTATAGGGATTAATGAATTTTCATTTCATCCATTTTTGTGTAGGAATGAACTTTCCCTTATATGAGAGAGAGAGAGAGTTACATTTCATGGTTAGGCCAATATTGCAACCCAACGTAGATAAGCTTCTCTCATTCTTATTTCTTACTTAAGATTCTAATAACCAACCTTAGCCCTTAAATAACTAATTGCTCCACCACTACTATGTCACACATCGCTCCACTCTTCCTTATATATATATATATATATATATATATATATATATATATATATATATATATATATATATATATATATATGTCAAATGTCCATTTTCATGTGATGTTAGGCTCCGTTTGATTGCTAGTTTTAATACTTTAATGTTGGTTGTCATCCAATATTTTTTGTAATATTCTTCATATCAAATATCATTACTTTTTGCAATATGATAAAATTATATTTGTATCTTTACTTTTTTGTTCACTTTTATTCAATTATGACTTTTATTCTATTCACATCGCAGTCATATCACACTCTCATCCCCTCTAACATTTTTTTTTGTTTAAATTCCCTCTAACATTTTCATTCTCATTCATTCTAATATTCTTATAACCTAACTTTATTGGTTGGGAATGACTACATTCTTTGTAGATGCAATGCAACAATAAAATATCACTTTGACAAAAAAAAAAAATACTCTTTACTAAATATCATGACTTGTGTTACTTTTGTGAATAACATTATTCTATTAATTTATGGGACTGACTTAATTATCAGAAGTTTCGTATTAGAAAACTTCTTCTCCATCTCCTTAATATTTTCCATTTGCAAGTGCTCATTCAAATAAAATATCCACACAGAATAAGATTCATCAATGGACATGATGAGAAGTACTTGATATGCCTAAAGATGGCAATGGATGATATAATTTGTTTAATTAGATGGAAATATACAAGAAAGCATTGCATTGTCCGAATTGGGCTGGAAATTAGTTGGCGAGTGGTATATACATGTCTATTCCGCTGGAAAGTTGAAGATTTTAATATTTGGATAAAGCTTAATTTGGCTGTGTGCCACAAGTTAAACATAAGCATAACATAAACAAAATCACATAATTTAATGTCATAATCTTATATACTCTATCTTGCATATTCATATTCACCATTAGTTGGCTTATTGTGTAATCTATGCATTGTTGACCTGTCATATATCATTACCCTTTTTTATGTGACAAAAAAAAGAATCCGTTACTATTATATTGTTTTCGCCGCAATCCTAACTAGCTAGACGGTGATTTCACACCGCTTCTTAATTTCATTAAAAAATGAATCTTAAATATAATTTGATTTCATTGTTATTAATGTCATTAAATTTTTCATTTTTGTTTCAATCTTGTTAAATCTTTATGCCAAAGACAATTATATATGCTGAAATAAACTAAAGAAGAAAAAGTAAGTCCAGTTTGTATGTTTTTACCATTACACTATATAATAAACAATGATTTTAATTTTTAAATAATTTGACGTTATATATATGATTGAATTTAAATTTAGTTAACCAAAAAAAAAAGGTAATTGATCGATGTGAATTTTGGATGAATTTGCCTGTTTAAGGACGTGAAAATACTTTACAACACTATCAAAAGGTGGAAATGAATTTTGTTAATAATTTTTTACAACTTTAAAAGAAAACATTGGCACATCCACAAAAAATCGATGTATTAAAAGTATAGTGCATAACAATCTTTTCAGTTACTATTAAACATTAAATAATTTTTAACGAAAATTCGAACTTGAATTTGTCATAACAAATTCACTCATTTCATAACATATTAACACTCGACCACTATTATAAAACTTTTGAAATCTACTTTTATTTTAACATCTTGTATTGGACGGAAAGTCTTTCTGGTTAAAATAATTAAAAGAAGAAAAAAAAGGCTCTTATTCTCTTTCATATAAGCAAAGGAAAAGTTGCTTAGTCATTAAGAACTATCCTATGTGCATGCCACGTGGAAGTCATGAAACAACCCACTTTAGTTCGTGTCAATGTGTCATAATCTTCAATTTTATTGTGATGCATTTGGGTCCTTGAATGGCACATCAAGATAGTCAACATAATTACGGGATTATCAATTAAACCTGAAAATCCCTAAAATATTTAATAAAAAATAGTCCATTTTGTGCTCTCAATCAAATTTTCTTACGAGAAAAAACAAAATATCAAAGTCAACTGAACAATAAGAGAAAGAACTCTAAAAAAAAATCCAAATTAAAGAAAAGGGTCAACAAATTTTATTTTTTGTCATGTAATAAAATTATATTTTTGTTCTTATTTTTTTACTCATATTTATTCTATTTTTATTTTTAATATATAGGTAAAATGATATTCTAATTCCCTCTAACATTTTCATTCTAACTTCTTCAAATAATATTTCACCAACCAAAGTGTTTGGCCAGTCCTTCTAGAAGCAAACAGGAAGGCATCCCGTTTTGAACTTGGGCCTTTCTCTGGAAATATGGGCCTTAGGCCCGTTTTTGTTCACAAGGAGTCCATTCTTTTTATTTTTTGGGTAGAATGAGGGAATTCATTATATGAGTCATAATTTATTCGCTATAATTATTATTTTGTTAGTTTGGAATATAATCAAAATTGAATTTTATTCAAGTTTGGAATTAAAAAAGAAATATTAATTAGCAAGGACCAACAGAAGTTAAATCAAATAAAATGGATTAATCTCTCACAAATATAGTGAAATATGATTCAAAGTTTCCTTAAGAGATATTTATATTTAACACCCAACTATTTTCTTAACAAATAGAAATGATGTTGAATAAGTAATTATGTCGATTTGCTCCATCAAAAAAAAAAAAATATGTCGATTTGCATTTGATATCAACTAAAACGATTAGAATATCAGGCCATACTCTTTTAAGATTTCTTATTTTTTTTAGAAACACTAATTTTATATCATTAAAGATCATTTTCATCTTACCACATATCTTCTGTTTTATACTATCATAATCAAAATATCAAAATATATGTGAGATAATAAGTAATATGTAAGATCACAAATCACGCAGAAATGATGGCTCAAACTTAAAAGGGCCTTTAATATAATCAATTGAATTAGTTGAATCCATAAGTTAATAAACAAATTAACAATACTGTTCATGTATGTCATCAAAGTTGTAAGAATAGATAGATATAACAGTAGTTTAATGGACTTGAATTTAATCTAAGTTTAACCAAATAATTCACCGGATTCAGACCTGATCTCAAAATGCTAAAGAGAAAGGAGGGAATAGGGATATATATATACATTATATTTATAATTTCATATTTTAATTTGTTCCAAAGCTGTTAATTTGTTGTGACAGATACCAATCAATCATCATGCAAATCAAGTTTAATTTGGAAAACCCCCCATGCTTTTCTTGCTTCCACACTAATTAATAAGTGATACCTTTAAACTCCATCCATCTCCTTCCACCTCAAACACTACTAGTGTTAATTCCGCAGAACAAGTTAATTTAATTTCTTTCTTCTTTCATTTGATTGAAAATGGTGAGGCCTCCATGCTGCGAGAAGCTAAAAAGGGGTGTTTGGACTGAGGAAGAAGATGCAAAGATACTCGCATTTGTCTCAAAGCATGGATCTGGTAACTGGACTTCTCTTCCCAAAAAAGCAGGTTTAATCAAATTTTGTCCCCCAACCTTTAATTATTGATTATCACTAAATTAATCAAGATTTGAACCTCTTCCTCTTAATAATTACTCTACAAATTTGCATAATTTTGAGGTGATTTAATTTCAGGGTTGAAGAGGTGTGGAAAAAGTTGCAGGCTTAGGTGGACTAATTACCTCAGGCCTGATCTCAACCATGATAGCTTCACACCCCAAGAAGAGGATTTAATTGTTAAGCTTCATGCAGCCATAGGTAGCAGGTGAAGTGATTACTCTCTCTATATATATAAGCTACTTCTTCACCTAATTATTACTTTTTTTCTTAGTTCTTGTTTTTTGTAAATCTGAATATGCCTTTGTTTTGTGATTGTGTGCAGCCAATTAATTCTGTGTCCTGATTTCATATATATATATATATATATATATATAAATTATTTACGACCTATATATAAAGCAAAACATTTCACCACATGCTAAACGAGTTTGAATATATTGAAAGAAGTGTCCACATTTAGTATTTGCAAATGACTTGAAATAAGAAAAAGGACCAAATATTGTAACAAACAACTGAAGTTAATTAAAGTTAGGCTTCTTAGTTGTGAAGTATTGTATACTTGTGTACTAATCAGAAGTACTATTGAACTCTGTTTCATAGTGTAGATAGCAAAGCAAACAAGTAAAGTTGTTGTAATTGTAATAACCTTCAGGTGGTCCATAATAGCCCAACAACTTCCTGGGAGAACAGACAACGATGTAAAAAACTACTGGAACTCAAAGCTGAAGAAGAAGCTGTCTGAAATGGGAATAGACCCTGTGACCCACAAGCCCTTCTCCAAACTCCTAGCAGATTATGGCAACATTGGAGGCATTCACAAACCAAACACCCGAATTGGCTCTCTCAGCAAAGACTTCAAGAATGCAGTATTGCTCAAATCAGACTCCTCATCATCACTAACTAATTATCATTTCCCCCAAATGGAGCTTCCAATTGAGAAGGAGACTAATATGAATATCCTGCCCGTTAGTATGTTTGGGGAATCATCGTCGTCACAAGAAAGCTTGTCTTTCTCATTCAGTTGGAATGACTTTCTTCTTGAAGATGTTTTACCACCTAATAATGATGATAACGTAATAGAGATCAATGAAAGAGAGGTGATGAAGTCGTCATCATCACAACAGGTTCAGGTTCAGGTCCAGAATACTGAATTCCAGCTTTCCTCGTCTTCTTCATCTTCCTCTGAGATCTCGTTTGTAGAAGCTATGATTCATCAAGAAAATGAGATGTTCTTGAATTTTCCTCATCTCATGGAGGAACCACCATCCAACTACTGATCATCATCACTTTCACTTTCTGTTCTTGACAATAAGATTTACCAGAAATACATGAGATCCCCCCCAAAATTCTTCGTACATTTAGGTCTCTCATAGTACAAATAACTATGGCAAAGAATCCAATGCCACAAAACTTAAAAGCAATATATATATATATATAGAAAGACACTAGCCATCTCTATTATTCTAGCAATTTTAGCTAAAATATGCAATATTTCACTTAAATAATCACTAAACAGATCAACACTGGAATATAATGCTTTTATCACATATGTAACATATATTCTATTTTTCACCATACAAATTTAAATATTTATTTATAATTTGTCACTATTTTTCATGCACATGCATCTATGTTAATAATTCTGATTGACTCAATAATTTTATGTGTGGTTTAAAATTTTAAATTAATGAACAAAGAGATATTCAATCAAATAAACAAGAAAATCAAAGACAAAAGTAGATGAATTGTAAATTTGACTAAAAATATATACATTTTTTATTTTTTAGGGATCAATTAATATTTAACATGTTATATTAATTATTTATTAATAAGTAATAGACCGAGACTATTATAATTAGACTAAAATGTGTTCAAAATCAAACTATTGTTTCTCTTGAAGGAGATAAAAAAAATGAAAAAATTTAGGTCCATTTTCTTATGTCCATTTCATCAAGTTCCATCAATCATATATTGTATTTACTATTTACATTCTCTTTCTTCTATGATTGGTTATATAAAAGGTGGTCTCCTATATTATCTCTCTATTGTGATTGGTCATTTAAACACTTTTGTCATGTGTCATATTTATATTAGGTATTTGATGAAATGAACGTAAGGAAATGCACCTAAATTTTTTCAAAAAAAAAAATAGGTTAAATCTCTTTGTAATATTATTGAAGTAAATTTATATACATGCATTCTTCACTTACAATTACAAATGATCCAAGTGCAGTTCCTCGAAATCTATATGAGGATTCATTGAAGCGTGGGTTGATTGGGAACGAAGAAAAGTGCGTGAAGATGGTAGCCATTTCGATTTACCGAGGGAACATGCACAGAGTGCCAGACGTGCCTCGTCGATGGCCAATGCCAATTCCTAAAATCACTCTCAAACAATTCAGATTTCTTCTTGCGCGTCGCTCCAAGGCCCTCTCTCGCCTTCGTCATCACGCCGCGACCACCAACCCCTCCTCCAACCCTAATCCTCGCTCTCCCTCTAACGGCCAAAATCAGATTCCTAAAACTGATAAACCGTCGCTTCCAATTGTTCAATACAGACCAGGCAAGGTCGGTAACGGTAATAATGGAGAAGGTCCTTCTTCGCGGGAGGCCAAGGATCACAAGGAATCCAAACTCGTCGATGGTTCCGTGAAGAAACCAGTTGATGGGTCTGATTCGTTGATCGATTCTAAGAATGATGTTTCGGGGAAAGCGTCTGAACAACCTGTCGATCGCGATGCTACGTTAATAGAAAAGCAGACTGAGACGGTAAGAAATCCTAGTCGCTAGTTGCAAACTTAATTGATGGTTCTTTCTATTTTAGCTGCATAATCAAGAGTTTGTTTGGGATCGATAATCGATTAGCTACGAAGTACATGAAATTGATTGGTGGTTTTGGTGTGAGCTGTAGAGTGTAGGCGCATCATTCAAGTGTTTCTATTAATATGTACTTTATTTTATTCTGTGCGATCACTTTGATGTTTATGCTAGATCGGAGACAAAGTAGATATGTCGGATGGCAAAGACAAAAGTATAAAAGAAATTGAGGATAAGTTACAAGTTTTGAATGCCAAGAAACATAATCTTGTTTTAATGTTGAAGCAGGTAAGGTCTGGTTTAGCTAATTTTTCATGTTCACCGGCCACTAGATTTTTAGATGTTCATATTCTTAATCTGTGACTGTGCTCCCTTTTGAGACTACAGATTTTGTTTCTGTGATGGTTGACAGATCTTGAGTGCAGAGGAAGAATTAAAAAGACGAAATACGCAAGGAATTGCTTTGCGCCCTTCTGCTCCATTTCAAGCAGATGGGAATGGGACAAATGATACTGGTTCACTTACTAGGCATATGACTCCAAGGATGGCCCCAGAAGCAAATCATGGTGGTGATGTGGAAGGGAGTGAAACTGATGATCTTTCTAACCATAACATGAATTCTCGCGGTATGCATCGGATGAATAGCATGTCACCTTCTTCAGAGTCCCCTCTTAGGAGGACCCCTAGTGTTCCACAGAACTTGGTAATTCAAATTGCTTACTGCAAGTAGTAATATTGCTGATGTGTACTAACGTGTCTTTTTGGAAGTCTTGTGACTTGTTCTCTGAAGTTGGTGATTCATATTGCTTACTGCAAGTAGTAATATTTTGCTAATGTGTACTAACATGTCTTTTTGGAAGTCTTGTGACTTGTTCACAATTCACATTTATGTTATAACAATTCACATTTATGAATCAGTGATAATCTGAATTATAAGATGCCTAGAAGGCAGCCGTCCATGCAAACTGGATAGAACTTTATGTTATAGTACATGCTAAATTCAATTACTTCCCAGATATTAAATGATTCCTGGAATGCCAAATCAGTGAATCCTAGCCCATTAGTTGTAGGTTTAGTCCTGATTGAGTTGAATCAAGTACCAAAAAACTGTTAAATTGGTAAATTACTTTGCATTTGGCAGAGGTTTAGCAGAATCTGTAATCATGTTTCCTGCACTCTACTCACTGCTGTCTCCTGCACTCTTGATTCTACTAATGCTACAAACCACCACGTAGAGTAACATATTTGTGGTGTTTCTTATTGCTTCAGCATATTTTGTGGAATTGTCTAGGGTGCACCACGCACCTTAATACATATTTATTTATCTTGCTGTGTCAATATTGATTTTACTTGACAAAATCATATCATGTTCAACGGAATAAATGAGTAATGTCAAGCTGCTGAGCGAGGGATGGGGCTAATTGAAATCCATAAATACAAATTACTTTGGATTATCAATATATATATATATATATTAATGCATTTTTGCTGCATTTGATATGAAGGTTTCACACCCTTCTCGAGCAAGTTTGGGGGCCACCGGAAGTCCATCTCGCTTTGCTCTTTCACATCAAGGCAATGCTATGAATCCTCCTTCAGTGTCTCTGTCAGGAACGGGATACATTGCATCATCCCCTTCTCCTGCAGCATCTGGCGGCACTTCTGTTTTCAGAGATGTTCGGCACCCTAGTCCGTGGAACTAGAAGAAGCATTCTTTCATATTTTCTATGACAGCATTCTCATTATCTCAATACCGATTGAGGAATAATTTCAGAATGAGAAATGCCCTTTGTCTAGCAGAAGTTATTTGTTTGTTTGTTTGCTTTTTTGGGTTTCCTCGGGTTGGAAGAGAGAAGCTCCAGTTAGACTTTTATATGTTTATACGTGATAGTAGAATTTCATTGGCAGGTTCATTCTATATTTAATAAAGAATATTCGAAAACTTGAGGTAAGCAAATTTGCACCTTCATTCATTTGTCAAGTCATTCGTTGTTCTTGTTTGATATCTACATTTCTTGTAATACTAATTATTTCCTCCTATGTGTATACTGTAGTTACTCTAGGCCTTTTTTTTTGGGCCACATAGTTACTCTAAGCTTGGGTTCTCTCTATCTTGACATGAAACTTTTTTAAAAAAAATGAAAAGAAAGACAATCTTGTTCGAACTAGCTGAGGTTTTATAACGGGAGTAAAGTTTTTTCATCAGAGATTTTTTCATATACAAGGCTTGAACTAGAGACCTTACTTAAAGAGACCTTGCTTAAAGAGAATGGAGTATTTATCATTTAAACCAAACATTAAACACTGAAAATGTTTAATTAATATAAGAGGAGATACAATATTTAATAAAAAATAAATAAATTCAAAAGATGCTTTTTTCTAGACATAAGTGCTTAGAAGTGAGAAATCTTGAAGGGATTTTTGGGTATGGTATTTTTTAAAAATAAAATACATGTATGAAAGCTCTAATATATATATATATATATATATCTTAGGTATATATTTCTTAATTTAGATTACATGAGATAGACCGGAGTCTTTCTTTTTCTTTTTCTTTTTTCCCCTTCAGCAGGCTAATCCAAATTTAATTCCTCCTCGAATCTAATAGCTTCAAATATGAAGCCCACGTTTGATTGAATTGGAGAAGTAGTCAAGTTTATGATAAGTCTATTTAATATTTGTGACCCCATCCCATGTATGCCTATTGTTGAGTAGTTTTTCCGATTAACAGTCTACAATTTAAAACAAAATTGCCATGTTTGCCAAGATTCCACGATTTCCACGAGAACATTGAATGAATAATTTAATTAAACAAATAAACTGGACTTATTGAAACAAATATCTTCAAGTCACGAATACAGATTTTACTTATAAAGAATAAAACTTCTGGTAAAATTATCAAAACTCAAAAGTTAGATATGACCCACACGAGAATAGATACATACAGATACAGTGGCCCATAGCTTGAGCGTTGAGGGGAGAATATAAAAAAAAGTCACAAGTCATGGGATGGATCAGCAATTCCCAAGCACTACACATAACACAATAACACATCCCTTGTGAAGTTGTGAATGTGATGTCCTCAAAGGTGGGCACATGATTGAATCCAACGGCTCTTAACTCACTAGATCTCACCACTCACCACACAAAGTCCCCTTCATCCAAATTCCCAATATCTCACACAATGAAGCAACCAAATTGACCACTGACTCTCTCTCTCTCTCCCTCTCCTTCCTCTTCTTCACTCATTTTCATTTTCCCCCAAAGTCCTAGAAATGCTATCTATCAATAACCTCTCTCCATAACAAAACAAAGAGCACCCCTTCCCTTCCCTTCCTCTTCCATCCTTCCCATTCAACCCACACATGGCGCACCGCACCACCCACCGGCGCAACTTAGCAGCTCCTCCATCCTCCTCCGCGGATTCCCCACCCACCACCTCATTTACTGCTACCCCTTTTCACCACCTCCCTCAAACTTCAAAACCAGATCTCACTCACCCCTCTAACTCTAAACCCTCTTCCTTACTAAACCACTTCTCTGCCCTAAGCTTAAATCCCAAACACTCCCATCATCCTCAGCCTCAGCCTCAGCCTCTCCCTCCCTACGTAGATACCCATTTGCAGGCCAAGCCCATCACTGCCTCCGCCATATTCGATTCCTCCAAATCTTCACTCCTCAAATCAAATACCCATCACGCCAAACTCGCGCCAAAGCTCGAGAAAGAGAGCAAGCCAGTGAAGAAAACGTCCAAGGAGAAACCCCAGAAACCCTCCTCTCAGGAATTGGAAAGGAGGAGAGTTCATCAGGGTGTGTTCAAGAGTGAGAAGGTAGTGGTGGATGATTCTGATTCTGGGCTTAAAATTGAGGATGATGTTGTTAAGAGGCCCTCTGTTTCACTGGTTCTGAGTGGAGGTAGAAGGAGATCCTTCTGTGGCACTCACGTGGATTTAGGAGATGTCTTCGCAATCAATGGTGTGAAAGTGGTCTCTGCTGACATGCCACCGTTTATGCAGATTCATGCCGTCGATTGTGCCAGAAAGACTTTTGATAGCATGGAGAAGTTCACATCCAAGACCCTTGCCTTAACCCTCAAGAAGGTTAGGACTTACAACTCATACATATATGATATAACCTTTTTGTCAGTTTCAATTTTTCTTTCTATGCCTGGATTTGGATTGAAACAAAAAAAAAAAGTTTGGTTGGATTTGATTTGTTCTTGGTATTTACAAAATTGGGTGTTTGATTTTGTGTGAGTTGTGATTGATTGGTCAATGGATTCGGTGGGTGGTTGGAAATTTTGCAGGAGTTTGATGGGGTATATGGTCCGGCATGGCACTGTATTGTGGGGACAAGTTTTGGGTCCTTTGTGACGCATTCTGTTGGAGGGTTTCTGTATTTCTCAATGGATCAAAAGTTGTACATCCTCTTGTTTAAGACCACTGTACAAAAAGCAGATTGAAGGAAAGGAACCAAACCAACTCATGAAACATTTTTTATATTAGAAAATGGCTTATATTATAGCCCCAATATGCGTTTCTCTGTACATTAGTTTTGCTTCAAACATGCACTAAGAAGAGGGTGTAGAGTGAGTCACTCTCCTTACTGCATTCATTGTATCTAATCTAATGGGGTTTTATATAAGAAATCACCTTTTACAACCTACATGATGCCTCAATTATTGATCTCTATATCTATCTCTCCTTGTCCACATATCATATCTATCTGTTTCATTCACTCATTTCAAATTCTGATTACGTTATGATTAAAATTTAAAAGTTTTGTATTCATTCTCCTTCCCCCTTTTTTTTTTTTTTTTCTATTTTAAAATGAAGGCATGGTAGCCTTTTTGGTTTAACTTGTGAGGTCTGCGAATTGAATAGTGGTACTAGTGGTAACTGTGTAGGCAGCATATGATAATTGCGTACACGTTTCATTAATCCAGAACTGATATGGCAACAGAAATAATACAGAATGAATCTCTTGAGCAGAAAACATCACTTACATTTTATGTACTCATAATATTTGTAATGTTATGTTATTATGGTATGGCATCTGGTTGTTAGGCAAGAAAGGTCATAGAAAAGCCCCTCTTTTTCACTACTTTATTATCATTCTCACGTCTCTCTCACTCTCATAGTGCATAGGTCATTACTCAGCCTGAAAATTTGTAGAATCATTTAATATTCAGATAGAATTGGGGTCCATAGCTTTAAATTTAAGGTTTGAATGAACTTTCTCCTGTCCTCGCTTGTGTGTGGGGGGGGGGGGGGGGGGGGGGGGGGGACTAGAAGTTGGCAATTTCAGGATTTTGTACTGTTTTACTTGGAGTAGGAAAAAGATAGTGTCAGTTTGCCAAAAAAATTACTAAGAAGATTTTAAAGATGAATAAATTGAGAATAAACTACATCAATTTGTCCTACATATTCTTAAAATTTAATAGGTGTTATACAAGTTTTTTTAATGTCTTCCTTCTAATTTACACCAACCTTACTTTTTATTCTCCCAAAAAACTGTGAAGTGTGCACCTTGCCATGACCTTAACTTTTAGTCTACGTGATTATGGACATGGTTTTGTGTAACAAGTTTAAATTATATAAAAAAAAAACTTGCCTATAATTTTTATATCTTTATCACAAATACCATTGATATTTTTCATGATTGATTTTCTTAAAAAATGTTTTCACATATTTCATTTTAATTAAAAAATTTGATAACATACAAGAAACTTGGTGATATTATGGTCCTATGCATTTGTACTTTGAAAGTGAAGTGGGCATTTTGCCCATATAGAATCTTAAAAGTGTAGCTTAGATATCCTAAATGTTTGTGTTTCTTATTACACTTTTTGATCTTGTATTATCAATGGTATCCAAGGCAACCCTACAAGTTACAACCCAATCTCTTTGGCGCTTTTAGTTCTAGGACACCCCCTTCCTTTTCTTGTAGGTAGGGGGCCCACTCTAGTACTGTATATATAATTCACCTTTGCGTGTGGATAACTCAAGTATTTTTTGAGGATGCTTATGGAGCTGGATTTCAATGTCTCATTGTAACATTTTCCTTCTAAGTTAATAAAATATTAAATTTACCAATTGATGCAGGAACTTCCTTGTATAAAAAAATCTTGGTCAAATACTCATTTTGGTCCTTTATGTTTCACACAAGTTTTAAATTGGTCCTTTATGTTTCAAAAGTTTTTATATTGATCTTTTATGTTTTCCAAAAGTTTTATATTTGTCCTTCAGGTTTCATGAAAATTATATATTGGCCCTTTATGTTTCATTGAAGTTCTATATTGGTCCTTTATGTTTCATTGAAGTTCTATATTGGTCCTTTATGTTTCATTGAAGTTTTATATTAGTCCTTTATGTTTCATTACAGTTTCATGTTGGTCCTCTCAGCATGATTTTATTTTTGGCTTAAACGACGTCGTTTGGGTGTTTTTGGTGTGTCTAAGGCCATGTCAGCTATCTGATACACGTAGGAGAGATTATGTGTCCACCTCAACACGCCACATCAGCAGTTAACTTAAGAAATTGACAGATTTGGACGGAATGACAAATTTAGAACTTCTAGGAAACATAAAGGACTAATTTGAAACTTTTGAAAGATAAAGGACTAATTTAAAACTTGAGTGAAATATAGAGGACCAAAATGAACATCTGACCAAAAATCTTTACTTAAAAAACTCAAGTTAAATTAGATAGCCAAATATATTTTTGGATAATGGTGATTTTGACAAAAAAAAAATTTAATTTGATATTAAAATTAAAAAAATAGATGGACCATATTGAAAACAGTAATAGCTGAAGCATTAAGTACATTGGATTTTTTTTTTTCAAAAGAAAAAAAAAACATAACTTATCATCTAGTTAGTTATTTGAGTGGCGCTAGTATTTGAAAGGAGACGAAATGAAATAAATTTGGGCCTACGTGAGAATAATGGTTCTACCTTGGTTTATGGGCTAGCCTATGTTGAGTATTTTCTACTTCCTACCAGCTCTGAAGCTTTTACCCTTATAACGACTCAAGTTTTGTCCCAAAGAAATGAAATTCAAGTGGAAGTGGGATATGCCACCTTAACACAAAATATTTTATCATCAAAATACATTTAATTTTCGTAAAAATTAAAAGTCATATGTATTTATGTAATGATTCCTTTGAAATAAAATATTTTATCCAAAACTTTTTGAAAATTTCATTTTGTGCATAAAACCTTTCGTTAAAATTTTTGTCCAAGAGTCTGTGTTGTTAAAAAAAAAAAAATTGAAACAGAAGGAAATTTTTAATTTTTTAGACGTCATATATCTTTTATATAGATATATATATATATATATACATTTTATTGAAACATAATATACAATACTAAAAAAACTCACATCCAATTATAGAACTTTTAAACAATGATAAATTAAATATTTATAGAACTTTTTAAGTCTGAACTATTATGTGATTTTTTACCAATTATCTTTATTTTTTGACTCATTTTTCATATTGCATATTTTATTTTATATTTCTAATTATTTATAATAGTTATTTGTGACACCATAATCAAATTTGGACTCTTATTAATATAAATAATTTTATTAAAAAAATTGAGATTACATATTCCCAAGCTCTAGCAATGCTCTTGTTCATATCAATCTAAAAAGCTGAACAGCAGACACATTTCGTCAAACAGTTTAATAAGTAGTGACATTCCAAATGCATTTCCACACATACAATACAACATATGGCAAACTTTCTTTATCTTTTATTTCTTCTTTATTTCAATTCGTTTTTTTTTTCCTTCTAAGTTTATCTCAATTATATTCTCTCAAAGGCACGTGTCCTTCTCTACAATCACACTTGTTTAAATTCTATCTTTGGAACACAAAACTATGATGATCAAGATTGACAATCCATGCTCCTAGTTTTTGAAGCATTGCCTTCTTCTTTCTCTCCTTTCTGAGTCACCCATGAAAACAACTATTCCCCATATATATCAACAAATTCAATTGGTTCTTAAATAACTATGTTTTTAATTAACTTACTTAACTTGTATATATCTCACTTTCTTTATTTTTATTTAAATTAAATAAGTATAAGCGACATGTCCAAAATTTGGTATGTGTTATATCTATAAGCCAACGAATTATCGTGATAGGCATGTATGTTTTATATAGAGTAAATTATTATTTTATTTTAAAAAAATATAATTTGTTTCAATTTAGTCCTTAAGAGATAGAAATATTAAATTTAATCCTTAAAATACTCAATTTAGTTATTCTCATAAACTAAATTGAAACAAAATGTATTTTTTAATGACTAAATATGATATTTTTATCTTTTAAAAATTAATTTGAGTAGATTGCATCTTTCTGAGACTGAAATGATGATTTACTCTTTCACATTTGGTTTATCAAATGAATTTGTGGACTTTTTGTGTAGTTCTATCTACTAGCTTTGTGTGTGATTTTTTTTTGAACAAAAATGGTAATAAGGGAAGGCACTCCCAAGTATTACCAGGTAGGGCGTCAGTGACATGTTGGGGAGACCAACAAAGGCTCAACCCAAAGGATTACTGCACAGGCCTAAACCGCAAGCAGTTTTACCCAGTCGCAGCTACTCAACTAGCCCTTGGGTGCCAGGGGATCTCCCTGAGAAGAAATGTTTACCAAAACAGAATTTTGAATGACTTCAGGGGGATTCGAACCCTCGCCCATGGGCGTGTGAATTTGTAATACCTTACACTTGACACTTCCTTCTTTTGAATCACATTATTTGTGATGCCAATTAAATTGTCATGTTTACAATGCGAAGTTGCCATGAAGCATATGCGTATAAGTAAAAGATGGATTGTGACTTTAATTTCGTGGGGGTTGAATGCATGTGGTCTTAGGGTGAGTTGGAAATTAAGACTTGTGACTTTAATTGACAATGCATTTGAAATGGCTTCATTCCAAAACCCCAAATCAATTTCCAACACGTTTCTATAACCCAATGAAGAAGGTGTGTGAACACTTTGAAACACATGTATAAATTCTCAACTTCATTTTTCAAATAGGAATAAAGCCATATGCCATACCATTTTTAGGCATAGGAAACACACACTTTCGAGGGATTTAGTTCAATTTCGGTGATATTTATCATTTTGTTGCTAAGCAAGTTAGGTAATGACGATAACAGGCCTACATTGTGGATAATTAATTGTCAATTTTACTAACTATAGTGTGATAATTAGTACACTGTTTTTTTTATAAAAAAATTAAACTTAGGTAATATTCTTTATATAAAAAATGTGTTATAATGGGAAGAATCTTTTGAATTATGATAATTGGATATAAAAAATAAACTTTATTTAATTAATTAAGTTTTTTTCTTAAAAAATATGTGATTATCAATGGAGGTTTAGTTTACCGAAAAGATCAAGTTAGTCTCTCACAATGTAGTTAATCAACGTTTGAATTTTAATTGAGAGAGATGTTCATATTTAGTGTTCTACAGTACCTCAAACAAGATTGCATTGCCTCTAATAAAAGAAATGCATGACAAAAAAAATTATGATTTGATAAAGTTTCTAAATAATTAAAAAAATTATTTTTATTGACATTTTATAAATTCAAATTATTAAATACTTTATCAATAAATTACAATTTTTTAATTTATAGCAAAAAACTAATTGTTTATTTATTTCGTTATAATTAATGATTGATGAGTTAGGCAGTGATTATTTTTGTGTGTGCTAAGATTCAAAACTGAGGCATCTTTTTTCTTTTATTCCATAGTGATTGTGATTTGTGAAGTGGTCGACAATGAAGGTTCTCATTTATTACTAACAACAACTTTGAGTATGCCCACCAAATGTTTGTCTTTCAGACACATAAGGGAGGGAATAGGATGGCTAACTAGTAACTACACACACATAACTTATATATAATAACAAGAATACTAATTAAAATGATTAAGAAAATTTTTAATTTGTTAACCTAGTGCTTAATAATTTTTAATTAAAAAAGTCAATTGAAAAAAAAATATTTTCTTAGCAGAACATCTTATTAATCAATCAAAAAGTACTTCTTTAACTAGTATTTTAAAAATATTGGTTAATTAACAAAATTTATATATGTAATATTGATGTTATAGACTTGCATGTCAATGCTAATATATAAATACATAACAGGTCAATTCTCATTCTCAATGCAAAAGTAGGTATTAGTTGTGTTTTCAAAGCCATGAAAATTGAGTGCTATAACTATGTAGAATGACCTATTTACCCATAACATCAAATTGAAAGGGAGAGTATTAGCATCATATGTATCATGGCATGAGTAAAAATGAGCCTGCCTTTGGGTCAACAAAATTTTCAATTTTATTCATCTTGGGTTCATGTACCATAGTCACTTTGTAAGAATTGGGTTGGGTTGGCCTGAATTTCTTTTATATATTTAAAAATATTTTATGTAAAATATTATAATTTATATTGATATATAATATTTATTTTTAATATATTAATATGTAAAATAAATTATATTTTTATAGGTTAATTTGTAATTTCATTCATAATATATTGATTTATAAAATAAATTACACCAAATTATTTGTTTAATTATTATTTTTATAAATCAATTTATAATATTTATTTTTAATATGCTAATAAATATAGGAAAAAACTTATGTGCTGTTGCTTACATACTTTTGAAAATGTTAACAGTCTTTTTTTAATTGATTAACCTTACCAAAAATATGTAAGTAACAGTATATAAATTTTGTCTATATATATATGGTCAAATAAATTTTTTAAAATAATTCATAATAAAAATTTTAAAAAGACCCCACAGGTAGAACGAGCGCAACTCTTAGCCTTTCAAGGGTTAAGATAAACCAATATTTTAGGTCCATCTAAACTCAATCTAGATCATCAAAATAAAGGCCATTACTGGTGGACTAACCCACAAAATATTGAGTCGGTTCATTTTAACCATCCTAGTCAACAAGTATATTTGTTTATGCTTTTTCACGATCACAAATATTTTTTTTATTGAAAATAATCACGCTTAAAACATAATCACACAGTAAACATGAATATATAATGAGAAATTAGTTGTTTCCATTAGAAATTGGGGTGCTCCATTTTATTTTGTGGGTTAATTGTATGGAGAGAAAAAGAGGGGAGGGGGGGGGGGGGAGGCATATGATTATTTTTAAGAAAAAAAATTAAGGTAAAATTTATTAGGTGTTTGCTATAAAGTTTATAAATCATAAATTGTATTTCACTTTCTTTCTTCTTTAATTGGTTGTGTAATTTATTGTCTTTTATATTCTCTCTATAATGATGGTTATACAAAAAAATTTTATCACATATATAATTTTTATTAGAGAACTCGATAGCAAGCACTTAATGAATTTTACCTTAATTTAGTAATATTTTTAATGCCTGAATTGACCTTGGAAAAACCATATTATAAAAAGATTAATAAGAGAAAAAGCATGATGGGAATCCAACTTTAAAATAATCATGCATATATATTCTTCGAAAAATAATCAAATTATGAGTATTAATATTTCATGAGAGAATGAGAATTATTGAAGCATTGTTATATATTGTCATTTCCAGTACGTCTCTTCACCTTGTGTTTCTTTTCAAGACATCTTTGAAAATCTTAAAGAACAATTAATTTGTATAATAATACAAAGGAATATAAATAGTTGAGTAAACTATACTTTTACTTCTTTAAACAGAAATCAAAACTCCCCCCCCCCCCCCCCTCTCAATCTTAAAAAATCATATTTATTTTTTTAAGGCATATAATTTTACTTATTTTGACTAGAATATCCTTACTGTAAAAAAATTATAAATTCAATATGAACACTTCATTATAATTTATTTTGAGTTAAGAATAATAAAGTTAATTTATTTTAAATTAAAAAAATAATTTTATATGATTTTTATGCATATTTAAATAACAAAAGTACTTTGGTCAAGAGAG
Organism: Senna tora; assembly: GCA_014851425.1. Taxonomy (NCBI): domain Eukaryota; kingdom Viridiplantae; phylum Streptophyta; class Magnoliopsida; order Fabales; family Fabaceae; genus Senna; species Senna tora. Next base: position 5,303,140 of record CM026271.1, on the reverse strand, counting down.
ATATGTTTGTAAGTCAAGGGTAAGTTTTTAAAATAAAAATAAGAAGAGTATACCTTTTTTTTTAACAGAAGGTGTGGTAACTATCAATATCAGTATTCTATTAAAGTTAAGGAAGACCTCCCAATTTTTTTTATAATTTATGGAAGAATTTATATATCATTCACCAATAAGGCCTTCACATCGATCACAAGATTCGAACTCTTGAATAAGGGTTCGAACCTTAACTAGCTATGCCACTCTTCGTTGGCAAAAGAGTACATTTTTTTGAATGTGCAAGAAGATCAGAGTACATTTTTAACATTACTAAAATGAGTTTAATTTATTCTAAATATATTTTAGCCTTGTTTATCTCTTTTTTTTTTTTGACCAATGCCTTGTTTATCTCTTTAAATATCCTCATATTAAAAGAATTTCTTTTTTTTGTTGCCTACCCGGTTTTCGAGACTTTGCCTCGACTAATTCATACTCGATCAGGGTCGTGCATCTGGCTATGGTGGGTGAGTCTCCCAACAAAAAATAACTGCATTCACAAAATCTCAAACTCGAGATCTTACTTAAAAATATTTCTATTTGAACTAACGGAAATTCTATGACGAGAATATAACTCTTATAGTCAAAGTTTTCTTTCCATAAATAAAACTCTCCAACTCGAATTTTTTTTTAAAAAAATAAAATATTTATCACTCTAACAAATTATTTATCAATTTTTTGTTCATACAGTATATAACAATTGCAAATGTGGCACCGTTGAGTGATGGAATGCAGATATACATATATATATATATATATGCCTCAAATTTAATAGTTAATTATTAATTTGATATATGTTAAAAGATGCAACCTTATTATTATTATTGATTGTAATCATCAAAGCTTCAACTCATTGATTTTATGAGGGTGACTGGTGAGTAGTCCTTTCCCCTCTTTGGCCAAACCTTTTGGTTGTTCTTACAACATTAATAATATAAATGCTAGAATCTGAATTTTAATTTGTTAGGAACCAAAATGATTAGATATTATTTATTTTATTTTTATATTTTTATTTTCAAGTTTCCAAATAAAATAATATGCGGATGATTTTTGTTATTCATCCCTTCATGATTATTATTTTTAAAATTATATAATTATATTTATTTTTATTATAGAACTTAATTAGTAATAAAAGTTAGTCCTAATTCTAGATAGTATTAGTACACAATAATCATATTTAATCCTAATGATTGTTTTAATAGCTCAAACGACATATTAATCAGTATCTAGGCATTTCATTTTCATTAAAATCTTGATTGCAATCGTGTAAAATAAGTGATGATTATTATTAAAATTTTCATCCGATGTTAAAAAATTAGTTTAAAACTAGCAAATTACATGCATGAATGTTAAAACTAGAAAACATATATAGTAAAACTTTTTAAAACCACAGGCAGGATTTTTTTTTTGGTTCATTCATCAGCAAGGGTACTAAGGCCATGTTTGTTATTTGCAACAAAGTGCAAGAATAAAATGAAAAGCAACACATATTTCTAGTACATTCATAGAAGAAATACAATTAAAACCACACGGAAGACAACTATATAAATTATCGAGTAAAATTAGAATTAGTCATACAAGAAGAGACAATACATCTCTCAATCTTTTCTGAAGATTAAGTCTTCTCATGTCTTCATTAATAATTTTTTTAAAATATGATATATGAATCGTAGATCTGATGAATATGATTGCAAATCTTTAAACCTTTCATGGAAGAGGAAAAACTTCAATGGAGGAAGTGAAAATTCTTTCCTAAAAGAAAAAAAGAAGAGAAACTGCTACACATTGGAATTCATACGTTATATTGATAGTCAAAGCAGAGCCAAATTAGTGGTGTTATTTGGATTCCTATGAGATTTGCTACTAAAAAGGATCACAAAAATAATCTCTATATATATGAATAAAACTAGATCATGATCACATTATTTGAATCTAATACCCTTGCAGCTTCGTATTTGTTCACAAATTTTACACTTTATACATAAATCTTAGAAGAATTAATTCTAACATACAAGTCCTACATATTCTCGACAAGAAAAAAAAAAACAGAATTAAAAAATGAAGAAAAAACTAGTCTGCCAATATGCTTTGTCCAACTTGGTGTTAGTTTGTGGGGGGTTTTCTTTATTCTCTTGATCATTTTTTTCTTCTCTTGCTTCTAATCAATGATTCTTAATGAATTCAGCAAATTCATTATAGTTTTTTTTTTTGTAACGTTAACTAATTAGAGATAATTGGAAAATCAAAATGTGATTTTGATGGGGCCAATTTTGGGTATCTTGTTGAATAAAAGAATGAGGCTGTTTTGAGTAAAAGGTTAGGATATCATATCATGGATATAGCAAATTGCATTCTACCAAAGGACCCAGCATCATTATATTTAGGGCAGTAATGATTTCCAATTACCACATATATCTTTTTATTTTGTCAAAATACATCTATCATTGAATTATTTTTTGGGGGGAAAATTAACAACTTTTTTCTCCATATTTAATATTTGATTTCATGTAAGTTACTTAATTAGCTGGCCTGCTGCTTGTTTTCAATACATACTCTTATTTTTTTATTGTCACATTAATCAAATATTATCTCCTTCAAATTTTGTTGTAATGTTTATTTCTGTCCCAATTTTTTTTTATTTCATGTCTACTCCCAAACGTTCAGTTTTGTTCATGCCTGTCCTTTTTGCTAACACCGTTAACTTGCTTGATGAAATTTGCTGATGTGGACAATGAATGTGCATCTCTTTTGCCACCTCACTGTCCACCTCATTTTCCACCTCACATTTAACTTTTTACTTTTATTAAAAAAAATTAACTTAATCCAAATAAAAAAACAAACCAAACTTTTACCCTAAAATATTTTTTTTATTTAGATTATGTTATTTTTTAATAAAAATAAAAAGTTAAATGTGAGGTGGACAATGACGTGACAAAAGAAATACACATTCATCGTCTACGACAGCAAATTATGTCAAGCAAGTTAACGGTGTTAGTAAAACGGGCAGGCATGAACAAAACTAAAAGTTTGAGGGTAGGCATGAACAAAAAAAAGTTTAGAGATAGGAATAAACATTGCAGTAAAGTTTGGGGGCAGTAATGATACTTAATCCTTTTTTTATGATCAGAGTATTCATTAGATTAGATTCGATGAATAATTCATCAAGTATTGCGGGGCCCATTATTGAGGGGTACCATATATAAACAATGGGATTAAATATTAATCAATACTAAATAAATAAATAAATCATAATATTAAATCTCTTTTTAATTTCTCCAAATAATGTTAAAGATATCCATTCAAAATTTTATCTCCAAATTCAAACTAATTTTTTGGGAGCTAGTTGAATACCTTTTTGAAACATTTTGTTAAGTGAGGGTTGACATTTTGACTCGCGTGAAACATATATAGTAGGCGTGAATCAGATTATCAGAGTGAGAATTGAGAGGGAAGAAAATAGGGGTGTTCATAACCTAACAAAATTGAGGCACTTGAACTAAATTAAACTGAATTAATACAAATTGAACAAAATCGACCAATGTTTGATTTGGTATGTCGAAAAAACGAATCAAATCGCATACACATACATGTATATATATGAACATATTATGTTAAAATTTTTAAAATAAAGTATACAATTTGTTTTTAAAAGGTTATATTAAATTTAGTCAATCTAAAAATTTACTTTTAGAACTAAGTTGATTGTATATTATAAGTAAATGAAATATTTCTATACTTTTTTATTATTTGTATTGAATAAAATTATATTTTTTATTAATAAACTTAAATATGTAAGTTTGATGACATAAAAGTCCTAAACCACCAAACCGAACCGCTCAAACCCGCTCGTTTATGATTTAGTTTGATTTGCTTTGACGCTATCAACTTAAACCGATAAGTGCACTAAATTTTCACTAAAAATCGACCGCCAAACACCCTAGAAGAAAATAACCAATTTAAGAATTGTATTCTTCTACATCTTTTCAATGTATTTTGCAAAATTAATTGATTATGTTGTGCCTATGATTTTTCACAGTTTTAAATTAATGCACCTCTCTTTTATTCTCATCGTTTGATGAATTCAATTGAATCTACAGTAACTTCATTTAAACTTTTTAAATTTTTTTGTTGGGTAGCATCTATGGCCAATAGTCCATGTGAATATGGTTATAATCAAATGACATTCTCAACTAATTAGCCTGCGGTCCAATTAATTTATATTAGCAAAAATAAATAATTATTAATACCATACTTAAGAGATTCAATCTTAAATTAAAAATGTTGAGACTAAAAGCTTCACACAATTTGGTTAAATTAAAAAAAATAAAATTCCCGGTGAATTTTATGTTGTAGTTTTGTATGCCAAATATATAGGAACTGGTCAAAATGATAAAGAAAGTTGGAAGTTGCCTCATAAATTTAATTCAGTCATATAGTGAGGGTATATATGAATATCAACTTATCAAGAGAGATTGAGCAGAATAGTGAACACTCCACATAATGTTTTTTTACTTGGGTATGTCCATTATATCAAGTTTGGTGATTAATTTTTTTAGATACCACAAAACGTATTATTAGAGGCAATTTTTTTATTGAACTTGAAAAATAATAAATAAGAGAAGAGAAGCCTCTAACGATGTGTGCACGCCATGTTTGTTTTGATATTTCTAACTAACATGAGAATTAATGACAAGAATAAATGAAAAGGCTACGTCATTTGTCCATGACTTGGTAAAACGCGGAGTGTAAATTTTCAGACAGATAAATACTAGTAATATTTAACACGTTGAAATCAGAATAAAAGAGCGGTAATTTTATAGATATGATGAATTAATTAATATAATTATTTGTTGAGATTAATTGGGGTTGGAAGAAGAATCCCAAGTACCAAGACCAACCTGTTTACCGAACTCTTTGTTCTCTTGTCTTTCCAATTCTGGGCGTTTGTGTGATGTGTGCTCTGTTTTTCACCTTTTTTTAGTCCAAATTTTCCGCTGTTACTGTTTGAATTAATTACTTTGTCAAAGTAAATTGGTACAAATAGTCAAAGATTCGGAGAAAAATTTTGGCCTCATCTATGAGTGAGGGTTCGAATCTCTGAAGTCATCTAAAGTTCTGCTTTAATGGACCCAATGACTAATTAAGTAACTGCGACTAAATAAAATTACTTTCAGTTTAAGCTATTGTCACTGACGTCATGTACTTAAAAATGCCTTCTTTTACTACTATTTTAACCACGACAATAATTATGGCTAAATCCAAATAACATAACGGATCTGCGTTCTTTTTCTCTTTTGGTTTATCAAGTTTTTGTTGGGTTCACATCACACCAGTTGTTGTGTAGTTTGTACAAGTGGATTTGGCGACAATGATAAAAAGCGCAATGGGCGCAATGCGCCACCTTACTCCCTTTCCTCCCAAACCACTCCACCCAACCCAACCAAAGATCGGACTCTCTCTCTCTCTCTCTCATTGTCATCGTCATCCATTAACAGTCTCTATCTTTCAAACTTGATCTTCTTCTCCCTCCTAATTACAACTTTAATTCACTCTTCCTCTCACTTAACTCTCTCCCTCTTTTACCAAACTCACTCATCACAAAATCACACTCCTTCACTCACTCACCTCCCAAATCTCAATTCTGGGAATTCCTGCTTTGGATGAATTTCGCTTCTTCTAATGGATCCTCCTCTCATCAGCGACTCTACATTCTCTCCCGCTAACCCATCTGCTTATTCTCTCGCCGAGATTTGGCCTTTCACTGGGGACCCCACTCCCTCTTCTGGATTGGGCCTCCGGATGGCCCATTTAGGTCACAATTTCCCCGCCTTCACCGATAATTCCTTGCATCGAGATGCCTCCGCTGAGGAGTCCACCGTCACGGAGCATAGCGGCGGCGGAGGAGGCGCTGCTGCTGCTAGTGCCAGTGGAAATCAAAGGAAGAGGAAGGATACCAGCTCTGAAGACGAGTCCTCAAAGATGGTTTCCATGAGTAGTGCCAATGACTTGGTTGGTCTTAATTTTTCGTTTTCTGGTTTTCAATTGGATTTGCCGATTCAAGTCCGTGCTTATAGATAACGAATTGGAAAAGGGAGAAAATCAATTTTACTTGATATGAGAGGTCATTCTTTCGCCTTTGATCTGGCGTGATGAAAGATAAATTGGAGTTTCATAAATTATATTCCTACTTTCTAAACATAACACAGTGTCATATGAATGGCTTTCATGTCCTTGGTCAAAGATGGAGTTCATGTACAGGATCATAGGGATATGCTAGCAACTGAAATTAGACTGTATTTCTTATGTTCCCTTTTCTTTTCCTGGTGTGTTGAACTGAAATACATAGTGTTTTCATCATAAGAAGGCAAGGTTAAAGCTATATGAAGTCAGTGGTATTAAACAGTTATGAACTCTGGAGTGCACTTTGATGATTGATACTTACTAGTGTTCCTGATTGAAATTGTTGCACTTATATTATGAATCTGATTTCTGGTGATGTATCTTTAACTTGGAACAGAATGATTCTGGCAAAAAACGGGTAAAGTTAGGTGGATCCAAGGATGAAAATAGTGGTTTGAAGGCTGAAGCTGAAGCAAGTTCAGCAGCTGGTAGCAAGTCGGCTGAACAAAGCACTAAACCTTCTGAGCCACCTAAGCAAGACTATATACATGTGAGAGCAAGAAGAGGTCAAGCTACCGACAGCCACAGTCTTGCAGAAAGAGTAATTCACTTTTCTCTTATTATATCTGCAATCTTCAGTAGGCTTTACATGCTGTTAGAGACTCATAGGTGTTTCTTGACATAGGAACAGATTAAAAATTGAATTCTTAGATGTTTATGTCACTTCATTGTTCTTAAACCTGTTTTGGCAGGCAAGAAGGGAAAAGATCAGCGAGAGGATGAAAATTCTTCAAGATTTGGTCCCTGGATGTAACAAGGTAAGCATAGTATACTGTTTGGTTTTTGCTGGATTATTGCTTTCAGTGCTTTTTTCCTTATCATTTCAACAACTGCACTATAATAATTTTATGTTTAGTTGTGTTGTTCCTTGATAGTTTTTTTCCCTATTGAATGTATTTAGATACCTTTTCTTTCTGTTCAGGTAATTGGTAAAGCACTTGTCCTGGATGAGATAATCAATTATATTCAATCACTGCAGCGGCAGGTTGAGGTGAATATCTTGTTTCTATCTCTGCTGAGTATTGCCACTCAATGATATTATCTACTTTGATACCTCTGAATCTAATGCTGTGCAACATGAATTTTGCAGTTCCTTTCAATGAAGCTTGAAGCAGTTAATTCAAGAATGAATATGAATCCAACTATTGAAGGGTTCCCTTCAAAAGATGTAAGCCTACTGACTTTAGTTGATGTTAGGCACATTGACTTGATAAATCATATGTCAAAGCCATTTCCAATAACATACATGGGATTGGTGTTAAGCATATTGTCTTCTAACAGCACTTTTACAAACCTAAATATAAATTGGGCTTTTTGCTTAGTTTTTCAATTTTTATGTGTTGGTTGTGTTGCATCGTTGGTGAAAATATTGTCTCTTGTTACTGATATTAAGATTGGTTTGCACACCCAATCATATTTTTGAGATCCTCACCCTTTGCCATGTTTCATTTTGAAATATTGATTCGCAATCTAAAATTAACTTTTCCATGATATTTGGTACAAAATGCATGATGCCAAATCAATCATCCTGTTAGGCCCAAAAAAAAAATCAATCATCCTGTATGGTGTTGAACCAACTTTTCCAAGTTACTGCAAAATTAAATTTCCTTTGCATTTAACGAGTCAGACAACAAATGGAAAAGTTCTTTGTGCTCAACTTTATTATTCTCATCCTAACACAAATTATTTCTCAGTGTAAAATACTTTTTGTTGGTCATAAAGAAAAAAGTAACATACAAAGATATTTCCAAACGCTATCTTAATAAACCCTACCATTATAAAAGAATTGTGACTGTCGAGTTTAATGAAGTTATATCTTCTCGATTCAGACAATATTCTCATTGATTCTTACCATATTACGGTTGTCTGTTGTTTCAGCTTGGCGCTCAGCCATTTGACGTTGCCGGAATGATATTTGGATCACAAGCAGGCAGGACGTATGCTCAGGGAACACAACCTGGATGGTTGCATATGCAGCTAGGTGGTGGTTTTGAGAGAGCAACGTAGTTGAAGGGGTATTGGTTACTTAGTGTATGTTCTATTAACAGCCTAGTCAAGTGGTGCAGAATGTATTAGGTCTGTGTGTCCATTTTTATATTATATCATTAGTAGGGATTGCTTCTAATCTCCATGTGCATCATCTGACCGGGCGTGTTCTGTTTCACTGTATTTGAAACTAGAAACAATCTTAGTGTGGTTTTCATTTCAAAACTTTCCTGGGATAGGATTCCTCTCTCCTGATTTGTTTTGTTTGTACCACAATTTATATATATTAGCAGCTCTTGTATTGGTGTTTTTCGAGTGGAACAGTATGAAAATTATCCTAATTTGGGAAATTTTAGTAGTTTGGAGAAAACACAACTCTTTCTGGTGATGTTTATTCACATATTTATAAATCATTGAGTGTTCCTTTGTGATTAGACCTTCATGAAACTTAAGAGCCAGCAGCATGCATTTTTCTTCCATGTGAAATGTAGTATGAACTAATACCAGAAAGGAAGTGTCAGAATAATCCATATAAACAAATCAGATCAAATCCTAGACAATTTTGTTCAAATGATCCTACTACAAGACTAGTAATGGGGATATTCAAGATATTAGTATCAAACCTTAAAGAGACATCCCTGAGAGATAGAAGAAATTTACTGTTAACATCTATGCTTCTGATGCTTGAGCTGTCCATGGCAAAACAAATAGTACCTGAACAACTCACAAAATCACAATCACCACTACCAACGAGACTTCTTTGGTGGTGCAAGTGAAACCTCCTTGTAATGTGCTCCCTATGTGACAAAAACAAATAAAATGAACTGAAGTAGTGATCTAGCATTGTCCTCATCATGACTCATCACATTGTGCCAGAGCTTCTCTAGATTCTGAGGTATCATACATTTTAGAAAAAGGTTCCGAGAACCCATTGTCTGCTTCAGGAACATTCACCCTTCCTTTTCCTGCCATATCAAGAGGTAGGATGGTGAGAAATTGAAATATCCATAACCATTATTAGAATTCTACTAAACTATATAAGCTGGCTTCTTGTTAACTTGTTCTGTTACCTTACCTGTCTCGTCTACATTATTAACATGTTGATTTCCATTTTCTTCCAAGTGAGTTTTACTTCCTTGTTTCATCATCCAGCCAAGAAAATCATTCAATGGATCATTGAGCTTTCCCTCTCCATCATCCACCTGAGATGACATTGCTTGATAATCATTGAGGCCTATTTCTTTGTTATTCTCATCTTCACTGAGCTTGGATGGAGAGATGTTACTGCTGTAAAATGGATCAGGTTGTGATATAAACTCTTGGTAATCCTCATGATTCACATGTCTGCGTTCCTTAAACTCATCATCCATTAAGCTTCCATATTTTTCTCTGTAAATCGCCAACGCAATCTCTAATCCTCTCACTTCTTCCTCTTTTTTAAGAAGCATCTCATTAGTTGTTCGCAGTACTTCTTCATCATACTCTGCCTGCTCCTCCATCATTCTTTGATACTGTAAAGCCTCCATCTGCACTGCCGCCTTCTCGGCCTGCAAGCGAGTAATCATGGCCATTGCGTTGTTAGCAGCAATGGCTGAAGCACTTCTTTCTTCATCTAGCTCCATGTACAAAGCCATGAGTGACTTTCTATCAAAACGAACTTGCTTGTTCAAATGGTTTAAGAGGGGATCATCTGCTTCATTTGAAATACTCCCCTCAGTAGAATCAGGGGTAAATCCAGTTTTTTCCAATCCCGATCTCCAGTTGATCCTGAAAGCCCATCTGGGACTGTTGGCAGAAAAATTTGTATATGGGATTCCAAAGAACTTATTGCCCTTTGCAGAATATGGGGTTTTATTCTCCTCGTTTAAATCATCACCTGCCATTAGAGGCACAGAAGCAGCTTTGGCATCTTCCCTTACTGTAAAGAAATCTCAGTGACATTAGCACAAACACCACATTGGCACTTATTGAACTATATTCTAAGTATAAAAAGCACAAGCATACATAAACACAACAAATCCACCAACGAGGTTTAGCCTAGTGCAAGGGACTAGTTTCTCATAATGTGATGAGCCAAGGTTCAAATTCCCGTTAGAAAAGGGATACCTCGAACATGATTGTCTTCGACAGTAGGATACATGTGGGAAACAAAAAGAAACACAACAAATCCACTATTCATACTCACATTTGCTATCTGGACGGTTGACATTTGAGATATCATCATCCTCATGAATCTCCGAATCATGCTCTGATGTTGTAGACTTGAGTTCTGTAGTTCTTACACGGGGCAATTCCTCATTTCTTGATGTTGCAAATGGAAAAGCTCGAGGTGAAGGAGTTGGAGCTGAAAACATGCCTGAATTTTTGGCTTTGGAATGGGAGGACTTGACCTTCAATGGCTCTCCACAACAAGAACATCTCTGGGTACTGCTTCTCTCTGTTTGTACCCCATCATCCGTCAAACTCAACTGAATTTCTTTGTCATCTCCAACGAAGCATTCGAGATCCTTATGCAGAATCCCCACAAGAGACTTGTAGGTATTACAATCTGACTCTCTCTCAGTTGCAAATGAAAGGAGACACCCCTCACACATCCTCCTTATATCAGAAAGCTTCTTGTGATTGTGACAATATGCCATAGATGACACATCCTTCTTGTGAAACTCACATATGGAGTCATTGTAGTAAAAATCTGATTCTCTATGAACAAAAGCATGATCGATCCTGGTGCAGAGCAGGCATGGGATTTTCAAGTCAAAGAACTTGGCGAATTCATTGGCCGCGAAGGCCAGAAACCCATCAAGGAAAAGAATAATTATCAATGTCCATTCAAGTACTGCATAGATCAACAAGTGTGGGAGCTCTCCTAGTTCTTCCTCAACATAGCGAATGAATGATCGAGTGGCCTTGCTGGTTTTCTGTTTCTTTCTTTCCATCGTCATTTCTTGACCCAATAAATAGGGACAAAATGGAGAAAGAAAGAAAGAAAAAAAAAACTCAACTTTGTGTAATGTAATCTATGTTACTAATGAAGGTGAGTGGTGTGGATTGGATTGGATTAAGAAACAGAAAGTAGATGAGAATTATAATAAAGGTAGAGAGATGGAAGAAGATCGTGACCCTGCTAGGATAAACCGTGAAGAGATCACAATCTCTCTCTTCCTCTGTCTCTCTATCTATCTCTCTCTCTCTCTCTCTCTTCGTCTCTCTGAATATGTTTGCAAGGAAGGAAGAGAGAGATGAGAAGAGGTTATGTTTCGAAGCAAAAGGTTTCAAGAGTTTGGGTGGTGCAACTTATTTGGCCATATATAGAATAACCTGAAATAACGGTCTATCATGGCCTTCACACTTATTTGGCCGTATTTTTTAGACGATAAGGTTCAAAAATGGAAATAGAAGTGCACGCATGTATGTACCTAAGTTTTTATTTCAAGCGAGGATGTGGGTGTATCTGCACAAGTGCAAATCACGTATTATTTATGGGAAGGACTATCAGATAAAACATGTATAAAAAAAAAAACTTTTTTTTAAAAATAAAATCAATCAAGCAAGAGATGAATTGTATACACGTATGTCAAATTTTTTTTAGAACCTAAAGTTTTTCTTATTCGAAAACTTAAAAATTTGACTTTCTAAAATTCTATTTTATCTTTTTTTTTAAGCAAAAATGGTATTAAAGAAAGGCACTCCCAAGTACTACCGGGCAGAGCACCAGTAATATGTTGGGGAGACCAACAGAGACCCAACCTAAAGGATTACTACACAGGGCCTAAACTGCAAGCAGTTTTACCCAATCACAGCTACTCAACTAACCCTTGGGTGCCAGGAGATCTCCCTGAGGAGGGATGCCCACCAAAGTAGGATTTTGGATGGCTTCAGGGGGATTCAAACTCTCGCCCATGGGTGAGGCGAAAACTTTCCTCCGAATCCTTGACCATTTGTGCCAACCTACTTTCACAGCTCTACTTTATCTTTAGATCTTCATAAAAGTTACATAAAACATTATTAAGAGCTGGTTTTCATTTTTCCACGTGCAATAAAGGGAAAAAAAACAAAAGATACTCGGGTTTGGGTGGGGCACAAATTCACGCGTATCTGATTAATTACATCATTGCCCTATGCACTTCCTAATAAACCTCACTAAATCATTCTTTCTTGTCCCAAGAATCTGAGCTTGTATATCAGACAGGTACATATACATATATTAATAATAAGATTAAGATAAATAGCTTTTAATTTAGACATTTTCAGTTAAAGAAAATAGTAATACACAAAACCTATCAGTCAACCCAACATTAGACGTTTATCGAATTTAGCTTGTAAACAAAACATTGGCAGACATGTAAGGCGATAAGAATCCCTGCACCTGAAACAAGCCATTCGTTTTTCCATGAGAAAAAAGCGTGCACACGTTAAAGAAAGTATCTTTTGTTTCTATCAAATTCTACAAGGAAGAAAGGAAGAAAGAATATAAGAGGATCTCTTACCTGCAATAAACATGTAGGAATTTGTATATAGCCCCGTAAGAAGAGGTTCACTTTTTCCAAAGAACTCTGTGGCACAGGTGTAATCACAAAGAACACACCTTTAAATGTGTCAATACCTCTCACAATCCCTGAATCATAAGAAATAAGTTTGAGTGCTACTTACAGACTAGACTTTTCAAATATTCAGAAAGAAACAACACCAGAGGAATATCACTTTTCGGTTTTGCATTTGTGGGAGCATGATAGCCTAACCTACATAAGAGATCCCTTAGACCTATCAATATCATGCTGCAAAACTAAGAGATGCTGATGAGCATGTTGCAACCAACAGGCATAGAAGTTATTTTTGCATGCTACGTTGTCCCCAAAAGGTCTAGCTAATATCATTTTCAGCTACTTTGCAATACAGCACCATCTAAATTGATTTTTAATCTCAAATTGCAAGTTAGCAGTATAATAGCTATGATAAAGTAAAAAGGTCTTCTATGTGCAAAGCTAGACATATTTTGAAAGTTACTTACCAAGACCAATACACCAAGGTAGTTTTTTAGATTCTTCAGAATCAATTGCTAAACCAACAATGCTAGCATTTAAACTGTAGAATGTTTCAGAGCTTGGGACCTACAAAAAAAAAAAAATAGACAGAGCATAAAAATGTGCCTCGATGCTCTTATATATTACAATAGATATAAGCAATATTGTGGAAATTCTAAGTGCGAAAACATGCTATCTACATTTAAAATATTCAAAACTTGGAGTGGTTCTGACTTGTGACTGAACTGATAAGATGTGAAATTCGAACCCACCTGACAATGAAGATGTTGAGTTTTGATTCTTGCAATGGGAACTTCAAAAGGACGGTGAGTGGACAAGGCATGTGCAAACTCCTTAATGGTAGTAATATCCCTATCACTAGGAAAGCACTGTCTGAAATAAGCCATTATTCTTAAATCTCGTACAAGACGTGCATCCTTCTGAACAAGCAACCTGGGAAAACAAAAATGGTAATTCTATGATATTTAATGTGTATAAGGACTACAAAAGATCAAAATCAAGGAAGCAAACTAGCAGCTACAATAAATCAACTTTCTGATGTAAAAAACAAATAGCTTTCTGATTGGATTTGAGCTTACGATCGATTGAATGAGTCCTGACGAGCTGAATTTATCTCAATTAAGTTGACTGTTCCATCATTTTCCCCGTCTAACCAGAATGCTCCAGCAGGTAGATTCTTATTTACAGCGGATATGCATATCTTCACTACATGTGTTGGAGCAATGTATTTCAGCATATCCACCAAGACATTATAACCAAAACCTGACACAAAACAAATGAACGCATCACATATAATAGGTACCACAGCAAAGGATATTCTCCAATTAGCAGTTAAAATGTAAATGCAAGATTAAACATTAACTGTCAAGGAAATGAGCACACCTTTCACCCAACCAGAAGTATTCACAATAAGAGGCAACTTAGTCCTAGGAGGATTATCTCCCTCTTTAGACATGTAACACTCCTTCCGAAAATGATCATATAAGGAAAATATGTAGTTCAAGTATGCTGATAGATCTCTTTTAGAGGAAACATCGCCATAGAAATGGCATCTGTTAGAGAATAAATAACAGCAAGTAAGTCAAGAAAATTCATGTATTCCTTCAAAAATTCAAACCACACATGCATTTCTGAAACCAATATGGTTGTACATTCTAACAGACACTGTAAAGTTCATCTGGTTTGCTGTCAATAAATCACTTCACAGCTGTGAATTGGAGTTCTATGGAATAACACAAATTTAATGAATGGAACAAGATCATAGGAACAGGTCATTATACATAATATTGTTATAAATGATGAAAATAAAATAATTAATAATCAAACTTTATGTTAATTTTATGGAATTCAGACAGCACGCAATACACCAAACCAAATATTGTAAACAGAGAAATCTGAAAAATTGCAATCATCTTAATTCTTAACCTAACTAGCATATAAATAATACAATGCGGCTTGGTTATAATTTATATATGGTTCAATACAAGTGATAAGAATGATATATGTCATCAGTCATCACAAATAAAGAATGCAAATTCATTTCCAAAATCACTAAGATGAGGCAGCACTTCTTACCTCTCTGGCGTTTTCAGGCATGGAATCGCCAAATCTAAATACAGACATAGTAAAAATACCATTAGATAATGAGTCAATATCATAGTAAAAACAAAGAGAATTATACACCTGAGATAAATTAGATGACAGAATTGAAAGCAGACAAACACTTGTTACCTGGAGTTATTTTGTCTACAATGGTTAATGATAGAAAACCAGGAGGAGTAAACTCAGGCTGGCCAACATCCGTATCCAGATAAGCTACTTTGCTGTATCTGCGTGCAAGAGTGAAAATAGAGAAGCGAGAAATAAGGTTTGAATATAAAGAAATCACAAGAATAAAAAGTAGATGCTATCTGCCACTTGTCTTGAACCACTCATAAGGATTCAATCAAAATAGAAACAAATCATAGTGCATAGGAAAGAATGAATGAAAAATCAGATAGATATAGTTAAAAGCAGAATAGATACCTGTGGAGGAGGATGTTGAGAAGATGGCGGGAGAAGGTAGTCTTGCCGCTATTTTTGGCGCCGCATATAAGAGAAATAGGAGGCGGCGAAGTGAGTGAATCGTACGCCATGGAGTGTGCGGCGTCGGACCATTCTTCTGGAATGTATACGTTGGGTGATAGGTTCTCCGGTTCAGAAGGGGAAGCCATTTCCTCTCTGTTTCTCTGTATAGATGATGCGCAGTCTTTATGCAGCAGAGTAAACCAAGCAAAACGTGTATATATATATATATATATATATATATATATATATAGAGGCACGCGAATTTCGTGATTTTGCACGAAATATTCCTGAGTTTCCATATAGCAAAATGCAATTTTCACTTGCTTTGGAAGAAAAAACGTGAACCAAGGGGAGTAACTGAAAGCTAAGAAAGAATTAAGTTACAAGAAAAATAACATTTTTAATTTATTTTTTTTTGCCTCACTTTTTAGGCTTTTACACACACACACACACACACATATATATATATATATATACCTTAAAAAATATATACAAAAATTCAGTCACTTTTAAAAATTATCTACAGATACAGATATTGACGGCATATTTTTGAAACTTTAACAAGAAAAATGTCCTCGGTGATATATATGTATATATAAGATACGACGGATACTATGAAAATTTTTCTTTGAAGTTTTTTCTTCTTTTTTCTCACTTCTTTTCTCTTTTACTTGTTAAATTTTTTAATAAATAAAATGAAGGAAGAAAGAAATAAAGGGGGGAATACAAATAAACCCTCCTTAACCACCTTAGTTTTTTTTTTCTAGAGATAATATTAAAAAAGTTAATTAATTAATTTAGTCTATTCTTTTAAACAAAATTATATAACATGTATTTTTTTTCAATAAAACTCCCAAACAATATATGTGAATAATTTCATTTAATTCTTTTTGAAACTCCCAAATATAGTCTAGATAACATGAGTATAATAATATATCTATTTATATTATATTAACGAATATCATATACATCTACTATTGAATTTCAATGTGTAATTTACTAATTAAAATAGCACATACTACAAATATTCTATACACTATCCTCATATCAATGGTTAACTCTTTTGGTGTACACTTCATGATTGTAGTCAACTGCAACCCAGAACTTGGGTACAATAAAATTCATTCATATAGACTTGGTAAAAACTATTTTATTTTTATTAGTGATTCAATCATAATTAGAGGTGTCAAAACGGTCCGACTTGGCCTTAGCCCGTTTTGGGCCCTAATTATTTAGGGCCGGGGCGGGTCGGTCCGTTTAAATATGGCCTCACTTTCTTTAGCCCAGCCCGGCCCTATTAGGGCCTAGGGCCGGGTCGGGCCGGCCCTATTTTAATTTTTTTTTAAAAAAAAGTCTTTTAATAATAATTATTATAATGATGTGTTATAATTTATTTTTATTATTAACTAAAATCCAATAAGTTATTTAAGAACTAATTCAACATCTATATTTTTTTTGTGGAAGAAGGAGAGAAACTAATTAGACACCCCTATTTTTAAGAAAATCAGGACCATGAGCAAAAGTTTACGCTTATAATTGTTGTTCTATTTATAAATTTATTGTAATAGACGTAATTTTAGAAGGACAATAAATGACATTTTTGTAAATTAATTAATAAGAAAATCAAATGTGAGATATTATATAAAAGTTATACTACTACTACTATAGTTTCTCAAATTAAATTAATTAAAATTTTTTTAAAAAAAAAAGCAGGCTAGCCCGGCCCCACCCAGCCCTAGCCCGCTTTAGTCCTAATTATTTTAGGGCCGGACCGGCCCGACCCATTTTTAAAACGAGCCCAAAATATATTAGCCCGGCCCTATATTTTTTTAGGACCGGACTGAACTGGCCTTATTGACACCTCTAATCATAATGGATTAATTTCAATGGGAAACAAAAAGTACAGAGAATTAACTGAATTATCCGTGGAGGGTGGACGCAAGGTTGGTGGTTTTCACGAACCAGAATAGCGCGTTATGCTATGGGAAGCCAACCTTACTTATTAGTCCCACTCTCATCGGTTCTCGGAATCATTCTGTACTTTCGTCTTTCTATTCTATGCTTCAATTATTATCACTTTTCTCGGCATTTCGAGTTCGTCTGAATCTTCCTTTTTCCGTTTGAGATTACGGCCCCCAGAAACCAAGACTAACCGATAATGGTGTCAACTTCTCAGAAGAAAAGCATTCACTCCCTCCTCGCTGCCAACCTTAGTAAGCTCAGCATACCTTCTTCTTCTTCCTCCTCCTCCACATCCAATCACGATTTCGACTTTTGCCCTTTCTCCTCCGACGATCCCAATCCATCTCCATCCACTGCCATTCTCGGGAGCCCACAAGTTATTCAGAGTAGGTCCCACTCCTTTGTGGGCCCCTCCCCACGATTCGCCCAATCCTCCAATTCCCTCTTCTTGCTTAACGAAGAACTCGATTCCCAGAGCGAAGACGACGCTGAAGAAACTGATGATGATCGGAGTAGGTTAGGAACTGATTTTGCAGTTGACGGAATCCATGTGGGCGCGAGTCATGACCTTGCAGAGAAAGTGGCCAGCAAAATTGGACCTGGAGATTTTCAGATTTTGAGAGTTGTGGGGCAGGGCGCGTTCGGGAAGGTATTTCTGGTGAGGAAAAAGTGTGATCCATCTGATGGAGCGGATGGTGATGGTATTTTTGCAATGAAGGTGATGAGGAAGGAGACGATCATAAAAAAGAATCATGTGGATTATATGAAAGCCGAAAGAGATATTCTGACCAAAGTGGTTCATCCTTTTATCGTTCAGCTCCGGTACTCTTTTCAGGTGCTTTTTCTCTATCTTGATTCATGTTGAACCTATGAAATTCGTTCATTCTGATTGATTCTACCATTTTTAATCCCTAATTGAGAGGGCATAAATGTATCTAAGGAGAATTGTTCTGTTTGTTGAGACTAGAATTTCAAAGCGATAGTAGTATTGTCATTTATAGTTTTACACCCTGAGAAAAGTAATTGTGTAGATTGTAGAATTCTCTGGACCTGTATTTATTTTCCCCCTTTCTTTCTAGCTAAAACACTTTAACGGCAAGTTCTTGACTTAATCTTTTCTTTTATTGAAATGTGTGCACAGACCAAATCTAAATTATATTTGATCTTGGACTTCATTAATGGAGGACACCTCTTTTTTCATCTGTATCGGCAGGGTATCTTCAGGTATATCATCATTGATTACCCTAAATATTGCAATTTAATTATTCAACCTTTTCTTTTAATACTGCCTTTGGTATGTCTTGAGTAGTGAGGATCAGGCAAGGATTTATACTGCTGAGATAGTATCTGCTGTTTCACATCTTCACAAGAGCGGAATCGTGCATCGGGATCTTAAACCTGAAAATATACTTATGGATGCTGAAGGGCATGTAATGGCGATTTCCACCTACTTAGTTTTGCTTAAGGAATATGCATGGAATTTTTTCACATATCCTTATTACCTGAACCTTCCAGTTTGATTGTATATGTTATTTCCTGTATGTGGTATCGACAACTGATCATTCAAACTTGTTACTTTCAGGTAATGCTAACTGATTTTGGAATGGCAAAGGAAATTGATGAATCGGGCAGATCCAACTCTTTGTGTGGAACCATAGAATATATGGCTCCAGAAATCATACTGGCTAAAGGCCACAACAAGGAGGCAGATTGGTGGAGTATCGGTATACTGTTGTATGAAATGCTAACAGGAAAGGTAATTTTATCTCTTGCACCTTTCATTTTCATAGAGTAGGCGATGTTTATATATAAAGGCGTCTACATGCACAGTTGGAATACATTGGGTAAAATGGTAAATAATCATGGAGAGTCAGTGCTTGCATAAAACTTTTCTATGTTACCTGCTGATGATTTGCTTACTTACATGCTTCTAGTATCAAACAGAGATGCATTTTTAGATACCATTTCCCTTTCCCTCTTCATTTCGCTATATGTATGTGTCATTCAGATATAGGGTCTTAACTCTTAACTGCCTATTCCTTAAGAACAAAAATTGGTCTGTTGGTTCATTTTCACTGTTGGTGACAAAATTACTGATCCTGATAGCCTTTCTTAGTCATGTGGAATAATTTTTTGTTTTATTTTTTTTTCAGTTTAAATTGGTTTCTGGACCATCTGTTTTATATCATGTTGTGCTGTTATGACTCTATTTCCGTTTCTTTTCTGGTTAAGAAAACACATATTAAGCCATAAGCCTTCTGTTTTGCTGCCATCTAGGAGATTCATAAGGAGCCCATATTCATAAGCCACTCGTTAATATTAGCAACCATAGTCTGTTTCTGAGACATTGACCTGTTCCTATGTCACAAAATTATCGTTTTCAGAGTTTGCTGATTTTTAACTTCCTCTGGCAGGCCCCATTTACTCATGCTAACAGAAAGAAACTTCAAGAGAAAATTGTTAAAGAGAAAGTGAAACTTCCACCAATGGTTAGCAGTGAAGCTCACTCTTTGCTTAAAGGAGTAAGTATACTAATAGTATTCTATCATCTTCCTTTTTTCTCTTTAATCTCTCCTTCTAATAATATAAATAAAATTCAGATACGTTTGTTTCCTAAATACAGGGCAAGGATTTCCTTTGTATGCTTCTGAATCTGAAATACACCATCTTGGTGTTCAGTTGGTTATTTTATAATGACACTGATAAATGAAATGAAATGAAACTTATATGTCAATGAAATACCAATACACCATGTTGAGAAGTGCATTGCACATATTAAATTCATATTTCCTATAGCCATTCATGACTGAAGAATGCATGGATTAAACTAACAGATCTACACTCTAAAAATTTATATCTAATCCAATTGTTTTATAAAATGGTTTTTTTTAAACCGTAGTATTTAGATGTATACTTTTACAACAAAAATATGTTTTTTAGATATGTACAACACAAAAAACTAAACATTTCTGTTTACTTATTACAGTTGCTGCAAAAAGATCCGTCAATAAGGTTAGGCAATGGACCAAATGGAGATGAACAGATCAAAACTCATAAATGGTTTCGGTCAATCAATTGGAAGAAACTGGAGGCAAGAGAATTTCAGCCAAAGTTCAAACCAGATGTGAATGGCATAGACTGTACAGCTAACTTTGACCAATGTTGGACGGCAATGCCTCCTGTTGATTCACCAGCATCCACACCTACAGCTTCTGACCATTTTCAGGGCTACACTTACGTGGCACCAAATCCTTGGCTTTCATCTGGCTAGACTGAAGGATCTCAAAGCCCAAAATTACGTGTATATGGACGGATCAGAGATAGAAGAGTGACCTAAAGTAGACTAGCCTCACTGACTGCAAGCTTAATTATTTGCTTGTAACTTTGTAAGTAACTTAATTCTTCTTTAAGATGAAACCACGCCCATCTCTGATAGTTGTATGTAAAAGAGTAGGCTCTTGGCAATAATAGCTATTGATTGAACTCATTAAAGTGAGTTTATCATAAATTCTTGCACCCAACATAATGGAAAAATGATTTTATTTTTCCTGCATCAAGAGTCTTGAAAAAAGATGATCGGATTTGATTTTCTGTTCAATTGAGTATTGAATACTATATAGTTCAGCTTGAGTTGGTCCACTTATGAGTTAAATGGAGTGAGAAGCAGACGTGTATGATATGACACTGATACTTTGCTAACTCAAAATATTTGAAGGAGTTTACATAAATTCATTCTTCCAGAAGATAAAATCTAAATAAACATAAACATATAACTAAAATTATACCCCATATTCTTTCATTCATTATTAATTTTGCCTATTTTTCTCTGTTTCTGTATCGTTGGCTTCCTTACTGCTTTACAGATACACAACACTTTGACATAGACATGTACATAAGGGGGATTCCTCAAAAACGTCCTCTATAAGGAAAGAAAGACAAAGGGATGACAATGTTTAACCAATAGTTAATAGAAGAATTGAGTAAGTGATAGATAGTGAGGAAGAAGCACTCCCAAAGTATCAGAGTAAATAAATTAAGCAGTATCCAAGAATCTTGTTCCTCCCCCACGAAACCTACCTCACCTCTCTAACATGTGGCTATGATTGATAAATACAAGCAACACATTCTCTAGACATATATAGGACTGACCCAAATTCTACTTTGTCACAAAATACAAATTTTCAAAGCGCACTATCTCAAAATTAATAGTCATGTATGCTATAACCAGCGTGCACTTGTCAATCAGAGATAAGTATAAGGAAATAAGATTCTGTCTATTACTAGGGGATTCTACCCTCTGCACTGAACCTTCATTTAACTGGAACTTGATATGTTCTTAGATGAGAGCCTACACCAAAACAAAAACAACCCAAAATTACAAATTCCCCCATCACCATCACTACTTGATGCTTATAAAATCATTTTGCTTCCCCTTTTTTTTCTTCCTCTTGCAACAAACAATCTCTTGTGTTACTAGAGAGACCTAATTGACCAACAGAAGCATGGATAGCAGCAGAGGCAGCAAGTTGAAGAACGAGAAGTGTCTTTGTGAGAAATCGATGGAGGTGGTAGCAAACATCATTAGGCTCTCTTCTTTTTCTATTGCTCGCAAGGCTCTTGGAACCACTACCACTTCTGGAAAGGCTTCTGCGAAGGACCTTTCAGTTTCAGGGTGTGATTTATATGGTGATATGGTCCCCGAGAAGGAACCATTGGTTCATCATCATCGTCATCAGTTGTACGGAAGCAAAAGATCAAGAGAGCCACAGAGTCGCGCCAACCCCACATACGTGACCAAGCCAGTTCTAAGCAATGGATCCAATTTCCATGTCATTCATGAAGAGAAAGCCCACTCTGTGCAAAAGAAAGAAGAGAGTGTTGATCGATTGGCTTCTGAGTATATTAGAAATATCCGTAAGCAGCTCGGATGTGGTTTATAGATAGGATATAGAGAGGCTTCCCCTATGTGGCTCTATAACTCTCTCTCTCTCTCTCTATATATATATATATATATATATGTATGTATGTATGAAAACTACTTCCATATACAGAAGTTATTGAATTTGCAGTCTCTGGGCAAGTATTTACATGAAGCATTGTAATTAAGGTCCCATTAAATAAATGAATGTGTAGTTGCTGAAGTTATAGTGGTTCAAAAATATGACTGCAAAAGCATACTCAACATTGAAGCTTCTCATTAACTGGGTTTTTAAATTTTTTTGCCAATCAGAGCAATGAATGATCAGAAGCACAAAAAAGAATGAAAGCATAAAACTTTGAGGTTGGTCCTCTAAAGTGTGACTATGAACTCCCGTGAAGTGGACTGTTCTATATATAAATTAATCTCTTACCCACTAGAAAGATGTTCATATTTAATGACATATAATTTTAATAATAATAATAATAATAAAGTCTCAGAAGAAAAAAGAACCTCATGAGCTGTGAGAGTATTAAAAGGCTCAATTATACATAGATAGAATTTCTTCTCCTTAATAAGCTTCGTTTCATTATCAGGAGCAGTGTGAAATAGATAACGTGTTTCTTTGCTCTATGACCAGCATAATAATGTTTACTCGTCTTGATTTCAAGATTTGGGTATGATAATGTCTCTAGCTCTAAATGTTTTAAATAACTATATTACTCAGAGGAAAAAAACTTATAATTGGTCGTTTAAAACTTTATTGTGTGTGTATACATATATATATATATATATATATATATATATATATATATATATATATATATATATATATAACTTGATAGAAAAAATATAAATATTTATATCTAAGTTTAATTCTTATCCAAAGCATTATCTTGTGTTTGGTTACACAGAATAGTTGTGCAGGCATCATGCGTGCAGGTTAGTCATCTTCAAAACTAAAGTAGGTTAAGAAGACAAATATTTTGTTCCATCCAATTTGAGGTCAAATATTCTTTTTTCAATGGATCTTTTTTATATGGACGGAATTAATATAGCAAGAGAAGCGTGAAACAAAAAGCTAGTTAACTCTCAAAAGTCAAAAGAATGAATACTAGAATGATCGAAACTGTATTACTCAATATTATCCTAAAAAATAAAATTTAGATTCTATTTATAGAGCTAATATATGCTGAAAGAGGAAACAAAATCCAATAAAATATGTTAATTCAGATATTTCAGATGAAAAAAAAAGAGCCAATTAGACTATATCTTATTTGCATAATAAAATATGTCCATGATTGAGGAGAAATAAAATCTTACTTATAATGTACTCTATTGAAACAATTTAATATTCCACGTCCAATTGAGGTTGGATTTAAATATCTACGGAAGAAGCTAATCTCTCAATTTACGTTAAAAGAAATATTTGCATTTAATGTCTAATATTATATTAAATAAAATTATCTCCAATTAAAAAAAAAACATAATCTTCCATAAGTATCCCAAAATCCATATAAACGAGGCAAATTGTATCCTAAAGTTGTAATGATTTTTCCATCTCATATTCTTCTCATAAAGTCAACAATAGCATGGCGTGCTTATTCATTTTCTCATTTACTATTACCTTTTAAGTAGGATAGAATTTATTCAGCAGTATTAGATAGAAAAGGATCTATATTGCATTTATTCTTCCAGATATTTCTTATTAGTTCAAGCATCTTGGAGAAATAAGGCAAACATATCGCAGTTACAACAATCCTGGCATATAGCTGGACAAGAAAATCTTATCCTATATTTTTGGTGAATTCTTTTTTATATTTTAAATCACTATTATCTAAATATTTATTAAATTTTAACTAATTTAATTTGAACTAAAGTGAATCTTATAACGCAATAGAAGCTTTTCAGTTATGTGTTTTTTATTTGTAAGATTCCAACTTGAAATTTACTTATACCTACCAATCATCTACCCTTCAAAATATTTTCGGTAAAATTATTAGGCCCAAAAAGAATTCCCGTGACACACGACTCAAACACAGAGACATCACCCCAGAAATAAGACGGAAATTAAGGTGATCTCGAATAAAGTCAAACAATAGATGCATGGCCCATAAACCAAAGTATGAATTTATGATAGACTACAAAAACAAACAGTCAGCCCCCATATGGCATTAATGAGGAGTAAGTTCAGTCATATTCACGAAAAGTAGAAATTATTAAAAGAACAGAAAAAACATGTCTCTATACTAGTTGGAAGACACAGACCACCGACCGTAAGATCCATGTTAATATTTTCCCCCCACTGAGCTATAGTAACTACTCGAATGTGTAGTCCACATCCTATTTCATCAGCAATGAACATGCAGTACTTGTTATTTTCATTCAATTACATCAACTACAGACATAAAACGGCCAAATAAACAAGAATCTAAGGTCATACCATAAGAATACAACAAGAACAGGACAGCACCTTTCCGGGGTCTGTACAACAAACAGAAGGATTAAGTTTTAGTCGCGCTACTTGCATTGCCTTCTCTAACCTATAGCCTTTCCCTTCCAAATTTTACTGTTTCTCCCACCAGAGAAGAGACAGGACATTAGACATAAATATCACTGTGAACCCAATTTCTGTGAATATGGACCACCATCATAAGTTATATCCTTCTTAAGCAACACTTATGATGTTATCTCCATTGTTGAAACAAGGCATCACACTTATGGATGAATGCCTTGATGAAGTCTGTCTTTGATCAGATGACAAGGATAGCCCCAGAGACAACATTGGTGGATCAACAGGTGAACTCGAACTTGAGGCGATATTAGATGCTGTGGAAGCTTTAGGATCAGGAACAAATGGAATTGAACGGACTAGCTGGGGTGGCCCATTGTGATCTACAATTCCTTGTCCCAGAGTGAGTTTTTCCATTGGATTCCCAGCTGGCACTGAAATCACTCCAGAACCAACGCCCATTGAATATACTGGCATCAATGGAAATCCATTGATGTTGCTAGTTTCAGAGGTTGCAGGGCACACAGGATTTGAATTTGATGCATAATCTTGATGCTGGATCTGTTCATCTTCCATTGGGGTTGCAGAGACCTGACATGGAAAATTGATAAGATCATGAAAAATTTTGAGACTTACTTGACTAGGCCTACCAACTCAACTCTTTCAAATATAGGATACCGAAACCTAAAATCGAGTCACCCTACTGTCTTCAGCTTCTCTTTAAGTACCAATAAAAACTAATTAAGAAATACGGAACATCAGATTCAGATGTAATATTCTTTTTTGCTTCCCTTGTGTTAAAGAAACAATCTCCAGCGTGACTAACTTTTGGAAGACTACGGAATACACAGCACCCAATTAACACTCTATTATGTTGAAATTTGACTTGGAATTGGAATGACTAATTCAACATCAGTTCAAACTAAAGTTCCCGTGTTGATTCTCAATTCATTTGATTTTAAAAGGGTGAAATGGTAAGTATTGACTAGAAAACGGTACGGATGTGGAATTACCGTGTCGGTGGTGATGTCAAAAAGGCTGGATCTACGGCGTCGGCGATTAAGATTGCTTCGCCGGAGAAAGTACTTCTGAGCGTGGCTCGCTACCTGTGTTGGCGTCCGAGTCTTCACGTAATTCCTTGAGATCCCTCTCCAATCACCTTTCCCAACTTTCTGCAATCCCAGCAAGAACAGCTTGTGCTCTTCCTCCGTCCATGGAACACCTGCTCATCAATTTGCAAACTAATATAAATAACTACCATAAAAGTAAAAAATCAACATCAAAGCAAATCAATAATCATATTTCATTTCCGACGAAGAAACACAGCTCATTGAAGAACTCAACCGTTTTTAGATTAACGTATACATAACGACACTATTCGAATCAGCAAGAGTTTTCTACGGAGCGATCAATTTTGCTAATTATACCAGAATCCAATCAAACAAACAGACAGACAAAATTCCTTAAAATAATAAACCGTGGCGAAGAAAACTAAAGCCGATCATCGATCAAAGACGACGGCAAGCATACCTCGCTTACGCTCACGCTCGCGATGCCTGGCGGAATTGTGAGGAGCGGCTTCATCGGCGGAGGCATAACCGGCGGTGAGAGCATCTTCCTTATTAGTATTGGAGGCATCCTGAGGATGCTCGTACTGAGAGAGATTATTCATACTGACGCTCTTCCTCATGGAATCAACGACAACCCTAACTCCGAAGAGCATGATCTCTCCGGAGGCGGGAAGGGAACCATCGCAGTCGCCGGAGATAGGGGAATCGGCGAGGGCGGACGTAGGAGACATCTAGGGAAGAGAATCGGGATGTGAGAGAATATTGATGGTGGATGGATGGATAGTGTGGTGGGAGGCGGGAGAGAGAGAGAGCCAGAGAAAATGCGATGTGTGGTGGTTTGATATATATAATAGAAATAGAAATAATAGTGGAGAGATACGATACCGAGACACTGATTAGGTGGCACCATGTGGATCGAGCATGATCAAAATTAAAAGGATAGTGGATTTTGTGTGTGCGCTTAAATACGTGCCTCTTTTTTATTGGTTTATCTGCCACCATCATGTGTTTTATTTTGTCTCTTTCCTTAATCTATATTCTATTATCTTCATGGATAAAAGTTCAATGGTACCGTATCATTGAATTTCAGTGAATCCCTCCAATCATGTAGTGCCATTTGTTAATATTAATAAAAATTCACATTAATTAGGGTCCACCTTGAATGGTTTAGGGACCAACTAATTGGAAAGATGTACTGAAGTTCAGTACTACCGTACCACTGAAAATCTACTCTATCTTCAGACGATGTGGTGCTGGTGGCCTATTAGTTTTTCTTTTTTTCTTTTTTTAAATATATATTCCTGTTATCTGATTCTGCATATATATATATATATATATATATATATATATATATATATATATATATATATATATATATAGTTTTTTTTAAATAAACTCAGGTGGAATAATTATTTCGGAGATATTTTTTAAAATTGCAAAATCTCTTCATTTTCATTGTGTTTCGTCACAAAAGGGAAAGTAATTATGAGAAGTAAAATCCTTCAAAAAAGAATTATGAGAAGTAAAAAAGATCTGAGACACAGAGAGTATACTAAATGCCGCAGCTGTTTAGGAGGGCATGTTTTTTTATAAGAAATATTAAAAGAAATGAAAATAAAAATAGTGGGGCTTACCGGGTTTTACTTACTTTTTACTTTTTCATTTCTATCAACTTTAAAAAAAAAAATACAAAATACCTATTATACCCCTCTGATTTGACATGATTTGACACAATTATAACATTTTTTTCTTTTTATTATTTTAATATAAGGGGTAAAATGGTCATTTTAATACATTCCCTTTTCATTTCCATTACCAAACTTTTACTA
This sequence comes from Senna tora, assembly GCA_014851425.1. NCBI lineage: Eukaryota > Viridiplantae > Streptophyta > Magnoliopsida > Fabales > Fabaceae > Senna > Senna tora. The sequence goes on along the minus strand of CM026271.1, from coordinate 5,275,544 downwards.
CTAAATACAGAAAACGCATTTCGTTTCTGTTTCCATTTTCATTTCTGCGTAAAGAACGTGTCATAAATTTCCTTTAAAAAATCTATATTACGAAGGAATTAATTATTGTACAGTAAAAAATTTTGATTAAAAAATTCCTTTTTTTATATATTTATCTATTGAACTTTTAACGAGTAATAAGTCTATTTGTTTAAAAATATCGCTACAATATAAAAGTATTAGATTTAATGAAAAAATTAATATCTCACAACATATAAATTAAAGGTTGGAATTTACATTAAGAGAATTACTCACATTTAGGATAAAGGTTAAGTACTGCGATACTACTAAATTTTGGTGTACTCCTTCAATTATATAGTATTATTTGTTAATATTCATACAAATTCATTTTGAATAGATTAATGATCAAATTATTGAAGGAATATATTAAAGTTTAATAATATATTGTATTACTTAACATTTTTTCATATTTAATAAACAATCATAATTATCTTTAATAGAAAAATAAATGAAGAAATTGTAAAATAAAAAAAATACTACAATGTAATTAATGTGATGTGCATACTTTTTATCACCTAGCCTATAAATAATTAATGCCATTTATTCCCCCCTTTGATTCAACTATCAAGAATGACCCATTGTTATGAATTTATGATGGAATTTTTTCAGAATTAATTTGGTCGGTGAATGTTGATATAAAATAATATCTACGTTAACTGAATATAAGCAAGTGCTTCTGAATAGTGAATACATTAGAATTTTTATTTCTTTAATTTTACCAATCTTTAAAGAGGTTGACTTCCTATACGTTATGCAATATGCATCATTAATTATTACACACAGCAGAGGACATGACATGTTATTATTCACTATAAATGCACGCCTATTAATTATAAAAAGCATCAACATGAGAAATTTTCGGGAAGATCTAATTTAGTATATATTTTTTACTTAAATTTAGTAGATATTAGTAAATTAAATTAATTCACAACAAAATATTAGACATTTTTTTCAATATATATGGTTTCTTTTTGGCGCGATCAATATATATATATACCTTTAATCCACAAGTGAAACAAATTTGAGTTCCATAGGCGAGTGGGTGTGAACGAATTGCAATAAAATTATCTTAAAAATGGTTTACAACAAAAGGTACAAAATAAAAATGGTATCCAAATTTTTTTTAAAGTATCAAATCAAATCATATTATAGAAAAGTTAAACAGTACTTACAAATTACAATTGTTCAATTACTCCAACCCAATAATACAAACAAAAATAAATAAATTGTAAACATTATTAAATTAAAAAAACAAAATAAAAACCCAACTGATTCAAATTTATTAAAACAAACTAAAATGTTTATTGCTGAATTATCTTCTCCTTTCAAATAGCAATATCCGAATGACAATCACTACAAGGAGATTACAATGCTTATTTAAAAGCACTTAGCTTCTAGACTTTTTTTTTTTTCCATGACAGTATATAAGATGATTTATAAATTGAATAGGTTACCACTACTCCTCTAGTGTGAAGATAACATGGGATCCACCATTACAATTTTATAATAAAAAACAAGAAAAATCTCGTTACCATCTAACAATAACCTTAAATAGAACGTTTCGAAAATGACACTATATTTTTAATTAATCAATTATCACTATTTGATATTTTTTATAGTAATTTACATGAATTTATTTAATACGTAAAAAAATTTAATTAAATTATTATTTTAATGATTATAATCTTGCTCAATTATCAATTTGATTTTTTAAAATTATAATTAAATCCTTATAATATATTTAGTTAAAGAAAAAAAATTGTTTTTTTACTATTAAATTGTTTATGTTATGTGAAAATTAATTTATGGTAACTATCTACTATCTTAATATTTTAAATTACACATTTTAGTGATGCCAATAAAAAAAAGGTAGAAAGTATATGATGGAGTGAATGAAATTAACTTATACTTGACATACCATAACTAAGATATAATCAGATGGTAATAACAATGTGACACAAATAATAATAAGAAATTTGTATTCTCTTAACTATTGTCCACTACTTTAATCTCTAAAAAAATAAGAATGGAGTCTTATCCAGTAAAAAAGAGGAAGCTTTGGTGGATATTCTAGTTCAAGACAAAAAAAATTAATATATAGTATTCAAATTAATTAAAGTTTTAAATTGATACTACAAAAATTTAATGGTACAAATTAAAATAAAATAAGTTTTCTTGTAAGATGCATATTATTATTAATTAGATCATACTCAATGAGTTAAAATGATTACAATTGAAAAGCAATATATAACTGAGATGCTTATTAACCCTCCAAAGTGGAATCCTAAAAGACTCAAGTACAAATTTATTTGACCAAATAAATAAATAAAGTGTAGGAGACAAGTTCAGAGCATCCCCTATTTTCTAATGTCCACTATAATCCCTCAACACATGACTAGCCTTTTCCTCATGGGATTAGAGGGCCACATGCATGCATGAAAACTATATTTTAAATCTTTATCTTCAAAAATTATTGGCCATCCAACATTGGTCTCACCAACTTGGCTTTAAAGTAACTATGATTTTACATTATCTACGCATAAACAGGATTATTAAAATAAGCCAACATGATCAGCACCCTAATTTTTCTATTACAATAGTCCTACTTGCAGTTTTGCAGTTAGATTAAATTATTAGTTAGGCCTAGATTTGCAAGAGTATTAGTTGTATTCCAGCTTATTAATTTAGACAAAGAATATTAGAAAAAAAATCCCATCTTTTTCAATTTTGTGACGAGATAGAAAAGGATTGCATTAATTGTTTATAATTTGAAAAGATATTGAAGGTGGAATGTGGACCCTTGGCTAGCTTTGCAAATATTTTTGTCAAAATTTTTCAATATAGGGTCTAATTAATTAGTTGATATATAATAATGTTTTAGTGGTCATTGTATAATATAAATAAATCAACATGTAGATCATAAGTATCAATATATTTGGCATATTATAAAGTATTTGCCAATATATTTTTTAAGGAATTATATATAATAACATACATTTTTATATTTTAAACTTTAAAGGCAATAACTTCAATCTTATTTTTTAAGTTTTCCTTTTTTCTTCATATAGCTTCTCATGCTTATTTAAAATTTTAATTAATTATATTAATAGTTACATAATAAAATATATATGATTTTGAGATCAATTAACAATAAAAACCTAAAATTATATACTTATTCTTTTTTTTTATTATTGAATTTGAAGGGAAAGGAGGAGATTTTTTTTTTGTTATCTCTTGACATTAGTACACCTTTTTTTTCTATACATTATTGATGGATGGTTTAGGCTTTAGTGGTGGGGTACTAATGGGGATGGAGGATAAGCCTAGATAAGACTTTGTGGGGTTCCATTATCGCTTTCTTTTTATTTATTTTAACTTTTTTGTCATTCCCTTATTTTATAAACCAGCCAAAATTCTTGACTTTTAGCACGCAATGTGTTTGTTAATTGATTCTCTCCTACACAAGCTACATTCAAAAATCTTCCTACATACACAGCCTTTTGATTGGAATAGCCACTTTTATTCATTATTATTATTATTAGTAGTAGTATTTTCATCCTTGTCCATAGGGTATTATGGTCTTCTCAAAGTGAAGAATCCCATTGATGTTAAGTGATGCACAGAGATATCTATCTCCAAATTAAAGAAAGAGTTTGAGCCAGCAATAGTGGTGTCTCAAGCTTGAAATGTCATGGTGAAAGAACTATAAAGTGATCTTTACTGGTGACTTTTGCCTCTTTGAATGCGTGGAAGCTCACCAACTTTGTGCTTTTCATGTTAAAAAGTTTAAAACATCAACTTCAATCTCACTCAATCTTACATTCTTACTATTGGACCAAAAGCCCCTCTTCCCTTTTTAACAGGCTTTGCAATTTTAAAGATATGGGAGATGGATGTTTAATCCAAAAGATATTTCTTAGCTTCAAAGAAATGAGGTATTTTGACATCAACCATAATATGCATGTAACACATGGATATCTTTGTATGGAAAGCTCAACTTTCTCACTTCTGCCATTAATTCAATAACATGGGGCGGGCTCAAAAGTGAACAAGAGAAACAAAGAAAGTGCTTGATTCAGTTTTTTCATGGCATGCAGATTGCATTTACATCTTCCTCTAAGACAAGTATTGGGCATAATCTTTTTGGTCAGTGAAAAAAAGAGAGACGGATAAATAAGTTAGATAGATCATACTGTTCACTGAATGACCACCCATAAAAAAGTTAAAGTAAAAAAATCAAACGCCAGAGCTTTTAACAACAAACTTTTGTGTTTATTTTGACGTATTAATTGTTAGTTATCTTTATGAAGGGTTGTGAACATATTAATATTGGTACATTTCCAGTTGGTATACTCAGTAGTGTCACTATTTACGGCTCGAGTGGTGCCATTTCCAATTTTACTCCTTTTTTTTATATCCCTTTTTCTTAGTAATTGAACTAGGAACTTTTGCAGTACGTACCTTTAATTCTTTTCTTTTCTTTTCTTTTTTCTCTAAAAATGGTTTTAATTAAACAAGAGAAAGAAAACCTAAAGCCTGTAAAGGCGGGGTTAGTGACAGCAACGTTTTGTTTGAAACGGATTCCTTCATTCATAGGTCCTCAATTATTAATTGTCTCAATCTTAAATGAAATTGCTTCACAATTTTGATGTCAACCACACATTGAAAATATATTGTATCCCAACCAATCCTACGGGGTCTGCATTTTATAACCCTCTTAATAATAATGTTCAAATTAAAGACATTTTTTTGGTAGGTAAATTAGAGACATTTTAATTTCACAAGCCTTGAAGCAATCTGATTCAACCAAGCAAGGACTCGAGTTTATAAGTAATACAATTCCTTTTCTTTTTTATCTTTATATCAATAGGCGTGCTTATTTTTCTTTATCCTTTCTTCTATGTTCAGCTTCCGTGAGTCTACCATGTATGATCAAGACTGTTCAAATACAGTAGATATATACAATTGCTCATAAACATTAAATTAAATGAGTATATAGAATTGTCAAAATTTTCTCACGAGGCTGCATCCAGTGCAGAATCAGGAGATCAATGAGATGATAAATATTGGTGCTTCCTCTAATTCTTATGCTTAGGAACATTAATTTAACAAATAAGCCCTAATCTTCATTTCCAGTCAACCATAACAGTATATGAAATGGGAAGTGATGAATGAATGTATTTCTATGTTTTAAACTACACCCGTTAGAAGTTCTGTTCTCGTACTACTACTTTCTGTCATAGAATCAGAATTATTAACTTTACCACTCTGCACACCTGATTTAGAAGTTCTTCTTCCTTTAGGAGTCAGGGGGATGTTACTTAAAGATACTAATTTATCCTTTCTGGCCTTTTTTGAAGATGATTCAGTGCCTGTCAGAATTCGCCTCAGCTGTGACTGCTGACAGACAATTCGTCCATTGTTCCACGCAGGGTATGTTAAGGAGGATGACACGTTATCCTGCAGGAATGAGAAAGCAGCCTTTGCGATAGGAAAATTTCGGCCGACTGTGTTATTCTCCATATGGCCCCTTCTGATTAAATCGGAAAATACTGCAATGTTAGAATGCTCTATCTAATAAATAAATCAAATGACATAAATTTCCTACAACTAGTTTGATCTACGTATAGAGGAAAGGCAGACCCAATGCAAGCATGCAATGCATAAGCATACTACTAAGCAGAAAAAGGAAACATAACTATCGTCCACTAAAGTACATTTATCTCAATAAATTTCATCCATATTTAATCATAGCATATCAAATATGCACCTAAATTTGCACCGTAGTTACACCTCTCTATTGGCATCGTTGATTTAATAACAAAACAAAATCAGGATTCAGATCATCGTATTTAATAAAAGAGACTTTAAATAAGTTATATATAGCATTGCTATGTAATAATGTGGAACTTTCAACGTTGAAATATATCCTCATGGAGCAAACGAAGGTCGTTCCAAATGTAGCCCTTGCCATTTTTTTCTTTTTTGGTTTTCTCTGGCCATTATAAGCCTTGCTATTCGTTTCATGCAGATATGCAGACTAACTTTAGAACTACCTCCAAATCAAACCAGATGAATTACAGCGATTATTTTTATATCTATTGATCAAGGCAAGCAGAGACACCTTGGAAAGGAAAAGCAGTGAGAATGTGAGATTAACATGGTGATGCCATTTTATTGTAATGCAACGCCTGAATGAATATAAAACTGTTGTTTTTGTTTCTTATTCAAGCCTAGACTTGGCTAATACCTCACCCAGCTCAAGCAACCTATTCAACTGGAAATCAATGTAGCTGTTCAAGGGAGAACTACAGTAAATGCAATACAGAGCACAAGAATTACACTTTCACCTTCCACTTATTTTGGTTCTTGTGAACGCTGGGTGTTTCAGAAAATGAAGGAGTAAATGAATAAATTTAGTGGCAAAAGCAACTTACACCACAACAACTGTTGCAAGCTGAGGCAGATCCTCGTCAATCATGAACATCTCTTGCATATTGTTCAGCCAAATTGATAGTGCTGTTAATGCACCACCTTCCCACATCCTGCCAGAAGGTCAAGCTTAAGGCTTCAGATTATCTTATTAGAATCAAATATAAAGTTTAAAAAGAGTAGATTTCCATTATACCTGTGTACATCCACAGACCAGACAAGTTTGTTTATACGAAAAAGTTCAGGGAAAAGCCCTCGTTTTGATGCTTCATTGAGGACTCTAGCAGCCCTTTCTTTCTGACCCATCCACCACAGAGCTTCTAAAAGTGTATTATAAAGCCTCATTCCCAATCCACATCCTTCAGAGTTAAGTTTGTCAAAGACGTACTCTACAATCTGCCAATTAGAATCATCATCGTAATCTCCCTTAATCATCTGGCCAATCACTTGATGAATATCCGATTCCCTTGTTGTGATCATCTCTTCAAGAAGATCAAAGGCATCATTCAACCTGAAAGCAAGAAGCTGGAGAGGTCAGATTAAATACCAAAGATAATGAAGCATCGGAAGTAAAATGCACTACATCAAATCCATTCTAGCCACTATTTACTAGTATAAAAGGACAAGACAGCAAGTGAAAAGAGGCCAAATTAAAAAAGAAGATCCCCCATTTAAAATAAAATGAGCAAGACCATTATACATGATAAAATCAATATGTCCTCGCTTGAATCAATATATATACACTTTTTTTTTCAGCCACTAATTTTCAATCATATGATTGATTGATATCTATACATGATTTCTCTTATGTCAAAATGTATTGTCAACCACCTATCACGTCATTGAAACACCATTAATCATCAAGCAGAGTCCAAAACACAAGCACACAGGATAACAAAGTTATAAGAAATTTTATCCATTTTGAGCTCAGATGCAAATCACATTTCAAGTGAAGTTCTTCAATGCCATCTATTCAATTATTTTCACAATCCTATTTGTGGGCATTGCCTCCAGTCATTCTTTGGCATTATAACTTAAAACTAAAGTAAAAAAGAAGTACCGCAACATCTTTAAAAGAATAGAAAAACCATCTAAAATAACAAAACGAAAGCTAACCTCTCATTCTTTGCATAGAGAGCTAGCATCATGCAGTAGCATGTCACACTGGGCAGTATTCCTGATGATTTAATTTCTTGAAAATGCTCCTCACTCTCTTCAACAAGACCTGCAGAGCAGTATACACTTAACACTGCTTCAAGTGTCAACTCATTCGGATCACAGTTTGCCTTTTCCATCTCGACATAAGCTTTCACAGCCTCTTCATATCGACCACCTTGTCTGAAAGCTTCAATCAAACCATTGAATGTATGCACATCGCGTGGTACACCAGACTCACCCATCCTCATTATAATTGCTTCTGACTCCTTGTATAGTCCACCTCTTGCAAATGCATGAATGAGCGAGTTGTATGTTTCAATAGTTGGTGAGTTTCCCACTTCATTCATAGTGTTAAATGCAACTAGAGCCTCCTCATATAGTGCAGCTTGTCCATACGCTTCAATTACCCCAGTGTAAGCCTTGGAACTAGGCACTATTCCCTTATCGTTCATATGGAGTAGAATTTTCTTGGCATCTTCATAGAGCCCTCCCTTCCCACAAGCAAATATCAGACCCTCATAAGTCTCCATGTTTGGTTCAATGTTCTCCTCTACCATATCATGAAACAAAGTAACCACCTCCTTAAAATATCCACCCTCACCAAAGACCTGTATGAGAATGTTATAAGTGCCAGCATCTGGGTCCGTATTGCTCACTTTCATTTCAAGGAAAAGGTCACGAACATCATCATACCTCCCATACCTTCCATACAAATTCAATAGAATACTATATGTTGCAGCATTTGGCACACAGCCTGCTCCCTGCATCTGCCTAAAGACAGCCATTGCCTCTTTGATAGACCCTGACTGTGCATGGGCCTCTAATAGTACATTGTAGGATGTTACATCTGGCAAATTACCCCCAGACTCCATTTCCCTAAGAAGCTCTGAGACCTTCTCGAGTCTATTCAATTTTCCAAATGTCTCAACAAGATAACTGTATGTTGTTATATCAGGAACTATCCCACCTTCATTCATGGTTCTAAACACCATTTCAGCTTCATCACCTAAGCACCTATTAGCACAGGCACTAAGCAAGGTATTATAAGTGACAACATCTGGCTGTATGCCTTCATGCCTCATTTCAGCAAACAGCCCCAACAACCCCTCCCAATCCAACCCACCCCTAGCACAAGCATTTATCACAGTATTGTAAGTTAGTATACTAGGTGAAACCCTCTCCTTTTTCATTCTATCTAAAAGCTCAAGCGAAGTCTCATACTGACCGTTGCGCCCGTAAGCATTAATCACAGCCGTATAGGAGAACACACTCCGAGGCACACCTTGGCTAGGCATTTCCTCGAATATCTCGCTGCATTTATCAAGTAAGCCTTCCCTGCCCAACAGAGTAATCATAATGGTGTATATGTGTTCGTTGGGCTTACACCATATCTGGCGCTGCATATACTTGAAAAGGCGCAGTGACCGTTGCCAATCACCGCGCTGCGCGAACTCCTTGAATACTAGGGCAAAATCGTTCAAAGAGAGCTTGTTCTTGAAAGCGTCTAAGCACCGAGCAATGCTACCTCGAGGAGGCAAACTACTGAGCTTGTTGATTAGCGTTTCAACATCGTAGCTGTACTTGCCTTTCTCTACAGTCACCGAGGGGTTACCAAGGACGAGCTCCCTGGTTTTTGCTCGGGCCTTCCCGGGTTCAAATTGCAGTACCCGGTCACCGAAGAGGAATTTCCGATGGAACAAGAAACCGTGAGTTTTAGAAATGAAAGAGAATTGGCGAAATCTAGGGTTGGGTTTGAGGAGCGAAGAGGAGAAAGGTGAAGGATTGGGCACGGAGAGAGAAGGCGAAAGGGTCATTTTTTGCAACTAGTTCGCATGAGCTTTACGAGACGTTGTGAATAGAGCTATAAATTACCTTTCGATGAATATCGAAGAGAAGCAATTTTCGTTTTGCCAGTGGTTTCTTCCGCTCCTCACCGAATCTTGCAGGGAAATATTTTTCTGAGAGAGAAACTGATATAGTACTAAAACGACGTCGACTGCGAATTTAGCACAACATAAAGAAATTGAATTGAAATTTTCTTCGTAGTAAGGAGGCGTTTCTAACTTTCTCTACTCTGGTGAGTGGAATTTTCAGAAGGTTGCAGCAGGAGGTGGAAGAAGATGGAAGAGGGAGGTAAGCTATGAAGCTATCTCCAGTGAAAGCCACGTGTCTTTTTCTTTGCGGATAACGGCCGAATGGATCAACTAATCGGGCTTCTATACCCGGGAAATGAGCCAGTGGATGAAGCCCGGCCCGAAGGAGAATGAAATATGGGCTAAAAAGGGATTTTCAAACAAAATTAGTTCAAGCGGGAGGGAGAAAGTGTAATGTTTTAGGAAATTCAATTCTCTAAGATATGATGATAATGTTTTTATTTGTTAACTTTAAGATATTTAAATTCTTCATCAGATATATGCAATTGAATAATTATATGTATTGATAAGAATATCAATAATATCGAATGATAAGGACGATAGCATGTTTTTGTATAGATGACCATGCATTTTTTTTAATATCGTACGATATCTATACAAAATTTATATTATGCTATCATCGTTTAAATATGCTTACAATCCAAACTTATTATCAAACGTGCTAAACGTCTTCATCAAAAATCATTACCTACAAAAAGTAGTTTTGTGGTGACTCCTCCAAAAAAGTATTTATCAAGTTTAAGCTTAGAAAAACTCAAAGAAAGAAATAATTTTTGCGGTGAATGATAAGGAAGGGGAAGAAGCAAAGAGGTAAGAAGGAAACGGTTTTACCTTTCACTTACTGTCTATATTGTATTATGTTGGATAGAAGAAGGAAGGAATGAACCACCGCCCAACTGTCAACCCACGCTTCCCAACGCACTCCTATCGAAACGCCTTTCATACAGTTATCACCGAAACGTCCACGTTTATCGCTTCCACGTCAGCACGTTGTGGGGCCCCCTCTTCCCTAACGCGCCGGTGTTACCCGGTTTCCTAATTACAAAGAGAGTAGAGAATAGGTCACAGCGAGGTAAAAGGTTGGGGCTTTCGGTTCCTTCACAAGTCCTAACAGACATAGCTGCTACTTCTGCTGTTTATGTTCACAATACCAACCAAAAAAAAAAAATTAAAAATATAACACAAACTTCCTTTTTCTTCCATCTTGGACTTCTTTGCTCTCTCTCTCTCAAGAACCCACCACCATCAACACCCCCTACCAATCCCTTCTCTATGCATTAGACTACAATGGAGGATTCCGAGGTAAAATGTTTCACCTTACAGCTACCTTAAATTTAATGTTCAAATGGAGATCCTTTTGGGATGTTGGTTTGTTTGTTTGTTTTGATGGCTCGGGTGTTTGATGTTTCTGTCGTTTTGAACAGAAATTGACGGCCTTGAAGAAGGCCTACGCCGATATTATCCTCAATACGGCGAAGGAAGCGGCGGCGCGTATTATGGTATCCGAGAGACGAGCTATGATGTTTCATCGGGAGCTTGTTTCAACTAAAGAAGATGCGCTTCGGATGCTTCTTAGGCTCAAACAAATGTTGGATTCTAAGGTATAATAATCGTTATTATCCTCGAATGAGATTGCTTCTTGTTGCTTGTGTTCACTTTTTTCGCTTTCATGTTTCTTTTCTTTTTTTCTTCCTGTTTGTTCTCGTTATCTTGAGTGATGCGTTGATTTGAAGACTTGGCTGGGGTTCGCTGATTCATCTTTTGTGAAGTGGGTTTGGTTTGAATTCGTTCTTGATTCTTAAAGATTTGATCTTTCCATTTTGCTGGGTTAGTTTTGTTCTGGATTCTTGACTAATTGCTTGCAATTTTTTTTTAGTAAGACTGTAAGGTAAGTATTCCAATCAATTTCAAGACGTAGCATACTATGCACCACCTCAGGAAAAAAGATGACTTGACAGAATTTGGATAATGAAAACTGATAAATTTCTTAACCAAGTCATTAATTTTGTATAATGGCTTAAAATGTGGATTACCTCTGCAATGATTATGCTTGAATGACAATATTATGTAAGTTCAACATGTCTTTCCCTTAATATCATCTTTAACTTGCCTCTTCATTTCTTATTTCATTGCAGCGAGGGGTTTAGTAAAACTTACATTCTTATGATCATCTTTTGATTTTCAGGGTTCTGCTTAAAAGAGCTTTCTTTAACAATCATAAGGAGTACTTGCTTTGAAGTATTAATTTCATATGAGAAAATCTATGATATATTTTTCATTCAGTGTTAGATGCATCAGCTAGCACCATTGAAATTGTCTCTCTGTCCAATGGCCATAAATTTGTGTGTTTATATCTTTTTTATAATAAGGATTATTGTTACCTTTATATGAGCTCTATAAGAGGAATGCTGGAAATTCATATTACTCATTAGGTTAACAAGGTAGGAACATAAGAGGAATATACAGATATGATATAATTTTCATGTATGTTTCATTTTCTTATATTAAACTCTCTTATGTTCTAGGCATATTCAAGAATGAGGTAGAATTATGTTGTTAATTCAATTTAGCACCCAATTTTGATTCACTTATATAAGTCACAACATTGAGAGCTTGCGCGTTCCCAGCAAAGTATCTGAGTTAAATCATTGTAGAGATATATATATTTTTTCTCTATCTCCTGTTTTGTCTAAATTTTGGCTATTTTACAGGTTAGTGAAGCAGAGACAACATCCTCGAATCAGCAGAAGAAAATTGAGGAGCTTGAAGCACAGCTCCAGGAAGCCGAGGAAATAGTTAGAGACCTAAGGGCAGAGTTAAGAGAAGTACAGGATGAACTGGAAAAGGCGACAATTAACCAGATGCATCCGCCCGTTGAACAAAACATAGAGGGTGGAAATGCCCCTCCGGAAAAAAGTTTACAGAACAGACTTGATCCTTACCGATCCATATATTCTGTCCCCGATTCACAGTTTGAATCTGTTGCAACTTTTGACACTAGACATTCAACTGTAAATGGAACAAAGGGGAGCAGTATGTGCTGTGTATCACATGATCACATAAGCAATTGTTACATTCAGAACCCAGATTTTGCTTCCATAGTCATCAGGAGGAAAGAGCCTGACCTCTACAAAAATGGTTGCACTCAGAGAATACGTGCATTTGAAAGAAGCCTGTTTGATGAAAATGTATCTCTTCCAGAAAATGTAGATGATGTACGGGATGAAACAATAGTAAGAGGACATGAAGAAGGTAAAGTGATGTTTGTAACACCTAATGCCAAAACTGATAATATCTCTGAAGTGGAGAAACCAGATGAACTTCAAGCACTAAATGCAGATGCCGATCAAGTAAAAGTGTCATCTTGCAGAAACAAAGAAACAAAACAGAAAAGGGAGGCTCTTCAATCTAGATTATGTTCTCAACGGGGCATGGAAACAAATGAACCCCATGACAGACCTGCAGAGTTTGAGCAGCCAGTCACTCAAAATAATACTGTAGAAGAGGAAGCATTAGTTGAAGTGCCCATTTGCAGAAAAAAGAGAAGATTTAATAAAAGGAAGGCTCTTCAATCTAGATTGCATCCTGACCAGGTTATGGAAACAAATAAAGAATCTAATAATTTTTGCACCGAAAATTCTCCACATGGGTTTCATACTAACTACTCATCAAGGGAGAATTCTTCTATGGTATGTGAAGATAAAGCTTATCAGGATCTGAGGTCTGGTTCACCTAAAGAACCCACTGACAAAATTGCAATGACAGAGCAGTCAGGATCTCAAAATGATTCTGAAATAGCGGAAATGTTTCTCAAAGCTTGCAATTCTTGGAACAAAATTAAGGATGATAAGGAACTGTTGGATAAATCAGACTTGACCGGACAAGAGAGTTTGTCCACTGGAAGTTTGGAGATTCCTACTTGCAGAGAAGAAGTTGAGGCAGCTAATGAACATTCTGATAAACTAGGTCTAAAAGAATCTGATTTAGATGAGAAGGCTTCTTGTCAATCTGCAAATGATAGGTTTATCAAGTACACATTTCGAAGAAAACGCAAGAAGGAATCTCTAAGCAGCCCTGATTGTTCCCTTGAAAAGAGCACTTTGAAAGAAAAGATTGGAGAGAACCAAAATGGTCATGTGGAGCCTCAAAAGTCTTGCACAATCACCGAATCATCTAGGGATAGCAGGCGTTTAGCACAGGTTGCTCGTCAGGTTAGCACAATCACCGTCTTTTGCACTTTTGAGTATACATGTTTGTGTTTGTCTATCCATGCATGCCCATTATGAAAACTAGGTGTTTTGTTTTTATTACATTACTATCCTGTTTGAGAGATGGCTTTAAGCCCAGTAGAAGTTATGTAAGGTCAATCAGTGACAAAGGAAACTGATGACATTGACTGAGCATTGGTCTAGAGTTGGCATGCTCAGATTTGAATAGCTAATAGTTGACTATTAAAAATTTAAGAAGATAAATTATGAATGAAAAATGTTAATTAGTGTAGCTTGTAAAGTAGATAATGGAAGGGGAATTTGTATGTACAAAAAAGATTGAGTAGCTTTAGTGTAGATTTTGAGCTGTTTATATGTGAGCATCTCTCTCCAGCCTTAGTCTTGAGATCAATAAATGTTATTTGGCATGTTTTTGAAATGTTTCATTCCTTTAAAGAGGACAGAAAGGGCATATGGTTTTGTATTATAAGTTTATAACTCTACCTTTTTTTTTTTGCCAATGTATAATTATTTTCTGCAGCTTTACTTACAATTTAATGTCTCTAGTCATTAGATATTGGTCAAATTTATGTTGTCTGTGTATGGCTTGACTAAAACATGCATGATTGCAGGAATTTTTATGATGGATTCCGTATTTTGTGGAAGCCAGCTTCTCTGGCTTTGAAATAGTTTATTTGACTGACTTGTAAAAGAATAAACAAGGAATAGCATATATAACTTTCGTTTTGATTGTATAATTGTTTATTTAAAAGTGCACTTGTTTAAGCTTCACAATTATGAATGGCATTTCAAGGTTTGATTGATAATTGTAAAAAAAAAAAAAGGTCAAACCACTATTTTGGTCCTCTATGTTTCAAAAATTCAAAGTACTCTATGTTTTCAAGTTGGTCCAAAATGGTCTTTTTGCCTCACACCATTAGCCTCTTCCGTTAAATGATGACCTGAAATGCTGACGTGAACCAAAATTCTCGTCAACATTCCAGGTCCACGTCAGCATTTGTCAGAAAAGTGAGGCAAAAGGACCAATTTGGAAAAATAGAGGATTGATTTTAAACTTTTGAAACATAAAGGACCAAAACGGAACTTAGGTGAAAATAGAGAACCAAAATGGTGTTTTGACAAGAAAAAAATTGGTCAAGGTTATCCTAAAATTTGAGGACAGAACCTAACATATTCAATTTTTGTTGTGCAGCTAATATCTTTGTCTGAAAAGAAATGGTGGCAGTAAGTGATCTAATGCTATGAGCAGATTGGGTAGGAGAGAGTATTCAAAGCACACTTCACACAACCATTGTTTCTGGAAGTGGTGTTTTAAGAATGCTTTCCCTTGGTCGATAGAACCGCGGGACATGTTAATAGAATTCTATTATATAGTTACTTTACCATCAATTTTAGAAATTGCTTAGTATTATTATATTCTGTGGAACATAAATTCTATATGTTGTTGCTGTCCTTTCTAGGGCCAGCTTTAGTTGAATGATTGGAATACAAATTTTTGGTGATTATATTCTTGCCAATTATGTTAGCTTTTTCTCTGCTGTGCTTTTCCAGGTATTTTTCTTATTTCTTTGTCTGGCTGGGAAGACGAGGATGCTGCTTTTGTCTGAAATATTTAATATCCTATGTGCTGGTTGTGTTTTGCTGACTGAATCATAACAAACAGGAATAAAAGGTAAAAGAGGCCAAAAAATTCAACAAACTCACTCAACTTATGTTATTATTGTCCACTGAGTTTTATAAACCTGTAACTAACGCCATAATTGTCTCTCACGGTGCACTTAGAACCTTTCGTTTTCTAATGATTTCACCAAAAAGATCAATATTCAGAGAGATTTTAAAACAAAATTTGACATCGAATTATAATGGAAAATAAAATTTATATATGATTTTAGTATTTTTATTATCAAATTTTCTAATCATAAAATAAAAAAATAAATCAGTATTCTTAACAAATCAACATCATGATATTTGATATTCTTAAAATTTTCTTGGTATGTTGTATGTTAATATAAACAAAACCTGGCACTGATGACTAAAAAATAAAACTTTTTTTTTTTGTGAAAAACAATTGAACTCTTCACTTCTCTATCAAGTGCTATAACTCAGAAAAAGTGATATGGCACTACTTTTTTAAGAGAAAGAGCTACCATTTTGAAGCTCCATTTTTTCCAGCTTGTCTATCTACCTTTTTGTTTAGGAGACTAACAATATTTTGTTACGTGATGTTGGAGGTAATTTAATATTTTTTTAATATTTTGCATATCAAACAAATCTTAGGACATGTTTGGTAAGCAGAAACGGAAAGAGAGAGGGAGGGAAAGATAATGGGTTTGATGTGTTTGATAGTAAAAATTTGAAATGGAAATGGAATGGGAATGTATTAAAATTATCACTTTATCCCTTATATTAAAATAAAAAAAAATTTGGAATTGTGTCAAATCAAAGGGTATAATAGACATTTTATATATTTTTTTTAAAAAAAATGTGTCAAATGAAACCATAAAGTACCATTCCTTTCCATAGCCAATTCTGCAAACCGAACGGCCCCTTGCTTTTTACAATAGGATGAAATTATGTTTTTGCTTTTACTCATTCTCACTTTTAATATAAAGGTAAAATGATTATTTTACCCATTTTTATTCCATTTACATCGCATTCCCATTCCCTCCAATATTCTCGATCTTATTCCTATTCTATAGTTAAGAATTTATATAAGCTGAAAACAGTAATATTCATTTGTTGAGTTCCACCATAAAGTCCAAATAATTGGCAACTTCTTATTCTTAGTATTCAAGTCTCAACTACTTAGAACGTCAATCTGGACTTCATACAGTGAGAAAATCCAGGGAGAAGAGTAGTTATATAGCTATCAATTAGCAAACGATGAAATCCTGGAGATACATCCTAGCAACTTCTTCAGCATAACATGAATACAGTGCCGTAATTAACCATCCGACAGAAAAGTAAGCAACCTGAAATTCCTCTATACATTACAGATTCACCCTCTATTATGATAGTGAAATGCAGCCGTGACATGGACTCCAATCTGCTATTCTTGTCTAAGAATAAAACAGATTTGCAAGTGATGTTCTGCGTTAAGAGCCTTCTTCAAGGGTGTAGAGCGATATTTGTCTCACTTCCCTGATCAAGATCTCGCAGAAAGTAAGAAAATTAGGAACAGATAGGTAGCATTAGATGTTGAGCGAAGAAATTATATTTAAAGGGTAAAGAACAGATAGGTAGCACTAAGTGCATTAAATGGTCTCACGAATCCTTTAGATGCATGGCGATGGCTGGACGTGGTACTGGTGGTAGGGTGGTAGCTCCTAGTCTACTGACAATAGAGAGATCAGAGATGGACACAAAGGGAGAGATTGAGACATGAAGTAGAAAGTAAACATACTGTTTAAACCGACTCTTCTCATGTACAATGTCTTTTATCTCCCAACTTTGTATGAACTTCTGCCAGTGGATTTGTGATGAATCCTCCATCACCATGGAGCCTAAACTTATGGTTTGTCAACTTAGTATCAATATTGCCTGTCCTTTCAGTTCTGTTCTGCTTGGTAGCAAGTGAGGGGGTGCCACCAGATGTAGAGAACTGGGAGTATGAAAACTGGCCCTGTGGTTTCCTCCAGAATTTAGAGCTCAAAAATTCTGCACCAGGCAGCAAGCAACATGAATTCCCAGGAGCATCAGAATAAGTCACTCTTCTACTTGATACAGCCAAATCATAAGAGATATCTTCCAATGCCAACTCAAGGCCATGTACACGAGTCTCTAAAGACCGCATTCCATTTTGTGAGCTATACATGAATCTCTGTAATATGAATACAAAGGTTACTTTCAGAGGTGTTCATTAAAAATTTGGCACACATGTGAAGACAAAATATATATGAGTGGGAAGGAGCAAGTAAAATTATAGTAGTTTTATTAGCCAGCCTTCTCTCAGGAGACCTTCATAGTTAAGCAAAGAACAAAGATATAAAATTGTGCAAGGGAACTCAGCGCTCAAGCATTGGGAACAAACCTCAAGAAGATCAAGTAGATTTGACTGCTGCTTTTCAATTTGCAATAACTGGCTACGGATCAATGTTAACTCTTCGCACTCTTTGTTGTTCCTATGGAAATCTTTAGTGACATTACTGATAGCAGCTGAGTCTTGGCTCTCTTCATGACATGGAACTACACGAGATCCAGTTTTTGACCCACCAACCTTGCGCATTTTTTCATCAGGCTTTTTACTGAGAACAGCCCGTTTCAGTTCTGGCTTTGAGAAGTTGCTTTTCTCCTTTTTCCTTTTTTCGGGTATAGTTTCATTTCTCTCTTCAAGATAACCCTGATAAGCAACTGTTGCAGGGGGAGTTTTTGGCTCAGCAATTTGAAGATCCCAATTCTTGTGGTTTAGCTTTCGCAGCACACCTGAACTCAATCTATTGTCACCACTTAGAGAACTTATCTTCTTAGCATTGCTAGCAGAAGAACTATCTGGGGTTGATCTGCTAGCTGGAATGGATTTCTTCCACAATCGAGGCATTACAGAACCAGGACTACATGAATTCTGTGAGACTGGCGGATAGCGCCCATCACTTGCATTTTCTGACCCCAAAAACAATAGCCATCAGATATAGATGAGAATAAAGACGATTACACGCAATAAGGTAATCATATACAAGCAGCCATGGCAACAATCTAATTGATTGCCATCGTAAAATCTAGCTGAATTTTTTTTATCAATGCAAGACATATAACTGCATAGAAATCTTTGTTGAGAACTTAATTTTTCTCCCATCGTTATTTGCTGATTCAATGGCAACATCAAAGCATATACTAGATAGAAACAGTAATACCTTTGGAAGAAGATTGCGATTTAGGAGGTGGAGAGAATTCATCCGAAACATCAGGAATCTGCTTCCATGCTTCACACAACTGATTCATAACTTCCCGAACTATCTTTACCTAAACCAAATAAGAGGGACACTCAATTCACTTTCGAATTACCATAAATAATGAAAAACAAACTCATGATGAAGTGAAACCTGGTCGAATCGACGATTCTCGAAAACCTTCAAACATCCAGCCTTGAATTCTGATAACATATCTCTCTCCACTATTGCTAACTTCACCAACGCCTCGGCCGAAGCCTTCCTTGCCGCCCAATCGTTGTTGCTCAAGAATTCCACCACGCATGGAACCAAATTTCTCAAAGCGTCGTGACTCAAGACCGCACCGGCATCAATAACACTTCCGATAAGCGTCAACAGCGCCGGCTTCGCCTTAAAGCTCTCGCTCTTCAACAACTTCTCGAACCTCGGCAAAAGCTTCGCCAGTCTGGCTGGGTCCGGGTCAGGGGCTGCATCAATGGCAGAACTCAAACAAAGCGCCGCGCCTAACTGCGAATTCTGGTCCTGCTCAGTGAACAGCGCCTCAGTCAACGGCTTCAGAAAAGAAGAAAACGGTTGTTTCGTGATGCGAGCGGACAATGCCGAAACAGAATTCACGCAAGCGGACCGAACCGCCGAGTCCGGGTCACGGAGCCGACGAACTATGTGAGAAAGGATTTTGGAAAGATAGGGAGAGAGCGTATTGCCGTGCGTTTCAGAAAGCACCTCCATGAGGTGCACGCATTGTTTGCGAACCGGTGATTTGTCTGAGGCATTGGTGGAGTGTATGCAGGAGAGGAACACTGGTACGGAGTTGGCATCGAGGCTCCGAGCAATGGACTCGAGTTCAGTAGCAGCAAGAGACTGCGTATCGCGGTCGGAGAGCTTGGTGAGGCAAGTGAATACTCGTTGCTTGAGGTTATGAGCTGGAGCTGAAGACGGAGCCATTGTGATTGCGATTTGCGACTCAGGTGATGCCGGAGTTGTCGGAAGTTAGGAGGCAGAAGGTGGAGGAGGTAGGAATTCCGGCGACATCGCCGTTCAAAGTATGAATTTGCGCTTCGACGTGCTTGGGTTTTAAATTACACAGCAAAGCAGTTGCTGCAAAGAGATGGTCACGGGGTTCACCTGAAAACGATATGTGTGCAAGAGGTGAGTAAACGACGTGAGGTTTTGCTGCTGTTGATTGTGAGATGCACTGTCGTTTACTTGATGGGGATAGCGTTTGGAGGGCTTCTTTATTCGGTTCAAATTTTGAACATCCTAATTCCTAACCATGTTTGTTATAATATAAAGGTGTCTCGTCACAACTCACGAGAGCAAGCGTTACCATTTGAAATTCAAAACTTGTAATTCCCACCATGAAATTGCTTAAAGTATTACTCTTCATAGTTCATAGGCTCCCCATCATTTCTATTAAGAAGTACTTATTTGATTGATCTTTGAATATTTTTTAGAGTGGTTCAACGGTTTTAGAACGATACTAAATCACTAAGTACCTACCTACTTCAATACTTGTGTTGTTAATTAGTGCGCATTAATTTAAAGGCTTGGAATGCAAGTGTAATGGTGATTTGGTACATTATTATTGTCGAAAGTGAGTGAGATTTGGGGTTCATGTTCATGCTTAAGAAATAACAGTTAGGTGAGATTAAGCATATGTTATTATAATGGCGTGCAAATATGAAATGAATAAACTTGTGCTTAATCAAAGTGATGGTTGCTATGCTAGCGTTCAACCTCCACCACACCAACTTTTCTTGTTAAAGTAGTTAAGAACTTGCATTCACATAAAAAAAAAAAAGAAGGCCCGTATATTACCATATTGTGCGCGCGCGAGTTGGTAATAATTAATTATGTGACAATTAATGAGGCAATTTGGTAGTTTCATTTAGCGCCAACGAGGATTGCTAATGTCGGTTGCATCAAAACGCACCACAATTCAATGATGCGCGCATCATAGGTAGCAACTAGCAAGTGAAGTAGGTAGGAAAATTCAATTGTGAGAATCAAGACGGTGCGCACAATAATAATGAAATTAATTTCCTAATTTGGGTAGGATCGAACAGTAAATATCAGTTTCTAACGCCAATCTCGCATTGATCAGTTATAATTCATACTAGGCGCATAAATGAATTAAGCCACCCAACCCAACCCAGGCTGAACGTACGTACTGCGAGTGACGTAGAAACTTAACTTGTTTGGGTGTGTTATATCCTCCTGAAAACGACGTCGCACTATCTGATGGGTTTCCACGTCTAACTTTGAATTCATTAAAAATTAGATTAATAGACACTGTCCAGTCTTAATTTGGCTAGTATGTGATGACCATATATATATATATATATATATATATATAAACGTAATGATATTGATATTGAATAGAATTATAGGCCATTGTGTAATTATGATAGGTGTAGTATATATGATTTGCTATTGAAATTGTAGTAAAATAAGAATAGTTCGGTTGATGGGTAGAATTAGGGACATTGTACATCCAGCAGTCAGTTTTGATGGGTTTCAGTATCAAATGTGAGATATTTTGTTAGACTAATTAAACACAAACAACCGACACAATCAAGGACAAAAAATGAAGTCCTATTTCACATTGAAACGAAGTCATATATACAACAGTATACTATATTTAGCAGAATGTGGTAATCGTGTCCGTTCCATGTCGGTGCATTTCATATATACACATGCGATTAGTACAGTTAACCAAAAAGAGAATGCAAAACTATGCTTCCTACTTCCTAATTATGTATTCAAATTAATAATGACACTTGATAACAACAATATCAACAGTTCAACATGCAACAAATTGTTCCTCAGATGCATTTCTGGACATTTTTTTTACATAACATAGTAGCTACTGTCAAGTACGGTAATTAATTCTTTCGCTGAAGTACTTCGAAAAGTAAAACAATTGATCTAATTAAGAATTTAAAATTGTTTCATACCCAAAGTTAATAATCGAATTCCTAATATTTAATTCAGAATGAATGAATCATTTTATCATTTTTATTTTCGTTGAAAATATAATAATTATTATTATTAAAATATCAGACAAATATTTTAAATAAAATTATTCTTGACAAAGAATAATATTGAAAACCACAAAAAATACAGCCTTTGCAGGAGGCAGGCATTGCTTGTGTGATTGTATCTTCCTTTGCGTATACTTTAGTGATATGTTGTTGGACATACAAAGACATGGCACAGCTTATTTTCTACTTTTCTTAAATCTTCTTCTCTCTAACATCTCTCATATGCAGTGAAACAATAGGTACAGAATGAGAAGAAAATTAGACGTGAAGCACTTATGGAAAAAGAGACCAATTGCTTAAATGCCTTTTATTTTTTTAACAAGACTAACAAGCTTGCTGTACAAATTATATTTTGGTCTGGTACTGTTGATCATAGGCTGATAGGCCCATCGGAAATTCCAGGCTCAAGTTATAAAGCACTTGTTTGTTCTTGTATTATCTGCCTCTTCCATTTTCGGTTCCAAACACTCCACACTATATGGCTGTGTTGGTTTGTTAGAATTGGTGAGGAGAAAAATGAGGTAATTTAACATTCCTTTATATTTTTTTTTATCAAACAAAATTTACTTATTGTAATATGATAAAATTATGTTTTTGTCTTTATTTTTTACTCACTTTTATTTCATTCTCACTTTTAATGTAAGAGTAAAATTGTCATTTTATCCATTTTTATTACATTCACATCACATCACATCATATTGACATGATATTTTCATTTCTATTTCCTCACTCATTCCACCTACCAAATAAGTCCAATATAGATTGTGTTTGGGTATGTGACACTCATGATGATGATGTAATTGAAATCGAGTCAATATTTTATAAAATTGTGTGTTCGATATGCAATAAAATTATTTTTTTTTTTAATTTCATAAACATTCCATATTTCTTTAAATAATAGAATCTGAATTCCTCATTAATAATAGACCATGCATGTTGAATAAATCAACTTTATGGGGGATTTTAGGTGATGTTTATTGCGTGAAATATGTCTTGCTATGAAATGAAATGAGAAATAAAAAAAGAATTATGTGAGAGGGAAATAAAATAGAATATAAAAAAAGTTAATTTAGTATGAAAGAAAATAAAAATATGTTATAAGATTAATTTTATTTGACAGAATGAAATAAAGATTAAGAAACATAAGATACAGATGTCAAAAAATCAAGTTTATTTCTTGTTAATAAGCTTTCACATAACTTTCCTTAAGGTAAATGTAAAATTTGGTTATTTATTGAAGAACAAAAGTATCGTAAAAATGTAAGGAAGAAAATTCTAATTTCCCTGTCAATTTATTCATTCATGTCAATTATACTTATGAATGAAATTCCACTTCTGTCCTCCATCCAGTTCTCCTACCAAACCAGTCATTATGTTAACAATAACATTGGAAAAGAAAATGGGACATGTGTGAAGATGAAACAAAAGTCTTACTTCTTGAATCAAGCAATAAATTTTGGATACGATTACGTGCAAACGAAATAAAATTCTCCTCGAGGCAAAACACACTTCTCTTGTGGCCAAAAGAAAAGGTCATAAAACACTAAAATAGTGGAAAATTCTTTTGCTTTTGGGGAATACACTCATCATTCTCTTCAACTTTCAATGTCCATTGTCTTGCCTCTTGCGTTACCCTAATGTCATCTTTGGTAATTGGTATGCCAAAATAACTTTTGCAGGTATGAAATGGAATAGAGTTCACTAACAAAAAAGTTAGTTTAGTAATTAAAATATATATTAAAAAAAAGATGTGTCATAATTTTTTAAACAATTTAGTATATATTAGTATATAGGGGTTTAAAAAGTAAAATGAAATTATTGTTTAAAATTTTTACTTTTAATAACACAATTGCATAACTAATAATAAATTAAAAAAAGAATATCCATAAAAATATGTCCAATTTAATATTTAGAATTATACAAATAATGATACGAGATAAATGTATTTTAATCTTAAAAATATTGATTCTATAAAAATGAAACCAATTTCATAGCCCGTTCTTATAGAGGGTGTTTTGTCTACGTAATCTCTTTATATTTTTTCAACCAAACACACTTTGTTTTTTGTAATGTGATAAAATTATACTTTTGTCCTTATTTTTTTATTCACTTTATTCTATTATTACTTTTAATATAAGGGTAAAATAATAATTTTATCCATTTTTATTTCATTCATATCACATCATATTATTACTTTCATATTATTTTTCTCATTTCTTTTTGCATTTTTATTCCCATTCATATTATATTTAATATTTACGTAACCAAACGTACTCTTAATTTTTATTGTTTGGACTAATTTTTTCATCCAATAAAATCTAGTATTATAAATTGGCATATCAAACAGTTAATTTATAGATTTTCAGCCCCTTCGTTTAGTGGATACAACGAGAGAATGGAAAAGTAAAACTTTTTTTTCTCTGACATATTTTTTTAAAAAATGTCTATTATACCTTTTGATTTGACACAATCTTAACTTTTTTTTTATTATTTTAATATAAATAATAAAATAATAATTTTAATATATTCTCATTTCATTTTTATTTTAAATTTTTATTGTCAAACATATTAAACACATTTTTTTTTCTTTTCTCTTGCCTTTCTCTTTCTCTTTTTACTTTAAAAAAACGTAACGTACCCTTTGTATATAAAACATAGCCTAAAGCGGCAGTGACATTGAATAAATAGATTGTCGTTTTGAGCGTTTCATTTGATGAATATAAAGTTGTGGTTGTGACCAAACTTCGTGAAACACGTCGCCTAATCTGACAAGTCTTTCTTTCACAATTTTCAGATAACCAATGGAACAACGCCACGTGTTTATAGAAAAGGACATTCTTGGATTATTCCTTTTTAATTTTGCTATTTTTTCTTTTTCTGATAACTATCTTTAAGCGTTGAGAACTTGAGATTATTCTGCAAATTGCGACGATAAGTACGCCACATCTCTGTTAAAATGAAAAAAATATATATATGCCTTCAGCATCTCCACCGAACACGTGTCTTTCGGTGGAGTGTAGTACTTGTTGATTTAGAAATTTTGCATTGCATAGTGCATACCTTCAGCATCTCCACCGAACGCTGCCAACTCATATCACCTAGTGATCATTAATTATGAATATGAGAAGCCATAGTTTGACATTTCCATTTCACCTAGTAATATTATCACTTTACTTTGATAGGGTGTGTTATTTAATGAGAATTAGAATGGATTTATTATTTTTTATAGTAAAATTTGAAAATAAAAATATGAATAGAAATGAATAAAATTGGATTAAAATTAATAAATTATTACTTTATCTCTTATATTAAAATATTTTTTTAAAAAATATCATGACTATGTCAAATAAAAAGGTATAATGAATATTTTACATTTTTTTTATCAAACTTGCACCAAACTCAACAAAAAAATTTGCTCTCCTTTGTGCACTCTTGCCATGTGGGATCACACAATTACTTCATCTTTTCTTTACTTAACTCTGGCTTACGAATATACATGTTTGTACATGTTTTTTAACGAAATTGGATCTGGTACAATTACAGTGCAATTATTTTAAAACACACAGTTTTACTCTATTTTTTATTAATAGTAACTCACACTAATAAGGATCTACCATGAATGGATTAGGAACCATATTTTTATCAATGTTGACAAATATCATCATCTTAAATGGATTAGGGACTAAATAGTTATTAATATTGATAAATAATTTCACAAGGCTATTTAGTGATAATGTTTGTCAATATTGTAAAAATTTAGTCTCTAATCTATTCATATTAGATCCTTATTAATATAAAAATATATATTTTAAAGTAATTACACTAATTAATTCAATTGCGTTTTTTATACCCCTTTCGTATAAGAAAAATATAATTTAAATATTTTAGAAAATATCAAAACTATAATTTTCCACTATGCCTTTTTTCAGATAAATTTGGTACACTGCAAAAATGAGATAGAATTACGGCATACACGTGAATATTTGATGTAACAAAAATAGTAATTAGAATGGGAATGAAAATATAGGAAGGAATGAGAATAGTAATGTGAAAGTGATATGATGTGATGTGAATTGAATAAAAGTGGGTAAATTGATAATTTACCTTTATATTAAAAGTGATAATGAAATAAAAATAGATAAAAAATAATATCAAAAATATAATTTCATCACATTACAAAAAATAAGATATATTTAATATGAAGAAATTGTCAAGGATCCGGAGAAAAGTTCTCGCTTCTCCCATGGGCGAGGGTTCGAATCCCCCTGAAGTCATCTAAAATCCTGCTTTGGTGGGCATCCCTCCTTAGGGAGATCCCTTGGCACCCAAGGGCTATTTGAGTAGCTGCGACTGGGTAAAACTGCTTGCGATTTAGGCTTGTGCAGTAATCTTTTGGGTTGGGCCTCAGTTAGTCTCCCCTACATGTCATTGACGCCCTGCCCGTAATACTTAAGAATGTCTTTCCTTACTATCTTTTTTTCCTGAAAAAAAAAAAGAATATTAAATTATACAATAAATTATATCAAAACTTTTTAAGTAACCAAAGATACCTTAATGCTTTTTCAGTCTTTGTTTGCAACGGTCTGTGTCTCATGAATATGATATATAATTATACATACTAAAATAATAGTAAAATCATTATAAAAAAAATAGCAAAATCTTCAATTTATTGACGACTACTGTCAACTTCATTGAGTGGCCACTTTTATATCTGCTCATCGGTCCAAATCATTTTCTATGAACTCAATCTGCTGAATGCTGATGCGTACTGTAATTTTAGTGCATCATAGCCATTCACTTATTTCTTATGATGCAACGTAATTTCGGCAGTAAGAAATAATATGTATCTATAATATATAATTTATCACCTTGGTAATTTTTAGAACACTAAAAAATTTACTTTTACATCTTGTGATATTTTTTTAAGAGCGGATCTTTAACATTTTCTAAAAATAAAAATTTAGGTAAGGTTCTTTATATTTTTACTATAAGGTTTTTTCAATCATATGTTTTATTTATACGCTCTCTCTTTTATGATTAGTCATACTTAAACTTTTTGTCTATTTTATGATTAGTCATGCTTAAACTTTTTGTGACGTGTCACCTTTATTATTTTGTCACCTAAATTTATAGAGTTAAACTTTACAAGTTATATTAATTATTTTAAATTCTTAAAATGCACAGTTGTTATCAAGTAATAAGAAACTATGATCATTTTTAACAAAAATATTTAACATTAACATTTGATATTAAAAATTTGTTGTTAATAAGTAATGAAATGGGCTGCCTAGTTTTTTTTTGGCCATTAGGGCTAATAACGTAGTTAATGATGATATTTACATATTTTGGCCATTTAAGTAACGATATGGTTAAGATTTTTGTATAAAAATCCTTTGTATTGGTTTCCCGTTTTTACGAATATAGCCTTTGTTTTGTGTCCCACGATTTTCCACGATATTCTTGAAAACCTCTCTGAGAGTCACAATTGAAAACCCTTGAAAATGGAGTTAAGTGAGGGTAATTTGGGAATTAGGCATCATATATAATATCAACGTCCACCCTCTGCTCTCAGAATTCTGAAAAAGGTGCGATAGGAGCAGAGGACTTTCCGTTATCCATTTGTATTCTCTCTCTAAGATTTCTCTCTCTAGATTTCCTCTATTATTCACCTTCACAAATTAGGGTTTTTCCGAATCTCTATTATTTGAATTTGAATCCAGCACTTCAGCCATGGTTTCTGATTCAATTCCCACCGCTCCGATTCCTTCAGCCGCGAACACGAAAAATTTGGGCAAGAAGAAGAGGGTAAGACATTGATTTTCCTATCTTATTTGGCGTTATTGTAATTGATTACTTGGGCATTTTGTTCTATGTTCTTCTATACCCCATTCTAATGCTCTGGATAAATTCAGACCAACAGGTCGGCTAAATTGAAGCAGTGTAAAATTGATGCTCGTCGTGAGCAATGGCTTTCTCAAGGTATGTATTGTCTACGTATGCGTATCAATAAATATTATTGATATGTTGTTTTGCTAATTCTACTCTCTCTTATCGATCGATGGGTGTCAGGTGCGGTCAAGAACAAAGGGTACAAGGACGGTGGAGACGATAATCACGCGCCACCAATGCATGCTAGGAAAGATGG
The DNA here is from genome assembly GCA_014851425.1 of Senna tora. Classification (NCBI taxonomy): domain Eukaryota; kingdom Viridiplantae; phylum Streptophyta; class Magnoliopsida; order Fabales; family Fabaceae; genus Senna; species Senna tora. The sequence continues at coordinate 5,247,656 of CM026271.1, read as the reverse complement.
CAAACGTTCATTGGAGGAACTGGAGATGAGGCCTACAGGCGAGGAGAATGACGGATCTATCCATCAAGACAGCGATTTGGAATCGCCATCCTACAGTCCAACCAGTGTTAACAGTAGCCTGTTGGGCGGTAATAATTCTGGAACACATTTCACTGCTAGTAGTAGCAGCAGCAGTAGTGCTGGATGCTGCTCTGGGAATATCACAGAAGAAGAGGAGGAGGAAGAAGATGATGATGAATGCTTAGATGATTGGGAGGCTGTGGCTGACGCTTTAGCCGCCGATGAGAAGCATCAAAACCTGTGTTCGGAGACGCTCCCTGAACATAAAACTGTTGTGCAAATGGTTTCATCGTGTGAAATGGAATACGGGTCGAATTTAGGAACGCGGGAATCAAAACCTGAGAGTGCTTTATTAATTTCGCCTGCCTCTGGTAATAGCCGAGCTTGGAGGCCTGATGATGCTTTTCGCCCTCAGAGTTTGCCCAATCTGTCGAAGCAGCTCAGTTTACCAAATCCTGACCGGCATTGTGGAGGAGGGATCACGTGGGCTCGTACTGCTCCGCCATATTCATGTCCAATATGCTGTGAGGATCTGGATTTGACAGACTCAAGTTTTATACCTTGCCCTTGTGGGTTCCGGCTATGCCTTTTTTGCCATAAGAGGATTATTGAGGACGATGGCCGCTGTCCTGGGTGCAGGAAGCCATATAAGTGTGAATCTATTGAGACAGAGGCGAGAATGCTTGGAGGCAGCTTGACTCTTCGGTTGGCTCGTTGCTGTAGCATGATCGAAAGGTCTTGAGGGTCTTTTTCTCTGTTTGCTTAAGATGTGTATGTTGGGTCTCTCCTTTTTGCATCCTTGCATGGTCTGTATTCTTATGTCTAATTTTGTTAGCTCTAGTTCTCATAGTTTTCTGGATTTTGAGCACCGTGGAATCAAGCTGTTTCTCATTTGGCGTTTGATTTTATCTTAGGTGCATTTGTTGCTGTAGAATACTCATATTCGTATGTGAATAGATAAGGTGGTATAGAAATTCAATACACTTGAAACGATTACATATCATGTTGTGGCTTATTATCTGCTTTTACTCATTCAGTGTCTTCTACTCCAATCACTTCACACTTGCACATCAAACATCATCACGATTGATTTAACACACTCTCCTGAACTTTTAATTTGATTTCTGCTTGCGTCACAACCTCGCGATGTACTATTTACTGGTTCTGTATATATACACTGTTTAGTGATTATTTTCTTCTATACTTGCAAATGTAAATAATCAAGGTAGTCAATGGTGAAAGATAAGAGAAGTAAAGCTAAGCAAACTATTTTAAGTTATAGTATAACAATCGTCTACTCATAAGTCACCATAATAATCATCAAGGAATTAAAGTCATATAAAATTGTAGAGCTAAAAATGCACCCATAGTGTAAAGCTACAAAGACTATATGTGGTAACTAGAAGGAGAGAAGCTTTACGTAACACCTATGCAGCTATGCTTGGAAGTTCATGTCTCTGTTTGTGTGTTTACGTCTTCTGCAGTTCTGTTTTATTCTGCATGTTGTCCCTTCCTTTTTGTTTTATATCATAAACCTAAATAACATATCATAAACCTATTGGGCTGGGATTTATATTGAAGTGTCAGGAAATACTGAAATAGGCTTGGCTAGGGGTTAGATTGGGTTTTGTTCTCCTTTTCCTCCAGGAACTTCAGCCAAGCGCCCAAGGTGCTTGCCTTAGTGACTGAAAAGGTGCCCAAGGCACAACCAAGGTGAGCGCCTGAGTGAAGCCAATGCCTCAGATAGTGTCTGAGGCGTTGGCCTCAATTGGCACCTTGCCTTAGTGCCTTTATCATCACTGTTAATAATCATTTATCAAAATTATGATTTCATTGTCCCCTTACACGGTTGGTTCTGGTGGTTTGCATTTTATTACGAATTCGCTTTGTAAGTAAGTTGTTTTTATTGTTTTATATACCGATGCTATTTGAACATTGTTTGATGATTATCTAGGAGCTTAGATACTTGTGGTAAGTAAAAAAAAAGGCAAAAAAAGAAAAGAAAAGAAAAAGAACTAAATTTGAAGGCTGATCAATAGGATTTTCCAAGCTTTTCAAGGTATGAGAATATATCATGCATTTGTCATCCCTGTATCATTTGTTGAGTATATAATTTTCTTGAGGTTCTGGGATCATTTTTAAAATTTGTGCGTGACTATTTATCATCAATTTCAGTTTCGCCATCAAACCTTCACTCATTCTCCCTGGGTACAATTAGTTCTCATGCTTTGAAAGTAGTATACGTCTTTCCAATTGGAGGTTTTAAGTAAGAGAAAAGAAACTGACATTATATTACGTTTTTCCACCCAATAGATTTGCACAAAATTAAATAAGTTGGCAGAATTGTATACTTGATTTAGAGGAAATGGGGAGTAATTATGTAGGCGTTAATACATGTAGCACCTTATTAAGTTCTTCCCTGTATTCTCTTATCTCTAATATGCAACATTCAAACATGTCAAACATAAAATAAATGATCATTGATAAAGAAGCCAAATAACTTTCAGATTTTTAATTTGATTATATACAAAATCTTTCTTAGATTTCTATTAAACGATGGTCGAATCTCCATCTTAAATGAAACCTCTACTTAAATTTAATTTCTTAAATGCTGACTTGCTGTTCAACTGTGATTTTGTATTGAATATCTGAGGATTCAAATTTTCTTTTTCTCCTTTCCTGGAATTGGCTAATGGGGGGATAAACACATCCTTGGCATTTTGTTTTTTGGGGGAATGGAGGACATACAATGGTGATACCAAACAATTGTAGATTTTGTTTATCTCTTTTTGATTAGTGATTATATATGCGTCCAACTTCTGTTATCATATTATAGTTGCTTTGTCAGAATTATTTTGTATGCCTTGACTGCAGTTACTAATTTTGGGGTTTCCTGTAGTAAGGACGACGGAACTGATAACATGAAAGGTTTATGTGTTTGTTATCTATACTTGCATTTAGCCCTCTGATCCATTTTAATAGTATTTGATCTTATGAGCAGCACATAACCTATGACTTTCACCTTTAAAAGAAAAAAAAATGTTTGTTTTATCATTTCGTTGTTGGTTTATCCAACCAATTAGAAACTAATCAGATGTTGTTTGAGATGCAGAATTGTTGGATCATATATATATACCTATCATGTTGCTAGACTAGAAGTGTGGATTCCCTTACACATGGTGGGTGTGTCATTTAAATAAACTTTGGGTGATTTATGTTTCCAAAATAAGTATCGGAGACCCAGGACGTGTTAAATATTAGCAAGCCACAACTTTACTATTGTTTCTTAAGACACCAAGCTCCCCTTGAGCTGTTGGGACTTGGGATTGTTAAGTGGTAACATGAGCAAATTTAAGGAACAGTAGTCAGGTGAATGTTCAACTGGATTATGGATTAAATCAGATACCTGATCTCCAACAAAATTGATACTTTTGCCTTTTTGCTGATTGCTTAGTTGTTATCCTTGAACGGTTGAACCACAATAATCTATAGGGCAACTATAGTGTTATTAAGAGTGTATGGGATTTTTTCTCCTAAGCTGCATGTGATGTAGATGAAATGAAAATTATGATACTCTCTCTCTCCTTTCATTATTATGTTGCATGGAGTATTTGGTATTTTAATGAGTAGTTAGTTTGATCAGAGTTTACAGGAGCTTCTGCGCATTCAAGGTTCTGGAAATAGGAAATGGGGTAAGGTCTATGAAGCACTCTCCAGTTTGCAGCGGTTTGGAGTTTATGTTTGTAGCAAAAGCTAGGTTTTTAATTGACAATGCCCATCCAACTTTTGTGGGATAGCTATGCTATAACACCCATGTGTTATTTGAATATGTAAAGCAAGAAAGCTGAAGAACTTTCTTCTTGATTCCTGCAATTGTTTTATTGTTTGTTTTGCAGATGTCTCATAATTATTTTTTTACTTTTTATCATATCCAAGTAATATAAATATTTTCTCTACATGAAGTTAGATATGAATGAGTTCAAGGTTGACGACTGTTTTTGGCATGGGATGACTTGAATTGAATGTTTTGGCAATTTGTTGTTTGTAACTAAATTCTTAACCATGTATTGTTACTAGATTGTGTAGGATCTAACATAGTATAAAGGGGCCTGAATTACAGTTATACTGGAATCATAAGTCACGGTGGCTCTTCCCCCATACAAATGACAACTCATAGTCTGAAAAAAAGAATAAAGAAAAAGCCAAATGACAATGATCCAAAACTAAGATCTCTCTCCTCACACAGCCATGCGTTCTGGAAGTAGGCATTTACTATATGCTATGAATACATTCATCTTATTTTTGTAATATATTCATCTTTGCCAAACAAAACACGCATTTGATTGATTTTTTTAATTTAAACCATAATGTATTATACATCGCAATATAAGAAATAATAAACTACTCCATTGTTTCCAACGATTACCTTTTGCCTTATTGGTAACATTAGGTAGTCCCAACAACCAAAGCTAAGTCTAGATGGATTGAAGTAAATCAACAATAGAGCAGCAAGCAAACAAACTGATACACACACAAGCAGGAGTGATACTTCCAAGGTATATTTATATTCCTTTAATAAGATTTCTGATGCAGGATCCTTGCTGGTGTTGCTGGGGTAGGGTTTTCCACCACTTAACAAAGGTTGATTCCTCTAAGAACACATCCTTGGATAGCACTCCTTGATCATTCCATCTTTTGATATCTTGTTCAAGTTTCAGAACCTCTTTCTTCACATCTTCAAATGGTGGGTTGGTTCTGGTTTTGAGGTAAAGCTCCTCCACCTCAGCCATGAAGCAGGACTCTGAATAAGCTCCTTTTGCCTTTCTCTTTTCATGCTCCAACCATCTTTGGGTGTACCTATATCGTCTTGGCCTGCCCTTGATCATGTAAGGACCTGCCACATCGTTCCTCACATGGCGGTAATAGTTTGCAATGTCCAGAGGCTCCAAGAGGCGTCGAAACTCTGTTCCAAGCTTAATCCATTCTGAGTTCCCTTCAAATTCATCTGGAAGTTCATACCTTTTTAGCATTTCTGTGATCTCATCCCAGACGCCTGCAAGCTCAAGCCTTTTCACATTTGATAGGAAGTCCATCTCGTCGTTTTGCAGCTTGAAGGCATCATAATACCCCCATTTCTGTGTCTCATACATTTTCTTGTATTCTAACACCTTCTTCATATATTCTTCAGCATTTTCCTTGTTGATTGTTTCCTCGTTGCTGGTTTTTACTTTCTCCCATACTCCTGCTGCCCGAAGACACACTCTACCTCTTGTGCTCTGCAATTTATGGATCAAAACAACTAGTCTTTGTTTAGTCTTGAAGGTAACAAAACAACTTGCTTGCAACAAGTTTAGTAATTTATGGATCAAATTGTTAGTTTAGTAAATTAGATATATATATATATATATATATATATATATATATATAGTTGAAGAGATGTTACTCACGAGTCCAAGGTCATTCAAGGCCATGTCAGTTTCTGTAATATCACCATTTGAGCTATTCGGGAATAGAGTAAGCTTCTCAAGCTGGAGCTGGTCTAAGTAGAACACACTTTGCATGGCTAAGCTTTCTTTCAGTTCCTCACCATAGATGGTATGTTCCTGCAGGCATTTACAGGCAACTAGAGCAGCTTCTGCTTCGGTGCTTAATTGAGCTGAGAAGTACAATAACTGCAGAACAGCATCTGAGTTACTTATGGCAATCAGTTTTCCACTTCCAGTGCAGAAAATATAGGTTCCAAAGGGTCTATAAGGGCTTAAAGCAATAAAACTTGCTAGCATTTCTGGTGCTGCACTTGTGTTGTCCATGAGCTTACAGGTAGCATGGCTTGTGGTGCTTGCTGCATTTGTCATAACAGACAAGTAGAAATCAAAAGTCTCTTTTGGGTGGTTTGTTCCGATTGATGTGTCCATGAATGATTTAGATTTGGGGTTGAAAAATTGAAGAACAGGATCAAATTTTTGTTCAAATGAAGAGAGGGGAGCCAGCAAGAGTCTTGGCACTAAGTCATATTTCATGACAAAATGTGTGAAATAGGCAGACCATTTTTCTCTCCTTGTAGCATGAGAAAATATGTGGTTTCCAACTAGAGGGGATCCAAAAGTTACACACAGAGGAGGGATCATCTGGTTGGTGTTTGGGGTTATGTACTTGTCCAATGCCCAGAGTGTTGCAAGAATGGCCACTGCAGCACCAGAAGAGTGCCCTGTGAACACAATTTGCTTTTGTTTTGCCATCGCTTCTTCTACCTGCACATTCAAATTGATCTCTCAGTACGTATATGCAGTTCCTTAAATCTTTAGTCTTTACTATCATATTTTCTAATTGAAGTAAGGTGTGACAGAATTGAAACTAGAAGAAAAGAGTCCTTGAAAGAACAGAAAAAAGTAGTAAGAGAGTGGTTGTGATTTAATACCTCATCTATGAATGATGGCTTTCCTAAGAGGGCTTCAAATCTGTGCAAGAATGCTTTGTTCACAGAAGCAGCTTCATCGTTGCCAATACTTCTAAGTGAGGGAAAAAGATTGAGATTGATTTGGGTGTCCCCAAAGGAGGTTCCAGAAAACCAATCCTTGACAGGTCCAAATCCTGGGAAGCTAATGATGACTTCTGAAGAGATGCTGCGAGTCTTTTCAACAAGGTAGAGCTTGTCTGACTTGAGAGTGTGAGCCTTGAAGGCTTGAGAATATGCCTTCTTGAGTCGCTCTTCTTTCAGTACTAAGTTATGAGCCATGTTTCTGATGAGTTCTTTCTCTTACTACACCTCCAATAACTCTTAGTGATGTATTGTGTGTTTCTTCTTGTTTGCTTGGTGCATCTATAAATAGAAGGTTTCACTTTCATAGGAAGTTCATCAAAATCTTAACGTAGTGGATTAAGGTAGACGAAGACTTTGTGCAAGTCGTCTAGAAATTGATTGGCCCAGAAATGTCATGGTAGTTTTTAATAATAATGATATACATTACCAGGAACGAGTACTAGCAATGTCATGGTAGTTTCTCATGAATAATAAACCAATATTTGTCCAAATGAAATATAAATAAACCGAACCGACCTAACCCCATTACCCCACATATTGGTCCACATTGGTATTTATTTTCTGATAGAGTCAGTCTAGAAAGCATTTTTGTAAGGGCATGACTAACTATGTTCTCACGTTAGTTTCTGAGAATTTGAGGAACTTTCTTTTGTCTCTCTCTCTCTCTGGTGCTTTTTCACATATTGTCTTTTTTTGTAGTGTGACCACTTTCTTCTATTAAAAATTAAGGTTTTTTTTTGTTAATTTAGTTTTCAATCATTTGTCTCGATTAAAATATCTCCCAGCTTATTAGATAATTTATACTTGTCCAAATCAATATCATTCTGTCTCAAATAGGTATCCTTTTGCACGATTTGTTAAAGTTCACTTGATTTAATAAGACATTATAAAATTAGGCGAAATGATGTGTAGATTGTGACGAAATGAAATTTAAACAATCCCGAATTATCAATAAACGACTATTTAAATTTTTATTGAGTAATTTTATCTTATAGATTTTGATTAAGAGAACATAATTAAAAAACTAAATTAAATCATTATTAGTAGTTTAATATCAATAGAGTCTATCTCTAGTTTTAAGTTGAAAGAGACAAATAGAGGATAGAGTTGAATATACAAGCCAATAGAGTATTCTTATTACTATTTAATCCATTTAGGAAAATAATATTTTAAATGATGATTAAGTTATATTTTATTATTTCAATTTTAAAATAATTAATTTATGAGGGACTTTCTTTTCTCTCTTTCTTGTGCCTTTGACCTTTCTTGAAATTTTCTGTTTTGGGTGGAAGCTCTAGGTATGGCAGATCGAAGTTGCTTCCTTGATTACAAGTAGAAATTAAACATCTCTTATGTGATAATTACCTTGTTCCTAGCTAGAAAATATATAAAAAAGTACACAAATTTCATCCCCTTAATTTTGAAAGAATTTTATTGTTTTTATTTTTGTGATAAATACAGTTGCGGACTCCATCTATATCCTAAAACTACGCGGCTTTCATCATTTTCTTGTCAACACCTTGGCTATTACTAATGTCAAATGAAACCAAATTGAAAGTGCTGTTTTTAAACTTAAAACAAACAAAATACACAAAAGAACCAAAAAAACAAAAAGAAAATCAAACATTGAATTAAATCAAATCAAATCAAACCATAAATTGCGTATTAGCAATTCAAATGGCACAATAATATATGCCTATTCCCTTCTCTAGTACACAATTGTCAAAATGTGCTTCAGAAGTCATGTTCAGATTGTTTGGAAATATGAGAGAACCTTCTTTGATGGTGACAAAGGTGGTGTTGATACAGCTTCCACCCTATTAGGCTACTACATTCTTCTTTCCTAGCTTCTTCTTCTTCTTTAGTTCTAGTGTAAATTAACATTTTGGTTCTTCAAAGATGTACTTTATTTCAATTTAGTCCTTAAAAGATGGAAATGCCAAATTTAGTCTCTGTTGCAATTGGTCTCAATTTAGTCCCTAAAAGATAGAAATGTCAAAATTAATCCTTTAAAGATGTAATTTGTTTCAATTTAATGCCATGAATTTCCATTAACATATTTGACAAATTTTAGGGACTAAATTGAAACAAATTGCATTTTTTAGTGACCAAAATATTAAATTACACTCTAATAAGTTATAACAAGCCTAATCCATCATGTCAACAAAAATCCTTTACAAGCTCCATCATCTCTCCCTAATAAACCAACCTCTCACATGTTGTCATGACTTCAGCACGGAGTCATATATTATATGTTAAAGTAATAACTAATAACTACATTTATATATCTAGTTTATTTAGTTCACTTTTGTCAAATGCCTCTTTTTATATTTCATTTTTAAGTTCAGAAGGAATAATACATAAAAAATGTGAGAAATAAAACAAACTCCTCCTTCAATCAACATTGAGGTTTCTTGTATTACACGTTAATAAAATTTCTGATGCAGGATCCTTCCTTGTGGTAGTGAGGTAGGCTTTTCCACCATTTTACAAAGGTTGAACTCTCCACAAACACATCCTTGGTTATTACCCCTTCATCACTCAATCTCTTGATTTCTCGTTCTACTTTCAGAACCTCTTCCTTTACATCTTCAAATGATGTGTAATTTCTAGTTCTGATGCGAAACTCCTCCACCTCAGCCCAAAAGCAGGTTTCAGAGCAAGCTCCTTCTGCCTTTTTCTCTGCATGTTCTTGCCATCTTTGGGTGTATCTATGTCGTTTTGGCCTGCCCTTCCCCATGTAAGGTCCTGAATCAAGGTTCTTCCCATAGTGGTAAAACTTTGCTATTTCTGAAGGCTCCACGAGGCGACGGTATTTAGTTCCAAGCTCAATCCATTCTGGCTTGCTTTCAAATTCATCTGGGAGTTCATATCTTCTTAGCATTTCAATGATCTCATCCCACACACTTGCCATCTCAAACCCATTAAGAACACCAGATTGGAAGTCATTACGGTAGTTTTCCATCTTTGAGGTATCAACATCCTCCACTCTCTTGGTCTTGTTTGCTTTGTATTCTTCCACCTCCTTCAGACATCTCATAAATTTCTTCTTATCAAATTTTTCCTCATTCCTGGCTTTTTGTTTCTCCAACTCTCCAGCTGCTCGAAGACACATTCTAGCTCTTAAAGTCTGAAATTTTAGATACATGGTCATCATAATATATTACAAAGATTCTTACTTTATTCAAAGGAGAATATAACCATAAGAAACTAAAGAAATGATACTCACAAGTCCAAGGTCATTCAAGGCCATGTTAATTGCTGCAATATTGCCATCTGATTCATCTGCAGACAAAGGGAGCTTCTCAATTTGGTCCAACCAAACCACATTTTGCATTGCTAAGCTTTCTTTTAGTTCATCATCATAGATGACATGTTCTTTAAGGCATTTATATGCAATATGAGCAGCTTCTGCTTTGGTGCTTACTTGAGCTGAGAAAAACAAAAGCTGAAGAGCTGCATGTGGGTTTCTTATCCCAATCATCTGTCCTTTTCCAGTGCAGAAAATGTAAGTTCCAAAGGGTCTATAAGGGCTTAAAGTAATAAAATTTGCTAACATATCTGGCATTGCATTTTTGCTGCCCATGAGCTTACAAGCAGCATGGCTTGTGGTTTTTGCTGCATTTGTCATCACAGCCATGTAGAACTCAGAAGTCACAGAGTAGTTTCCGATGGATTCGTCCATGAAATATTTAGATTTGGGGTTGAAAAATTGAAGAACAGGGTCAAATCTTTGTTCAAATGAAGAGAGGGGAGCAAGCAAGAGTCTTGGCACTATGTCATATTTCATGACAAAATGTGTGAAATAGGCAGACCATTTTTCTCTCCTTGTAGCATGAGAAAATATGTGGTTACCAACTAAGGGGGAACCAAAAGTCACACACAGAGGAGGGATCCTGTTGGTGTTTGGTGTTATGTACTTGTCTAATGCCCAAAGTGTTGCAAGAATGGCCACTGCAGCACCAGAAGAATGCCCTGTAAACACTATTTGCTTATGTTTTGTCATGGCTTGATCTACCTACACATTCATATTTATCTGTCAATGATTATAATAAAACTATGAATAAATTACTATTTTGGTCCCTTAAATTGGTCCCTTAAAGATGTAGTCCCTAACTAAATTTGATATTTTCATCTTTTAGGGACTAAATTGAGAAAGACTGCATTTTTAGGGACCATAGTAATTTACTCTAAAACTATTTACCCACTTTACTTTAAGTAGCCTTGACATGGTATCATAAGTGATCATTGCTTATAAATATGTATTTACTATTTCAGAAGATCTAGTTGAGTTATACCAAAATAACTGAAACTACTGATAAATAACAAAGATAGTCTTTTTTTCCATAAGACAAGGAATAGTTGTATAACTAAATCATTCTTGTGAGAGGGTGATATAATGTCATTTAATTACCTCAGCTACAAATGATGACTTGCCCAAGACTGCTTCAAATCTATTCAGAAAGGCCTTATTCACCAAAGCAACTTCATTATTGCCAACACTTTTAAGTGAAGGAAATAGGTTGAGATTTATTTTGGTTTCTCCAAAGGGTGTTTCAGAAAACCAATCCTTAACAGATCCAAATCCAGAGAAGCTAATGATGACTTCTGAAGAGCTGCTTCTGTTGTTGCTGCGAATCTTTTCAACAAGGTAAAGCTTGTCTGGTGACTTGTGAGCCTTTGAGGATAGAGAAAATGCCTTCTTCATTTGCTCTTCTTTCAATACTATGCTCTCTTCAGGACTTCCACTTACATTAGCCATGTCTCTGAGTTCTTTCTATTTCACTCTATAGTTTTTACTTGTATGAATTTCTCATATTGTTTTTGGTTTCTTTCTTGATGCATCTGTAAGGGGAAGGTTTGATGTGAAGTTATTCAAAGTTACATAAGATGTTAGATTAAGGCTGACCAAGAATTTGTGCACGTTGACTTGAAAATGATGGGCTTGCATTAACTAATGATTAACCTTTTTTATACATTTCCAGGAAGGAGTGCATGTGGGAACAAGAAGTTTCATAGTAGTTTCTCACAATAATTATTAATAAACCCATATATGTCCAAGGGAATTACAAAATAAACAATGGCCGGAAACCAAGATGCTGTTTATTATTAATATATTTTCTTATAGGGTGAAAAAAAAAACTTTTTTTTTTCAAGATGAGTCATTGTTCTCATATTTGTTTCTTAAATTATGAGGAACATTCTTCCAATCTTGAGAAAAATAATTTAGACTCTTAAATCTAATTTGGGCTATGACGTATATATCTCTTATACATATTCTATCATAAGCTAACAGTACAGGTTTTCATCATGTTCATGTCAACACCTTGGCTATATTAGTGTTAAATACAACCAAATAAAAGTATAATTTTCTAAAGAAAAAAAATAAGAGTCAATTTCCAGAACGCAAAAATGATAAAATACAATAAATGAATTATAATTTATAAGCCCCTATCTTACTAATCTCTGAGAAAAAGCATTCTTATATTCATATTTGAACACAATATTAGCAAATGGCCAATTGGTAGTACATATTTTCCTCATTGATGTTCCCTGAAAGAGATTATATAACCTTGATCCTGATGATACATTAGTAACTAGTGACCATTCATGTTGTAAATTTACCAAACCGAACCATATATATAGTGCATCAGAAATCATCTTCTGATTGGCTGAAAGATGTTGTTGCTGGCATATTTGACAGAAAATGGAAATCAAAGTTTGGAAATCTTAGTGGAACCTTCCTTGATGGTGACAAAGGTGGTGTTAATACTGCTTCAACTCCTACATTCTTCTTTTCCATCTTCTTCTTAAGTTCTAAGCAAGCCTGATCTACCATGTCAACAAAATCCTTCACAATAACAAAGAGTTGAAAGGGGTTTGAGTTTGACATATTGTCTTTGGACCCCCCTGCTAGATAATACTCATTTGTTTTCTTCACAAGCTCCATTATCCTTATCTGCTCTTCTTTCACAATCTTTAGTTCTTCCTCACATTCCTCTAGAAACCCTTTCATTTCCCTGACAAATCCACCTCTTTCAGTATTGCCACAGCTTGTCATAATCTGGCGAATTTCGGTGACGTGAGCATTCAAAGTGGAGCACAAAGTGATGAAACTGTGATGCTCTATGCTGGCTGCTTTCTTTACTTCAGATAACTCATCTTTTAGTCCCTTTAAGACTACTGGTAAGCCAAGCATCAAATATTCTGTGTCTTTCTCTTGTTGTGTTAGGTTCTGCTTTTGATACATAGCTTCTCTTCTTCCTTCAGACTGAACTACTTGTTCCACAATGAAGTGAAGCAAACTAGTCTTCCCATCTGTACTTTTCACATCTGGTAGCTTCCTAAGAGAGCTTAGGTTGAAACCTTGTGCATTTCCTCTTGAAGTCCCAGCATTCATTCTATTCCCAGCTTTGAGAATGGCTTCTAGGAGTCTTAGAAAGAGACCACTAGTCCTAAGCTCCTTACAACCCATTTCAAGTGTTTGAAGGTGTTCTTTAAGCTGCAATACTTCAGAATCATAGCTTGATCTGAATAGCATTGCTTTCAAGCGAGTAAATGCTGTAGGTACTGATTTCAGGATGAAGTAGAGGAAAGACTCAGCATCTGCTAGTCTATCTGGGTTTCCATTGAAATGCATGATTTTGGATGCTTCTTCTTGAGTAGGAGCTACTTTGGTGAGTCTTTCAAGTGTGTCAGCACTAAGTCCTTGGCCATCAAGGAGTGCTTCAAGGATTCCATTGCGAGAAATTGCAAGAGACTTTAGCACAATTGCTGTGTTCTGGGATTTTCGTGGCTCTAAGATGAATATTTGAGGTGGTGAGTTGGAGTTGGAATGAGCTGGAAGACCCTTGTTTCTTTCATTGGTTTTGTTTTTTGTGGAATATCCAAAGAGTGTTTCTATAAGTTGATCATCAAACCTGTTGAAAGAAAAAACCACAATTGGTGATGTTGGAAAAGGATTCCTCTAAAAGAAGTCTCACATCGATTAGGATTGGTAAGTGAGGGATAAGAAAACTTATATAAATTAATGAGGGCTATATGTATTTCCACATACACATAATACAAGCCTATAGGCTATATAAATTGATGTTCTTTACATTGAGGAGTATTTGCAATTTATCTATGCAAAAATTGCAAGTGGTGAATTTATCCCAATAGAATCGTGTTAATAGGTCTTGAGGCATTGGTTAAATTTTTTTGTGTTCTTTTTTTCTTTTTCTTTTTTTGTGGGTGTGCTTTTGTTGCACATAATAAGGATGTTTAACCCAACAGGAGACTCAATAACTAGTAAGATAACATGGAGTGAAAATTCATGAAGAGTTACCTGAAAGAACCATCATTGATCTGATCCCACACTGTTGAATGATCAACATTTGCTACAACCTTATCCCAGTGAAGTGGCTTCAGCCTTTTTGGGTCACCATCTTTATCTCTTGAGCTCATGTCCACTTTCCCTTTAGGTAAAGTGAAGCCACTACTAGCCTTAGGAGGTGGAGGTGGTAGTGATGAAGGCTTAAATGACACATGTGGAACTTCCTTTCTTGGGGGGAGTGGTGGTGGTAGTGGAGGAAGAGAAGGAGGAGGAGGAGGTGGTGGTGGTGGCGGCGGCGGTGGTAGTGTTTTCTTTTCAACAACCTTGGACTGAGGTGGTTGCAACACTTCTTGTGCAGGAGGTACTGGTGATAGTGAATCCTCACATAGTAGTGGAATCTCCTGAGGCTTAAATCTTAACTCTATTTTCTTCCCTTCTTCAGCTTCTTCAAAACTTGGGTTGAACCAACTTGTTGAAAACCTACTTTTCAGTGGTCTGCCATCTGATTCCATCATATAAAGAACATCAATTCCATTTTCTTCAACCACCAATCCTTTCACATTCCCACTAACTTTCTTTATATCCTCATGGGTCACCCCTTTTTCTCTGAGAAAACTAGCATCAACTTTGTGTCTTTGGTGGTACCAAGATATAGCCAATTTATGGAACAAGTAGAAGAAAATCCCAGCAAGAAATAACATAACTACAGCTGTAGCAGCCACAGCCTTTTCAATTGCATGACTTGGGGTAGACATTAATTGATGAGTTTTGAATTGAGAAGATTGAAGATTTGTATAAATCAATAAGATGACTCTAATGCACCTTCATGTGATCATCGAAGAAATGCATATATGTTGAATCCTTGAAAGGGATATTTAATGACAGTGTTTCAATGGTGGGTGACAATTTTCAATGAGGAAGTTGTAATTGGTAAGATTTGTAATGGTCACTTTAATAAGAGTTATGGCATGTTAGTAGGAACATAAATTTGCCTCAAATAAATTGCAATTCCAAATTGAAGATGAATGAATCCATATATGGTTGGGCCAATTCTTGGATGGTGAAGGGTAATAGCTTTGCGTTGTTTGCAGTGGGTATACAATAATGTCTAAGCCGTCCTAACTCCTAAATCAATTTATTTATTTATTTTTATTATCATTGTTAATCATGGATGAAATTGATGCTTTTTTTAAGTTTAATGCTTTATTGGCCATTTTTGCTTTGTTTTGTTCAATGTTGTTGGACTAGAGATGATGCCGTCTCGCCGTCTCTCCATACTGATTGTTGCAACTTGGGAATGAAATTTATATTTACATTACTTAGAGAGATTTGTCATCTAAATTCCTTAATACAA
Source organism: Senna tora (assembly GCA_014851425.1). Lineage (NCBI taxonomy): Eukaryota > Viridiplantae > Streptophyta > Magnoliopsida > Fabales > Fabaceae > Senna > Senna tora. Next base: position 5,232,386 of record CM026271.1, on the reverse strand, counting down.
TATGAAAAATATTAATTTTTTAATTTAGCAAGAACATCTCAACTCAATATTGACTTTTTCAAACATTTTGTTCATACATGATCAAAGTTTAAATAAAAAACTAATAAATACAAAAATAATTAGACATACTTGTAAATAAATGGAAGCTTTTGGTCCAAATGAGAGTATTCAAACAATTTTTTCGTAATTTAAAAAGTAGAATAAATAACTTAAAGATTTAAAATTATTCTATACTCACAGTCTGAATTAATGACATTAATGTTGAAATAGATGACTAAATTATTTATTTAAACAATTTAAAAAAAATTTTAAAAAAAAATATAACTATTCCTTCCGGTTCATAATATCTGCTTTTTAAGGTAAATGTATACAAACTAAGAAAATTATTGGTTCACCTAAAAAGTAGAAAAATATGAGATAAAAAAATTAAATTATCCTTACTAAATTATTCCTATGGCCAAATTACTCTTTTGGTCCTCAACGTTTACACCAAGTTTAATATTGGTCCTCAACGTTTCAAAAAGTTATTTTAGGTCCTCAACGTTTTTTTTGGGTCAAAATTGGTCCTCCAACGTAACTCCGTCTGTTTTTTTTTTGTTAAATGCTGATGTGGAAGGCTTATGTGGTACACCTTTTCTCCTACGTGTTATATTTGGATGATATGACACCCTCTCTCACTCCAATTCAACAAAACGACGCTGGAGGACCAATTTTGAACAAAAAAAAAACGTTGAGGACTTAAAATAACTTTTTGAAACGTTGATGACCAATATTAAACTTGATGTAAACGTTAAGGACCAAAAGAGTAATTTGGCCTATTCCTATTTACTCTTTCTTCTTTAATCTTATCTTAAAAAAAGTAGAAATAAAATTTAACGAAACAAATTTGGTTGAAAGGGAGTAATATTTTACAATCCCATTATTCTTTTTTCCATGGAAAACAAAAAATCTTAAGGTGGAAGACTAGGAAGTGGCAAGTGTCATTAATTTCAGTTATGGATGGTTGTTGGGTTGGTATGGAAATGCGTATCTTATTGTTTATGAGGCATTTGCATTGATTGCCTTCTCTATAGGCTGTTGCAAACTTGCAAAATATAATAATGCCAAGGCTTTGTCGTCCTACCACAGAAGAGAATCACATTGCACACATATCCCATTAAATTAATAATCGCTGAAAAGCCTACCTAATTTGTACTCACTCTAATCCTCCCAGGTGGCCTCCACAAATACCATCAAAGGAATTTTTGGATGGCAAATATTAAGAGGTATTAAGCCCAATTCTTGAGTCTATTATGAGATATAAGTTATTTTAATTTTTTTAAAAAAAATTAGAATAAATGAGAGTCTCACTTCTCATAATATTATCTTTTTTGGGATAATTTCATCCTAATTATGTAATATATTATCTTAGATAATATAGTTGAATAGTATTATTTATTATAAATAACATATGAAATATAATTATGTCATCGCATCACATCACATCACACCTTTATTAAATTTTATTTTTTCATAATAAGTTTTGATTCTTAATTGTTTTTATTTAGATAATTGTTATTTAAAATATTTTGTTTAACATTTTAAAATTTAATTATTTAAAATATTTAGATAATTTCCATTTAAAATATTTTATTGGATGAAAGATTATTTTTGCTAATTATAAAAAGTAAAATAGACATTTAATTGTTTTTTTTTTTGCATAGAATAGGTTTCAATAAAGTATTGAGTAAAACATTATTTTGGTCCTCCACAGATTCCTCTTTTATTAATTTGGTCTCCCACAGATCAGTGTTATCAATTTGGTCCTCCACAGATCAAACTGTTAGTAATTTGGTCCTTCTGTTAATTAATTTGATGACATATCAAGTTAAGTTGTGACTCAGCAATTTTTGTATATGATTAGTCATTAATTAATTTAGAGTAATTTATTTTTTATTTAAAAAACCTTTTAAATTAAAAAAAAACCTTTGACATACCTCCTTTTAACGCAAAGAAGCATATTTGTGCCTTAGGTATGTCAAAGTTTTTTTTTAAACTTTTTTTTTAATTTAAAAGGTTTTTTAAATAAAAAATAAATTACTCTAAATTAATTTATGCTTAGTAAGATAAAAAAAATTGCTGAGTCACAACTTAACTTGACATGTCATCAAGTTAATTAATGGAAGGATCAAATTGCTAACAGTTTGATCTGTGGGGGACCAAATTGATAACACCGATCTGTGGGGGACCAAATTGACAAAGGAGACATATGTGGAGGACCAAAACAGTGTTTTACTCATAAAGTATTACATGTTTTAATAATTATAATATTAAGTATAAAAAGTAATTTATTCAAAATGTATCATATTAATATGTTGATACATAAGATAATACCATATTATATTATATTATAATATAACAACATACCAAAAGCTGCTAAAGACTCTTGTGGCATTTAGTATAAGAAGGTGGAGACTTTGTCAACTCCCATTGTCTTTTCTCTATGCAATATCAACATTTTCTAAGGCCATCATATCATATCTATAATATCACAAGTAGATCCTCCGTCTCTTACACGGTATTCAGAATAGATTATATTTTTTAGTGTTATTTACTCATATGAGCTCAATTAAGTTTAGTTGCATCGCTTTCAGTCTTTCAATTGCTGGTAAGGAAGGACCAAAACAAAAGCACCATAACATTGCATTCCAAAAAAAAAAAAAAAATCTGAACGAATTTCATCTGTACAGAAGCAGAATCACTTATACGGGATCAAAAAAGCGATTCTATCATGGCTACTCTTCAAAATTCTAAAGCTAGTATTGGTGTCAGCAAGATTAAGGACTAGTCTATGGACATATGTGAATGATGCTATTCAATCTCTGCTCGCAGAATAGAATTCTTTGAGGATAATGCAGATGGTGAAGAGGATGGATCACAAGGATGAGAGAGTGATGAGAATGGAGGTGAGGGAAACAGATTATTATTATTATTGTAATCATCGGATCTCTTTCTCTTTTTAGATTTTTTGTCTCCATTTTCCTTTCCTTCTTCACCCTTCATTATGAACTCCTTCAAGCGCTCCACATCGGACAACTTCACTGGCTTTAAGAGAAACTCCTCTGCTCCTTCCTCCAAGCACCTGCCATAAAAATTGCATTCCGATTCAATATGTGATCGGCATAAGGAAATTCTCTGTTTGAAATTATCAAATCAAGAAACATTATTATGAGCATACCTATCAATTCGTGTCAAGATATTCTCAGATGACATGATCACCACTGGAATCTCTCTAAAAACAGATGATTCCTGATGGAAATGACAGCAAAAGGTTTTAAAGATTAATAAACAATTCCTTCCTGTGTATTGATTTCTGGATTCCAAAAAAGAAAACAGAGTTATTCTATTCAGTTTCAGTATTCACCTTGATCTTCTTGAGGAGCTCATATCCAGTCATGCCAGGCATGGAATAGTCGGTCATTATAAGATTAACCTTGGCACTCTGTGAGCATAGCAATCAAATCAAAACGTAAGAACCTATTCACAATTACAATACGATCAATTTTAGGAATGTAACGAAAGCCGAATCTAATCTGCTTACATGATCAACTCCAATGGAGCTCTGCTTCTCTCCATCCAAACCTAGGTATTGCAAAGCTCTGGTTCCACTCTCAACTACCGTCACTGCCAAAATTCAAAATCCAATTGAATGATCGGCTTCAAAATCGAATCGAAAAGAGAGCAAGAAGAACAAGAAATGACGCGGTATTGGTACCTTTGAAAGAAGAAATCTTCAACAAGCGTTCAATGACCTTGCGATCAACATAACTGTCATCCACAGCGAGAACGTGGAATTCCGCCGCGGCGGAGGGCGAATCCTCCGGCAGTTGCGGCTTGAAACCATCGGCGGCGGCGGCAAGCATGTTGGTTGGATGAATGGAAATAGAAGAATGGAGATGTGGAAAGGAGGAGGAGGGAGAAGTATAAATAAGAAATAGTGGAGGAAATAAGGATTTGTATAGGATTCTATTTGAAATAGGAATTGGATTGAGTCAATAAAGGAGAGAGATTCGAAGGGTACGTATCTAAGAGATCTTTGCAAATCTAGCAGAGAGGATTGTGGGAAATCCACTTGTCTTTTGGCTTCACCTGTCAATATCTTACACCTATTATTATTTATTGTTTCTTATTTTCTTATTTGTTATTAATAGTAAGTAATAATAGTAACAGTAATAGTAGTAATCTTGGTGAGGTCAGTCTCGGAGAAGACAAAAAGCTTCAACTTTGGGCCCGCTTTCTCTGTGCTTGCCGCGCCTTCTGAATGCCGCTTTTGACTTCCATTTACTTTTACTTTTTCCAAATTTCTTCTATTATTATTTCCCCCTTTTTCTTTTCTCAAACATTTTTGTAAAAGTGAATCGTATTTTCTACTTATCAAATCAAGTCAAATATAATATTATAATCTTTATCTTTTGTTTTAGTATGGTTTCCACGTTAAACTTCATACACAATGAGTGATGCTATGTAATCTCAATGATGCGGGGACGTATATTATGAGCTTCGTCATTTCAATTTTAAAATAACATAATAATTTTTTACTTAATCTATTTTTCTCCCTAAGTCCCTATAGTATCTACCAAAATTGAATTGAATTGATCGATTGTCTACTCTTAACTTAATATCTCCTAAATTTTGTTGTGAGTTATACATATTTATTAAATCATATAATTAACTATAAAAAATTAGACTATCTTGTTTATTTTATTTTTTTATTTTAAAAAAAAATATATAGTCTAAAATATTGTTTGTATGATATGTGCTTGATTGTACAAATGCAGGAGATATGTTTGTAATATTTGATTTGAGTTGAGTTATATATGTGTTTATGATGGAAGTGTGTACAGAATCACGCTATTACTAAAAAATAGAATATATTTGATTTGAAGAAAAGATCCATCATAATCATAACGAGGATAGAGGTTGGTTAAGGTTTTGATGATGGAGGTGGCGGCGAAAAGGGAAAGGCCGGCGTTGGGGAGGCAGCGCGTGAGGTGTCACCTCCACCGAGTTAACACGACACGTCGTACAACAAACAGGAATATTATTATTTATATATCTTAGGATGATACGGTGGCAGGTGGTGGGTCCCATCCCATCCCATCTCTCTTTCTCACTCATTCGCTCCGATCCGATATGTTTGATTTGCTTCGATGTTTACGTCCCCAACCCATCGTATCGTATCTTCCCTTTTCAGCTGCTTACTTTTGCCTTTTCCCCCAGACGGCATCGTATCGTATTTGTATTGGCTTGGGTAAGGGTAAGGGTAAGGGGCGGGGTTCCCTCATTAATAAAGACAATTAATAAAAGGCTTCTTTTCGGAGATTGGAAATTTGGAACTACTAATTAATGTTATATTAATAGATGGGTGTGGATTTGCGCGAAAGAAACGACAGCAAGCATCATATAAAATATAAGACTTGATGGTTGATAATGATGGATGGATCGTAGTAATATATAACTATGGACTGCCAAACTTCCAACAACATATATTTTAGTCAATCAAACTTCAGAATCCATCATCCTCTCATTTTATGCACTTACCTTAATATTCCCTTCCCTTTCAGGCCAGATTCAGCCCACAATCTTTCAGGCCCATTCAATTTTTCTCATGGCCCCACTACGCTTATTTTTCTTGGGCCTAAACTTGAAACCTAAACGCACCGCAGCTTTCGATTAAATTCAAGCTGATTAGATTTCTAAAGAAGTGATGAATAACAAAAATTGATGCTAATTTATTGGATTATTTTCTTATTCACTTATTTTACTGCTAGTGCATATTTATTAAACTCTATCCATATTTGACAGACAATAACAATACAATTCAAAGTTTCCATTTTCATTTTTCACGCTCATATAGTGTTAAAAATGAATCCTTCACCTTGAGGAAGAAAAACACAACAGTAATCAAAATCAAAGGAAATAGTAATGGAAGAAGAAAAAGCCGCGGCTTACTACGACGAGCTTACCCGAAAAGGCGAAGGAGCTGCCCGGTTCAAGCAAGGTCTGGGTTTCTCTACCAACTCCGACGACGTCCTTCCCAAACGCGGCTCAGCTTTCGCTTCTTCCTCTTCTTTCCTCAGCAATTTCGTTAGAGCTTCGAGCCCTTCCAAGGATTCCGAATCTGACAAGCAAGCTCAGCTCCAATCCGTTCAAAACAAGCTCAAGAAGAAGCCCTCTTCAACCGCACCACCAGAACCCCAACCGTCTAGGGTTTCCGAGAGAACCCTCAAGCCAAGGGATAGTGATAGAGATTCTTCTAGGAGGCGCAGTAGGACCAGAGAGAGGCGTAGGGACAAAGATAGTAGAGCCTCGGGGAGGCGAAGTCGTAGTAGAGACAAGTATAAGGAAAGGGATAGGGATAGGGACTCGAGGAGGCGGAGTCGGAGTCGAAGTAGAGAAAGACATAGGGATAGAGATGCTGAGAGAAGGAGGAGAAGGAGAAGCAGATCCAGAAGCGTTTCGGAGGAGGATAGGCGGCACAGGGGTAGAGGGAGGAGTAGAAGCATTTCTCCTTGCGAACGAAGATCAGGCAGGAGGAGTCGGAGTTCTTCGCCTCAACAGCAGCGAAGGTCGGAGAAGAATGGAAGTGGCAATGTGGATCGAAGGGGAGTGAGTAATCTGGGTAAGGAAAAGAATGCTGGGCTTGATTACGCGCGGCTGATTCAAGGTTATGACAAGATGGTATGTTTTTGTAATTGTTTTCATTTTTTCGTTGTCCCTCTGTAAGAATTAAACCTTGAGCAATCACTTTTGGATTTGTGTGATTAGTATTATAATTTGGGTCTGCGAAATTCAGGCTTTCTTAGTTCTTACTTTGGAGATGTTGTCCACTTGTCCTTAATGTCACAAAACATGAGACATGACCGTCTGTCTTTCTTATTTCAACAGTCTCCTGCTGAAAGAGTCAAAGCAAAGATGAAGCTTCAGCTATCTGAAACTTGTAAGTGGGTATATCTTCAAAGTGACTTTGCTCTGAAATGCTGAAAGTGGTAGCACTTACCTTGGTTTGATGTTATGATTTTCTTTTTCTAATTCATTTTTTATGATAAACAAGTTTAAGAAATATTTTATAAAACTTACTATGCGGATGATGTGCACATAAAAGTTGATTCTTGTCGTGGATCCTGTCTTGTAATAGCATTGATCATGTGCTATAAAAACTGATTTAGGTCGTAACTGTCTAGGGAAGCTTGTCATGCAAAGTGAGGTGCTTTATCCTTACAGTAACATAATTCTTTTGTATCTGTTTTAAATCTTAATGCAGCCGAAAAGGATACAGGAAAAGGCGTTGGCTGGGAACGATTTGAGTTCAACAAGGATGCCCCTCTTGATGACGAGGAAATTGAAGGTTAGACTTATTTCACCATACTGTTATCCTCAATGTTTTCGTGGTACCTAGTCATATTCTCTGTCCTTAAACCTTTTGGAGCTCTAGTATTATTTGTTTATATGAAATGTCTCCATGCTTGGAAAACCACTAAAATACAACTACCTTTTGTCCCAGATTTCATGCATCTACTATATGCAAATTGAAGCAATGCCTTTTGATGTACTTATATGCACAATAGTCATAATCGAATGTTACATTTTTTAATGATTGATCTGTCCATGTCAAGTGTTAGTCTCTGTTACTGCTATATTAGCTTGTCATTTAAAATTCAAGTGAACAATATTGGATGTGGCTTGATCTAAATAGTACTTCGTTTTTCATTTCCTCGCAATCTACAGTTGCTGAAGATGATGCATCGTTAGTCAAGCACATTGGACAGAGTTTCCGGTTTTCTGCAGTGAAGGTATCTCCATGATCTGTTATTCTCACATGGATAGTTAATTCAGTTCCTTCTTGATGTGAGCCATTTATCTAGCTTGAAATATTGAATAGAATTGTATATTTCTCAATTAATCCTTGCATATTATCATGAAGGCAAGAAGGGAGGAACAAATCCAAGCTGCTCATGAGGAAGCAATGTTTGGAGCATCAGCAATTCCACCTCCTATCATTTCTGACAGTGAACCTGAAAAGGAGAACAACGAGAAGGAGGATAAGAGAAAAGACCTTGCTACGAGTCTCTTAAGTGAATCTGTAAGGATTTTCTATGCCGTAGTGGACATGGTTAATAATTGGTTAAGCATGATTGGTGATTTTAAATAACACTTCATCCCGGTTTCAGGTTCTGGCCAAGCGAAAAGGGTCTTGGCGCGATCGGGTTCGGGTCCACGATACATAGAATTCGCATCTAGAAGTTTGATGTTGTTGATTGAAAAGGTGGTCGAGGGCCCAAAAGTCAGACATACAGCATAGCATAGTCTTCTCTATTTTGCTGCTGAACCATGTATACACTTTGTGCAGATTTGCTTCGTTATTTTTTTTGTGTGGGCCTTAACCATGTATACAATTTGATGTTTATCAGAAAACAATGATCAGCTTCCTATACAAGTTCCATTACTTTGAAGCATGGCAATCGTTTTTCTTATCAAACTCTTGTGTTCTGGGATGGAGTGTGCTGCTACTTATCCCTTCAGAAGAGGAAGCAGGATGTGTGATGGGCCTTATTTTGTTTAAATAGTTTTAGGGAAAGCTTGCAAATATAAGTGAAAGTTGGGGAATGGAGATCCTGGTATTTGTGCATTATATATGTGTAAACTACTAGACGTACAGAAATGCCTTTGTTTGGAAGCAAATCTATATATACATTAATATGTAGTCTATTTATTTTTCTTTTAACTTTCTTTTCCTGTTTTCCAAACACATGGAATGTGTTTCTTGCACAACTTGAGGTAGCTTTTTTGATATAAACTAGTATTGACCCATGCGGTAATGTAATTTTTATATTTTATTTAAAGAATAAAAAAACTAATTAGCATTGAAATTTTATAATATATCTATAATACATTTTTTAAGTGGTGATGTCGTTAAATAAAAATTAAGTTTTTGGGAAAAAAATGTATATACCCCTTTCCAATTATCAAACTATGAATTAAGGCATATGACAAATGTCCTCCTTACGTATTTCTTTGAAAAAAAATACATATGCTTCCTTATAAATCTCAAATTCAAAAAATAGTCTAGGTATTTTTTTCCTAATGAATTCAAGATTGAATATTGGAAGAAAATTGAAGATTTTAAAAATTTATAATTTATTTAAAACTCTATAATTTGTTTTTTATGAGGCAACTAATTCATAGATGAACGTGCTTATATTATTAGACTTCAAATTGTTAGAGATTTAAGATGGTATTATTTTTTATTTGTTTAAAATAAAAATTTATAATGATTCAAATATTTTTAAACATTAATATTTGTTAAATTATGGTGAAAAAAAAAATCTAAATTACAATTCTAATTGAAAACACTTATATAGATATATGTTCAATTATAATTGGATCCAGTGCATTATAAACTTTTTCTTTGCTCGTTTAACGCTTAAATTAGTTTAACGAACACAGAATTTCATGAATTAACCATCTCAGAATGTGGAGATAAAAGAGGTAACAAATATGATTAATATTACTATTATTCTAAAAATTACCCTATAGTTCGGCATTTCGGGTCTGCAAAATTAACATGCGCCGGATATATTATTTTTAGATGAGAATTTAGAGCTCAAGCTTACCAGTTGTTAGATCTGTCTTGAGATCTGTGACATCTTATATTTTAAAAAGAAAAAAATATTTTGGCACAGATTTCCAGACAGATCCAAAAACTGACAAATGGTGAGCTTGAGCTCTTGATAGCTCTATAGCATTACCTTTTTTTTTCAAAATATCTATTGTTTTACAAAATCAAGAAAATATTAATTATTCTCTTACAATTTTAGCCTTGCCTATTCCTAAGATAAGATTAATGAAGAAAGAGTAAATATAAGTAATTTAGTCTTTTTTATCTTATATTTTTCAAAATTTAAGATGAACTAATAATTTCTTTGGTCTGTGTACACCAATCCAACAGAACAGATATTGTAAATTAAGTAGGAGCCTAGCTCTTGAACTTATCAAAAGAAAGTAAATTATTACCATTTCTTAAATTAAAGCTATGAAAATATTTGAAAAAAAAAAGTTTTTTAAACAAACAATACAATTCTTTTAGGGGTATCTTAAAATTTTTTAAATCATATAATATCGTAAAACTAAAAAAAGAAAGAAAGTATTGTATAAATGTTAAACACAATTTTCACGTTTTTTTAAGTTTAGTTGAAACTCTCAACGCATATTTCTTATCAGGAAATTGTCTATCTTATAAAGTATTTTTTTTTTATATATTGAAAAGTGTTCCAGAAATTATATTGCATACGTTTTTGCATCTGCCTTTCAACGTTTCTTTTTCCAAAGCATTCATGGCAAATCGATGGATAAGACCTGAGGTAAGTAAAATTTGATCTATCTTCAAATGATAGTTGATATTAGATCAGTGATCATAGTGATTTTTTTTTTTTTTTCATTTGTATAACAAAATCCCTAGTGTTGGATCAAAACTTGTTTCGAGAACTTACAAGTTTGAAGTGTGTAGGTATACCCACTGTTCGCGGCTGTTGGAGTTGCTGTTGGAATATGTGGGATGCAATTGGTTCGTAATATCACCACCAACCCTGAAGTCAGGTCTTTCTTTCTATCCTTCTCTTACTCTTCATTTTTAACCACAAGAATGAGAATGATATGAAATTGGTTGAAAATAGGGTGACAAAAGAGAAGAGGGCAGCGGGAGTGCTGGATAACTATGAAGAGGGAAAGCAATATGCAGAGCATTTTGTGAGGAAATATGTACGCAACAAAGCCCCAGAGATTATGCCCTCTATCAACAGCTTCTTCGCTGATCCTTCTCGCAACTAGCTTCCTTTATCATTTACTACTCTAGGAAGGAACTAGTCAATAAGAGACCTTGAACCTCCGTTTCATTTATTATTTTTTAGTAGGGCTGACAATAACAAAAAGTAGATGATGTTTAACAAAATAAGTGTTAATTTTATAGCCTCGAGTTTGTGCGTTATTTACCACTTATAACTTACTTCCAAAGTACTATTGTAGTTTAAAAGCCAACATGTAATGATGCAATCTAGCATGTGGCGGGCGATAATGGTTGTCTGAATCAGAATCGGAATAAATTTAAGGACTTGTGGCAATCAAAGCCATACAATGAGTAGATGACACTGTCATTGTCTAAATCCATCGCAATAAGATTCTTGCTTGATCAAATCTAATAAAGAAATTAAGGAGGAAAGTGCTCAATATCCATTGAAGGAAGACCAGATTGTGTTGATCCCATTCCCATCCCTCTAAGTAAACTTTTTGCTGTTTCTCTCTCCTGCAAAACAAAGGATTTAATTATTAAATAATTTGGTAAGACTTGATTCGAAATAGAAAATTGTGTAGAATATTTTACTTACCGGACCAGTATAGTCCAGAAGACGTGTACAATACACCTCTGCTTCTTCAAACCTTTTCTGCGATTTATAATATGTTGCAAGATAAAGCAAAGCCTCAACCATGTTAGGTCCTTCCCTCCCTTCGTCTTCCATCCTCTCCAAATCCTTCTTGTAGTAAAATGATGCCTCTTCAGGACGCCCCAGCTCAGAATGCAGCTTTGCTAACTGGTGCAGAGCAATTGCTTCCCCGTCATTACAATTTGCTGCCCTTTTGTAACACTTAATTGCCTCATCAAGCATGTGGAGTTGTTCAGTTTCATAACATTGAGCCATTGCAATCCACAACCGAGAATCACTTGGCTGCAAGAACACAGATTTTCGGAAGTAATGAAGAGCATAGAAAGGCATACCCATCATCTCATAAGCTTGACCTAGTCCGTACCAGGCACGATAATCACATGCGTCTATATCCACAGCCCGACGATAGGCATCCACAGCAGCAGGAGTGTTTTTCATCTCTACAAACTCATGACCCATGAGAGTCCAAGCAGATAAATAATTTTTGTTTAATTTGAGGGCCCTCCTAAAATACACAACTGACTTTTCATGCTGCCCTTTTAAACTGTAATAGTTCCCAATGATACAACAAGATTCAGGTCTGTATTTATCAGTCACAAATACTCTATGGGCAAGGTGGCTCAGAGCACAAAAGCATTCCTTAGCATAAAGCACATTGGAGTACATATCCATGTCTTCCACTCTGTAAGGATCATTTCTCAGAAGTTCTTCAAATATTGCTTCAACTTGATCAAATTCCCTCAAACTGTACTGAGCTTTTGCAATTTGAGCCTGTATATAATTGCTATAACCAAAAGTTCCTAGTAAATGTTCATATTTTGATAAAGACTCGTTATGCATCCTTAGTTCTTGGTAAGCAAAAGCAAGAAAGAAGTCCTTCATCCAGTGATTGTTGAGATTAAGACTGTTTAAAACATCAATTGTAGTGCATAGAGATTGCAGCTCAGACCAGGCATTCCAGTTCCAAGGGTAGCTATTCACAGACTCCACAAGAACAGCACGTGCAAGACTCTCATTGCCTTTCTGTCTGAGCACAAGACCATATATGTACAATCCAAATGGGTCAACTGTGCCATTCTTGCGATGTGTCGCCAATTCCCTCTCCAAAGAAACCAATTCTTGATTCACAGCATCACTCTTACCTAGAGGTCCATCAAGTTCTATTGTCTCTTCATCTTTTCGCTTTTCTCCAGCCTGTATGAACCAAAATTTATGGAACAAAATTAGACATGACATAAATTTCCCAAAGATCATCAGATGTATGCCTTTGCGATATTTTTTCAAATTGATATCAAGCAAATTAATTAAATGGAAATAACTGCATCTGAGTAAAGATCCAGCCAAAGCACAAGACCCTTACATATAGGTGTTGGGAAAAAATATTTCAGTGCATTATTTCTATTTAACTTTTAAGACAACTCTTCTGCAATAATGTATCCAAAATTACTGCCTTCCAAAGTTCACAGCCATTACCTATCGAGTGCAATCCATTAAGAGGACAATGGATAAATGACTCTAGAACCTAGATGCTGCACAGATATTGGTTCTGCCAAGACAGGGGACTAATACATTTGAAAGATGTCATGTTTATGTCCTACAAACTGAATATAATTTTGTTTTGTTTCCTCTAATGTTTGCTAATTGAATTAGAATACACCAAGGAAGCAGCAATCACAAATCTTCCAAGTCCTCTACAATAATAACAAAAGTAAGAAGGTATGCTCAAGTAAACACCCAACCCTATTCTATAATGCATTAAAACCTGTTGTCGCATACCAAACTAGGACACAAAATCCAAATGATCAATAGGAATAATAACATTTATTGTAAAGAACATAACTGACAAGATACAGAGCATAACAGCGCAAGAACAGAGATTTCCTTCCAGTTTGATCACGGAGCACATGTGCAGCTCTTTTGTATTCTCGGCAGTCAAAATAAGACTTGGCCAAAAGGTAAAAATCACCATCTACCAGGTCATCTTCCTCCATTACAGGTGTGGTGACATAAGAAATACCAGAAATAGGAGTTGCATTTATCTCATTGGTACGGTATCTCCTGCGTATGCTTGAGCTCCCGCGCTGGAATCTGGTGTTTGAAGGAGTGAACTTGGCAGGGTCTTGCTCGATGCCTACCAGTTGTTCTGATGCCCTGCAAATTTAAAAGAACATTAGCACTCATTCAAAATGAAATAGAATGAAAAACCATAATTTTATGTTCTATTTGGTTCCTTCTAAAGTTCTGCTGTTTTTTTCTTTGCAAATTCAAGTGCAGTGATAAATGTTTCTGCAAAATTTGGGAAGAAGATATACAGGGTTTGAGAATCTAATGACCCTATGCTTCCGCTTAACTTCCTTAGCGACAAAATGGAGCACGTGTATTAAACTTCGTTCCATCAGAGCGTACTTGGACAGAATACAAGAGATAAGGGTTAAAAAAAAAAAAAAAAAAGCCAAATGAATTCAACATTGGCCTTTCAAGTTCTGAATTCAATTCTTAATCGCGGCGTTAGTAGTTCATTTAGACATAGAAAGAGTGATAAGACAAAGCAGCATTTTAGGGTTTTGGGGATTGAGTACCATTTAGAGGCAGAGTAGAGGCAACGATCACTGAGTTGACGAATCGCAACGCGAAGCTCGCTTCTGCAATTCTCTTTAGAAACCATCGATTCAATTACGACTACGACTGAGGAACAAATCCAGTATTAGTTGCTCATAGAGCCGATAAGCATGCTCTCCCTCCTCACTACTCACTCAGCTAGTCAGCCTCAGCTCACTTCTAAGTTCAAGATGACCCGCCAGGTTTTTGAAAAGGAAAATCAGGTTCGACGGGCCGGACGTAAACATAAGGTCCATTTCAACAGAGGCCCATTTATGAAGGAACAAAAATCTCAAATGGATAAATTTGAACAGGAAATAACTTGTTCAAAGGAAAACTGCAGTTTTTACTTTTTATATATCTATCTATTATTAAATCCTCTAAACTCTAAAGAACATTCTTATTTGATCATATTAATGAAGACTAAGAGGCCTTTCATCCCCAACTAATGGATTGCATTAATTAGATGATTTTCGTTTATAATCTCTATGTCTCGTAAAATAATATGTAACTTATGTCAGCTTTGAATTATTTCAATTGTAATTGATTTCATATTTCATAGCCAGTGGATGGCCACAATAACGAATTAACGATGATCCTATTCGGGTAAACATATAGAAGCTTGCATTGTACGCCTGTGAAAATGTGAATGTTTATTGAAACTTGAAAGCTTTGATAGATGACAAGGGCAATGTCAAATTAAAAACAACACAGCCAGCATAAACTTGACCACAAACCAGTTATGCCTTATACATACTAAATTGTGTTGCCTAAGTACACAATTTAGCATCGTACTCTACCAGAACTCCAACTTGTTGTCATTTTACATGACTACTAATTCTATCACAGCCTTGAAGGATTGGGGTACCAGCCCCATGGTTCATCAGAGGTATACTGAGTGACTTGCTTCACGTTTATGTAGTTCTCAAGACCCCTGCAAATTAGAATGAACCAACACGTTCAGTCACACTCATGCTCAAATATCGCTTCATAGTCATAACACACGCTTAAGGAAACATTGCTATATTTCAGATGTGATAATAACTAAATAATAATTATGAATAATATGCATTTTCTCTATGGCATTCAAGTATGCAACTGTAGTATTTTTTTTCCCCCTTGTTCTGTTTTTCTGTCAGTTTCCTACCAGCACGCAAATATGAAGATGGAAGAGTCCTCAAAAGATTATTCTTTGGTTGTGTCATGTGTGTCCACTGCCTTTTGACTCATGAACAAAGGTAGAGTAGGCACTTATCTATGCAAGTGACTGTTCTATCTGTGGTAAAGGGAAGGAAAATATTGGCCATGTTTTAAGGGATTGTGAAGTTATGTTGCTTGTCTGGAAGAGGTTGCTTAACCAGCGGGACTGGCTGAGTTTTTTTGTTTTTTTCTATTTTACAATGGATCTGAAGGATTGGGTCAAATAATTTGAAGAATAGTAGAAATTATGATGGGAAATGGAATTAAATTTTTGGGGTGGCTGTTTGGTCGGCTTGGAGGTGGAGAAATGAGAAGATTTTTGAGTCTAAGAACACCAGGGAATGAGATAGGGTGTTCGTGAACCTTGAAAGACTTGGGGGTATTGTGAGAGCTATGGATTTGATGAAAAAGGATGAGTTAAGTGTTAGGAGGAAGGAAGAAAAATTCATTGGGTGGGACTGCCCTGCTTCTGGTTGGGTGAAGTTAAATGTTGATGGCTAAAGTTAGACAAGGGAATTCCTCGGCTTGTTGTGGAGGAGTGATCAGAGATAAAAGAGGCTGTCATATGCTAAGCTTTACTAGGAATATTGGTGTTTGCAGTGTTCTGATGGCAGAACCCTGGAGGCTGGTCAGAGTGGTTGCTGTTTAGCTTTGTCTACCCACCCAACCAAAAAAAGAAAACTGATTTAGGAATGAGAACCATACCATTCTCCTAATTCACGACCAAAGCCACTACGTTTTTTGCCTCCCCATGGAGCTTGAGTGAAGCATGGTTGAGAGCAATTGATCCAAACAATTCCGGCCTGAAAAGCCTGCAGAGAAGCACAATAATATATTAAATAACACAATTAAATCCAACTATTTTGTCATCAATAACCATCTATGATCAGTCGCACCTTGGTTACACGCTCACATCTTTCTAGATCATTTGATATTACAGCAGCACCCAATCCATAACTGTAAAAAATAAAGTGTATATATTCAATATCAATCCATAAGTAAAGGGAAGAATTTCAAAGGCGAAAGTGAAACTAATCATTCATCAACTCACTGGGTGTCATTTGCTAGCTCAATAGCTTCTTCCTCATTGCTAAACGTTTTAACACACAGAACAGGTCCAAAAACTTCTTCTCTCCAAATTTGCATGGACGTAGTTACATCAGTTATAAGGGTTGGTTCAATGAAGAATCCCTTCTTTAAATGCTGCCATTAAATTTGAAAAATCACTTATAAATCAAGACAAAAGCAGAAGTACGTAGCTGAGAGTGAGAATTGATACAAAAGGGAATTATCATACCTCTGGGCGAGACCCACCAGTGAAAATTGTGGCACCCTCACTCTTGGCAGTTTCAATGAACTTCAATATTTTTCCATACTGTCCATAGAATCCAACTATTAGATACTGTATCATCTTAGTTCAAGACTAATAATTGTTTAAATTAATGAAAAGTTTCAAGCTACTAGACAACAAAGAAAACCAAGCCATGCCAAATAGACTGTTCAGGGAAAATGTTTCTTATTTTTGTTTGCCATACCACAGAAATACAAAACTAATCAACAACGTAGCAAACCATACAATGGCAAAAATGTTCTACATGCAACTTATTATGAACGAGGATCTTACATCAACAATGAAATTACAAAATAATTTCAACTTATAGTCCTTACCTTCCAAATCAGCAGCAAAAATAAATAATATACAACAAATGTACAAGCCCAAAGCAGAATGAATTTTCCTTTCTACCGAAGTAATGCCATTATAACTTCATCATCATCATCATAATTATTATACAAGGGAAAGGAGGAGGGGGAGGTAAGCTGAATGTATATATCTAGAATCAACACAATATGAGAAACAACAAGGATACCTGTCCCTCACTAACAATTGGGCCTAGCCTGCAACCTTCTTCAAAGGGATCTGCTATTTTGATGTTTTTGATCCATTTCACAAGTCTATTCAAAAACTCAGTCGCTATACTTTCCTGAAAATTAAAGTCAACAGAGTGCATCAAAAGATCTCACGGCAAACTCTAGCACAATCTATCTCACCATAATCCTTCCCATTTGTTTAGCAAAAAACGGGGAAGAAAAATAAGAAAAATGACTTCAAAACAGATCTTGTTTCTGACGGGGCATTTACTAAACTCACATGTACAATAAGACGAGATGTTGCACTACATATTTGACCATTAGTCCAGAAGCAGCCAAAGCAAGTCCACTCAGCAGCTGTTTAATTCATGGAGAATTATAGATCCATCAATATTAAATTGCATAAAAATATTTTTAGACTCTGCAATAGGTTTTAGTCTTAGATGCGAAAACTCATCCACAATTAGTCTCTCAAGAAAATGTAATCCCACAAAGAAAAATAACATGGGCGGTCCAAAAGCAATCAGCTGAACTTGAAATGTTACTAACCTTTATCAAGGTCAACATCCTCAAAAACAATGATTGGACTTTTTCCACCAAGCTCTAATGAAACAGGCTGCCGAGAAACCAAAAAGTGGATATCACACAAAATGACAATATGAATAGTATATAATTTGCAGATAATACTGTTTGAAAATACCTTGATTAGTTGAGCTGCAGCTGTCATAACCTTGCTCCCAGTTGCAGAGCTCCCAGTAAAGGCAATCTGTTGAAAACTTAAATATCAGTCATGATGACACAGTAGCTTTGGAAATTCAAAATAAGTCGGTAACAGCAATTGCAAGAGATAGAAAAAGATATAGCTCCATATTATTTCAATTCTACAACTAACTTAAGGCAAATGAACCTTGTCCACATGAGGATGGGAAGCCAAAGGAGCACCAGCTTCAGGGCCTAATCCAGTGAGAATATTTAAGACACCTGGAGGAAGGCCCACTTCTTTACAGATATCAGCCAGTTCCAAACAGGTACTGAAATTGAAAATAGTAAATCATGAGATACTGATGTGAGAAGGATGCAAGTTTGCATTGGTTGATAAGGACATACACAGATGCCAATTCTGAAGGCTTTAATATTGCAGTACAACCAGCAGCAAGAGCAGGAGCAACTTTCCATGTAGCCATTAACAGAGGATAATTCCTGAATCACAAAAATTAACATCATCATGTAATTAGCAATTGACAATACTTCACAAGCAGTTTAGCAATGTTACAGCTACAAAACAAGGTTGTGAATGCATACTTAACAATTTCCTATTCATAAGCCCCTAAACTCTATATGTTGGTAACACACTAGATAAAAGCTAAATTAATACACAGCCTTCCTACAAATTGAGATTTAGGAGGGAAGGAAAGGCATTCCACTCGAGTTTCAAAAGCACTTGAGATACAATACTGCACTCCTTGGTTATTGCATCATTTGGGTGGGCATATGTTTTGTTTATAGACGGCTAAATGCTTATTCAGCTGAACCAGAAACATAAGCATGTATAGAAAATCTTGTGTGTCTATCGATGATCTTATGCAATCACTAAGTCCTGAAAACATACAGAAATAGTAAATACAAAAACGCATAAGCAGTTGAAGTAGAGAAGCGGAAGATACCATGGAGTAATTAATCCAACTACCCCAATGGGCTCCTTAAGAATATAGGACTTGAAATTGTCCATCGGAAGAGATACAGGAGCCTTTTGCTTTGCATCCAATCCTTCAGCAAGGTCAGCATAGAACTCAAAGCAACCAGCAACATCATCCTAGATGAAAGCATGGTATACACATAAGCAAACATGCTTGGTATACACACAAGCAAAGCAAGCATGGTCGACAATCGGTTTTTCAAAATGTCAAATAGTTGCCACTTACCATGTCCCATGCCGTTTCATCCAGTGGTTTTCCACAGTCTAATGCTTCGAGTTTTGCTAGCTCAGACTTTCTCTCTGTAATCTGCGAACAGTAATTGGAGACTTAAGGATCAACCGATCAAGGCATCCAAAGACGGATGAATAAAAATAAAAATACCGTAAATTAAAGAATCCAAATCCAACCTTAGCAGCGATAGCACGGAGATAGCGAGCACGAACCGAGCCGGAAGCCGTTGCCCAGTCTGAACCCTTGTTCCGGGTGAGTGCTCTTCGAGCAGCAGCAACTGCAAGCTCCACATCTTCCGAAGTGGCAGCTGGAATATCCCCTAAGAAGCCAAAGCTCAGAACTCGTCAGTGATAGAATTAGAAATGTAGGTATTGTGGTTATCAATAAGAGTGACGCGACTGATGAAAAAGTAGGAATTGAGATCCGGAATGATGGATAAAAAAAGTCAAACCAATTATTTCTTCAGTGGAGGGATTGATGATGGGAATTCGTTTCTTGAGGAGTGGTTCTTTCCAGTCGCCATCTATGAATAGCAGTCGACTCGGCACTGGGGTCGCCATTTCTGTAAATCAAGCTTTGAGCAGATGAAACCAAATTGCGTGAGATGAGAGTGAGTGCAGTGAGACTCGCGCAGCCGCAAGGTTTAATATAGAATGGAATGGACTAGAAGTGGCAAGTAGTGAAGTCAGTGAATTAAAGGGACTAGAGGACGGAGGTGTAGTAAAGTCTGAAAAAGAATTAACTTTTTTATAAATTAAGAGCTTTTATTTTCATCTCTATTCTATTTTCTGTATTTCATAAACTTCAATTACCTCGTCTACTCTGAATTCCGTTCAAGCAACGGCAAGGTATGGACCAGTTTTTTTGGTACAATATGAAAGAAAGGGAAGGACAAGTTAGGTTGAGGGTCTCATTTCTGATCTATGGACTATGATCATATGATTCATCTCGTCTTCTATTATGCGCATTTCTCTTTCTCTTTCATTCTTCATCTTTTTTGTTTGATATTTTTTTGCTTTCACCTCTTGCCGAACGTAAAAGATTGTCTGTTGTAAGAAAATACAGTAGCTTTGTCTTGTGGATAATTAAGAAAGTTTTTTTTTTCTTGATTATAAGTAGAATTATATATTTGATTTTTTTTTCTATTTAGGGTTTAGGAAGTAAAAACATTTATGGAACCAAAATTAACCTCAAAATCTTCTCAAATTTTAAAAGCTTAAAGCCTAAAACCATTAATTGTTTAGGAATAATATAACTCGTACTTTATCACCTAACTTAAACTCGTTAATATTTACTTAAATTAAGTCACTCTTAATGTGGTCCAAACCTATTACCTATTTTATGATAGTATTTGACATAAAATATTCTATTTAATATATATATAAGTAATAAGGTCTTTTTCCCCTCTACCGCTTTGCTTCTTCATCTAAATTACACTAGCAGGAGGGGTTGCTATAACTTGCAAATTTGTGTAAGTTTAGCAACCCCTCCTTATTTTCTTTATTTTGTTTGATTTTAGTACTTAAAATAAATAGATCTTTCTTATCTATATTGTCCCCCATTTATTTTGGTGGTGTTTCCTTCCAGATATATTCTGTGTTTTTGTCTTCCTTTGTGAAAGTTTACTCTCTAATTACTAGATCTTCTTAGATCTGGTAACTAGAGTTGGTTTTTGTTTTGTTTTTACGTTTACGTAGGAAGTTTTTTTGCGGATCTACAGATCTTTATGTAAAAGAACTTCCACTTCATCATGTTGTTAGAAAATTTCAAGGCACTCTCAACTTTGAAGATTACTACAAATTTGATATGCAGGAGATCTAACAGTAAAAACTTTGTTGACAACATCAAGAATAGTGAAGTTTTTCATCCCAAGTTCATCTTACAAATGGGACTAGTTGATCTTTATTCGCCCTTAGTTCAACAATTTTTACGAATTTTTTCTTTTTTATTGTTAGGATGGAGTTGTTTGATTTATTGTAAGTGTCGTTGAACTTTTCTATAATTTGATGAATTTTATTATTATCAAAAATATATAAGTAATAAAATACGTAACAATTTGCAAATAGCATAGGGGAGTCATCATTATTAGACCATTAATTATTTTTAGGAAAAAACTTATGTCCATTTCCTTATGTCCATTTCCTCCAATTCCCCAATATAATTATGACACGTGGCAAAAAGTGTTTAAATGACCAATCACAGTAGAGAGAGAATATAGAATACCACATTTTATATGACCAATCATAGAAGAAAGAGAGTGTAAATACAACATATGATTGGTGGAATTGGAGGAAATTGACATAAAGAAATAGACATAAGTTTTTTCCTTATTTTTATCATAATTAAACTAATTTTAAAATTATATGGAGTCATTTAAAGTAAGTGATGGTGATGAAAAATCGTGTATAAATAAATAAATGGAAGGAGTAACATACCGAATAAATTTAAGTAACATTTTTTATATTTTTGTTATAAAGTTCTCAAATAAAAAAAGACATATTACAAAAAAGTTTATACAAACCATTCATAAGCATAATATTATAAATATTTATAGCAAAAATATAAAGAGTTTTATCTAAATTTTATTTTTCATAACATAAACACCTGTATGGCTGTATCAGTATCTGGTTTGAAAATACTTGATCGTATATATAGATAAGTATACATATATTGCCATTGTCATCGGTTTGGCGTGATTATTTCACTATCTTGCACGTGCTCTTCTGTCCCGTATCATTGTCATTATTTTTTGAAAAAAAAAATAAATTAATGAGTGATAAAATCTTTTAATTTATTCCGATAAAAATTTACTACCAATCATGAATGTTTTTTTTTTTCAAATTTTTCACAAGTATTTTTTTATTAAAGATAATTTTATTCAAGTATTATCATATATTATTAAAAAGATATTTTATTTATAAATAATTAAATTGAGAGAAAGTATAATTTTTAAGAATTAAAATTAATTATTAAAAAGATGTGGAGAGCAGCATGCATATATATATATATATATATACTTTGTGGGCCAAGTGTGACGACAAAGAGAAGAAATTAAGCATGAGAGATGTTTATCGGGCCATCCAAGGTACGGCCCAACAACATTTCCATAGCCCAAATAAGCCTTTAGCCGAATCTGACTTGGTTGCGTTGCACAGTTGCACTTGCAAGTTGCATCCATCAACCAAGAAAAGAAGTAGCAAGATTTCAACCCAGAATTTCGATATGATAGCATCCTTGTAAGTTGTAAATTGCAATAGAATAGAAGAAAATAATAGAAGATAGAAGTGAAACAGAAGAAATTAAAACAAACGTTTATTGATTTTATACAGTACGTTCACAGTAGGCGTGCGTGTGTATAATACAAGAATAAATGAATGGAAAGGGAAAAGAGAAGAAAAGTAGAAAAGGAAAAATAATAAATAAGTAGTGCACACATAGATGATAGATCCTATTTGTGGGTGGTTTTGTTGTACTTGGTCTTGATCCAATTGAGCCCTACAGAGGTACCCTCCTTGAGCTTGGTGATGCCAGTTTTTGCCACTGATTTCGTCTTTCCGAGTCCCTCTCCCACCTTTTGCTTGTACTTATTGCTGTTGCTGCTCTTCCTCCCATCAACAACCACTGGGTCAGGGTTCGAGTCCCACTGGTCAGCCCACGATGTGCCCTGCGATTCCATTTTATTATTTGATCTCTCACAGATAGATAGATAGAGTATTGATTGATTTCAGGACAAGATTGGGTTTGGGTGTTGTTTGTTCTATTTCTTGTCTTCCCACCATTTCCATGCTTTTATTTATACCAAAGGATCATCTTCATGGATGACGTACCTACTCTTTTTTTTTTTTAATTTGGTCCCCACGCGGACCAATATAATATGCCTCCTTTCTTTTACCTTAAGTTTTATTATTTTATTTGTTTTTCTTCTTCTTCAGATATGTCGCATTAGATTTTTCCTTTTTCTTTTGGTTGAAATATTGAAGGACAACTGGATAATTTCACACGGTCTCATGCTCTTAATTGCATGCACAACTCAACTATGATGACATGTAGAAGCTTCTAGAAAAGATTTGTATTGTGGAAAAATTTGGACCAAGCCTTCTAATTCAAAGGATGCATGCGCTTACATTTGCATGGGTGGGGACGGTGGGCTAAGCTAACCAATCGCAATGCCACCTTCTTCTGTTGTTCATAAGAAGCTTCTGTTGCTATCAACGACACTTGAAATCACGGGTCAAAGTCAAAGTTGGAATACCCTATTTTCAATTTCATTCATCCTACGCTTCTTAATTATTAATCATTTAATCCAGTTTCCCTCATGCCAATCCTAATTTTTAAAGTCAAAATTAACAAATCATCAATCATAGAGGTATAAATTAATTATATGCTTATCCTGTGCCAAATATAACGTCCTACTAATCAATGTCAACTATATATATATTGGGCCAACCCATAGAAGAAGACTATTGGGCCGATTGAGCCCAATTATATGAACTCAGGCTTCAAATAGTATAGCGCCTCAAATTGGGCTCTAGTGAAGTTGGGATTAAAACTACGAAACTTGAATCAGAAGAGGGCATGCTGATCAGATTTTGAACACGAGTATATTTAAAATTGTTTCTAGTTGAGACAATTTATCTAATTCTGGAATTATTTAGTTTAAGAAAAGGTAACCTCTGAATTTTTTTTAAGTTAATTTTGAAACTGACAAAATTAGACAAAACCACATCATGTGAACAAAAGCTTTGTACTATACAACTGCCATATATGCCCATGTGAAAACCTCAGCTGCTACGTACAAACTACCTAACACACATTGATTCCAACTTTCTCCTCACCAAAACGAATATTTCCTCAGCACAGAAAATGAGCATAGTACCAACATGTGGTTGTTAGAGTGGTAAGTACTCCATTTTCTTTAAGCAAGGTCTCGAGTTCGAGTCTTGTGTATGAAAAAACCTCTGTTAGGAGAGCTCTACCCCCATTATGGCACCTCAGTTAAGTGGAGAGCTCGAACAGGATTACCTCCTATAAAAAGATACATGTGAGAAATAAAAAAGAAGATGAGCATAGTACCATTCATTCATTCATCACATGGTGAGGATTTCCTTTGTTTGTTCACCACTAAATGTTACAACTTCAACACCATTATTACATGTGTTTCCTCACATGTCTGCCTCTTTCCATTTGTGGAATCATCAGTAAGTGTACTAATTGAAGGTTTCTGGGTATATATTTAGTGGTTCTCTTCATCTACAATTCAATACCATCCATCATAAAGTGAGGAAAATGGCTTTTTTCTAAATAAAGAAAACTCTAATATCTCCACTTTCATGAAAACAAATAATGTTCCCAATGGAAAGTTGGAAACCAATTCCCCAAGTGCCAACCACTAAATGCTGCTTCGAAATATATGACCTGTTGTGTCTCACAAGTCTAGTAAAGTTGCTTTATTGTTACCAAAGAATGGGATGTCTACACTCTACACTTTCACATGCAAGTGACTCTCTAGGTTGGATCCATGATTGAATTATTATTGAATATAATGCTTATTTTAAGTTTAAGATTTAATATTTATGTTTGCACCAGCTTTACAACTTAGATTTGAAAGTGCTATATATGTGGATTTTGATTATTATATTATTATTATTATATATATATATATATATATATATATATATATATATATATATATAATGGGATTAAGAGCAGGCTTTCATCATCTCATTGTGTAAATGATAGAGTTTCTTAATGATCATGGGACTTATAAACTACATCTCCAAACATCTCATGAGATGTATTTGTTAGTTAGAAAATATAGGAGTTCACATTAATTTTATTTT
Source organism: Senna tora (assembly GCA_014851425.1). Taxonomy (NCBI): domain Eukaryota; kingdom Viridiplantae; phylum Streptophyta; class Magnoliopsida; order Fabales; family Fabaceae; genus Senna; species Senna tora. The sequence goes on along the minus strand of CM026271.1, from coordinate 5,207,474 downwards.
ATTTTTATTGAATATGGGTGATCCATCAAAAGGAGTTAGCACACATTATTAATTAAAATTTGATAACTAGCTAAGTGTAGGCTTAAAGTTCTACTAAAATTCGTGGGACGACTCAGTTAAACAACTCATACATAAAGACTAGGTCTTCTCTCTAACCTTGACCCAAGTGAGCAATACTATTGTAGTCATTTTACAAGCCTAACTACAAAGAAAAAGACCTAGTCACTAGCACAGAGAAGCCGAGTTATACTTAAGATTTGACCATAGTACAATTAGAGACTATTTTCTATTATACTCAATGTTCTAAGCGTCACACTTGGTTCTAGGGCATCTAGAATTCATTAGTATTGGCATGTTTATATACTGGAATAGGATCATGTTAGACGATATGACTTTAAACACATATATGCAATTGGCTATTTTCAACCAAGGAGTAAATTGAGAGTGTATCACTATCAACTATCTTAACCTCAAGAAAGCTGTTGTTCTTTTATAAAGAGAAAATGAGGAAGGAGTGGTTGGAAAAAGAAACCATAGGTGACATCAGAAATGAAATCACAATTATAAAACTGCATTTAAAATTACTAGTTTTGAAAGCATTCCATTAAGTCTCTCTATCAGGATGGCATAAAACAACATCATTGATTTGACATGTTATTCTCTACAAACCAATAGCACAAAAGAAAAGGGTTAGAATCATTGATCATAATCTTCCCAATTAAAAGGTTTAAACTTTGTTAGACATAATATAGAAGTTTCCACCCCATCACAATCAACAATGGCTTTGAAATCCACAGGCAGGTTTCGCCATTAAAGATCGAATGAATTAGAGGTCGTATGAGTTAATTCAGACTAAAGTTTAGTCAAAGAAACAAATATATTCGTTTTCTTTGGTCCACCTTTCTTCCCCATTAATCGTTGTTTGTAAGTATACAGGCATACCCCACTAAGAGGAATGCATGCAATAGGGTCTCTTGAAAAAGATATTACATCTCTAGAGCTAGAAGTGCAAAATGATGGGACATGGAAATTTAATTAGGGTCAACGTACATTGGAACGAATAGTCCAAAGGGGCATGGAAAAAGGAAAATCAAAGGGGGGTCCAAATTAAAATGAGTGTTGAATGGGTTATATATATATAGAAACTTGAGTCTTCCAGTGCAGAAGATATGGGGCAGTAAGACTCAATCAAGGACAGGTACTGTTAAACATAATGGGGGTCCAGAGGCTCAACCAGAGGTCCCTGTTAGGACACCTGATGGGAACATAGCACTTTTAGGGTATGTGGTGTAAAATTCAAACAGTACAATCTTGGTGTTTCACGATTCCCAAAAAAACTTTACATCATATTTTATACATACCAAACACACTTTTTATCATACTTTTTCTCTCTCCTAATTTTTCTCTCTATCTCTCTCCTCACTTTTCTCTACAGTACTTTCTTTTATTCTACAGTACTTTACTCTACAGTACTTTCTTTACAGTACTTTACATCTGTGCATTTATACCAAGCGTACCCTTAGTGTATCGAATTCGTTAAGGAAAGGGCACATGTGGTCCTAACTAAGGTTAGTCTATGCCACATGGTTGGACTTCACATGTAGTACTAGCTTAAAAATTTGTTTTAGAAATTTTTTTAGGTCATTTTTCTTTTTCCTCCATTATTTCTTCTCTTACATAGCTTGTGACAACCAGAAATAATGTGAAGGGTATTGTTTTTTATTTTTTTTTTAAAATAATTTGGTTGGGTGTTGATGGTAGCTAGTCCACGCTTATCCACAAAGAAAATGATAATGATATGTCTCTATCCATGAACTAAAAACCTATAAATTATGTAATGGCTCTGATATGTGTTTCTTTCATTCAATGTGACTGTTGTCTCTAATCAATGGCTTCACTGTTCACCAACACAAATAAACAGCTCCTAGAGGATAGCAATGGCCATATGATACTTGCTAAGAGCTAAGCTAAGCAATCTGTCTTTTTCGTTGTGTTTTGTTTAATGCCATTTGCTCCCACATTGGATCATTCACACTTCAGCCCAAAATCTTCCAAACTTTGAGCTGGACTGAACTCTATGGATGCTAGCTAAAACTCCCAAGACCACTAATTAATTTTTTTTCTCAAAAGGCCGAATTAAAAAGATTAATAGACAGAGTGACCTCAGTTTTTTTTTTTTTTTTAAAAAAAGAAAATTGCTTTAAAACTAGGCTCACTTTGACTCCAATACTATATAGAGTCCGGAGAGTGTGTATATATATGCAATTTTAGAGAGGTTAATCTGTAATTTTGGGTGGCCAACTTTACCGTTACTCCAATGCTTGCTCTCCAAACTATTAAGCCAAAATTTTTCTTAACCCTGAAATAGTATGAAGCTGCCCTATTAGTTCAAGACTCCTTCAACTTGTAGGCCCCTTGGTTGTGCGAATTTACGACGTAATCTTAGCTATAATACAACATTCTCTCCAATATTTTTTTATATTAAACATAACTTACTTTTTGTAATCTGATGAAATTATGTTTTTTCTTTATATTTTTTTACCCACTTTTATTCCATTCTCACTTTTGATATAAAAATAAAATGCACTTTTATTCCATTCATATCACATTCTCATTTCTTCTAATATTCTCATTCTCATTCCCTCTCCAACTTTACAAACCGGCCTTAGAGAATGGTCTAAAACAGGACCAATATTGCTTCCCCAAAGAGTTCAAACCAAAGTTTTCATATAACTATAAGTATTCACTAGCTACTCCGATAGTGCTACATCTTGCCCTTGTCTGACTCTAGTCTCTGCCATACCATTCTCCCTCACCTTAACATGTAAATCATGGAATATCACCGATCTTACAGTGTCTCTTCTTCTTCCTCCTCTTCATCCTCAAACTCAAACCTCCTTCAAGCAGGGCTGAAGTCTCTGTCTTCACAACGCAGCCTCGCATCAATCCCTTCCCTCAACTCACAATCTCATCATCATCACCATCCACCAAACCATCCTTCCACCACCACATACCACCAGTGCCTCACAACTCTAAAAGGCCCCACATCATCCTACACATCCTCTCTCGCCCTCTCGGGGACATTCCTCTACACAGGCTCATCAGACAGAGAAATCCGATCATGGGATCGCACCCTTTTAACCTCTCACTCTGAGCTTCACCCTCCTCATCAAGTGGCACTTTCAGGAAAGGGTGCAGTGAAGTCCATAGTGGTTCAATCTGATCATCATAAGCTCTTCAGTGCCCACCAAGACCACAAAATCCGAGTCTGGAAGAAGACCAGCAACCACCAAAACAAGTACACGTGTGTAGCCACACTCCCAACACTAGGCGACCGTGCTTCCAAAATCTTGAGCCCCAAGAACCAAGTCCAAATCAGGAGGCACAAGAGATGCACGTGGGTCCATCACGTGGACACAGTCTCTGCTCTGGCCTTGTCCAAAGACCACACCTTGCTCTACTCAGTTTCATGGGATAGGACCCTCAAAATCTGGCGAACCACAGACTTCAGCTGTTTGGAATCAGTGAGCAACGCACACGATGACGCCATAAATGCGGTTGCAGTTTCTAACGATGGGAGTGTGTACACGGGATCAGCAGATAAGAGAATCAAAGTGTGGAAGAAAGGGGAAGGAGGAGAAAAGAAGCATGCTTTGGTAGATTGCTTAGAGAAACACAAGTCTGGGATCAATGCCTTGGCTCTGAGCAACGATGGGTGTGTGCTGTATTCGGGTGCATGTGATAGGTCGATATTGGTTTGGGAGAAGGATGAAGAAGAAGGAGGAGGAGGAGGAGATGGTGGGAAAATGGTGGTGGTGGGTGCGTTAAGAGGGCACACTATGTCTATACTGTGCTTAAGTGTGGTTTGTGATTTGGTGTGTAGTGGTTCTGCAGATAAAACCATTCGTATATGGAGAGGGGTTGAGAGAGAGTACTGTTGTTTGGCGGTTTTGGAAGGGCACAGAGGGGCGGTTAAGTGTATAACTGCGACGGTTGATCGTTGTGATTCCTCTGAAGCTTGTTGTTGTGTAGTGTACAGTGGCAGTTTGGACTGTGACATTAGGATGTGGCAGATTGTTGTTCCTGTTGTTTAGAATTCTAGGATTCTTACTTTCTTTCTGTTTTTATGGAGGGAAGAAGATGTTGAGCATATTGCTATTGTAATGTCCATTGTTTTCTGTTTTCTTGCACTCTGCTGGATTTAAAAACTTTTGGATTCATGAGATTGAGGGGATGTCACCGACTTATGATTGTGATGAGAATGAAGGTTCTGACTTCCCATTAAGCAGCACAACTTTCGCCAAAGCTCTCAAAAGCTAAAATCTTAAAATTGTCGAACTTTTGTTTTCCACTTGGACATCGTGAAAGCAAACGCCTAAAAGTGAAGGATGTGGATTCTGAATAGTTTTATTTATCAAGCTCTTTCTGTCTTGTCATCATAAAATATTATTTAGTATAAATTTGGAAATTAATTACCCAATCTCAAGACCATCATTCACTTCAAACTTCACCTTGTAAAAGATTAAACTTTTTAAGTACCTTAATCTAAGATATGTTAGAGATCTAACAACAATCATGACTTCTTGTTTCAACTTTTGCGTGATCAAACTTTTATGATAAATTATTTTTTACTATTAGGTAGAATACTTAAATTACACAATGTTTTTTTTTTAAAGAAAAATTATACTCAATTTTCTTGAAAATCAAATGTGTTGCACAGATTTTTTGGGCAACGAAAGATAAAATAATATTCTTAAATTTAGCAATCCTTACCTACCCTTTGAGGCCAAACTTTGACTATCTATGCGTTCTTTTTATTTTTATTTTGTGAACAAATTATATAGTGCAAATTTTATAAGTCACGGCAACTGTCAACCTATTAATATTACCAAATTATCAACCAAAAAGATGAAAGTGTTAATCAGTACATCATTAAGGTGTGTATATGTTAATGGTATGGTAGTACTGAATTTCAATACATCCCTCCAATTAGTTTCTGAACCATTTAAAGTAGGTCCTTATTAATATAAATTTCTATTAATATTAATAAATAGTTTTACATGATTCGAGGGATGTACCAAACTTCAATAATACAGTACCACTGAACTTTTATTCATTAAGGTGACAGGAGCAAGATTACATTAATTTTTTACCATAATTAATATCGGTTGGACCTTGAGGCTAGAATGATTTTATCTGTCTAATTACGCAAGAAGGGATGAAGCGTTAGGTAACAGTCATTTCAAATGCCACGATTTCTGATATTAGCTGATAAACACCTACTTGTCTTAGCACCATGCGGTAATGCGATAAATTTCAACATATGACATCACGAACTCACCTCATTTCCTAGGAGAGTCCGCTGCTTTCGTGTATATGCTGATCGGTAGGATAAACTGAATCATTTCCACAGTTTTTAAATGAGCTTCACGACGACGTATACATCTATAGGTGTCGTTACTACAAAGCATCATAGTTTTTGTGTGATTTCCATAGAAGATTTGACAGTTCAAACGTACAAATCATTTACCTCCTATTGCTTACAACCGTAATTAAAATCCGCTGTCACTATAATAGAAGCTGACACCAGAAAGAGATTGAGGTATGGTGCGGCTGGCTTGTCAGTCCAAGTCATTAATTCGTATAAATTAAGAAAATTGACAAGTCATAACAGAAAATTTGATACATTTGCTTCACAGGAGATGAGAATCTGGTACCCGTACCAGTGTATAAGTATTATGTTTACAAACATGTCACTCTTTCGTTCACGTTAGTTCTAGTAGAGGACCAGGAATGGGAAAAGAATAAGAGAAGAAAACCAACGGAATGATAATCTATATTACTTACAGTGGTTCTTTCGTCGGTATACCAGGATCCCGGGGATACTTCATTGGGGTGGGACGGTCTTTTATGCAAATGACAGCAGTTCGCTGACCATATGGGCTTTGCGATTGCACTGGACAGCACAAAATGAATGTAAATTTACTTTGATAAGGTGGCTTATCAACTGACAAAACAAAGAACAGATATGCTGTCTCCCAACAAAAACAATAGCATGACAGCATAGCTAAAATTCTGAAGACATCTTAATCCACAAACCGCTTAACCTTACATATCATCATCAAATGAGAAACTCTAGATGAATCAATATCTGTGAAATTTAGGGGTTTAGGGCAATACTGATGTATTTAGATTTTAGGGTTTATGGTAATAAGACTTTCGTTCATTTGAGGATTTTATGATTAATTGGTTTTGGCTTTTACCTTAGACAACTTTCAGTCATCAGGGATCTAGGATTTTCTATCATTTTTTTGGGCCAAATTTTCTATCATCTTAGGCCACAAGCCACTGGAGAACCAGAAACCAAAGCCACAAGCACTGGCTATTAACTCCAGGCCAAATCCAAGTAAAGAAGAGTCGTCACTTGCGAAGCTCAAGAACATTCAACAAAATGGGGAAAAAAAATATCGTTTTCTTTATGCACTTTTAAAAGATAAATCTCTATCATGCAGAAGGAAAATTTATGCCCATAAAAACTTATGCTTATTGGCAAGAGCCTTGGTATAAATGCCAATTTCTTCTCAATTTTGGGTTTGACTAAAACAGCACAAGCGTTTATATCACAGGAGTTAAGTTTTAAACACGAAAGACATACCTGAGCATACTTGCGATAAAAATGCACCCATCTTTTCGATTGCACCTTCAGCTTTCCTCACTTCCTCCTATTTAAATTCACCATAGATATTAATAGATTATTCACAAATTCAGATGCATGGGTTATGCGCCAAAAAAATTTATTTAATATAAATATACACTAAAATCTTGATTACATACTTCCACAATTGTGTGCTCATCTTTCTAAAATGCTAACATCTATGCAAGCCAAAATTTCCCACGCAACACCAACCATCACCCTCGTACTCACACTCACTTGTTCTCCTTTTGTTTGAGAGAACCAGAAATAATGAAGATATTAGCTCATGGAATTCCTCTTGAAGTATTATCTAATCAGAGCCCTACCTTCAAGTGAATTCGGACTAGATGATGCCACAATATCCTTATTCAATGCTTAGACTATTCCAAAGGCTTATGGGTGCTCCTCAGAGCTAATTCAATTAACGTACTCCCAATAGGTGGAGTGGGAGCAAGCTAGTGCCTAAGGATATGGATTATAGACTGAACTCTAATTCTCGACAGCAATGAAACTCAAATTAAATTTATAATAGCAGCTCTAGATTAGCCACAAGTCCTGGTAAAGAACAAGTAAGCGGAATAAAATGAAGTTTCTGCTACTTCTCAGATCATTCCAACAATTTCTACATCAAATTTCAAAAATAATGGTCTACAAAAGATAATGATCAAGAACATGAAAACAATGTCTTGCACTCTTGTAGCAGTTACGTACCTCAGGTTGATAACCTTTGGCAGCTACAAACAATCCACCAACACGAACCAATGGAAGACAATACTCAGCTGGAAATTCAATACCAAGAATCAACAATAACAAAGTATCACTAACTATTGAAGCATCAAATAATCGAAAAAACTAGATTATGAAGTCTAATATATTACCTAATATTCTCATTTCTGCAACTGCCCTTGCTACTGCTATGTCAAATTTCTCTCTGAAGCAAAGATTCTGCCCCAAATTCTGTTCCGTGCACAGTCCAAGACATATATTCAAGCAGGAGAAAATACATGGTTTTGGCATACTTACTGATACCAAACAAAAAATAACAAGAATAAGAGGTTTTCAGTGTTCAGATTACGAAAAATGTTCCAGGTTATTATCTCAGAATATCAAAGCACAAACTCATGAAAGGATACAGTAATTGATCATCAAGAGTTTCAACTTTCAACATTTCCATCAGTATTGAATAAGCAACTACCAGCATAGTGGACACTCTGCCATTGTCCAGGTAAGGAATGTTTGGCTAAATGCTAAATTCAAATGAGCAACTGTAGGATGCTCCTTGGCATCCTTCTTTAAGAAAAAACATGGAGGAATAGATTAATTTCCAGAAGTGGAAAATGTGATCATATAACTAACAAAACATGTATTATAAACATCAAATTCTCACTCTAATTCCTGCCAAAACCTTCACTTTTCAATTTACATTTCCACATAGCAGTTATCTATACGCCACAGCTTTGGGAAGATCCATATCTACAGTTTTCATGATGTTATCCATTACAAAAGACACGATTAATATAACTCAAGTTATTTGATAAAATGTCCAAATATAACCATGGAGAAGCTTAGTTCTACATCTTGCCTTTGTTTCTCTCCCTTTCCTCGAAAAGGAAAACTACCTATCAATCCACTACGTTTAAATTAACAAGTACATTGCCTTGCAACTAGGGCTAGCATTAAGATTATCACATATATATATCCTGATTTTTTTTTAATTCCACAAGTGAAGGAGTGAAGAAAGAGTGTACGTGCATGCAGATGAGTTTTACCTCTGCTCTTCCTCTGACGATTTGGATGTTTGACAATCCAGTAACACCGACAGCGTGCTCCAAGAAGACGCATCGCTTGTTCATAGATTCCATCAGCGTCACATCCCATTCTATCCAATGAAGCATTTCAGTGAGAAGGCACAAGGCAAGGCAGAAATAAATCAAAGGGAAGCCAAGTTACACAAAACGAAAAATAAGATAACTAAACTGACGAGCATAAAATGAATTCACCTGGGCAAGCAATAGCCAAAATTATTCCAGGAAGCCCCGCACCAGTTCCAACATCGACGAGTTTCAGTTTATCATCGGGAACGCCGCAATGTGAGCGATAGGAATCCCTCAAAGGCTGTAAAATCGCAAGAGAATCCTCCACGTGCCGTTCCATTACTTCATCTACCTCTTTAACAGCAGTAAGATTCATCCGCTGCAAAAACGGACGGAAGGGGGAAATGTTAGGATTTCCGAGGCATCAAACAGCGTGATAGAATGAGAGAAAACCTTGTTCCATTGAAGAAGAGCATCAACATAGAGATGAATCTGGTGCTTCTGAGGAGAGGTTAGGGCTGTGAAGTGAGAGAGGGAGTTGAAGACGGTAGTAGATATGGATTTGGTAGCGGTAGTGGTAGTTGATTTACAAGTCGTAAAGTGTTTGAAAAAAGTCCCACCGGAAAACTGCAAATTAAATACCATGCCGCGACTAAGCAGCATCTCACAGCGCGCGCTTTTCCTTCTCACTACCTCTCTCTCTCCCCCTCCCTACACTGTGTTCGCACTTCGCACCATACCAGCGACAACGCACGCAAAATTTGCGACGCCTCCAATTCTTCTTGCGAAAGGCCCAAACTTCATTGTAATCAGGTCCAGTAATATGGAGCCCATAGGCCCAAATTATTACCGATCATAATAAACGCCTATGATATTTCCCGTAAGTACTTGTATATTGATGTTTTATATGTTATTTCATTTTTTTTATAATTAACATGACAAATTAAACTTTCTGTTATTCTCAATACTAATATTTCTGTTTTATGGCATCATAAAAGAGTTTAAACTCTAAAGCAGTATAAATATGAGGTCATGGCAGCAAGGATAAAATAATACAACACCAATTTTTTGAAAAGTATAAAGTTGAGAGACTTATTTTTCAATTTGAAAAATTTATGAGCTATTTGCAACTGTGACCCAAAGTTTAAAAGAATTTTGGTTTTTTTTTTCAAAGAATATACAGGTTCACACAGCAGATGTTACAACTTACAAGTAAGCTCTCACTGGAGAAAAGTTGGAACATTTTCTAGTCAGTATCCAGAAAATTAAAGGTCCCTGCAATACTGATTGATCAGATTTGAGAATGAAATAGACTAGAGTATATACGAAGTTATTGATACTGATATTATGCCGTCGTCATCTAATAATTCATATTATATTGACAAAAAGAAAGACTAATATTATTATGGCTAGAGTTTTTATAAATCATACATGAATTTATTATGTATTACAAGTTTAGAGTTTAGTAGAGTAAAAGAGAGAAAAATGTGAGTGCACACATAATTGTTAATATGTGACCGTAAACTTACATAATAAGTCTGTGAGGAGATTTTCTTTAAAATAAGTTCCGGAAGAGGAAGCATTCATTGAGTTGTGTCTTGTATTTTTTGTTCCTTAAGTTTTGTCTTAACCACAGTTTTGAGACATATGGTATTAAAAAAATAGGGGGTATAGAAAACTGGCTAGTTAATGCCACTACGATGGATTGTTCATTTTAAAGGCAGAGACTACGACTATTTATTTTAATGAAGTTGCAAATTGAAATTGGTGATGAATAAGGTTTTTTAAATTATTCGGTCCACCAATCACCATAAGTGACGTCTTGAGGTGAGAATTAACTTTCATTTATTTATCTATTGAAAACAAAAGAAAAAACTTTGTAACACTAAATTAAGATTGAACTGTTTTCAGAGACTTGTATATTGTTTCTCTTCGGTCCCACGAGAATATCAAATACCTCAATATCTTGTGCTCTTGATTATTTGTGAAGGATATTGGTAATGAGGAAGAAAAAGAAGACATTGATGGGATGGCACAAATAGAGTTCAGATGTCAACTTTTTACATACAATATGGTGGTGCCTGGCCTGGTGTAAATACAGTGTGCACAGCAAGTGGACCAAATCAAAATCCCTTTGCCTTAAAGATCAAATTGGGTTTAGACTTTGTTTTTATGCTAAAGGGAATTGATTCTCCATCCAGAGAGGGCAAAAAAAAAATTGGTTCATTCTAGACTTTCAACTTTTGCTTCAAAACTACTTTGGCTCGCCACATTTCCCTCCACTCATAAGGGAAGAAAGTGGGGAAGAAAAATAAAGCTGGTTCTCGTGTATCACTTTATCAGGGTCAAACTCAAACATATATAAAAGCCACAAAGCAAAGGTTTAGAAATTACAACAAGACCCTTTTTTTTGTGTTGTAACTTGTATGGTCAAAACTCAAAACATTAATTGTACATCAGAGCAAGATATATATATATTACTTGAGTTTTCTCAATTGGTATAGAATCTCAATCTGAATTCTGAAGCATGCATATAGAAACTATAAGGGGAATTTCTGAAACAAGGCAGAAATTAAAGCAAAGGGGAAGGAGGCGTGCGAGAAATATGTTAAAAAGCAAGGGAGAAAGAGCAATATAAAAACAAAAAGAATGAAGCAAAGATGTTGTTGTAGTGTTATTCATATCAGAAATAATGTTGAGGAGTGCAAGTATCAAGAAGTACTATGAGCAGAGCAGATGTTAGTAATAGTATAGTGATACATATATATATGTATATATATATATGCTTAGCTTATTTATTATATATAATTAGATGGGAATCTTTTTCCTCTGTATCTGTAAAGAAAGAATTATTGGTTTGGAAGAATAGAGAATGCCGGGAACATTATTAGCATTATATGAACAGTAACTAACATGTTTGTCTCCATTTCTAATTACCAAGATGCTTTTGCAGAAGGACAGGTATTGCTTTCAGAAGCCACCATATATTCTCTCTCTCTCTCTCTCTCCCTCACTCTGTCATTCCATTGCAGTTTTTTTTATTTATTATTGGTAATCTCTTCTCTCCAACTCTGTCATTATTCTCAGCTCTTTTGATGCCTTTCTCATTCTTTATAATATATATCTCAGCCCTGCCAAATTCCATCTTTAACTAAACCCCATAAAGCTTAAGCATTTCATCACATACAGTCACCAACAGCCTTTTTAACTAGTGTTTTTCGATATTAAATTAAGTTTTATTGATTAACCTCATTAATTATATATCATTCTGCTCTTTTCCAATTCACCCATATGCAACCCACACACTGCTACACATATATATATCCGCAGTCGCAATTCTGATTCTTATCATAAATTAAGTTCATTTTTTCAAAAAGAAATTAAAAAGAAAATTATGATCCCACCATCACCACATGCCACATGCACTAATCTGATTGCATGTAGGACTGTGGACTGCAACAAGTAGTCGTGGATATATAATGATATATATTCTCCATAGAACATGAGATGGGGTCATCTAATTTGGTACATATATATACACACACCACATATTTCAAAATTTTCATGTATGCATCTTAATTATCATCAAACCTTATTACTAGGCCAAAAGTTACGGATATTAGTTAGGAAGCAATTCTTTTTAGTTAACTTGATATTACCCTGACTACTTAAGTTTTTATTGTATATGAGATAATTGCTGTCACACCTTATCATATAGGTACCTAGCAAAAAGAGTACCTTAATTATTATCACACTTGGGATCAAGAGAGAGATGAGGAGGGGGGGGGGGGGGTATGATGAATTAGTGTGTGTCTCTTTTTTAGTGAGAGTGATGGCACGAACTACTTTGGATTTTTCTTCAAACTTTCAAGGGCATCTTCCAACAGCAATCATCATGTCCTCCTCCTTCTCCTTCCCCTTCCATGACTATCATCATTACCCCCTCATCAACTCTCTCACCTCTCTTCTTTTATCATCATCCATCGTCATCATGCACCTCCACACACAAAACAAGGTCAAGCACAAGAAGAGGAAGAAGAAGAAGAAGAAAGAAGACAAAGAAGAAAAGGAGAGAGAGAGAGAGAGAGGGTTGGCTTCTGAGAAAACCCTAGCTAGCTCTACTTTCATCATATATATCTAGCTTGAGTGAGTATATTTCTGGGTCTAGCTAGCTAGCTTTTGCTATACCAAGATCCAACGACTCACGTCAACCTACGACTCTCGGGGAATCAAGCGTGTCGGTCCGATCCTTTACTATGTTGTTGTAACTTGTAGGTTTGTAATAATAATTTCTCTTTCTGGGTGCGCAAGTAGTAGTAGTAGTAGTAGTGTGTATGTGTTTCTTCTGTTATTATCTTCTTATTGTATTTTGTGGGTGCGATATATTTTTATTTTTGGTATTCAATTTAAAGTGGTTGGTGGTAGAATTATTTGTGGGATGAGATTGAGAACACGGGCAATCTTGATGATTTATTGCAAGGAATTAATGAATGTGTTTTTCTCTACTTTGGCAGAAACGTAACACAGTAAGTCATAAATTTTGAGAGGAGAGTGCTTTGCTTTAATTCCTTATACTACCATCGCTTTTGTCATATTAATTATTATTACTTCAATTATATATAGCATATCATTGCTACAATCATAGTATCATATTTTGCTCTTTTGGGTCTACACTCTAGCTAGCTAGAGGGTTTAATTTTCCAAATGCCATATAATTAAGAGCAAATTAAAGATTTATTGAAACAACTTAATTAATTAGTATCTTCCTTTGACTACAAACGTTAATCAATTGCCCATTTACTTTTGAAGTATAATTAATATTCCAGGCCTAGCTAATTAATTTTGAATTCTATATCTTGAGTTCTAATTAACTGGTTTTAATTTTGAAATGTGTATAGATTAATTATGTATGTTGCTAGTTCGAGCATTTTTAATATTCTCGGGATCACAATAATGAGGCTCAAAGGGTTTCTCTTTTTAAGAAAAGGAAGAGAAATGAGTTACTACTATACTACAGTTTTGATTGTTTTTGTTGAGTGAATTCATTTTAACAATATATATAATTGCAGTTTTGTTAAAGTAGGATAAGGCTGAGATTTTGCTGTTGGATCTCTTTAATTAAAATTTACATAACAAACAAAATTTTAATTTCCATCATATATATGTTAAAATAATCCAATAAGAATAATAAGCAGGAAGTCCACTTTTTGAAAGAGGTGTGCTTCTGGATAACAAAATCCATTGAATTGAACTTGACTCTTTGATACAAATGGAAGCCGTACGGACAAACCCTTATTTTGGTCCTTTAATTTGTAAATGGGGCATATCTTAATTTAGTTAATTCATACAATTTGGTGACTCATAGAAATTAAAGCTTGTTTGATAAAATTCCTTGGAAAAGATGAGAATGGAGAATAATTCAGTACGAGGGTCTCAACTCAACAAGATGCTGGACAATATCTGAAGAATTAATAATAAGTCCGCTTTAATTTAGTGGATACTCTAATACAAATAGCTAGTATGCAGTGAGGGTGTGTCCACGTCGTTAATAGTGTTGACGTTGGAATCATATACACCTCTTTTCTGGGGGGGGCCAATATACACCTCTTCCAACTTCCAACTTCCAACTCATTATCTAAAACCACATAAGTAATGTTCACAATTCTAAATCGTAATACCCACTAATTACTAACTTATACTATTTTAATTTTTTTATTGATTTTATTTGATAGAATATTTAATCATGTAAAATTAATGAATCTAAAAACTAATCAATTAAATTTTAACCCTTTTCTTGTAAATCTTGATATCAAATATCAAAACGTATCTCAGGAACAAGAATAACAACATATACACGGATGATTCTGAATATTGATGTCAACCAATGCAATGATATTCCAATAATTAGTAAACAAGTGCCTTCTTTGGCCTAATTGCTTCTGCAAATCTTAGCTTTCGCTTTAATTGTCACAGCTCGTCTTCCCCCTTCATGTGTGTTGTACAATTGAATTCAGAATAGCCTTTACTTGGTCAAACATTTTACGTCTATTGATTTTTTTAAAAAAATAAAATAAAATAAAAAAATACACATTCAATACTTCTATACTAGCAGCAATTACATATATCATATGAAATTAATATGGGTGAGTCTATGATACAATTTATTGCATGCATGCAATATAATTTCGGCTAATAGGATTGTAACATGAAAAATTGCATTGCATCTCAAGTCATCATATCCACATGTCACAGTTCTATCGGTCGAAATTGCATTGCATGCATGCATGCAACAAGTTGCATAAATCTACTCAATTAATATATTGAAGTAATAATACAATGAAATTAATTAGTGGCACTGTGAGAGTTAACGAATGTAGAGAGAACCCCAAAAAAGAAATATGAATATTATAAATATTTTAATTTCTCACATCTCAAACAAGCACATTTCATTTCAAAATTTTAAATATATATATATAATATGAAGGGGTAATTTTTTTTAATTTCTAATTGTAGTCACGACTCATTCAATATTTGACGTGGCTAAGCCCCATTGGCTACTTCAATATATTTCCCATTTCGCCCAAACCGCCACTGCTTTCAATTCATCCTTTCCTCAGTGAAAATCCAAATAAAAAGCTCAAGCTAGTACTACGTGGCTTGCAATTTAATTCTTGCTATTCTTTCCCTTTTCCTGTATAATTAAAGATTCATTACAGAATTGGAAGCATTGGGCACCATTTTCTCTTATCAAACCAGTACAAATAAAATAGTGATGCAAATTATTGAACTTCCATATATAAATATAAATTATCTAAATAATAAACTCTATTTATATATCATGAATATATAGTGCATGGCTATTTTTTATTTAATTTTTTTCCTATTTAATAATATATTATTTTGTTTACGTAAAAAATTCAGATACCAATCAGCAGTTCAGCACGTTATATTGACCGATCAACTTCACAAATTATGCGAATCCTGTATAGCGACATAACAATCAACAATCGGACTTTTTTTTTTTTGAGATAACAATCGGACATTGACTCCACTCTAGCAAGCTTTTTTAAGTCAAGTAGGAGAAAATTATTTAAAACATTATTCCAAAACACATAGTATTCTACTTCTAATTAGTATTCTTTAATCTGCGTTTTAAGTGCTGACTTTGCTTAATCTGACCAACATTATTATTTAACTTTGATATTCTCAAATCTCAATATTGTAATGGATATCGGATAGTGTCCAAATCTCCTAAATGCCCTCCTCGTTCAGATAAGAGAAACCGGAAGCTTTGTAGATATTTTCACAAAGAGAGGTCAAACACGGACAAATGGTAAAAGGAAAAAAAAAAGTAGCTACTAGCTAGCTTTCGTGCATTATCTTGTAATATCTTTTGTTTCCTAATTTTCAAACTCGAATCGAATCGGTATATCTCACTGTTCACAGACTCAGTCTTGCAGGTCTCAATTCTCACAGACTCTTAAAAGATTCAGTCTTGCTCAACATGTGCATTTTGTAATCGTACAGATTAACATGAACGCGCTTAATTCCTGGAGATATTGATTAGCTAAATTCTTGTCAAGCATCCATCGAAGACAAAGGAGAAAATTTGACAAGTAATAATTATGGGAGGCAATGGCAAGCACAGGTGGAAAATCTCTTTTCATCGTCCTTCTTCCTCAAGCTCCTCAAAAGAGCCTCCCAAGGAGTTCCTATGCCCAATTTCTGGATGTTTGATGTCGGATCCCGTCGTTGTGGCTTCCGGTCACACCTTTGAAATGCTTGCTGTTAAAGTCTGCAGAGATTTGGGTTTCTCTCCCACGCTTCAAGACGGCTCCACCCCTGATTTCTCCACCACCATTCCCAATTTGGCCATGAAAACCACGATTTCCAATTGGTGCGTTAAGTCCGGCGTGGGAAACCCGCGCCCACCCGATTATAGCTCCGTCCAGAGGCTTGTCCGTGCAGCCATGGCGTCGTCCCAGCCTGATCTTGGGGATTCCGATAACGATTTACTGCGGGCCGTCGCGGATAATCCACCTGTGATTTTCTCTCACGCCGCCACGGAGTTGAATCCCCACGTCATCCACTTCAGCTCCTCTTCAATATCCAAGGAATCTGCAGTCGTCGCGGCGAGTATTGCCGAGACGCCTTTACCCCTCGCGACTCGTCCTACCTGTTATTCTTCATCGGCTTCTTCTCTCGAGATTAACGATAACGAAGTCCAGAATCAGAACCCTAATGGCCCAATTTCCGAAGAAGAGGAGAAATTAGTGTTGAAGCTGAGGAGCACCGAGGCCTCTGAGCAGGAAGAAGCCGTTATTTCTCTGAGAAACATCACAAGGACCAGAGAGGACACTAGGGTTTCTCTCTGCACGCCTGCGTTACTCTCATCACTCCGATCGTTGATCGTCTCGAGGGAATCCGTCGTACAAGTAAACGCCGTCGCTTCGTTGGTGAATTTCTCCCTGGAAAAATCCAACAAGGTGAAAATCGTGAGGTTGGGATTTATTCCTTTTCTCATCGACGTTCTGCAAGAGGGGTTCCCGGAGTCGCAAGAACACGCAGCGGGAGCTCTATTCAGCTTGGCATTGGACGACGAGAACAAAATGGCCATCGGAGTTCTGGGCGCGTTGGAGCCACTCATGTACGCGTTGAGATCCGAATCGGAACGGACTCGGCAGGACTCGGCCCTCGCGTTGTACCATCTGACCTTGGTTCAGAGCAACAGGGTGAAGTTGGTGAAGCTCGGGGTGGTGCCGATGCTGCTATCGATGGTGAAATCGGGGGATTCGACGAGCCGGGTTTTGCTGGTTTTGTGTAATCTTTCGGCGTGCACGGAGGGACGGACGGCGATGCTGGACGCGAATGCGGTGGAGTGCCTGGTGGAGACGCTGAGGGGGAAGAAGGAGGGGCCGGAGTCGGAGGCGATGACGGAGAACTGTGTGGCGGCGTTGTACGGAATGAGTCATGGAAGCTTGAGGTTCAAAGGGTTGGCGAAGGAGGCAATGGCTGTGGAGGTGTTGAGGGAGGTTGTAGAGAAGGGAACAGAGAGGGCGCGTGAGAAGGCCAGGAGGATACTGCAAATGATGAGGGCAGGAGAAGGGGATGATGAAAACGGTTCGAGGTTTGATGGAGCGATGGAACCGGGCGGGTTGAGTCGAACCCGGTTCAGAATTGGTGGGGGGAGGAATGTGAACGTAGCCAACTCGACTACATTTTAAGTGTATAATTATTATGTCTTTTCATTTTTGTTGTTATTGTTGTTTATATTTCATAAACTTAATTGGCATATTTTTTTCTCTCTGTATTTTGTAATTATAAATTGGGTTGATTGATGATCAAGTTTATAATAAAGTTTTAGGTGAATAGGTTGATGGCTGTGTGCGAATAATGTATGTACATTCTGGTAATCTTCTCATTCAGATTCAGTAACAAGTAGTAGCCAGATAATCGGGCACCATGTAACAGAATGGCATTAGATTAGATATGCGAAAAGCTAGCCCCAACATTGCCTTCCTGCATTAAGAATGTGTGATTTTTTGTTTTTGGTTGCTAAAAGAATAAATGCATAAGGTGGAAGGGGCAAGGCTGTAGAAAGAAGATAATAGAATACAAGGCAGAAATGAATGGTGCGCTAGCTGGGAGAATTTGCTTTAATTTGGGCCTATAGTGAGAAACCAGAAAGGAAGGTAGTAATTAATGTTGGGTTTAGTTGGTAGTTGGGTTAAGAAATCCGCGCCACATATATTTGATTCTACTTTTTGCTACACAAGGCCAGGTGCAGGTGCTATACCTGTTGAAGGCCCAACGATATAGAGTTTGTGGGACATCTTCGACCAAAGAAAAAAAAAAAGAAATTTGTGGGACATCCAAAAATACAAGCCCGGTCCATGTCCATATCCTACTTGCATCTGCATTCTTCGTGTGCGTGTGTGTAGTTGCTTAAAACTTTCTCAATTCTCAGAATTCATTTTACTATAAACCTCTACGGATGTACTATGCGCATGGTAGCTTAAGTAGTGGCATGCTTGTGATGACCACGTATAGTGAGGCACCAACATGCACATGCACGTGCATGTTCCCACACGTGTCTCACTAGCTACCTATTATCATTGCTGAACTCTGGTGGTTGCTCACCCGGTAGCTATTTGCTTAAAACTTTGTCAGAATTAGTAGATTAGAGCATTTTCGGGGACTTTAACCTCTCTCAGAATCTTGCTAAAAAATAGCTACCACGCACACACCCCCTCCACCTCTGCTCGTGCGCAGAATTCTCTAGAGACTGGATAACAATTCATCACTATTAATTAATTAATTAATTCAGTATTATTGATTTGACGTTGGATATATCATATTTCATATTTCATATATCCAGATGGAGCTGCAATTGGTGGTAACTGAGCACTGAGCAGTAATATATGTGGTTCTGTTCTGATTCGTGGGTCCATTTATACAGCAGCATGTGACGTCTATGGACTACTTCATCTTCGCTCTTTCAGATTCAACTTGAGGCCCACCCAGGCCCAATATATCTTCTACTTTGTGTGTCAACTGTGAAATATGAAAACAACGGTTGTGGCTGGCTTGCCTTCTATCAGCAACCCTAGGGTACCATTGGTAATTTTTTTACACAGTGTAATACATGTAATTTTACGATTCTTAAAAAAATTTATATCATATTTTATACATATCAAACATATTTTTTATCATACTTTTTTTTTTCTTTTAATTTTTCTCTCTATCTCTCTCTTCACTTTTCTCTACAATACTTTCTTTTATTTTATATTTTACTTTATAATATTTTTTTATAATACTTTTCGTTCTAATATTTATACCAAAGGTACCGAAATTGATGACTTTCTGTTTTTGTAAGAACAAGGTATTGTCTATGATCAGCTATGCATGCCTAGCTGTGAGCTATATGCTAATATTATAGTAAACAGCGCTGAATGGCAGACATCAAGGACCAGTATTACGCATTATTACCCTCTTTCTCAATAATCTACCACTTTGATGCTTTTCTACTCCATTCTTTCCTCTCCATTATACACTTTTTTTTCACTTCTAATCTCACACGTGTTTATTATTTCATTATTTATTATTTTCTCTCCCAAATCTCTATCTAATTATTGATTGTAAATTAATCATTGTTTTGAAAACTGGACTGGACCGGCCGGTCGGACCGGAAAACCGGTAAACCGCCAGTCAGTCCGGTCCGGAATAACCAATGAACCGGTCAGATATAAAATCGGTCAAGAACCGGTCAGAACCGGTGGTTTAGACGTTCGACCGGTTGTTCATTTTTTTAAAAAAAATTTGTATTGTTTATGATTTAATATTTATTGAAAATTTGTTGTGACTTGTAGTTGTAAGGATTGTTCTATTTTAGTATTTATTGTTGGGTTTGTGATAAGATTTGAGACTTAAATATGTTGATCCTTGAACTTATTTGAAGAGTTTAATATGATATTGTGGTAATTTGCAACTTGTTCTATTTCTTATCATGTTTAGATCGAGATGGAAACATATAATTATGAAATATATAATTTTTTTATGATATATTTTAGTATATTTAATTAAAAATATATATTTTAAATGCCACCGGTTCGACCACGGTTCGACCATTGAACCGTGAACCAGTGCCTCGACCGGTTCAATGACCGGTCCGATTTTAAAAATATTGAAATTAATAATCAACTCATCATTGTGGCAGTTATCAAGTCATGCATCATCAACTCATGTTCCACTCATTCGTGGTTCAAACTGAGGCTTAGCTTCAAGGGTTTTCCAGTCATTTTAACTTACAAAATGTGTGTTGATGATGTATAGATGTTCAGTGGTACGGTAATATTAAACTTCAGTACATCCCTTCAATCAATTGGTTCCTAAACTATTCATGGTGAATCCTTATTAATATAAATTTATATTAATTTTAACAAATGGTTCTATATGATTGAAGAGATGTACTAAACTTTAATGATATGGTACCATTGAACTTTTATCCGCTGCTGCTTTCCACTTTCTTTGACTATGCATGCTTAATTAATTATTTGTTTTTATTAATCCACGACTTGATAACTAATTAATTAATTAATCTCTTTCACACACACACTAATGTTTCAATATTAGTACTTTTGGACATAAGGAACAAAACAAAATTTACCTACGAACAAGAAAGTGATTTAGATGGAAAAGTTTTAATTATATTTATATTGGACTGTATGCACCAAAGCAGACGCACTTATATAAGCGTGGATTTCACTTCATTGAAAGAGGGAAATTAATAATATCATGTAGAGTACACAATTTCGAAGATTACACCTACCCTTAATGAAAGAGATAACTCGTCTATATGGTGCCACGTGATTTTTGTGGACTTGAAAATTGACAAATCCCGGTATTTTTTTAATATTAAAATATTATTGTTGAGCATAATAATTAATTTTTTCATTGAATCGTAGCCTCTAAACAGTTGATTCAAAAATTTAGAATTGTTTCATATGGCATGCTTTAATAAGAAAAAATCATCTCAGATTTTTTAACACGTCCTTTGGTAATTCGTTGTCGGTGAAAATAAAGTTCTTCTTACTAAATCTTTTTTCTTAAAAAAGAAGATACTTTCATATGCCAATTGCTATTTACCATTGCATCTAAACAATTTTATAAAATAATATTCATTTTTATTGGCAATCCAAAATAATAAATATGTTAATCAATATATATAAATTAAATAAAATGCAAAAAAATTAATATAATTTAAATAAATTTAAAAATTAAATAACTAATTTATTATATCAATATTGAAAAAAATGTCAGTTTAAACTATTCTTTTTAAGATTTTCCCTATGAAAGTAAAAAAGTTTCCAATTCAACCCATATAAAATTTGAAGAATCAAAGAGGCTTACGTTTACACCTCCAAATAATAGAGAAATTACTAGATTTTTATCACAGTTGCACGTGGCCTTGATAATTAAGATCACAAGAACGTGAAAAACACACATATGGTTTATTGTCTTTATTGCCCCTAGTGAAATGTGAATGAAATTTTAAACGTATTGATAACGGAGGAGAGGTTGGGGATTTGGCAGGGTACGTGGGGTACTCTTTCGGTGGAATGCTTTTAACTTTGGATGGAGTTTAAATGAAGGGGTTAGAGACTAGAGACGAAGATTCCACGAAATAGATTAAAGTAGTGAGAGTATCTTAAGCTTATGACATAAACGACAATTGTACTTATTATATGTACCTTTCTCCCATCTTTCTTATATCTCCACGAAAACGACATTCTCTTCGTATTAACCAAACCTCATTTCTAAAACAAATTGGTTAGTTTTTACGTAATTATAATCGCATCATGACGTTCATATTCAAATAGTACCTTGCTCTACCAACACCACAATTTTCACTCTCTAATTGTCATCCTCATTATAAATATTAATTCATATTTAAGATTCTCATAAAACACATTTTAAAATTTACAGCATGCATGTAGTTATAAATTTAGTTGTACGATCTTCTTAATTATTATTATTATTATTTTCATTATCTCTTATATTATGAGGGGAAGTAAAAGTATAGTTAAATATTTTGATCTAATCAATGTTGGGATACATTAAAAATAAATATTAATCATGTGTCGTTGAATTCCACCTTGCTGTTCAAACATTCAGACGTAAAGTTTAATTAGTCAATTTATTTTAAAAAAGTTAAATCTTTTCCGATAAAAGTTAGGACTAAACTTAGGTAAAATTTTTTATATTTTTGCTATAAGATTTTTCAATGTAAATGTGCACATGTCAAAAAGTTTAAGCATGATAAATTATGATAGAGAGAGCGTATAAAAGATCACCTTTTATATGATCGATCATAGAAAAGCGGGAATATATAAATAAAACATATGAATATTATTGGAGGAACCTTATAGCAAATATATAAGAACCATAACTAAGTTTTTTCTTAAAAGTTAAGTACTATTGAATTTCGGTACATCACTTAAACAATACAATATTATTTGTTAATATTAATATAAACACATATTACTAAGAACCCACCTGAAATGAATTAAGAACCAAGTAATTGAAAGAATGTGAACATCTTCTCACATTAGATCTCATTTAAATTAAATGACATATTCAACAAATAAATTAGTCCAAGTGCATTAGTATATTGATAACACAATGAAGAACACAAATTTAATATTAATCATTATATTGAAGTTTAAATTAATTAAATAGTATTTAGTTGCAGACTTTTTTTTTAATTTTATATAAATCTCAAATATTCATAAAGGATTCAAAATTTTATAGTACATTATCATAAAAATATGTGACGCCACATTATATTTTTATGAATTGAATAAGATGACAACGTGGCAATTTAGACTAGAGTTACGTTTCATAGCTGTATTTTTTATCCATGTCTAACTCTAAGTATTGAAACATCCATCTTTGCTTGCAGATCCTTTGTATCTGCAAAATATGTATATAATTTGAGTTAGGTGTACATTGTTACATTCTATTTTAAAAGAAGTTACCGACCTAAAATTTTGATAGAAGCAGGAAATAGAATTGATGATGATATATAACTAGATATATCAATTAAAAAATCAATTCAAATCTTTACAATAAGGTGCAATAAGAAAATTAAGGAGCTGAGGAAAAACAAAAGAGAGTTATAAAATAGATCCATCTATAAAGTTAAGGTATTTCATATTTGCATATATATATATATATATATATATATATATATATATATGCAAATATGAAATACCTTTGATATATTTATTTTTTCTTTATTCTATTTCAAATTTAGAGAATCTAAAATAAAATAAAACACAACAAAGTGACAACTTTGAGAGTAGAGAAGTTGTTTTGACAGAAAAGGAAAATTAATACAGAAGTGAGAGAAAAAATAGAATAAGACTTATATGATATGTTTAATATGTAAGAAAATATAATTATATTATATTAAAAATAAAATTAAAAATGTTATTTTTGTTTTACCTTTTAAAAGTGTCTCTTTTAATAATTTGTCAATGACTTAATAAATATTTTCTCTTCATTTCTTTATACCTCGCTCACATTTTCACTCTCATTACACTATAAGGTGGCGTTTGATATCCAGTAAGTATTTTAGTGAGAAGTGAAAGTAAGTAATAAAAAGTATGTTTGGTATGCAGGGAAATAGAAGTGGAATGTAGAAGTAATATTGTTTGGTATGGTGGGAAGAAGATAAGGAAATAGAAGATAAAAGTATGAAAAAAAAATTTTGCCCTTACTTTTTTAAGAGCCACAAATTTTTTAAAGATATTTTGGTCTTTAAATCTCACCTCACATTCCCTCCTCCATCATGAGTGAAGGAAGTTTCACTCTACAGAGGGAAGCTCACACTCTCCTTCTCTCTTCTTAAATCATACCAAACATGATCTAGCTTCCCTCTCCCAATCATACCAAATGAGATCCAAATACTTGTATGTCTACAAGTAATAAAATTTGTCTATCTCCGACTCCTCACATCTAAACCAAACACAATATCAAAAACAATATTTTTAATATCTATAACTTCCTTGCATTGCACCCAAATATAACTTAAATGAACTTACAAATTATGTAAAAAAAAGTAATAAACCTGAGTTCAAGTTTTTTGCTAGTATACAATGGATCATAAAAATTATGCTAGGAAACGTGCCTTGAGTTTACTTTTACTCAATCCAAAATGGATTCAGTATTTAATTCTTCTGTAATTAATATGTTATATCGTTATTTTTTATTATTCTCTTTATTTTTTTTTAAAAAAAATGTTTAAAATTCCTCAAATTTAAATAAAGAAAAGTAAATAAAATTATAAAAAAGACGGCGTAACATATTAACTTAAAATACGGATCCATTCTCTACCAATGGTGTAACACGACACCGACCCCACAGTGAGGAAGGTAGTGTGGAGGAGCCAGCCTCTTGCTCTCTACTCATCCTTCACTCTTCAACACACTCTGTTCACTTCTGGGGACATAGTAGGCCTCAATCCTCATCAATAAATATATATTAAGTTTTGTTTTGCTTGAAGCTAAAGGAGCAAAAAGAGGGAGGTTTGAGAGGCAAGAAGCATCCCAGAAGCAAACCCACCTCCTCTCAATATAATGCCTCCAAATTACGACGCTATAACTCTGCTTCCTTACAAACCTTTTTCCATTTTGGATTTTACCCACTTATTCTCATTTATTGCCTTCTAATTCCATATATTACTATTACCATACTATATATATATATATATAATCCATATTCCTCTCTTCTCTTCTTTTCTATTCCACTCCTTGAGCCGCATGTTGCTCCATTCGCATGCTCTCTCAACCGCCTCCACCCAATACTCTCACTCTCCTTCCTTCATGTCTCTCAAGAGGCGTCCCGAAGACCCCAAACCTAAATCCGACTGTGCCGCCCCTGAAGATAAGCGTAGAAAGGGCCCTGCTTTCACTAAGTAACACTCTTCTTCTTCTCCTTCTTCTTTTCCCTTCCGCGAAATTGCTACTCTGCAATTTCTCTACGATTGCTTTCTGTTCCATGGATGGATTGCTCCTCTGAGCTGGGTTTTCAATATATCAATCCGCATTGCCTACTATTTGCTTATTTCTTACGATTTCATTCATGGCATTCGACTAGAGTATAACTCAAATGCAGGAGATGAATCTAATCTAATTATTGCTTACAATTATTATAGATAGTAAATAAAACTGTGGTTTAGGCTACCTGTGACTGTGAGGGTGAATCAAAGTCATACTCTACATACTTGGACGCCTGGGAAATTAATCTGTATGATATAATTTAGTAGTAAAGAGTGAATAATGTGATGAATGTCACTTCGTCATATGATTGATTAATTAATTCTGTTGCGTTTTGTTTTAATTTTTAAATAATGTTCAGTGTGGTGCGTGAGGTGATGAAGTTGCATTCAGTTCGGCATCTGCTGGAGCCCATTCTAGAGCCCTTGATTCGAAGAGTGGTATGGAAGTTATTTCAATTATCGTAATGGGTTCACTAGCTGCATGCATATTTCTGGTTTATCAGTGAGATGTGATGGACTTAATTCATACATCTTGGAATAATTCTATTGATTACACTGAAGACTTACAAGAAACAACGGAATTACATCAAACTCTTCTTCATGTTCTAATTTCTAAATCAAGTGTTTGATTCCACTTATTTGGAGCGTCTAGTCTTTGAATTGAAACCCTATGTTAAATAATTCCTTCCAGATTGTTGGCTTGAGATATCAATCATAGTTGTAAGTTGTAACATCTTTGCAGGTTAAGGAGGAAGTGGAATTGGCCCTGAGGAGGCATTTAGCCAGCTTGAAACAGTAAGAAATAATCATCTGCTCCTTATGAAAATTCATTCTACCTTGATTAGAATCCTTTTTCATGCATTTTTAACTTTTCTTTTCAGGACTTGTGGGAAGGAGATACATGTTTATGAATCAAGAAGCCTGCAGCTACAGTTTGAAAACAACATATCTCTTCCGGTCTTCACTGGAGCTCGAATTGAAGGAGAGGATGGCTCCAACTTAAGGATAGGTTTAGTTGATTCCCTGAAGGGGGAGGTTGTAAGTTCAGGACCTGAATCCTCAGCTAGGGTGGAAATTGTAGTCCTTGAGGGTGATTTTGAAGATGAAAATGACATTTGGGTGTCAGAAGATTTCAAAAACAACATAGTGAGAGAGAGAGAAGGAAAAAAGGCTCTTCTTATGGGAGATGTAGTTTTGCATCTCAAAGATGGTGTAGGAATGGTGGGTGAAATTTCATTTACAGATAATTCAAGCTGGACAAGGAGCCGTAGGTTCAGGCTTGGTGCAAGAGTTGTGGATAACTTTGATGGAATTATAATAAGAGAAGCAAAGACAGAGTCATTTATTGTCAGGGATCACCGAGGAGAATGTAAGTACTTACATGTGAAACTTGTCTGCTTAAGTGCTTAAATGTCTAATGTTTGCAGATGCTATCTAGAGAGCAAGTGGTTAAGTATTTTCAATATTCCTGTTTACTGATGAAGCTTAAAAAATTTAGTCCCATTATTACAAGTAGATATCATCATATAAGAGGACCTATAAGAGATAATTTGAACTTTATTTCTACTTCTAACTATTGGATGCAGTGTACAGGAAGCACCACCCACCTAGTTTGTTTGATGAAGTTTGGAGACTAGAAAAGATTGGTAAAGATGGAGCTTTCCACAAGCGTTTGGCTCGGGAAAGGATCAATAGTGTGAAGGATTTCCTCACACTTCTCAATCTAGACCCAGTAAAGCTACGCAGTGTAATAATCATTTAACTTTTGCTTCTATCTTTGTATATTTTTGCTACTAACAGCCATTAAGCCTCAACATACCAAGTTTTAGACACATCCAATCTTTGTTCATATAAATTTGTGTCACTCTTGCCGTTAACAGTTCTAAACTTCTGATTTAAAGTACTCTTGATTGTTGACATTTTCACTTAGCAAATGAGTAGATTCTTTGATTTTGCATATGCAGATACTGGGCACAGGTATGTCTGCAAAGATGTGGGAGGTAACAGTGGAGCATGCAAGAACATGTGTACTGGACACTCGAAGATACCTGTACTTTCCTTCTTTTTCTCAACCTAAAACTGGCGTTGTCTTCAATGCTGTGGGTCAAGTGACAGGGTTGCTGTCTGAATGCCAGTATGTTCCTGTGGATAAGCTGTCTGAAACAGAAAAGGTAATCCTCTCTCATGACCTACCATTTTCTTTGTTTTTCTTTTTTCTCACTTTCCCAGTTCTTAATCTTATAAACTTTTATTAATCTCAATGCTCACTACCAGGCTGAAGCTCAAAATTTTGTCATTTCTGCATATAAACAAGGGGAGAATGTTGCCTCTTTTGAGGATGAAGCCTCTCTTATGGATGGCTCTTCACACTTGACTAATGCACTCTACTCTCCAAGCTCACCCAAAACAGAAGGATCTAGTGCAAACAAGGTTTTGGCTCCACAAAAGACTAGTGGGTTTGATTACACACAAGCAAGTGCCTCCTCTCCAGATATAATGTCATCTATATATTCTGTTGGTGGGCCTAGCGGCTTGGATGATTACTGCTTGTCCAATATGGATAGCATAGGGCTTAGATATGATCCAACTCTTGGTTTTCCACTCCAAGTCACCAACTCTTTGATCTGTGAAACAGACCCTTTGGGCCATCCTTTTGGAGATGAAGATCAGTTGCAATTCTTTGATACTACAGACATTCAGTCTCAGTGTCATTTTCTGGAATCACAAGCAGATTTGCAGAGTGCTGTTGATGGCTTCATGCTGGCTCGTTCCACAGCCTTGGCCATTGATAAAGCTCAGAGGAGATGGAGGAAGCTGTTCAATGTCCTGAAATGGTTCATGGTGGGGAATATCAAATCAAAAAGAAGTCGTGTTCGAGATAATAGTGAAAGATACATCAAAGGGTTGTGAAAATGTAAGAAAGGTTTGTCTTTAGATGTAAATACATGTGTTTATGACATGAACTCATGTAGTTGCAGGAGATTGTACAAGTGGTCTTTCCCTTTTGTTGTCTCAGGATTAAGTTGTAAATACATTAGTATTTTAGACATGTAGTGCTGTGGGAGGAAATGATAGGATCTTCAAGATTCAATGGCCGGAGCATTATTTTGTAAGCAAGCTTTGTATAATAATATCAGCCTCTATGCATGATAGTTTAGTTACTCTACTCCACTTCATTAATAAAAAAAAAAAACAAATATAGTTCTTGGTTTTGAAATATACATGCGTCATACACTAATTATTTTGTTCTATAAAAATATTTATTTTGATAATCTTTATTAACATATAAAAAGTATTTTTTTTAAATTTTATATTCAAGATTTCTTTAATTATGATATTCAAACGTAAAATAACTTTTAATTTTTTTAAAGTTTTATTTTAAGAAGTTCTACTGAAAAAGTATTTGTGAAAAAGCCTATCCAAACAGATCTAACAAGTACACACTAAATACATAAAAGTAATGCTAACACAATATAAATGATACTCTCAAATTAATTTAACAAAACTGTTCTTAAAAAAATAAATATAGTTTTTTTGTTTTCTTAATTTTTTTTTTTGAACATGAACTGGACTAAGTACTAACTCAATGGGTTTCTAAAATTTTAGGGGTAAATCGGACCAAGGCCCTGCTCGCTTTACTCTAGGTCTTCTGGTAGGCTCTTTAAACTTAGCTCGCATTTCCTGCGTCTCGGAGCTCTGAAAGTGGAATCAGATCAAAGCAAAATAACAAAATGGCGTTCTTCTTGAACAATACAAGGATTACTTCCCTTTTCCGATCTCAATCCCAGGTCTGATTTTTGTTTTTCTGTCTCAATCGATCGCGAGTTTTTTTCCTCAAGTTATTATTTATTATCAAATTTCGGTTTGTTCTTTCGCTATCACATTTGATTTATCTTCTTTGCCAAATTCTCTTCTGATAAAACAGAAGACGGAGGATTCGCTCTCTCTTTCGCGCCGTGGATTACACGTTGAACCCGGGCCTCGTGAAAAAGCCGTAAGGCCTAGACTTTTATACTTTTGTTTCTCCACCATTTAAATTGCTTATCAAGCGTACCTAGATCATATATAATCACTTATTTCTGCAAGTGGTATCGTATTTATCGAGTGTAGTTTTCACGTTTCGCTTTCAGTTGATCAGTTAGAATGGGTTTTTTTCTATAGAAATTTTAATAAATTCATTGTAATCGAAAAATGATAGATTCGAGTAAGCAAATAGATTAAATGAGCTATTCATTCTATCTCCAAGCAACAGTAGAGTTCTTTCGAAGCTGTCTTTTGAGCTCCGTTTAGTATTGGTATGAAGTGTGAACTTCCACCCTCGCCAAATGTGAGCTATAAATTATCTCGAGTTTCCTTTTCTTGAACTTATGTGAGACCATTATACAACCTTAACAAAGATGCATAATTTTCTGAGGGCATTAGTTAACCTTACATAATACTGAATATGCCTTTGTAAATTGCACATATTTTATACCACTTAGTAAGTATAATTTTTGTACTTTTATTTTGAGGCTTTGCTTGGGCATTCACTTCACAACATTTACCGTCTTGCAGCTCTTGGCAGAGGATGCTTCTCTGAAGCCATTCAAATCATACAAGAAGGACGTGAAGCTGCTCAAAAGAGTTGGCGATGTTCTAACAATTATTGTTGTTGCTGGTATGCTTTCTTTTATGCATGCGAGTTCTTACTGGCCACTTGCACTATTACAATATTAGTTAGAGACATTCTTCATTAATGTTTATTAATTTAGAATTATTCATATGGACTCAATAAAATATAGAGGATTTTTTTTTTGGCAACTTATACGGGCTAAATTATATTGGCCTGTACCATATTAGAGGCTTTTTTTTTTTTCAAAATCCCTAGTGATTAGGAAATTTATTATGATACAGCTATTCTAATGCTGAAACAAAATTATTTTATTAATAAGTTAGACTTGTTGAATATCATAAATACTGAAGATTGAAAATTATATTATGTGTTTTTTTTCCTAAATGAATTGCACTGCAAAAAAGTTTCTTTATTCTGGGGGGCATCTTGAAGAGTGCCATTAACTCAAGTACGTCATAAATTGCATCTTTTGGCAAAAAATTAAGAAGTCTTTGATTTTGTCAATAGTTCATTTTCTTGCTAATATGTATATGTGTGGCTTACTTCTTTCATCATTTTGTCAAATCTAAAATTGTATCATCTTTTACAGTGAGCAATGTGGTTACTGGTGCAAGGCCAGTCTGGGAGTGGATAAGTTTTTCAACTGTTTATAGAAAGATAAGGAAAATTAAGCCTGTTTTAATTGTCGGAGTTGGAAGTTCTCAACTACTATACATGCGTGAATGTATATCCTATCTTTGTAATTGACATTAGCATAGCAAGAAACTGATAAAAATGGCACCGAGAGCTCATGAATGGTGATTATATAGCATTGTCTAACTGTAACTGTGAGAACATACCATAGCGTGTCAGCCATTTGGCTCCCTACCCATGCTCCATGAATTGGAACTGCTTATGTTTTATATTGAGGGAGACTGTTAATATTAGGTTGGATAAGAGATGGGCATAAAGCCATAAACCCGACATAATGTTTCAAAGATTCCGTTATTGATTTCTTTATCAGGCCCTTGTATCTTTTCAACACTCTTATATGTTCTTTTGATGCTTCAGGTTGCTGTTATGAAATATATGTCAAAGCAGTTATGAGGGAAGAAGCTCGGAAGAAGGCAAAGTCTGAAAGTGCGCAATGAAACAGAACTTGTGTTAAGACTTCTGTTGCAATGTTATTGTTCAGTCAACAATATCAATATGACCTGTTATGATTACAATATTTGAATAAGCAGAATAGCATTCAAACCCAAAATGCTTGCCCCACAATAGTTTTCCCCCCGTCGGGTTTTGTTTTGATGGAGTCTGATACCGTTAAATATGAGAGGAAGGAGGTGGGTGACGGAGGAATTGGTATCATTTGTGATGTGAGTTGTGCAAGGCAATTTCATAATTAATCTGTTGCTTTTATTTCTGTGCTGTAGTATGTTATTATATTAGAGAAGTGCCCTAATTGGATAGTGTCCATATGTTGTGGGATAATCAGATTCATTTTCTGCTCGATTCTTCGTACATTGCACCTCAATCGACGTCCCTAGATCACGCTGCCTTTGTGGTAAATTGAAAATTGAAGCATGGATATACTGTATGCTATCATTCTTTGTGCCATATTTCATAAACGAGCTTCCTGATTCAGTAGACGTTAGATTGGCATAGAACCTAAACCGTGCAAAATATAAATAAAATGCCACTTGAACTGTACCCACTATCTTTAACTTGTCAATTTTGAAAAGTATTTTCAGTTTATAAAAGATAATTTTACATAAAAAGTTAATGTTAGAGTTGAATCATGTAAAGATTATATGTATTAAATATAAGAACTAAATAATATTATAGTTTCTGTATATATTTTTAAATATCAACATGCCACCACGTCATCTATATAACCTATTTCATGAAATTAATCATGATCAGTTAAGTTTTAAAAACGTTTATAAAATAATTTAATATTATAACATATGAGAAATAATTAAATAACGAGTCAAAGTGATTTTTAGACTTGGGTGGGGTGTCAATGGCAGGCTCTTGCATTATTGAAAAGAGACAAGATGAAAGTTGGATAGAATATTTTTTTTAAAGCAATATGCAAGGAAGTGTAGTAAATACAAATAGGAATGAAGTGGGACTTTCTGATTCGTATTATTTGTGGGTTTCTCTTTCTTTCTTTGTAACGTACCTGAATCAGAATGGCTCTTCACGTTCATTCAATAATCAATCATGTATGTCCTGCGAGATTCATTATGAATACTTGTATTATTCTTGCATCTCTATGTTTTGACGAAACTTCCTCAACTACCACATCCATACATATTACACATTAGCATATATTGTCAACATCATGCAACTTCTACTATAAATCAAATACCATACTTCCAATCATTATTCTATTAACTAGTAAGTAGTAACCATAACATTCTGACCTTCCCACTACCGTAAATGTTTTTATAAACATTCACATGTCTCACATTTCCTTTATAAAATGTTTTTTGGCCCAGCATTTCGTTATAAAACTCTATTATATTAAATAATTCTTTTTACCAAACCTATTCTTGAATTTAAGTTTTTTATAATACTAGTATATATATCTATAAAATTTGATATCAATTCAATATTATATATAGTATCTTATCAAGTATTACAAAATCAACTATTAACAGAAAAAAATTTTATTCAACAAATTATTAGGAAGTATAAGTATTTGAATTATTATACATATGTGAATTGAACTTTTTCTCTTAACTAATTATTTTAAAATTGAATTTTGGAGTGATGGTCGGTGGTCATTTGATGGGCCATAGTTGAGTTGGCTATGAAACTTTGAATTAGCGAATTGTTCATGCACCCCACCCACCCTCTTTCCCACTCTTTTCTCTTTTTCTTTTATAAATTTCCTGGGGCCATTCTATATTTTTGTCTATTTTCTAAGATCTAATAATAATGACAAATTTTTTTCATCAAATAATAATGACAAAATTTTAAAAATTGCATTAGTCATTATGATTCATCACACCAATCAAAGACGACGAGGATGCCACCATTTCTCAAGTTAATATTTCTTCCATTTAATTCATGCAGTGTAGAGTAGATGATAAGATGAAGGGTAGCATGGTCATTCCACTGGGGATGGCCCAAAGCCGTCATGAGGAAGCTCCAATTCCAAATCATCAAACCGTCCATTATGAGTCCAGCTAAACAATTATTTTCTTGTCTACAATATATGTGTAATTTTTTTAGTTTTGCTATAAAGATTTTCAATGTGTAATTTATACAACTCATCTCTTATGATTAATTTTTTTTTATTGGATAATTATTCCGTATGTTTTATTTTGATTGGATAATCTAATAACAAAGATATAAGAAACTGCATATAAGTCTTTCTTTCTAAAATGTGCGCCCATGAATATTGAATATGATCATCCCTCCATTTGTTTGCTGCTCTGACTTTGCCTGAGTTGTTGTAATTTCTCTTCTCATCACACAACAATTTGCAATCAAACAAACAGCATTTCTCTTCTCTTCTGTGGTGATCCATTTGAATCGTCCAAGTCAGAATTTTGGGTGTTGATTTAGAGATGGCAACATTTGCTGGTACTACCCAGAAATGCAAGGCTTGTGAAAAGACAGTCTATGTAATGGATCAGCTCACTGCTGACAACAAGATTTACCACAGGTTTTGCTTCAGATGTCACCACTGCAAGGGTACCCTCAAGGTTATAAGACTTAAGACTTTAACCATATGTTAATCACAAAACCCACTTTTTTAATCTTCCCAATTTGTAGCTGCGTTTTAGCTTAGATTATTTGCTTAATCTTTTTGCTTCTGTTTAATCGCTATGATATATATATATATGATGATGATGATTTGTATTCTTTGGTTCTTGATGAATCTTGATGATGATGACTCCTGGAAAAATTTTAGAATTCACCTCTGGATGCTATCTTGGATGTATATCTAATTGATTGATGTCAGAAACTCGTTTTTAGGATCTGCTTGCTTAGTCAATGAAGTTCCGTATGATTTTCTATATTCTGTGGCTACTTTCTGTAGTGTAGAAAGAAGTCAATGAAGTTCTTGTATCTCTAAGATGATTTCTGAGCTATACATTTGTATTCTGTATTTCGTCTTCACTATACCCTCATTCCTCAATTCCTTATGCATCTCTGCAGCTGAGTAACTTTAGTTCCTTTGAGGGCGTTCTATATTGCAAGCCTCATTATGATCAACTCTATAAGATGACTGGAAGCTTAGAAAAAAGTTTTGAAGGTGAATTTCTGCTTTCTGTTATTGGATTGCTTCTAATAAGTAATAACTATGCACTGTCCTCTGTTCAGCTCATTCCCATGTTCTTTTCTTATTCATTCTTGCAACTTCTTTATTTGTAGGTACTCCAAGAACTGCTAGAGTTGTGAGATCTGCTGATCAGGTATTCCCACATTCTTAATGTACCACATTTAGGAATTTTCATGTATCTAGTTTGTATATAGTATACTATACAGTAAAGTTATCTTTAACTGGAAACTCTATAGGTCCAAACAAATGGCAAGGTTTCAAGATTGTTTGCTGGAACTCAGGAAAAGTGTGTTTCCTGCAACAAAACAGTGTACCCAATTGAAAAGGTATAATCCTATATGACTTATACATCACCAAATTTCTCATTTTCTAAAGTCATTTATCCTCCAAAATATTTACTAGGATGATTGATCTTCATGGTTAAAACTTAGAAATGAAAACACAAACAAGATCCACCATCAGCACCACTTTTAGTAAACCATATTCTTATTATGAATCACTCATTTTTATTATTCTCTGATGTCATCATCCAAGAGGAACCATAAATGAATAGCTAAACCTGCAGGCAAATATGTCTCTTTAAGGTAACACATTCAGTTTAGGGATAAATTGACAGTACAGAAAAATAATCTTCTGACAGAATAAATGGCTGGATAACATAACATTGTT
The DNA here is from genome assembly GCA_014851425.1 of Senna tora. Lineage (NCBI taxonomy): Eukaryota > Viridiplantae > Streptophyta > Magnoliopsida > Fabales > Fabaceae > Senna > Senna tora. Next base: position 5,172,845 of record CM026271.1, on the reverse strand, counting down.
GGTACCATATTTCCCTACTGGTGTGGAAGAGAGAGTGACAACGAGGACTTGCTACTTCCTAGTGTTTGTTTTGGACACTTGGATGGAATCCTGCGATAGGGAAAAGAGGTAGAGACAAACAGACACACACACACTCACACAGACACAGCTGTTTAAAGTAGAAGGTGTGGTCAATTATTGGAACAGTATAATGTTTTACAACATCATACTATGCGTTTGATTCTCCTTGTTTGTGTGTGAGGGTCCAACTGCCTCCATTTTTAACTGATGCCATTCTCCTCTCTACTTTTCTTCCTCAGGTCGCTGTTGATGGCAAATCTTACCACAAGCCTTGCTTCAGGTGCTCCCATGGAGGCTGTTTAATTAGCCCATCAAACTATGTGGCCCATGAACAACGTCTCTACTGTAGACACCACCATACTCAGCTCTTCAGGCAGAAGGGTAACTTTAATTTCAGTCAATTTGATCACCATGAAAATGTCCAACAGCTCACTGAAAACAATACAAACACAACTACCCAGTGATACTTACAGTGGAAATCTTCTAAGTCCAGATGGTGACACTTTTTTAAGACATCAAAGTTTTTTTTTTTTCTCATGGTTTGTTATACAAGTAATAATATTTGTGAGGCGATGTTGTAGGAAAGAACTTTGGTTTTATTTTGTGGCAAATTTATTATGAGGTTGAGAATTGAGAAATAATTAGTAGATAGTTTGAGTGATTTTGTATTATTTGCACAGAATTTTGCTGGTTGCTAGTTTTGACTAGCTGAGAACACTGCCATCTCTTTGGTGTACCTTGAAAAAAGACCAAAAAGAAATTATCTTTTTTCCCCCCATTTATTTCACTTTCTTTAATTCCCTACGAAACATAGTATACAGTAAAGAGAATGAGATAAAGCATGCGTTTTTTTTCCTTGTATTCTTAATGAGGAACTGTGCTGTTAAAGAGATAAGCTCATGAGCCAAACACACTATCTGGAAAAGAGAAAAAGCATATTTATTTTGCTCTAATTTGCATGCGTGTCTTCCATGATTGCTGATGATACAGAAGAAGGGGGGAAAAAAAGGAATGGGGAAAATAGACAAACAAGAAAGCATGAATTGCCTATGTTGTGGATTTATTAAACAATGAGAAAGCATTTTGTGGAGAAAAAGTAAGAGAAGCCAAAGGCTGGTGGGCCTTGTGGAAGGAACTCTATGTATGTATTTTTCCTTTTCTGATAGAATCAGGAGACCCCTCGTGCAGGGCAGCTAACTTTTATGCTTAGGAAGTGCACGAGTGGTGAGCTGGTTGCAATTGTCCTATTCTATAGATTAATTGACTTGGAGCAATACCTTTAAGTCATTAAAAAAGAAGAATAAAAAAGGCAAAGCAAAAAAGGGGATCTTTTGCTTTACTAACCATAGACACACAGAGAGAAAGAGGGACTAATAATACAATGGGCCATGAGAATTATTCTTCTGCTTCTAATGCAACAAAAAGATCCCCGAGTGAGTGTGTCATGGTTGTTTAAAGTGATAATAAAACTGCACAGCACAGGCTCACTGATTGCTCGTATTTTTAAAGTGATCAATTAAACTATTTACCTATTGATTGGACTCCAATTATGTTACCAAGTAGCTTTTTTTGTCACTAAAAGTGAATGCTTCAGCTAAAAATGGTAGCATCCATCCATATCCACACATAGTGCTTCTTCTGATTAAGTTAATTAATCGGATTGTGTTGTACATTAAGTTTGATATCTAAACAAGAAGTGGCTGTCTGAAAAATCAAAGCAATTATCAGAATTTAATGTGATTAAGTGATCTAATAATTTAGAGGCCAACTTGTTCTTGTCTGGAAATAAATTATGTGACCCACTTACAGTTCATCAAAGACCCAGCTCCTTTTGTTTGGTGCATAAAATTAAAAGCTCTGTAAATATCTTGGTATTGACTGACTTGACCAATTTATAGCCATGTCTTCTTCTGATCTTTGGTAATTAATGTGTCATGTTAAGATGATACCAACGTGTGGGGGTTTTATAGCCATTTAAAAGATAAGAAAAAAAGAAAAGAGAAGTCTAATTTGATTTAGAGAGTAAAAACTTGATTACATTCATTCATGAACTTGTTGGATATGTCAACCTTTGCTATTCACAATTATGCATGACATGGGCTTCATTTGTGGAGCTGAACTTTTTTCTTTCTTTCTATGTCTGAGGAATCAGGATGTACTTGTTGTATATTAAATTTCCACAGGATGAAGCAATCATGGAGGGAATAAGTGCTCTGCTCAGATGCTCCTCTGTCCCTCACGTTCATGTGGCTAAAGCTTGAAATACACAGATCAGCTGGCTGACTCTGAGATACTCAGTAAAGATGGCTGCCATGTTCTTAACTTATTAGCTGTGACACTGCCACTATTAGTACTTGATGGTCCTGTCCTTGCCCTCTGTCTCTCACCTTTAATTACCTGAAAATATTAAATACAAATCAGATTCATATTAAGTCTTAATTTTTCTTTTATCTCTTTTCTCTTTCCTCCAATACAGAAAATAACCCAACACTGGTTTGATTCATGGGAGGGCAAATGGGTCAAGAAAAAGGGAAAATGATGAAGTAGCTAAAGTCCAAACCAAACTATTCAAGCCCCCAATTATATAAATGATTTGAAATCAATTTACAAAATCAACCCGTTGAATCATTCCAATACTTGAGTTTACAACTGTTTTATATATGCAAATGATGTTCCTTGACGAAAAGCTGTATGACATAAGCAGAGGAACTAGTACAAGAAATACCATCCAAATTCTTATAACTATTCCAATTCTAGAAGATTTGAGAAAGCCATGGCTGAAATCTAGAATCTTTTTGTTGGTGGAGACTTTGAGGAGATTTACCTGTTTATCCTCTGCCTCAGACCTCCTTGCTGCTTTATCCATCTCCAACCCCGTTTTCCCCCTCACCCAATCTAGCCTCTGCGCTGAATCCGACATGTTTTTCTTCATCTTTGCTTGCTTCTTTGCCCACAGACCCTTCATAACATCTGAAAATGAAACCCCAAAACCACATGAGGATGAATGAAATTCAGAATACAAGAAAGAAAGAAAGAGCCGTAAAGGTTGAAACTTGAAACTTGAATGAAACGAACCTTGAGTAGTGATGAGTCTATAAACCTGACCAAGAACAAGGGTATCAGTGGGCTTGAGGAGCTTGATGCGAGTTATGCGAAGTGGGTTTGTGGAGGGGTTTTCGTTATTGTTATTGTCAGAGCAATTTTCATTATCTTTGGTAGGACACAATGTGCTGGAGATGAGAAGAGCAACGTAGTGACCAGGGTTCGTCTTCATAACTTCACTAGCACTCACAGGCCAATACAGCCTCTCTGCTTTCCCATTTGGGTGCTGTATCACCAACGTTGCTGTATCAATGGCCTGGCAATTTCCCATCTGCAAGAAGAACAAGAAGGTGTTTGAAGGAAGAAGGTGGAGGTAGGTGTGTGGTGACTGGTGAGAGTCTGCAAGGGGCAAACTGATCTCCTATGGACCCTTTAAATACTGCTTAATAACCTACTTTACATGCTAAAGTTCCAAACTTTATAACGCTTCAATTATTTTTATTATTAAAAAAAGATGTTTTTGAGATGAGATGGAACCCAAAATTAAAGTATCATATTCATGTGCGAGTGAAAAACTATTTAATTATTATATGAAATATATTGATTAATTTATTTTATATTTATGAAAGGTTTTGTTTTTCTCCTTGGTGATAAGATGATGAAATTGTGAAGGGAGTATTCTAATCCATTATCCAACATGGTGATGATGTGGGAAGCAGTGATAGGCTGCCTCATGAAACATACAAGAATAAAGGCTACTCTACTCTACTCTACTTGATGCGATGTGAAATTCTTACAATTTACATTCTCTGGAAATGTTTCACTGTATGTAATGTAAGTCATAGGATTATGTTTTAAAAGATAAAAACAGATAATCACCAAAAAAAAGAAGAAGATAAAAACAGATGGTTATTATTTTGTTTAATTACCTTGGTCAATCATTCGATGGCTTTGATAACTTTAAGAGGCAATAAAGATTATTGGTGTATTAGTGGTCAAACAGGCATCATCAACCACTAGTTGCATCCATATGTTTGACAACCACCACAGCGAATTATTGTCTTCAATTCTGTGATTGCATCAAAATTTCATCACTTTCATTATGACATTATTTTCTCTTCCTTCTTACACCATCATAACTCATTCTGGAAATAGATCACAATTCACATGCCAAGATCCACATTACTAGTAACTTTCAAGATTTAGCTCATTTAACGGTACGGATTTCTTGAAAAAAAAAAAGTGTACCATTATAAATTTCAATGATTTTTTTTTTAAACCTGCTTAAATATGGCTGCTTCAAAATTTGAATTGAACAATTGAGAAATTTGTATTGTGAGTGACTTTTCAGTTGTGTGAGTCGTGAGGGTCAATGCAAGCGAAGGCGCGTAGGACGGTGAAAAGGGAAAAAAGTGGAAGAACGTTTTGTGTGGGCCACGAAACCCGAGGATGAGCATGAGGGGCGTGTGAGTGTGAGGGCCGAAGCGTGAGCGAAAGTTTCCGGGTTGTTTCAAAGTGGGCCCACCCAGGCCCATTAACAGCAGCGAGTGAAGTAGTGAACGTTTACATGCACAACGAAACGACACGTAATGAGTGCGTGTCGCGTGTGAGTGTGCAATTGCAATTGCAATTTGCACGCACACCCACACTTGCACACTACTTTCATTCCTTTTTTTTAGCGTTTTATATTACAAATACAAAAGCTTATTAACAAGTACTTTAAAATATTTGTTAACTTTTTTTTTTCAGTTCAGAGGAATTTTTTTTTAAAAGCGGATGAAATAAGGGTTTTTTATGTGTCCTTAGCACACATTAAGATTTCATATAACTAGTTAATTGAATTTTTAAGCATTAAAAAAATTAATAAATTTTTGTAAATTTTAAGACATAAAATAATCTATTAACCAATTAAAAAAAACTTATCATATATATATTTTAGATAAATCCTTAAAATAAATCTTAAATAGTATCTTTAGAGTACTAATTAAGTAAAACCCAATACAAAAACCAGAACCATCCACTTGTATCCAAACACCCCTCTCTCTCTCTATCTCTCTCACTTAGGCCCCACATAAATCATCATCTTTTTGTGTCCACTGCATCAATGTCTCTTTTAATTTATTTTGGTAAAGATTCTTCAATCATAAAATTTATTTTGGTAGTATATAACAATATCTTCTGCAATTAATAGATAAAGATATAGATAGCTGATTATGTTCTGTTTTAATATTTTATATTTTCATAATTCAAATAGAATGGCACCATACATTTCTATTTCAATGAACATATATATTAGTTTGTTATAATTATTATTATTTGTTTTGTGTCGGTTAGAAAGTTTGTTATCATGTTGGTTACGAAAGTCATATATAGAGGTTAGAATACGCAAGTTATGAGAAGACAAACGAAAATTGTAAAATCAATAACTAATATTAGTGTGAAGTAAAATTTTATTTTCAAGTTTTTTATATGAAAAATTCTTATTAAAAAAATTTAATTAGCTTTATTCTGAAATTTTAATTAATTCAAGTCATATTAGTTAGAATCTTGTAAATTTTAAGATATTGATGATGAAAAAAAAATTAAAAAGAGAAATGTGGAATATAATATTGTGGTAATTAATTAAGCATAAGGAGGGAAGATAAAGAAGGTTGGTTAATAATGAATACAATGCTTTATCCATGCATGCATGCATCATCAATCATCATCACTCATAAGGAGGAAAGGAGAGGGAAAGGGGAGATATTATTATGGTGTGGGGGGGCCATGATAAGCTCTCCACTGATTGGTTGTTGTATTTGGAAACATAAGATCTTTGATGTTCCATCCAACGGTAAAGCTACCACCGTCCTCATTTTATGTCTTCCATATCTCTTCTCTCTCAAATCTCTTCGCCCCCACACCTCTTTTCTTTTTAAAAAAAAAATCTGACTAATTTATTTAATAAATTTTAAACATGTACATCCAAAACAATATATATATATTAGAGGCTTCGCTATTTATTCTTAATTTTTTAAAATATAATTATTATATTTTAAAGCAATAACAAATTAAATTTGATATTTGATAATTTTTTAGATTAAAATTATTATCATAATTTAAAATAATTAATTAAATGATGAGAAGTTATTTACTTGTTTACTTTTTTAGTAACTACCCATTATATATGTTTTCTCTCTCCCATTACCTCTCATTGTATATTTAGAAATATCTATTTGTGATCTCAATGACCAAAAAGGTCCAAAGTCATATATATATATAGATATATTTGTCATTAATATATTTAAGAAAAATACTTTATTGTATTAGGTACGTGTTATTCAATAGAAAAATATATAATTTAATGCGGGAATAATATAAACGTAATATATTCGGGAATCATGTCAAATGTAATTATAGGTTACTTCAAAATTTTTAAATCAATTATTCTCGGAGAAGTTGTATTTGCCAAATATTTAAGGCAAAGTACATTTGATATGAAGACAATAATATTTACATCTCTTATTAATTATATATATAATTTAGGTGAAAGATAAAAATACTTACAAATTGAATATTTATAGACATAATTGACAAATACCAACTAAAATTTATGGGCATCAATTAAATGAGTTCAAAAAATAAGTTCAATAAAAAAATGTTGGAATGGAAACAAGTGGAAGGAAGTTATATATATATATATAAAAGGACGATAACCTAGATTAATTAATCTATTTATTTTCAACGTAAAAAATCTGAACTTGTAATTAAAGCTACTAAATCCGAGATGAGCATCTTAAAGATGATTATGTGCAAATGTAATGAGTGGTATCTAATCACGTGAAAATGGTAGTTCTCATAGCATCGAATCCTTAAGTGATATATTCACCTCTTTATTGTTCAGTGTCAAGAAAAGGTTCAAACTTCAAAGGATAATATCGTTACATACTACAACCTTTTCTAAAGAATATATTTTCTACTATTATTTTTTTTGTCGTTCTCTATTATTAATTTAAAATATTATTTTTTAAATAATTTTTTTATAATCAAATGTTTTAGGTGTCTCAAATGCACTATTCTCCAAAAGTATAAAAAAGATATAAATAAAAAAATTAAATACCATATTAATCGGAACGAATCATGAATGGATTAGAAACCATTTTTTATTTGTATATATCTTCTATTTTAAAGAAATTTGTTATCTCTTAAATTAGAGAATCTGAACTTCAAAATTTATTCATTACAAATATATTTTGAAAAGCTTAAAATTTCTTACTGTAAACAATTATTAAAAAGTATTATTTTAAGCTAATAACAGAGAGACATAAAAAAATAATCACATATGATCAACTCTCTTTTTTTAGTGAAAATTAAAATATCCAAAAATTTATTTATTTATTTATTTATTTTGATAATATATCCAAAAATTTATTAGCTATGATTAATATAACTTAAACTCATTGAGGTTTTATCATGAAGATAGAATTCTTTAGACAATTTTTCTTTTCATATATAAAACTTTTGAACCGAATACATTAATAAGTTATGGCTTGTTTAGTAAATGATGAGTATAAATGAGATGAGGTGAAATGAAGTTTTAGTATATGACGTGAGTTGTTTTAATTTCTAAATTAAATCATAAATTATTGAATAAATAATTCACTATTTAGAGAAATCAACATCCTTAAAAAAATTTAATGGAAAATTATTAATACGTTCCATCTAAAGAATTAGATAAACAATGTCAAAACTATTTTTTCGCTCTTAAACGTGGGATAAAGTTTCACTTTTGTCTTTGATATGTGAAATTACAAATGTGATATCCATAGATGAGGTCATGGTTCAAAACTCCATATTAAGTGTCTACAAAATTTTTGAAGTTATATCAAATTATTTTAGTACCATCTAAGTTTTTCTACCCACTTGATAATGCTTTGGTAACAAACTTTTTATGTGTCTTTATATATGATTTTATTACTACTTACTAGTGATAAATATAGACAACATAAATTTTTTTATGTGTCTTTATATATGATTTCCTACCGACTTGATCATGCTTTGGTAACAAAAGGTGTAAGTTGTAAGTCATATATTCCACTTGTTCATGAATTGAAGATGGTGGGCACAACACAAAAAATATTGGTCCCCATCTCAATTTTAATTGCATTTAACTTTATATTTGGACCTGCCCAACCATCTTCACAGAATTTTGTGGACGCATGTTTATACCAAAAAATAAAAAAGATCATCGTTTTTTTTTTTCCTTTCAAAACTTTGTAGTCCACTCTTCTGATCTACTTTTTGTTATTATAAAAACCATTTTCTGTATAATGCTTTCATGATTCATTGATATGCAATTATGCATGAATATATAATATAAGCAAAGAGACCATTCAAGTTTCTAGGTCTTAGGATTTTGTTTTAAACAAATCAAGTGAACGGAATCACTTGTTATTTTCTTTATCCTTTTAATTTGACGTTATTTAATGGAGAGGAAACATTTCTTGCCCTGATTTTACAAAGCTCCAATTTTCAGTACTGTTTTTTTTTCGTTGATATTTGTTTATATAATCATTTTATCCTGGATCTTTAGAAAAATCTAATCATAAGAAAAATGAATCTCTTTAAAAAAAAATAGAGATTAACTTATTAAATAAAAAATATCTTTTATAGTTATACATCATTTTCATTTTCATTCGGCTAGAGTAACCATCATTATTTAATACGTTCTATATCCCCCAACACCAACACCCACCTTTTTCTTTTTATAAATTGATTAATTTATATTCTTCCACAGATGAAAAGGTAATGGGATCAATTGGGGATAATATAGATAACTAATAAAGGATAATATTAAAAACTAAGGAGGAGTTACACCTGACCAGGAGTTGAATTTTAAATTTTTATTCCATATAAAAAATTATTATATTTCAAATTGAGATCAAAAAAATGGATCTCTGGGGTAATTAACAAGTGCTATTCATGAAATATTACACGTTGAATTGAGAATGCTGGCTAGCTGTTAACATCATTAAAAACAAGAGGGTTGTGAAGAAATCAAAGATTGTAAATAGACTATTAATTAATATAGCGTGGTAATAATTAAGGTCAATTGTGACATTAGGACAAGATTATGAAACAAAACAAGACTTGCATGGTTGAAGCAAACGCTTGAGTTTGAGGTGGTTGAAAGGCATAATTACACAGAAGGGAAGTATTTGTTTAGATTGAAAGGCAGAGAATAGAATTCCTCACTCCTTGTGTCTCCTTTGAAAGAACGATACTTGTCCCACCAATGCTTTCCTCTGTCTTTCCTGATTGCCCCATCTTTCTTGTGTATGGTGTTGTCCAGAAAATATGCCACACAACCTGCAACAAATGCTTCTGATTGGAATGGCACGTTCACTATGTCATTGAACTGCCCACAAGTACCAACAAAAATATGTCAGTTCATTACAACAGCAAAATCTAAGTTTGTTTGTTTCTTTAGGTTTTTATATAGTCATGACTCATTGCATACCCATCTTGCATTTGTGTGGACTGGACCAAAACCATTGATTGCTGTGTACTCGTTGAAGTACTGTGGTATAGACAGCCCCAGGAAGATGGAGAAGCCTAGGATGAACTTTGTTCTAAAACTGTTGAGGTTGCAGAATTGAAGAAAACTGAGACCTCCAGCACCTACACAAGGTGAAGCAAGAGGGAACATTACATATTTACATGTCATGCATGCATGAGTCTGTCTGAAAATCTTTATGGTATGAGTATGGTTTTAAATCAGACATACCAACATAGGCAAAGAACAAGCAGTACAGAGCAGCAATAATGGGGGGTGGAATAGAGGCAAAAACTGCTCCAAATTTTCCTGCACAGCCAAAAATACATATTCAAAGTTAACACCAAGCACTAAGATTCATTCTTCATGCTTCATGCTTCATCAACTCACCGAGAATCGAAAAGAAGATCATAAATCCAGCTGATATTTGCACAACTCTTCGACTGCCAACACGGGTCAAAGCCAAAAGACCAGCATTTTCTCTATATGGAAACAAAGCAAACTCCTTTCATCAGCAACAAACATGTGTTTCCCCTAAATTCAAGTAGAGATTACAAATAATATGAGTTTGGCCTTACACAGATACTGAGGATCCAGTGACAGTTCCGAACAATCCTGATAAAAGAATGGCAACACCCTAGCAGCAGAAATAAGATGCAAAATCAGAGGAATTCAATATATTAATACACACACAAAAATTGTTTGCAGATATTTAAATGTGAAAGTACTAGCCGTCTTGGCATACCTGCCAGCCGATACCCCGACTGAGAATAGATGGCGGACATGGTGTTGCACTAGCATATCTATACACAGCAATAAAAGCTCCACTGGACTGCTTGTAATGAACAAAACATGTGAGTACATTATTTTACTATGGCCAAGCACTATTGTATGATTGGGGCCAATCCTAAAACTGTCATTTGATAAAATTTCAAGACAATCAAAGGCAGTGATGAAAATGGAAGATAACAAAAGATTATTGAATAGGGTAAATAACAGCAATGAAGAAACAGAAAAGGAATTTGTGTTTCAACACAAGAAGAAATCAAACAGATCTTAAGAAGGAAATTACCTCCACAAGTGCAACAAATGAAGCCATCATCATGGCAAAGGCTTCGCCTGCATCAAATGAAGGTGCTCCCCATTGAAAGGGATATGGAACTCTGATCCTGCAAACCCAAATTCCATTAACTTCTTCATACATTTCAACCTCACAAACCAAAGCCTAGACAGATTTCTTTTCCCTGCCGGAAAACCCGATATCTAAAGGAATAAAGGATGCATTTCCATCTTGAAAAACATGAGTTCATGGAAACACAACTAACCATGGAGCACCATCTATCAGTCCAGCACGATCGGTGCGGCAGGTTGCTTGTGTTTTAGGTGCAGCATTGTTATAGGCCCCTCCAACAGTGAGTAGATGAGCATATATCCACACTAATGCAATTGTAAATAGAACAGCAAAACGGTCAAAGATATGTTTTCCTGAGTGTAGCACGTGGGGCACGTACTGCATGATGACCATTAAAAGTTAGCAACCACAATTTCATAGAAACCAACTAGCTTAAAAAAGAAAAGAAATCAAGAGAACACTAAGAACTGAGATCATAATGCTGAGAAAGAAACATGTTAAAGGACATTAGCCTTATGATGCCACAGAGATGAGAGAACTCTACCTGTGAAACAAATACTAGCAATATAAGCTCTGGCAATCCGATCTCCACACATTTAGCAACCTATGCCAGAGGCAGGCATCAATATTGAGTACTCTTATCAATTTAGCTTCAATATGAGAACCAAAGCATTTTTCATAAGGCTTACCCCTGGAAAACCTAACTCGTACAGCCCAAAACCAACAAGAGATACCAGAGGAACTGCAGAAAGTGGACTTAAGAACCTGAAGAAAGGAGTTTGATTAGTACAAATTCCATTGCACAAATCACTCAAGCATATAAGTACAATCTGTACTATCATTAGTTGAGTTCAGCCAAAAATAACAAAACAAATAAGTATACGAAAAAAATCACATTCTTGCTTACACTTCAGTTTACGTATATACAAGCCATCTATAAAGATAGAAAAAACAACTACTTCAGACCAACCTTGCAACATTACGCCATAGGCCACTAAAGCCTAAAACTATTTGAAGAGTTGAAGCAACAATAAGAGCTCCCTGGATTGCCCGCATTATCCTCTTGAACCTCTGAATATAAGAAAAAATAAAGCCAAAAAAGGATCAAATATTTCCAATCAATTAAGCCCAAAAGTACAATAATGTCTAAATCTGGGGCTTCAGTTATATGTATGCTCTTCTTTCTTATATCCAATGGACTTAAGTTCTGCATGTTTGTTACTCTTGCACAAAAATTTGCTAAATATTGGTTACAATGTTGCAAATTATATAGTAGTCATTTGTTTCTGTTACATCTCATTTCATTATGGAAAGTAATACAACAAGCATATCAACCATGCACCATTTAATATAGCAAGATGCGTTCTGATCACAAGACCTCTATAGGATCTGCAACATCACTAAATCGACCAGCAAGTATAATGGAGATAGTGGTTGGAACAAAGGTATAAGACCCTCCAATTACTGCAGGCAGTCGAGTTCCAAAGAGTGTTTGCAGCAATGTGTTTATACCAGCAACGAAGAGTAGTGTTTGGATAACTTTTGCCTTCTCCTCCTGTGAAAAAATGAATATTATGTTTTCTTTAACTTTTTTTGGCTAGGATAAAAATACAACTTCAATGACTTGGTTAGGTATTCCTTTCAATAATATTCCACACTTAATCTGAAAATTGTTGATTAAAGTGTATTTTATCTGCTATTGCTTACATTGCCGCCTCCCATCTGGGGAACAAGAGCCGTGGGAATGAGCACAGTTGTGCCAAGCATCACAAGATAATGTTGAAAACCAAGAAGTATGGCCTCAGCTGCATCAGAATGTCCCCAAAAATTTCATCAAATTACAGAAGAAAAACATTAGGAAGATATAAGATATCTTAGTCACATATTTGACAAACTATAATCATAAACTACTCAAACTGATGACAGGATATGCTAATCAAGTTAAAGAACTGATCCAATTGCATTAGAATCCAACGCCCAAATTTTTTTAAAAAAAAAATTAAATTCTCTGGGAACATTGTCCAATTAGAAGCTCTTGGCAGTATGGCCTCAGTGGTGTTATGATGTCCTACACTCCAGGTTTTACAACAACAATCAAAGCCTTCTTCACGCTAAGTGGATCAGCTATATGAATCAAGCGACACCTACGAATTCTGTCTTTACTCATTTTTGTGGATATGTTATTAATAGATAAATCCATCCTAATAGTTTCTCTAATGACGCCCTACACTCCAGGTTCTTCAACTTGAATTAAATCATTTTATACATACAATCTTAACTAGTAGAAAATTTAGGAAAAGCAAAGGTTAGAAGAGATTCAGAAGTATTTAAATTAATTGGAAATAGGATTTCAGATTGGTATCAGTTATACTAAGGGAAATGATATTTTTAAATTTCAATTTCAAATATTTGAAAAGGGAAAATTATGGAGCAGACTCAAACTCATCACTTAATTAAATTATCCCCTCCACCCCACAAAAAAAAAAATTTAAAAGAAAGAGGAAAGTTGCTTCTTCTTTTTCCCCACGCTTATTTATTTTGCCTCGCTAAACACAAAATTCTAACCCGCTTTGGAATGAGATTCTTCTTTTCTAAAAAGAATAATTTTGCTTTATGTAAAGAAGAGCGACAACAATTAGGCAAAGGAAAGAATTAATAGAAAGCCACTTTAGATGATAAGGTAGAGAGAGAGAGAGAGATCATGTCCAAACCAAACAAATAAGTTTATCACAACAAAACATGATTTAAAAAGTTAAATATACTAGTATATGGATTAATAAGAATAATCACTATCAGGGTTGGAGCAAGATTTTTGTGTTGAAAAAATAAGCAAGATCATGGAATGTAATAATAATAGAGAAACTGACGCCATGGAGGAGGACTGGTAATGCAATAAGAAATATTCGGAAGCTGATCCTTTGGTGGGTGTGGCAGTGGTTCATCTGCTTTGGGTGCTGGAGCTCCTCCTGCCATGGCTTCCTTCTTCCTCTTTTGCTTTCTAACCTCGTCCCACTCTGAACACAAGAATCAATCACAAGAATCTAAAACCCAAGTTGAGAAAAAAAAAATAAGTAAACATATGTATCAGTATCACAAACTGGAAGAAGAAGAAGAAGAAGAAGAAGAAGAGGCAGAAGAGTGAGGTACCTAAGATTATATGAGTAGGTTAGGTAGTGAGGGAAATGGAAGTCCAGTAATAAGAGATTAGGAACAGAAAACGATATGCAAGTAGAGGGTTCCAAACAGTGAAGTGAAAGCAATAGTTACAATAATTGCGGAATTTAACAGGAAATGAATAGTAGAACTAGAAACCCAAAATATAAGATAAAAATAAAAAGTGTACCTTTTCCACTATATTTGAGGAAGCGAAATTAATCAAAGTGAAAGACTGTGAAAGTGAAAAAAAAGGTGAGGTGCGGCACAATAAGAAATGATGAGTGAAAAGAGGAGAGAAAAGGAAACCCAGAAGAAGTTGTTGTTTCAAGTTAAAGAAAAGAAAAGGGTGGAAGGCTAGCAGAAACGATAAAGGCGTTTATATATATATTCAGAATGAGCACCACAAAGTGTATTCTATTGTGCTTCCTTTCTCTTGCTACTAGAAAGTAAAGTCTCTTTCTTTCTCTCTCTCTCTGTGTAGAGACACAAAGAAGTAGTCATAGTATGTAGTTTCTCTCTCTTCATATGACTATCAAACAAACATTTCCATTAATTAACTGTGATTCACTGTTTTGTCTTCATTATGCTGAAGCGCAGAAAGTATTTTCTTAGTTTTAGAGGGTGAAATTAGAAAAGTAAATTAATATTTTAATCTTTAAAAAATATAATTAGTTACAATTTAATATTTAAAAAATAAATATATTAAATTTAATCTTTTAAAAAAATAAAATGTCAAATTTAATTTCTTAACGATATAAAATATCTCAATTTTGTTATGAAAATTTTTAAAAGTTAAATTGAAAATTTTGTATTTTTAATAAAATTAATTGTACTTATAAAAAAAATTAAATTAAATTAATTGTGACAAATTATATTTCTTTGTGTTCAAAATGTTTTATAGGATATCTTTAATAATCATAATACTTTACAAGTCACATGTTCTAATTTCACTGGCACACATGACTTGGGAAACTATTAATAAGATATCTTTAATTATAATACTTAATAAGGTAAACTACTATTTTACCCCAGAACCTCATGTATAAAATCCCTCCTTATCCCTCTACACACACTAATTACTATTCATCTTCTCCCTACTCTCTCTCTCTCTACTTGTCCCGCAACTCTTTCTCTATTCTCTTCTCCGTAGCTAACTTAAACATTAGAGTTTACAATAGAGCTTCGACCTTCTTGTGACTCTGACCTTCTTCTTATCTTATAGGACCTACCTTATCAAAATTGGACCTCAAGACCTACCTCATCGAAGCTCAGAGACGGCAACACTAAGATTCACCCAATGGGTCTTCTAGGATTTATGCATGGGTAGGTTTTATTGGATGTATCAATGTTAATTTATTAAAAAAGTTATCTAAGTATTATTAACATTTAAATTGATAGTTTTATGGGACATCCAAAGAAATCATTCATAAAAACGCTAAATGGAGGCGTTACATTAAACGGCATTAGAAAAAGCGGTCGTTGATGTTGAGCAAGAATGAAAGGGTGTGTATGTAGTATTTAACTGTTGAAACTGAAAGCGGTGGCGGAGTGAAATGACGTGAATATCCTTGTGTTGTGTGTGTGCGCACCCATGAATGAATAATGATTGAAGAAGACAAGACACGGAGAGAGGGACATAATAGAGAAATACGAAGGAAGCGGTTCACGTGGGAGATGTGGCAGAGGCATAGTAGAAGTCTCAAAATGAAATAGTCATCTTATAGTCCTATTTTATTATAATTGGATTGAATTAAGTTGACTCTTTTTTTCTTTTTTTTTTACTCCATTTTTATTAAGATTGTGATTTTTTAGTCAAATCCGACTCTATTAAGATTTAGGGTTGGATTTGTCATTTTTTTAAATATTAATTATAAATAGTTTATCTTATAATATTTAATTTAAAATTTAAAACAGTAAAATATATTGATAAAATATTCATTAAAGTAATGAAATAAATTCAATAAAAATTTAAAATATTTATACAATTTTAATTAAGATAAAAATTATAAAATTGATTTAATATATAAATATTAAAAATAAAATAAAAATAAAAATAGGTTAATTCAGCTCAACTTAATTCTAACTTGATTTGACTTTATTTTTAAAAACTGAACAAAATAGATTATTTTTAATTAAAATTTAAAAATTTTAAACTTAATTTAATATATTTTATAAGATCAAACCAATGACTTTTAATACATAAGTTATCTTGACACGACACATCTCTGATACAAACTTTTATAAAGGATATAAGACTAGTAGTGGCAAAATCGAACCTTAAAAGTTAAAAGTTGAATTGAAATAAAAGAAAGAAAGGAAAAAGGATAAATATTTAGAATTATAGAGAATTAAAACTTATTGATTGTGAATATTAAATATGTTTTGAGATTTGTATTATCTTAAATTTTTAAAAAATATATTTTAATATAAATTTCCATTTAATGAGTGACAAATATTTTGACTCACTATCTTTAGCATAATTCAAAAAAGAAAGGGCCGCCCGCAATCTATGTTGCCCTTTTCCTTATTGCCTTACAACTGTCAGTCCCCATTTTGATAACGTGTGCTTTCTAAATTATTAAACTACTGGATTAGTCACTTATTAATTATTACCTAATTAAAAATTATAGACTCAAACATCCTTTTTAGTTTTTAGTAATTGTCTTTGTTAAGATTTTTTCAAACAACTAACAAAAATTACCAGAAAGCAAAAGAAGGAAGAAAATATCAAGTGGGGGAAGCATAAAAATTAGGTATCGCGAAAGAAAAATATAAAATAAAAATAAAAAGTAAACATTTTCTTTTATCGCATTGTTTTATTTAGGATATAATTTAACATATGTCACTTATAAAAGAAGGAAAAAAAAAATGTGAGCTTTCATAATGAATCAAATAAACTTAAAATCATTCTATTACTATACTTTGTTTACATAACCCTCCTAATCTATATTCTTTAAATGTATATATGCTATTTTTAACAATTCGACTATACATTACTTTGTATGAAATTGCATTTTAAAAAAATTCTTTTAAAATCAACAATTAATCATAAATATAATTTCCACATCTTAGAACAGTATATATAGGGGTGTTCAACGGATTGGATTGAATGGAATAATTTTTTCAACCAATTCAATCTGGATTGGATGATGAAAACATCATCCAATCAATCCAGTAAAAATATTTCATCCAATCCAATCCAATCCAGATTGGATTGGATTGGATTGGTTGGTCGATTTTCTATGTATAAAAAAAATTGAAAATCACATATATTTTTTCAAGTCCAAAGTCCTAATATGAAGAATTACAAACTAACATTAATAATTCAAGCACAATCCAAACAAAATAAAGACTTAAATAGTACAAATTAAAATTAATAATTCAAACATAATACTAATATTTAAAGAGTACAATCAAATTTAACAATCTATTGCTTTCCAATTTTGAAAATTTGCAAGAGTGATGCTTCCAAGTTAATCATATTAACTGCAAATATAGAACAAATATTTTAATATATATTGCAAACATATATGAACTAATCAATTAGAACAAAAAAAACTTAATTATTTCAATCTTGCAACTTCCAAAGTAACTAGGTACCCGCTCGGTTGCAGGAAATGCTTAGGGAATGGAATGGTAAAGTGGGCCCCACCTACTTTTACTTTTTTTTTTTATGGATACTTTTACTTTTTTGTTTCCTCTAACACATTTAAAAAAAATTAAAAAATATAAATTGTCTATTATACCCTTTGATTTGACACAATCCCAACCTTCTTTTCTTTTTATTATTTTAATATAAGGGGTAAAGTAGTCATTTTAATACATTCTCATTCTATTTCCATTCTAAATTCTTACTACCAAACACATCAAACACATTCACATTCCCTTTCCCTCTCCTTTTCTACCTACTAAACGTGCCCTAAGGCATCATCTAATTCCAACATACAAATAAAAAAAATATTAAAAGGTAAATTATATATGCATGTATATATATATATTATTAAAATATTAATAAATGGATTGGATGAATTGGATTGGATTAGATGACACCTATGCTCATCCAACAATCGATCCGATCCCATCGGTTTTGCCCCTAAGCCATCCAATTAATCCAATCAAAGATCGATTTTCGTTGAATTTTATTGGATCAAATTGGATCGAATCGATTGACATTGGATCTGATTGAATTATATTATATATATATATATATATATATATATATATATATATATATATATATATATATAATATAATGTGGACTCGATTGGATTCAAAAGCAACGCATAACTTTTTCATAATCATACACACAATCCCTATCTGAATCATCTTAGATATATGTGAGCAATTGATTGATGAGAAACTTTCTTAATTATAAATGATGAGAGTATCATTATTATTATTATAATAAAATATAAAGATATATAAAAGTGGTAACTCCTTTATTTTTCTTGTGACTAGACTATAGAGTAGCAATTAAAAGGAAAAAAGAAGAAGAAGAAGAAGCAAGAGGGCTAAAAGAATAATGAACTAGATTATAATGTATGGTGGTTAATATGATGACAAAGTTAATGAAGCAATATGTTAGGGAAAAGTGAGCATAATTAAAGCTCCTTTTCCATTCAGGTCTCTCCTACAATGATTGAAGCGATGGATGTCACGTTACCCCAAATTACTTCCACTATTTCACTAAATTGTATTATTCCTTTATTCTGTATTAATTATCATCCAAGGTATAATAATAAAGGCCAGTGAATTTTGCATTATAATTCAAATGTATGTTCATTAATTTTTTATATTTAGAAAGTAATAAAATTTATAACTCCATTTTCTAATAATTTATCTACCTTTCCAGAACTTCTTATTTATATTTGGAATTTATTAATATTAATTAATAATGTATATATTTGATGAATACAAAATTTTAAATTTAAATTAAATTTATAATTTAACTCAAAATAAATGACATTCAAATAAAATATTTAAAAATGCATTTTTTAAACTTTAATGCACGAATATTTATTCGATTTCTTTTTATGTGTTAATGGTTTTTTACTTCCCACAGTTGACAATTCTTTGTTTGTTTTTTTAAAAGAAAACATATTTATCAAATTATAGAAAAGTCTAACGATACTTAGACAATTCTTTGTTATAAATGAATCATTTTGCCTTTTAGCCCCTGAATAGGCCAATATTAAAAGACTTCTTTTTTCATAGCCCTTTATCTTTGGGTTAGCGGGTTGGTTCGAGTGAAAGTGACTTGGTATATTTAAATAAGATTTTGAATTTTATTTGGTAATTAAATAAGATTTTGAATTTGAGACCTTGTGACTTTGTTGGCAGACTCTCCTAGTGCCCGACACAAGTTAAATCTGGATTATCATAACAGTGCCTCAGAAATCAAATGGACAAAAAAAAAAAAAATCTTTTCTTGGTTGCCTTTTCTTCTTAATTACTTGTTTGTTACTGATATTGAGAAGCGAAAGGTGATGGAGTGAAAAGGTGTAGATAGATGAAGATGAGAATTTTCAACCCAAAAGTGCAGTGACCAGATTGAGTGGATTATTATTGGCATTCACAATCTTCATGTAGATTAGTTCCAACTGTATGGAAAAGGATATCCATTAATTAATGTGCTAGTCCTTCTCACGCCCATAAAATCTCTTGGCTTCACTATAGAAATTAAATCAGAAGTTTTTAGTTCACTACCAAACTCTTGTGATTGGGCATAGGAGGCTAATCTCTCATCAATGTGGTGAATTAAAGTTCAAATTTCTGTTAGAGAAGGTGTATAAGAGTATTTTAAACAAAATTACATCTAATACATGTGAAAAAAAAATTGGTAAAAAAAAGTTACATATAAAGTGAATATACATGTTGTCACTATATATTATGGTAAAATTTGAGCGTAATAAGAAGGAAAGTATTGCTCACCATGTGTGTGGTTGAATGAGAAGTTCAATTGCCATTTTATACAAAAAGTGGTTCCTTATTCATGGAAGCAAGATTTCATGACGTTCTTAGCTTCGAGTTTAAACAAATTAAAAAGTTAATTAATATAAAAACTAAGAAATAATTAAGATTTAAGATGAAGTATAGTTATGCTCTATTTATTTATTTAATATGGATTGTGAAAACATCTTAGAAATTATATACGTTATTTATGTGTTAACGTTGTCAATCAACATAAATAAGTTTCTATAATTATATAGGCCATCGTGTGAAATGATATATATATATATATATATATATATATATAGACCAATCATGATGATATGATATATATATATTGAAATACCCAAATGTGTTTTGTTTACTTTGAAGGTGCATGCATTCTCAAATAAAAAAAAAAGTTTATTAATGGAATTAGGTGCTTCTTAGTTGAGTATAGAATGTTGTAAGCAATATATATATATAACAATTGCTTGTAATTAAATACCAACACGTACAGTGCCCTTATATATATAATATGGCCAGAAATACAAACTGGTCAATATTGTGGGATTAGATTAAGGAGCTAGCGCGCTTAAGGGGGAAAAAAAATAAGCCGTTGTGATTTGATGTGTTAAAGTTGGTTGATTAATCAAATTAAAGTTTATTATTATATTTTCATATATAGTAGCATTTCCAAGAGACAATCAGTGTGCCTCCTTATATAATATAAATTTCTTAACCTACATGATTGTTCCAATTATGTCATGTTGAAATATTAGTTGGAAACATTGATTGGTCCCCTTGAAAACTTGTCCCTACCACAGGAAAGAAAAAAGGATTTTTAAAAGAGAGTTTGAGGAATATTAGAATAATCAAATAATCTTGATAGCAACCTATAATAATTTGTTACTATTAGGTCTTAATTATTAAATACAAATAAAACTATATATGATGATGAACATAAATCTTGCACTTTAGACATGTGGAGATCTCAAATGAGTAGATTTTGGTTTTGTGTGCTTGGGGGGGATAACCACAGCAAACAAATGGGTATTAGAATAATTAAGTAGGTGATAGAGATTAGCAAAGCTTAATCAAAGGGATTAGTAATCCAGAGTGTAGCATAAGAATGATTGAGAGTATAGTACTAGTGGGGTAATATTGAAAGGTAAAGGTTGATGATAACGAGTGGGGGACATGAACGTGGGTGTTGCTATCACTTTTGATGAATTAATTGGGCTCAAACCTTCTTTCCCATGAATTGCATAGGTCATACTCACAAATCACAAAGGCCTTTGTTTCAATTCAATTTTGGGAATAGGTATGTAGGAAGGATATATATATATATATATATATATATATTGTTGGTGCCTTTATTTTTCTCTATGTAGTATTGCTTCTTGTGAATAAATATCTGTGATGATATCCATGTGATGTGTGGGAGAACATATATACACATGCCCTTTGGTGTATTTGCTTATTTGGTTGCTTGGCAAGACTCTCACTTCAAAAGTAGCTACTAGATAGACCTCAATTATTTAATTAAGGGACCATATATATATATATATATATATATATATATATATATGTGACCATTTTATTTTATTTTAGTTTCTAAATACTTTTGGATTATTTAATTTCTTTCTCTTCCCCACCAAACAAGC
The DNA here is from genome assembly GCA_014851425.1 of Senna tora. Lineage (NCBI taxonomy): Eukaryota > Viridiplantae > Streptophyta > Magnoliopsida > Fabales > Fabaceae > Senna > Senna tora. The sequence continues at coordinate 5,151,325 of CM026271.1, read as the reverse complement.
ATTAGGGTTTTACTGTCCCCAAATCATTTAAGGATTCCAACATCCATTTGTGTCATACCACCATCAACCTATCCCCTTCATGCATGTTGTATATCTTGTCATCACCAAAGCTAGATTTTAATCAAACCTTGCCACCTCAATTATATATGTACCATTTATTGGCCACCATCCCTTCACTCCTATACACAAAAACTATAATAGATTTCCTTCAATCCTTATTTAAATTTAAACTAAACTTTTTGTATATTTTCCTTTTAAATTTACCAAATTTGTAAGTATTTTTAAAGGAACAAAATTTGAGGAATGGAGATCTAAAATTTATAATTGTGATTTATCTCTCATCCACACGCAGAATTCAAATTATAGAAAAGAATGGTCCCTTCTATAGTGTTTTTTTTTTTCTTAATCTAAGATGTTTTTTTTTAAAAAAGCCCAATGATATTTTTTTTAGAGTTTACAAAATCAGTTATTTTGTTTGGATTGTGGACTGGATCTTTCTTTGAGGCCTTCCTATGCTGGGTGCCCCAGCTTTTAAAAGCCAGTTCAGGGAAAGTGTTCCATTTATTGGGCCCAAGCCCTGAATAGACCCAACATATGTGGGCCTATTTACCCCAGTGTTTGTAAGAGTTCATAGGCAACCTCCAGTAATAGCCCACGATTAGCCCATTTTAATTTATGATAAATTTTTAATATTCCTTTTAATGCTTAAAAGAGTACATTGTAATTCGTAGAATCAGACAAACTATTCGTGATTTTTGTAAGAGTTCATAGACAAACTATTGATTTTTTATTTAACTCCATTGCTAATTTTTGTATCACTTTTCTTTTTATAAAAAACATTTATTTTTTAATTTTCTTCAATTAGATGAATATAGTGAAATAGCTTCAACTGATATATGTCTCAAGATTAGGAAGTCAGCATGTCTTGTTCCCAACTTTAAAAAAATGTAAAAATCTTCAACGATCTTACTTCAGAAATTGTGACCTGGTGGTGGCATTTTGCTTGGTAAAATAATCTACACTAGTCATTTTCTAGGATGCAACTTTGAAAGCAATATCTCGAGTGTCTCAATTCTATAGAGAGAGGCTTTTGAATCTAATCTCCTTTTCTTTTCATGAAATTAATTACAAATGTTCTATTTCACCTCATGGCATATAAGCCTATCTAGAAACTAAATGTAAAAACAGCCAAACGTAAAAGAAGCTATACAGCAGATAAAAGACTCTGGGCCAAGCCCTGATGAGATGAAATGAGATGTTTCATTTTTGACGAACAAGGTTCGTTCCACATAGGAAGTTTCTGCAATTTCAATGACAACCATTATTAAGCCCACCAAAAAAAAAAACATACAGCTAATGGACGTATAAGAATCTCACAATCAATAGTTACTATGCATTGCAAGTTAGAGTTGCTACTGCAATAGATAACTAGAAAACACAAAGCTTGAAAAAAATTATATGCAAATAGAGTACTCACTGTAGACATCCTTGACGTGGTTTTTTCTTCTTCTCGTTCTGTTTCTGTGGAGGTTTGATGACCATCTTGATTGCAGCATCAAAAACAGACTTGACATTCTGCAATTTTATTAAGAATAAGATGATTTGCACCATTATGTTATAAACCAAAGCTTTATCTGCAAAAGAATGTTAGAGATTATGTTTGTAATCAAATAGAGACGTATCAAAATCGACTTCACAAACAAGAGTCAAACCCCCCACCATTATCCTAAGCAATTATTAAAGGTTGTCAAAGTCTAGATTTTAAGTAAAATCGTAGAGGGGGGTGTAAAATCGTATCGTAAAATCGTAAGATTTTACCTATGATAAAATCATAAGAATTTTTTATGTTTTATATATATATATATATAACATAAGTACCTAATTAATATAGTAAATCACATACAAAATTAAATATGAAATATAGTGATGCCGCCATGTAATACTCCTTGTTCATTTGCAACATATATATGCATGTTAGTTAAAACTTAAAACAATTCATTTATTGTAGAATGAATAAATTAAATTAGTAGTATAATGTAAGTAATTAATATACTTGAGCAACAATAGTAACGTCTAGAGTGGAATTCCCAAAGGGCAAAAAGCTGATACTTTGACGTAATGACATCCAATTGTTATGGTAATGATATCAAAAAATGGGTAGGGTTTGTGATTGGACTGGGGCATGGGCTGTAGATTATTTTTTTTAACATCAAACAGGCTTTTTTTTTGGGCTGAGGTAAAATCGTAAAATCGGAGGTAAAATCGTTGATTCCACCGATTTCACCCGATTCTACCCGATTCCACCACGATTTTACTCCAGCACGATTTTACCTACGATTCAACTCGATTTTAGTAGGTAGAATCATAAAATCGTACGATTTTACGATTTAAATCGCGATTTTGACGAACTTAATTATTAGAATGAATTAAATTTCTTTAACTGACATACAGAGATTACCACCTTTGGTCAAGAAATCAATACGTTACGGTCCCTGTGCATGATTGACAACAACTTTTGCCTATCTTTCATCTACCAATCATATTTCATCAAAAGATGAAAAGAAAAAAAAAGGAAAAAACTTTGTCCTTGTATTCTCCAGTGCTTGAAGTACGTTCTACTTAGTTATCCACTGACGAACAATAAATCATAATGCTTCAGCACTAGGGAGTTAAGTTCGTTTTCATTTGATGAAAAACCCTGGATTTCCCTTTGTATCTCTTTAGAAATTTAAGGATTCATTTTAAGAATAAAATGGCAGTACAAAATACCTGCTGAGTTTTTGAGCTGCACTCAATATAATAAGTAGCCCCAATCTGTTTACGGAGTTCCTCTCCCTGATTATAATTTTTTGGAAAAAAAAAAGGCATTAGTCTCCGTTATTATAAATTAAAGGACAAGTCAGATGTATGCAGCCTTAAAAGAAGTTATTTTTAAGATTTGAACCCAAGACCTCTAAATCGCAGCAAACTTCCAAGGTTCATTCTCCTCAGTCATTATAGGTTATTGAAGATATTTATTGCACAGCTAATAGAGGGAGGGATATATTGTACCTGCTCAGTAGTCACAGGCACCAGACCAGGATGATCAAGTAAATAATGCTTGTCTTCTCGGAGATCTACATGACTCATAAATTAAGGATTACATGCACAAGTCAGCAACGTTATTGCAGATCAGACTGATTACCACCATATATGAAGGACTAATATTCAAAAATATATACAATTGGTGCATTCAGTATTTTATTATTTCTTCCAGGTATGCCAATTACCTATTGCGCCGAAGAAGAAATTGACAAAAAATACTGTTTACAGCTAGAGGCTACAACACTAGATGAGGTTTCATTTCAGGACAGAATTAAGTCAACAATATGTAGTTCTCTAAGGTAATAACTGAACCAAGGAGATGATCAGATTAACAGTTGACGTATTTAATTGTTACATTGCTTATTATTCTGTTCCATGAACAGAAGCGGCAATGGTCAACATTCTGCAATCTGTGTTATGAAGCCGAACAAATATTTTATTCATTGAATTTGTTCTTGATATTGGTATGAATGAGGCTTCTCCCTATGCTCCAACTTCCTTTCTATGAGCTCTATAGTCTTCATACTGGTTGATCTGACAATTCATTAATTAATGAAAAAAGATGACAATCTGACATCAATTCCTAGTGAATTAAAGTACCAAACTTGTTGGATTTTGATCATCTAATGTAGGAGATAGATGGAAAGGAAAAATTTAGGTCATAAGGGTGAGCCCCTTATTTATCTCTCTCCTAATTGTTTTTTCTTTCTATCTCTCTCATACTTGGCCAAACTTTCTTATTTCCAAACTTCAGATGATCTATTTCCAAACATGTTGTTTACTGCAACAGAAGTAAGGGTCATCAATGGGACAAGAATGAATAAAAAGAAAGAAAAGCATTGAGTTGAAACAATTGTTAAGACAGTGGTTGATGACTTACCCAATTTGGTACCCACCAATACAACAGGGACGCCAGGGGCAAAATGCTGGAGTTCAGGGATCCACTAACAAGTGCATTCAAATTAGAAAATGGAAGATAAATCCTCAAGACATGTTAAAGTATCAACATGGATACACAACACGAGTATACCTTCTTGAATACATTTTCATAGCTTGCACGACTAACTAAAGAGAAAGCCAACACAAAAACATCTGCCCCTCTGTAACTCAAAGGCCTTAGTCTGTTGTAATCCTCTTGACCTGCCAAAAACAATGGAAGCAACTAGAACATCAAAAAAAAAATTTCCCAATCAATTTTATTCTCTCTGTATAATTAAAACCAGTGAAGATACATACCTGCAGTGTCCCATAGACCTAGATTAACAGTTGTGCCCTCAACGACCACATTTGCACTGAAATTATCAAACACCGTGGGGATATAGTCCTGAGAACACAAGCAAAGAGAAATTCAACAGAAGCAAGAACGAAACCTTCATCTTCCTTTGAGAATTAGAAGCATTCCCTCTTTCCCCCCAACTCGCGCGAAAGCGCGCGAACACATACATAGAGCACATAATGGTTTTATCAAATTATAACGATCTACACAAAAGCTGGAAATTCAGTACCAAAAAAGGCGAAGGCAGGGATATAGATCTTTAGAAAGAAAAACGAGGAAAGGGAAGCACAGTATAATACCGTGGGAAATTTATTGCTAGTATAGCAAATAAGCATACAGGTCTTGCCTACAGCTCCGTCTCCAACTGTGACGCATTTGATAAACCTTGAATTGGTTGTTGCGGCCATGGATTGAAAGCAGCGCCAGAATTAGAAGGCTTCTCAGAATAATTTACAGAGTGGAAAAGTAAAGACAGAGTGGTACGAATTTCACATGCTTCTCACACATTCACTACTTCCATACATGATCCACTCGTATAAAGATCTAGTTTTGACTCCTTTGTTTAGTACGGAGGAGAAATTAAGATTAATTTCTTAAGAAAATTGAAATCAAATAAGTTCAACATAATTCCTCCAAATAAATTGTTCCTAGTATTATTACATAGTTTTAAAGAATTTTTTTTAATATGTGTGCACAATACATAGCCTCTCCTTGTTGACTTTTCAGTGGATTTTTTTATTAATGTAAATTTATATTAATATTAATAAATAATTTTATATAATTAAAAGAATATACTGAATTTTATTGGTACGATAGTACTAAATTTATTTTATGCTGCATTTTGTTTGAAGGTTTTGTGAAATTGATGAAAAGAAAAGATGGAGAACTACTAATAATTGCAGGCATTAAAGGGTTAGTTGGAGAAAGGGACAGGGTTCATATAATATCTATGATATGCATACACTAAATTGAGTAATTGACCGCAAATTCTGGTTAAATGCATCCTTATGATTGGGTTTTCTGTGCTAATAATATTTTATCTTTTTTTTTTTTTAAATTTCATATCATTTGTTTATGTTTCAATTCGGTCAGACATTCTAAGATGCTCTGTGCTTCGGTGATTGTCAATATAATGATTGTTTTTCCCCCATGTTCCGGCAGTTCCTTAAATGGTTTTAATATGTGAATATTTTAATTTTTTTAAAAGAATATCTAAAAATTAGATTTTTTGTATGTTCTGAAGATTAAATTAAATGGTTTCTCACCTTAATGTACGGCTGGTGTGATTGCTGGTTTATCTTCACATTTTTTTCCTTAATTTTGAGGAAACACATCAATGTTTAGTAAATAGTTTCTACTTTTTTTTGGGTAATGAAAAATTTAGGTGGGGTAAGCACTGGTATCCCACCAGGATCAGGGAAGGCCTCCCAACCTCTTTGAGGGTTTATGGAAGGATTTACATATCACCCACCAATAAGGCCCTCACCAATAAGGCTCTCACATCGGTCATTGGATTCGAACCCTCGCCCTTGTAGGGTAAGAGCCCGAACCTTAATCAACTGTACTACTCACTTTTTATCCGTTAGTAGAATAGTCTTTTGAGAAATAGGTAACCTGAATAAATCATTATGGTAAAAAATAATTGTAAGATTGATGAAAGTTAAATTTAGCCGAATAAGTTTGATTTTGATAACCTTGTGAACTCAAATTTGAACTATTATTAAAAAATACTTATATTTAGTGTCAAATAATATTGTAAACAAAATTATTTTTAACAAATTGTTACAATATAAGGGTGTAGTACGTAAAAAGCGAATGAGAATGAAAATAAATTTACTGTACTTGATAGTAAAATTTGCCTAAGTTTCGTCTTGATTACTTCCTAAAAAAGGGCTCCCTTGTGATGGTGAAGATGGTTGTATACAAACTTTTTGGGAGTTGCCATTTTGCTGTTTGGATTGTGCCCACAATACAGTGTAAAAACCAATAATGATTACTATTGATCCAATCAAACTGCAACATGAGAAGGAAACATAACAATGAAAAATGCTAGTAACAATAATTGTTAGGAAAGTTCAAATAAGATTTTGATCATAATTGAATATTGTAATGCTTAGAAACACTAAAAAGATTAATTTGTACTATAGTTCAAAGAAAGTGTGACCTGCCAACATGGAGTGTATCACCAAGGAAGGCAGCGCCCATAAAGGCAGCAATGGCAATCCTCAAAGGCTTGAACATAGCAACAAATATAGGTCCTTTCTTGCCTATGCACCATGTCATCACTGAATAACTTACCACACTTCCACATATCCCCTGCAATATATAAAATTATAACAATGAAATATTTTCAAAATCGATAATATATCTTATATTGAAAATTTTATTTTTCTATTAAGACTTTCAAATATAGTGAGCAATAAAGTTTTATCATGCAAGCCAATTGTACGTTTGAAAATAATATAAGCTAAAATCATAATAAACTGAAATCAGATTGATTTCTCTTCATTACTATAAAGTAATTCAAATACCTTTCACAGATTAAATAATGTCATCTGAACACAACATTAAAGGAACTTTAGTTGGTGGGATATAACCATAAATGGGGAAAATACCCTCAACATTTCACAGATTTATGTGCTTTCTTAAGTACTTACCGCATAGACAACGGAGATGAGCTCAATATCAGAACTTATTGTCCAAGCATTGGGATCCCTGACTACAATAAGAGAGAATATGGTGCATTGGATGGTTCCAAACAAGCAAAAGAAGGCCACAATGGTCAACTGTGATAGATATCCTCTAAGCATTGCAGCCTGCAAATATATATAATAATATGTCCCTTCAACTAAATTATATTAGAATCCTTAGTATATATGTGATTATCAAATAGGACATCACCTGAGCAATATTCCAGATTGCAAAAGATAAAGAAGCAGCAGCAAGTAAGAGACCCCCAATGACCCAATTATCAGTTTGAGCCAACAAGAATGGTTGAGAAACATTCTCTTTAAGGGAATGAAATGGAGAACCTGCAATGGATGCTCCTTTGTAAAGTGTCACAATTAATGCTCCAGAGATGGACATTAAAGTACCCAATATTCTGATCTGGCCTTTTGAGTTCATAATATCTATCTTCTCAATCCTTCAATTAACACTTCAAGTTAGAATATTGTGGATTATGATTATTTCATTTTAGCTGTGATGATTCTGCTACTGACAAACGCATAATCAAACAGATTAACCTGAAGATGGTAGCCAAAAGAAAAGTGAATGCTGGGGTCAAGTTGCTCATAGCAGATGCAAGAGTGGGGGAGCTGTATCTTATACCGGTGAAAGCACAATTCTGCATCAAAGTCATTCTGCCAAAGCACAAAATTATTCATTTCTGTCTACCCTTTAATTTAATGAAGAAGAAAGAGATTAAGCAGAGAAAGTACATAACAATAACATACCCAAAAAGGCTAAGGAGGAAGAATTTGCAGAGGATGGAGAGAGAGAGTGAAGGTCTATGACTATGTGATCTGCAATAAGAAGGAATTAGAGAAATTGATAGTGATGAAGAAGCTAAGAAAAAAGGGGTTGGATTGGATTGAACCTGTTGAAGATGAAAGAAGTAGTGAGGAGTATGAGAGCGCCAAGAGCGTTAGAGTAGACAATAAACACGTATTGGTTCATTCCTTTGGAAATGGCTGCTTTGCTTAATGTGGTCAATCCCACATCCAAAAACTCCACATTTACCATCGCAATAAATGGAATCCATTCCAACCAATACTCTGTCAATCCCATTAATTTCACCTCTCTATCTCTGACTCTCTACACCAGAAGTTCCAACGGAGAGAAAAACTTGTAATATGCTTTTCTATGAATTATAATCATGTGTAAGGTTCCATTTAAATACTTTGTAGAGGATAAATACATAATTTGCATGCAGGAATTTAAGAGTTTATTCATATATAAGGTTTAATCTTAACTTATCGTCGCGTTCGGTTCCGGGATATAACAAGGGAATGGAAAAATAAAAGTAAGTGGGGCCACGAGCCCCACCTGCTTTTATTTTTTTTTCTTTTGTGAGAATTTTTAAAAAAATATATATATATATATATAATATTTATTATACCCTTTGATTTGACACAAGGAAAAAATTTATATGTTTTTGGTAAGGTTAACCAATTAAAAAGAGACATGTGTCAATTTGACACAATCCTAACCTTTTTTTTTTAATATAAGGGGTAAAGTAGTAATTTTAATACATTCCCATTTCATTTTCATTTCAAATTTTTACTACCAAACATATTAAACTCATTCCCTTTTCATTTTCTTCTCCCTTTCCCTTTCCCTTTTTACCTACCAAACGTGCCTAATATATTTTAGACTCAAAGATAATTTCAAGAAATAAATGAACTATAACAAAAGAAAACAAATACAAAGGACAGCATAAAATACAACAGACCCAGAAAAACAAAGCCGAAAGAGAAAAGAAATTGAAACCCAGACAGCCAACAGTACACTATCTCTTGCCCATGCCAAATCCAGATCATATGTACGTGTCACCATATGAAGATACCAAGTCCAACGTTGAGAATGTTAAAATCTATATTATAATGTTTTGAGGATGATAGTCCTCTTTAAACCATCACACAACACCCATCAACACTACCACATAAAATTGCTGCTACTGTGTTTCTCAGGCGTGCTTCAATTATTGTCATCTCCAATGTTCCGGCGGGTACTTAATTAAATCCATACTATAATCTTTGTTTAGAAGATTAATTAAATGGCTTTTCACAACTCACATTTATGTATGTCTGGAGTGATTGCTTGCTAATCCCTCTCACAATTTTTTGGAAATTGATCAATGTATATATATTATATAGTCTATATCAATAATATTGCTCGCGATACTACAGATTAGTAAAATATTCTCTTGAGAAAGGGTCTTTCAGAGATATAGCTGCTAGCCTGAATAAACTATGCTAGTCATAGAATAATATAAGATAATGATTAGATTATGCCAAAACATTAGCTTCATCACGAATATGACTCTCAAGTAGGGGGCTCCTGCGTGAGGGCGAAGATGGTTGTGTATAAACTTTTTGGGAGTTGTCATTTTGCTCTTTGGATTGTGCCCACAATACAGTGTAAAACCCAATAACGATTACTATTGATCCAATCACACTGCAACATGAGAAGCAAACACAACAATGAAAATTGTAAGTTAAGTTCAAATAAGATTTTGATCATATCATTGAAATACTTAAAAAAACTAAAAAGATTACTATAGTTGAAAGAACCAAAACTCAAAGAAAGTGTGACCTGCCAATATGGAGTGTGTCACCAAGGAAGGCAGCTCCCATAAAGGCAGCAATGCCAATCTTCAAAGGCTTGAACATAGCAACAAATATAGGCCCTTTCTTGTCTATGCACCATGTCATCACTAGATAACTCACCACATATCCACATATCCCCTGCAATATATAAAATTATAGCAACCAAATATTTAACCCACTTGATATTATGTGCTTTCTTTTAAGTACTTACCCCGTAGACAATGGAGATGAGCTCAATATCAGGACTTATTATCCAAGCATTGGGATCTTTGACTACAATCAGAGAGAGTATGGTGGATTGGATGGCTCCAAACAGGGAAGAGAATGCCACTATGGTCAACTGAGATGGATATCCTCTAAGAACTACTGCCTGCAAATGAAGTATGTACATTCAACTAAACTAGTATTCATCTTCATCATCCTTAATGAGTATGTGATTATCAAATTGGGCATCACCTGAGCAATATTCCATAGTGCAAGAGATATATAAGCAGTAGCAAGAAAGAGACCCCCAATGACCCAATTATCAGTTTGAGCCATTAAGAATGGTTGAGAAACATTCTCATGAAATGGAGAACCTCCAATGGAAGCTCCTTTGTAAAGTGTCACAATCAATGCTCCTGAGATGGACACTACAGTACCCAACATTCTGATCTGGCTTTTTGAGCTTCTAATATCTATCTTCTCAATCCTTCAATCAATTTAATTAACACTTCAAATTAGAAAATTTCATTTTAGCTGTGATGATTCTGCTAGTGACATACATCATCCAACATTCAAACCCGATGTGTGGAAATTGTAAAACAGATTTACCTAAAGATGGCAGCCAAAAGAAAAGTGAATGCTGGGGTCAAGTTGCTCATAGCAGATGCAAGAGTGGGGGAGCTGTATCTTAGACCCGCGAAACCACAATTCTGCATCAAAGTCATTCTGCAAAAAAAAAAAAAAAAAAAAACCCCACAAAACACAACACAAAATTTATTCATTTCTGTCTGGTGTCTGAAGAAGAGAGAGATTGAGCAGAGAAGGTACATAGCATACCCAAAAAGGCTAAGGAGGAAGAATTTGCTGAGAATGGAGAGAGAAAGTGGAGGGGTATGACTATGTGATCTGCAATGAGAAGGAATTAAAGAAACAGTGAATATAAAAAAACAAGGGTTTAGGGGTTGGATTGGAATGAAGTACCTGTTGAAGATGAAAGAGGTAGGAAGGAGTATGAGAGCGCCAAGAGCACTAGAGTAGACAATAGAAACGTATTGGTTCATTCCTTTGGAAAGGGCTGCTTTGCCTATTGTGGCCAATCCCACCTCCAAGAACTCCACCATTACCATCGCTGCAAATGGAATCCATTCCAACCAATACTCTTTCAATCCCATTTCATCTCTCTCTCTCTCTCTCTCAGTGTTTCTCAGTTTTATACAGATGCTGGGAACTGAGTCTCCACTCTCCGGCTTGTGAGACAGTACCACAAGAAATTCTATGAATTTTCTTTTTTGTTCATCACTCTTTAATTTTCTATCAATTAAAAATACAGAAAAACGTTAGCAAGATAAAACATAGGTAAAAAGTGTTTTTTACCCTCATCTCTTACTAATATTTTTTTTGTGAATTATATTTTTAACGTTTTTTTATTAATGTTACCTCTTTTATACCGTCGTTAAATAATTAATAATTTTTGTTAATGTGACATTACACATTGTAAAATGAGCTAACTTGACAAAAGTATTTTTACATGTGTCAAAATGAACTAATTAAGAAAAGTGAGAACAAAATGGCACGGTGCTTCAATTTATTTGAAAAGAAAAAATTTAGATTTCAAAACGATTAAGTATTGTCAGACTAGAATAGAGAAAAATCTGAGTTAAGAAATACTTTTATCTAGTCAACTTATTTTGCCACCTACGATGCACATCAGTAGAAACTTTAATTCTTTAACAGCGTTAGTGAGAAAGGTAACATTGATAGCAAAAATTAAACGTTGAAGTATAATTGACAGTAAAAAAAATGTTGGAGACAAAATTGACAGGGACGCCAAATATTGGTGTAGAAAACGAGATTGGATTTTATGCTGCCCAGCATAGAAAAACAAGGAGAGAGAGTGACACATAAATGGGTTCCAGTGAAAAATGTGGAACCCATTTATGTGTCACTCTCTCTCCTTATTTTTCTATGCTATGCAACATATGATCCATTCTCATAATAAACACCCTTTTAGACTTTAGTCATTTTAAAATCCTCGCCCTTTTTACACTATTTATGAGTATTTTAAAGAATTTAATTTATTTATGGGGTTGATGTTAACTTACATATTTTTCAAAATACTATTAGATTTAGACTCAAGAATATTCCCAGTGTAAAATGAATAATAAAAAAGTCAGAAAAAAAGTAATTCAAATAATTTGTATATTTGTAAGATTAATCTTAACTTATTCTTTTACTTATATACACATTCCAACTTTTGACATTTATAACACGTGTTTTTTAGGAAGAAATGATAATGAAAAAAAAAAGGGAGAAGCTTCTCTCTTCTTTTTTTTCTTCCTACCAAACAAACATTATTTTTTATAATATGGTGAAATTATGATTTTGTATTTATTTTTATTCTATTCTCATTTTTAATGTAAGTGTAAAATAGTTATTTTATCAACTTTTATTTTATTCACATCACATTACATCATATTGATATGATATTTTCATTTCATTCTCTTTTATATTCTCATTCCCTCCTCTTTTATTGCTAAAAAACATATAGTTAGTTCCACGGAAATCAAATGTAGGACCTGTTTGGTAACTCTTCGTTTAAAGTGTTTATTTTTAAATGACTTCTTTATAAATAGAGTTTGAAAAAAAGTACTGTGAGAGAGAAGCAGTTTGTGTTTGACAAATTGAGCTGAAAAGTACTTTTATCAGTAGCTCAAAAATAATTTGTGTTTAACAAATTTGTATAAAAAGTATTTTTGATAGTAAAATTATTAAGAAGGGTATATATATAAAAATTTAGAATGTTATTAATGTTATTAAATAGATGAATGAGCATAAATATTTTTATTGTTAAATTTTAAACAAATAAATACAAAGTTTTAAATATTTTATTAATTTTAATTAACAATATTTTGTCATTTAGGATTTTTTTTAAGAAGTCATTTAGGATTATTATTTTTATTAATTAAATATATATTAATTTATTTAAATAAAAAAATTAATTATAAATATTTATTATTATTATTTATCTTTATTAATTAACTAATTTTTTTTATTAAAGAATACAAAGAGGATCACAATATTTAAAGGTAGTTTTGTAAGGATGAAAATGATAAATAAAAAATTTTGGTAAGGATAATTTTATCCTAAAATATTTAAGTTTTAGCTTCTGCTTTTAATTAGAAGTAGAAACTCCAATTCTTATCTTCTACTTAAAGTTATTTCAAGCACTTTTTAAAAATTGCCAAAGACATAATTTTTTTTTTACAAAAAAAACACTTTTAAAACCTAAAAACAGGCAGCCAAACGGCCCCATAGTGTTTAGATTATAATAAACGGAAATCCTCCATTTTTACATTATTTTCTAAACTACAACATACATGATAATTCCCATAATATATATGAAGCTCTGTCCATACATGTGAATCCATTCTCCAGTACTGTATTCGTTTATTTATATTTGATTGGGACATTCTAATTTCTAAGATGCTTGTGGTTTGAGACTTGAGAGAAAGGAACTTTGAGAGATATGGCTGCTAGCCTGAAAAAACCATCGTAGTCCTAGAATAAAAAGAAGATAGTGACTATGCTTAAGCATTAGCTTCATCACGAATATGACTCTCAAGTAGGGGGCTCCTGTGTGAGGGTTGTGTATCAACTTTTTGGGACTTGTCATTTTCCTCTTTGGATTGTGCCCACAAGACAGTGTAAAACCCAACCGCAATTACTAATGCTCCAATAACACTGCAACATCACAAGCAAACACAACAAATCATCAAAAAACACACCCAAATCGATTATATATCAGTTTCAAAATTGTCAAGAATGAAAACTGTCAGGCTTGTTTGGTATAGTTTGAGGAGGGAATGTGAGTGGGAAAGTGAATGTGTTGTATGTTTGGTATGGAGAGGGAAGGTGAGAGGGAAGGTTGCTTCCCTCTCAATTTAGAGGGAAGGTGAGGTTGATGGAAGGAAGTAGACTTAAAAGTACTATTTTGCCCTTCCCTTCCCATGTGAGGGCATAATCTTAGAGGGTAAAATAGTCTTTTACACTTTTTAACTTCCACTTCCCTATCTCATTACTATCATACCAAACAATTTTATTCTTATTTCCATTTTACTTTCCTTACATACCAAACACACATAAATCTTCTACTTCCACATCCACTTCCACTTCCCACTAAACACTCACCGGATACCAAACGCCACCTCAATGTAATTATAGTTGATATGAAAAAGACAACCCAGTGCATAAGCCTCCGACTAAGTAAGATTGCAAGTAGAGAGGCTATTTCAGAATTTGAATCCGTGCCTTCTAAGTTACATGATAGCAGCAACAATGTTGTTGCTCTAGCCTCAGAGGCTCATCCTATAACCAAAACTTTAATTAAAGAAATTAAAGTAACCTGCCAACATAGAGTGTATCACCAAGGAAGGCAGTGCTCATAAAGGCAGCAATGGCAATCGACAAAGGCTTGAACATAGCAACAAATATAGGTCCTTTCTTGTGTATGCACCATGTCAATACTGAATATGTCACCACACTTCCACATAATCCCTGCAATATAGGCATTTACATCATTATATATATATACAGAGATAGAGAGAGAGAACAAAAGCACAAATGGGAAAAATACCCTCATCAATTCAGAGATTAATGTGCTTTCTATTCTTTGTTATTATTATTTACTACTTTAGGGTAGGGTGCTGATATATGCTTACCGAATATATAATAGGGATGAGCTCAATATGAGGCCTTATTATCCAAGCTTTGGGATCTCTGACTAGAATGAGAGAGAGTATGGTGCATTGGATGGTTCCAAACAGGCTATAGAAGGCCACTACGGTCCACTGACATGGATATCCTCTAAGCATTGCAGCCTGCAAATATATAAATAAAAATTGTGTCCATTCAACTAAAAATTATATTAGAATCTATAATTAACCTCAATATCCATCATCATCCTTAATTAGTATGTGATTATCAAATTGGACATCATATCACCTGAGCAGTAGTCCAGAGTGCTAGAGATAAAGAAGCAATAGCAAGAAAGACACCCCCAATGACCCAATTATTAGTTTGAGCCAGTAAAAATGGTTGAGAAAGATTGATCTCAAGGGAATGAAATGGATCAGAGGAGCCAATGGAAGGTCCTTTGTAAAGGATCACAATAAATGCTCCACAGATGGACACTGCAGTACCCAAGATTCTGATCTGGCATTTTGAGCTTCTAATATCTATCTTCTCAACCCTTCAATGAATTATACACAAAGTAAAGTAAAATCTAAAAAACCCATGTTATGATGTTGTGATTTAGGTAGGGATCACATCATAAAATGAAACCCATTTTACCTGAAGATGGCAGCCAGCACAAAAGTGAATGCAGGGATCAAGTTGTTCATAGCAGATCCAAGAGTGGGGGAACTGTAGCTTATACCCGTCATAGCACAATTCTGCATCGTAGTTATTCTGCCAAGAAAACAAACCCCAAAACACAAGTCTAGTGTAGACCCTTGAGAAAGAGATGGAGTCATGGAAGTGAAATTACATACCCAATAAGGCTAAGGAGGAAGAATTTGCAGAGAATGGAGAAAGAAAGTGGAGGACTATGTGCTCTGCGAGGAGAAGGAAGAGAACGTGATATTGATGAAGAGAAATAGCAGTGAAAAGAGGGGTTGGATGGAATCTGAACCTGTTCAAGAAGAAAAGGGAAGGAAGGAGAATGAGAGAGGCAAGAGCGTTAGAGTAGACAATAAAGATGTGGTAGTTCATTCCTTTGGAAATGGCTGCTTTGCCTAATGTGGTCAACCCCACATCCATACACTCCACCATTGCCATCGCTGCAAATGGAACACATTTCATCAAATATTCTTTCAATCCCATTTCAGTGTTTCTCAGTTTCATACATTCTGGGAAGTAGTTTTCCTGCTATATAGTGACAGTGTGATTCACTACCACCGGAACTTCCAATGCAGTATGCAGAAGATAAGACAAAGACCTCCCGTTGCTCTTTTTTGTTTCACAATTGAAGATACAAAAAAAAAAAACAAAAACAAAAACAAAATATACCTACCAACTCATACAAACCAAGAGTAAGTTATTTTTTTGATTTTTTTTGCATAAAGTTTAATGTTGGTCTTTAATATTTTAAAATTTTAATGTTGATTTTCAAAGTTTTTTTTTGAGTCGATTTTGGTCCTCAAGTGTAATACCGTTAACTTTTTGCTGTTAAATGATGGCGTGGCATGCTTATATGGCACACCCTCTCTCCTACGT
Source organism: Senna tora (assembly GCA_014851425.1). NCBI lineage: Eukaryota > Viridiplantae > Streptophyta > Magnoliopsida > Fabales > Fabaceae > Senna > Senna tora. The sequence continues at coordinate 5,135,158 of CM026271.1, read as the reverse complement.
GTCATGTTTTAATGACGTGGCATGACACATCACTGCCACGTCATCCCAGATGATGATGATGCAGGAGAGAAGATGATGATGTGGCAATGTGGGGTGACGTGGTAGTATGTGTCATGCCACGTCATTAAAATATGACACGTAGGAGAGAGGGTGTGCTATATAAGCATGTCACGTCATCATTTAACAGCAAAAAGTTAACGGTGTTACGCTCGAGGACCAAAATCGACCCAAAAAAAACTCTGAGGACCAACATTAAACTTTTGAAAGATTAAGGACCAACATTAAACTTTATGCAAACATTGAGGACCAAAATAGACCTTTAGCCTTACTTTTTTAAAAGAAATTGTATTTTTAATTTTTTTTAGAACCAAAAAAATATCATTTTATTATTTTTTTATGGATATTATTATTTATTATGAATTAAAAAAATTATTTTATTTTAATTTTTACAAAAATTATTTTTTTTGTACATTTTACAAAAATTATTAATACAATACATTTTTAATTATAGACAATAAATATACAATTATTTTGATGAAAATGAATGAAGTGGATACTAACCGTTGATACACGACATTATTGTCATTTACTTTACTTTTTTTTTTGATAAGTCATTTACTTTACTGTCTCAGTCGCTGTCATAGTGTCATGCCATTAAGGCCATCGTCCATCAAGGCCCACATATCCAATTCTTATATATATATATATATATATATATTTTTTGGTAAATTGGACAGTCCAAAAAGACTAGCAGACGCACAGGTGAGGTAACAACAGACTACTCAAGCCAGAAGATAAAATCGACCATAACTCAGCATGTGGGGCATCAAAAGATTGCAAGCCCTCAGGAATAAAGAGACTCAACTTTGCCATAAGATCAGCTGCACGATTAGCTTCACGGTAGACATGTTGCAAATCAACGTTCCAGCAGCGATTGATACAATCCCGAATGCAGTGCACCAGGCCAGAACAAGGGTGGTTGTCAGCAGTGCCATTCTTGATCAGCTCCAAGGCTTCCTCAGAATCGCATTCTAAAGTTACTGAACGAAAACCCTTGCACCAGAGTAACTCTAACCCATCCAAAATTCCATTGAGCTCGGCCCAAATGATATCGCACGACCCAAGTCGATGACCAAAGCTGAAAATGAAATTTCCAGAAGCATCACGGACCACTCCTCCACAACCCGCGGTATTTGTAGATTCGAAAACGGACCCATCGACATTACACTTAACTTTCTCTCGATCCGGGGGTTTCCAACCGATCATCCTAAAAGCCTTGGACGATTTAGAAATCATATTTCCCATGGTCTCTTTACACAACAGAGTGTCCTTGACCATATAGAGAATTTGGAAGAAAAGATCATGCATATTGGGAATATGATTTTCAAAAACTATCAAGTTTCTGTTTTTCCATATATGCCAAACAGCAACCCCAAAAGTCGTTTGCCAATTCTCCGAGATATCATTCCCTACATGCACACGCCGGTTCCACTCAATCCATTCACACAGGTCTAAAGAGAAAAACGCATTCCACCTCTGGGGGTTTAAAAACCGCATCCAAAGATCAGCAACACTGTCACAATCTCTAAGAGCATGGAGCGCAGTTTCCTCTTCCCTCCCGCACCTTGGACACATGGCATTATCCGTTAGTTTGCGATGAAGACGATGGCTATTTGTCAAGATTTTACCATGAGCGATAAGCCAAATGAAAGATCTAATACGTTCATGCACTGGCCATTTCCAAATTTTTGACCATGACACCGACCCTGAAGTATTATTCCTGACCGAGAGGCTCGCATACGCAGATTTAATAGAAAAAGGCCACATCACGCGTATTCCTCCATCTTAAACAATCACTTCTGTCATTTATAGTAGGAAGGATGGCAGCAATACTATTATGAACATCAGTGCTGACATAAGGGTCTATTTTACTCCAATCCCAGCCACCACTTGAAGTGATGAAACAACTCACAGGCATATTCACAATGTTCTCAGGAGGTTGGTTTCGGACACTGTCAATCAGCTTGGCATAAGTAGGCAACCAAATATCCTGCCAAAAACGAACCCGGTTACCATCTCCCACATTCCAAGCAATGTTCTCCTCAACGGCAGGCCAACATTTTGCAACGCCTTTCCAAAGATTAGAAGAAGAAGAGGTGGTAGTGATCTTGGGAATAAGGTCCTCACCACACTTGTACTTAGCACGAAGAACTTTAACCCAAAGGGCCTCTCTCTTGGTCATAAGGCCCCAACCGATCTTCATTAAGAAAGCTTGATTTACATTATGTAGATTTCTCAGACCGAGACCACCATCCATCCTAGGAGTACACACAGTGTCCCAAGCCACTAGGTTGATGCCCCTTCTTTCATTAGAATGGTTCCAAATGAAATTTCTACTCGCCTTCTCCACATCGTTACAAACATTCTTAGGAAGTAAGGAAGTTTGCATGGCATAGCTAGGGATAGCAATGATAACCGAACGGGCGAGAGTGAGCCTGCCAGCAAAAGAGAGATTCTTACTTTTCCACGAGCTGAGACGTTTATTCACCTTCTCAATGATATGACTGTAAGTACTTCGGGTCACCCTTTTGTGATGAATAGGTATCCCTAGATACTTTCCCAAATCAGGGGTAGTGCGAAAGCCCAGGTCGTTTGCAATTTCTTCATGCCGAGTATGGTTCACATTCCTGGAGAAGAAAACTCTTGTTTTGTCGCTACTGACCTTTTGACCCGAACTCAGACAGAAGACTTCCAAGCACTCTCTGACCACTTGCGCTTGGTGTCTAGAAGCTTCTGAGAAGAGAATAATATCATCAGCAAAGAACAGATGAGATAACGCCGGGCCGTCTTTTGTAATCTTCAAAGGTTTCCATCGACCAGCATCAACAGCAGCTCTAATGCAGTGGGAAAGTCTCTCAATGCAAAGCACGAACAGGTAAGGGGACAGCGGATCTCCTTGGCGAATGCCTCTAGAGGGTTGAAACACGTCCAGCTTCTCACCGTTCCAAAGAATCTGCATTTTACAGGAAGACACACTGGTCATAATCAGATTAACAAAATTATCATTGAAACCTACCTCTTTCGGTGTCTCTTGAAGGAAGCTCCAACTCTTACATTTTATTCCTTTCAATATCAAAGATATTTTTTTTGCATTGAAGATTCTATTATAGATTTATATCTCATTACATTAAATTCCTTACACCTTTTTCACGTTCTCTTTTCTCACCACAAACCAAAAACCTTCCTTATTTACAAACAACAAAATTTCTCTCTCTCTTTCCTCCCCTCCAACTAAACACAATACTAAAGATAATTAAATTTTCTTACCCACAACTTCCTTTCAACTAAACATAACCTTGGAGCATGTTTGATGATAGCTAGATTTTTTGTTAGGAAATGAAAATGAGAGAACAACTCCCACGTTTGGTAGGACTTTAACTCTTACCCAATCCAAGATTTGTAACTCTCCATCGTTTGAGGAAAAGTTTTAAGCTTAGTTACACATGAGTTATTCACAATAATAACTGATTAATAGTCATACTTAAAAATTTGGCCATACTTTTTTATCATCGTAATTAAATTCAGACAATATAATTGAAACAACAAAGGATCCGCATTCAATTACACAATGGGTTTGGGTTTTTATTTATGGCTTCAACATCAACTTGGAAATTGAGTGAATTATCCAGGCCTTTACCATTGAGTCGGCATTGTTCCAACGCTTATAAGCAACCACATGTGTAGTAGGTGGAGGTGGTACAGAGTGATCTACAAATTCAAGTTTGTCCTTAGCCTCCAGTGAAATCTTCACTGCAATACTCTAAGTCAAGAACTATGAAGCGCCCATGAGTATTCATTCCTACTTAGAGCTGGAGTCAGCTTCTTTGTTCTGCATATCATCTCCATTTCCTCCGTGAGCCATAGCACTTGGAGCAAAACAAAGAACACGGAGAAGAGAAGAAAAGAAGAAATCGAAAGTTCAGAAGATTAACTCTAATACCATGTACAAATCAGAGAAAGAGAGCAATCGTAGAGTGAAAGTTCAGAAGACTAACTATGCTAACAGAATTCTAACAAATCTGTAACTACACTCTAAAACTAACTAAACTGACTAATTAACATACAGTTCTATGCTGGAGCAATTAAATCTATGCTGGCAGACCATTACTTTTGTTGCACATTACACATGTCTCAATTTTTTTTAATTATATATATTATTAATTAAGATAAAATTATTATTTTACACCGTTTATTTTTTATTTTTTATTTTATTTCATACCAAACATAATATATTTTATTTTTATTTTTACTCTCATCTCTATTATATTTTTTAAGGATATGTTTGTTTAATAAAATATTAAAAAAAATAAGAATAAAAATATTGAAGGGAATAAAAATGTAACTAAAATAATTATTTTATTATTATATTAACAATAAAAATAAATAAAAAAATAAAGACAAAATTTTAATTTTATTAGATTTTAAAAAGTAAATTTTATTTAATAAAAAAAATATCAAAAGAGACATTAGTATAAATAACCCAAAATCAAATGCGACTGCATGTTTAGAAAATCTTCATGCCGAAACCCAACTACCCACACAAAAATTTGGAGGTGAAAGGTATACACTTCGGTTAGAATCGCATTTGCTTTGCTTCTAAATCAGTTAGGGTTCTTGGGCAAAAAAAAAATCATTTAGGGTTCAGTTCAGCCTCTTTTCTTCGTCGTTTCAATCTGTTTTCTCGATCCGTTATCATTTTGTTAATGGAGAAGATGAATAACGTTGAACTGAGTTCGGAAGATTTTCTGGAAGAGAAGAAGCGCGTCAGGAACCCATTAGTCCCCATCGGTAAATCTCTTTCTTTGTTTTTCTAGCCTCTAAGTTCTCCTCACCTTTTTACTCATGAATTTAATTTTTCGACGATTTGACTCTTCCTTTGTGATTCTTTTATTGTTCGGTTTATTCACATCCCCTTTTAAAATTTTATAGTTTTCTTCTAATCGAATTTGATTCACGAAAACACTAAATTAATGGATTTGGCAGTTCATTTAATTTTCAATTGTTCACTGAATCAAAGCGAAAGTACAAGGGATGGTAATTGCAAGATTTTCAGAAATTCGTGAGATACTTCAGAGTTTAGAATCAGAGCAGCGCATTGTTGGAAGGAGTTGTTTGGTTTACTCAGGGAATGACTTAGATGTGTTGCTTCCTAGGAAGATAGTTCTGGATTGCAGCCGCTTGCACTTTGAAGAGAGGGGGAAGAGGAAAGGCGCATGGTAAATACAGAGTAGAATAATGGGGGTGAAAATGAGTGGAATGAATTTAGATTGAGAAACTTAACTCTAATGTAGTATTGCTTTACTAGCTGTTTCAAAATGCTGTAGCTTAGGCTTCTGTGCTTTTTTGACAGCAAAAGATAGATACAAACTAGTGTTTTGATAAAATGCCACCTGTGCCTTAAAAATCATATTGGGAGGTTCTCTATAAAAGTGTTGTGACTGTGAACATTATGATTTACTTAAAATAGAGTTGATCTTTTCTTAAAATTGAAGTACTATCGATTTCTTGATTTCATACCATCAATGTATTTTGATCTTAGTATAATTGTTTTTCTTACTTTACATACTTAAGTTGACTACGCTAATATTTAATATGCATCACTAATCATTATGCAACTAAAGCAGCTTTTTTCATATCACAATTTTAATAAACTGTAGTTTGAATGTTCTTTATGAATTGCTCTTTCTCCAACACTTAAAGCACTAGTTTTTGAATAGTCATAGCCAAACGGACGTAAGTTGGCATCTTAATTTTGATTCACTTATTTCTTTTGGCCCTAAATTTGCTTATGCAATTAGGACTGATTATCTTGCCAACTCTTAAAATATGATTGATTATATGAGACATTTGAATTTAACAACTTCCATTGTGATACTGATAAAGCAGTTTGCCACGTCGCCAACGAATTTAGGATTTGGATTTCATAACTATGATTTTTTGCTTCAAGATGGACACTGGACAGAATTTTCTATCTGTATGTTTATCAAGACTGAGAATTTGATGGAGTAGTATAGCATTATTCTCAGGACCATCTTTCTAATTATTGTCATCATCCATCCTGCATGCCAGTATGAAGGGCTCTATTTGAATTAAGAAAGGGGACAAGATGGAAGCAGGAAATTTCAAATTACTGTTATATGTTTTGTGATTGGAGATGGCTTTTTAGTTTATAGTTATAGTACTGACATTTGATTGTTGATTTCAGGTGCACTTATTACTGCTGGTGTGCTCACGGCTGGCCTAATTAGTTTTAGACAAGGTAATTCTCAATTGGGCCAGAAGTTGATGAGGGCTCGTGTGGTTGTCCAAGGTGCCACTGTGGTGCTCATGGTTGGCACTGCATACTATTATGGAGATAATCCTTGGCAGTCAAAATAGAACTTTTATCATTGCTTTTTTCATTTTGCTCTTATTTCTGTAATGTTCATTTTGGCCAAACTCCTTGAGAGAGCATCTTAATTTTGAAATTGCCATGAGGATGAATACGCAATTGAATTCTTATTATTGATACAAATTCTTTTCCTATGAGAATCTAGAGTATCCCAAGTCATATTGGATGGCTTGGACTTTGATAAATAGTTCATTTGATTATGTAAGTAACTCATTAAATACTATTGAGACTTGGGAGCGTTATTTTTTGTTGGTTTATAAGAACTAATTCATGCTCTTGCACTGTTGGCAGGATAATTTAAGCCTTTAAGGGCGTTCATTGAAAATGTGAGAGACTAGTTTTGTTTAGGATAAAACATAGGCTCAATTTTTAGGTATTTGTTATGATGTTGTCTAATAGAAATAAGACAAGTGAAGATCAAACAAAGTTACTTCACAAAGAATTATTTACATTGATTGAAAAGAAATTAAAGGGGATAATTATAATTTTTTAAAATTAGCGAGATAGTAAATATAATTTAGAAACTTTATTATAAAAATCTAGAGAATTTTATCTGAATTGTTTTTTAATTTATATCTGGGGAAAAAAAGAGTTTTGTTCTTGGTAGGATGATACCATCCAATCCATGGTTTCTTACCTAACCTTCTTCTAATTTGTTCAGGCTGCTACATGAAAAGCCTGCAAAACTGCGGCCACCATCAAATGTCTAGTTTTATATACCATTTCTAATTCCTGTTTATTATTTGTAGTATACTACTAAATAAACAAAAGTTGTTAATATGACAATTGCTGTTATTATTATTATTATTATTTTGTATGATATTGTAGTTTGGTGGTGTCATGCTATCTTGTTCCTACTTTGACTAATCCCCTTTGTCCCAAAAAAATTAATTTTTTGGCCATTAAAAAAATTAAATAATTTGAACTTGTGATTGTGTGTTTAATTACATGCTAGCATATTTGCGTTTTCTCCTCTCTAGATTTTTTTTTCAAGTTAAATTTTTGCCACTGTGAAAGGATTATTGAGGGATGCTATGAACTAGGGATGACATTCGCTACGTATGGGGGCGGTCTCGTCCCCGCCTTGCCACCTCCAAACTTTTTCCGTCTCCGTCCTCGATATCCACCGTGAGAACAGTTTCTCCCTCATCCCCGTTCCTCGTCTTCTCATGGAGATTCTCACATATATATATATATATATAAATATGAGTAGACTTAATTTTAATAAAAAGTAATCCATAACATTAGATAAAAAAAATACCATATTAAATAAATTTAATTAAAAAATATCAACAACCACATATTTTAAGTATATAAAAATATAATTATATAAATAATAAAAATTATAAAATAAAATTATATAATTATCTTTCGGAGACGGGACCCTGCGAGACAGGGAATATACTCCCCGTTCTCGTTCTCGAACTAATTTCGAAAATTAATTTTTTTTTTCTGTTTTCGTCTCTGCCAAAAAAAATCCCCATAGGGATCACTTGGGGTGAAAATTTTTGTCATCCCTACAATGAACCCCTTTATTGAGCATTAACAAATAAAAAAATATGTATAAACTACTTATTATTGTCAGGACTAGTGAAATATTTCAATACTCTAATAATACTAAAAAAAATCGCTCTAAGTATAACCCCATTCCCTTTAGCTCCCAGACAATAATTGGACATGAGTCCATTGTTTTCCCATGATTTCGAAAACAATGTAAAAATGAGCCCATCCTAATGCCACACAATTTATTGTGTTCAATATGAATAAAATAATAAAAAGTTCCTACAAAGACGCTAAATATGTCTAGAAAAAGCATCATTATTTTGACCTTTTTCTTTTGTTTTCTCGCTTTTATTGCTATCCATGTCTTGGATGAAAATTATTGACTTAATTTGGCCCTTCTAGTCTAGATTTATCTACTGACGGTCAAAATTTGACAAAATCTAATATAAACTAAAACTTAAAAAGTTTGTTTTACAAATAAATCTAAACACAACTTCTGAATGCTTGACTAACGAGACGATTTCAATGAGCAAGTGGAATTTATATTTATATTGCCCGAAATGAAAGAAAGTTTCAAACTTTCAGGTATCACACATGATCTATGAACAGAAAAAAGTTCCATCCACTAAAAAATTAAAAAAAACAGATAGAAAGAAATCCTAAGCAAAAATTATTTTTTATATATAGGGATAATTAAATTCACGTACCAAAATCCAAAACTGGGTTTCCATTTCCAAGGCTTAATTTTAATAACTAACAATTTTGGTTGACACGTTGCTGTAACTTTTTAACAACACGTGCTGTGGGGCACATCGATATTCTTTCTCCTGCTGCGAAGTGCTATCTCACCCATCATCACTCCCTATATATGTGTCCCTCCTCACCTTTCAATCCCTCCCACTTACTTTCTCCCTCCACCCTCTCTCTCTGTTTCTTCCAATCACTCTCTTCTCTCATCACAAACGCAATCCTCTAACGCCTCACGATTTTCGTGATTTTTCTCCCCTGCAAAATTTGGACTTTCCTGTAAGAAACCAATCTCTCTATTTTCTCTCTTTTTTTTCTTGCAGTATTTAAAGCATACTTGTACGATTGCTTTTTTTTCTTTTGGAGGGGGAGGGGGGCCTAACTGGGTGGACCCTAGATCTTTACATCCGAATTTATATTAATTTCTTTTAGATAGGGGATAATACATTTTTTTCTAGGTAGTGCTCATAATTGATGACCACACTTACGTTTTTTCTCTGTCCAAGTTTTGCTCTTTTTATCTTTTTTGTTTACCCTTTATGGCTGCTGGGAAATTGATCAGAGTAATATATGAATATCTTGGTTTTGATTTGTGTTGGGAATCATTGTAGTCGTCTGGAGAATATTTCAACATTTTTAATATTTGTATTTTGTGCTTTTATATGTGTCTTGACTGGCCACATTGTGGATCACGCACTATGTATAGTATTTTCCTGGTCATGTTTCGGTGGCTCACGAGACTCTTACATTGTTTAGTGTTGTTTCGGAGTGCAAAGACAGTATAGTATATATTGTTCTCCTTTGGGCATATTATCATTGTCTTTCACTATGCAGAATCATCAAGTTTAGGCATCCTTTATGCTCTTGTATTTTAATAATAGTTTAATGTTTGTGTCACCATAATACATTGGTTCACCTTTCTGATGCCTTTCTCTGGTACTTGAAGTTTATATATTTGTTAGCTTTGGGTATACCTAATATATTATGTGATATCTATCCATTTATAGGAACAGTGTGAATGACAAGAATACAGGAACTAAATAATTGCTATTGTAATAATTTGTTGTGCCTTGTGGCGGGCATTGGCTTTAGAACTATGTACAAGTCGTTTTTATTAGTCGAATACAGTTTGAGAAGGTTTTGAGCATTACCAATTTTATTCCTTCCACGATCTAGAGGTCATCTTTCTTTTTTCACTGTGAAGTTTTTAAATGTCATGATAATCAATGACAACTTCATTCTATATTTGTTGATCCATGCTAGTGAGTCAAAAAAATTGGTTTCTTTTGTTTGAGAAGGTCTTATCCTACATATATATCTCATTTGATCCATGTTGGTGAGTGAAAATCTTTGTTTTGTGTTATTCAAGGTCCTTTCATTCATATGTATCTCATGTTAAACTTTTTTATGTGCAAATATTTTCTGTTTCTTAATGATATAAAGGTGTCAACTAGATTATGCTGTTTTGTAGTAAGCAATCAATGTATTGATCCATAGTATTTGATAGTGACAAAGCTTATATCTTGTCTTCTTTATGCACTGTCATTCATATTATATTAATTCATTTTTACTAATATGGTTTCTTTTTATGGACCAATACAGGCACCGTTGTCGATCCTGGTTTTTGGCTTCACCTAAATTCTTAGGTTTCTTGCTCTTAGGGTTTTCTGCTTCTTTGTCTCATATATTAGCATCTTCTAAATCTTTTTCAGCAACGGTATGCATTAATCTGATAGATTGAGCTATATCAACAAATTCCCCTATCCCCTTTTTACTTTTACGGAGGTGCATTGAACTTATGGGCTTCGTTGAAAGTAGTAGCTTTTGATTTCAAACCTTTGATTCTGTTTCCATATATGTTTTGCTAAAACCTTAAATGTTGTGGTAGCAGGTTGGAAAAAGTTATTTGTTCGAATCAAGATGTCATCTCCAAGCAAGAGAAGAGAAATGGATGTAATGAAATTGTAAGCAGACTGTTTAATTGTCAATTGATAGTTATATACTTCTAATTTATTGTAAATTAATCTTTATTGGCTTTTTCATAGTTGGTGGTAATTGTTATACTATCAGTTCAACTTAATTATGTTATAGTTGCTATGAAATGATCGAGAAGTATTTTTGGCATGTTGATTTTGGTGGAAATCCTCTTTTATCTAGTTTGATCGGGGTCTGCTTCCTTTAGTTTAAGATGACCTATAGGGGAAAATTTTGCAATTCTAAATTAGGAGATTCCTTCATGGTTTTGGGCCTGTGTAAAATTCTGAGCCTGTATTGTAGTAGAATATTACTAACTCGCCTAACATAGTAGGGCAGCAAGAGACCCTCATATAGCATAGGAGTCAGAAAGTGTGACTGCTCGCGTAGAAAGGCGGCCATTTTAGAAGATATTTAAGATTTAATAAACAAAAAGTCAATTATATGACTTGACTCTACATAATGAAAGCCAATTGCAGAAGTAAGGTTTTGTTGTGTGTTCCAATTGAATGTGTATGTGTGTTTTGTAATTTCTGAAAGGTGCTTCCAGGCTGAAGGTGGGTGCACTTAGGCATTAATTCTCACTGTGTATTGTGTAATGATCTCCTGCCCCTTCATCCTCGTTGTCTTGCCAAAAGAAAAAAAGTCGTTAACTTGTCCATTACATAATTAGTTGTAGTCTTGTAATTTTTTTTTAATAGGAAGTTGTAGACTTGTAGTTGCAATATTTTCTTAGTTATAATTCATATTCCTCTTTATTGGTGATGCTATTGAGTATTGATGGCTGTTGATGCATAATTGGAGAGTTCAGGGGTGCTTCGAGTTATGATTAATAATGAAGTGTACTCCATAAACTGAACTGCAGCATCTAGAAGAAAGATGAATGGGATAGTTTTGCTTCAGTAATAAATAGAAGGAAAACATTAGTATTTTTTTTATATATTCTTCAAATGCTTTTCAAAAGGGCAAGGCTTATCTATTTTGGCTGAAAATGGCATACAAAGGTGTGTGCTTTCAAGGGACTGTGTTGCTCGAAGAATACTCACTAGAATGCCACCTTCATGATTGGACAAGAAAGCTTATGCAAATACTAATATATAGACGCAAGGTCTAAGTTTTGATCTGTCACATCTGTTAAGTGAATTGATGCTGTTGTGCTTATCATTAAGTTTTAAATGTTACCCACCTAGTTTGTATATGTTCATACATACACATACATATGAATGTATTTTCACCTGATAGAAACATTGAACATCTTCCTAGTCATGTTTCTCAAATATTTATTCCTTTTTCCAGGATGATGAGTGACTATACTGTGGAGACAATAAATGATGGGCTCAGTGAATTCAATGTGGAGTTCCATGGTCCAAAAGAAAGTACTATTGAAATTCTAGAGCTTACTTTGTCACTCTTTTGATCATGCTACACATAATTTTGAAAAATGGCTTGCTGATCAAATACTTGTTAGATGCAAATTTATCTCTTGTTTTTTGAAGGACAAAAAAAGAGGGGAAAAGGGCCTAATATACATTAGCACTAACATTTATCTAATATTTGCATGATTTGTGTATATTTAACATCTTGTTGGTTTCCTCATCTTTAAAAAGGTTTGGCAAGTTCACAGACTAAATTCTCATCTTTGAGAAGCCTGTTTGCTTTTTCTATGATTTACTAAAATTTGTGTAACAAACCTGATTGTTGCAGGCCTTTATGAAGGTGGAGTCTGGAAAATTCGTGTTGAGCTTCCCGATGCTTATCCATACAAATCCCCTTCTATTGGATTTGTTAACAAGATATTCCACCCAAATGTTGATGAGCTGTGAGAACTCTGTTAAGAAGTCTCTATTATAATTCTTTTTCAGATCTTTTTGTTACAAAAAAAAAAAAAAAGTTTGTGTAAGAGAGGAAAGAAATTTCTTTGAAGTTTCAAGTAATAGCAATGAATTGGTATTTCAAAGGATTCAGTTTGTGTTCACATAGATTATGCTGACTCTGCTTTGTATATTTTATTAACCGCAGATCTGGCTCTGTATGCTTGGATGTCATTAACCAATCATGGAGTCCAATGTTCGGTAATTCTCAATTATATGTTATTCATGCTTAAAGTTATAAGCATCTGGCATATTCATCATCTATGGATTTTCATTTTCCCACACACACATACTATATATATATATATATATATATATATATACACGTAAATACATGGTTGTTAATGTCTCCAGAGGATAATATAGCATGCCAACCTTTATCAGTGACCTCTCCTTGCTTGATTATTCTGATTTGCTTCTTTGTTTTTTTCTAATAGATGACCCAGGTCTCATGTTTTTTCCACAGATCTTTTAAATGTCTTTGAAGTTTTTCTTCCACAACTCTTGCTTTATCCAAATCCTTCAGATCCTCTCAATGGTGATGCAGCATCATTAATGATGAAAGATCGAAAGCTGTATGATCAAAAAGTTAAAGGTGAGCATACTGTACTTTATGGGCCACCTTTTCTAAACCTTAAAGGTGAGCATAATGTACTTTATGGCCTGCTTAATTTCTTGGGCAGCACTTATCCAGATTTGGGTCCTTGGTGGACTCTGTAATCTGCATTGTGATGATAAACTCATGCCTAACCCAAAACACTCCAAACATTCTGGAGCTTTACAAATGTGATAAAATCTGACCTCGAGACTGCTTCATATATATCTGAAAATAAGTTATAACAAATTGTCGATTCTGGTTTGAGTTGATGAAGCCATCTTTTTCTTCTCTAATCATCTGATCACTATACTATTTGTGGGGACAGAATATTGTGAGCGGTATGCAAAGAAGGAAAACATTACAAACCCTACAGCTGATGAGGAGAGTGGAGATGAGGATGATATCAGTGAAGATGAATGTGGATCCAGTGAAGATGACATTCCAGGCCATGCTGATCCCTGAAAAGGGTTTAGTAGTGGTCATAGTCTTAAACCTCCTAAAACATCCATGTAGTACCAATGATAACCTTATTGCTTGCACAATTATAAAATGTAGGATTATATATGATTTGCTGCCTGTAAAACCACAATTATAATTCCTGTACTGAATTAATTAGGATATATTCCAGGTAATGGAACCTGTACTGAATTAAGTAGGGTAGATTTCAGGTAATGGAAAACAAAAAGAATCTGTAAGTTACATGTAACTTTCTCTTGTTTCTTTCTGCTTCTTGAGCAACTTGAACAGGTGCAAGCTAGCAATGAGAAATATATATTGCCTAATTAATACAAATTTTATAGTTTGTGGCTTCCTTGGGCGGAAATAATCATCAAGCATCATGATTGAAGTGAACACCTAACGTTTTGTTTATTGAAGATGTAACAAACTGAATCAGCTTAAATAATGTGGTATTCTCAAATAAGAAGGAGTATTTAACTGATTTTCCCCCCAATAAAGTTTTGTCTTCCAAGTTGGAAAATGTGGCAACGGAAAAGACAGCATTTTGCAAATTACAACTGCCTTCTGTAGATAACTTGTTGCAATAGAATTTGCAGTCCAAGGAAAAGAGCGTCTCTGTATTTTATGTAAACCTACAATTTCTTCATGAAATATATATATATTTTTTTTTGGCCAGTTCATGAAATATATATTTTTTTTTTTGGCCTGGTTCATGAAATATTTTATGTAACAAGCTTTTACACAAAATTTAGGAATACTTTGGGTGCTTTCCAGAGAAAACACTGAAAATTAATAAATTTTTTTTTAATGTTTGGTTGGAAAAAAATTTGTGGAATTAGAATTGAATTATTTGAATTGAAAAATGTGTTTGGTATAAAAAGACGGAGAATGTAATGTAAAAAGACAAAATTGCCCATCATTAAATATTTAGGGTACATTTGGTTATATGTTTTGTCTACGTAATCGTAGACGTAATTTCTTTACATCATTCCAACTAAACACACATAACTTTTTGTAATGTGACGAAATTATATTTTTTACTTTACTTTTTTACTCACTTTATTGCATTCTTACTTTTAATATAAGAGTAAAATAGTCATTTTACCCAATTTTATTCCATTTACATCACTTTCATATTACTTTTTTCATTCCCTTCTGCAATCCCATTACATCTTCCACCTCACTAACCAAACACACCCTCAAGTAAAAGAAAGTTGGTAAAAGAATGTAAGAGGAGGGCAATACCGTCATTTACTCCCAATTCGTCAAATTTTATGCCAATTCCTCAAAAAATAAGTTGAATCCAATTCCCAGAAATTTACATACAACCATGGAATTCCATAGAATCCAACTCCAACTCTCATGTCCCAACCAAATTGAAGAAACCCTCTTGTGCAATTCTTTGAGGAATTCAATTCTTGTGCGAATCAAAGATTTTGTTTTTGAAAAATCAAATTAACGATTAGTCCTTAAAAATTACCTTAGTCAATAATTATTATCATCTCATATGACATAATCGTTAAATGTTGATGTGATAACACTAAATGTCACATTTTCTATCAAATAAAATTGTCTAATCATCTTTAAATAATAAAAAAACAAAATACAAAAAAAAAAGTGTGCTTTGTAGAAGACTTGTTACTGCCTTTAAGCAGCTGAGATTGATGATAGGCATTGTGCTTATTATCTCTTCCATAATTGTAATTCATCGAATCTTTCTAGGGTTTCAAGATGTTAAAGAAACTTGAAGGACAATCGTCTCAACTCCAGAAGCTAAAGAAAATGCAGCTTTTAATCCCAAAGAATTATAATTTTGCCTTTGCCTTAGGCCTTAGCGTACGCCTTTCTAGAAGTGGAATGGGGATCAATGGTATCTTCTACTTCAAGATGATTTGAGACCAAAGGTTTCCTTTGATTTTGTTGTTCTCTAAGCCTTCACATGATTTAAAACGTCTTTTCTTTTTGTATTTTGTGTTTTTACTATTTAAAGATGATTAGGTAATTATATTATATTTAGCTGAAAATATGGCATTTAATCACGCCACACTTAACGATCACATCACCTTGGGAGACGACTAACGTTTTCACGTAGGTTGATCAATTTTTCAGGAAAAAAGAAGGGTAAGTTTTCTCTTCTGTTTACTAATGTGCTAAAGATTAATCGAATGTGATTGACACATCACCTTCACGTTTCACCATTACTAGTACTTTGTGGCCATTGTTGGCCTTAACAATACTTTATTATTGCAATTAAAAACAAAGAAAAACTATCAGAAAGTGTTAACCAAGTGACACTCACCATCTGACCATTTCAAAATGCCGGCAAGCCATTGTTGATTTGTTGTTATATCAGCCAATTGGCAATGCATTGCCTTTTAGCTTACAGTCTTTATCTCATTCCACACTCTCGAAAACTAGACCCAAAATGGGTCGAAATCACATGTGGGTTTTCTTCATTGTGCCTTTTATCTTCTTCCCAATGGCCTATTCAGAGGATGAAGACGTGAAGAAGGCACTCCTGAGATTCATGGAGAAACTTGAACCAGGGAATACACCCAGAGATATCAAATGGGGTTGGAATCTTACCACTGACCCCTGCATTCACGAATGGCATGGGGTTAAATGCTATTCAAATGCAAAATTCGTCAAGAGTATAACTCTTGAGGATTCTGGTTTCAAAGGAACGTTAGATGCCACTTCTCTATGCAAAGTCAAGCTTCTTAAAGGCCTCAGCTTGAAGAACAACAAATTACATGGCCTCATACCAGAGGAAATAGGAACCTGCAAGGCATTGTCTCTTTTGTATCTAAGTGGCAATAATTTCTCTGGCCGCCTTCCTCTTTCTCTCCCACACCTAAGTAATCTCAAAAGGATAGATCTTTCCAACAACAACTTCTCCGGAGACCTCCCTGATATGAGTCATGTTTCAGGGTTACTAACATTTCGTGCCCAAAATAACAATTTCACAGGGGAAATTCCCAGCTTCGATTTCTCCAACCTTAAGGAGCTCAATGTCTCCAATAACAACTTACGCGGTCCCATCCCTGATGTGAAAGGCTTGTTTAGTGCAGACAGCTTTTCTGGTAACCCCAATTTATGTGGAACCCCACTTCCAAACTTGTGTCCTCCTCCACCACCAAATCAGAAGAGAACCAGAAAATCTTTTAGTGATGGTTTGGTCATTCATTCAGGGTATGTGATACTTGGTGTGCTTGTCCTGCTTTTCTTGACACTCAAAATTGGAAGGAGATTGAAGGGTAGAGTTAAAGCAGAATCATCATCAGATGCAGAGAAGAAGGAATTAGTGGGAGAGGTGGTGAGATCAGAGTATTCATTGAGATGTGTGGAGTCCGTGATGAGTTCATCAACTCTGGTGGTTATGTCAAACCCAGTGGTGAGGACACTGAGGTTTGAGGACTTGTTGAGGGCTCCTGCAGAAGTGGTAGGGAGAGGGAAGCATGGAAGCATGTTCAAGGTGATGATGGAGAATGGAGTGGCGTTGGCAGTGAAGAGAATGAAGGATTGTGGGATATCTAAGCAGGATTTTGAGAGGAGGATGCACAAGATAGACCAAGTGAAGCACCCATGTGTGCACCCACTTCTTGCGTATTATTGCTCCCAGCAAGAGAAGCTCCTGGTGTATGAGTATCTGCACAATGGTAGCCTCTCCAAGATACTCCACGGTGAGTTGTTTCATCAACTCAACTATATATGAATTAAGAAAAAACTCAATAGCAGTTTTTAACTTTTTATATCTTTGCTATAAGATTCTTCAACTACAATCCGATATGCTTTATACAACTCATTTCTTCTATGATTGTTTCTTCTTTCAAGTTCTTTTCACATGTTTTGTCCTAACCGGAGATACAAGTCTAGGTAAAAAGTAAAGCATCCTAACTAATAACATGGGTTTAGATCTGGTGGTGTAAAGCACTGGATCTAGTCCCTACGAACACACATGAACATGATAATATATATGGATGATTTTTCAATCCTCAGGATCCCAAAGTGGGGAAACTTTTGAGTGGAGGAACAGACTGAATGTTGCAGCCAGCATAGCAGAAGCTCTAGCTTACATGCACGAGGAGCTTCGTGAAAGTGGAATAGCTCATGGAAACTTAAAATCCACCAACATTTTATTTGACACCAAGATGGATCCATGTTTAAGCGAATATGGGTTAATGGTGGTTGAGAATCAAGATCAATCTATGCTCAAGAACACAAATCTTAATGCTGCTCATGTTTACAGCACCTTCAAGGTGGACACATACGCCTTTGGAGTGGTACTTCTAGAACTGCTCACAGGAAAAGTGGTCCAAAATAATGGATCTGAATTGGCCAAATGGATGAATTCAGTGGTGAGAGAAGAATGGAGTGTTGAAGTTTTTGACAAGTGTTTAACGTCAGAGGGAGCTAGTGAAGAGAGGATGATGAACTTGTTGCAGATAGCTTTAAAATGTGTGAGTCCTTCTCCCAATGATAGACCAGACATGAGTGAAGTTGCTGTTATGACCATTTCATTAAAGGAAGAAGAAGAGAGATCGGTAATCTTTCAATCACAGAGATTATTACATATATAATTGTCAATCTGAGGAGCTTTATGGTAGTAATTACACTTATAATTTTATTTACAAAATCATGCTCCAAAATTATAATGAAAATTTAAAATGCAACCTTCACAATTCACATACAAATATAATTGTGCTTTTTAATCTTCTTTTTCTTTGTCAGTCCAGTTTTGGAGTCACACTGCCTCGACTAATTTAGATTCAACCTGCATAGTATACCCAGTTATGATAGGAGAGTCTTTCAACCAGAATAGCTGCATTTACAAGATCTTGAACTGGAGACCTTAATTAAGCGATACCAAATCACTTACCATTTGAACCAACCGTTATCTAAAAGCTGGGCGATATAACTATTCATCCATTTCCTAAAATTTCGAAATTCAACATTGTTAGATTAGCTCGAAAGTTATAATGGCCAGTTAGAGTGCAACTCTTTTTATTTAACTCAGCTCAACCCAAATGTCACACAGTTCGTTATGACTTGGTCCCTATTAAGGCTTCTATTATTATAGGACAATTGTTGTCAGCCTTGGCCAACAAACATTCTTAGGATACATTAATAAATTATATATAAATACATATATATTATGAGTTTAAACACCAACTATCACTATAATATCAAAATTGAACAAAACATAATATATATAATTACAAAAAGTTGAATTACTATTGTAAAGATTAAAAAAAGAGATCAAAGCTAAAAATAGGGAAGGGATAACATTTATAATTTAAAAGAAAAGAAATAATCAGAACATGTTATTCTGAGCATTAAACAGAGCTAACCTAACCGCAGTCCATATATATATGGATGTGACTAATTTTCGTCGTCTTCATCCTCACCACCATCTCCTCGTAATGCTTTAAAAAGCAAAAACAATGCAGAAGAAGATAGAAACACAGAGCCTACTATCGTACAAAACTCTAGTAAGGATTCAATTTCCTCCAAGCACTTGTTCAGTTTATCAACACACTCAGTAAAACCTTCTACTGACTCCTTCCCCTTTGAAACTATGTGGGAAACTTTTTGGACCAACTCTTCTCGTTGCACCATCTCTATAATTTCCTTGACACCAACGAGGACTTGGTTCAGTGGTTCGATAGATTCAGAGGTAGGTGAGGAATGGTGAATAAGGGCATTATTATTGGAAGATAGTTTTGAAATTCCGAATATTGCAGCGCCAGTTATAGAAGCTGATAGTGCGAAGTGAGACATTCCGGATTTCAAAATACTCCAAAGAGCCGCCTTCATTTTTGACGTGATCAAGTGCTAGCCAGGTTACTAAAGGCAGATGTGGCAAATTAAGCCATTGCTTTCTACAATTTTAGGACTCTCTTCGGCTGCACCCTAAATTAGTGTACAAGTGCTTACTTATTCTTTATTATTTAAAATTGATGTATTTGACAGTCGAAAACAAATAAGTTTGAATTGTTGTAGAAATTAACAATTTTTGCTTTTTGTCTAAAGGCAATTTAAATATTTTAAAATGTAATTACTCTTATTCAAATTTTGTATTTACTATTTTATCCTTCATCCAATAGGTTACCCTCTCTTTTTTCTTTTTATAAGTAATAGGTTACCCTCTCTTTTGCTTCACAGGTATTTACCGTTTTATCGTTACTAAAATATTTATACACACTTATCTACTTGAAGGCTTGTTTCGCAGTCATTTTTTAAAATATTTATTTTCAAATGACGTTTTTTTAAATCCAGTTTGAAAAAAGTATTGTGAAAAAAAATAAATTTTTGTTTGACAAATTGAGTTAAAAAATAATTTTATCAGTAGTTCATGAATAGTTTGTGTTTAACAACTATGTATAAAAAATGTTTTTAATGGTAAAATTATTAAGAAGAGCGTGTATAGATTTAGAGTGTTATTAATACTATTTTTTTGGTTTCACACAGGCTCCTATTGGAGGTAATTTTGTTTGAGGCACTGTCAGGCACTAAATGTGGGCATCTCTCACGGCGGGAATTCGAATTGGATTCATCACGTTGTGAAGGACTAATTCCTTTTACTAGACTCAACCCCAGTGATTAATACTATTAAATAGATAAATGAATATAAATATTTTTTATTGTTAAATTTTAAATGAATAAATATAAGATTTTAATTATTTTATTAATTTAATAAAATGTTAGTTAAATAAAGTATTAATTTTAAAATTTGTTTCTTACTTTGTTATACAGTTTTTTTTTTGTGAGCTCGTCATGAAGGCAGGATATCGTTCAATAAAAATAAATTACATGGAGCTGAGCTCGTTAGATCGCCACTCTATTATATATATTATTTCCCAAGTATCAACTTTACGAAAAAGTATTTTTCTTTAAAAATGGAGATTTCTTCCAGTAGAGAATTCATTTCCATGTAAATGAGATGTGAGTTGTTATTAGTCTCTATGATAATTCAATATTATATCTTTTTTATTACTGAATTGTGATGAAGAACTTTTAGATAATAAAGGAAAATGCAAGTAAAATAATATATTATAATGAAACTCAAATGCAAAAGCTAATAAGGTAAAAGTTATATTTCAGAAAAAAATAAAAGAAAGGCGGTGACTTAGAAGAGTAGTTAAGGTGGATTAGTGAAGAAGTACTATTTAATTTCATTTCATGAAAAGCTGTAGTTAATTTAAGAAAATGGTGCAGATAGAGACAACAATATAAATAGCAAAATGATGAAATGAGATTCTGAAAGAAGCTAGGAGATCCACAACAAAACAATCCTTTGTAGTTTATGCTCAATTTCTAAACCTAAATCGAGCCTCGAATTAAAAGTTGAATAAACCAGCAACAAAAACTTAAAAAGCATAACCATTGTTTCCTATTGCTTCAAAGGTTGAACTCATCTGCATTCCAAGCAAATCTTTCGTACCTCACACGGTCTACTTCTTTAGGCACTTGTAAAAGAACGAGTCCTTGAAGAAGCATCTTCACATCCTTAATATCATCTACGTAGTACATAGCTTTGCTTGGTTTCTGCCCAACTGTGCATGCAAACACCTCTCCCTCTAGAGACAGCCCTGCCATGTAAGCTTTGTCAGATAAGGCCGCGAACATGTCCTCGTCCGATCTGTCATCGCCGATGCACAGCACAAAGTCCGGTGGGTTTTCATTCATTGTCAGGGTAGAGAGAACTTTCTTTATAACTTGCCCTTTATTGATTCCCTGTCATGTCAATTAATTAATTAATTAGCCTAAATAATTATCATTGTCTAAGAGATCAAGAGGGAAAGGGAGCAAGTACCCGTGGCTTCACTTCAACAATATACTGTCCCTTTCTAGCAATTGCAGGCTCATTTGCTAGTACACTTTCAAGCTGATCCAACAGCTCCTTGGCTTGCCACGATCCGAAACGCGAATCCGCTCGGCAATAATGCCATACCAAACCACTCTCCTTCGTCTCTATGTAGGAGCCATCGGTCAATTCGGTATATGATTGCATCACTGGTTCCACAATGCTTTTCCAGCTGAAATCTTCTTTGACTACATCACTGGTTTCCCATCTAGAACATTTATCCCACCTAAACAGTGAAACGTCACGCACAAGTTCAAATTGTTTAGACTTTAGAGACCTACCAAAACAACTAATTTAACTTGATTATGAAGATAAATACTGACCTCATGAACAAACCATGCTCAGCTGCTATACCAAGATCCTCACACGAATCGAACCATTCGCTCAATGGTGTCTTCCCCCGGCCACTTACTATGAAAACAGTGTTCTGAGGGTCATTGCAAAGGATGTTTACAAGAGATATGACTTCAGGACTAGGGCGTTTACCAAAGGAAGTTTTGGGAACAAGTGTACCATCATAGTCCAGAAATATCGCCCTGTGATTAGCCTTCTTATATGCAGACACAACCTGTTTCATGTCCAGATTCCTAAAACTTGGGGGAAGTGATAATACTCTGAATTTCAGACCAAAGCCAAGTCCCCAGTAAAGGTTGCTCTGTTGATGAATACTCGAACGCTGGAGGTCTTGCATGAAACTTCTGGCCCAGTAAGCCACATCATGAGAGCTAACATATTGATAGTGCTTAGCATGCCTCAGTTGTTTCTCTTGACTAGGCATGTTGATGGCCAAACTCAGTGCTTCAGCCACAGCATTAACATCCCAAGGGTTTACCCTGAAAGCCCCACTGAGAGAAGGTGAGCAACCTATGAACTCAGAAACAACAAGAGCACTTGTATGAGGGACCCCGGGATCGATTTCTAAGGCTTCATCCATTGTTGGAGTCCCTTGCCTACAGACAACATACATATATGGAATTAAATTCATGCCATCCCTCACAGCATTCACAATGCAACATTCTGCCAAAGCATAATAAGCTGCCTTTTCATAAGGAGGAATAGGATGATCAATGATAATGATAGGTTCATAATCATCGACACCGAATCTTTCGTTTATCCTTTTGGCTGTAAGGTATGTCTCCTTCTTTGTTTCCTCAACATCTCTGCCAGTACTCCTTGGGGGATTCACAATCTGGACAACTACTAACTCACCTTGTAGTTGTGGACATTGCTCTAGGAGTTGTTCTATGGCCAAGAGCTTTAGACCAATGCCTTTGAATATGTCCATATCATCAACACCGAGAACGAGCTTTCTCCCCTTAATTTGCTCTCGGATTTCTCTAGCTTTGGCACAAGAAGATGGGTGATTTAAGGAAGATTGAAGTCGGCCGATATGAATCCCTGCAGGCAAAATTTTAATGTTTATTGTACGGCCAAAGTAATCAATCCCAATGTAACCTCTTTTGGATTCATATTCCAAACCGAACATCCGACTGCAGCAAGACAGAAAATGGCGAGCATAATCAAATGTATGAAATCCTATTAAATCTGAATTAAGAAATGCTCTCAAAATTTCATTTCTGACAGGCAGAGTCTTAAAAATTTCTGAAGAAGGAAACGGGCTATGGAGGAAAAATCCTAGCTTGATCGTAATAAACCGCATGCGCAGAAGTGTTGGGAGGAGCATAAGATGATAATCATGAACCCATACATAATCATCTGGAGCAAAAATTTTCTTGATCCCGAGGTAAAATTTCTTGTTAGCATTAACATAAGCCCTCCAAAGTGAACCATCGTAGCGATTGCAGTAAGCTGGATTCATGGGTAACATGGAATGGAATAGAGGCCACAAATACTGCTTGCAGAATCCATTATAAAAATTTTTCTTGAGGTCTGAAGGAAGAAAGATAGGGTAGCATTTGAATTGCACCTTTAACTCTTGACTAACTTGTTCTTCTTCACTTGCATCAACATCAACAGTTAGACATCCCGCATAAACAACTTTAGTATCAGAAGGAATACCATCCCTTAGCTGCAAATAAATTGAATCTTCATCATAGCTAAAGCGCCATCTGCCAGATGTATCCTTTTCAGCCTTCAGAGGAAGAAAATTTGCTACTATGATTAGCTTTGGACCAGATTCTGATGAGGAAGCATCATCATTGTTATTGAACATAATTACTGGATCAGACATAACACGCGATATATCTCTTGGAACTTGAGGGGAATTTGATTTATCCTGTGACGACAATTCTAGCAAATCACTGTATGATTTTGCTGCCATCTGTATTGAATTTTCCAGTATGTGAGCTGTAAGAGTAGGTCTTTGAAGAATTGACCCAAAGAAAAGAAAGAACCTGTAACAGATGGAAGAGATATTATTATGACTAAAGCATTCAGGACAACATACTGCTGTATACAACACAGGAACATCTCTCAAGCAAACTTCTTCAGTTCAAGTAATCAGTATTTCAAAGCTCAGACATTGGCAATAATTACTTATCGCTTTCGAATAATCATCGTTAGCCCTATTGGCTGCTCATTGAGATTGGAAAACTAGTAAATGCCTACTCGTAGGATCAGAAAATCATTTGACGATTATCTTTTACTATGTTTAACTCTGTCATTGATTGTTGAAATCAAAAGACAAACAAGAATCAATATCATTCAACACGCGAAGATTATCTCAACAGATGAATGAATGACCGCATGAAAATGCAATTTGATAAGCTATAATGCAGCATTCTAGAAGAAAATTAGTAAATTCACACTCTCACCAATTCAAAACAAAAAAGGAAATCAAAGCTTTGCATAGAAGAAAGACAAATCATCGACCTAGTTCATCTATACTAATGAGAAGAATCATTCCAAGAAGAGACTATATTCAAATTAATAGCACTATCTGAAGAAAATAAGGCGAAATCATCAATAACATTTCCGATAAAACTATCATCATTCGGCATTTTGTTTCAGACACCAGTTAGTTTTCTTAAACCTATAATCAAAATAAAACAAACCGAGTTTGCTTCTTCAGGAAAACAAAGAAATTGCAGAGATCCAATAGCCGGACGGATTATACTTGAGATCTCCTTCTAGTCCCTATGCAATAGAGCCATACCATGGAAAGGCTTATAAAGAAAAGTTTGCTTGTGCACCTAGTTTTAACCCAACTGCCTACAGCTAATCTCTGAACAATTTGTTTCCAATTACTAGCCGTTCACACTATACGCCTCTGTCTTATCATCCGAAGCCCGTGAAGAGGAAAGCGTTACATCTGAGAACGGCTGGATAAAACGCCGAGCATCATACCTATACTGGCAACAAGTTGTAGGCTCACATTCCTTATACACCATTAAAATCAATAAATTTCCTTTTTATAAAATTAGAACTAAATAACTGGCATTCGTCTAATTACCCGGTTTCTCCTTATATTTTAGTAAACAGAATAATGAAACAAACCCATCCAATAAATCAAATACATGAAAGTATAGCAATACCAATTCATGAAATACATGTATCCATACATCTGGAATGGAACTGTTTCCAACCATGACATTACACATTACATGGGACTAGTCATGGACAAAAGAGGTTGTTCAATTTTGTCTCTCAGCACAAGGTATAAGCCTTCTAGTTTCAAGCGCAAACACGTTACATGTCAGTGGCAGCTAATCAAAACAGTTGAAGAAGGTTTGTTTGTTTCTACAGAAAAATGTTAAATTTGCATATTAAATTTCATATATAGTTTTCCTTTCCTTTTTTAAAATTTTCAAAAGAGGCCATTCATAAGTTTGTCCGTACATACGGTGCAGCTTTGGATACCAAGGACCACCATTTAGCTTCACTATTAAATGGCATTATTATTGTATTCATTCATGTACATGCAACACTATGTAGCCTTCACATAAATTTTCTTTTCTCTCTCTGAATAAATAAATAGCTCGAAATGCAAATATTTACAAAACCCCACAAGACCCAGAAAGAATGCTTATTTACCTGAAAGAAAGAATTTATCTGCTCCAACTACAAAGAATTCCAGTGACTGTACAGATATTTCCTGCTGGTAAAACAGAACAAAAATGTATTAAATAATAAAAAAAAACCCATTTTCCCTTTGATCAGTAGAAACGAAAGTGGGCGAAGGTAATTTAAATTTGAAAGCAACAGAGTGAATGAAATCACAAAAGTAGAAGTCGCTTACCTTGTGCTTCACTTTCTCAGCAACAATGAACGGAAAGTGAAAGGACAAAAAATGAGAATATAGAAGACAAATGAAAGAATTGAAGTGGATAATTGAAAATTTGGTATAAACAGGAATAAGAAGAATTGAGTAAAATGGGGTATAGTTAAATTAGATATATCAGGCATGAGTGTGTTGAGTTCGAAACCGATTTGGAAAAAGAGCTTAAAAGTTGCGAAGGTGAAAGATTAATACGTTGTGAATTTTTTGTTTCAGAGTTTCCGTTTGTTTAGGAGATTATTTTTTTTGGTTAAAAAATTGTGTTCATCGATTCAACAAAGGATGCTGAGACACAGAGAGAATAAACGTAGAAAGTCAGAAAGAGAAAATCCTATATATATCCTGAAATGGATAGAGAAAATACCAACACACTAGGATTTCAAGTTTTCAACTCTGGTCTCTCTTGGTCTTGCAATTTAGTCCTCCGTACTTGTCTACCACAAATGCCCTTCTCACACTCCTTTTTTTACCTGCAAGCCCCTTTTTTCACTTAATCCAAATGATCAATTAATAATTATATTTCGTCTAGTACAATGGGTCAGTTTAATTTGATTTAGTCTTAGTCGTTTTGACTCTATTTAATTAGAACTAAATTTGGCTGATCCTTTTTTTATTAGAGTAAAAAAAAAATTAGTTTAGCTTAGCTCTTTTAACGTTCAAGGTTAGGTTGGACTGACTTTTTTTTTAAGAAAATATTAAAATTTATTAAATAATTGCATTGTCTTTACAAATTTTTTTATAGAATAATATTTATTTTTAATTAAAATACAAAATATTAAAATATATTAATTAAATATAAATTAAAGTAATTAAAAAATACTAAAATAATTAATACAATCTGAATTAGTGTAAAAATTATTCAATTAATTTATTGTCTAAGAATTAAAAATAAAAGAAAAAATGGAGTAGCCCGATTTAGTCCAACCCTAACATGTTTTGATCCTATTTTTATAAGATTAGACTGGTTGGCCCATTTTTTTATTAAGATATAAAATTCTTTAGTCCGATTCAATAAATTTTACAAGGCCGAATAGTCCGTATGACTTAACCCATATTAACACATCTAATCACATGCTCTACTTTATGTGAAACTCATATTATGTGTCTATCTCTTTTTTATATTGTCCAATTCTGTAATATCAGATCTCATCTTGAATATGCATAATCTTATTAAAAAAATACTATATTTTTAGTGTTTTAGACTCTTCACATATATTTTATTTATTACACAAATATCCAAAGACATTTAATGAAATACGAGAATGGACAGATACTACATATTCTTGTTGATTAAATTAATTTGAAGAAATCAGATTAGTAGATAAAAGTAAAGTTCGTGAAGTAATAAAGAGAAAAGAAAGGGGAAAAAAAGTAAAGAACCTATATTAATGAAAATTTATCTAGAATGAATTAAAAGTCAATTATTTTCTCATGATCCCTCTCTTATTTCACAAAATTTTACATTTCGTTTTTGTTTTTTGTGAAAAAAACTTTACCTTTGTTTACTATTTCAACTTTTCAAGTAATCCTCTATCAAATCGGAAGCATGTAGGGATCGATGTTGTAAGAAATCATTCTTGAAGCATCCAACAATCCAACACAAATAATGAAGTTGAGAGCACCTGAATTTTGAAAATTGAAAGAATTGGTAGCGGATAAACACAGAGGAGGTGTCCCACAAATTAACGTGATGGTCAAAATACTAATTGAATTTACAGATTAAATAATAATAATATTGGACATACATTTCATTAATTTAATAATGGAGGATATGGGATGGAAATCTGGGGAAAAGGTGGGAATTAGCAGAAAGTTAAAGGCAAAAGAGAGAGAGAGAAGGAACTTACGACTTAGGAAAAGCACGCGGCTACTCGACCATGTAACCAGACCACCTTTGATCTGTCTCACTGTCTCTGTCTCTGTGTGTGTCCTCCACTTTGGATATTAATGCCATATATGCACACTACTCTCACTCCTCATTACAACTTTTCAATACCACGCATTCAATACCCCTCACTAATAATGCCTTTACTACAACTCTTATTACTTACCAGTTACTATATCTCTTTCATTTACTCTATCCAATTCTTGTTTTTTTCAAAAAATAAATATGATTTAGTTTTGGAAGGATGAGATCAAAATGTGAAAATTCAAGTATTGTATACGTCATTAGTTAGATTTTGCGTAGGAAGTACCGGTACGTAATAACGAACTAGCAAAATGAATCTATTTATTATAAAGTGATTCGTTATTCCTATTTAATAATTTAATCAAAATTAATATTATCATCAAGATATTTTGATCAAAATTAATGATACGACCTATTTATAAATCACTTGAATTATTATTGGTGTAAGAAGAATAATTAGAAGTATAAAAGGGGTTGGGAATAAGTTAAATTCATAGAATTCAATTGAAGAATGAAAGTAGAAAGGAGAAGGGCAGAAAAGGTAAAAAAGGGTGAGAGAGAGATGTGGAGAAAAAGGTATATATTTATTTATTTAAGGTTGGAGTGTGTCGATTTTCCACGTCTTGTGTGCTCCCTAATAAATAAACAATACTAAGAATCCAATTATTCCTTATCCTATCTTCTGCTTCCTCCCACTGCTACACGAGATAGGATCCTCTAAAATAATTCTCTATATTTTTTGATAGAGTTATGAGAGAGATAGAGATAAGAAAAATATTTTTTTTCTTGATTTTTTTCTCTTCCAATTTTTGTTCTCTATCTCTCTCATAACTCCACCAAAAAATATAGAGAATTACGACCCACTCTCATGCTACACCCACCATTCGTACGGTCCATTATAAATAACCCTTCTTCCACTTTTTATTGGACGGCAGTCAAAACGGGCTACTTTGGGTCGGGCCCAGCTCAAATTACTCTTTTTTTTTTTAATCAGGAGATCAATTTTTTATATATAATAGACCAAAAAAAAAAACAGAATATGAAGGTAAAGTAACATATAAGAGAACACTAGTTAATGAAGAAGGACAATAAAAAAGAATTAATAGGATTAAAGGCTTGACCTTGAAGCTTGAGCAATATTATGGTTACGGTGACTGTCTATACCAGGTAGTACTTGGTACGAACTAGGAAGCCCCTTCGAGTTCGAGATAGCCATAGGCCATAGACCATATGGGCAAAAAAAAATTAACGCGTAGCTGAGCCAAAAATTTAAAGCTGCTTTATACCTCTTGACACTTGGTTAAGGATGGATGAGTTTCTTCCACTCAACCACATCTCTTGGGTTGTCATGTATGTTTCTATGTGTCATATTTTAATGGCGTGGTAGTAATATGTCACGCCACGTCATTAAAATATGATATGTAAGAGAGAGGATGTACCACATAAGCATGTCAAGTCATCATTTAATAGCAAAAAGTTAACGGTATTACGCTCGAGAACCTAAATCGATAAAAAAAAAAACTTTGAGGACCAACATTAAACTTTTAAAACATTGAGGATCAACATTAAATTTCTTACAAACATTGAGAACCAAAATAATACTTTAACAAAAAAAAATTTTAAAAACATTCGAAGAAAACTTTATATGAAAAGGTTAACTTTCTAAAAAATAATATTTTTTTATAATGAAATTTTAATGGTCAAAACCCCAAATTGGTCCTTTATGTTTGCACGAAGTTTTATATTGATCCTTTATGTTTCAAAAAGTCCAAATTAGTCCTTTATGTTTGCAAGAAGTTCCAAATTGGTCCTTCCGTCCAAGTCCATTTATTTTCTAAGTTAAGTGCTGACGTGGCATGCTGACGTGGACACACCATCTCT
The DNA here is from genome assembly GCA_014851425.1 of Senna tora. Classification (NCBI taxonomy): domain Eukaryota; kingdom Viridiplantae; phylum Streptophyta; class Magnoliopsida; order Fabales; family Fabaceae; genus Senna; species Senna tora. The sequence continues at coordinate 5,105,661 of CM026271.1, read as the reverse complement.
CCTACGTGTCAATTGAAGTTGACGTGTCATGCCACGTTATCGCCACGCCATCATCCAATATCATATGTGATGACGTGGCGCGGACGTGGCAGTGACGTGGTGCTGACGTGGCATGACACGTCAGTTTAGATGGACATGTCAGCACGCCACGTCAGCACTTAACTTAAAAAATTGACGGAAGTGGACGGAAGGATCAATTTAGAACTTCTTGTAAGTATAAAGGATCAATTTAGACTTTTTAAAACATAAAGAACCAATTTAGGGTTTGACCAATTTTAATGTAGTCAATATTGGCCGATGCAATATTAGAGGCTTGCCAGGTAATGAAAATATAATTTAAAAATAATAAAATGTGATTAGAATTGATTTAATTGTTAGTTGTAGTGTTGGGAATAGTGAGTTTTATTTGGCGCGCAATTTCGACGTTTGAGCAAGATGAGATTGCGTCCTCTCCTCCCTCCCTTGCTTGTTTCCCGAATTAGTCTCCGTCAAATCCAACCCATACATCGCTCTCTCTCTCTCTCTGCGATTTTCTGTGAAACCCATCAATTTCTATCACTCCACTTGTCACGGAAGAAGAAGCGCAAGAAGGCGATGAGCCAGCCAGGATGATGATGATGAAATCTGATTTCCACAGATATGCAGCTTCTTCTTCATCTCGATTAGGAAGCCATTTCCCTAAATCCTTCTCTCTCAGGAAGAAAGTCCCATGGTGGTACCAAATCCTTGATCCCAAATCCAAATTCGTCGACCGATGGAACCGCATCTTCCTCTATGCCTGCTTCGCCGCCCTCTTCCTCGACCCTCTCTATTTCTATTTCCCCATCATCGGCAAAGAGAATTGCATGCAAATGGACATCGCCCTCGGCGTCTTCGTCACTTTCTTCCGCACCCTCACCGATCTCTTCTTCGTCTTCCACGTTGTTCTCAAATTCCGTACCGCCTACTACACTTCCCGCAGTTTCGGCCTCGGTGATCTCGTCACCGATCCCTACCTCATCGCCGTTCGCTATCTCAAATCCGATTTCTTCGTTGATATTCTCGCCTGCCTTCCTCTCCCTCAGGTAATTAAACCTATCCTCATCATCATTCATTTTTCAAATTTCAAAACCCTACCATTACCATTACCATTTCGCCCCTTCTTTGACGCAGATCATGATTTGGTTCGTTATTCCCGCATCCGAAGATAACACTGCAGCTCATACCAATCACACTCTGTCTCTGATTGTTCTTGTTCAGTACATTCCTCGATTCTTTCAGATTTTTCCTCTGCAACGCCGGATTATAAAAACCAGTGGCCTTATAACCAAGACAGCTCTGGCAGGCTCTTTATACAATCTTGGCTTTTATGTGCTAGCTAGCCATGTGAGTGTGTTTATTTTTCTCGCTGAATTTTGTCAGAGAAGCTAGTTTATTAGCATTTTGATAGAAACTAGAAGCAGAGTGTATATAAATGTGAGTGCAGATTTTAGGGGCTTCGTATTATTTGATGGCTATTCAGCGTCAGTCTCGATGCTGGAGAGAAACTTGCGGGGAGGAGAGGAATGGAACACACTCTCCATCTTGTTCTCCTACGTTCCTCGATTGCTCCACGCTGGGCAACCCTGAACGGGAGGCTTGGTACAAAGACACTAGACTTACCAGAATTTGTGATGCTAAGAATGAAGAGAGCCCTTTTGTGTTTGGGATGTATGCTGATGCTTTTACCGATGAAGTTGCTTCATCTGCCTTCATTGAAAGATATTTTTATTGCCTCTGGTGGGGTTTGAAAAGTCTCAGGTATGTATTATGCTCTGCTTTCTCTTGTCATAATATATAACTCTGTCTTTCCACTAGAAACGTGCCTTTAGGATTTCTGTGTTTCATCTTCTTGGATTTGCTTGCATTATCTAATATGTTTTGAGTTTTGAATTGAACTCTTTGATTATGTGCAGTGCATATGGACAAAATCTAGAAACAAGTACCTTCTCGTCTGAATCTTTATTTGGCAGTTTCATCTGCATCTCAGGTCTAATTCTCTTTGCGCTTCTCATTGGTAACATGCAGGTATTTGCTTCTAATTCATATTATCACATTCTCCTTGTAATAATTTTTTTAACCGTGTTCACTCTTTCCTTCTTCTTTTTTCGCGGTAAAGAACTATCTGCAATCTACTACTGCAAGACTTGAAGAGTGGAGGATTAAACAAAGAGACACAGAAGAGTGGATGAGGCATCGCCAACTTCCACCAGAACTTCAAGAACGCGTTCGTCGGTTTGTTCAATTCAAATGGCTAGCAACTAGAGGTGTAGATGAAGAATCTATTTTGCGTGCTTTACCTTTGGACCTTCGGCGTCAGATTCAGAGGCATCTTTGTCTGGCTATCGTTCGTCGGGTACAAAACTAGATGCCTCAATTTCCTCAAACTCTTTGTTATAATGTAGGACACATGAAATTAAAGGTTGCTCATTCGTGTTCAAGTTGACAAACTAATTAAGTTGGTTGTTTCTTTCTGTTCAGGTTCCATTTTTTGGTCAAATGGATGATCAGCTGCTAGATGCGATATGTGAACGGCTTGTGTCATCCTTGAACACAAAAGGCACGTACTTAGTAAGGGAAGGAGACCCAGTAAAAGAGATGCTTTTCATCATAAGAGGACAAGTAGAGAGCTCCACAACAGATGGTGGGAGATCAGGATTCTTCAACTCCATCACCCTAAGACCAGGTGACTTTTGTGGCGAAGAATTGCTGACATGGGCTTTGGTCCCCACTTCTAGTCTTAGCCTTCCATCCTCCACTAGAACCGTCAAGACCCTCACTGAACTGGAAGCATTTGCACTCAGGGCTGAAGACCTAAAATTCTTCGCCATCCAGTTCAAGCGGCTGCACAGCAAGAAAATACAGCATGCCTTCAGGTACTATTCCCACCAATGGAGGGCTTGGGGATCTTGCTTTATACAAGCCGCTTGGAGACGCTACGTGAAGAGGAAGTTGGCATTGGAGCTGTTGGAGAAGGAGAACCTGGTGGAATCAACAGATTTAGAGGGTGAGGGATCTGGTTCTGGTGAGCAGAGCTCAACGGCGAAGGGTGGAAGTCTTAAAGCTACGGTCTTGGCTTCTAAATTTGCCGCCAACACTAGAAAGGGGGCACATCATAAAGTGACAATCCCAGATGAAAGCAGTTTGAAGATGCCCAAGTTGTTTAAGCCAACAGACCCTGACTTCTTAGCAGATCATGAAGATTAGTTTAAGTTCTCATCAAGTTCGTTCTTTTGTATCTAAGGCTTTTTCCTCTTTTGTAGTTTATCCAAGTTGCAGTGTATATATATATATATATATATATATGTATATTATGAGGTAATTTCCTTTGAAGATTGTGTTTACTGTTTAGCGAATTGGTATATCAAGTTGAGAACCTGTGAAGCTATTACTGCATCCTTGCTAAGTGGACCATTGGGTTTGGGCTCAACCTTCACTATAATCAAGAAAAGGAATTGCTGTGAGGGCTAACTTTAAATGCTGTGTCTTTGTGGGCTGTACTTTAGAATTTATCAACTAGACCCCCAACCCAAAAAAAAGAAAGGTCTTAGTGGGTTGTACATTGTACAGCAAAAGGATCTCATTAATACTTATCTCTACATTGCCACTTATATTTGGAAGTGAGAAACATTGATTGAATAAAATTCAATGGCAACTATGAAACACACGGGACCAGAAGTGCAAACATAAGATACCACACGCATTATAATTTATAGCCACCAAATCTTGCGCTCTTGTCCTTATCAGTTTATCATTATAATATCATAAAATATTAAATACACGCAAGCTAATATGTCGCCTTCCCATGAACCAGGCCAGTGCCAAAGGGTTCTATCACTTCACTCATACTCAACTTTATCTTATTCGTTTCTTCTTATCAGCTGGTTGTTATTTAATTTATTTGTTTATTACATTTTTAAAATAAAAACCACGCAATTTAAAAAATCATAGATATATATTGTCTCCTTATTTATATATTGATTAGCTAGATAGATTCATATAGATTTATATTTTTTTAGACTAAATGACTTACATAATAAAAATAATGTGAATACACATTGAAACTATGTATTTTGCTTAGGGTGTCTTTGAGTGTTTGGATGAGAAGGAAAAGAAAGATAATAGAAGAAAAAGGAAGCAGAGGGAAGGTTAACAAACTATTTTTCTCTCTATTGTTTGGATGTTCAAAATAACTATTAGACAATGAATAAAATGTTAACAATAAAATTTGACATATTTTTATTTCAGTTATCTCTAGAATTGTATATGTAATATTTTTAAAACTTTTATCATGTAATGTGTGCCCTATAATAATAATTTTTTTAAAAAATCTATAAATTATATCAAATTTAATTATTCAATATAAGAAGAAATTGTAAAACATAGTAAAAATATATAATCTGTGACAAACAAGAACGTAGCACCAATAAATTAAACTGAGGCACCAATAATCTGTGACAAAAAGTGGACGTATACAATTAACTTCGGTCACTTATCTTAACTCAAAGCTTAATTCTATCAACAACAAAAAAAAAACTCAGCTTAATAATTTTTTTAGATAAACAGTAGTTTTTTTTTTCGATCACTTTCAATATTTAAAGTAATGAAAGTAATTTTTGATTTTTCGGTGACAAAATGGTAAAGAAATCATTTTAGGATAAAGTTTTCCCAATCTCTCCCAAATTAAAGTAATTAAAATTAGTGAAAAAGAATTAAGGAGGGTCATTGCAAGTACCTCCAAATTTTTAACTATTAGACAAGGGAAAGATTAGTATATTACCTTCTCTTCCCCTTCATTTTTTGGTCTTCAAAACAGACCCTTAAGCTTGACATTTAAATACCATAATTATGATAACCTCATTTATCGTCCATCGATCCTATCCTTCCATCTAATCATTTTTTTGGTTTGACAAATGAAAATTCATTATGATCCAACTTCAAAAAAAAAAGAAGGCATTAATTAATTATGCGATCATTAACTACAAGTTTGTTCACGAGACTCAGCTGGAGGCGCTTGGAGCTGGACCCCTCATTCACATCCAAAGTAAACAGAATTTCCCTTTTAAGGATTTTCAATTTCAAATAAATATTAAGTTAAATTACTTTAATTTTTATTGTAGTCTTTACAAATGAAAATATATGTAGAGACATTAACTATCCAAAATTCAAACTAATTGACATAAGATATTTTTGTTAAACACAAGATTAAATATAATTTATGTTCATCTCATCTCATATATACTGTTGGGTGGAAGCTAAGGATAATGAAGGGAAGCAAAAGAAGCGGCGGAATATGGCCGTTGCAACAAAGCAGAGTTGTTGCCTTTGTTCCATAAACAAACAATTCGTTTTGGAATTGAATCATACTCAAAATTAGTAATATTGGATTTCCTCTCACAATCACTTATCCACACCACTCACTCACCCACTTGGTATCCACAATCTGCTTGGTCTATGCTACGCCAAGTCTTGCAAATTTTTCTTTTTTTTTCTTTCTTTCTTTCTTATTCCACACATATCATTATTCAGTATTTGTATTTTGCTTAACCATAGAATTGGACAAGATGGCATCAACATCAAGATTAAAGCACAACCTCTTTTATTTTTTTGGAATTTTCCTCCTTGGATAGAGTGACGGTTGCAGCAAGAGATATTTGTATATCTCTCCAAGAGAAACTGAAGCACTCACAACAACACAACACAAACATTCTTCTTTTTGTTCTGAGACTCCATGGCAGCTCGAAGGCTTTCCTCTCTGCTTACTCGCTCTTTCTCTGCTTCTCTACTTCACTCGCCAGGTGACCAACCCACTTCTTCTTTTCCAATTTCTCTCTTTATGGAATCCTCTCAATCTAATTCACAAGATCTTGTCAAACTGAACCCACTATTATTTTCCTAGCGCATCAGATTTGTCCCCCAAATAATTGGAGAAGTTTGACTTTTGATTTTTAAGACTATTTAAAAAGTCCTTTCCTAATATATTTATTTATTTAATCCGGTCATTAAAAGCCACTGTATGACTATCAGAATCATTGCTTCAAAAAAATCCTCATAAATTGTGGTGTGTCCCAGGAAGAATCAGTGGCCTGCGCAGGAACATAAACAGATATAGCACAGCAGCCGCAGTTGAAGAACTAATCACTCCCCAAGTTGAAGTAAATTACACACAGCATCTCATAAATGGCCAATTTGTTGATGCTGCATCAGGTACTAATTAATTAATTAATAATCCCTATGAAATTTGAATAAAGCTCACTACTTTAATTTATAATGCTATATGCAGGGAAGACATTTCCAGCATATGACCCTCGCACAGGAGAAGTTATTGCTCGTCTTGCAGAAGGCGATGCCCAAGATATCAACCGTGCAGTCTCAGCAGCTCGCAAGGCCTTCGATGAAGGACCTTGGCCAAAAATGCCTGCTTACGTATGCACCACTTTCTCTCTACAATTCTTCTCAACTAGGAATTTCTTTCTAACTGTTTTTTTTGCAGGAAAGATGTCGAATACTGCTTCGATTTGCTGATTTGGTAGAGAAGCATAGCAACGAGCTTGCTGCTCTGGAGACATGGAACAATGGGAAGCCATTTGAACAGTCTGCTAAATCTGAATTACCCATGTTTGTGCGTCTGTTTCACTACTATGCTGGTAATAATATTAATTAATAACTCTTATTATATATAGATGTTACATTACATTCATAGTCATTCCCTTTGCAAATGATTTTGATCAGGTTGGGCAGATAAAATCCATGGCTTGACAGTACCAGCCGATGGAGATTACCATGTGCAAGTATTGCATGAACCAATTGGCGTTGCAGGGCAAATTATACCATGGAACTTCCCTCTCCTAATGTTTGCTTGGAAAGTTGGACCGGCTCTAGCTTGTGGGAACACCATTGTTCTCAAGACAGCAGAGCAGACTCCTCTCACTGCTCTCTATGTGGCAAAACTACTCCACGAGGTAGCCTAGGCTATATATATATATATATATATGAAGAAGACATCATCTTTAATTTACACACTTTTGAACTTGGTTTATTTATGTATGGCAGGCTGGTCTACCCCCGGGGGTTTTGAATGTGGTGTCAGGGTATGGTCCCACTGCTGGTGCAGCTCTTGCAAGTCATATGGATGTGGACAAGGTACGTATTTTGGGTAGGCTTGGATCATCTAAATTAATCCATAGAAATTGAGAATGTGTAGTTGTTGTATGTAATTGAGCAGCTAGCATTCACTGGATCAACTGAGACAGGAAAAACCGTGCTTGAATTGGCTGCAAGAAGCAACCTTAAGCCCGTGACATTAGAGCTGGGAGGGAAATCGCCTTTCATAGTATTCGAGGATGCCGATGTTGACAAGGCAGTAGAACTTGCACACTTTGCTCTGTTCTTCAACCAGGTTTAATTTCCTCTGCTCAATATACTGGGATCAAAACGTACACTTGATTTTCCTGAAAAACATGCTTATAATATATATTGATTGTGTTGGGTGGGTGGTATATAGGGGCAATGCTGCTGTGCAGGGTCTCGTACCTTCGTGCACGAGAGAATCTACGATGAGTTCCTAGAGAAAGCAAAGGCACGTGCTTTGAGACGTACAGTGGGCGATCCCTTCAAGAAAGGGGTGGAACAAGGTCCTCAGATAGACGTGGAACAGTTCGAGAAAGTGCTGAGGTACATTCGATCCGGAATTGAAAGCAAGGCTACACTTGAATGTGGGGGTCACAGACTTGGGTCGAGAGGCTTCTTCATCGAGCCAACGGTTTTCTCCAATGTGGAAGATGATATGTTGATAGCCAAGGATGAAATCTTCGGCCCCGTTCAGACCATATTGAAATTCAAGTGAGTCAGTCACGCACATTTCTTGAGGGGTTTTTTACCTTTTTTTTTAATGTTTATGTTATAATGATTAATTTTGTTGGGGGTAGGGACATTGATGAAGTGATACGGAGGGCGAATAGGACGACGTATGGTCTAGCTGCGGGAGTGTTCACGAAGAACGTGGAGACGGCGAATAGAATGATGAGGGCACTGAGGGTAGGGACGGTGTGGGTGAATTGCTTTGATGTGTTCGATGCTGCCATTCCCTTTGGTGGCTACAAGATGAGTGGCACGGGGAGGGAGAAGGGAATCTACAGTCTCAATAACTATTTGCAAATTAAAGCTGTCGTTTCCCCTTTGAACAATCCTGCTTGGATCTAATTTCGATTTTCTATCTCCTGCTTGTGTTATCTTGTGAATGAGTGAGAGAGTACGATTTGTAATTTATTTATTATGGTTTGGAGCCACCACTTGTTAGCTTTGAATAATATAAAATCACTTCCATTTCCATATTTGTCGCTTGCCTCCTACTCAATTAGATTTGCAAGATAGTAGGTTTTTGGCAAATTATAATGAATGCACTTGTCTCAACCTAAATCATCATAATATTAATGGCTTCTTCATTCTTTGTCTTTATTTCAATTTAAATTGTTATGACTTATGAACAATGCCTTCTATTGGCCATCAAGTGTCCACGTGAAGCTTCTTCCCACTTGCTTTTCCTCTCCTCCACATCGTTATCCTCATCTTAATCAACTGCACTGTAAACTACCATTCATAACTATGTATGTTAGTTTTATTTCATTATTTGATAAGGACCTATTTATACTAAATGCATGGAGGATTGCGCAATTGGCAACAGCTTTTTTTTTAAAAAAAAAAAAATCACCCATATCTAAAAATTTTGCAAAACTATGTCTACTTTGATTCGACTTTAGGTGGAATATTATAAGATAATTTAAAATTTTACCTAGGTGGAATAAAATACTAAATTACAAGGTTAACTAAACAGATGTTGGTGGCAAGGAAACTGATGATATAAAAACCTTATTTTATTATAAAATTATTTAATTTGCATGTATGTATATATGTTACAAATTAACTGAACACAAGGCCATTCATTGGATTGAACCCATATAACTTCGTCATTTGAAACAATGCCGACACATAGAGTAAAATATAAAAAAGGGCAATGAATGAGAGAGAGCGCTTCTCATTTCTTAATCTTGAAACTACACGTACTAGTTAGCTTTATGTTACGATATTAACAGTCATAAACCTGGTCAGTGTCAACCGACGTCGCTTTGCATCAGACACGCTTCCATAATTGTTTCGCTTCCTTGGTGCACACGTCGCCTCCTGATTTATCCACGTGTCAAGGTCGGTTCATGGGCCCTACCACCCGACGGCCCACCAAAATCCAAAGTCCAAACGGAAACCCATATTGTATTGAAAGAAGTCACCCACCATTGAATTAGATTGGATGAAATAATTTTTTTAATCAATTTAATTTAAATTGGATGATGAAAATATCATTCAATTAATCCAGGAAAAATATTTTATCCAATCCATCCAATTCAGATTAGATTATATTAGATTGGATTGATTGATCGATTTTCTATGTACAAAAAAATTAAAAATCACATATATTTTTTTAAGTCCCGAGTTCTAATATGAAGACTTAAAGACTACAAACTAAAATTAATAATTCAAATACAATCCAAACAAAATAAAGACTTAAAGAGTACAAATTAAAATTAATAATTCAAGCACAATATTAATATTTAAAAAGTACAGTCATATTTAACAATCTATTACTTTTCAATTCTGAAAATTTGCAAGAGTGATGCTTCCAAGTCAATCATATTAATTGCAAATATAGAACAAATATTTAAATATATATTGCAAATATATATGAACTAATCAATTAGAACAAAAAAACTTAATTACCTCAATCATGCAACTTCCAAAGTAACTAGGACATCATCTAATTCTAACATACAAATAAAAAAAATATTAAAAGGTAAATTATATATATATATATATATATATATATATATATATATATTAAAATATTAATAAATAGATTGAATTGGATGACACTTATACTCACTGATTCAATCTGATCAATTTTGCCCCTTAAACCATTCAATTAATTCAATCAAAAATCGATTTTTATTGAATTTTATTGAATTGGATCGATTTGAACACCCTTACACCCATGCATCCCTTCACAATCTAGATTCCAGATTCAGTGCCACGTGTCCCCAAGATTTTTCCAGTCAGCCTTCCTTCCTATAATAATGAACCATCATCCTATTCCATTATTGCATTGCGTGATGAATTGATGATATGATATCCAAAATCGGATTCTCTCTACTTTCTCATTTCCTTCAATGATTCATGCTGCTCCCAATCAATCACGCCGCCGTATTCTATCTCTTCCGGCGGTGAACCCTTGCGAAGGCATATCTCCCACCACCCTCCTCGCTTCTCTCATCTCTCTCGCTCACACCATTTGCAGTTTCCAATCCAAATCCTTCCCCACCCAACGACGAAACGCCAGGGAAATAATACGCCAAGTCACCATCATCCTTCTCTTCCTCGAGGAAATTCGAGATTCTGGTGTCACCCCAACAGATTCCCTCCCTCTCTGCTTCTCTGAACTCCACGTATGTTTTCAAAAAATCCACTTCTTACTCTCGGATTGCACTCGCGACGATGCTCGCCTTTGGATGCTGATGAATTCCCAATTCGTCGCCACTCAGTTTCGCGTCTTGGTTCGCGCGCTCGCCACTGCGCTTGACGTTTTGCCCCTCAATCGCATCCAGGTTTGCGATGAAGTGAAAGAGGTAGTGGAGTTAGTAGGGAAGCAAGCTCGGAGAGTGAAGCTGGAATTGGACCCACACGACGAACGCGCCACCAAGCGCGTCCATTCGGTTTTGCTCCGGTTCGAGAGAGGAATCGAGCCTCACCCGAATTCTATAAACCGAATCCTGGACTATCTCCAAATCAAGAGGTGGAATGATTGTAACAAGGAGATCAAATTCTTGGAAGATGAAATCAGCTTTAATTGCTTCGATGGTGAGGAGAGTAAAGTTCAAATTCCGTTGTTGAGCAGTTTACATGGGTTGTTATGCTATTGCAGGGTAGTTATATTCGAAACTCTGGATTCTCAACACGCCACCACCGACCCATCGGAATCGGAGGCAAGGTGTAGCACAGATGTGATCAAATTCAACAGCATAAACCTAGAAGATTTTCGGTGTCCTATTTCTTTAGAATTAATGACTGATCCTGTGACTATATCCACGGGTCACACCTACGATCGGGCTTCCATTCAGAAATGGCTTCAAGCCGGAAATAAAACATGCCCCAAAACAGGGGAGAAGCTCACCACTACAGAGTTCGTCCCAAACACAACGCTTAGAAATCTAATCCAACAGTTCTGCGCCGACGCCGGCGTCTCCCTCGCCAGGTCCGACCACCGGGGCCGCGACATCACGAGGACCGTCGTCCCCGGAAGCACGGCATCAGCCCACACCACGCAATTTCTCTCATGGTTTCTCGCTCGGAGGCTCGTGTTCGGAACAAACGAGCAGAGAAACAAAGCGGCCTATGAAATTCGTTTGCTCGCGAGGTCCAACATTTTCAACAGAGCGTGTTTGATCCAAGTGGGAACTATACCCCCACTGTTGAATCTGTTAGAGACAAACGATAAGTGGACGCAAGAGAACGCAATCTCTGCTCTGTTGAAGCTGGCAAAGCATAACGATGGGAAGGAAATGATAATGGAAAGTGGGGGTCTAACACCCATCCTTATGGTTCTCAAAACAGGAATAAGCATAGAAGCACGCCAAATCGCAGCCGCTACAATATTCTACCTTTCCGCCGCAGAAGAACACAGAAAAGCAATTGGAGAAAACCCAGAAGCAATTCCAGCACTGGTACAACTAATTAAAGAAGGAACAACAACATACGGGGTAAAGAACGCTTTGGTTGCCATTTTCGGGCTTCTTCTACTTCCTCAGAATCATGAAAAAGTGCTGGAGGCAAATATTGTTCCTGCGTTACTGAATATCTTATCTACCTCGGAGAAATCCGATCTTATAACGGATTGTCTATCAGTTGTTGCAGCGTTGGCAGAGAATGTGGAGGGGGCAAATGCTATAGCAGAAGCGCGTGCTTTGCCTGTAATCATTAGGATGTTGCAATCATTAGGGAGTCAGGTAGGGAAAGAGCAGTGTGTGTCAATATTGGTGTCGCTGTGCGCGCATGTTGGGGCAGAGGTGGTGAGTGTTGTGGCGAAGGAAGCTTCGGTGATGCCTTGTCTTTACTCGCTTCTTACTTTTGGAACTGCTCATGCGGCCAAGAAAGCACGTGCTCTCATCAGACTTGTTCAGGAATTCAACGATACAAGAGGTTCTGGGTGGTCGGTGGCGCCAGAACGATCCCTTCACGTTTGGTGATTGTGAATATTGAATAGTGAATAGGGAATACAATACACACTATACTTTGAAGTTAGAATTACAAATCCTCTTCTGTAGATACTAATTAACTACTGCGTCATTGGTTTTCTTCATCAGATTAGCTCCACGGTTTTTTTATCCGGAAGGAGCTAGCTATGTTTAATAAGTGAGCTTCCACGCTTACTATTCAAATTTTAATGAAATTATATATATAGTCAATTACGATTGTGATTTCTGAATATAGTTTATGGAGGACGGTAGTTTTTTTGGGATTGCTTTGATGAGTTTCTCTTCAGTAGAGTATCTTACGTAGACGGATGATTAATTAGTTTCAAATTTCTGAAACTTCAAAATTGAATTCTCCTTGCATTATTCCCTTTCTGCAACAGATGAACTATATATCCACCGGAAGAATAAGGACTTCTTCTTCCATTGCAAGAGATCATAGTATTCGTTAAAAAAATAAGGAAGATTTTTTTTTTCTTCGGCCACAAGGAGAAATGCTTGCTACCAAAAAGCTCCAGAAGTGCTTTCATATTCAATTTTGGGCCAACTCTCACTTCTGATTCTAATACTCAAAAATTTTGTCGTATATACATAATGTTATGACACGTAATAAATAACAATTGGGTTTGTGTTTGCATTAATTGAAACCAGACAAAATGTACACGCAATCTCTGACCAAAAAAAAAAAAGCAATCGCAACTATTGTGCGTTTGTGTAATAAAACGACGTCGTGTTCTTCCTGTAAGTAAGGGTGTGTTAGGTATATTCTCTCCAATATTTTTTTTATTTAACATATTTTACTTTATATAATATAATATAATTAAATTATTTTTTTATTCACGTCAAGTTAAAACATGATATTTTCATTACCATTCTCGTTTCAACATCTCTAATCTCTATCACCAACCAAACAGACGCTACTAAGTAATTTAGTAAACCCCTTTAACCTTTTCACCTCAAGGTTCCATAAATTAGGCGAAACCGGAACATTCTGGGTTCATCCTCGAGAAACCTCACGATAATCAGTGTTTGTATTGTCTTGTAAGCTAATCTGCAATTAAATTATTTGTTCGTAACAATAACAATTGAATCGTACATCTACTAAACCGTTGAGAATCCCTAGTATTTGGTTTGGTGACTTACTTGTTTTTCTTTTCTTTTCAACTCTAGGGTTTTCGCTCAGGATCTGGTTTAACTATGGCGACCGAACCCAAGCCAGCTACCGAAGACATCAAGATTGATCTCTTCGAAGACGATGATGAGTTTGAAGAGTTTGAAATCAATGAAGGTAATCCTCGGATAATCTCATCCTTCTTAATTCAATTTGACATTTGGGATTTTTTTTTGGGTGTCAATTAGACCATCTTTGCGGATGAATATCTCTATTTTCTCTTCTTGATCAAATTTTTATGCTTCTTAGTTGCCGTCCATGTGCTTTTTGTTTGCCCGTAAAAGTTAGTTTTTCAGCCCGTCAGGTGCTTCACCGTGCTGTTCCTAGTAACATTCATTAGTTAGCTTCTATTGTAGATCATGCTCACATAAGAATTCAGGAGTTTGTTCATTGATTGCTAGGGATTATGTAGGTTCTGTCACAAGTAACTCCTGTGCAATAGTGATTTGTGTGTCATAAACCCAGCAGGAGAAATTTTTCTTGGCATCCCATTTTTGCTTTCAAACTATTTCAAGAAGACACCTTCATATATGGATGGGCATTCCTAACGTAGTACATCCTAGTTAGTGTTCAATGAATCATGAATCTGAATATAATTCCTCTATGGTCTTGATCCTGTTACTCATAAGTTCTAAGCGCCTCTGGGTGCAAATGATAGGATTCTGTCATGTCATGTCATGCTTAGTTATTTAGTTGACAGTGAAAGTATTTGAAAATTGATTTGTTTTGGGACTTAAAACTTGGATTTCGAGTATTTCCGCCCTTATGCTCACATTCTGTGGTTATTCCTTTTTCTTTTGCCCCCTATTGTTAAATTGACCTACAGAGTGGGATGACAAGGAGGAAGGGAAAGAAGTGACGCAGCAGTGGGAAGATGATTGGGATGACGATGATGTGAGTGATGATTTTTCTCTTCAGCTTAGGAGGGAGCTGGAAAGCAATGCTGAAAAGAAGTAAAACCATCTGCTATTTGCGATGTCGTGACGATTCATATGCATAATGCATCGTGACTTAGTTATTTGAGCTCAAGATGTTTTACCTTGTAATCCTTCTGTTTTGCAATTAGAACTATGCATGAGCGTTAAGCCTAGGCTGTATGAAGTGTAAGTTCAGAACATAAAGATATTATTATCATTCTGTTCTTTCAAAAGAACATCTGCATAGAAGCTGTTTAATGTTTGTTCTTGGACTGATTTCTGTCTCGTATGTCTTCAAAGATTTGGCCTTGACAGATCAAATTATTCTGGCATTATTTTATTATTATTTTGTTCTCTGATGAATTCCTCCGGTATATTAAGTTAAACAATTTTAATTTGCCTCCATTAATCACTATTAATGACGCGAGTTTCCAACTGTGTCCTCCTTCTGTTGCTGAACAAAGAAGATAAATCTTGTTCACTCAATTGATGAAATTTATGTTTCTTTCTTTTTTTTTTTCTTGCAAAAGAAAGTCTAGCACAAAAGAAGATTGGCCCAAATGTAGAGAATATGCCTGAATTTTAAGTTAGTTCTTAAATCTTACATCCAATCTTCCTATCCATTCAACTAATTCTCTTTTGTCTGGTATCTGTTTATATTTTAGTAGTCTTTAATCAGCATTTTTTTTTCAAATGAGTGACATTTCGGTAATTTTACATAAAACCGCAAACAGTCGCCCATTTCTCATTTGTGTCCTCCATGTGTTTGTTGATTCAATCGATGAAATTTATGTTTGTTTTCAGCAAAAGAAAGTCTAGCAAACAAAAAAATTAACAGTTGATAAAGAAAATAGAACTATAAAAGAGAGACAAGAGAAGAATAGGACAAAGGTTGGCCAGAGGCAGCTTCAGCACACTACTTGAACCAAAACAGAATCAAACAGAGAAGGAAGCCAGCCAGGAGCATGCTATGATTGTGATTTGTGAATCATCTGCCTTTGCTACCATAAGATAAGATAAGATTAATAATTATTAATTAATCTTGAGTTGTGATTGTAATATCATGTATTGTTGAGAAATAAATGGCGGGAAATCTTAGGATAATGATCCACGCAAATTATGAGCATGTCTGCCAAGAACGATCTCATCTGCCATTGCTATTTCTGCTGAAAAGTACATGTGCACACCAATGTAATTGATATTATAGATACACAATGAGCGAGTGTGTCAGTGAAGCAGCCATAGCCAGAAGTCCAGTTGGGATCTAGATCTATACAACTTGGATCCGAACATTATCTGAAACATCAACTTGTTGGATCAAATGAACCCAGGTTCGACAAATAGGACAAATGGGTGTGTTGAGAATCCAGGAATCTATGCAGGGGACATGGAAGGTATGTCTGCACATAGGCAAAAACCTGCATAAATCACCAACCTTGAAGCTCTCTAAACAAACAGCACAATCCACAAGGCTCCCATCTCCTCCTTTCTTTCCTTCCTTGTACTCAAAGCAAGGAAGATTCTTCAACTCCTCTCTGCACATTCTCTTTCTCACGATCCCATCACCACCACCACCACCACCACTCTGTTCTTCACTTCCTCCCCCGAAAGCCCTCCACACCATGCACACATGAATCAACACCAAAACAGCGATACCCAGAAAGAGTAGAATCAGACAAATCACAATCTCCATCGTCATATTTCGCAAAACCCAACGAGAGATCAGAGAGAAACAGACTCAAAAGCTGAAAGCTACACATGAATGGTATTGATGGTATCGATCGACGCCTAAGACCATGGCATGAGGAAGCTAGAAAAAGTTGAGATTTTTGATACAAGCAAGGGATCGGATGGGTGTATTAATACTGAATATTGTTGTTGAATTGAATTTGGTGGCAGTGGGCTCTAGCTAGCTACTCCTTTCCTGTCTCTTTCTGTTTAATAAATTACAATTTCCAAGCCTATAGTTTTTGGCGATGATGCCAAATTTACAGAATTAAGTTATAAAGTCCAAACACTTGACATGAGAGTTAAGAATATATCGCAGAGACAGCAGATATAAATTATAATTTTAAATGAAATACCCTCCTACTTAAGTTACTTTTTGCATGCATCAAGGTTCCAAAATTTGCTAGATTTAAATATGTGGAATCCAATAGTACGCATATTTAAGTTTGTGAATAAAAAAGTTGGAAGTTAAACATAAACTAATGGGAATAAACCAATCTTCCAAGGGACAAGGCATATATTAATATTACTCTTTTTGTTCATATATATGAATATGATGATTGGATTCGAGTCTTTTTCTTGAAAGGTGCGAGTTCAACGTCGTTTATGATGCTCTTTTGCTTGTAGTATATATGCAGAAGATGCTAAATTATTCTCATCACCTGCTAGACTGTATTAAGCATGTATTTCAATATTGGAATGGTTTGGAAGCAGAAATTGAAAGTACAAGAAATGAAAGTATAGGAGGAGAATTAGGAAGATTTGTACAAGAAAAGGACTTTTCTGTCATCTATGTATATATGCCATTGATAGCAAAAACAATTCAATTTGTTGAATTATAAAGTAGGTAGCAAAAAAATGATTAGGTTAGATAAGATAGCTGATCCACAACCATTAATATATAGTCAAGTCAAGATCAATAATGATACTGTGTGTACATATATATATAAATTACTTCAAAACTGATGGTGGTTGCAGGATGAGATTATATGTATTTGTTGAAGGGTTTATTTTATTTTATGATGATTGAAGTTGTTTTCATGTATATTTCCAACAATTGAAGAAGTTATTTTTTTCTCATTAAGAATTTTTTTTGGTTGCTCGCTTGATGTCCGAGACTTTACTTTAACTAATACGAAGTTGTTATGTGTCGCGCACCTGACTATGGTCGAAGAGTCTCCTAATGAGGATAATTGCATTCACAAAATCTAAGTAATACCAAGCTACTTATCAGCTAATTTCTCATTAACAATTAATAATGCATAATTTAACTTGAAACACATTAATGTTTATTTAATATTTTTTTTACCCAAAAAAGTGAAAGTTAATTAAGAAATCATCGATCAAGAATGTAGAAATAAATTGAGAATGTGCATCAATGATTATGCACTGACCCACTTTGTTGTGCTTGAACCAAGCCAAATCTCACCAATATTCATAAATTAATTGCAAATTAATTTATTATAACTTATAAGTAGTTGGGGATGTTTCATGTTTCATCATTTTTTCTTTCTCTTAGAAAAAGTGGTTGAATTATGTATTTCAGTTTTCCTTATTTTGTTTTTAGACGATTGATCCTATTAGAATTGAACTTGAGTGGCTACTTTTTTTTCCTATATATTATTATTTAATTATACATTTATCTACTCATTAATTTTGTAATAAATTTTTTTTTATAAAACCTAAATTGGGTTAATTACTGAAATCACACTATAAATTACCCGTTCAAAAGAATTGACTGAAACTATATTTTATTTTGGGACACTTTGAGTCATATATATTTGCGCATCAATTTTTTATCACCATAGTTGTGTTATTGATCAGGTAGAAAGCTAAATCCTAAAATATATGCAGTTCTTTAGGATATCTTGGACTAGAGACACATTATAAAAACACTAACACCATGAATTATAAATTTTTTTAAAAAAGAAATAAACAAAGCAAATTCCACGTTCTGCAAAGAAACTAAACTAATCTATTTTTGTTAAGGCCGTAGAATAAGATACACCGCTCATAGCTTGAGATGGATATTGTCCCACAAATTTTTAAAAAAATAAAGAGAAGATATTGTGACCATTTAAATGCAGAATTCACAAATTTCACTTTCCTTTCCTTTTTTGCGGATTAGTCACACCCAAAATAGTTTCATCTTTGAACTAGTAAAACTATATATATGTATATTCAATATTGGTTACCGAAAGTATAGTGTGGTTTTCTTTTCATGCACAACGTGCTCTATCTTTTCTTTCAAAAAAAAAACCCAAAAAAAAGTAGTAGAGTTATTTATTGACATCTTCTTCTTGTTTCCCTTCACAACTCCATTCCTTCATTTTCTTCTTGTGTGCATTTTGCTTCATTCAAGGTTGCAGCCATGGTTAACACTGATTCCATTAGAACCGTCGTTGGGATAATTGGTCAGTGTACAACCATATGAATCATTGAATTTATAGAACATCAATTTTCCAATTTTTTTTTTTAGTTTGTGAATTAATCAAGACTTATTACTCGTATTCTTAATTCTTATTTGCAGGAAATGTCATCTCTTTTGGATTGTTCTTGTCGCCCCTGTAATTTCACTCTCCTTTGGATCTCTTAATTGATATATATAGATATAATTAGTTAGAGTGAATAGATGAATATAATGTGGATGCAGGCCAACGTTTGTGAAAATATTCAAAGCAAAATCAGTGGAAGAGTTCAAGCCAGATCCGTATTTGGCCACAATCCTGAATTGTATAATGTGGTCTTTCTATGGGTCCTCTCTTGTGAGTGAAGATAACATTCTTGTGCTAACTATTAATGGCATAGGCTTCTTCATTGAGGTCTTCTATACTCTCATCTTCTTTACTTACTCCAATTGGAATAAACGCGTAAGTCACTCATTTCAAAATCATTCTTTTTTATTATACTATTCTCTCTCTCTCTCTCTCTCACATTCATATCATATGATTCACCCATTTCAGAAGAAGATCCTCATTGTCCTCTTCATTGAAGCCATTTTCACTGTAGTAGTGATATTCTGTACCTTGCACTTCGTTCACACTCTCAAGCAGAGGACCATGATCATTGGGATTATTTGCATAGTCTTCAATATCCTTATGTACTTTTCACCCTTAACTGTCATGGTATGGAATCCCACTACGTCTTGTACATTTTAACTCTATCTTCTTTTTTTCTTAATATATCATTTTGATTATTTTTTGTTTTGATGAGCAGCGATTGGTGATTAAAACAAAGAGTGTGAAATACATGCCTTTCTTACTTTCACTTGCAAACTTCGCCAATGGACTCATCTGGGTGATCTATGCTGCCTTCAGATGGGATCCCTACCTTGTGGTAATGTGTCATTATTATTATTATTGTTGTTGTTTTTCTATTCAAAAGGGTTTTGAAAAACACAAAAAACTAATTAGATTACTTGTGCAATATCAGATCCCCAATGGTTTGGGAGCACTTTCTGGATTGGTGCAGCTCATCCTCTATGCTTGTTACTACAAAACAACCGACTGGGGAGAGGACAGACCACAATTCGAAATGAGCAAGGTCTAAAGAAAATGAAGATAAACTCATCAAATGTCATGGAGTCTCTTTCCTTTTGCTTTCAAAACATAAGTGCAATATTCACATTTTTCATTCTTTGTGTAAAAGCAATAAGAAAGTACTCTCATTTCTATGGCCTTCGTCTATTGTATTACAAGTATTATAGTTTACAGCAAGTGATCGTACTAAAACCAAATAGATTCAATTTAATCACTTCAATCATGAGTATTACAATATATATAATATAATATAATAGTGGTAATTACAAGGCCAAGCTGAATTTAATGCCCATATTCTACAAAACCCATACCAGGTGTGAACATAAGAATCAAAGAAAATAAAAAGGTGTCTCATCTCATCCATCCCTGTACCCGCCAACTATATATTCCTCTCACCCACCTTGGAATGCAAATTCTGTTTTCTCACCATAAATACCAAGTTGGTTCTAAAACAATGAAAACCACTATACCCAACGAATTACTTGTTTGTCGTCGGACCAAAGGACTGAGTAAGGTTTATGGTCCTCTGTTCTTGCGAAAACAAAAACAACCTTGCTGCTGATCGACGGGGATCATACCTCCACCTTTTGATGTGTCAATGGCTTCTAGCATGGAAACCACTTCATCCATCTCTGGCCGCTTGTCTGGATTTGCATCCCAGCATCTTTTCATAACATTTGCTATAGAGCTTGGGCAACATCTTGGTATTTCTGGTCTCAGATTCTATGATTTCCAACAGAACAAATAACATTACTACGGATTAATTCTAAAACCTTTATTGACAGTCATGCACTGCTCCAGTGAGATAACACTTCAAACAGAAAAAAAACTGTTTACCTGACGAACGACTGCTGAGGTAACCTCTGAGAAAGTTAGGTCAGGGTACGGCATGTCACAACAATATATCTCCCATAAACAGATGCCAAAGCTGTACACATCACACTTCCTGTTATAGGGATTGCCATTTAATACCTGCAGGACACCACCCCATATGACAAAGACGTGAATAGTCAATTACATAAGCTTTCTTTTGCGTCAAATTAAAAAATTGTTCCTCATCTTTTTCTTTCCTTTTTGACATGCTATTTGCTACCACATTTAGTATATAACTTTGGTGCTAATCTATTAAGCTCTTTAAAAAAATAAAGTTTTTGGAATAATAACATGGTGCTAAATTGTAAAAGATATCCACATGCTAGCTAGACTTTTATTAAAGTCATAATCACAAACAAGCAAATAACTGAACTTAAGATTTTCATCTCTAAACTGTAAAGGTGTCTTGGAATACAAGCTACAGGGTACAGACCTCTGGGGCCATGTAACCAAGGGTACCAGTCTCGCCTGTCATGTCATTGGGATTTGAAGCCTCAACGCGTGCAACCCCAAAATCAGCAATTTTAACTGTACGAGACTTATCCAATAGCATATTCTCTGTCTTTACATCTCTGTGGACAATCTTTTGAGAATGCAGATAACTCAGCCTGCAAAATCAAGCGAATTAAACTTGCATGGTTAAGTAGGAAAATTGTAAGACAGTTCTGTTCTCAAACTGCTGAACCACAATTAAGGGGAAAAATTACAAAGAGAAAATACCCTCTTGCAAGATCTAGTGCCAGCTGGATGACAACCTTAAAAGGTAACTTCCTTCTCCTGTTTTTTATTAGGTAAGATTTCAGACCCCCGGGAAGATACTCCACAACAACACAGCACACATTGCTTGGCATGCTGATAAGACCATCATCAGTTTGTATCTGTAGTTCTGCTGACCCCATTATTGCTCCGATAAACTAAACATGGAAAAAGCAAATTGATTAAGAAACTTGGGATAAGAAAGGCCTCCAGACAAGTGAATAATACTCTTAAAAAATAAAAACTGCAAGTCAACACTTGATGGAGAACACAATAAAATATGTGGGAAAGCGAGGGGGAAGGGGCATTGTGGTTAGTTCCACTCTATTTCTACAAGCATCATTTGTCTCAGAAAAGAGTTGGACAAAAAGCAGGAAACCCACCAATGAATGGACTTGCATGTAAAACAGATAATAGAATATAAATTATATTGTCGTCAAATTAATATAGATTAACTTCAAGCGACAAACATTCTCATACCATATCCCCCTAGTCCTGGAATTTATACTATTGTTTCCCATATCCTATTTAAAACAATAAGATTATAAAAAAAAAAACAGAAAGAAGAACCAATTTTACATCATTCCTCAAAGTACATGAGCTGCTACTATTGCATGCAAGAAATGTTCTGGAATACCACTACAGAACGCAACGTGCAAACCTCATGCCCTTAAACTATTGCTTGAAAATTAGAATAACATAATGATGACCCTCAACAACAAAACCAAAACATTCCGTAATTGCAAGCAAAGCAGGACAGAGAAGACAGTGTTGATTTCAAGTTGAATGTTGCATGTCAGAATAGATCACCAAAGGATTCCTATAACACACTGATCACGATGCCCTTGAAACAACAGGAATTAATGTATAAAAATGAAAGCAGGAATACATAGACAATTAGACATATAACAATACGCTAATTTCATAAATCTTTTCCTGAAGTAATGCAAACTACCTGTTAAGCAGGATATTACCATGAACCCCCCCCCCCCCTTCTTCTCTTCTCTCTCTTTCCTTAAACACTTTTTCAAAAAAGAAATCCAGATAATATATAATTGCCAATGCCAATTACTACCTAAAATCTTCAGGCTCAACCAACAACTCGGAAAAAAAAATGAATTTTTCAAAATTCAAACTGACCTTGGTGACATTGGGATGATCAAGTTTATGCCAAACCGCAACTTCCTGCATAAACGCTGACCTTAGTGAAGCAATTTCAGCTTCACTCCTGTGGCCTTCTTCACCCCAGTCCAGCAATTTAACTGAGTATAAAGGAAGTAATCAATACAATTGTTATCATTTATACGCAGCAAAGCAAACCACACATTTAATTAGAACAGTAACCAAGCAAACAGTATTATATTTTAATATCGAAATTCTTGGAGCTCTAGCTTGGATTTTTTTTTTTTTGGAAAAAAAAAAGTAAATATACGTTTTTAGAAGTAGTTGTTTCTAGTTGACCACGTTGTAGTTAATTTTATCTACACTTTTGTCAACAATACCAAAAGAAAAAGTCCAGCAACTAAGATCACATGAGTTTTCAGATGCAAAACATCATCCAAGTTGCTGCTGTTTCCGCAATTTCAACCCAAGTCCGTGCAGGACTCACGGATTGCATAAGAAGGGATCCAAAATGGGCCATCACCAAATCATTGTGAAAGTCAACTTTCCCCCCATAAAAATAATCGGAATTCCCCCGCCGAGATGGGGAAGACGAAGCGGAGTAAAAAGATGAATCTCCTTGGTCAATCAGTAAACCACCCGAAATTAAGTGATAATTTAGCTGAATCGATTCAGAATCAACTGTAATTGCAATAGTAATGAAAAAAACTGGATAGTTGACAATGAAATTAATAAAGGGAAATCGCGAGAAGTTTGAGTGGGACTGACCAGCGACGTCCTGGGTGTCGTAGAGACCGCGGTGGACGGTGCCGAAAGTTCCACGAGCGATAACAGTCTTGATGATGAGGTTGGAAGGGTCAATCTCCCATTCCTGCCTTTGCTTCCTGAAGGCAAGGGCAGCAGTGGTTTTAACGGCACGAGGACTGATATCAATATTAGTAGTAGCAATAACATCTTCATCTTTCCTCCTGTTCTTCTCCATAGTCAATGCCTTGTTCAAGTGCCTCTCCAGCTGCTCATCTATGGTCTTGAGATCAATCTGATCGGCCCTCACAAACCCATCGCTCCCGTCCTTCATCTTCAGCGTTTTGTGTGTGTAATAATAGGGTTCAAAAGTGGAAGGAAGGAAATTGTGCCGATGGTGAAGTGGTTGTGCTTGGTCTTGCTCTTTCTCTCCGCAAATATGCGACGCCCTCTCCAATCATCCATGTGGGCACATGGAATTGCCTGCGCATAAACGTGTGCCTCTGACCCACTTGCCTTCCTTCATCCTCTATTTATTATTATTTTTTTCTCTATTTTCCATCATTTTACCATTTTCACTGCAACTAAATATTGCCCAACTCAAAATTCACCCCACTACTTCATCTTTTTACTTTACTAAAATTCAATTCCTATATAATATGTATTCCTTCTAAAATAATTAAATTACTTAACTCTATATTTTTATCGTCTTCATAATTTCATGTTGAATTTGAATATCAATATAACTATGATAATTTAATTGAACTTAAACTTAGTAAATAAAAGTCACACATGAGACAATTTTGATAGTATATTAAATAAAGTCGTGTAATAAATTTAAATGATACTAATATATATGTATATTGAAAGACTTGACTGGAGGATAACAGGAGAGCTAGACTCCCTGGAATTGTTTGTAACTAGGCTTTCTTAGCTCCCTCATTTTTTACCAAAAAAAAAGGACTTGACTTCAATTCTCAAATTTGCAAAATATAATTGTTGAATACATCTTATTATTCGTAATATATATATTTATATATTAATATAGTTGTTGTCGTGTCATAAAATAATTGTTATATAATTATAAAATATATAATAAAAGGAGGTGGGGAGATACCAAAAAAATTATGAGTGAGAAGTTAATGAAATAATGAAAAAAAGATAAGATAATGAATGAAAAGTTACCAAAAAAGATATTAAGTATTTAATTTATTATTTTAAAATATAATTTTTATAATTATTTATATTATATTTTTAAAAAAATAAATAAATGCACATATATACATGTAAACTTTTTACTATATTATATCCGTTTCCTATGCACAAATTTACTTGTCTTTTTTATTTTAAAAATATAATATAAATAATTATTATATTTTTAAATAATAAAATAAATCATAGAAAGTTTTTTTTCTCTCTTGATAATTATTTATTATTTTGATTTTTCTCTCTCTTTACCTTAATTTTATATTTTATTAATTATTATTTATATAAATTTTGTGAGAACAACCAATAAAAAACTAGTATAATATACAAATAGGTGTGTGTTGAAATTGGATTGGTATAATCTGAAAAGTGAAAAGGTACGGCTATTATTAATTTATTATATATCGCGGACTTTGCTTAAATACGAAATTACAATTAATAAAACAAGTATGGTTGTTTTGGACTTTACTTCAGGTTCCTTGTCCTTTATACAAGTAGACGTTATAATCTTTCAATCCAAAGAATTATTTAAACTCCATCCTATGCATCATCTAACTTTCGTAAAATAATAAAACTACTCAGATAATTTTTCTTTATAGCAGTTATCTAATTACGTCTCGCTTCAAACACTGAAGATTCTTTTTTTAATCGTACAAATTAATCATACGTATGATATCCTTTCTTTTTAATCTGAGAGACTTTTTTAATAATATGCATAAGTTGTTATAGAAATATAGTTAAAGCAATGTGAGTCATTCAAAAAAATGCTTAAAACTTGATTTGTTGATCAATCATATTAATTTGGCATTCATTTTTATGAGTAGTATAATTTTGGAGGAACTATTCAAAAGAGTAATATGGTGTGTAAGTAGTTTTTATACACTTTAAATTTTGCTTGAGAGGACAACGACAAGCTATCCTCATGAGTTATAATAACAAGACAAAGCATTAAGGATAGGACCGACTATAGAAGATAGAAGATACCACATATTATAATGTAATGTTGGACTTGGATTGATGGGATATATATATTAATATATATTATGTCTATTAGGATTGGGAGGGAGCAAATTAATTAAGCTTCACCGTTCACTCACGCATCTATGGTCAACTTACTTTACTTTTTTATAAAGTGACGATGATGATATTATACATTTAAATTTATCATGATACATTAATATATAAAAGTTTAAATTATTTGTGTAATCTTTATAATTTCCCTTAATTATTTAAAATTTAAAAATTATAATTAAGTTTTTATGTTCTTAAAAAATTATATCCTTAAAATTTTGTCAATATTCTATTTAATTTTGTTGACAAACCAATTAGTGATTATATATTTTAAGTCAATTCTTTTAATATTGATCATACAAATCATATTTTAAGACCCAATTGAATAAAATTAATGGTGTGTTGTTACGCAGAAAATAAATGAGAATGGAAATGAGAATTGATTTATTGTGTTTGGTAGTAAAATTTGAGAGTGAAAATGAAAATGGGAATGAGTAAAAAAAATTAAAATTATCATTTTACCTCTTATATTAAAACTTTTTTTAACAAAATTATGATTGTGTCAAATCAAATGACATAATAAATATTTTGTTTACGCCAAACTTACACAAAAATCAAGATGAAAAACTGCACTCCTATGTTAGTGAGGCATTCTCAATCCTTCCTCTTCTCATTTGTCCAATCTTGCTAGACCCTAAAAGTTTGATCATAAGTCTAGAAGAATAAATAACACAATTCTTCAAGATTAATTACTTAGATTCAAGATTGAGTCAAATTGATCATAGCCTACCAATCCCACTAATGTGAAGTTTGATGATGTGGTGATGGAAGAGTTTAGAAAGTTAAGAAAATAACAACGCATGTATATATATATATATGCACGTTGGATTCTTGTATGGGAGCTGCAAAGTGCGAAGCTTAGATGCCTATAATATTCTCCACAAAGAAAGCAAATAGTGATATGATCATAATTAAAGACAATATGACTTCCATACAAGAAAAAAAAAAGAAAAAGACTATATGACTTGTGAAAATGTTTACGTCCTTGGAGCAACACTTGTCGTGGTCCAAAATTGCTATTTTCCATTATACGTGTCCACATTGTAAGCTTCTTTTACATTTCTAACTTGGACTCTGTCAAATTTCCTCCTTATTTTCGTCCCCAATATTCCAATGTGCATCCCCCCAAATCCACATTCTTAATCACACGCAGGTTTTTTCCTGTTCCATAAAAGTCTAAACTACTTGAGTAATTTTAAGTGCTCATCAATCATTGTCTTATTCATGTAATACCTCTTTTACTCGTACACCATATTATTTATTATGATTATTTTAATATGGGTGATCTAAAATTATTGGGCTGGGCCCAACAGATCTAGCTGGCCCAGCTCATTCCTCTAAAGTCACCGACATATTACATACCAAAATATGTGTTCTTTCTCCGTCCGCATGTTAACTCATTTCAGTGTGTACAATCTTATTAATATTACAAAACACTTTTTTCTCTCTCTCTCTCAACCTTTAAAATCTCAATCATGCATTGCATGCTAACTTTGAAATCAAAGTCACTACTCCACTCAACTGCCACTGCTCCATTATATTGTAGTACTAATCCTCTTTTTATATCTTTTGCAGCCGTACCACATTCTACCCCATCCATCCTCACTCTTCAATTCATCACATCACTCATCACTACCATTACCAATTACCATGTCCATACATAGTAGAAGAAATTTATTTGAAGCAATAATGATATCTTTCTTCTTCAATTTAGCCCCCTACACAGTAAACAACCAATATTTTATTATGAGACAGCTAGCGTAAGAGATTAGAATAGAATAGAGTAAAGTGCATAAATTAAGAATAAAAAAACTTGAAAATAGAGAAATTGAATAGCAAAGCCGACATAAATAGTACTAAAAGGTGTTAATGGGTGGGTTATGGAAGGAGTAGGATGCAGAGAAGGGCAGGTGGGACATAGTTGGCTACTGATATTGGTTGGTGCATGCTCACCCTCACCCCTCTGTCAATGCCATTAAGCTTCTTCTCTGCTCTGTATATACATACTCTTTACTCATTACTCCACACCTATCGATATCATAACCCATCATCATCATCTATATGCTATTTCTATTTCTTGGGCTTCACTTAAAGCTGCACACTCTTGGCATGCCTTCTTCCCATATGCTCTTACTTTATACCGCACAATCAGTACTCACCCTCCCCAACACACACACACACTCAATTCAAATAAAC
This sequence comes from Senna tora, assembly GCA_014851425.1. NCBI lineage: Eukaryota > Viridiplantae > Streptophyta > Magnoliopsida > Fabales > Fabaceae > Senna > Senna tora. The sequence goes on along the minus strand of CM026271.1, from coordinate 5,078,024 downwards.
GCATCAAATTACTTCAACAAACCAAATTCAATATTCAATATAATGTCCAATGGAATCACTAATATTAATTACTAAAAGCTGCAATAACCCTGAAGGAATCACTAAAAAAAAAACAAAAGCAAAGGCAACTTCTTCTCTTCTGTTCAAATTTCAATCACCGATCGTCCACGTCACGTCGTTCTCGAAAATCCAGTGGCACACTTCGATTTTCCCGGGAGTGGACCCCAGTGCCACGAAGGCCCCATGCTCCGGGCCCCACGCTGACGTGTCGAGATGACAAATGGCAACCCCATGATTGATCTTCGCCTTAGAGTCGACGTCAAGTATGTCAGCCTCATAAACTCTCACCTTAGGTACAGAGTGACAATAATACAGTAGATACGGGTACAAACTCTGATGGCATGACACTGATTTCGTTACTTTTCCACCGTTTATCGCTTTGACTCTTCCAATCATCACCCTCCTCCTTGACCCTCTCACATTCTCCGTCTTCCTCAATACTACATTGGGCCCCAGCACCGAAACCGCGAATTCTATCATCGCTTCCCCCGACCCTACGCACCGTTTCGTCTCACCCGGGCTTGGACTCCTCTCGCACTCCTCCAAAGCTCGAATCATCACGCGCTCCATCGCCGATCCCCTCCGCGCGTGAAACACCTCCTTCATCTCACCCACCAACGACGACGAGAACGGTAGTTTTGACGAAATAGCCCCGGGCAAAAACGACCTTGAAGGCATCTTGTCTCTAATGTCAGGCATTACCATCACATTTCCTTCCTTCATCATCGACTCCCTGAAAAATTTGCCCGCTTCCACCCACTTATTCACCATTTTGCCACTGGACGCGCTCAAATTACTGTATTGCGAAAACCACACGCCCTGCTTGTTATAATCTTTGAAACTCCGACCCACGCTGTATGACTTGAACCCGATTATGGTCCGACCCACGGATCCCTTACCGTATCCTTTGAAACTGTCGTTACCAGGGTTGAACGATTTCCCGTAGTTCTCGAAGCTGGCTGAGCCGGAGTTAGATTTTGCAGCATAGTTCTCGAAGGAATCCTGACCCACATTCGCACCGTTCCGGTAGCTCGTGAATGTGTCGGATCCGGAGTTTGACCCGGAACCGTATGTCTTAAAAGTGGATCTCGGGTTATTACCCGATGAACCGTAGGATTTGAAGGTGTTGTTTACTCTACCACCCGACTCGCCGTAACCCGTAAAGTCCGATTGCAGAATATTGGAGCTAACCGCGTAGTTGGTGAAATCGGTGGGTCCCGCACGCGCGCTCTTGCCGTAGCTGGTGAATGATTGGCCACCGGAGTTCGTCTCGTTGCCATAGCTGGAGAATGACATCTGGCGGTTGACGGCACCGGAGTCGTAGGAAGCGAATCCGAGATTCGGAACGTTCACGAGCTTGTCGTAGTTGTTGAAGTTGCCGGAGCCGGCGGTGGCTTTGGAGCCGTAGCTGGTGAAGTTGGTATTGGCTACATTGGTATTCTCTGCGTAGTTGGTGAAGCGTTCACTGTGGCGGGTGGAGGCTTGACTGTATTTCTTGAAGGAATCGGTGACTGTGTTCAACCCGCCGGAGTAGTTCTTGAAGGAGTCAACTCCGGCGACTCTGGACGACCCGTAGTTCGTGAATCGTTTGTTGGAGTAGAGGGCGAAGTTGGCGTCGTCGTTGTTGGTGCGGTGGATTGCATCCTTGGATGAATCGTCGAAGGAGCAGTACAAGTTGGCTAATGTGCAAAAGGATTCGAAGCGTGAAGAGAGGGTTTTGTGGGAGACGAGTTTTCTGAAGAAGGCGTAGTCACGAGGGGTGAGAGGAGACGCTTTAGAAACGAGGAATTGAGGGATTGGGAGTTTGTTGGAGACGTGGGTGTTCCAATAGCGAACCAGAGAGGCTCTGGGAGTAAATGGGTTTGTTTGTTGCATGTAACGTGTTTGTGAAAATGCCTCATCTGCACGAACCTGCATTGCATTTCAAATTTAATGAGAAAAAAACACTACACTACACTACACTATAGAATGAGACAGATAATAAAACTGAAAAACAAACGTATATGGCAATGAAAGCATGCAGAAACATTAAATGCATAATGGCTGCAGGTTCTTACATGGAAAGATACTGAGAGTAACAACAACAGGAAGATGAAGTAGCGAAGACTCCTCATGTTGAGGTGTGAAAGAGTGACAGAGTGAAACGAGGAGGCAGAGGGAGAATAAATAGAGGTTCTGTCTCTAAAGACACAATATGCTTTTCTTAATTTGGGCATGTTTTGCATCGTTAAGTAAGAAGGTTCTTTTTCTTCTCTGGCTGCAGCTAAAGACATGGGATACAAGCTTTTTAAAAAGAGTACTGTAATGCAACTATGTGAGAGCTTTTCTTGATTGAACTTGTTCGTATTCACAGACCCTTTTTCCCAAGAGACTGAAACATAGCAGATGCTGGCGTGGGTTTGGGTTAGAGGAAGTGGTGTTTATGATTATGAAATGAAAACCACAATAACACCAATCTGTAATAACAGAGTCAAAGTTTGAACAAATTCGATGGAGGAGGCAGGACTCAGGAGGATGAGGTACGACTCCTAAAACCTAAAAGCTAAAACTATGCATTTCTTAATTAACATTCAAACAGAATTGATAAATTTGAGGGATCTAATAATTCTTAAATCTCTGTTCTGAGAATTGAGATATACCATACACATGCTTCTTTTTTGACTTTAGCAAGCCATTAATACAGTAGTGCGTGCATTGCAGTTAATGGGGAACGATTAGGTACCTACAACATCGGGGTCCGCACATGTCGTTTATTAAGCACTTGGTCTGAATTTAATACTACTTTAGGTCAAGTGGTATATATATTCGAGGCATGGGCCGTTGCTCATAATCTTTATTTTAATGCATGCTTACACATGAATTCATCTGGGAGTGGTTACATCCATAAATCACAGTTTTGTTCACCTAAATACTAATTAATAGCTATTGTAAAATGTAAATATATGTGGTGTAGCGCTTGAGAGTTGAGACATTAATATGAGCAATAATAGCGTTATATTTGCTTCTCTACCTTTTTTTGTTTTTGGAACAATGCCATTCATTGGGCTTTGGGTTTTTTTTGAAAAAAAAAAGCCTGAGAAAATTAACAAAAATTTTGTGGATAAAGCATCTGTCTAGGAGATTAAGGCCCAGTTGTGGGGTATAGGGATGTGGGCTTCAGAAAGTTTGTTTAATTACACGCGCAGCCATGGAACCTTCTCTAATAAGACACAAAGCACAAAACATTTCACACACAGATAAGAGGAAAATAAAAGTGCACATGATAGTTATTAATTGTGCATGTGATTGTGTGCTTGTCTAGAGAATATAATTCCATTGGCTATTCACCAATCACCATGTGCAAATGTAATATAAAGTATAGGGTGAAGCCTTTAATTAAAAATTTATCACGCACTTTTTTTTTTCTGGTTAACCTTCCAAAAGATTGACCTTTCTGCAATTTTCCCTAAAGTATAAGACCAAAGATGTGTGCTTTTTTTTTGTTCCCATTTATTTCTTCCTTCGTTTAATGTATGATATGGGAAGTAATATACACAAATTAAACCCAGTGAAAATGAAAAGGAGGAAGCAGCTTTTGATTTGAATTTTGAAAAAAAGAAAAAAGGAAAATGGTGACAGAAACTGCAGATATGTTTTAGCAGACTTCAGGCATTGTGTTGCGCATTGGTTCTTGACACAGATGGGATTTTGTTCTCTTCTATTGTGAGGTTTCCAATCAATATGATTGCTTTTGGAGGCCTTTTGTATTTTGTGTTGTTGGATTAATTAAATTGTTTCCGGTATCACCATGAGAAGTAAATGGTGTATTTAGTTATTTTAGAGTAGTAATGGCACGAAGAAGTGGAAAATGACAAATGATGACTTTGTTTAGTTTCCCCAAGAATATGAACGTTGGGGACAAATTGGGACTTAGATTTTTTTTTTTGATAATATTATTAGTGTTAATGTAAAAGAAAGAAGAGATACAATATTGACTAAAATTATATAAATTTACTATAAGATCATATCAAGATAACTATAAAATTATAGAAGTTAAACTAAACCTCTGAACTTCATAATTGGATGCAATAAAGTGTCAGGTGGTTAGTTGGAGTGGTAGATACTCCATTTTTTATAAATAAACTCGAGTTTTGTATATAAAAAAACCTCTGTTGGAAGAGTTTTACTCCCGTTATAGAATTTCAGCTAGCTCGAATAAAATTGCTTTCAATCGAAGGGCACCTAAAGTTACGATGATTTTTTATATTTGGCTTTAAAATTTGTGTCTTATAATTTTTTAAGGTTAGTCTGGTTTATGGTTTTGAAGATGTAATATGTGATGTAATTCAATCTTTTTTTAAATATTTCTTTTATCAAATATACCTTATTCTTTGCAATGTGATAAAATTATATGTTTGTCTTTACTTTTCTACTCACTTTTATTTCATTTCCACTTTTAGGTTATGTTTTTTTACGCAGAAAGGGAAGGAGAATGAGAATGTGTTTGCTGTGTTTGGTAGTAGAAATTTAGGATTGAAAATGTATTAAAATTGTCACTATACCCTTTATATTAAAATAATATAAAGAAAAGAAGGTTATGATTGTGTCAAATTAAATGGTATGTATAATAGATATTTTGTATTTTTTTTGTGAAAAGAAAAAGTAAAAGTAGGTGGAGTCCGACGAGTTCCACTTACTTTTTTTTTTTCATATTCCATTAAGGTTTTTCCATTTTAACGAACGTGCCATTAATATAAGAGTAAAATGATAATTTTATCAACTCTTATTTTATTCACATCATAATATCACAGTCACATAATATTCTCATTCATTCAAACATTCTTATTTTCATTTCCATTCTCATTCTTATTCCTTCAAATATTTCAATAACACCCTAAATTTATTAGTATTTCGTTAAAATTTTAAATGAAAAAATTAACATAGTAAATCTCTTACACAAATTAAATCTTTTTAAAGGTTTTAAGTCAAATTTATAGTTAAAATATTACTTAAAATTCATTTTTTTGGCATTTTAGAAAAAAAAAGGAAAGTAATAATAAATTTTATATTTGTTTTTCTTTGAAAACGATGGGTATTGAAGTGAAAGCCCTTTCTGCAATGGGCTAGGGCCTAGGAGCTTGTGCTTGGAAGGCTATGATAGCGATCATTACAGTTGATGAATAGGACTTACGAGGGCCCTCTCACACAAAAAATGCCATCATTTGTCCGTCCTCACTTCTCGCACTAAATTTGACGTATCCAATCGAAGCTTTTAATGGATATGCATGTGACCCTGCTTCTTTTCAACCAATTAATATGTTTATGGCAGTTAATAATGATAATAAAACATATTAATCAGGCATTTATTTGATCAATTCAGACATCATCATGAAACCTTGAGAAGCTAACCAAAATGCTAATAGAATGATCGATTTTAATTCTCACAACTCTTCTTAAATTTCCATCTTAAATCCTTGCCAATGCGAACTTTCCCTTCGGTAATGTTCTTGAGAGCTCAATTTCTTTGTGTTTCTTTCTCCTAATCACAAATTTTTTTTTAAAAAAAGTTGTAACATGACAGTAGAAAAGAAAAAAAATATCCATGAAATCTTGTGTTGTTCCTCATATTTTCTGCATTAGCAAATGCTTGTGCTTCACTTCAAATCAAATTCAAAAGAAGAAAAGGCCACTTTGACAATTGAACAAACAAGTACTAATTAAGTCGGTGAGCGACTATAGAAAGAGTTAGTAGTGTGAGTTACGTAGTAAAAGGTCCCCACTTTAAACGTCGTGAAGTAACAGCCAAAGTGCACAAGTCAGTCAGTCAATGTTGTGGCCGGTGTTACTTCATCCTCCATTACTGTTTACTCCCTTTCGCTTCTCTCTTCCTTCCCCATCTCCCTCTCTGTTAATTTGTTTCTCCTCCTTTCCTCAAACTTTGACCTTCCTTAAGCGATCCCATTTCCGGAAGATTTCATTTTGATTCATGCATTCTCCGCTGGGGGTACAAGGATCCTTGAGGGTTTCATTCTAGGGTTTCCCAAATTTGTTTGCCCCTCTATGGCTATCAGAGGCGTCGATTTTAAATGGTTGGTTTCGATTCGTTCTCGTGTGCCGTTTCGCTTGGGCATTTCTAGTGTGATTGTAGGCGCAATCTGTGTCCTTATTTGATGTAATGTAAACTTCTGTGCTTGCAGGTACGATGGGTTTTTCTTGTCGATGCTCGCCACCAGCGTGTATCCTTTATAACTTTTGTTAAAGAATTTGGGTCTTGGATTCTTTAAGTGATACAATGAATCTGCATTTTCAATTGGCGCGCCGTTTCTTCGTTCTTTTACCCGCCTTCTCTCTTTCTCTACATGTTGCTTTTTTTTTTTGGTTTGTTCAGCTGGCATTTCATGTCGAAGATAATATTGTGTGTTCTTTAATCACTTGACTTATAGAGTTATTGTTGCAATTAATTGGAAGCGGTACCATTCTTGTACATACCCGTTGCACATATGGATTGTGGTGGGTTTCTCTATTAATGATGTGCTGTTCAGCTTAATGTTCCTCGTTTATTGATAAGATGAAGTTGTGTCATAATTTTTTTTACTTTCACTGGCTCAGGTTGACTACACTACTGTGTTCATCTTTCGGCTGATGATGTTTGTTGATAATGGACTCTCTGCTGGAATGGGTTTGTAAGGCCTTCCAACTCCACTCTTGTGCTGACTATTTTTGATAAAGATTTCATGCCATATTTTTCTTAGCCTTTTTTTCAACCTGAACAAATGGAAATTCCTTTGGGCTTAAGCATTAACGAAAGAAGCCCTGGGGAAAATTAAGTATGAAAAATTAGGTGTGCTAATTTGGATTTCTCTTATGTTTTGCGTACACTAGAGCAAGATGATCATGGGACCAAGTAAAGCATGCTGATGTTGGTGTTGGAATATATTGATATAATAAGTCATAACTCATAACCACTAATGTTACTATATTGATCATTTGATATAATAATATGTAACCACTTGGTTATAAGATAATAGAAAAGTTACTGAGACAGTCTAGTTATCTGCCAAAACATTCAGTGCAGCAATTCCTGGAGTGTGTGGTGTGGAGTAAGTTAAATCTCCGGTAGGAAAGGGAAGAAGGGCTTATATTGAGACTTGTGGAAAAGTAGATATGGACATGGGCATTATTTATGACCTTTTGGCTTTATTGAAAAGATACTGCTCTAAATGTGGAATTCCGGAATATAATGCTTGCAGGGTTCATTTTACTTAATTTTACTTGTCTTATAGCAGCAAGTCGAGTATTTAAGTCCAAAATCATTTATGATCACCCTCCTTTGTTGGCTGAATTCTAGAACTTCATCATATGATAAACTCCTGTGAAGTGGTTCTGGATCATTATGACTATTGACTGGTGAAATCCCAATATTTATTTAGCCCTTTCCATTTGTTTTGCTCTGATATTAGAGACTATGGGCGGCAGCAGAGATATGCACGCTTCTGTGGAAGAGTAGCAGTTCTTTCAGTCCTTGGTTTGCTTCTGTATCCATTTCTCTGGGCCTGGACTATAATTGGTACCTTGTGGTTCAGCAGTGCCAGGAACTGTGTATGTCTTGTTTTAACTCAAACCTCAATGCTGTTTTTGTAAGGTTTATAGCACATAATGCAAATATTTACCTACAGTTGCCTGAAGAGGGCCAGAAATGGGGCTTCCTCATATGGTTACTTTTTAGCTACTGTGGACTGCTTTGCATTGCTTGCATATCACTAGGGAAGGTTAGTGGTGCTCTGTTGTTTCCTCTTAGATGTTTACATCATCTGGTTCCACTATTAGAAGTTTTTTTATTCTACATGTTTTAATGTGCTTGTTTCCTAAACCCTGTCGGCTGCTTCCTTCTTTTAAATTATTATTCATCTTCAATGTCTGTTATTAAGGTATGTACCCATCTTAATTCTGTTTTACTCTTTTGTTGCAGTGGTTGACACGAAGGCAAGCACATTTACTACGTGCTCAGCAGGGTATTCCTGTATCTGAATATGGAGTAAGCTTTATCTATATAGTACATTACAATATATGTTGCATACTCTAGGAAACTCCATGTATGAGTCATACACTAGAAACTGGAACATTTTTAACGTAGTTATGAGTCATAACAACATGAAATGGAATTCTGAAGTTCTTGTTTTAATTTGGTGTTGGGTACCTCATCATTATTGAAATTTTTTGAACTTTACTCGTTCTGGAAATTGTGACTCATTCTAGGTCATGATTAATTGAATAATTGCATTTTAATGCATCTTAGTGCTAAGTGAATTCTTCTTTCTTTTATGGTGTTTTGTTTTATTAGTTATCTTTATAACCTGTTTTACTGCACCCATTATCCGCATCATTTTATAGATGTTTCATATAGCACATTTATTGGAGTATAGCTGTAATTATGTTCATAGGCTTAGCAATCTAATTGTATATTCATTTCAGTTTGATTGCCCCTACTTTATGACTATTAGATGGTAATGATTACTTTCTTTTTTTTTCCTTATTCTTTCTAGGTTCTGGTTGATATGATCCGAGTGCCTGATTGGGCATTTGAAGATGCAGGTCAGGAAACAAGGGGAATGGGCCAAGATGCTGGTGCATATCATCCTGGACTTTATCTAACTCCAGCGCAGGTAATTTTACTTTGTGTCAAACTCAAACATGGTGAACTTTATTATCTGTCGCTTGAATTTCCTCATAAAATAGTCTTACAATGCTATTTGTCGTTTATAGTCAATGTGCTGGTGATGATTATCCTGTGTCATATGTTTATGTATCTTATTTAATGTTGTCACTTTCACCACTAATAATTTGGGTCTTCTGGGTTTGGCAGAGAGAAGCAGTTGAAGCTTTAATTCAGGAACTTCCAAAGTTCAGGTTGAAGGCTGTTCCAACTGACTGCAGTGAATGCCCCATCTGCTTAGAAGAATTCCATGATGGGAATGAGGTGTACTTTTCAATAAAACTCTAAGTCTTGCCATAAGTTGTTTGCTATATAATATGCAGAAACCTGTTTTAAACCAATTATTTGAATGGCTGGTGAACCCTTTTTGTGCCATCTGACTATGTAGGGGTTAAAGCTTCAAAATTTTAGGTTCTGTCTATTTCAATTCTTGGAGCCATATACTTTTAAGAAAGTTGAGATGCAGTATGTGTACTGAAAATAAAGTTTTCAACTTGATTTGATGCAGGTTCGTGGCTTGCCTTGTGCTCACAATTTTCATGTTGAATGCATTGATGAGTGGCTTCGACTTAATGTGAAATGTCCACGGTGCCGCTGTTCAGTATTTCCAAATCTTGACCTTAGTGCGCTGTCCAATTTGCGTGCTGAGTCAGAAAGATCCTCTGCCAGTGTTGTGACAACAACCAGATATGTGAGAGGCCAACCTTCTAGTCAGAGTTACTTGTTGAGGTTACAGGATCTTCTCCGCCCTGTGCGTTCAGAAATTGCTGGGCCAGGTAATGACTTGGATAATGCTTTGGAACATGCTGAGAATGGTGGTGTACCAGTTATGGCCCGAGATGCATCATCTGGAAACCTAGCAGCTGCAGTTGAATGCACACCTGTCAGATTCTCCTCTGCACAGAATTAATCTGAATTCTTGCATTGTTTCTGAACTTCTGTTATATTTCTAATCCATACTAGAGAAATTTAAGGGTGAATATCCTTATCTGGCCTTCTATATAAAAAAGAGAAGTATTGGCCATTTTATTGAAGCCATGTAAAATGGTCTACTATTGTAACTAGAAATTTTCATGATTGATCCATGAAGAAATGGATCAGTTTCCTTTTACTGGGGGAGTAAAAAGAGTAAAAGAACGTGGAATATGAAGTTTTTTTTTTTTTACTTAACTAACATAGAATAGAGATGTAGATGTGTAGTTGCCTTTTTATTAATAAAATGTAAACAGAGTTGAAGTTTCTCAGAAATCAAATTGTATGTTGAACTTATGTTCATGGCTTCGCTACACCTTTTGACTTGTAATAAGTTTTTTTTTTTTGGTTCAGAGCTGCAAGTAGTTCTTTTTCTAATTTGAGTTTGAGGGGTTATAAAGTGTCTAAATGGAATTGGGGTTTTCGCCCATTCAACTAATGTGGTGTAAAAACTCCTCTTCGTCTTATTCAAGCATGTTCGGATAATGACTGCTAGGGATAACAATCAAAGGGCCATCATATTTGAGCACACATGGTTTTCCTGTGCTCCTATCCTTTTATTTCGTTTTTTTAATTATCCTTTTTCTTTTCTTTTTTTAAAATTATTCCTAACTTGTGTGGTAACCATTGTATTTGTACTTGTCTACTTGAAGAAAGTATATTTATTAATACTTTATTAGAAATAGAAGGAAAATCTAAGAAAGAATATGCATTTAAAAAAATAATCTTGATTCAAAACTCCCCTATTTCTACTTTTTTTTTCATCCTTTTTTGTTGTATTTTGAAACAAAAATCTAATAATAAAAAGTAAATCAAGTCAACCAACCCAAATAAATGAATAAATGAAATCGCATAAAAAGGAAGTTTTCTTTCCTGATTAGTTAGATTAGTATGCTGTCCCCATTATAAACATTATGCCTCAAATTTGGAAAAATTGATTTTGCATAGTGTATGATGTATATTTACTAATATTTTAATACATAATTTAATTTGTTAACTTATAAATAACTTAAATTTTAAATTAAAAAATTATTTATTTATCAAAATATAAATAAAAGTAATATTAACTTTTTAACAGAAACTTTTCCAATAAGCAGAAAGAAATATTACACTCACATAAAATTTAGCATTTATAATCCATTTTTCAATTTTCCGTACGAGATAACATGGCCTTTCCGTAAATGTAATGCCATATCCTCGCTAGAGAGCTGCCTCTATCCAGTTTCTTTCTGTTACAGCTTACAACAAACAATAATCCAATCCAGCTAGTCGCTCCCACGACAGCTTCCCAAGAAAATCGAATCCTTGCGAGAAAATTGAACGGTTGGAGAGAGATGGTGGTGGCGGCGAATACATGGGGAGTGAGACAAGCAACCACGACCCCCCAATTCAGACCCTTTTCTTGTTTCGATGTCTATCCGAAGAAATCAATCAGCGTCAGCTTCGTTCTTGGTTGGGGTTCTGCTGTTCAAAGCAGGCTATCGATCTTCTCTCGTAGGAACCGCAAGAATTCGGACTTGTTTTGCCGTTGTACCACCACCCCTCATAACGACAATAACAACAATAGCAACGACAACTGTGATGGCTCTTCTCTGGACTGGGATTGGAATCGATGGAGCCGTCATTTCTCTGAAATTGAACAGACCGAGAGCTTCGCCTCTGTTCTCAAGGTACCCTTTTTTGTTCCTCCTCGTGGTTCACTTTCCTACGCTTTGATTTCTTCGGTTTTCCTTTTCTTCCTTTTTTCTTGGGTTCTTGTGCGTTGCTTATTTTCTACTTTCCCTTTCATCCGTACAATTTTTTTTGTTGTGACTCCTCAGCTTAGCTTGACTGGTCAGTGGTCAATAACTTAAATAATTGTTAGATATCTTCTCTATTTCACTCAACTAAATACGCTTCCCGTTTCTCCAATTTCTGGGTTAAATAGCAATTATTATCCTTTTTGTGTGAAATAGACTACAATAGCAAACTTGGGGCCTGGGGCAGCATGTTATTTCAATTTCAAAGATGGTTGGTTTATGTGTAATTTTGTACTGAAATTACTTATTTTTCTATACTGTGCCTATCAGTTTCAACTTGAGGAGGCAATTGAAAAGGAAGACTTTCGAGAAGCAGCAAAGTTGAAAAGGGCTGTAACAGAAGCAACATCAAAAGATAGCGTTGCTGAAATCATGTCTCAGTTGAAGGTCAGTTCACTTCTCAAGACTTTCAACCATAATTATGGTAAGGCCAATAGTCTCATCATCTTTTCCCTTGATTGCAGAGTGCCATAGATGAAGAGCGTTACCATGATGCTTCAAAATTATGTAGACGCACTGGAAGCGGACTGGTACATTTCCTAGTTTCTACTTCTACTACCCCTGATTCAACGGCATTCCTCTTGGTTTTTTTCTTGTGAGCTATTCTGTAATTTTCCTGGAGGATATAACTTTTTCTTCTAACATAATTATCTCCGCTTGTGGACGGGCTGTAAGTTTTGTCAATAGGTGAAAGCAGGACAAATATTTGAAAATCCTAACAGTAAGAGATATTTGTTTTCTTTTCATAAAAAAGTAAACTGTAGACAATAGAGTGAAACTGAGAAGGGACTTGAACTCGAAATAATTGTTTCATACAGAAACATATCATTGGTGAAGTTTATATGATAGGAGGAAGTAAATTTTACCACTCTCCAAATTAAGAAGCTTGGAAAGGAACTGGTGCCATAGATTGAGCCATTGACGAAACTAGTCTAATTAGGAAAGCTATGCAGTTGTCTGGGAAGATACCAATGCCGATCTGCAAAGATGGCTTGTAAATAGTATACATGGTAATAGAATGGAGATTGCGAGTATTAATGATAGCATTAGTGGAAGCTCTACTATCAGCCATGTTTTTTTTGAATTATCCATTAACCATTGTGTGCAGGTAGGTTGGTGGGTTGGCTACTCCCAAGACTCAGATGACCCCTTTGGCAGAATAATACGTATCAGTCCCAGTATGGGTAGATTTGTTGGGAAGAGTTACAGTCCAAGGTATGATCTTTCTAGTTTCTATTTTGCCCTTTGTTAATTTGTGAGCACTGCTTACTTCTGTTCGCTGCAGACAGTTGGTCACAGCATCTCCTGGGACTCCAATATTTGAAATCTATGTGGTGAAAAGTGCTGATGACACATATCATATGCAGGTAATTTTGAAATCGTTTAACTAAATGATGCTTACTTATCAATAATTCAATATAAACGGAAAATAATCTCTTTAATGCAAAGGTATATTGATGAGCTATTTGATGATATTAAATAATATCAAACTGAAAGCAAAATCTTGTTTTTTAATTGGCTTGTGTTAACTGGAATTCTACTGTCTTTATATCTGCCTGCTTCTTTGTGCTTTCTTCAGTAATATGCATGCTATGCTTCTGATGTTATTGTTGACAGGTAGTGTACTTGCGACGAGCTAAAGGAAATTCAATGATTAACTCTCCATTTATACCTGCCGAAAGCCCATTCAAACCTGAAGTTGAGAATGTGTCTTCAGCTGAAGTGCAGGAACAAGGAGAGAAGGTTGAGAGAAATGATGAGAAAAGCAGTAGTGTGGAGGGAGCAACCGAGGAGGGCATTAAAAATGTCATAAATTTTCTCAAAGAAAAAATTCCAGGATTGAAAGTCAAGGTTATGAACATTAATGTTGAAGAGGAAGGGACTGAGGATAATGATCCTGTCAAGCAGTTGATGGAGGAAGATAGTAGTAAAACTAGCTCTGATGATGAGAATTCTGAAGAGGAGGTTAATAATCTGGATGATTCTGATGAAATCACTTTACAAGGAGATAGCGATGCCTTGGGTGATGAAAAGGATTTTGAAATGAAGGTTGTTCTTGGTGGGGTTGTAAACAATAGTGAAGAAACCCCTACCAAGGATGAATTTATGCGCCTTCCAGCTGAAATTAAAGATTTGGACAGAGATTCTTTTGTCTTGCATATACCAAAGAGAAATCTAGATTATGATACTAAACAACATAAAGTATCCAGTGTAGTGGCAGCTGTGGCAGCTCAAGGATTCTCAGAGCTTATGCCTTCTGACGTTGCTAAGGTATTCTGGAGTGCTGACAAAGTCTCCTCCAAGGTGAGATTGAAATGAGGCACAATGAACATTAAAAAGGCATACTATTAAAAAGTCTCCTCCAAGTTATATACTTCGTAAGAAATACCTGTTATGATGAAGATAATTACAATATTATGTTTTAGTAAGAATATGAAAATTTCAATGATGATACAAATTATAACCAATGTCTAGTCTGAATGATTCTTCATTACCCTGATAAAAGGCAGAACTTTTAAAACAATACAATGAACACATAGTTACGTTTTTGAATTCTATAAAAAAAAAAATAGTTACGTTTTTTAATAGTCTTGGCATGTGTACAAATAATCTTCTTTTCCACAAAAACTTACGAGGGTGTGTAGAAAAACCAGTCTTGTATATTCAATGCTATGCTTTTCTTGACAATGAGCTGAATAATATTTTACTCGAGTTAGGTTTCCAAAAGTGTGCGTGACATTGTCAAGCTTGCAATGAGCCAAGCACAGAAAAGGAGTAAATTATCTGAAAATACATCTTTCAGTCGGATTAACGTTGCAAAAGGGGATTTAGATCCTTTTGATGGTGAGATTATCTATACATTGATTTTTATTACGTTGTACTTATTTGCAAAATGGGCTAAGAATGGCTTAGAGAATGAAATCTGCTGGTTGGCATGTAGGACTCTATATTGGTGCATTTGGCCCTTATGGTACTGAAGTGGTGCAATTGAGGCGAAAATTTGGACACTGGAATGATGTGGACGAAGAGAACAAGCCCTCAGATATGCAGTTCTTTGAATATGTAGAGGCAGTGAAGTTGACTGGGGATCTTAATGTTCCTGCTGGCCAGGTTCATGCATTTTTGAATCTTGTCGTATTATATGCTTATATAATGTTTAAAAATTATCAAGACAATTAAAATTTTCTATATTTGGTATTTAGGTGACTTTTCGTGCTAAAATAGGAAGAGGTAATCGCAACACCAGCCGTGGGATGTTTCCAGATGAATTAGGAGTGGTAATTACACTTCCCCTGTGGGTTTTTAATTTTGAGTAAACATAATATTGGCCACTTTGGATTTTTATGGACATATGCAACTGATTTTGAGTACTGCACTCGTTCATGAACAGGTGGCAAGTTATAAAGGCCAAGGTAGAATAGCTGATTTTGGTTTTAAAAATCCAAAATGGGTTGATGGAGAATTGCTCCAACTTAATAGTAAGGTAAATGTATGGTCGCATTTCTTTAATGTCAATTTACAAGAATGACTATCATCCCCTCCTCTCTACCAAAACTGTCATCTGATGTTCTTCTGAAACATCTTCCCTTTCCCGTTACCATATTCAGGGCATTGGACCATACATGAAAGGTGCAGATCTCGGTTTCCTGTATGTTGTGCCGGAGCAAAGTTTTCTTGTGATATTCAAACGATTGAAACTCCCGGAGTGAGTCTAAATACCCTATAATCGAGTCTTAATTTCTCTCTTTAACGATATGGCGTGGGATTGCAGCTACTCACTGACACTTTCCAAGAGAGTACCATCCAGAATCTTTGTGAGAGACTGAGTTTTACCCAACTCCCAACATGTAGGCGATTGTAACTTCTGCTAGCCCTCTCTTCCCTTTGATAATATAAAAATTCTTTTGTTCTTTTTTCCTATTCTCTATAAAATCATCATGTGTATATCAATTTTGCTGATGGACAGGACAACATAATATGATAGGAATTCTGCTAGGAACTGTAAGGGATCTTGATCATTATAAGACTCCTTTTTCCTATTGCTCTTTGCATGAATGGAAGACTTTTCCTGTGACATTTATTCTATAGCCAAAAAGAAAAAGTGATATGCCTCTTGTGGACTCTTCTAGAAGAATAAACATTACATTGCCGAGGTATTGTGAGGTGAAAGTGAGCATAGATTAATAAGGTGGGGAGAAAGATGCTTTTCTTGTTTAATGTAGGTAGATTCCTGTATAAACCTATTATACTATAGGTGGGATTTATGATTTAAAGCATAAAAAGTTGTTTGTGTGAGAAGTAGAGCAAGAGCATAAGCCTCCATTGCTAAATGCTATTTGAAGAGTGCAGGAGCAGGAGGAACCTTTCCAGTGGACGCTTGGATAAAAAGAGGAGAGGAATTTTTGCCTTTATTCACTAAAGATAAGTTATAACATAACCCACTCTCAAAGAAATCTTAAAGCTTTTTTCCATTGAAAGCTTGCTGAGATTTTTACTGGACCCACTTGGATTTCTTGCATTTATCTTATACGTAATCTTGTCTAATCCTAGCCGTCCATTATTGTTAACTCTGCACTGCCATGTTTCTTATTCTGATTGACGGAATTAAATTAATTTTAACATATGATAAGATAGAAAAACTTGAATCTTTAAATAAATGTGTTGTGGGAGCTTTGACATTTGACCTATTTGGATGTCCTTTTCTTTCTCTATATTAGCTGCATAATCCAACCTGTCTCAATCACCAACCACGTTATTTTTCATATCGAACTCTTAAACTTACTTAACTGCTTTTACTTCTATATTATTTATACCGCAATAAAATGAGGACAAGAATGTGGGTAATTAAAGAATTACAAGTGTACCTTGTAAATCAATCAACAAATACAATAAGCCTGTCTTTGAAAATTTTCCTAAAACTCTTACACCCATGTGTGACATTTTATTTCTATATTCATTATTTTCTTATACAACTTGTGTGCCTAAAAATTTCTCATGAACTTTATCGTTTCTTTGTTTTATTTTCAAAAAAATTGTTTCATGGATATGAACTTTAATCAAGTCATTCACATTTTTCTGTCTAACATAATTTCTCAGCCGCGTTGTCAAAGTAAAATAATCTTTTTGCCCAAAAAAAATTTTGCGAATTTTTTTAATTCATATCAATTTAAGTGAGAAAGTTAAATTATGTATATATATTAAGAATTATATAAGTAGGAATATTCAGTAAAAATTACTTGTTTAAAAAAAAGTTACTTATTTTGCATATAAAATCCAGTAAGATTATTTTTTTTTCGGTTGAAAGAAAAATGCTTTGCTTGAGACTGAGAGGTAGCCAAGCGCAAGTACGAGTGAAGCCACAGAATCTGAATGAATTCAATAAATTGGAGTTAGAATCTGGTACGGGGATTAAGTATTTCCCTGTTTGTACCCCACGAATAAAACCATGGCACGTGTCACAGCATCTGCGGGGTCCCACAATTGTCCCATTGTGGCAAGTGTTGATTTGGTAGCGTTATGAAAAGCTCTAGTATTTGCAAAGACTTAAGTGGTCCCTATGTTGAGGGTGATGGAAGAATAGAATCAACATGGAATGGTCCTACTCCCACACTAAAAGAAATGAAGTTACTACTTTTTCTTTTTCTCGCCATCCAAATACTCTTTTTCTCTTCTTTTTTGTTTTTCTTCCGTAAGCCCCAATTTCCTCCCTCCTCCTTTTAAAATCCACGAACGTTAAGCAATTTAACCCAAACGTAGTTCTACAATCATACTGCTTCAGCCATGAAAAAGCAATCCTCCAGAAACTCTGAGTCCTCCGCTCACAGAGACTTGCCTAACTCTCCGCTTCGCTTTCTCTCCCCTATGCGATCCGAACAGGGCGACCCGCCTGAATCTCCTCCCTATGCTTCACCGGAGAACTCGCCGGACCGCCAGACGGACTACTCCAAAGCTATTGTCGCCGTCGACAAATTCACTCAATGCTCTCCCGTCGGATCTCCCTTGCCTCCATCAGACCACGATAAGGCAACGGAGAACGTGCCCCCGTCCTCAGTGGTGGTGTTTAATCGGTCCGTGAAGGAGGAGCATCCGCCTTCCGTGACTAAGGTAGGCCCCGCAAGCAGCGTAGGCCGCGTTGGAGATGGTGGTCGGGGGAGATCGAGGGCCACAGCATCGTCTCAGGCGCGGTCCAAGAGGGAGGACATGATTAGAAAGGCGGCGCTAGGGTTTAGGTTGAGTGAGGTGTTGCTATGCCTGATTTCGTTTTCGGTTATGGCTGCTGATAAAACCCAAGGTTGGAGTGGCGACTCCTTCGATCGCTACAAGGAATACAGGTATTCTATCTCTATTTTTGGAGTTTCAATCGCTTTGAATATCAATTTTCATTTTGGAAAAGAGAGTCAAAAGTCCACGTGCGTTTTGCCTTTGCTTGACTTATATTATAGTTCAAAGTTGAAACACAGAAGAAGTTTCCATGATCTCTTCGATAACATTAACATCTCTAAATACATCGAATTGTCAATCTTTGACCTGTTTCTCCTTTCTTGTCCTGTTTATTCCTGATTTCCCCTGAAGTTCGTTTATTGGAGGTATTACATCTTGTTGTCACATAAATGAGGTATCCATAAAAATGTGTTTCTGAATTTGGTCAGCCACTATAAATATGAATTTATATTTGTTAAATAAATTTCCTACTATTTTTCTCCCCTTTCCGTATATTCTTCTTTGTCAATCAATTTAATGAAATGACTGTTAGTAGATACTATAGTTAATTAGTTATCGTAAAAGATGCACTGATTCTAACTTAATGTCCAAGCAATCAAAAAATTATTTTTATTCTACCTTGCCTTTTTAAATTTGAATAGATCTTAATTCCTCGTTCTTTTCTGTCCTTTTTTCTATTTAATTCTGAATAAAACTTTTCTTCACATTTGGTTAGCATCTATTGGTAGTATACTAGTATTTGGCTATCTAGAGATTTACAAAGCAAAGTGTTAGTCTTATTCTGCTTCTCACCTTCTCAGGAACTCCTGAAAGTAAGCTTTTAAGGTATAGATGTCTTAGACGTCTTCACGAATGCTAGAAGACAATATTCACCAAAATGTTGATTAAACTAATAGCAGTGAGAGTCTGTGATGCATGCTTGTTTAAATTAAGAAATACCTTCCATTATTATTTATGTTAGTGCTGTGCTGTGTTGATTGCCATAAATTTCCTGAAATCAGATTAATATAATGTGATATTGTACTTTGTCCTTGTTGAATCAATGTTTGAAGTTAGTGGACACTTCTAAAAACCACGTTGATATTGATGATAGCAATTGCACTAGGAAGAGCAGCTTTATCGTAATTCCCCAAATCATAGTCCCTGCTGCTTTGTATTGAATTCTAGCTTACTCCGTCAAAATCAAACATTCAGTTTATTTTCATATTTCCCTCTCCCTCGCTCTCTCTCTCCTGGTGGAATTTTAATGATGGTAAATCTCATTGATGTCGCAGGTATTGTTTATCTGTGAATGTCATTGCATTTGTGTACTCGGGATTTCAAGCATGTGATCTGGCCTATCAATTAGTGACTGGGAAAAACATGATTAGTCATCACCTCCGCTATCAATTTGACTTTTTCATGGATCAGGCAAGAGGACTCAACATCTAATCATAAATTTTAGTTTAATTCTCTCAAACGGTGGACATAATCTTGACTGAGGCCATTGAAGACAGTGCTGTTGGCTTTAAAACCTTTTAGATTCGATTGTACCTTCAGAAGACTTCTGATACAATGAGAATGCTACTGTTACTGGTTAAACTTCATATCAGTGTTTATTTTGTTGGGGCAGTTTTCTAATGTCTGATATGTATTTCTGTGAACATTATGAGCAAGAACAAGGTCTTTATTTGTTGGAAAATTAACTTTTTTGTTTTTTTTTTGTTTTTGACAGATTCTTGCATATCTTCTGATATCAGCATCATCATCGGCAGCCACCCGGGTTGATGATTGGCAATCAAACTGGGGAAAAGACAAGTTCACAGAGATGGCCAGTGCTTCAGTTGGAATGGCATTCTTGGCTTTCATTGCCTTTGCCTTCAGCTCACTCATCTCCGGCTACAACCTCTGTACCCGCAGCTCCATATGAGCTTCATCCTTCATATTTCTTGTCTATATCTACTCTCTGCAATTTTCTTCCCCTATTTATGCTGTGAGGGAATGGATCATTGAAGATGCCAAATTGCCAATGATTTTTTTACTGTACATACAGAGCGACAGACATATACGAAGTTGCAGGAAATTGTTGTCTTACAAGTTACAACTGGAAGGTGGACAAGGAGAGTTTCCCTGTTTGGTTCGCATTACATTACAATCTTAATCTTATTGACATTGTAATGTTATTTTTCACAAATACCTAGTTACAAATTACAGGTTATCCTCCAATAACTATATATCAAGAAAGGGGTTCATCTTTCCATCCAATTGTTAAAATCTATATTTAAATACTAAAATCTTCCGAATTTTACGACTTACACCTTTAAATCTTGTTGTGCAAAATCACTATATAATCAGTGAAATAGGTAAAATCGGGTAAAATTATATAAAAATCTCGATTTTACTTGGCGATTTCACAATTTCATCACAATTTAAAAAATATACTCGTTTGAAGTTTTTTTCATGTTTGTGTGGATATCAATAACTAGACCCAACTCAAAAAATCTTTTCGTATTAATGTTGTTGATAATCTTATTATTAATATGAATAATGTTCGAGTTCATAATACTTCAAATGATATTTGTTGGTTCATCAAGTGGACCGATTTTAGTCAAATATTTTTATAACAAAATTTAGAGGAAGTTCATCTTAGGTTTGACGTGTTTCATATATAAGATGACAAAAATGAGGCGTTTTTAAAAAAATAATTTGAAGAGAGTTTTTTGGAGTTTGATATTTTTTTAGATAGTTTATGATAAAATTGCCGTTCCACTTTCTAATCAAAATATGGATAAATGATTATTTTGGTCTCTTACCATTTTATTTTGTTTCTATAACTAAATAAAAGCATTTTACTCTAACATTGTCAAAGTAAAATGCAAACGTGGCTCCCACATGGCTAATGTCTAATAATTATTTGCCGTATCAGCATGAACCAGAGTGAACTGTGTTGTTAAATTTCCCAAATAAGAAACAATATCTTCTCTTAAATGCTTTAGTCAGATTCTGCTTCACACTTTGTTTGAACTTTGCCGGCATATATAGCTGAAATCTTTCCTCGACAGAACAAAATAGGATTAGATTGCAAATTGAATCCAGATATTGTAGAGTTAAGAGATGAAGTAAACTTGTTTTAGATTGAAGAGGTGGGCCTGCTTAGATCAAAACAGATAGCTTGCAAACTCAATCAATCAAGGTGCCTTGCCCTTGTCTCGTCAAAGATAGAAGAGATTGGTGGGTAAAAATTAAATTATGTGTTTCTTGACTAACAAAACCATTTCCTGTATCAAAAGGTATTAAAATTTAAAAGCACAAACAGAACCTTGATTTTTAGGTAGGTAGTTGTCATTTATTCCACATATCTGCACTGCATCCTTAGATTTAAAAGTTCGTCCACATTGATGTGTGACTTCTGTGATTTGGTAGTGCATTAAACATTTCATGGAAGAGAGGTGCAGAATCAAACGGATAGAGTTTGAGGGGAAGGGAAAAAAAATAAACACCCTGAAATTGCTATAATTTGGGGACAAAGATTCAAAATTTGTAGTGACTTGGTGAGTTTTGGAAAATTGGATCCGATGCAATTCTCTACAGTTGGATCCCTATCCTTTTGTGTAGTTGGGTTCGTGACGAACTGACGATTAACCTTTAGTATATATGTTAAAAAAGTGTCCTTTTTTTTAAAATGTAATTGCATAAACTGAAGCGGACGGTTTCTCTCTGTCGGCCTCTGAACCATTCTGCAATCTGCATATCCAATTTTGACGGTTTCTCACCATTTCTCTCTTTCGTGGTCTCCATTGTTTTTTCTATTGCAAGGGGGATTGACAACCCCTTCCTACTTTTAATTAATTTGATTGTGTTGTTTCTAGTTTATGAAATAATTAAATAGATCTTTTTTCCCTCCAATTATTGTGGTGTTCTTCTTCCAGATTTGTTTTCAGTTATTGTGTTTTAGTCTCTTAACGATTTAAATCTAATAATTAGAGTTTGTTTGTTGTTATATTGTGTGTATCTTTTTTTATAAAGTTTTTTTGACAAACAAGTACTTATAGATCCAAGATTTATGATATCTAAAGTCAAAATGGGTGGATCTTATATGTCAAAAAACTTTCACTCTTTTATTATGTTGTTAGAAGAACTTAATTAACCTACGACACTTTCAATTGTGAAGATCACTTCAAGCTTCATATGCTGAAGGTATATAAGTAATCACTTATTCACTTTGTTGGCAACAACAAGAACGGTGATGTTTTTCATCTTACATTTATCCTACAAATGAGACTATATGTGTTTTTATTTTTCTTCTTTAGTTCAACTGTTCAACAGTGTTTATATTTTTATCTTTAGTATTATTATAATGAAATTACTTAATCTATTATAAGTGTTATTGGGCTATTGTATAATTAATAATATATGTTTATTTAAAAAAATAAAGTGCCTTTTTTAAGGATTTTTTTAATTTTACTTAAAAATTAACCATGAATATAATCGTGATTAACTACACACCAAATACCAAATAGAACAAATCCAACTATAGAAGATCCATTTTGGAAGTTAAACCTACATGGCAGCCACATCTTACAAATAAATTAATTGCATGAGTGGAGATGAAATAACAAAATAACAAATTTGTTGGTTGAAGTAAGTGATGAGTGATCCCACAAGTATAACAGGAAGACAAAGTTTCAATTACAGTGAGAATTTGTTATAACTTTTTTTTTTAATACAATAAATTCAGTTAAATTTATATTAAATTTTTATATATATTAATAAAATCAATTAAATACTTTTAATGTTCTAGAATAAACATATGCCATGCAAATTATTAATTTTATATATAATATTATATTGTATCAAATTTTTAATGGAAAAGTGAGATGTGAAGAATGAATGAAAGAAAAAAATGTGGTAGAGGGATGGTGTCTCAATCAAACAAACACAGAGTGGTGTAGTGTGTTGTGTATTGGTATTGATCTTTGCTGGAAGCTTGTGAGGTGTTTGGGCTTCTCCTGACAATCCCATTGCTTCTAATAACTACTTTTCTTTCATCTCTCACTAACTATACAAAACACCAAACCCACAATATATGCTTTCTTATGTCTATTGTCTCTCACTATCTCATCCTCATCCATCACTCTCACCCCTAAAATTATTAGAGACTGGATGTTCTCTAGTTAAGTCTTAATAGTAGAGTTTGGAAAGAGATCAAGAAAAAAAAAAAAATAGGAGGAGAAAATTATAAAAAAAAAAGAGGAATTTTTTTAAGGTGGGACTCTAATATTTTTTTCTTTCTAGTTCACTCTTAACTTCATGACTAATTCTACCATTAACTACAGATGATCCACTTTCAAATTGTTATCCTTTCCTTTCTTTTAAGGTTGTCTTTGATTCTTTGAGAGGTAATTTATTGTTTTGAACATGATAACATATCAATAAAAAATATTTGATTGGCTGAAAGAAAATTTATTGTGTCTTGAACTTGATAATAAGCCAACAAAAATAATTTTATATACTTTTCATTGATTAAAAAAATCCTTAATCATGTCTTAAGGAATTTATTGTTCTAAACATGGTAAAATATCAATAGAAATTATTTGATTGGTTGAAAGAAAATTTATTGTTTTAAATTTAACAATAAGCCAGCGAAAAAATTTTATAAATTTTCTTGTTATATATATATATATATATATGTGTGTGTGTGTGTGTGTGAAAGAGTAATATGTATCCAAGATTATTCAAAGTGAAATTGTGAAGAGAAGTAAATAAAAACTTTGAATGTTGGTCCGTGAAGGCATGAAATGAATCACAATCACAAAGGGCTTCACGTGGTAGCCTAGGCAGAGAGAGAGGGTCATGTAAATAATTAATATATAAATTTGGACTAAGTGACAAATATTGTTTGGAGCCATTGTTTTTCTCTGAACCCAACCACCGTCAACTCCTTTTTTATCTTTTTCTGCCTTCTTTTCTGTTTTATATCTTTTTAGTTCAGCCCACAGGGTATTAGGTAGTAGGTACCCTTCCATTTTACCGTACAAGCATCTACCTTTTTTCAACCAAAAAAAAAAAATCATCAACATTTAACTTATTATGCTAGATTGTTCGTTAAAGACCAATAATTTAAAAACCAACAAATTCATTTTTTTTATAATTTTTGTAAAAACTAAAAGATATGTTATCATATTTTAATTTAAAAATTATATTATAAATAAAAGTATCTTTTGGAAACTGAAAAATTATTTTTCAGAACGAAGTTATTAATGCAATATGATAATAATTAAATTATTTTAATTGTTTTTTACCAATTTTATAAATAAAAATTTTTAAAAATTAAAATATATCATTTTTCCTTTTTGCAAAATTAATAATTTTTTTTGGGGAAAATTAAATTTAAACTCACAACTTTTTAGTTAATTATTCAGTAGACATTAGACAAAAAACCTCAATCTAAATCTAAAGTCTAAACAGTTTAGTGTCTAGGAAGTAGGAAGAAGCCAAACATTGGTTAGGGAGTTATTGGAGTACGGCGACTAGATCTCCTCTGTACAACTAACCCCAGCTTAGTTAATAACAATTGGATTTTAGCCAATAGAATCTCGACACATGCCATTTCATCTAATATTATGACGTCTTAGTGCATGTGCATGTATCTTAAAGGAATTTCAAGAAATCTTTTAGAAATGATTAGGCATCACCATATAATTATAATAATTATTAGTTAATAAAATATCATTATACCCTTAACATGTGATGAAAATAATCAATGATTCTGTATCATATAAGGATATAAATATCTTTTTACACATTTAACTTTCAATTCTTTATTTTTTTCTTCCACCAAACAATATTATTTTTATTTCCTAACATACTAAACATACTTTTTATCTTCCACTTCAACTTCAATTTTTACTTCTATTTTCACTTTCCACAAAAACATTTCCTACCAAACACCACCTTAAAGTTAGGATTTGATAGGGAGTTAATTACCAAGTGAAGCACTCCATTTGTGATTATTGGCTAGTTAAATTTGTCCTTAGTAGTAAGGAAAATAATGACATAATATACTTCAAAATTGGTATCATTACCAAAATATCTTCCAACAGATACCATCATAAAGTAAGAATACTATCATTTTAGACTGGATATAATTTCCACTGTTCTCAATACTACTTGAGTATGAAATATAAATATAAACTGAATAGTTGTATGAAAAAAAGAGTGTATCTCTTCTACTTCTTAATTAGGTCATTATAAGTTGTAATTAACCCAATAAATCAATGAAATATTAATTCCATTGTATTTAGGCGCATATTTCCCTTGCTTCAAATATTAAATTTTAAACAGTAAAAAAATATAATATTTTGAATTATAGGTACAATTTATAAACGTGATGTGTTTTTATATAAGATTTAATTTATCATTCTAATTAGTTTAACAATCAAATGAGTACTTATCGATGTTTTTTATAATTATTTTGTTACTCATCTTACTTAATAATCATTAATTTATTTAAAAAAAATGAGGAAACATGGAGTGGACACGTGGTGGTTGAACGAAGGAATAGGATGTTATGGGGCTCGTATTACAAATGACAGTTGCACTTGCATGGAGTCAGAGTGAGTGATGCATTAAGTTAGTGCCATTTATTTGTGTATTCATTTAAATTTAGATGGAGTGAAGTGTAAACTAGATTATTAAATGAAAAAAATAAAGATTTTTATCTATGTTATAATAATTTTATTCAACAACTCAAACTATATAATTTATGTATATTTTATGGAATTTGTATCTTAATAAATTTGGATGGGTATCCATCTATTATATATGCGTGTGAATCAGAATTGTTGCAGAAACAATAATAATAAAGGGTGATAGATAATTAATAAAAGGGAGTCACAAATAGGGAGTGTTACTTAAAATAATAGAGAGAGAAAGAGTAAGTAAAGACCGTATACGGAAGAGGACCATACGGCTTGTCCGACACAACCACGGATACCAACACTGTGGGCCCCACACCCCTCCCCTCTCTACTTCTTGGGACGCACCCAACCAACACCCTCTTAACTCTTAACTAAGCATCTTTCACATTCTCTCTTCCCCTTTCTGACCAAACTACCCCCACTCCTCTTCCTTTTATTACTCCCTCTCTAAATAATTATTTCTTTCTCATTTTACTCCAAAACTTTCATTCCTATCAATTACATCCTTCAACTTATAATCTGTATATAATTTTATTATTCATTCTAACTCTCTCTAAATCACTAACACTAGATACAATCATGTAAATCTAACTGTCTATGTAATTTTAAATATTTATTTTACCTTTAATATTAGGTCATATGTATTTTTTTGACACATCTAATTAATATGAAGAATAAAATTATTTATAAATTAAAAATTTTAAAACAAAAAAAAATTAGGGATCACATTGATAGAAATCTTATACTTTAGGGATAAAATATATTTTTGGCAAAATAAATTTTGGAATTAACAGAAACTTAAAAATTAAAAAGAAAAAGGGGAAAGAGCATCAATTATTAAGGAGGAAAGAAGCAAAGCAACACATGATTTTGTAGGGGGAGGGGGGGATGGCATTTTGGAGAATAAGGAAGAAAAAGGGGGTGAAAAAGGGAAGAGAAAATGAAGGAGGGGGTGGGAGTCATAATCAGAGAGACCCGGGTTGTCTCCTCAGAAGCGGATCTTCACACGTTGGGAACGTAGAGCAGTGTTAATGGATATGGCCAGCAACCATGAGCCTACAGTCTACACCCAACACTCAAACACACACACACCCCTTTCCTTCTCTTCTCTTCTCTTCTTCCCACTTTCACTTCTCTCTCCCTCTCTCTTAACCACAACTTCAAAATCATGTCCTTCCTTATTTATATACTCTCACACACACCCTCTCCTCCCTCTTCCTTTCCTTTCTCTTCTTTTCATCTTTAATTTCTAGATTCACCATTTAATGATAAAAGGGGACCAGTTTTCTCCTCTCTTTCTCCCCCCCCCCCCCCCCCTACACTCTCTCTTCCCGTTTTAGGTGGCAGTAAGTAAGCAAGTGACCCCAAAACAAACAAAATTCTGTTTTTCTTCTTCTCTGTATATATAATGGTAAAGATCACTTTTTTTCCACTGCTTTCAACAATAAAGAAATACTCATAATGTAGTTAGCAAGGGGAGTATTTAGTCTTTGTGGATCTACATTGGGTTGGTGGATGTTTTTGATAAGGAAAGAGGAAGAGAGGAGTGTATGTGTGTGTGTGTGATCCATGAAGAACTTCTACGGCGGGTTCAAGCAAATCTCGAGCAGCAGGAGGTCAGGGAGGAGGCTTTCGCTTGGGGAATACAAGCGAGCAGTGTCATGGTCCAAGTACTTGATCTCTTCAGGTGCTGCCATCAAAGGAGAAGGAGAAGAGGAATGGAGTGCTGACATGTCTCAGCTTTTCATTGGCTCCAAGTTTGCTTCTGGTAGGCATAGCAGGATCTACAGAGGCATCTACAAGCAGAGGGATGTCGCCATCAAGCTCATCAGCCAGCCTGAGGAAGAGGAAGACTTGGCTGTCTCCCTTGAGAAGCAATTCACTTCTGAGGTTGCTCTCCTCTTTCGCTTGCATCATCCTAATATCATCACTGTAAGCTCGATCTTCCCCCCCTTTCTCATGCTACAAATTTGATGGATGTGTGTTTTACATGATAAATTTTGTAATTTTAATAATGAATGTGGTATTCTGGTACATTATGAAGCATTTTGTGACTTGTGCAGTTTGTTGCTGCTTGCAAGAAACCTCCAGTGTTTTGTATAATTACAGAATACATGGGAGGGGGATCATTGAGGAACTACCTGCGACAGCAACAACCAAATACAGTCCCACACAAACTTGTTCTGAAACTGGCACTAGACATTGCACGTGGGATGCAGTATCTTCATTCAGAGGGGATACTTCATAGGGATCTCAAGTCAGAGAATCTATTGCTGGGGGAAGACATGTGTGTGAAAGTAGCAGATTTTGGAATCTCATGCTTGGAATCTCAGATTGGAAGTGCCAAAGGATTCACCGGAACATACCGGTGGATGGCGCCTGAGATGATCAAAGAAAAGCATCACACCAAGAAAGTAGATGTCTATAGTTTTGCCATAGTCCTATGGGAGCTCTTAACAGGACTCACTCCATTTGAAAACATGACACCAGAACAGGCAGCATATGCAGTTTCCCATAAGGTACTACTACATTACAATTTCCTTAAAACCTATGTCACCTAATACTTAACAAAGGTGGGTGCTCTTGTCTTGCTGCTGCAAACTGTTGGTAGTATTATTTAACAGTTTCTTGATTTAATCATCAAATTAGTGAATCTAAGCATATATTGATTCAACTTTACAAAATTCATGGATCTGCCTTGCATAATTACTGGTACCGTTGCTTTCATTTTTGAATACAAAAATTGCTAATCCACTTCTCTAGTTGCAGGTAGATTAAATAACAATGTTATCTTGAATGTTTGGTTAGGAGATATCAATTCACTTGTGTAAACTAAAACTGAGAAGAAATTCCAAGTAGAAAAGAACTTGTACATAATTTTATGTATTTTTACATGTAAAAAAAGGAGGGTGAGCTTGGAACAATAGTAAATTGATGTAATATGATTTGAAGATTACATGTTCAAATCTTAGGAACAGTCTCTCTCCATGCAGGAGTAAGGTTGCGTATATCTGACTCTCCTGAGACCCTATAGCCTCGTGCACTGGGCTGCTTGTTTGTAAAAAAAGAAATCTAGGCATAAGCATCTTTGTAAAATCAGGAAAGAATTTTTCACCCTTTTGTTTTATCTGTCCATGAACTACCAAGGCCAACATTATAAAATACTACTGTGAAAACCAAGACAAGCTCTAAAGTTGACCGGGTCTAGTCTATCTATTCAGTCATAATTTATCACATATACACAGTGAGATATGCTTTTGGATGGGTCTGTGACATGCTTAGTTAAATGTCTATTCATAAAACAATTATATACAGAGTGATGTAGCTACGTGTTTTGAGGGATGCAAACACCAAAGAAATATCATTATCTTCATGTCTGCATGTTCATTTAACTTCTCTACCATGATTGCATCTGAGTAGGTCCTTTGAATGTTAATGTGGCTGTTTTAATTTTTTTTCTCAAATTGTGAGGGTGATGTGGGAGACATTCATTCACTCTTTATGACCTTTACAGAGCATTGTGAATAGTGAATTATTATGAATACCCTTTTATTATAGCTTAGCTTTGTCCAACAATAATTCAAAGGGTAGAGTAGACTAGAGTAGAGACCTTTCTTTTATATCCTATCATGTTCAAATCTTGATGTAACTTGAAAATTAAATACGAGTTGGCGTGTTATTAGAGAACCTGATAACAAAGAAATATTTTTGTGTGTGTAGAATGCGAGGCCGACATTGCCATCGGAATGTCCAAGGGCTTTTAGTGGTCTCATAAACAGATGCTGGTCAAGCAATCCAGAGAAAAGGCCACATTTTGATGAGATAGTTTGGATATTGGAGAGCTATAATGAATCCATTGAAGAGGATCCAGAGTTTTTGTCAACTTATAGGCCTCCTTCTTCTAATGTTATTCTCAGATGCTTACCACAATGTGTAACTGGCAATACATGTTCTTGCAAGGCTTAATTAATTATTAGGATCATGCGCTTTCAGGAATTGTATTATACCTAATCCCATGAACAAAATATATGTTCAACTATAATTAATTACTACAATCTTACATTAATCTTCTTTTCTCGTTTTAATTGCTCTAAGAAAAGTAGGAAAGGTGACGATGTCGTCGTCAATTGCTGATTGCTATAGATTATCTTCTAAGTTTTAAATGCGCGAGTTTTACATTTCTTTTCGTTCATTTAAAAAAACAGAAGTTAAAATTTCATACTTTCACCTTTTGAATTATTTACAAAAGGAAAAAAAATTGTTATATCTTTTATTATGTGGCAAACTCTTCTTTTTAATTATTATTTTTCTCTCAAAACTTAAACTGGCCGTACTTTTGCCATAGCCCATATGGTTTGTATTCTATTTTAATAGGCAAAAGTATTTTTTATGCCTATAAATTTTAGCATGTTAATTAGATAAATATAATTAGTTAATATTATCAATTTCATGTCAATAGTTTTGTCTACGGTTGAGTTTATACATCTTTATAATTTATTAATATAATTAAAATTATCCACAAGCAAAATGTTTCTGTTAATAGTAACACGATTCTAAATTGATTGTGCAACCTTAATTTTGAAAAGAAAAATGACATTGTGTATGATTTCTTTAACTTTATAAACCTTAAAAAAGTTTTTTTTTATGGCACTGTCCATCTCTTTTGATTGCAATGATACAAAGTGATAAGGTGCCATAAGTAATGGCTTCTCAATCGTTGATGTCAACTAACAGAAGAAGACTTCTCTGCGATTGTGAAGATACATAATTGATTTAATTACTTCTAACACTCTACAAAATCCAAGCCCACTATTTTGGGATGCAAAAATTATCTCATATGTATAGTCTATAAAATTAAAAAAAAAAAACCTAATGTAAATTGTCGATTCCTATGTCTTTTTAATTACTTGAACATAGCAAGGAATTGTGTAGTCTCGTGTGTTTTTGGTTGATTGGTGTTTTGTAATGGTGACGGGGGTTTGGTCTCTCATGTGTTATATTGTTAGAATCATTTGTGTAATGAATTGTATTCCCATTAACACATACATATTTTTTTTAACGTAAATTAAAAGTTATGGACAGAAACTATAAATTAAAGATATATCTATATTTATATAGCTGTGGACCCTTCCTGGTCTCCCAAAATAAATATTTACTAATTTATTAAATACAAAAAAAAATGATGGGAGGATGTGGGAGTGGGAGTGGGAGTGGCAGGGAGGGAGAGAGAAAGTAAACATAGTGGATAATTAGTGTTGAAACAAATAACTTTCCATAATTCAGTTTATTATTTTAAAATATAATAATAATTATTTTAGTTTACAAATTTAAAAATTATCAAATATTTAATATTTTATCATTTTAAAATATAATAATAATTTTATATTATATTTTTAAAAAAATAAATTACATGCACGATACGTGCATGCGAAGCCTCTAGTAAATTTTATTGTAGACAAAAACATTGGCAACAAAACAGATAGTAGACAAAATTATTTGGGCAAAATCAACACTAATGGTTATCAAATGGACAAACACGTTTGCACTTGTAGTTAACTATTCAAATAGAGTTAGGGTAAAGTGTAATATTGCTAACAAATTAAAAGATTAGGGTCACAATTAATAGTAAACAAAGTTTAGACGTATAATTGACAAAAACCTTACCGTTTAAGGGCATAAAAAATACTTTTGTCTTATTTTATATATTTTTAATAGGAACAAATTTTAAGTGAATATATTGTGACATGTCATATGTATATTAACTAATAATATTCAACTATTTATTTTTATTTTATTTATTATATGAATAACTCCGCCTATGCTTGTACAGTCGGTCCCAAGCCCGGATAAAGGAGGAGGGTTGTGTTAGGTAGTCGACAGCTAACGTAAAACTTTGTCGAATCTTCATGAATATGGATCAATGACGTAAACATGTTGTTATTATATGAATATTCTAGTTTGAAAAGTGAAGAAATTGAAAAATATTATTGATGAATGTAGGTGTAATATATATACCTAAAAATTTTTATTTGTAGTTTATTTTTCTTTAAAAAAAACACTTTCACTTGTGATTTTTTTTTTATTGGTTTCGTGTATGATTATTAAATAGCAAAACTTAAAAAAACAATTAATCATCATTAGTGAATAAAGCGAAAATTCAACGTAAGTGACAGTTTGGCCGAGTGGTCTAAGGCGCCAGATTTAGGCTCTGGTCCGAAAGGGCGTGGGTTCAAATCCCACAGCTGTCATTTTTTGTTATGAACCATTATTTTTATGGCACAATGTCATTAATATATTTTATCAAAATCAGTAGCTGGTTAATATATATATATTTTTAACTATGGTAAGAGATAAACAAGTTATTTTAACAAAATGATTTAATAAATGCTTTTATCAATGTTATCATATTTTTAATATTTTTTTTTCAAAAGAAGTGTTTTTTTACTTCTAACTTATTAAAAACGATATGTGTCTAAGAGAATAAGTTTAATAATAAGGATTAATTAAAACTAAGAGTATTTTTATCTTTAAAAAATATGTTTTCTTTTCTTTTTGAATTTGCAAAGAGAAATATTAATTTAATTTAATTTTTTAATATTTTTTAAAAATTTTAATAGCCTGGCCAAACCAAAAACACCACACTATAAATATAAATTGTTAAATTATTTTAAAAGTATAAAAATAGGTGACTTGAAGTTATTAAAAGTATAAAAAGAAAATTATATGGGAGGGATGTCGGCCTTTCTCCTGACGTTATCTTTTTATAATGATTTTTTTAAAAAAATATATATTTAGATATAAAAATAAATAAAATGAGCTAATTGAGATTGATGGGAGGAGAATAGAGAGGGAAAGGGAAAGAACAGTGTAGTCAAATCCAATGGGTCCAATATCTAAATATAATTGATTTGATCTTTTTTTTTGCATATATACTCTTAAAAAAATTAATTTTTAAATTTAATAATTTTTAAAATTATTCATAGATATATAATATTTTTACTGTAGTGTTAAAAACTCGTCATCAATTATGACAATTATCTAAAAATTCTTTTAGGTAATTGCCATTATTCATGGTGATTTATAGGGTCAAATAGTCAATTCTATAATTGCCTTAATGAGAACGATTATCACGGAGTAGTGGAGCTTTGATCAATTATGCAAAAATTTGCAAGTAATTGCCATTATTGATGGCGATTATAGAGTTTTCTATTTGACCTTATAATCGCCATTAATAATGGCCATTATTTGATAAATTTTTTAAATAACTGCCATCATTGATGCCGAGTTTTTTGCGCTACAGAGAAAGTAGTATATATTTGTAGATAATTTTAAAAGTTACTAAATTTGAAATTAATTTTTTTAGGAATATATATATGTGTAAGGAAACCTAATTAATTCAGCTGAGATTTTGGTGGCCTATCCCGGAAAAATAAAGCAAGTGGCTTATTATTTAAATAACAGAGTAAATTAATCATTTAAAATAAAGAATATTAGTTTCAACTATGTGATATTTTCAAATAACAGTAATTTGAGGAATTTGGCAAGTTAGGTCTTTGTGAAAATAATTCAACTTTGTATCAAAATTTATTTAAATGAGACTACTTTGAGAGGAAATGACATTTAGATCAGCATTGGTCACGAATGAATGATTATCTAAGTTCTCATTTATAAGACATTTAAGACAATCATTTTAATGAAGGGATCAAATTTAAAAAAAAAACTTTATTTTAAAAATTCAGTCAAGAGATGAGTAATATTTCAATAATTAAATCATGAATGTATTATACATAAAAAAGTTGGTTTAAGTTTATTTTTTTATTATCAAACTTTGTAATTAAAAATGAAAATTTGATTGATTTATTATTCTATACTATGTGATTAGTTTTTTAAATGATTTTTTAATAAATATATATTTGTTATTTGTATATTTTAGAAATCTGCCTGAAAAAGGGTGTATCAATTATTGAGCTTGGGTATTATTGCAAAGCTACTCTCTACTCATTGCCATAAAAAGGAGGAATTTACATATTTTGAATAATAGTAACCATTATCATTGGAAAGTGGAAATTACAAATTAATCATCGAATATTGTAAAATCACTTGCCCCCGTAATATCACTTTCTTTCTTTATCCTTTTTTGTCTGAGACCATAGCACCCACTTGTCTTCTCCTTCCTTTTTCTTTCTCTTGTATTTTTCTTCCTCTCTTCACTCTTCTTTTTTCTGTTCTTATGAGTGCTAGTTGTAGTATTTATTTTGGTATATATATATATATATATATTTCTGATTTCATTTCCGTTTTACTTATGTTATTATCAAACTAATAACTATCCCTTAAAGAGTAATTAAAGCAAGTTTGAGATTGAAGGCTTAAAGGAGGCACGTAACTTCACGACCGTGACCGTCCGTCTATCTGACCGACCTGTTTTCCAACTTCCACCACTTACCACAGTACCAATTGAACACACCCAAGAAAATCACCCCATTTGTCTCATGGGGGATATCCATTCATCTTGAATTGTCCATTTTGCCCTTGTCATTATCCTTCAAGTCTCTACCTCCACTGTCCTCAAACTCAAAATATATACATCTTACCAAAAAGGTCAGATTTTTCTTTCTCTCAATCTTCGCCTATATATACACACATTCCTATTTCTGTCTCTATGTGGGATAGAGAGGAGGGCATTGCCATTTGATGCTCATCATTATCTCCATGTCTGATTGTTAAGGTGTGGCTTCCCATTTCCTTGTTTTTCTGAGTTCTCTGTTTTATTTGTATTCATCAACTTATATAAGTTGTATATATAATAGAAAAGACTGAAGAGAATGGACCTATTTTTTCTATGCCTATATTGCTTCTAATGAATCAATAGTTTTTTGTTTTTTACTTTTCTTGTCAAATTGTGTTTTGAGTTTGTTCATCTGTATATCTAAATTCTTTGTGATTGAGTAATGCACACCTTGTGATTACCCCATGTATGAGGGAAAGATCTTGACTTTTGCAGTTATGACTTGTGGGTTGGGGTTTGACTGTTTGAGTTTATTGCTTATATTTTGAACTGATCTTAGCTTCATAAACATGATATCTTTAGAGAAGTACTATAGTGTTATTCATGCCATCTAAGTCTGTTTTCACTTGGATTTCCTTTCGCCCTTTATTTCTCAATTTCTCAGGTTTTAAGTAGATTCTCATTCTAGTAGCTTAGTTTGGTTATGTGGATACCCGCTCATTTTTTCACTATCCGCATTTAAATCCGTCTAATATATCCAATATCTAAACCCTATCCGAATTCGAAAAAAAAATGTTATTTTCACTATCCGTATTCATGATACCCTATATACGAAACACCCGAAATATCCTAAATACCCGAAAAATAATGGATATTGGATACCCTATAATCAAGTAAACTACCCGACATCAAATATCCGATATCCACCCAATTAAAAAAAGTTATAAAAATAATATTTTAAAGTAAAAAACATACATAATTACTATAAATAAAAATTAAAAAAACAATTATAATAACATTAAAAACACAAAATATTATTTAATATTATATTTAGTAATATATATTATTTGGATATCGAATATCGGGTACCTTATATCGGCTCATTCATTTAGGACGGATATAGGGTACCCGACGCCAATATCCGCATCTGCCCAATACTCAATGGGTAATTATGTTTTACTATCCGTACCCTATCCGATATCCTATACCCATTGGCTATCGGTTAATTTTTTCGGACGGATACCATCGGATACCCATTTTCTAAGTACCCGTTGCCACCTCTAAGTTTGGCTTCCAATATTGTGTAAGTACTAGTGATTGTTTTGCAAATTAACTGTTTGATATTTGTTCTCGCAGTGAATTTGGTTCCTAAAGAAGTAAAGATGCCAGGAATTGTCTCAAATAATGGATTTGAACATGAAGAAAGACCAAATGAAACGAATGGGAATCCTTCCCCTTGTAAGGAAACAACACCAGTCAAGTCCCAAAGGAGTTCCTTGAGTCCACAAAGTCCTGAGATTGAAGGTCCAGATTTACCTATTGATGGAGTACTGATTGATACCTCCATTGAGAAACTTTATGAAAATGTCTATGACATGCAAAGTTCTGATCACTCACCCTCAAGAGAAAGTCTTGGATCTGACGGTGAGGAGTCTAGGATTGATTCAGAATTGTGCCATCTAGTTGGACGACCAATGAGGGAGGTGGAAATAATGGAAAAGGAAGTGGAGGAGATTTCAGGAGGTGATTCCAGTAGTGAAACATCCTCTAGAAAAGGTGCTTCAGCCAATGGTAAGAAGTTGGCGCAGGCAGATGAGAAGATTCAATCTGCATCAAACTCACAGTTGGACCCTGAAACAACATCAAAATCAAAACCCAATGGAAAGAGTCCTCCTGCAAAGCCTCCTGTTATCAGTAGGAGGAATGGTAAGCCTTTGAGAAAGCAGCAAATTACTGGAGTTACTCGTGTGAAAAAATCGAAGAATTCCCCGATTGGAAGGTTAATGTCGCAAAACCGGGCTGAGAATTTGGCTGAATCAGTGCTAGACAAGCCAGAGCTGGGGCCAATTTTACTAAAGCAAGCCAGAGATTTTATTTCATCAGGAGATAATCCTCAGAAGGCTCTAGAATTAGCTCTTCTTGCAATGAAGTTATTTGAGAAGTATGCTAATGGAAAACCAAGTTTGGAGCTGGTTATGTGCCTACATGTTACTGCAGCAATATATTGCAGCTTAGGCCAATACCACGAGGCAATTCCAATTCTCGAGCGCTCTATTGAGATTCCCGTGATTGAGGAAGGCCAAGAGCACGCACTTGCTAAGTTCGCCGGTCACATGCAACTAGGTGACACCTATGCAATGTTAGGCCAGCTTGAAAATTCAGTTATGTGCTACACTACAGGATTGGATGTCCAAAGGGAAGTCTTGGGAGAAACAGACCCAAGAGTTGGCGAAACTTGTAGATACATGGCCGAAGCACATGTCCAAGCAATGCAATTTGATGAGGCAGAGAGACTCTGCCAAATGGCTCTGGACATCCATAGAGCAAATGGTTCACCCCCTTCTCTTGAGGAGGCAGCTGATAGGAGGCTCATGGGCCTTATATGTGAGACAAAGGGAAACCATGAAGCAGCTCTTGAGCATCTTGTTTTAGCCAGCATGGCAATGGTAGCTAATGGCCAGGAAATGGAAGTGGCATCTGTTGATAGTAGCATTGGTGACACATACTTGTCCTTGTCTCGGTACGACGAAGCCATTTTCGCTTATCAGAAAGCACTTACAGTTTTCAAGACCAGCAAAGGAGAGAACCACCCAGCCGTTGGTTCAGTCTTCGTACGTCTAGCTGACTTGTATAACAAGACAGGGAAGATAAGGGAATCAAAATCTTACTGTGAGAGTGCACTTAGAATCTACGAAAAGCCCATGCTTGGGGTCCCTCCTGAGGAGATTGCAAGTGGTCTTATGGATGTTTCAACTATCTACGAGTCAATGAACGAGCTCGAACAGGCTCTCAAGCTTCTTCGCAAAGCATTGGAGATATACAAGGATGCTCCTGGGCAGCAAAGCACAATAGCAGGAATTGAAGCTCAGATGGGGGTGATGAACTACATGTTGGGGAACTATACTGAGTCTTATAACACTTTCAAGAATGCTATATCGAAACTTCGTGCTATAGGAGAGAAGAAATCAGCATTCTTTGGTATTGCTCTCAATCAAATGGGACTTGCATGTGTTCAACGCTATGCCCTGGGTGAGGCTACAGAATTGTTTGAAGAAGCTAAGAACATAATGGAACAAGAGTTTGGAGCATATCACCCAGAAACTCTTGGAGTGTATAGCAATCTTGCAGGCACCTATGATGCAGTTGGCAGGTATATGATATATGACTAAATATGTATCCACTATTTTTGTGTTTTTTGGGTTACATTTACATTATCCTAATTTTGATTGCTGTATTTCAGGGTGGATGAGGCAATTGAAATTCTGGAGTATGTAGTTAGTACGAGAGAGGAAAAACTAGGGACTGCACATCCTGATATGGATGATGAGAAGAGAAGGTTGGATGAATTGTTGAAGGAAGCAGGAAGAGTTAGGAGCACAAAAGCTAGGTCACTTGAGAAACTTCTTGATGCAAATGCCCCTCCATCTGTAAACAATAATA
The DNA here is from genome assembly GCA_014851425.1 of Senna tora. Classification (NCBI taxonomy): domain Eukaryota; kingdom Viridiplantae; phylum Streptophyta; class Magnoliopsida; order Fabales; family Fabaceae; genus Senna; species Senna tora. Next base: position 5,040,431 of record CM026271.1, on the reverse strand, counting down.
GCCTTGAAATCAACGTGTCACAATGTTAGATTATCAAAACGCACTAGAGACACAAGAACAAGTTATGACTGTTAATTTATGGGGTAAAATCTGTTGATTGAAGAGTGCAATGGTTTATCCTAATTTATTATTCAGTGTATAATTGAGCATGATAATGTGTAATTAATATCTATTTATCTTCCAACTATTTCTACTATATTTTATTTTATGTGGAAACAACTAGATCTATGTTTTTAAAAATCAATAATCATAAGACTTAAAACACTATATAATGTAAAAATAGTTTTTTTTTTAAAGTAACTATAAAAAATATGAAAAATCAATAATCATGAGAAATCGGTCTTTTTCATTAAACTCAGTCACCGTTGATTAATTAGCTGAGTTTCTTTAACCATCTAGTCATGTTCAATCCTTGATAGTATATATAGAATTTTGTGAGGAAAACTAAAATCTGGTCAAGAAATTTATGATACGATGTGATTAGTCATGCTTGTGGGCATTTGAAACATGGAGCTCAGAAAAACTGTACAGTAAAACCATTGTAAGAGCAGCAAGTCTTGAAACATCAACAAGAAAGATCAATTTGACAAGTGCACTGAAGAATCAAGAAGCTTTAAACCGCTGTTGTTATGTATGAAGATTTTGGTTTGTCGATAGTACTGAACTTCAAGATGTATTTTTATTAATGTGAATTTATATTAATATTACTAAATAGTTTACAATAGTACTAAAATTTTACCCATTACGCTAATTCCTCCCATGTGCATTTCCTCTTCCATCCTGGGATCCTAATAAATGTTTCTTTATTAAAAAGCATTGAATGACTATTTATTTATTAATGTATAAATAAATTGATATAAGTTTTTCAATGCACTACACTCTGAGTCTTTGGTCTCATCGTTTCCGACTATCCAGGGCTACCCCAGTTTTGTCCGAATTCATCTCCAAACCATAATTCAATTTTGGACGCTTTCTCTTCTTTCTTTCTGGTTCTACTCTGTTTCATTAAAGCCTTTTGTTTTGGAATTTGCCACTCCTGCATCAATCACTTTTGCTCTCCATTATATTTAATTTCTAACCAGTTAGTACGTACCAATGCATTATTGTAATATTAATTACTTAATGATTGCACTTCGTCTCGTTTTAAGGTTGTAATTATTAATTTCTTGTTCTGATATATTATTGCCTATTGGTCAGTGATCTCTTGACTGATGCATGTTGAGTTGGACCCCCACCCTTAGCCATTAATTATAACTAGTACTTTAAATCAGTTTCCACTTTCCAATGCCTCAGGAAACTCATACAAGATCCACCCCTTCTTTCACACATGTGAACCCCTCTTGGAAAACCCCTGCCTCTCTTTCTCCTTATGTACCAACATCAAAAATAACCCTTTTTACCCCATTACTCCACAGCTATATATATATATATATATATATATCATTCACAAATATATTTTTGACAGTAAAAAATTTATAGGTGAACTTTCAAGCAATGATAATGTGACTTGGATGTCACCAACTCTTTACTTGCAGAAATAATATTGAGTATATATGGACTTAGGCTTTCCTTTTTTGAATAAATGAGCAGGCCCATAAGAAAAAGTCCACCTTCCTTCATGTTGTTAAGGAAATGAGTGAGGTGTGAATTGAATAGAAGGTACTTTGGAGTGTTTTTTTTTTTTTTTAATTTTTACCGTAGAAAGGTCGAGTAGCAAAAAGAGGGTAAAAAACAAAGAAATTTGAAGTGGGAGTAAGGGGAATAAGATTGTTTGCATGGGTGGGGAATAAAAAACAAGGGATGGTACTAAGGTGTAGCGTGACTCATTACTTAGACAGCAATGAACAATCTCCGAAAATCACTCCTATCTATCATCCTAATTCCTAGACTGTACACCGTAATACTCGCTGCCTAGCTGCTCAAAGAAAGTGAACCAAGCACCATGCACAATTCTACATATATACATATTATGTATCATATATGAAAGAATCCCACCCACGCACACACCTCCAATACACAAAAAGTCCTCCGTATCTGTTCCTTTTCACTGTCCTCACACCCACAATTCTGCAAAGAATCTATATATGATCCCTCTTCAAATTTTGAACCCGAGAAAAAAGAAGTAGAAGTAAAAAGTAGACAGAGATTGAGAAGTGAATAAATTTAAATACAAGTAATTGGGCCGTACACGATATTTTCAACTGCTCTGTATCGAGATGACAAGAATTGAATCTTGAGTAAGAGAACAAAATTGAGGAGAATTGATCGGAGTGCTCGGTACTTCTATTAGTATGTTAGACTGATTTTTTTTTTATAGTTTTCTTTATTTTTTTATTTAAATTTGAGAAATTATAAACTTTTTTTAAAGAATATCTAAAGTATAAAAGATATAGATATAAAAAAAATTAAAAACTCCATATAAATCGAGATTTATTATGAATCGATTAGGGACTAACTTTTTAGTCCCTAATAAAGGTGATCCCTAAACCATTCACGTACGGTAGGTTCTTATTTATGTGGAATTTTTTATTTTTTTGTGTCTATAACTCTTATTCTTTAAAATTTTTTTTACAATTTTTCAAGTTTAAATAAAAAAAAATGAAAAAAACTATGAAAAAAAATTAGCTTAACATACTAATGCATAGAAAAGCCGAAGAGGGATCCATTCAGTGTCCTATTGCAAGTGGGGCATATATGAAATGAAAGTGAGATATGAATAATAATAATGGGTCTCATATTTGTGACACACATGCATATATAGTACAGGTACGTACGTACGGAAGACTGTGGTGTGGTGTATTATGAAGGATTCCATCATCACTAGCTTCATATGTATGTATATAGTTGATATAGATCCTCGATCGGCTAGCTAGCTATATATAATTAAAGCAGGCACTGTGTAGAAACGTGTGTATTATAACATACATCAAGCATGGAAGGTGAACATTGTGAATACAAGAAGGGGCTATGGAGTTCAGAGGAAGACAGAGTTTTAATGGATTACGTGAAGCAGCAAGGAGTAGGCAAGTGGAATCGCATCGCTAAACTCACAGGTATATATTAATTAATTAATTAATATTAATGGCCCCACAAATTTATTAATTATAATATTGTGTGTAATTGAAGCAGGGTTGAAGAGGTGTGGGAAGAGTTGTAGATTGAGGTGGATCAACTATCTGAGTCCAGATGTGAAGCGTGGAGGCTTCACTGAGGAAGAAGACGACCTTATTATTCGTCTCCACAATCTCCTCGGAAATAGGTAATTAATTGACTAAAATGTACATAGATCCCTGAGTTTTGGGTCAGGGTTCCGTGAAAATTAAGCGTTAAGTGCCACATCAGCAAGTATGTGTGAGGAGTGTCTCTGCCTCAAAGTAAAAACCCAGGAGGTGTATATGCCCCTAAAGTGAAAATTTAGGGGTATATATGCCCCTAAAGTGAAAACTCAATGGTGTATGTGCCCTCATACATGTTTGCTGATATGGTACTTAACGCCTAATTTTCACGGAACCCTAACAGAAGGGGGTCTATGTGCAACGTTTTAAAACTCAGGGAGTGTATATGTCCCTGACTCAAAACTCAGGGGGTGCATATGCATTTTAGCCTAATTAATTTTATCAATTAGTTAATTAAATATATATAGTCCTTAATTAGCTAATTAATTAATTTTGAATTTGGTGGGTTGTTTAAGGTGGTCTTTGATAGCAGGGAGGGTGCCAGGAAGAACAGACAACCAAGTGAAGAATTATTGGAACACTCATTTGAGCAAAAAGGTAAAGGGTGTTCACAATTACAAGATTAATAAAGGAAAGAGTACCAAATTATCCCACACTCAACCCCCTAATCCCAATGCAAATCCAAACCCATCACACCTCCCTCCACGTGATGATCAAATTCAACCAAACCACGCCGTGCTTGCTTCTTCTGAATGTGACCAAAAAGGTGAAGCTCAAAAGTTAGTGGAAAGCAGTAGTGGTAGGTGCATGAATAGTAGTAGTGTGCATGATCTTGAGTTGGTGATAATGGAAGATGATTATTTTTTGGAGAGCAGCTTTTGGTTTGCTGACATTCACAGTGCTGGGTTTGGGCTTCTTCCCTCTTACCATGACTATTTTCCTGACCTTGATTGGGCTGCCTTGTAATCAAATATTAATTCCATATTCAACCTTTTTAATTGCCATGTAATTTATTCCTTAATAATATATGATTTTGGAAAAACTTAGTGTATGTGTCACCTTATTTATGCACTGAATCAATATATAAAATTTAATTAAACAAAGTTTTTTTTATATATTATATATTATGTTATATGTATGCCTTCTAATTAAAATTAAATGATCATTACTATCATCTACTAATTATATATGTAGTACAATATATAGTATATAATTCATATGACTTTGGACCAATTATAGCTTATCTGATCCTCTCATATTCTTTTGTCTTTATCAGATCAGTTCATTTTTTTTTTATGGTTTGCTAAGTATTATTTTCAACGAATGAGAAGTCTATAAAATTATTGTTGATTTTTTATTAGTAAAGTTACTTAGGTGTTTTCTATGAAGTTTTCTCGTGTTTGTATAACCAATTATATATGTGGCTTTGGAGTTTTTGGTGTCACACAAGCAAAGTGTGATACCAAAAAAATAACTTCTCCCTCAACTTCTCAATAAATAACCAATTTCTCAATAAATTTATATCTATATTTATAGCTATATTTTATAATTAAAAAATACAAAAAAAAAATATGATTGGAGGATGTGGGAGAGAGAAAACAAGTATGATAGGTGGTTACTAAAAAAATGGAGAATTGCAATTTTAAAATTTTTAATTTTTAGTGATTTTAAAATATAATTATTTTATATTATATTTTTAAAAAATTTAAGAATAATTTACATGTATGCACGTAGGTGCATTCGAAGCCTTAATACACTATATAGATCTCCAGAACTAAACCAATATAATTCATATATATAGCTGCAAATTAGAACAGTAAAAAGTGGAGGAGCAATATAATGATGGGAAGGTGGAAATTTATGGAACATGAGTTTGGTGGGGTGTCTCAAAAACAAAACAAAAAAAGAGAGCGATCTCCGAATAAATGCATCCTTCTGATCATCATCTTAATAATTTGGTACGTGTATGTGATCGAGGTTGACTTATTTTTAGGCTATTTCTCAAGGAATTCTTCATCATTGGTGTAACAAGTTAAATTACAACCTTGTCTCACTTTCAATTCAAAATTCGTCCCATGCATTCAGCTTTATATATATATAATGTTCTTCTCGTATATATCTGTTATAATTTTCCTGCTTCTTCAATTCATGGATTCTGTGTCTTCACCTTTTGCCATTGGCTCCTTCCTCTTGTTATTGCTTAGAATCTTTTCCCCTACCCCCTTCGTACGTTAGTATTATTGGGATCTCTAGCCAAAATATAAATAACAATCATACTGATTTTTTTAAAAATTATAAGAATACTAAAAATATTTTCCATTGAACCAATAATTTCATGATGTGACTTCATGAGCATATCAATTCAACCATGAAACTAACTAAAATTTTTACCATTTGGTTCATACTATATATGTATCACCAATTTACCATGCTTCCACAAACTGGGGGCACTCCAAGGGTCAACCTCAAATTATTTTGTATATGCTTCCAACACAGCTACACCTACACACGTGACACATGCATGTGACAAAAAGTGTATTTAATGTTTTTTTTTGTACAAATTTAAAAAAAAAAAAAAAACTGAGCCAAAGGTTTGAGATTAGAGGAGATAGAGATAATAGCGGCGGTGGAGGCAGGAGTAAAAGATGATGAGTGAATTGTTAGTAGAAACGTGGACTAGTTATGTCTATGTGCATCGTGAATTCGTGATTGATTCGTAATGGATACGCTTCAATTTCAATATCACCAATTCCTCTTTTTCTTCTGCTGATCCCAATCTCCGCCTCCCTTGACCTTAATTAACCTCTGTTTCTCCTTCTCTCTACCTCACGGACCTCAATTTTGAACTAGGAGCTCAATATGTCCACACAATCGGATTCTCCTCCCAATGCTACGGATGCAAAACTTCACAACTCAGGTGCGAAACCAATCATTTACCTAATTCCGGCATCCCTTATAACTCTTCCCAGTGTATATATTTATGTGACCTATGCCTTTCTCTCAACTCACTACCTACTATCTTTTTTGTTTTATCTTCATCCTACTTTCCAATTCTTCCTTACATTGAAAACAACGCTTTATTTTTTCCTTTAACATGTTTTCGGCTTTTTTGCACTGAAGATGGAAATGAACTTCTCATTAAAATTTCTAAATGTTAGCCTTAGCCTTCACGCTGTTATACCATTGCTATTGCACACTTCGAAATTTCTTGTTCCCTCCTTTCACTATATTTTCAGTTGCTTCTCCTTCCTTCACTTAGTATGACATGCTAACGAACTTTGGTCACTGCTCTTCTTGGAGGGAGACGAAGATAAATTTGGCTTTCTGAATCAATCTAATTAGTGTTTATTGATTGGAGAGTTAGTCTGGATAGAGTCAGGAAGCATGCTTACACCTCACTTCTACCCTTTTTCGATTAATAAAACAAGCTATCTTTTTCACTGTGTTAAAGTACGGAGTGCCATAATTTTTGTGTTCCATTTTCTCAATGTTTGGAAAAGGAGGGAGACATGTGTTGGAGGCAGACGAGCTGCCATCTGCTTTAGACAATGTGGGATGAGTCCATGCCTCCTGTATTTGCATTTCTTTAAACAACGGGGCATGATATGAAGAACTAGGCTAATCTCTATGCTTGTCATTTTACATTGGTCCCTGGTTTAGTAGAAAATTTGAGGAAAAAAATCAACTTATTTTATATATAATCTTCTATATATTGTACTAAACTTTTAAGAAGGAAACATGATATAACTTCCTAAGGCATGTTAAACAAAAACAATCAAGCTAATGCTTTAGTTTATGTTCAAACATGGTTTCTAATAATTCATCTTTACTCCTATTGATCTTTGGTGATAGAATCTCCATAAGTCCTGCAAAACATAGAAGGTAAATGTTGTGAGGAGGGCTGAGGGCTCTATCACAATTTCCAACTCCCAGGTCAAACCAAGGTGGAGTGGAGACAGTGAATCTAGAGAGAGATTGTTAAAATATGAAAGGGAACTACTTACCTAGGAGTACTTATATATTAAAGCTCCCTCAAAGGGCATTTAAGTTTTTATAGGTATGTGTTTATCAGGTTGACCCAGCTTAATAAAGGTAGACCAAATTTATATTTATCAGTTTATGTATGAAAGACACCTTTTCTGATAAATTAAAAGACAGTTTCCTCCTCATTTTTTTCGTACTATGTGCTGTTGAATTTTTCCACCCTGGTTGGATGTGGTGGCAGATAAGTTGTAAGTTATAATGTTTTGGTAACGATAAAATTGAATCATTGATTTTCCTTTTTGAGGTTTAGGTGCTGAAACTGTGCAACCAACAAATGTAGATCAGCAAAATGCTGCAGAAGAATCTGTTAAACAGAGTTCACCAACATCAGTCTTTGTGAACTCACAACCAATGCGGGAAGAACAAGTACAGAATGCTGTGAAATTTCTATCACACCCAAGAGTTAAAGGTTCCCCTGTCATGTACAGGCGATCTTTTCTAGAAAAGAAAGGCCTGACAAAGGAGGAGATAGATGAAGCCTTTCGTCGGGTGCCGGTAAGCTAGTTTTTTTTATCAGGTTAATAATTTTTCTAAACTAGAATTTTCCATTTGTTTGTACAACCCGTCCAATTGATTCTCACTTTCTTGTTTGTTCATCTGTTTTAATCCTTAACGCCACTGAAAATCACAGGATTCATCTCCAAGTGTGCAGACAGCTGGTGTAAATCAAGGTGTAGTGTCTAGTATTGAAGTTGCAGTTGGTCTTCTGTCTTTTATTTTCCATCTTTTATTTGAGTTTGACTATTAATAAAATCACCATTAAACTTCTCTACTAAAGGGTGGGTTCCTGGCTTCTTGCAATAATTGCATTCTTATCTTGTTTATTGTGATACTCATAGATGGCCAACAGAAACCATCACCAAATTTTCAGCAACAAGCCCAGCCACAGACTTTGCAGCCAGGTGCATCTGGTTCTATTGGTACCACAACTTCATCGGGAACCTTACTTCGCTCTAGATTCCACTGGTCCCATGCCCTCATTGCTGTTGGATTACTGGCTGCTTCAGGTGCTGGAACAGCCGTACTAATTAAGGTATTTACTGCTGATTTCACTGTATGGTGCCTTCTGAATTGGGCTAACAATAAAGGGCATCTTGCAGTGTCAAGTTCTGTTTGTTATTGCATTTATAATTATATTGCTGCTTTTGTCTTATTTAAAGTCCGACTATATGCATAAGCTTTATTACATTATGGTTTGTGCCACATTTAACAATCTGAATTCCTATTCCATGTTTTAGAATTCAATTCTTCCTCGGTTAAAATCTTGGATACGCAAGGTTGTCTTAGAAAATGAAGCTGACCAATTGAAGAGAACAGACTCAAAACCAACCTTGGCAGAAGAAGCTGCACAGGCTGCAAAAGCAGCTGCAGCGGCAGCGGCAGAAATGGCAAAAGTAAGCCAGGAAATTCTAACTTCAAAAAGTGAAGGTCAGTTTGATAGAGCTCAAATTTTATGTATAAAACATCAATTTTTATTTTTGCCCCCAAGTTATGCTTGCCATCCCTAGTTCTGACTGGTAATTTCAAATTTCAATTGCTGCTGCATTTCATTTTATGCTGTGCAGAGAGAAGACACTTGGGGGATTTTGTAAGCCATTTAGATGAGCAAGTACAGCAAATGAAGTTAATGACTAATGCTATTAAAAGATTGGAAGGTACTTGAAAATCGCTAATCTATCAGGCTATAGTGAGCAGTTTGATCAAGCTATATGCATTTCATAAAAGGTTTGGTGCCCTTGTGTATGTGTTAAGAATGTGCTTGTGATTGTGTCATGGGTAATTGTTTTTAGAATATGCACGGTGACCCAGGTGCTTTCACGAACTCTGCAATTTAACTGTCCTATCTGGATATCTAGCTTGATAAGTTGTGTGAGGAAGCTGCTAGCTCCGTTGCATTCCATTTTCCTATAATGTTTTGAGACTCCAGAAAAGTTCTGTATCTTTCCATGTCAAAATTCTAGCACAATTTGAAGTTTTTTTTTTTTTCCTCTGCATTTCTACTAAACTGTGGGACAAACAATAGCTTCCAGTAGAGCCTCTCTTGCAGAGCAAGAATATCAAGTCTCTCAAGCAAGCTTAAAGGTTAGACACACACATACGGGGAATGTTGCTCTAATAATCTTGGTCCCAAATTCTATCAACTCTTTTTTTTTCTTGTTTTATTTATTATTTATATTTAATATTTACAGCAAATTACTGTGCATGGCAAGGGGGAGTATGACACGCATTCAGGTTGTTATACAGTGATTAAATCTTAACTTAATATATGCAATTCTTTGAATTCTTACCTATAATAAGAATGCTATGGGCAGTGAGATCTTCATCTCCACCTGCTTTCGTTGAACCAGCTGCTCCTCCTTCAAAGGTATATAGGGAGGTAAGCTGATGTCTTTTGGTTTTTCCACTCCTCTTTAGTTATTGGATATTTATTGAATCTTCAAGATCAATAATTTTGCAATTATGTTTTGCAGATTACGTCCATGGTCCAAAGAGGGGAGAAGCCTTCTCATAACAGAGTAAATCCTATGCTTTCTATATTGTATAATATGTTTTGCTCTTTGCATACCTAAAATCTATCCCCTTTCTAACGCCTAATTTGTGCATCATTGATTCAAGGAATATAAAGTTGGTCTAGTAACTAAATTCATTCGTTAGATCGTATTATGGGCAAGGCATGATAATAACATCTAAACTTGCAGAAAATGTAATTGATTTCTGTGGCAACTTGGCAGTAATTATCTGTTATAGAAAAATTAAATAAAGTTTGGCATTAGGTATGCGTAGACCCTTGTTTTCTTACAAAATACACCATGTCGGGAGGATACGTGGGCTAGATGAGAGGTTGTCATGTATTATTTTTTAATCCGAAAGACATAATGGTTTTTTAGCCAAATTGAAGTTGCCTCAAATTATCACATAAGATAGCTAAAGATCTCGTGCTAATTTTTGTGAAACCTCAAAAATGTGCATGATTCTTAGCATTCCTTTCCTAGTGGTTTAACTTTATGTGAAACTGACTATTTGTTCCAACTTCTCCTGTTTAGCCTTGGGAGCTCAGTCAGGTGCAAAACACCTCTACCCAAGTTCATAGGTCTCCAGTAAATGGTGAGGAGTTGATTCCTAAGATTCAAAACACTATTCAATCAAACGGTGAGGACTTGATTTCTAAGGCTCAAGACAGCATGCAATCAAACGGTGAACCACTGCCTTGGTGGCTAAGGAAAAATGTCAGAATCCAAGAGATTGATAATGAATATGAGCATAATGCAGAACCTTATGGTGGTCAATCCAGTCAGCAGCCGGTCCAACGTTCGTGGGTTCCTCCTCAGCCTCCTCCCATAGCAATGCCGCAGGCTGCTGAAGCCATCAGACGCCCTAAGCCGGCAGTACCAAAGGAACAGGCGTCAGATGATCAGTCAGTAGCTAATTCTTCAGACATGTCTAGTGATGAGGTGCAGAGGACCCCACAAATATCTGAATCTGAAAGTGCAATAGAGGGCAGCAGTACTGTCAAATATAGTGACAAACAAGAAGATGAGGAAGCCAAATATGAAGAGAGATGAAGTCAGGATAAGCTTGGGAGTTGGGACGATCTCGTTTCATATTATTAGCCATACTAATAAGCAGTACTAATATATATCATGGTTTTGGTTATATTATCTCTTTGAAGGTTAACTTAAATTATACAATCATTTTCTGTTCTAAATTTTCTTCTCTTAAATCATATAATATAATGAAGAGTTATGAGAGGAAAAAAAATGTCAGAGTCTAAGTAGTAAATTATTCTACTTTTTGTTTATATTTAAAATTAAATTTTAAAAAAGTTAACATACATTTTAATGTGTATGAAGTCTATTAATACATATGTATATTCTCATTTTCTAAAGTTTTTGCTCCTACAAATGCAAAGCGGGTTTTTGTCTCATCGATAGGCTTATCAGAAGTTTGCTTAAAATAGTGAAAACATAATAATTAATAGATTTGTTAACAAAATAAAATATAGAAGAGTACAAGTATTGGATCTTTTGTTTTTATTTCTTCTAAGGGTGAGTATTTGGAGCTATCAATAGCGCAAACTCATAAGTTATAAATTGTTAGATATATTTTTGAAATATGTGTCATCTTATATATTTTTTTAAAAAAAGTATAAATTATATGAAAATGCATACATTATTAATATTTAATAAAATAGAATCGTCAATATTATAAAAATATAGATAAATGCTTTTCAGAATAATGAGAGGAGATTATAAGATTAATTTATCAACTAAATGGAATTTTATGTTCAATAAAAAATGGTTGATGCGCAAACCATCTATTTAAATTAAAATCTTGGAAACATTAATAATAAATTATACAGAACGACATTTTTTTTGTAAAATGACAGTGAACTAGCAAAGGTTCCATTCTCAAAATTATAGCTTACATTTGAATTCATCTTAATATATATTATCAATGTCTATGCCATATCCACTTTGGTGATATCTATTACAAGAATCTGTTGGGCATTAGTAGCCTTCTTCTCTTCTACTTCTTACTGTTAGTATATTAATCAACAAGCTAAGCATCAATCAACGACCATTTTATTTTAGATATGATAAAACAAATAAATAAATAAATGTATGCGTTAGTATTTTTAGACTACTTTTTTATTATTTTACTTTATAGTATCATTAAAATTAAAACAATCTTAGCACACGTTCTTTACGCATAAATAAAAAAAAATTAAAATGAAATGAGAATGCATTTTTTTGTGTTTGGTAGTAAAAATTAGAAATAAAAATGGAATAGGAATGTATTAAAATTATCACTTTGTCCTTATATTAAAATAATAAAAAAAAAAGTTATGATTGTGTCAAATCAAAGAATATAATAGATATTATATATATTTTTAAAAAAAAAATTAATGAAAATAAAAAAAATGAGCCCCACCCATTCCATCTCCATTTCCTTCATCCATCCTTTATAAGAACACCACCTTAGTTTTTTAATCTTGTAAATAAAGGTTCCACCTTAAAATTTCTCTGCAAATTAATTGGCATTTAATTTAATGATTATTTGAAATGGATTATATTGGATGGTACCCGAACAAGCAAGAAATCTTTTGTATTAAAAACTCAACCAAATTAATTTGTTTTCTGAAAGGAAAAAACTTAGGTGCATTTCCTTATGTTCATTTCATCCAATTCCATCAATCATATATTATATTTACACTTTCTTTCTTCTATGATTGGTCATATAAAAGGTGGTCTCCTATATTCTCTCTCTACTGTGATTGGTCATTTAAACACTTTTTGCCACGTGTCATAATTATATTGAAGAATTGGATAAAATGGACATAAGAAAATGTACCTAAATTTTGTCCTTTCTGAAAACCAAATGTTAAAAAAAGAACACACAATAAGAGAGTGTAATGTAACATGACAAAAAAAATCTAGTTTCGATGTGGAAAAAAAAATTCAAAGGTATATATATAAAATGGAGAAGCCATCTATGTTGTTTCGGCTTTTGGCGAGAAACGACAAACTGGAAAGACAGGGTATCTTCATAATTCATATTGAAATAGATACGATAGTTTATATAAATATTATATATTAAGGGTGTTCATAACCGAACAAAACCGTTACACTTGAACTAAACCAAACCGAATTAACACAAATCGAATAAAACCGATTAATGTTTGGTTTGGTTTAGTTTGGTATGTCAAAAAATCGAACCAAACTACATACGCATACATGTATATATATGTATGTACATATTATGTTAAAATTTTTAAATAATAAAATTTAAAATTTATTTTTAGAATGTTAGATTATATTTAGTCAATCTAAAATTTTAATTTTAGAATTAAGTTGATTGTATAGTGTAAGTAAATGAAATATTACTATACTTTTTATTATTTATATTGAATAAAATTATATTTTTTATTAATAAACTTAGATATGTAAGTTTGATTATATAAAAGTCTTAAATCGCCAAACCGAACCGCTCAAAATCGCTCGTTTATAGTTTGATTTGGTTTGATTTGACGTTATCAACTTAAACCGATAGATGCACTAAATTTTCACTAAAAATCGTTCAAACCTCCTGCCGAACAACCCTATTATATATGACCTCTATTCAGTAATGTTTTTGTACGTATTCCTCCATAGATGAATTTAAGTTAAAAAATGTTAATATTTAAAACTACATTTGAAATTTTTAAGTGTTTTTTTTTCAAAATAATTAATACATATGTATTAAGTCCATTAATACATATGTATATTTTCATTTAGACTTTGGATACAGGAGGATCACGGTGCCAAAATTGTCAAGTTGTTTGGCTGCGATTTGTACTTAAGCTTAAGTACTAATTAGTTCAGCACGTTTCACTCGTTGCTTTTGCGTTTATTGTAAATAGTTTTGCTTCTTTACGTATTTTAATATTATAATAATATATTAAAAGACACAAGAGATTAATAAATTCAGAGTTAATTGATCTTTTTTTTTGAAACTAGAGTTAATTGATGATTTAGTTTACAAAAACGTGTATTTTTTTTTTTAATTTCAGTCTTTGAAAAAACAAAATGAAATACGTAAATTTAACTCTTGAAAGATCAATCTTTAATGAATTTGATAGAATAGATTAAAAAAAAGTTAAATTAGAAAAAGTTATAATATATTAATTTATCTATTAAATAATAAATTGAATCATACTTAATAATAAAAAAGATAAAGTATACCAGGTTTATAAATCATAAATAATCATAATACTTTAATGTTATATTTTCTATATATAATATATAATTATAATGTGTTTTATTTTATTTTTAAATAAAATTCAATTAATTAGTTATTTAAAAATTAATTCAACGTCTTAATATATTATATCAATGTGTCAATTAACTTTTTATTTATTCTATTAATTAAAATAACAAATTGAGAGAACTTATGTTTTTCAAAAATCAAATTATAAATTTATTATAATAGATTAATAATAAAAGGAAAAAAATAACATTTTTGTAAATTGATTAATAAGAAAATTAAATATTATATATTATATAAAAAATTTTCTTAAAAAATATTAAAAGTAAATTTTTTATTCTTTTTAAAATATCTCTGATCATAATTAATTTAATTTAATTGTAAAAATAATAAATTTAGTTGATTTACCACTTCTGAGTGAATACTGAATAGGAATATGCAGTAAGCAAGGATGAGCGCTGATTCCTCACAATGCCACTCGTCTCTTCTGCTTTCGTCCATATCCTCTGCTTCTTATAGCAAAACCCACTTACCATTTCCTTTCAATTAATTAAATATATCAATAATGCTCCCAAAATCCTCATCTTCTCTATTAAACTAGCCTACCCATCTCTCACACCGCATACACATTTCAGTTTCTGATTCTTTTCCCCTCTTCCAATTGAAGTGGGTTCAGTTCTATTGTTTTCTTGCGATGGCTCTGAATTTGCCTTCTCCAGCTGAAGTCAAGTCTGTATTTTTCTCCGATTCCTTCAAGTCTACCAGACATGCAAAATTCCCAGGTTGTTTCTTCCTCTTCTTTCTCAAAAGGCTGGGAAAATTAAAAAGCTACGAGCTTTATAGATACCCACCTTTTTTATTTGAGTTAAATTATGTTTCCTTGGTCTCAACTTTCCGTAAGTTGAGTTACTATTGGGTGTTTGTTTGCGTTGCTATCATCCTTCTCCATGTTCCTTTGATGTTTCGCAGATTGATGTTGTGACTTTTGTATTAACAACTATTGAGTTGAGTACTAGTTAACTCATCTTTGTCATTTCATTCTCAGGTGGTTTTGCTTTGAAGAGAAAAGATTGTGGAACAACGGTTGGAAGACAAGTTTCCTGCTCCGTGCAGACACCACCTCCAGCCTGGCCAGGAAGAGCGGTTCCTGAGACCAGTCGCAAGACATGGGAAGGCCCAAAACCCATCTCTATCGTAGGCTCTACTGGTTCCATTGGAACTCAGGTGTAATTCAAATTTCCCTTCATGATCTTCATCTATGGTATAAATACAATTAATTGCCCCTGTGGATGCAGTTACTGATGATGTGGTGTACATGTCACATCAAATCTAAGATTTACATCATCTGTGCTTGCAGACAATTATAAAAATTTTCATTTTCAGTGCTTCAGCCCACTTCTAAATACTTGAGATGTATAGAGAACTAGACATAGACACGGCATAATATGCCTTCCTTCTTGTCTATGTCTTTTAATTTCTTCTCTACTCTAGAAACTTGAAATGCATGTTAACAAATTGTTTCCTCTTCCTGAATATAGCTTGACTTGCCTTATCTTCTTCATGTGCTTTTGTAGACACTGGATATAGTGGCTGAGAATCCAGATAAGTTCAGAGTTGTGGCACTTGCAGCTGGCTCAAACATTAAACTTCTTGCAGATCAGGTAGAGATATTCAATCATGTATCTCTTATTTTCTATGCACAGACAATAGAATTTCACCTTTCCCAATATTTATAATGGACAGGTAAAGACATTCAAGCCTCAACTTGTTGCTGTTAGAAATGAGTCCCTTATTGATGAACTCAAAGAGGCTTTGGCTGACGTTGAACATAAACCTGAGATCATCCCTGGAGAACAAGGAGTTATTGAGGTGGACATCTCAGTTGTCCTATATAGTTTGGCTTACAGAGCCAGTTTTGTTTTCCCTAAGCTGTGTCTAATGTATTTTCAGGTTGCTCGTCACCCTGATGCAGTCACTGTTGTTACGGGAATAGTAGGTTGTGCAGGACTGAAGGTAACTTCTATTCTGGATTTTGGCCCTTCTTGATAGACAATCTATTTGCTTACTATACTATATACACTTGATCATTCTCAATCTAGATATAGGATATTGAGGCCTTCTTCACCTCCATTGCTAATTTTTTACCCATGCTTCTATGTAAAAAAGTAAACATTTATTTCTTATATTATAGAAGTTCTTAGCAAGTTTAATTAGAGAGAAAAGACACTAACTCAATCAGACAAACAGCTGATACTACTCTTATTAATTTCTTAGCCAACAGTTGCTGCTATAGAAGCAGGGAAAGACATAGCTTTGGCCAACAAAGAGACACTGATTGCTGGAGGTCCTTTTGTCCTTCCTCTTGCTCAAAAGCATAACATAAAAATTCTTCCTGCTGATTCAGAACATTCTGCCATTTTTCAGGTATGAAAATGCGTCATCTATTGATAATTATGTATGTGCAAAAAGCACGATGGACTCTGTACACTCTCAGGCCATTTATTACACATACTGTTGTGTGCATCTTTCTTGTTGCTCTCAAGCAATCATTTTTTCTTCTTGATCCTGATAAGTGATAAGTACTGAAGTCAAAAGGATTCTTCTCTACAGTGTATCCAGGGGTTGCCAGAAGGTGCACTTAGGAGAATTATTTTAACTGCATCTGGAGGTTCTTTCAGGTGAGAAAATATAGTTTAAGTAGAGTTTTCGTGGTTGTCAGGTGACAACGACTAGATGAAGCATCATAATCATTTGTCTTGGGGAATAGAAGTCAAATTGCAGTTCTTCCTATTCAAAATAAACTTAATTCTCTTAAATGTTATTCATGTTTAAATGAGCCAAGATTGCAGTGCTCTATGCTTTCTTATAGATTTGAAGCAGTTCTCTTTTCTGAAACAGAAGGGAACTTAAAGGGAAAGATATGGCACCTAAACTTATGTGTTCTCTAAATTTTTAGTTGTTGCCAACTAGTCACATCTTGAGGATCTGTTTGCATCAATATTCTTTTATTGCATGTTCCATTTCTTAGTGCTCTTTGTAGAATCCTGTAATCAACTTGCTTTTATTCATCCCATTGGTGACTAACAGGGATTGGCCTGTTGAAAAACTGAAAGACGTTAAAGTTGCTGATGCATTAAAGCACCCTAACTGGAATATGGGGAAGAAGATAACTGTGGATTCTGCTACCCTTTTCAACAAGGTTTGATTATTTCGAATGTCCATAATTGGGATGAAAAATGCGTTCGTATGATTCTTCTAATAAGTTGGCCTGAATTTCATAGCCATAAAAAGATTTCTTCCTATTTTTTGGCAGGGCCTGGAAGTAATTGAAGCGCATTACTTGTTTGGTGCTGAATATGATGATATTGAGATAGTCATTCATCCACAATCTATCATACACTCAATGATTGAAACACAGGTTTAATTCTTTTCTGTCTTGTGTTGCCTGCTACTTGCTAAATTATGGAGGTTGAAGCACATTGCTTGTTTGAGGTTGAAGTTGTGTTGTCTTAAGTTTAAACATATTAATATGGAAAAAGAACTACAAGAGAGGTGAAAAAAAAACATTAATTCATGTTTTATCTTTTTCTCACACTAAATTATTTGTTATTTCCAGGATTCATCAGTTTTGGCACAGTTGGGGTGGCCTGATATGCGCTTGCCAATTCTGTATACAATGTCTTGGCCAGATAGAATTTATTGCTCTGAAGTAACTTGGCCTCGTCTTGATCTTTGCAAGTACTATCTTTTTCCCCTGCAGCTTCCAAATTTCATCTTCAACTTTTCTTTAGTTCATCCCCATTATGAAGCCTTCCTTGATATAATTCCTATCCCAGACAAGCTGTTATTGTGAAATACATATCTGTATATAATATATCATATAATTTCTTTGAATTTACATACTGTGCAAAATTTGTTACTCAGCTAATCAGATTAGTGATCACACAGGCTTGGTTCTTTAACATTTAAAGTTCCGGACAATGTGAAGTATCCATCGATGAATCTTGCCTATGCTGCTGGCCGTGCTGGAGGCACCATGACTGGAGTTCTCAGTGCAGCAAATGAGAAAGCCGTAGAAATGTTTATTGATGAAAAGTAAGTAACTTTGTTACTTCCATATGTACTGAGAAATTCATTATATATATATATTACTTTGATACTTATTTTTTGGTGTATATATGCAGGATAAGCTATCTGGATATTTTCAAAGTTGTGGAGCTAACATGCGAGCAACATCAAAATGAATTAGTAACTTCACCTTCACTTGAAGAGATTATTCATTATGATTTGTGGGCTAGAAAATATGCTGCTAGCTTGCAAATCTCTTCCAAAAAGGCTCCTATTCCTGCATGATACTGGAAGGAATTAACAACTGGGGGATTGATTTCACCTTTTTTCTGTTATCATATTGAGAATGAGTGGATATGTAAAGCATCTACTTCTACAATTGTATTTGATCATACCCCAGTTAGAAAAAAATGGTTTTGATTAATGAAAGATTAGATTTTGATAATGATAAGTCATCAAGGTTGAATAGATAAGGCTTATACCAATTGAATTGAATAGATTTTTGTGCATGTGAGTTTGATTAAGACAGTAGCATCTACAACCAACATGGTTTTGTCTGCACTCGAGGACATTTTATTTTTCATGTAAATCACGAGGCTGCTCCTTCCTTCAGCATTAGCTAGAGACCAAAAATTTCTGACATCAACAATTTTTTAAGGTTGAGTTGAGCTATTACTCTTTAAAATAAAGCTGATCAAGGGTTAATCCAAATATGTTTTTTTTTTTGTAAATCTTTTTAAAACTTCAATAGTTTAATTTCGTTATTTAGTCAACATAAAATAAATTAGTTTTTTTCTTCAAATTTTTTTTTTCTAATTTTTTGTCCTTTTTAATTTTATAAAAACTTTAATTTAGTTTCTTTGATTTAAAAAACAATATTCCTTCTTAAATTCAATGTTAACTTTAATAGTACTGACTTTAACATCATATTTAATTCACAGTGGCAAGTAAACCAAAAAAAAAAAGTCTAAATCTCCAAATTATAAAATTAGGCACAAAATTTTGGATAGGTAACGTAATAAAAAGGTAAAATTGGATTGTTTCAAGGAAAAAATTTATGTACTGTTGTTTACATGTTTTTTAGAAGAAAATTAACACGTGTCTTTTTTTAATTGGTTAACTTTACCAAAAACATGTAAGTAACAACATATAAATTTTGTCCTTGTTTCAATACAAGAAAGAGAGAGGAATTGCAGTGAATAGAGAATAATAATAAATGAAGAAGGAGAGGGCATTGAATTTTGTGTGGCATTAAAGAAAGATGTAAATGGGCATTAATTTAGAAGAAAGAGCAATTCAATTTTGTGAGCATGCATTTCCATTCAAAGTGCCTCCGCCACTTCTTGTTTACGTAAACAACCAAAATGGCCAGCCACCTTATCCCCACTCTACAAATAAAGAGTCCCCACTCTCTAAACTCCTATATCAACTCAAATTTGATGTTCAAATTTTCAATTTAGATCCTTTTTTTTTTAAACGTTGTCACTTTGTTCACACGCCGGTTAAATAATTAATGATTCTAATGTTTGACAATGTTAAAGTAAATTAAGTTTCAAAATTTCTCCCTTTTTTAATTGGGTAATATTTAATATTGATGATTAGAAGTAACATTTTTATTAGATGAAAAAATAGAGAAAAATTGGAATTTATAGCTGGTCTTTAACGTTATCAAATTACATCAATCATTTAAGTCGTCAAAATTGTTATTTATTTAGAGAGCATTCAAATAAAGAGATTAAATTAAAAAAAAAATTATACATGAAGGGATAAATTAAGGAAACCATCATCTACCAGATATGAACATATATGATATTTTAGTCCCTTCTATATATATTTTTTATTGTGTGCCTAGTGAGGCGTTGTCTCGACTAATCTATATTCAAACCGTGTTGCGCACATGTAATTATGGTGAAAAAATCTCCAAACAAAAATAATTATATTCACAATGTCTCACATTCAAGATTTTATTCAAGGATACCAATTACAGATCACTTGGACCAACCCAACATAAGGATCTACAAATATGACACGTAGGAGAGATGGTGTGCCACAGAAACATGCCACGTCATCATTTAACGACAAAAAGTTAACGGTGTTACGTCCGAGGACCAAAATCGATCAAAAAAAAAACTTTGAGGACCAACATTAAACTTCATGTAAACATTGAAGACCAAAATAGTACTTTAGCCAAATAAATATGTTATTTCGAGTTTTATTAAAAAGTGGCATGTATCATTAGAGTAAAAATTCAGTATTATAATATTACTGAACTTCATTACATTCCTCTAATCATGTCTCGTATGTACCCATCCATTTTTGTGTTTTAATTTGCATTTGTGTATATATATATATATATATTCCGGCCGCAGATAGTGTGGTTGCAATTTTGTTGGGATTGCAGATATTCCTTGTTTCGTTTTTGTTCGCATTCATTCCTCTTGTTGATTCCTAAAAGTTCTAAGCTTTAAAATGATTATACATGACATGAATATACGATATTGCAGTTCATTTTTTTTTTTCAATGGGCCGGGATACATATATATATATATATATTTATGACAATTATATATGTGGGATTTGTAAAGATGATGACATCAATGCACGAGAGTGCAAATCAGATATAACATATAAGCATCCTTACCCCTGCGTTCAGGGCTTTAATTTGACTGCATGCATCTCTAATTCATTCATTTCGTAAGATTTGATTTGATGATCTTTTAGAAATTTGCGTCATATGTGTCTATTACTTATATACTTAATTACTTTCTGCTGCAGAAAATTCAAGCAAAAAGATAAGAGAATGTGAGAATGGATGTCTTCAACAGTCTCCATCTTAAGAATCAGTGAATGGAGTATTATATAATATATATTTTTTCTTGTGAGTATTACCAAGAATTAAGAATGCGCGCACCATGAATTAATCTTAGCTTAGCTTAGCTTAGCATGCATATATACACAATACAATACAAGGAAGCTTTGGTTAATTAATGGTTATAGTAATTGGGGAAAATTAAAGTACATATTTGTGGTTGTGGGCTTAATTAGGGATGGGATCGGATATGTATGACTACTACACTGACAGAATGTAAGTAACATGCATGTTAGGTAGGAAAGGCATTCTTATATATTCTTGTTTCAGTCTATCTTTTTCAGATTTGACCAAACAAGAATCTTCTCATTGGATTTAGTTTCTCACTGCCTCTGTCATATTGTACTGTACGGCTACCATAACTGCTTGTCTGCTTTCTCAATTTATAATGTATAACAGAAACAAAACAATATTATATCCATGTTATTGGAAGAAGAGCTTTAGACATATCATCCAAATTCATGATTCTAAATAAAACACTCTCACCTGCTCTCCTCGACATTGTTTGTGCTTTGTGGTGCCAAATCCTTTTTGCATCAATGAATGCATGAAATTTTTTTAAAAAAATCAAGTCAAGTTATCCCCAACAGCCAACACCCCTATATTTTAAGTGGTGGAAAAATTAATCTAACACATTCACTAAACAAAAGTACACAATTCTTCTACTGAGTGAGATCTAAAGAAGACGAGTTTTATTCCTACAATTACAACAACAATCAAAGCCTTTTCCCATTAGGTAGGGTCGGCTATATGGATCAAGCGACGCTAATATGTTCTGTCTTTGCACATTTCTATGGTTAAGTTATTTATGTCTAGATCCCTCTTAATCGTTTCTCCTATTGTTTTCTTTGGTCTTCCTCTACCTCTAGTTATTAGGTTATCTTCCATTTGGTCAATTCAACGTACCGGAACCTCTTCCGGCCGCCTTTGTACATGACCAAACCATTAGGTCATATGGAAACAACCTTATTTCTTTACTCTAAATTAATTAAATTTAGCCTTACCCTGAAAATAGAATATGATTAATAAGTGAGCATTATTATTAAGGGGAAGAAGGGAAGGGCATCCAACTTTGTCTGCCATTATTTCTGCAAAAGAACTAACATAGCACGATACAATACATGGATCCAACCAAAGTGGCTCCTCCACTTCTTGTTGAAGTGAACATGGCCAACTAGCATATATACCCACTGCATGCATCTCTTGCTACTTAACACCAAACCAAACAAATTACAATTGCATTAAAAAAAAAAACTCATTCTTCTTGCTTTCAATATTATTTTCAGATTGGCAATCACAAATTTTGATGAGCTTAATTATCTGAATTCTTTTTCTGAGAGAATGTCAACCTTTGTTAATTACAAGAATGATGAAGAGGACGGAAAATATAAAGAATAGCACATATTTTCCATGTTTGCTTCAATACAAGTAAAGGACAGATGGGTGGATAGTGATAGTGATCATTTATTATTGAATGAAAAGGAAAAATAAATTTATTTAACAGTGTGTAACAATACTAAGTAGGTGAAGAGATTCTTTTAAGTACTATTAAGATTTTAAGAATGTCCTGTATTATGAATCTTGTACTAAAATGTCCTGCTTTCTTATTATTCCATTTTGTTATCTCTAGTGCGAAAGGTTAGGTGCAGCATAATGGAGTAATGATTACATCTAAAAAGAATAATTAAGTATCTCTATGAGGTTCGTGGTTCACATTTCAGCTGCCGGATAACAAAATGGTATGCTTTTTAGGGTTTTTTTAAAGGGTATTAGTTAAGATTTCATCTCTTTAATTTAATTAGCTGAGAAATAATTTAATGGCTTAAACTTAATGGAAAATTAACAAAGTAATAATTTTTAATACTTAAAAATTCTTTAATTGGTTGAAAGAAAATCTTAATCAATGTCGGCTCATAAAAAACCCCTTCTTTTTAAAGTTAACAAGTGTTATGATTAAAGTTTCTTTTAATGGGTTAATAGAGTACTTAATAATCTGAAAGTTGTAAAAAATCAATAAAAATAACAATTTTGAATGTCTACAAATTTCATCAAGCAATGAAAAAAAATTTGTAATTAGTCATTACCCACGTTAATTAGCAAAATCCTTTTACTTAATTATGAAAGATCTCAGCGGCTGTCTTTGGTGTGGAAAGGTTGGTGTAGCATAATGAAAATCATTACAAACAATAATTTAAAACTTGCTTTATGGTTCTTAATCTCACATTTGGGCAGCTGATGAATTACAAAATGATATCTCTTTCTTTTTATTAAAAAAATTGTAATCATTATTAGCAAATTTATGACCAATTTTAATTACATTCATCTGGGTTTAATTTGATGGGAATGTTTAAGAGAATTTCAACAAAAAGTATATGATTCAATGGCTGAAAAATCATCTTCGCCCACTTCCTGCAGCTCTGCATATTTTTTTATATCCCTTATCCCTTTTTTTTTTCCTTCTGGGTCCCCTGTTTTAACATTAAGTGTTTGATTTGACAAAGGCTAAGATTTCGTTGGAGAAAAAGTTAAACCAAGACTGTCCTCCATGAATGAACAACAGAACCAAAATCTCAGACAGTGGAAAAAAGAAAGACAATTAAAAAAAAAAAAAAACTACATTGGCACCATGTCTTGCGGTGGTTTTGTCTGATCTAAACCAATTGTTAAACTTTGAGTTTCATGTATCCGAATTCTCAATTCAGGAAGTGATTTAATTCTCAAGAGGTCTAATTAAAAGTGGTCTAGTGAGTGGGTTATGTTATATATGTATCTCATTTCCTAGCTAGCTGCTTCTTTCAAAAGCAAAAGTAGTGTGACTCTGTCTGTCCTTTACTGTGTCTTTCACTTTCACTTTATACATTTTTCAAATTCCAATGCTTGTTGAAACCCTTGTTCACTCTTCACTGGGATTGCCATGGCGGAAAATTTTTAAAAAAGGAAAAAAAAAAATTCCACAAAAGGACAAGAGTCTTGTTATTTATATATAGATCAAAGTATTCATCTACTGATTTTTATTTTATTTAAGATGTGGACCGTCTAATCTGAAAAGTAAAGAATTAGATGAATATTATTCGTCAATACACAAATAATATGATATAACACATGTATTTAAGAATTTTTCAAGGAGATAGGGGTCGTTTGGTACGAGGTGTAAAGTTGAATTTGCTCACCTTTTTATTTTTGTTTGGTATCAAGTGAGAGATGTTCCATGGTGAGTTTAGTTCTATCATACTAGGTGAGTTTAATTCCATCTCAAGAGGGTGGGAAGTTGTGGTGAGGTGAGGTGATGTTTAAATACCAAAATGCCCTAAAAAGATTTGTAGCTTTTGAAAAAGTAAGGGCAAAAAAGGTATTTCATACTTTTATCTTCTATTTCCCTATCTTTTTTCCACCATACCAAACAATATTACTTTTACATTTCACTTTCATTTCCTTGCATACCGAACATACTTTTTATCACTTCTATTTCCGCTTCCACTTCCCACTAAAATACTCACCGGATACCAAACGCCATATCAGAGTCATCCAAGACCATAATACCCAATTATAGGAGAAGAACATTGTGTTATTAGGTTAATGTCTGCTAAAATTGGAAACAAATTGCATATTGTTGGTCTTACTTTGTTTCCAAATTTTTATTACTAATTTATTTATGATGTGGTAAGTGGCAGTGGTAACCCCTTGTTTCACTCCCAAGAAGACAGAACATGAAGGAACAAGATTGTCCTGCACTTTATAGAGATTAGATATCCAAAATCTACAATAATGCAATATTTGCTGTTGAGTGAGGCATAATGTTTTTAAGGACATATACCCCATATTGTGTTTACTGCACCAATCAGGGATTTCATAGTTTCATGTTTACTGAATTTGAGAACTAAAATAGAAAATAAATTTAAACAAAAAAGAAAATTTTGTTACAAGGACTTGGAAGTCAAGTTAGTGCTAGTGTTAGCTTCAGAAAGTGTTCATAAATTGATAATGATAGTGAATTGACTTGGTAAAATGGCAATAGATTGGCTTTAATTATGATTTCATAAAATTAAATCACTAATTAAGTGCAGAAATCATATGCTTATACAACTAATCATTTTTAAAAATTTCATGATTATTTATAATGATTACATATAACTTCATCAAGGGATTTTCAAATCTATTTTTGCTTAGATACACTTTTTATCCTTTTCATTTTAATAAAAAGTTTCAATTTTAGTTCAAAATTGTCGGTGTAACATTTTTTTATTTATTTAAGGAGATGTGAGTATACTTAAATATCATTAAAAAAGAAAATAAAGTATATCCAAGTAATTATTATATTTTGAATAATACTATCCCTTTTTCTATAATTCTAATATAATATAAAAAACGTGTGAATGCTGGAATTTATATTTATAATGTTTTTTTCCAGAAGAAATACTGATGAAAATTCAAAGTTTTGTATGAAAAGAGGAATTGAATAGGTTGATGAGCTAGAAATTAAAGACAGAAAATTCACAGGATTAAGATGCAACGTTAGGTGGGAGATATATGAATGAATATTTATTAAGTGAGCGCCAAAAGTGATTACGAGCCAAAGTTGAAGATGATTTTTCTAGAAGGTACCATCCACACCTTTTTTCTTTGG
Organism: Senna tora; assembly: GCA_014851425.1. Classification (NCBI taxonomy): domain Eukaryota; kingdom Viridiplantae; phylum Streptophyta; class Magnoliopsida; order Fabales; family Fabaceae; genus Senna; species Senna tora. Next base: position 5,014,906 of record CM026271.1, on the reverse strand, counting down.
TCAGAAAAGGTAATATTAGGCTGGGATGTTTACTAATTACACCCATCATATTTCTTAGTTCACATCACCTTCACCATATACTTTATTATTTATATATTTTTTAATACATACATACATACATATAGCAAAGAAGAGATTTTAAATCACTAATATTTTGTAAATTTCTATACCTTGTACTTAGAATTGTACATATATATGTTATCGTAGATTTTGTTTATTTAATGAAATGATGCACTAATAGTAGAGTTAGCTAGCTACTAGCTAGAGACGGGAGAAGCTAAAAAGATGAACTAATTTCCTGACTTAATGGTTAATTAGTAGCGGTTTATAATTTTAAATCAAAGTTGAACAAATTTTCATGTAATAATATAGTTGTAACCAAAAATTGAAGCCGAACTTTCCAGGTGGAAATTAAATACTGACAAAACACATTAATTCTGCAAACATACGATAATTGGAAATGAAATTCTTTATGCACCAAAACAAAATCCCTTCTGGTCAAATTTATTGATAACCAATATATATTATTACATTTAGTGCAGATCGATGTTAAATTCAATTAATCTTTAAAACTTGAAATATTATCAAATAACCAAAAAGTATGTATGTATGTATGTATGTATGCTCTAATATCTCCGTCACCATTTGTAGAGTGAATAGCTTATTTTATCCACAAATTAAGAATCTTCTTTTGTCATATAAGCAAAGTCTAATTCCGTGTGAGACCCACACGCATCTCTCTTACTCTTACATTTGGAATTGCAAAATCACAGTGTTTGCCTTTGCAATTTGCATGCAAGCGCCAGCACACACATCATTTGAGTTTATGATTCAATTCACCCTTCAAAATATGGAAACATATACTTCATATATAATAATCTTATTGTAGGCCAACTATTAAAGCCATCTTTGAGGGCAAAGCAAAGCAACGCATGCTTTATTTATGACCTTTTCTTGTTTTGTTTTTACACAAAATCAATTAACAAAACCCCACTACGCTCCCTCACAATCATAAGTGGATATACCCAACCAAGCTTTGAAAGAATAACAATCACATTCTCATTGGGCTTAATTAATTAATTAAGAGTCAAGGCAAAAGAAATAACAAAAAGAAAAGAGAGAACATTAGACAAAACAGAACAAAAGCACAAGAATAATCAAGTGATTAGAAGAAAAAAAAAAGTGAGATTAAGTTTGTGCTTATTAGGATTTCAAAATGGGCGCAGATTCCTACCAAGTCCGTTCACATTAGTAAAAAGCCCTATGAATTCCTGTCTGTAAGGTAACGACGGTTTCTTCTTACTTTCGTCGCCTTCCTTCGTCGGGCCCACGCCTCTGACGTCATGTTCCACAGAGGCGCCGGCGTTATTCTCGCCGGAGCCGGGCTTGGTCACTTCCTGAGACACTTTGTTGTTCCTCTTGCTCGGTGAGAGCAGCACGAGTGGTTCTTTCCCATCGCTATGGCTCCTCGGAAGTAAGTCTCGAAACTTCCACCGCTTCGACGAAGACCCCGTCGAACTGCTCTTCTTGCTCGGCTTTCTCACCGACTCCGACGACGACAACGACGAAGATTTGGGATCCCACACGCAATAGGTCCCCGGAGCCACGCCGTCGAGGTCAATGTCCTCTGCTTCAGAGGTCGAAGAAGAGCACGACCCTGTTTCTCGCTCCTCGAACATGAGCTTCCTCAGCGGAAGGCGGCGACGGCGAACCGTCGCCGTTTCGTCGGCGGTCGCGGTCGGCGAGATGCCGTCGAGCAGAGAGCGGTCGAAGAGGGGGTAGATGGGCCTGATCTGGCCATTGCAGAAGATATCATCGGCGGATACCGGTGAGGAGTGCGGGTCCCTGCAAACAAAAGTGAACTCAAAATCGTCGTCGCCGCCGCCGCTTGCAGGTGATTCGCGATCGTCGGCGGCGTCGTGAAAGCTATCGTGGTGTTCCCACGAATCGAAAAGGGGATCGTCGGAGAGGGAAGAAGGGTCAGCGCGGAATTCCTGGATGACTCTGGCGGCAATCTGAGCGAGTGTCTCGGAAGAGTAGCTATTGAAACTGGGAGAAGGCGATAAGTGATGAGAAGATTCCGTCTGCATCATTTGGACCTCAATCATACACTCCGCGTCTTCGTCTTGCTGTGGAAAATGCGATTCCCAAAGGGAGAGAAAATGAGAGAAAGTTCGGTTGAAATGAAGGAAAGTGTGAGGGATATATAAAGGCTTGTGAGTAATGGTGGGAGATTATTGATTTGTATGGACTTCAATTATTATAAATATAAATAGAAATTAAGTATATGAATATCAAGTGAGCAAAGATTGGGTAAGCAAAGGTTCATGGTAGAGTTTCGTATGTTTCAGTCCCACACTGTGAGCCCAATAAATAAATCAGATGCATCCGTTTCTTTTTTTGGCCAATGATGCACCAGTTTCTTTTTAAAAAAAGTTTTTTTTAAGTGTTTTCTATAAAATTATTTAATTATGAACTTTATTTTTTTTTTATGAATAATCATATAAATTAAGGTGAGTTTATCGACTGAAATTGCATAGACTCACTCTTTAAATTATTATCTTTTATATTTTTTCTTTACGTTATACAATCTTATGTATATTAAGGTATTTTGGTAATAACAAATGCCTAATAAACTTCATTTAAGTTTCTATTCTTTCTAAAATGGGGAAAAAAAGATATTTGATTTTGAGGGAAGGTGATTAAAAGAGGAAGGTTTTGGACAATGTTTTCTTCGTTAACGCGTACCACGTGCTTGGGTTTTCCATAGAAAGAGTAAGGTATGAGGTTTCACACGCCAGAATTTGCCTGTGACTAGAAGCAAACAATGGAGGAGGAAACATCATGAATTGCTATATTTGTTCAAAATGAAATCAGCAAATATAATTATATTCTAGAAGGGATGGATATATACTTTGATTATTGAGCAAAGAATATAATGTAGGTTGGGTTATAGGCTTATAGCACATTAGCATACGTAGCAAGAGAGTTAGATAGGAGTATCATAAATGAGAGGAAATAATGATATAAATAATGGGGAATTGGGGTGTGGAGGGGAAGTTGATGATGATAGATTAAGGTGTGGAGAAGAAGAGAAGGGTAATGGCTATGGCAGCAAAGGCGGTGCGTTGTAATAAAATGATGTCACAAACTCACGGATTTTGAGCAACAACTTTGAGTGAATCTCATCCACTGCCTCCTTTTCTTTTGCTTTCTATCACTTTCCTCTTGCCAACAAATATTTCTGATTTTGACTCTCGTCCTCACCCCTAGGTAACAAGATTGTGACTTTTTGTTAGCCCTCTATCTCTCTAATTACTATTATTAATAAGGCACCACTACCGCCACTACAAATATATATATATATATATATATTTATTTATTTTTTTTAAACACTAAATTATTCTTATTTCTTAACAAATTTTCATTTTCATTATTTATATATAGTTTCTTAATCCTTCCAACAATCTCTCTATTGACAAAGGTAAGGAATAAGGATGTACTCCTACCCAAATTTCACCTGAGAGTCTCGCGTACTGGGTCGATAGAGGGTGAAACAACGGTAAGATTCTTGTTATGTGACTTGAAAGTTACGAGGGTTCAAATCACAGAAATAGTCTCTCTGCTTGCAAGAGTAAAATTGATACATTTAATCCTATCATACATCGGGTTACCCTTATTATATGAAAAATCTTAATTAATTAAGTAAAATTTCTTATATCATTGTCATAAAATTTCTCTCATTATAGACTCTATGATAACTTAAATTCTCAATCGTCGATCATGCCAAAAAAATTATCATATATCTTATTTGTATTGTATTAGAGAATTTTATAGTAAAGATATAAGTAATCTTATCTGTGTTTTGTTATATATATTATTGAATACTTTTTTTTATCACTGACTTTTCATAATCTTTTTTTATATATAAAAGATGCTTGTGTTTAATTAATATTTTTCATCAGCTCGAATAGAAGCCTTAAAACTCACTAATTTGTTTTTGGTGTGAGATTCTAATCTTTTCTTAAAAGCGATGTCATTAATCATGAATTAAAGACTGATAATAATAATTTAAATGTGCAATCAATTTCTTGTATTGAGCGAGGCCAACTAATTATAGTAGCAAACAATCTAGACTCAATATCCCGAACACAATGTAATAAAAGTTAGAGAGAATTGTCAATTTAATCCCTGGTAAATACAAATTATTTCAATTTAGTCCCTGAAATATGAAAATGCTTAATTTAATCATTAAAAAATACTTTTTTATTCTAATTTGGTCATTTTAATTTTTTCGTCAATGTATGTATGGCATTTTTCAAGGTCTAAAAAGATTAAATTGGAACAAAAAAATATCTTGGGGTCCACATTAACAATATATAAGTATATATATACACTCATATATGAAATACTTTGTAGTTTCAGCTTCAGAAGATAATTTCCAAGTAAAGACAGCACAAGTGTCTCTAGTAGAGAAGACCTAATTAACATGTTCCGAGGAAGAAAAAAAAAAGAGGAAAAGAAGTTGGGTGAGAAGAGAGGGATATGGAGGTGGATTGCACTCTAGAGCTTCTTGTGATGTAAACCACCACCAACATTCCCATTTTGTCATATTGACTTGGACTAATCTCATTGGATAACAACCCAACTTCTCTAATTCCTACACTAACCATTCAAGCAATCACAACACAATACTATGATTATTGAATGAATATGCTAGCTACCAAATTATGGAAACAAAAACGTAAGTAAATAATAAATACGATTTTTTGGGGTCATATTTATATACTTGATATGTTTATGTATTTATTATTGATTGATTTGAGTTACTTGTTTACTATTATAAAAAATATACATAATTTATAATGAATTTATGAAAAGAAAGCAAGGATGAAGGTTTATGTGTTATGGTGAATTTGAAAGAAGTGAAGCTATGAAATCCGAAGCTGCAGTGCTCTAAATGAATACTTGTTAAACAAAGTATGTACACACATCCAATTGATCATTGGTTCTGTTTTTATTGTATTGTAAAGTAGATGTTGAGTGGTGAGAAGGCATTGATTAAACTTGGCGAATAAGAAAAGGTGACGAAGAATAAATAAGTGGCATAAGTTTTGTCAATACAATCCATCATTCTAAACAAGAAAGCCAAATCAATAACATTAAGGCCTAAACAAATATAGTACCTACAACTATTTTCAGCACGTTTCCAGTTGTAAATTTCCGTTTTCCCCCCTAATTTTTTTTTTAATAAACTGGATATGAACGGATATTAAAGATCAAATATTAGTAATATATAACTTTGAATCCACAGTTGAAGTAGTAAAATTTTAGTTCAATTGTGATAGACTCTACAATGTAGTACAACTTGGAAAAGTAATACTACTAAATGAAGGGATTTGAATAAGAAAAAAACTAGGTCGTGAAAAGACTTCAATCAACGAAGCCCAAAGGCCAACGAAACAACACCAAAGTCCACAGAAACTAAAATAAAGCTCGATATAAATTTTATTTATATTCTTTTATTTTTATGATTGGTCATATATATTATTGTCTTTTATATTCTCTCTCTATTATGATTGGTTATATAAAATTTTTTTATCACGTATCGTATTTATATTGAAGAACTTCATAGCAAACACTTAAAAATTTTTTACCTTAATTTAATCAATTGAATAAAGTCTCGTAATTCATAAATCAACGGCGGCCATCAGATATTTCGAAGCTAGGCTTCAATATTATTGGATCATATTGGTCAATGCAAGTCCACAAAAGGTGATAACGCAAATCCAAATAAACTGTTTGGTTTGGCCGAAAACTAATTTGAAACAAATAACCAAGTTGTTGTAATTGGGCCTGCCTGCCTCTACCTGTTTTATGGTCATAGTTACCACTTACCAGCGTAGTCCGCCTGCTAGATTAAATGCTTCCTATGGACATGCTTAAAAATGTTATGCTACATCTTCCAATTGTTGAATACCCGCTCCAAAAATGAAAAGTGAATAAAACCATTGCCATCAGACATACTCACGTCAAGGAATAAAGATAAAATCTAGTTTACAGGAAAGCAAATAAAGACATCAAAACTGTACAAGAATTGATGCGCAATTTAATTAAGAGAGATGCACAGTGAGTGGATCCCAGTCCGAAAATATCATAATTTTTAGACAAAACAGGGGAAAAGTTTTGACATTTTTTTACATCTTCTCTTAGAAGAAACTATATAAAGCGGTTCAATATGTCCATGATGGCCTTCTTAATCCTTATTCGTGGATGAGATCATTCCAACTGGAAACTAGAAAGAAAAATTAGCTATTGCTTCATATTACTCAATTACTCTAGGGTGAGGGGTCTAGTCCAATTAACATACATTTGTCAAATTAGATGCCCCACACACACAGCTCCTCAAGCATTGGTTACTAAGCATTATGTTCTTTCTCAAACATTGGTTTCCAAGTCAATAAGCATGATGTCAACTCCAGTCTCCTCCAGTGTCCTCTACCTGCTATCAGCTAACAGAAACTCAAATGGAAACGTTTTATATATAGATCCTCTTCTTTTTTTTCCTTTACACGGTTAATTTTAGAGAAAAAGGGCTGTGATTTATTTTTTGTGTGTATCAGTATCCGCCTCTTTCAATTTATCTCCATCTCAATTTTTTAATACTAAAAAGGAATTTCCATCTATGTCACCAGCTGTCCTACTACCCCAGTTTTTCGCCTTAGCTGAAAGCTTGCATGTGTTTTCTGGAGGAGAAAAAGCATAGTTACCGAGTTAAAATTCGACTATTAATACATTGGAAAATATAAAGTGGAGACTGCAAAAGTTATTGCTATGAAAAACATACAATTTTTTAATGAATAAGATAAGATTATTGAAGAAATAGAGGAAATACAAGAGATCAAATATAAGGATCAAGGATAAGAGGTCCTTCACAAATAAAAACAACAAACAAAAGAGAAGAAACTCATGTGGAAAACAAAAAAATCTTTCCCAAAGAAGATGAGGTGGAAAAAGTCAATTTTTAAATTATGATAAAATGGACCCATCACCCAAGCTAAGAGTCAAAATCAATTTTCTGTTCCAGAATCATCGTTGCTGCCTCTCGGAGAATTTAAGAAGCACTAAGGAGAAAGTGGTCTCAACCAGGGAACTGTTGACTAATAATCAGGCGAAATTGTAGCTCCAACATATCAAAACCACAAATTTTTTTTCCACTTCAAGAAAATTGTACACCGGCATCATGTTATCCATTCCCCCAAATCATACTAAAAATTGATAATCCATTCCCAGGTACATAGTGTATAAACACTTGCACAGCAATCCCAAAAATGAAGACTCCACATCCAAATTCAAAGCATTCTGCCAGGCATCCTTGAGTATCTTAGAACACTTGCCTTTTCATTTACAAGCCACCTGGCAAGTGTGAAATGAATTAAGATACCCAGTTCATAAGATGACATAAGTTCAGGATGTTGAAGACCAACACTAGTCATATAAATTTTAATCCACAAATCCAGTAGGGTTGATATTTGTCACTTCGTAGACAGCCAAGAGAGCCAGAACCACATCCCCAAAATTAATAATAATCACAATCACCAGGAGAGATTATTAGTACCTTGGATCTAAAAGATTTGATGACTGCAATCAACAACTTGTCTCCTGCTATTTGTCTCACTTTTTGTACCAGTTCCTCTCGTGAAATCTTCTTTTCCTGAAGAACAGAGGAAGCTCAATTAATGCGGTCATATCAAGTGACAATAACGGCTTAAAGTTACTAGTAATGAATAACGGTCTCAGAACCCAGAAGGAGGTCAAAAGCACTTACTCTGTGATCTTTGTGAAACTTGGAGATCAAGGCAATAGTAGGTGGAGGCAGAAACTTAGAAAGCACAGAAATTAGAGTGGGAAATGGCATCCAAGGCGAAGATGGTTTTCTAAAAGTTTCTTCAAACTTCACAAGCCCTGCAAAGTTAAATATATGCAAAAAGTCAGAATATCCACAACCACAACCAATGATTTACAAATTCACAAATAACATAAAAACGCAGTAACACCTACTCACAAAGATCTGTCCACACCTTTCATGGAAGGAACTTTGAAACTTATTACATATTCCGGCAATATATGAGTGTTCATCCGGGCACACCAGATAATGTACTTCTTGGGAGCGGAAAGACTGTCCACCCCGGAATCATATTCTTCAGAACTCGGATATCGTTGGTCAGAACCAGGATGCACAAGCTCTGGCTTCCCCAGTATAACGCGACACAGTAATAAGTGCCGAATACCATCTTCATCAACCGTAGAGCTTTTCACACTACAGAACAAGCAAAAAACCACTTCCAGTAATTAAGTAACTCATAAAATATATTAAATATAAATGTAATTTGAAAATGTTGTATCATATTCACACAAGTGTGGAATATCAGTGTGTCCGTAGGTACTTCATAATGAATAAGAACTTTTTGCCTACCTTTCCAGAGGAGAATCATCTGGAGAGAGATACAGTGCGGAACCAAAGAGTCCATTATTATTCTGAGATTTACCACCATGACCAAAACCGTGTGAAATGATCACTCCTATCTCTTCCTTACCAGAAGTCCCATACCAAGCATATTTCACATTGGCATTACCATGACGCCTCTTTTCCTCAGCTCGCATATAAACCTGAAATGATTGAATCCGAGCTTGTGCCATAACGCTAGAACAAGCATTTCTGTGAATTGCGACGACCTCCGTCCGCTCCCCAAGCATACCCAAAGACCGAATGAATCTTGTTCGAACGAGGTCATGAACCCTGTCACCTTCTGCGAGTCTAACAAAACCTTCATCGAACAGATGGTGTTGTTGCACACAGTAGCTTCCAGAAACACCACTTTCGCAATCGGAAACTGCTGTTTCTTCGTTGCTCGTGGTCTCCCCACAGATCGAATTCTCAACCTTCACATGATCCGATTGATAAAATTCGTTTGAAGCTGAAGTCCCTATCTCATCAGCTTTCAACCACGGAGTAGTATTATACCCGTTTTGGTCGTTTTCTAGCACCATATTGCCAAAACACCAAAAAACGAGAAAAATTACAAGAAAATTAAACCGTGTAAACTGTAAAGGAATTAAGCTACACAGAAACGGGAGTTGAAATTAAGTATTTACAGAATTACGATTGGAGGAGAAATGAAACCCTCAAAGAGAACAACAAATAGCAAACGGCATAATGAATGTAATAACAAGAAAGAATAGTAAACGAATATGGAAGATATACGTATGATATTCATAAGACGAAAGAAGGAATAAAATAGTGTTATGCAAATGTGTGTAAAAATATACAAGACACGAAACTAGCTTGGCGTGAAAGAAACGAAGAAGTGGGAGTAATTAGAACTTAATAGAAGTAGAAACAGAAAGAAGTGCGAATGTGAAAAGTGAATGTGGTTGTGAAGCGGTTTTCTTGGAGAAGAAGAGAAAACAGTTGAGGGATTGAGGTGTGAGATTTGAGAAGCAGAGAGATTTTAAGAGGCCAAATAACGGAACCGCCAAAAGGAAATGGGTTTTGCGATGGGCGGTGCTAGTTGTTTTGAGAGGGAAAAGGAGGCCGTTTTACTGAACCGGATCGCATGTGAAATTACATTTGCGTGTTCCTCATAATTAACAAACTACGTGGTGAACCATTCATTGAATAATGAATTGTAGACTATGACCGTCGAGGCTGAAGGCCAAGGGGGATAAAGATGTAAATATACACATAGGGTTTGCCTGGAAACCAAGAAATAGTATGGGATTGAGGGATTTTAACGGTATATGCCTAAGAAATCCGGAGCAAGAAATCTATGGTCATCAAATGATCAAAATAGAAATTAGTGTCAACTCTATCATAAATAAAAAAAAAATATTATATTTCAAAATAATAAAATTATTTAACATATCTTATCTTATCTATTTCAACTCTATACTTCTTTTACTCTCCGTATAATCTTTTAAAATTTAGCATAAGAAATTTAAAATATAGAAATTTATTTTTAAAATAAAAAAATTTTATTTTAATCAAAATTGTCGTAATTTATTTCATATAATACTTTATGTTAATTATCGTTTTATCTTCCCTTTACAATTGCTAAAGCTCTATTTCTCATAAAATTATATGACTTTTATATGTTAATTTTAATTGACGTGAAGTGATTCTGAGAATTTAAAACTAATTTATTTTATTAGAGTACATAATTTTACATTTAAATTTTAACACAAGAATTGTTTAGAATAAATTTTAATGATAAATATTGTCCATCCGAGCATAATGTAAAATATTCTCCTAGGACGTGTTACTACGTGTCAGATTAATCTGAAAATTGGTTAATTTTCATTTCAAATTCAATTTATATCTTGGTCATCAAGTCATTAATAAAAACTTGGCATACAAGAAAAACCAAACATAATTAATAACGATATAATCCACAAGCAATTCCTCAGCTTTAACTATTTATGATAGTAATAAAGAACTCTTTTAACTCTGCTCTAATGTATTTATATCTCCCTTCCCTTTCCGATAAAAAAAAAAAAAAAGCGGGTTGAAACAAATGGTATTTGAAAGCCTGCAAGACTTCGACTTTAACTTTATAGAACTTCTTCAATGGAAGTGGTTTCATACACAATAGGCTTTTACAATGAACTACTCGTTTGCAATTTTTGCATCATCTCCTTAACACGGGATACTAAATACATAATTTACAACTAGCCTAATACGAACTCAATTTCAGATTACTTACCAGAGAACCCCAAGAAAAAAGGGGCCTCTACAGTATAAAAGCAGAGAATGAAGATAAATAAGGGGAAAAAAAATTAATGCCGCCTATACAAGATGATTCAGGGTCAAGGAGCAAATGGAATAGGAATTCTCAATTTCTCCAATGGTTGTGGATTTCGCGAAGACGGATCTTCTGTAATTGGAATTTGGTGTAGCTGAGGTAGTTCGGTTTTTGACACATTAACCCGCTTAGGTGGAATTTGGTGTACTATAGCCAAGCTCCCCAGCCAGGGAACATTTGACACAATCGCTCAGAATCAATTGCATCTTGAATGAGTTGTTGAACCTGCAATGAAAATAACAGAAACCAAATCATGCAACGCAAAGAATATTGAAACAAGTAATTGCTTTGCCCGGTATGGTTGTCACCCACGGTTTGACGTTGTAAATAGAAAATATATGAAAGTGAAGAACTTTGATCACCAACCAAGACGGCTGTATCTAAGGGTCACAACTTGTGAAGAAACCAATAAGCAAATGCACTTTTGGATGGTTGCAGGACTAAACCTTAAATCTAATCTCTACGACAACCATTGTAATTAACAGATTTTGTCTCTACTTCCTAGTATAAAGGTTACATGAGTGAGAAATGAGAGTATCTCAACAAAAAGGGATAAAGGAAGAGAAAAACACAACTCATATAATGTATACAGGAATGAAGCAAATACCTGCCCGTGTATACTCCGCATTTCTCCTTCTTCATATCCATCTAGTTTTTGCTTGACACGCAAAAGTGCACGCGCAGCATCCTTATTGCCTTCATAATCATTTTGAGGTTCCATCAAGGATGTATCCAAATCATCATCTGTTTCCTGTAGAGAATAGGGAAATTTGTTGCTACAGATCAATCAAGTAATGAAGTTGAACAGAGACTATTAGTAGTAGCCCAAAATCCATCCCAATGTCAGTGCAAACCAAAATAAAGAATATCACATAGCAGTAAACGATATAAAATTTATATTCGTCATTTAGTTATTTAACAAATATATATGTATTTATAATTTTTACAAAATCTAATTGGGCGCTGGTTTTAGAGTCAGCTTCCCTTTCCACTTCAATGATTGTTCTCGATTTTAAAACCGTGGTTTAGAACATGCTATTTTCAAACTATTTCAAATTAGCACTAAATGCTTAGTTGTAACAAACTTATTAGATCATTTCCACAACTCATAATAAGAAAGTAGTAACATCAATATCCAAAATAAGATGCTCGACATAGGATATGTCAAGGTATGAATAATGAAAATAACCTCAAGGTTATGACATACCTTTTGTCGCTGCAAGGCTTTCAGAGGAGACAAAGCCCACTTATAAAGAGGATCATGGATAAAAACCTGCAGAGGACATTCGCTTTTAAGAAAACAGATAAATACAAATTTAATTCATATTGAAAAATACTGAGCAATATATGATTTGATTACTTCAACAATCGTCAACAGTGCTTCCTTGTTTGTCCTCATAACAGAGAGGGTTTCCTCACAACATCTTCGGAAAACACCTTCTACTCCAGTTATGCCCATTCCATCAACTATGTCTCTGGTAAGCCTAAATGGAACCTGCCAGTAATTGCAGAAGGTATAGATAATTTATATAGTGCACAACAAGTAACTAAGTGCAGTATTTAAGGACAACAGGCATACCCGCTCTGGAGTCTTAAGCATCAAACCTTGTTCGAAGGCAACACCAAGATCAATGTGAACTACCTCAGCAGAGGCCTGATCAATTAAAATATTCATGGAATGTCGATCTCCCAGGCCAACTATATAACCAACCTGAATATGAACAATTAATAAACCATACCAAGAATTGTGAGAAAATATGGTTGTCATGACATTACAGACATTTTCCAAAGAGAATGTTGAAAATAGATGCGGAAAAAAAAAAAAGGAGTTAGGGTATTCGGATAGTCAAATATATGAACCATTGGAAATCCAATTCATTAAAGCAAGGTTACACAGCATAGAATCTAAACTTCGGCAATACAAACTGTTAAAATAGAAAGTAAAATTATCAATCAAAGGTGTATAGCGTTTACTGTAGCTTAATCTTTCTTTACTTGCTAGTATTGAATAGTCCTTTAATTTCGTTTTAATTAATACCAATGACAGGTACAATTTAATATAACTTTCAACCGGATTAAGCACAGGGAGGTTTTTATTTTGAGAGATTAAGTTGGCATGCAACTTGGAATGCACTTACCATAGAACTAGCAGCTACACTTCGTGTATAAGCTAATCTCTTCTCAAACCAATCATCTGGCTTTAAGAATCTCTCCAAGAAAAAGTAGTGCATAACAGGCCTGCATAATAGTCATGAAGATATGAAGTTCCCAACTATGTCCTAGGTCCTAGAAAATGAAGTATAGGAAAAACCTGAAATTCTTGCAAACTTCCTGGAATGCCTTGCGCTTGTCCCTTTCCTGATTTGAAGCCATCAAATGTTTTACTTAATCATCTTCTTGACATAATAGGAAAAAAAGTGGTTTTGATCTGAAATAATTTTACTGTCAGATCATAACAATGATCTTCATGTGATGGGTTTACCAATGTTACCTAATGGATACAATGGAATCAGAGATCTTCATTCTATCAATGTTCTATTTCTTGACCTGTTTGCTATTCATTATTTGACAGCGTGTCTTTCCTATCTTGTACTTTTTTCTTTTTCACAGAAATATTTTTCTTGAATAAGAAACTTTTGAAGGAAAGACGGAGCACAATATATGCTCCATAACAGATTGGCAACAGAATTCTATATCAGAAAAAGGTAAAGGACCAGCTCTAATACTGTTTCACCAATTTGAATTTAAGCAATTTGAAAATAGCATTCATTCTATATCATAGATGAAAATCTCACCCATCAATTGCATAACAAAAATTAAATAAATAATTTAATGCAACCACATATACCACTTAATATGAATTTAAAGGTAGAATGAAACTGTCACCCAGAAAAAAAAATGTAGATTGAAACTTTAGAGTTGCAAATTATGTAACAGCAGATGATAAAATAAATCTTCGATATCCACCATTTAACATTATCAATAAAAAAGAATTGACGGTTATATTACTTCCGAAAATTAAGAAAAAGTTAAAGTTATAATTTAAAATTTTGGACCTAAGAAGCCTGGATACAAGATACGATTTGGGTTTGATACGATACGGATATGCGGATACGGCTATAGATAAGACACTTCTAGAATACATTAATAAATTATATAAAAATACATAAATATCTTAAATTTAAAGAACCCATATAATGCAATGGACAATATAATATCGAAGTTGAAACAAAGATAATATAAATTGCAAAAATTAGAAACAAAAATGTTGAAACACTGTTTTAGAAAGTGAAAATGTAAACTTGCGTAACTACAAAAAAGTTGATCAAAGCTAAAAGTAAAAGAAAAAGAGAGAAAATTCGAAATTGAATGTGTGAAGTATTGGAGTAAAGAGTATCGGTGTCGAATACGTATAAGACACGATACGGGAGACTTTTACAAGTATATGTGCTTCAGAGGTGTGGACTATTATTGAACTATTTTTTTGATAGAAAAAGAAGTATTATTAAGAGAGAAAGAGAGTACAAATGAGGAGGACAAGAAGTCCTCTAAACAACATATTATTGACCTATTAATATGATGATAATCATCTAGAAGAAAGTACTTCAATATTAGTCTCTTACATTAGCCATGTGCTCCCGGCACTTGAGAAACGACCAATCGCCAATTCCATAACGACCGTGGGCACCACCGTTTCTCATGCTAAAGCTCAAGAAGGAAAATCGTTTAGATGTCGAAGAGAATAAATTGCAGTTAAATATGACTTGTTTCCACTGACCTCCCTATAAGATATTCACCAAGAGGATGCGTGCCATTAACCCACTCAAGAACACCAGCACTTGGAGTAAAAGGAACAACCTATTACATAAAAAAAGTGAAGATTTTACCAACTATGTTAAGATTAATACTTTGATATATATAACTTTTGAAATTCTATGCACTCAACCTTAGATGAGCGATAAAGTCAGATTCCATTTGCAAGAATTATTTATAGATCAACTATATTATAGGCTTGGGGGATGGTGTAGACAACTCATTCTGTTGTCTTTTCTGTTTTTCAATTACAGTTAGAACTATTGGGTTGAAGTGGTCCTTTACATGGAATTAGAGCCTCTGTGACCAAAATCAAGAGTCTACATTCATAGTAATTAAATTGAAATTTCAGTGCTAGCCATTCATGCTTCAAGCCATAAGGGCTTTAGTAGTGAGGAGGCATGATTTTGGATAAAGCTATTCCTTGGTGAATAATGGCTTAAGCTCATTGGTTGAAGTGGTCCTTAACAGCCTTGTAAAGGGCTGATAATTTTATACATCACAGTTTACCAGCCAATCATCAGTACACAGTTCAAAAACTAAGAAAAATCGTAATATACCTTGTAGGTTCGTACACTTAGCCTTCTTTTCCAAGTATCTCGGTGGTTCCTTAGGAATGTGTTAACTAAACCAAAGAATTGTTCCATTACCTGTCAAGGATTCAGAAAATTAATCAACAAAGTAAATGACAGAAACCTGGGCATCCAAAGGTTTCAGAAAAGGTATTCAGTTTCCCCTATGGATCAAGAAAATATTACTATCTCTCCAGATAAGCCATTACATATCCTGCTTGGACAACATCTACCCCAACAGATTTAACTCTTTTTATGGCACCTATTGAGAAGCCCATCTATGTGGAACTACTAATGGATTAAGAGTTTATCTGCCCTTTATATCTTTAAGAATTTATCTTGCAGTTAATCTCTATATTCAGAGAATTAAAAGCAAGATAAGAAATAGGCTGTCACTGTAAGACAAAAGGGTGTGCAGCCTTCCAATTCATCATAATTCTATTCTTATCCTAAACTTTACAGCACCAACCATGAAGTCTACTAGCTGGCCAGCATGTATCAGTATTATACGCAAATCTTAATCAGTGCAATGTTTATGTTTTGTGCAAGCATCATTTAAGAATGCAAGCATTTGTTTTCTGGATGCAGCTTCACTAATAGGCTGGGCAAAGATAATGGAAAATTTTCAAACTAGTTAGGAACCTGTGTCGAACCTATGATAATTTAGAACATAAGCTAATCTCCAAGATTTAAATCTAAATCAGTAGAAATATAAACTTCTACACCCAGATCATATTTTAATCTAGAATTAAAGTTCAAAAATAGCTAAAAAAACTATAGGATTAGAAACAAATATGTCAAATATGCTTGCTTAGGACTCTTATTCATTTCTAAAAATGGAAAACAAATATTTCATCATGAAACTTCAGCAATAAAATCCATGAAAAATAGACAGCAAAAGCTGTTAGAATTTATACAGCATCCTGTCTTAGGTCATCATTTCCAGATTTTGCAAGTTGCCGATACCGGAAACCATCAGATCCGAGGCACTCAATCACTTTTGGAGCATTTACGCCATTCATTATCCTGTATTAAACAAGCGCAAAGCAGATTTAAGCACTGAAATTGTATGCTAAGAAAAAATTATCTGGAACTGCCAACATACATGGCTGAATCTGTTAATCCTTTGAAATAAGGAAAAGTGCCCTCACGATACTGACAACTATAGTCGATTGGAACAGTTGCTGTCACTACAGGTACCTGAATGCCCAAAGCAAAAGCAAAGAAAATTGTTTAGCACCAACATGGCTTCTTTAAAAGGAAGACACAGCAAGATTGACAGATGAAATTGCACTGTGTTATCTTTGAGCTTCAACAGCATTATATTTTATAGATGGAAAAAAATCATTATTATAATAAGGTACCAGAGATTACATCCTCTACAAAAGAAAGCAAAGAACAAAAATAACCAGAATCTTAGACGACCAAGGCATCCATTAGGGATATTTCTCTAAACAAACCACAAGAAGAAACCCACAAAGAAGACAAATGGGTGATTCTTTTCCAAAAAAGATGAGGCAGTAGTGGTTTATTGTTAAAAACCCTAGCATTCGTCACTCATCAAATGCACCACAAGCTTGCAAAAATTGTACATTGCCAAATGGCAGGACAATCCAGGCCTCCTCAAAGAAGCCAAACAGTATTTCATATACACCTTGCCACGCAAGAAAAGGTGGCTATTCGTCTTGGAGCTTCTAAAGCAAATCTACTCACATCAAATGATAATAAAGCCTTGTTAGACCAATGGGTCCGAAGCAAATAATTTGTACTCTGTTAAGTAAATATACTATCCATTCAATTTCAATATCATTTGGGAAAGCACATGTGTAGAATAGGATAAAATTAGGATTATTATTTATTAGATTAATTTGTAGATTTATTAGATTATATTTAGGAAGTTTTATTATTTTTGAAGACGTTTTAAATTTATTATAAGGATAAGTATTTATTTAATTATTACGATAAGTCTTTTATTAATTTTGGTTTCCTAGTTAGATTAAGAACCTTGTGTATAAATACAAGGTCCATAGATGTAATCAATCAATTTTGCAATAGAAGAATTTTTCCTATTCAAAATTCTACAGTATGACACAATCTAACTACAATTTCTACATGTTGCTTGGTACCCTAGAGTTGTCCCTAAATTGTCAATCCAATCATCACATCAGCCTCAAAACTTTTTCATTGAGAACCCAGAAACTGAGATGTGTGAATATGATGATTGGAAAGACTACTTTTATATCTATATCACCCTCTAATTCAAATTAGCAAAAGCAGTGTGTCCTTGAGTATATGGATTTGAAACACTCGAGCAAATCAACAGATGCAACAGGTGTGTTTGAAGAGCCCACTTACAAGTTCTAGGGCTGGGGCACTACGTAGTTCTCTTGGTAGAGTCACTCTTTTATTTGTATCCTGAAACAGATAAAGTCAGAAAGTTGTCAGAAGTAAATAATTTTGAAATACTTTAAAATGTTGTAAGAAAAACTTATCTTGGAAATATATATGACCCCAATAGGGAATGAAATATGAAAAACAAAGAAATAATTGTGCAACCTCTCTCCTTGTTTCCATCTCAGCAAGTTTGATATAAATCTCCACCATTTGCCTTGTCTATATACAAGTAATAGAGAAACAGTTTGAAGATAATATACTGAGAATTAAAACTATTGAAGAAGATAACATCAAATGAAAAGTAATGGATGTTACTTGTCGTATTATAGCTCCATGATAAGATGACAACTCATTCAGAAGGTTT
The DNA here is from genome assembly GCA_014851425.1 of Senna tora. Taxonomy (NCBI): domain Eukaryota; kingdom Viridiplantae; phylum Streptophyta; class Magnoliopsida; order Fabales; family Fabaceae; genus Senna; species Senna tora. The sequence continues at coordinate 4,996,901 of CM026271.1, read as the reverse complement.
TCTGCAGCAATCTTTTTGTCCATATCAACCACAAATGAACTTCTACTACGCTGTTTGTCCTTGATACGGTCACCATTTGCAAGAGCCAGAAGCTAATGTAAAAAAGCAGACAAAGAAAATCATTTGCATATCTGACGAGACAGAAACAATGTATAACACATCTAATTGTTTTTTTAGGGTCTAAATATAGTTTTGCATGGGTCATAAAACTACCAGAAAAATCAAGGAGACTCAATGTCTCTCCAAATTGAAGTTGTAGAATCACAGAGACTTAAATTGGAAAAGCAAATAGAATAGAATTGAAATTGCATGCAACAGAAATGTTTGATAACAGAAAAAAAAAATAACCTATACATACGTGAAGTATTGTGTGGTATGGATGATCAATGGCCATTTTCTTCAGAAGAGACACTAAAGCAAACTGCATGGTCCACAATTTATTTTAAAAGAAAGGTCAAACTGAAAAATATAAAAGGAAACTTGTAGCACTAGCATTGCCAAAACCTGCAAATTATAAGGTCCCTGACCATCCTTTGGGCTACCCAGTCTAGAAGCAATTTGGTACACTAAAGGCAAAAATTTGAAAGATTGAACCTGGAAATAAATTTAGATGCAGACCAATCAAAAGCCACAAATACAACCTTTAAAGAGATCAGCTCATACAATTAATAGAAAATGCTTTCCTTCACTGTGTACCTCGTCAGTTGTGCTAAGCATACTATTCACAACATTCTTTTGAGAAGAGAGACTGAACCACAAGGAAATTAGACGAAACACCTGAAAGCAAGATAGCTAGTCAAAAGACAAGAGACGACCTTACAACAGTTACAGTTCCTTCATGCAGCTCATATATATTACTTTATTAGTTGTGAAGGAATTAAGAGTATGTTCATACCACCCTCACATCATACTTGTCGCCTGTGACTAAACAACTTTTATATCCCTCCAAAGCCAAGCTAAGAAAATTGTCTCGGTCATCCTGGGTGTTGATAGGCAGCAAAGAAATAGAAGATTTAGATTTACCCCATATCATAATAACAAGATCAGGCTAAGCAAAAGAAACTATGGAGTTGACATATCAATTTGTGACAGGTTATCGTTAATACGACAGAAATCTTGGGATATAACATTACATAGTCAGTGAACTCAGTAAACCTTCTAATCGATTAAACAAAATGAATACCTGCAATTTCTGAGCCTCTTCCTCGTCCATTGCTACTTGCTTTTGCAGTTCTAATATTTTCAAGGAATAGTCAGTCTTCTCCCCCTAAATTATGCATCATGTGAGTTAGAGCCTAAGAGAATCAATCAGAAATGAAATGAGTAACTGGACTACAACTACCTTTGTTGAACTCCTTAATCTTTTTTTAAGTGCTTCCAACTCTACTGTCTGCAATCAAAATATTCATGGAACATAAGTAATAATATTTGAAGTCACGCACTACTCGCATTCTCTTATGACAGTTGTCTGTCTGCTTGTTTGGGTCAGTGAGCATAGTACCTTATGCTTCCTCAACTGCATTGCGGCTTGCCACTCACTAGAGTTAAGTCTTTCTTCATGGCTCCTAAATAGAGCATCAGCATAGTGTGCAAGATGAAAATGAGACTGACATTTTCGCTCAATGGACTTCTTGTCAGTAGTGTTCAAATCCTCAGCAATTGAGACTGCAGGCTTCAAATACTTCTCTAAAATAGTTCTAGAGCTGCAATCATTATCCAAAACAGAAAAACAAGAACTCAGTGAAATTAGGCTTCAAAGGAAGCAGGTTATAATAATGCAAGATAGATTGAAGTTTTGTTCAATAACTTGCTAGATCTTGTTTCTGCCAGCCACTTCCCGATCAACCGATATACATCTGAAGCCTCCTCGTTAGATCCACAGTTCTGTGAGATATACATTGCAAGATTGATAGCCATCTCATGTTGACCTTGAGCACGCAAAAGCTTTGCTTCTTCAAGCTGCCATCAATAACCAACAATAATTCGGTATACTTGGCATGGCTGATAATAGTAATACTACTGCTGACTCTACCTTGAAGCAAATTCTAGGCAAGCAGATGTTTTCCCCATCATAATCTTTTAGCAGGATTTTTTAAATCAGTTGCTTTTAATAGGAACTTAGGAGAATAAATTAGTTACCTCCCCAATAAATTAATAAAATAAACACAAATTTTCCTTATTGTTCTGCATCAAAAACACATACACACATATAGGGTCATGGAAGCCACTCACCCTCCCTAGCCAATACATGGATGAAGATTTCCCTTTGGCTTCAACAGAAAGGAACTTAAACTCATGCAAAGCTGCCGCTGCTTGAGAGAACCTAGACCCCTGTAAAACACAGAATAGCATAAAAGGAAAAGGAATTGAGCCATGAATTCATGATAATTAAGTCTTAAACACACCTTTTATTTTATATATAGAAAGTCTTAAACACCTTACGAAGAGTAGAGGCAGATTGCAGAAGGTGTTGCAATGTACAATCTCTACAATTTAAAATCTGAAGTAAAACTCTCCGAAATGCTATAAAAGGTTCTAACAGATTCATATGCAGCTGCATCCGTTCTAAAATTGAGCACCAGTCCATGTTCAGCCATGACAACTAATTGACAATAAAAACAATGTAAGGCGTCAAAATATACAAAAAGACAGAATGAAAGAATGCCTCGTCGTTTTTTTTCCCCTCATCAAAATGCCTCATCATTCTGAATGATGTTTTATACAAGGGAGAAAAGAAGAAATAAACTCCTCTCATGCACGGCACATTTGTGCACTAAAATCTAAATACCTGTTCAATGGAAGGAATTACAGGCTCAAGAGTCGCATTTTGCTTCTCCTGAAAAAACTTTGAGCTCTTATGTGGAGATGTTCTCCAACGTAAATCCCAAGCCATGCCAAGATGATAAAGCATCTATCAAAGCAATCATAACATATGTTAGGAATATATATATATATATATATATATATATATATATTACTTGTTTGAATATATATTTATATTTGTATAGAGATAAGGATAAGATAACTAGATAAGGATAATTAAGTTCCTATTAGGATTCAAATCCCTAATTTTGAGTTTCCGCTTGTATATATATACGTGTACTCCCTATTATGAAGATATATAGAAATTCTTTCCCTCTAAGTTTACATGGTATCAGAGCCAGGTTCCGATCCTAGGACCTGTGGGTTATGGGCCCACCACGCTTCCGCTGCGCTCACTAAGCTTGACCCTAAGTCTATCAAATGTGTATTCCTTGGCTATTCTCGAGTACAAAAAGGATATCGGTGTTTTTCTCCTGACCTTAACCGATATCTTGTGTCTGCAGATGCCACATTTCATGAAAATGTACCTTTCTTTCCTTATACTCTGCAGGATTTCGCACAGGGAGATGATGATGAATTATTGACTTATACGGTGCCCCAGTCACCTCCTCTTCAAGCAGACACACGCCCTCCAATTACACAGGTATACTCCAGGCGACCCTGACAGACTATTGATACACCTGTTGATGTGACTCCTGCTCCATGCCCTCTGCCCTCTTCCTCGTCGTCAGATTCAGTTATGTCAGAACCTGACCCTACTCTTGATCTTCCCATTGCTCTTCGTAAAGGTAAACGTCAATGTACCTATCCTATTTCCTCTTTTGTTTCCTATGACCACTTGTCCTCTCCTTCTCGTTCTTTCATTGCTTCCCTAGACACAGTTTCGCTCCCTCGCTCGGTTCATGAAGCTCTATCTCATCCTGGTTGGCGTGAGGCAATGGTTGAGGAGATGATGGCCCTCGATCATCACGGTACATGGTCGCTAGTCGAATTACCAGTGGGAAAGAAAGCAATTGGCTGCAAGTGGGTCTTTACAATCAAGGTTCACCCGGATGGTTCCGTTGCTCGTCTTAAAGCCCGGTTGGTGGCCAAAGGGAATGCCCAAACCTATGGAGTTGATTATTCCGATACTATCTCTCCCGTGGCCAAGCTTACTTCTGTTTGGATCTTTATCTCTCTGGCTGCTACTTATGATTGGCCCTTGCACCAACTGGATATCAAGAATGCCTTCCTGCATGGTGACCTACAGGAGGAAGTCTATTTGGAGCAACCTCCAGGGTTTATTGCTCAGGGGGAAGGTTTAGTGAGGTAGTTATGAAGTTTGGGATGAATAAATGCAAATGCGACCATTCGGTGTTTTATAAGAAGACTAAAGTAGGCATCATTCTTTTAGTTGTGTATGTGGATGATATTATAATCACAGGAAATGATGATTCAGGTATCTCCTCACTCAAGTCCTTCCTTCAATCCCAATTTCAAACAAAGGACTTGGGGCCGTTGAAGTATTTTTTGGGAGTTGAAATCACAAGGAGCAAGAAAGGTATCTTCTTATCCCAGAGAAAGTATGTCCTTGACTTACTAGCGAAAACAGGAAAGTTGGGAGCCAAGCCCTGCAGCACACCAATGACTCCTGGCTTGCAACTCTTGAAAGATGACGACGAACCATTAGATGACCCTGAAAGATATAGAAGACTGGTTGGGAAGTTAAATTACCTCACAGTTACTCGTCCTGATATTGCTTACTCCGTTAGCACTGTCAGTCAGTTTATGTCATTCCCAACAATCAAGCATTGGAAAGCCTTGGAACAAATTCTATGTTACTTGAAGGGTGCTCCGGGACGCGGTTTATTGTATGGAAACAATGGGCACACTAATATTGAGTGTTTCTCTGATGCAGACTGGGCCGGATCCAAGGTAGATCGAAGATCTACGACAGGATATTGTGTATTTATGGGAGGCAATTTAATCTCATGGAAGAGTAAGAAGCAAAATGTAGTTTCTCGCTCTAGTGCGGAGTCTGAGTATAGGGCTATGGCTCAGACAACCAGTGAGGTTGTGTGGATCATGCAACTTTTGGGCGAAGTTGGACTGAAGACTTCGTTCCCTGCAAAGTTATGGTGTGATAGTAAAACCGCACTTCATATAGCATCTAATCCAGTATTTCATGAACGAATTAAACACATTGAGATTGATTGTCACTTCGTACGTGAGAAGATTGAGGAGAAAGTGATTTCCACGGCGTATGTGAAGACCGGAGAACAGTTAGCAGATATCTTCACCAAAGCTTTGAATGGTGTGAGAGTTGATTACATTTGTAACAAGTTGGGCATGATTAATATCTATGCTCCAACTTGAGGGGGAGTGTTAGGAATATATATATATATATTACTTGTTTGAATATATATTTATATTTGTATAGAGATAAGGATAAGATAACTAGATAAGGATAATTAAGTTCCTATTAGGATTCAAATCCCTAATTTTGAGTTTCCGCTTGTATATATATACGTGTACTCCCTATTATGAAGATATATAGAAATTCTTTCTCTCTAAGCTTACAACATACAAGATAATAAAACTGTAGCATCTATCAAAACAATCATGGTCATTGTAGTGTCGATTTCAAGCCAAACTCAGGAATAGCTAACCGAAGGCAACACAGACCAATTAGCAATAGACTTAATATTAAGGATCTACAAATGAGATACCTGAAGTTTGATGATGGTCGAGTATATGTACTCAGTGCTCTCTTCACTTGCATGAGAAACAGACCACACAAGCTCCTAAAAAGCATAACATGTTTGTCATTACATAATGTCCTCAAGCACACTAACAGAGCTGAGGACAAAGAATTACCTGCTTTGAATCTTTCAGCTTTCTTTGGAAGTCACTCAAATCACCCTCCTGAAGTGCCCTCAAACAACTAAACAAATATATATATATATATAGTTAGATGCAATCATATAACTTCCAAAGTTTTTTTTTTGTTTTCAAAAGAATATTTTGAATTCATTCTTGTTGACTATTTAAGTGCATTACACATGAAAGCTACCAGATACAAACTAATGCATCAGGATAATCTTGAAATGTCATTTTGTTTTTATATATGGCAACATTGTACTTAAGGAATATGTAGTTCAAAATAGACTCTCAAAAGGTTTAGGGTTTGATTGTTGTTGTTGGGTTTTATTTGAATCAGGGCTGCTTGAACATCAGTTCAATTAGGGTTGTTGTGTATATTGTGTATTAGGAGGCTTAATGTCAATTTAGGAAATTACCACTTGAAATTTACAGAGTAAAGAATTTATTCAATTTTAGTTCTTTCTGCCTTTTGTCCAGGGCTTTCCATTTCATACTGCATGACAAACAAACGACACAAACTACAGAGTACAGTTCAGACTGGAAGGTGTGTAATCAACACTGTTAGTTAATTTATTAATTCAGATGATACTCCTGCAGCTAAAGTCATTGCTAATTCATTAACTCTAATCAATTAGCATCTGACTTCAATCTCTTTGAGCAGAGGAATGCAACAACTGTGGGTTTTTATCTCGCTCAAAGACTACAAGTGCAACCCCAACCCTTTCCCCCTCATTTTTTTTTTCTAAAATAGGAAACAAATAACATCAAGATTGCAGAGATGCGATAAAGTAATAATGTTGTTGATCTCGTCTTAACTAGCCAGTATTAATGTGGGAAAATATTTTGCCGGTGATAAAAGTACACCTCATCTACTCTTGACTACTATGTGCAGATGTGGTACTTCTCATGAAACTGAAACTAATTATGGCTTGTGAGATTTTTCCTCTAATGTTATCAGTTTTTTTTTCCCCACCATAAATATGACACTTCATTGAAGAAAAAATAAAACATTTATTAACTTTCTAACAGAAACTTAAAGATGAACAAACAAGTATTGAATCATAGTAAAATCAGCCAAAAAAATATGTTTGTGTGTAACAGATATTACCTGTGCAGATTTTCATTGAAATGATCACATTTGATGTTCTGAGTTAAGGGTGGGGAATTAACTCCTATATATGGTAAAGAGAAATCCCAGTTCCCAGCACGCCAGGCAGCCTCATACTGCAATTCAGTGAACTCTAAATCATGCTGAAGCCTGTCCTTTCTTGATGTCAACCCTTGGCAATACAAGTCCAGCAGATGTGTGCATCCAACCTGCTGCAATGATCTAATCAGTCCTTTGTAAGGCTTCCACTGCCTAGTCTCATCTACCTTTGTGGAAACAGATGAAGAATCTGCTGCTTGATTGTGATATGGTGGCAAACTCATAAGGCTCCCTTCCTCTGGTTTTGAGACCATCGATCGTACTTGCAAGTCATAGTACTCAAGGGCCTTTCCCCAGTTTCCTTCATGCTCAAAGGTAATGATTTGCGAACTCAACTATTATTTCCATCAAACCATATAGAAAGATAATCAGAGACAACAAAAAGCTGAAATATATACCAGTGAAGTTTGTCATATATTTCTAAATTGTTTGGCTCATTTAAAAAAGTTAAGAAGATTTATGGTGTTTTTAACAGTGGGTTTGTACTGAAGTTGCCTATCCATTGGTGTTCTAATTAAACCTCATTTGTTGTATGGTACAATATGAGGAGATAATCAAAGAATGAAAAGGGATTAATAAATATGAAACCATGTCAACTCCATACCAAATAAAAGAATACCATCCACTATTTAGTTAAGAGATCAAACTATAAAAATGAGAAGTATTATGCGAACTTACCTTGTGAGACTGAAGAATTCCATATAGGCTATCAGGTTCATTTATTCTAGTGACTGCTGAGACAAGTACTTCAATATGATCTGGCAGCTGATGTGCAGGAAGCACACCAAGAAAAAGATATAAACTAGTTACTAATATCATAGTTTATATAGAAGCCAATACTTTTTTAGAAGAAAGAATTTATTAAAGAGAAAAGAGAAAACACAAACGGGTACAAGAGAAAAAGACAAAAGATCCTGAAAAAAATGACAATTCTAACTGAACGGAGCCTTCAACCCCTTTGGAGATCAATATGGGACACTACTCCAACGACATCATTGGAAGAAACCCACAAAGATAACATCAAGAAAATCCTCTCCTAAAGAAAATAGAGCCAAAGGAATTTCCATTATTACAGCAAAGCTTATAAATGAAGCGAATTTCCATTAACTAGAGTTTATAAATCCATTATCCATATATACACCAAGGAACCAGTCCAATGGTGTACAGACTAAATAAAAGAGAATATACAATGAAATCAGATTGTCCTATTTTGTGTAGGAAAAATCAAAAGCATCACATAAAAATACTTAGTGCAACTTACCATTTCATTGTGGGAGAAATCTGGACCCCCAATAGTCATACCCATGAACTGCTCTTCACACCAATGTTCCACATACATCACAGAGGTAAAATATGATCCACAACTCTATAACAGAAATAGAAGCATTTCAGCATATTACACACACATAAAATGTTAAGGGTAAGCGGAACAGAAAAAAAAAAGAGGGATTTTACATTCAATATTTTTTTTAAAAAAAATTCTAGGAGAAAAATTTAGTGAAAATCCGCCACTTACAACTGCTGACTTAGCAACAAGAAGATAGTCAATAGATAGCCAATACACCTGGGAAGATAAAAATAAAACTAGAGTTAAATTCAGCCAGGAATGAATATATTGTTTCCTAAAAGTTCAAAATCATATTGTCAACAATGAAACATATGCCAGTAAGAATGCAAGAAAGACGATACTTTGACCCATGAGGATGCTGACTTTGCCAAGGCACTTGATATAACTGAAGAATCTCTTGCCTTTGCAGGAGTTGATCGCGACTTGGAACTAATACTTGAAGTTTTCGAATTCTACAACACCAAACCAGAGTTATTATTATTTTCTCTCTAATTCAGCCAAATAGCAAAGCAAAAGGGTAAAATAACATATCTAGTGCATCCACATCTGAGATTGGATTCTTGAGGTGCATCATAAACCAAACTTTCGGCCCCTCAAATATGGCATGAGTATCAATTACATCTTACATAGCATATATTGTTATTTATTCATTTATACCAAATAAATTATTTAATTTGATGTTAGCAACTTCAAGTCTATCCTCAATACTAGTTCACAACAGTTGAATGCATTATTTTATTAACATACATAGGTTCTAGGATGTTACTAGGATTAGCAACAGAAAAAGGGTACCAGTGTTAGGAAAAAAAATATCCACCCAATCATGGTTTACGAACTTAAAAATCTAGGGAATAAAATATAATCATTGAGAACAAAATAATTGAATGTTATTTACCTTGGCATTTTCTCGCTTTGATGGCACAAAAGACCTTTCCATGACATGACATATGCGAAGTTCATTAAGGCAGTTCAATAACACTTGAATCGATTTGGTCAACTTATTAGACTCTGCAAAAATGTGCTCTTGCAACTGCAAGTTCACAAAAGAATTCTCACCAAATAATTATAAACGACAGGATACAACTGTTAATTTATGAAAGTGTACCAAACACAAGCATCTAATGCAGGTATATAAGAAGTCCGCAAATCCAAAATTGATAAAGATAATAGTGTACGAAACACCTTAGAGACAAATATTGCAAGAGGTCGGAAGATAAAAATTAAATCATTAACCATTTTCAATATAATGTTTAAGACTGAGACAATCAGCTCATTTTATATGGGATGAGAGGGACGAATTACAGCTCTCAAATATGACCTGTAGAGAGATTAATTTGTGAAGATCAATCTCCAAATCTTTCCTTCCAGCGATATTGACAAAAATACTTGGCAAAAGAAGTTCCGCAACTTCAGCTTTAAGCAATACAATATCTTGACACAACCTGAGAGTAAAACGCCCCAAGAATATGAGAGGGGAAACATGAAAACAAAACATGAGAAAGGTTTACAAACAACTAACGACTTTTGAAATTTAAAACAATTGGCTTTTAGGCAGCTACCTCAGTATCACATCATTGCAGTAGACAATCAGCGAATAGACCAATGGGCAAATCCACATCTCAAAAGATTTACCATGCGTCACCCAGACAGTAGACTTCTCCAATGAAATTGCCTCAACTGATGAAATTGATGTCATACCCAACACAATAGGGAATTAAGGAGTAGGACCATGACCATAAAAAGAGATAAATTTTTCTTGTTTATTCCAATGTAAAGCAGGAACTAAAGCTTCAGCATTAGCTTCGGCCAAAAAAAAAAAGCTTCAGAATTAGCAAAAGTCATTGAGGTGAATGAGAATTTAGGGTGAAGTCTTAGGTTTAATCGTTATGACTTGCCAATGATACCCAAAAGAAAGGGAGAAACCAAGTATAACTCAAAGCGGGAAAAAAATAAATTGCATCCTCACAATTTTCTCCTCAAAGCAAAATTATTGGATCACATATGCCTTTTCCAAAAGAATAAATTTATAAATCAAGAGACAATACTAAGAGAGACATCCTTGAAGAACACCATACAACAACAAACAAAGCCTTTTCCCACTAGGTGGGGTCGGCTATATGGATCAAACGACGCCAACATGTTCTGTCTTTGCACATTTCTATGGTTAAGTTATTTATGGCTAAGTCCCTCTTAATCGTTTCTCCTATTGTTTTCTTTGGTCTTCCCCTACCTCTAGTTATTAGGTTATCTTCCATTTGGTCAACTCTACGTACCGGAGCCTCTTCCGGTCGCCTTTGTACATGACCAAACCACCTAAGGCGTGTTTCGACTAATTTCTCGACAATAAGTGCTACCCCCACTTTCTCTCTAATGGTAAAAAAAATGGATAACATAGAATTCTAATTTTTTAGACAAATTAACTTTGTCAGAAACAGAGAAGATCACAAAGAGGATGATATCCTCCTAAATCAAGGAAAGAAACGAGAAAAAGAAAGTCAAAATCAAAATCGAAGTTCAAAAAGACCAGTTACATGTAAAAATCAACAATCTCTGGTCCTAAAGTCAAATGCCACTAACTATGCTAATAACAAAAAACATTCTTCACAAGGATCACTAGAAATCTCCATGCAAATTTGGATGTACAATTCATGGTCAGTGGTGACTGGGTGGTGGAATTCAAGCCAACAAAGGCATGATTTCACTAAAACCCTCTATGCGCTCAAAGTACCTTGAAAACATTTGGAAAGGTTACAGAGCCATAACACAAAAGTATAACACTATAACCTTCTTATGAAAACCATAATACGAACCATCTTATGTGTTCTTTTTTTATATAAAAAAAGAAATTTATTAGAGAGAGAAAAAAATGCTAGAGAATACGAGAAGGACAAGCCATCCTATCCAAGAAGAAACCAAAAAAAGAAAAAAGAGCTATATCAAAAAAGCCTTCAATCCCTTGGAAGATCCATAAGGGAAATTGTTGGAGATAGAAGTCCCACATTAGAAAAATAAGAGAATGTTGAAGCCTATATAATGTGAGAGGATGGTAGTCCAAATTGCCTTAGGCATTTTGGCAAGACATCCTCAACATTCAAACCCATACAAAAGGCCCAACACATGATCAACATTCCACCATACAAACTTGGACCGGCATCATCAAATTCTAACAGAAACCCCTCTAAACAATCATTAGAAGAATAAAGAAGTCAAAAAAATGATTCTATCTCAAAGAAGGTGAGATGGGACGTGTTTATTGTTGAAAACTCTAGCATTCCACTCCAACCAAATACACCACAAAGTTGCTAGAATTACAAATTGCCAAAGTGTTTTAAGCTCCCTATCCTTCCCAAAACTCACAAACTTGATAGCACGAAAGGTGCCAAGATCAATTCAAAGTAGCGATAAATTGTTCCATAAATACATAGCCATTTCACAATGCAAGATGAGATGGATATTTGTCTTAGAACTTCTAAGATGCATCACTCAAAGTCACAAACATTCAGAGATCAAGCCTTGTTAGGACCCCTGGTCTTAAGCAAATCATTATTCATTAGTGTTAATTCTATTAAGTAGCCAAACCATGTTATGTCTTTTAAATGATATTTAACATTGGGAACCACCTTCAAGCAAAACAAAAGGAACCCAATGACAACATAATTTTCCCTGCATTTGTGGGGATCAACACCATTACATTCATTCAGACCTCACCACTTCCTATTGGCATTCACAATAAACTCATGCAAAAACTAGCCAACATACCTTTTGACTTTCTTTCCAGGTCCAAAAGAAAATTATCCACAATTTCAATATTAACACCCTTCGAATGTACCTGCATTTTTGCACCACATTGTTTATTTTAAGGAAAAGTGATTGATTGATTTGATTCTATGGATATCATATCTCATATAACAAACAAGAAAGGGATTAAATACATCCCACATTTTTATTCAATTTTTTCACTCTAATTCCAAACATAAGATCCCGTGCTATCCCACATTTCACCTTGTGCACAATTTGCAATCATGACCAATAAAAAAAAATTACATGCAGAAACTTCCATAGACTCCTAATGAGGAAAATTTTCAATATTAACTAGGGAAAAATATGAATTGAAAATGCAGCTGATTGTTTTCCCTTTTTGACAAAAAAAGAAATTTATTCAAGAGAGAAAAGACACAAGTGAATACAAGAAGAAGGACAAGCTCTCCTCTCCAAGTATAATATCCAACATTGTGTGGCAAAGCCATTTTATCTTACTACTAAAACACAGTGAAAAAGTAATAATACTAACTTCGAATTCCTAGCCACATATTTTAACTTTTAAAAACATCAAAAAAAAAAAAGTATGTCTATTAGTATTAAATAAAAAATTACCTCAATCAGAGACCTCTGATAAAAATCACACGACTGTAAAGCACTTTGGCCTCTGTCAGTTGAAAGGATTCCCTATATGAAATGGAAGAACAAGAATCATACAACACAAGACCTTAAGGCCAAATAGCAGATATAAGTAATATTGTAAGAAGAAAGAAAAGCAACGTTTTTATTTTTATTTTAGGGGAAAAAACGAATTATATTAAGAACGATGAAAGACGCAGATAGATGTAGGGGTTTGCATGAGAGATAAACTTCCAGTAACACATGCTGCTTCCAACTCTGCCCAAAACCCCAAAATCATTGCATAACAACCTACCCATATGCTTCCCTACTCCTACCTCTACATTCCTTCCTGAACCTTCTAGAATAAACCTTGAATATTGGGGTCCATCATCTTCTCAATCCAAATAGCAGCCCCCACTAGAATCTTAAACAAAGAAAGATAATACAAGGATATACTAGACAAGAAAGCCAAATTTAGTGTTATCCTCCCACCAAGCGAAAAATATGACCCTTTCCAACTCTATAACCATTGAGAAATCCTCTATATCACAGGATTCATAAAAGACTGAACACAAGTTGCCCCCTAAAGGCAAACCCAAACAACTTAAGGACTATTACAACACTCAACAACGGTACAACCAGCCAATTCAGTCAACTCACCGACAAAATCATTTTGAACATTAATCACAAATTCACAACCAACCCACACTTGGATTTTGATGCAAAGCCCAAACAAAAACTCAATGTTTTGTAACAACAACAATCAAAGCCTTTTCCACTAGGTCGGGTCGGCTATATGGATCAAGCGACGCCAACATGTTCTGTCTTCACACATTTCTATGGTTAAGTTGTTTATAGCTAAGTCCCTCCTATTGTTTTTTTGGTTTTCCCCTACCTTTAGTTATTGGGCTATCATCTATTTGGTCAACTCTACATTCAGGAGCCCAATGTTTTGTAACAATGAAAACACATATTTCCAATTAGCATTTTACATCAACAATAATTTTAGTAATTGATGAATTTCACCAAGAACCAGTTTCCAATTATATGAACTTACCCGAAGAGTTTGTGATGCCATGTCAACAGTCTTCACGGAATCATCCATAAGATACTTCTTTAGAAATTTCATAAGAACAATAAGGAGTTCTTTAGGCAAGCATGTATCAATGTTAGAACTAACTTCCATTGTATTACCAATATCCATTGATTTACCAGCATGGATATAGGTGGCCACACCAGGAACATGGAAAACAACAGAGTATGGATCCCCAGCACCAACCTGCAACATCAATGAAGGATTCATAAGGGAAAATCTGTCAAGTTGGTATGGGATAATCGTATATCCTAAGTTTCTTGATTTGAGAGGAGTATATCCGAAGTTTCAAACATCAACAAAGGATCTTTCTTAAAAGATATCAATAAATGATAAATACCCTAGACATGAAATCTGACACCAATTCTCTAACAGAACTCGCATCATTTGAGCCACACATACGGACTAGTGTCCAGACTGCGTGGACAATTTCACAATCACCATGCCAACATCTGTCTTTAAAAAGATCTTCGGTTGTCCCTTCTCTAAGAAAAGTTTCTCCAATCATCAATTTCTTGTGCAACGCCTGGAGACTGCAAGAGAGAATTAGATTCAAGAAAGTAAGCACCTTAACATGACAGGAACTTTGAAGGAGTTATAAACCACAATTGTGTTAGGGTAGCTTCTTAGTCACATATGAAAAGGGATTAGACAGAGTTATTTGTTTAAAATGGAATGTTCTTTTCTTTATCTATGTTTCTTAGCTTTCTTCTCTTTGTAGGATCTTGTCTTATCCTCCCTTTGTATAATTCTCTGTGTCTCTAGTAAAGTTTCTTTTTCCATATAAAAAAATATTGCAACAGAAAAGACTGCCAAAAAAAGAAAAAATCACCTTGACAAAAGTACCCTTGGTGGAAGAAAGCAAGACCTCTTCACAAACTGAAAATGGAGTTTCATATAAGTTAAAATAGAGTTGGCATGTAACTTCATATTTGACTTTAACATATGACCATTAAAGTGTGTTGGAATATGAAAATGATTTACCTTCAATAATATGTCCCGAATAGAGTAAGTGTGGCATAATTCTTCATGAAATTTTCTTATCTCATCAAAGATTTCTAATTCCGGGAAAGGCTCCAATTCCTGCAAAGAGTATATTCTGATAATCCACAAAGCATAATAAAATTTAATATCTGCTATCAGAGATACAAGTTAAATGACAGAAACTCACTCTGATGTAATCATACATTGATGGATCAGAATCCACAGTTAGCATACGGAGAAGTGATAAAACTTCAGACAATTTGGTACTATGACAACCTTGCTTGCCTTTAGAAGGAATACAGCATGCCACCAAATTCGAAACCAGGAACTGGATAGACCACAAGCAAGCAAAATTAGTTAGATAGGACAGGGCAGTCGAAAGCATAGAATAAATTTGAGTGAAAAAATAAACACCTGAAGTTGTTCCCCAACCGCACTCATGCTTTCTGGAGATGGATTCTTTTCCAGTAGAATCAGCAACCCATGAACTATACGAATACATTGGTCTTGTAAAGCATGGCAGCCAATAAATGGCCCAACCAAGTTGAAAAGATAACTGCACTTACTCATATTTAAGCAACACAAATGAGAAATAATGATATCACAACTTAAGACAGAAACTTTTAAACATTAAATTAACAGATAAATTTAAAATTTGATAATAAAGTTTGTTGAAGATATGTTTCAAAACTCAAATGAAACAACCATTCCTGCCATAAAATAAATGAACATCCTTTGGAATAAGCTCTTTGGTATTCTTGGAGAAAATTGGGTGCATCCTAATGCAAGTGTGAAGTTTGTGGGATTCTGTGGTTTGTCTGGATGGAAAGGGATGCCCATAACTTAAAGGGCAATGCTTAGTGAAGTATAGCCGCCGAGATTTCAGCTCTTTAGTGGCAGTGCTATTATGGGGACTAGGGATAGTGTGGGATGTCCCTAATGTGGTATAGGCTATCCAAGTCCCACATCGAGTAGTATGGGATGCTTAATGGAGTACTTCAGTGGCATTGTTCTTCCCCCTCAATGGTTAGCTTTTGAGAGAGGTTCCCCAACACATTTGGGTTCCATCACACCTCTAAATATGATGGGAAACATCAAAGGCCAGCAAGCGGGAACATGGCTCAGACATCAAGCTACTTAGGGGTAATAAAGGTGACTTAGTGAAACTAATTCTTCTACAGCAACTTAAGATCTTGTCACTTGCAAGAACTATGGTGATAGTCAGATTTTCCAGGGAAGAATCTAGGCTTATCATGATCTTTTTTTTTTTTTGGATAGAATAGGCTAATCATGATCTTAGCTCAAGTCATAACGCTAGGTTGCACTTTACAATTCGATGGTAAGATAAATATATGAAATTTGTTTTTTTTTTTTGATAGAAAAAGATTAATAAGAAGAAAGTGAGTACAAAGGAAGATAAATATATGTAATTTACTTGCAACAAATTATTCAAGGGTCTTCAAAGCATACTAAGGTCATCAATATTAAGAAGACATGGCATATATCTAAGTACAGCACATACAAAAACCATTTAATCAGAGGATTTGCATTAGATTGTTTGTATACAACCTTTAATTATGTAATATACAAGGTCCCTAGCTGTAGAACTTACTAGGAAGTGCTTGGAACAGCAGCTCTATGACCAAGAATACTAATAAGCACCTCAATTCCAGCCAAATGATGGCACTTATGCCTATAGTGAATTGCTGCTGCAATTTTATAATGCATTTCTACCATAAACTGCCAGTAAGAATATCAACAGATTCATAAGATACACCAGGCCAAGAACAAAAGAAAATGATGGGAAGTAAAACCATATCTGAATGGTGCAACTGAAATTCATGTATTAGCAAATCACCATGAAAACTCTATCAGGACGGAAAATGTTAATCTTGTCTGCAACACCAGCACTTGTATGATTGTCAGCCCTACATTATTATATGATATAAGATCAAGATATAAGCTCCAAATTAACACAGAAGATAAATAATGGCAGAGAATAAAACTCACGTCTCCAAAAAACCATCGACAACTGCTTGTATTGCACATGACACTGTTTCCCTGGAAAAGAAAGGGATTACAGGGTCTGATGAACAAGAGGTCAGAGATAGAATGTAGCTGACAATAGACACCTGCAAGTACAGAAGAAACAGGATGATATAATACAAGAAAATGACTACTTGAAAAAGTAATAGTTATAGTTTTATATAAATGTCAATGGACGGTAACCAAATTGCATTACTTGAGATTAATTGCATTGATCCAAGTCAGCGTTAGAAGGGGACAATATGGGAAAGTGTTGAATTACAATGTTCTTTTTTTATAGAAAAAGAAATTGTATTAAAGGAAGAAAAAGATTACAAAAGGGGGAGGACCAGCAGATTTATATTGTTTTTCTTTATAGAAAAAGAAATATTGTTGAGGAAGAAAATAAGGATACAAAAGAGGAGGACAAGGAGTCCTCAAAGAGGAAAAACTAAACCAACAAAAGAAAACACCAAGGAAGAAACAAAAACGTTAGTTCATAAGAGCTCTCTAGTCCCGTTGAATATCCATAATGGAAACCCCTCTAAACATTCCATGGGCCGAAACCCACAAAGAGGCCAAAAATGTTACTCTATCCCACAAAAGATGAGGTGGGAGGAATCTGTTATTGAAGATCCTGGCATTCCGTTCCAACCAAATACACCAGAGAGCTGCAAGAATTGCACAATGCCAAAGGCCTTTGTGCTCTTTGTTTCTCCCAAAGCCAGCGAACTTAATAGCAAGAAAGGATCCCAAATCCGAAGGGCATACCCAACTCTCTTCAAAGTAGCTAATAATTTATTCCAAATCAATCTTGCCACTTCACAATGCAGGAAGAGGTGGCTGTTCGTTTCTGAGCTACCAAAGCACATCACACACACATTAGGTGACAACGCCATATTGGGTCGTCGAATCTGAAGCAGATCATTCGTGTTAATTCTATTAAGCCCTGCTGTCCAAACAAAAGCTTTTACTTTAGAAGGAGCCTTAATCTTCCAAAAAGTTTTAGATAAGAAGGGAGCGCTATGATCTGGCTTGCGAATCAAATATTTGAAGAGAGAATAACACGTATATGTTCCTGACGCATCTAAGTTCCAAGTCCTCCTATCTGGAGTGGAAGAGGGACGAAAAGGAGTGAGAATATCGAGCAGCAAAGTGATTTCATCCGCAAGTCTGTCATTCAGATTTCTAGTGAAATGAAAATCCCACGAGATTTGATCATTGTTAGCCACAACAAAGTCAGAGATTGGGGCGTTGTGTAAAGATGACACACCATAGAGGGAAGGAAAAAGCTCCAGAAAAGAATTCTCACCAATCTAGTGATCTTCCCAAAAGCGAAAGCGAGTACCCACACCAACACGAAGTGAGAGAAAAGGGGAGAAAGAATGGTAGACCTGAGAGATAAATTTCCAAGGACTTGCATGAGTGACACGCGTACCAAGATTAGCATC
Organism: Senna tora; assembly: GCA_014851425.1. Taxonomy (NCBI): domain Eukaryota; kingdom Viridiplantae; phylum Streptophyta; class Magnoliopsida; order Fabales; family Fabaceae; genus Senna; species Senna tora. The sequence continues at coordinate 4,978,728 of CM026271.1, read as the reverse complement.
CCAACCATTCTGTTGAATCCCAAATTTGCTCCTGATCACCCTATGCCACAAGGCATTAGGCTCCAAAGGAAACCGCTAGTGCCATTTTGCCACTACAGAGATGTTTTTAGCCACCAGGTTACCTAAACCTAGCCCTCCATCCTCCTTAGCCCTACAACACACCTCCCAACTTACCAAATGATCTTTCTTATGCTCCCCCTTACCAGACCACAAAAAGTCCCTCATGATATTCTCAATCCTATTAGCCACCTTAACTGGGATCTTGAACGAGGAAAGATAATACAAAGGAATGCTAGACAAACATGCCTGAATCAAAGTAATCCTCCCCAAGGACTTCCACAAATCTGAAATGTATTTTATGGTGGTCGTAGCCTTAGGGTTTAGGGTTACCTTACCAGATTTGTGGGGGAAAAAAAAAACTAGAATCCTTGACGTCAAGAATCCCCTTCCTAAAAAAAATCTATTAAGTTGTCATGTTTTGCCATATCTTTACCCATAAATAACCAGCAGATTTATATTGTATACATGAAGAACATGAATATGATGTGATCAAACTAAAGGAAAAAATAATAATTTTAAGCAAAGGAGAAGACCATATGTCTCTTAATGAGTTTGTCCCGTTCACTCTCAGATATCTGAGCGAAATGCAGAATGGAACTCTGAAGCACATGTGTTGCCTTTCCTGATTCAGGCTTCTTACTGCAATGCAACGCCATACAAACTGAAAATACCGATGCAAAATGATTTTTTATAAGAACGGTCAAAGGTTGACAAGCAATCTGCACAAAGAATCCCCGTTAGAGAAAACAAAAAAATGGACAACACAAATATAATACGAGATAAAAACATATACAACAACAACAACCAAAGCATTTTTTCCCACTAGGTGGGGTAGATAAAAACTTATACAATTGAAAGAATTTCCTAGCATCATGATAAGCTTTGAAAAGCATAGAAACAATGCAATATAGGACTTGTTTAATTCTGTTTTTTGATTTTTATGAAAAATGATTTGTTGAAGGAAAAAGATAAAGCACAAAAGGCTAACAAAACAGAGGACGAAAGGTCCTCTTTAAGCAAAAAAAAAAATTATGTTTTTGTTTTATTATTGGTTAAAATAGTTTTGTGAAATAATTTCGAGACAATTCTGAAAAAAGGAATTTATTAAGTTTGATGACTGCAGTATTGTGTCAAAAAAATGTGCCTGTGAAGTAATACCATGTTTATATTTTCTTGAGGTTCACATGTCATGTGTATATGTATGTGTGTGCAGTGTTCTGTCATCTTTCAATTCTTTAATTTTTAATTCAAAGCCCAAACACTGTTTCTATTCCTTTGTCAAAGTCATTCTGAAAAGTTAAAGCACCTTCTGAGTTCTAAGGTAAAGGATTTTGTTTGAGCAAACTTAGGAGAACAAATACAACAAATGATTTACCTAGCAAAGCTCTATCACCCAATATGTGTTGTGACCTGTTTTAGAAGTTCAGAGACTGAATAGTCATCTTTTCTTGCATTGTTTAGAGAAAAACAAGAAATGAAACATGGAAATACAATTTCAACATTTTCTAAATGAAAACATAGAAGGTTCTTTACCAGGACTACAACAAAAACAACAACAATCAAGGCCTTTATTGGGACTAAATAAACTATATATTCTAGAAGCTGATCATACCTTGGCTATCCAATTGAGGTCAGAACGGTTTTCATGAAGAAGCAGGGAGGGAAGAAGCCAGTGACAACAATACTGAAGAAAACAATCAGGTTCAGCATCTGCTACAAAAAGATTTCTTGTCTGCAGAAAAGCCATTTTTTGGGCCAAGAAAGGTTCATTAGTGAGTAACTATGAAAAAAGAAAGAAGTGTGAATGGGATCACTGACTTCCCATGTCAGATTCCCTGTGTGTGTATTTATACTGATAGAAATAGGTCGCGTATAAGACAAGAATAACTAGTGCAAGACTGGCCAACTAATTGATGGCACATACTATTTAGCCTAGCTATGACTCCATTCTGACAATAATACAGAAAACTATTGGAGTTCACACAAGCTAGCATAGTTATTTTTTATAAACAAAATTCACTCAAAATGCTGCATTTGAATGTAGAAGCCACACTACATGATCTAAGTTGGCATGGCATTATTGAATGTTTTTTAGCACCTCGGATATGTTACCCCTCATTCAAACTTCTAATGCATTTTGCTGTTAAACAATCAAAGCCTTTTCCCACTAGGTGGGGTTAGCTATATGGATCAGGCGACGCCAACGTATTCTGTCTTTACACATTTTTATGGTTAAATCATTTAGAGCCAAGTCCCTCCTAATAGTTTGTCCTATGGTTTTTTTTTTGTCTTCCCCTACCTCTAGTTATTTATTCAAGATCATTTCAAAAGTTACTTGCTACATCAGGTACCATGAAGCATCCAGTTACTTGCTCTACAGACTCTTCTAGTTCAATAACTTGGCACCTTGGATCATCATGAGATGCCTTTTGAATAAATTAAACTCAAAAAAGGAGGACAAGCCACCCTTCGCAACAAAGTAATAAATAATAAAGCATAAAAATCATAAAATTAAACATCATCAATCTGTGTGTGTATAAACATAGCCAATCTCTTCTTTGCTATTAGTCAGAGGAATTCAAATTCCATCAGCAGTATGTCAAGGTACTATTGAAGGTAACATTAACACCTTGGCGTTCATCAAAAAAAAAAAACCTTGGCAGACAAGCTTTGTGCCTAAGAAAGAGCTGCTTACCTAACAAAGTCTCATTATTAAATGGGGAAAAAATCATTTCCAGCTTCCATATATAGACTAAACTAACCAGAATAAGCAGATTACCTCAACAAGTGAAACCAGGCTTACACCACAAGCAACCCAACAGAATATAATTGATCCCAAATGCTCCTCCAGGTACTGCATACAAAAAAAATTTGGAATACAAGAAAATAATTAAACTTATAAGCTGTCTTTGCACCTTAAATGCAGTTTCTTTCTTGTACAAGTCTCAAGCCTGATACATGAATGTAAGAGTTTTAAAAAGGAGAAAAATAACTGCCTTGCTTGATGAGTTCTTGACGAGTTATGCTTATTTTGATAGTATACGTGTTACATGTTAAGTCAAGTGGTTGTTTTACAATGTATAAGAACCTCTTCCTTTATAATATTTCTTTTTCTATTAAAATAAACAATGTATAGGAACCTAATTGACCACTTCTTTTAGACATTTAGAGCAAGACTTAACATTTTTCAAGTTGACAGAAGCTTTATAGTAAAACCAAGTGTTGAAACTCAAAGTAACTTGGGGAACCCACCCTCAAAAGCTAGCTCGTAAGGAGGAAGAACCAAGCTTCCTTAAGTACTCCATTGAGTATCTTATCCTATCAGATGTGGGACTCTTTATCTCTAATACCAAGCACCTAGTACTGAGGCCCAACAAGGTTGACAAAAACCATATCCTGAGTCCTAACAATTAATTACTTCTATTCTTTTATCAAAATCCTTTTGGAAAAGCAAGGCTCCTTCTAAAGTAAAGGCCTTCATATGGACGACAGGAGTCAATACAATTAATACTAATGATTGCTCCAGACTCCATGTCCCAATAAGGCTTTATCACTTAATGTTTGTGTGATGTGTTTTGGTAGTTCTCAAACGAATAGCCATCTCCTTCTACATTGTGATGTGGCAAGACTTTTGAGGAAAGTTGGATGTGCCCGCCGGATCTGGGTACTTTTCTTGCTATCAAGTTTGTGGGCTTTGAGAGGAACAAAGAACATAAAGCTCTTTGGCATTGTTCAGTTCTCGCAACCTTGTAGTACCTTTGGTTGGAACAAAATGCTAGGATCTTCTGTAATAATTTCCTCTCACCTCATCTTTTGTGGGATAGAATTACCTTCTTGTCTTCTCTACGGGTTTCAGCAAATGGAATGTTTAGAGGGGTTTCTATTACGGATCTACAAAGGGATTGGAAGGCTTTATTAAGCTAAGTTTTGTTTTCCCTTAGCTGTTTTTTCATTTTGTTTGTTTCTTTGCATGTTGATTAGAGGACTTCTTGTCCTCCTTTGTACTCTCTTTCTTCCTTAATAATATTTCTTTTTCCACAAAAAATCTTTGTGGGTTTCGTCGAATGAAATGTTTAGAAGGGTTCCCATTATGGATCTCCAAAGAGATTGGCAGGCTCTGTTCAGCTAGAGTTTAGTTTTCCTTTTGTTGTTCCTTCTTTTTTGTTTGTTTTGCTTTTTCTCTTTTCATAGTGGACTGCTTGTCCTCTTTCTTTGTACTTTCTTTCCTCGTTAATAATATTTCTTTTTCTATCAAAAACAATTAATTACTATTTACAACCTCTAACTGTCATTTGACAACGTGAGATTAATGAAGGTGACAGATAGAAGAGAGATACAACAATTACCTTCATTCTATTTATGTATTGGAGTTCTTTAGAAAGATTGTCAAGTGTGGCGCATACCAAATCCCTGACGAACAGAGCTGATATAAGAAACCAATGTAAAGTTTTAAAATGCCAAGAGAAAATCCGTTTACCTATGATAAGGGTCAATGGCTGAAACCACAGATATCATGAACACAGCCTGCATGTGCCACCAAGAATCACCAAATAATTACAACCTAAGAGCTCCTTTCCTTTATAATTCAGATGCATGCATATCCCACGAAAACGATGGGCAGTAATCACAGCCTATCCAAAGAGTGCAGTATATGGAAAAGAACCAGAAATGATAAAGAAAAATCAAAAACACTATGAAAAGGCAAACACTTAGCTTCATATGCCAAAATAACTCCAACAAGATCCAAACCCGAAAAGGGACAAAAAGATTAAGAGGGAAAAAATCAAATATCAAAATATAAAATTCACCTCCAACTCTATCTTGTCACTTTGTAAGGCCAGATGCATTAGAGTGAGGACAACAGTTTCCACTGCAGATGGAGGCTGAGGACCAGCAGTCAGTACCTCCTTTGCTGTGACGATTTTTCCTTTCGAATGAATCACCATTGGAACACCAAAATTTGAACTGAAGAAACAACCAAACAACAACAGCCAACGTAAAACTATGTCGAATCTTCAAGAATATGAAGAAACAACCAAAGGATGATTAAAATATCTTTTATAAAAGAATTTAAAAAATTCATTCAAGGTTTCCCATCTGGGCATACTATACATACAAATGAAGGGAAAAATAATCTCTACTATGAGCATAGCTGAAAACAACTAAAAAAAACTTCAAAATTCCCATTAACTCAAAAAATCTTACCAAAGAACTACAATCAAGTAGAAAAACAGCCAAAACAATTAATATGAACAAGCATTACCAAAAACCTTTATATTAAAAATTTCTGTGGTGAATATCAAGATAATCATTGATATAATTTTTTTTTGATAGAAAAAAGAAATTGTATTAAAGAAAAAAAGAAATTTACAAACACGAGGACAAGCAGTCCTCAGAAATAGAAAATAAAAAGAAGAAGACCAGCAGAAGGAAACCAAGACATTATCTCAATAGGGCCTTCCAATCCCTTTGAATATCCATAATGGACATTCCTCTAAACAGACCATTCGACGAAGCCCATAAAGAAGACAAAAAAATAATTCTATCCCACAACAAATGAGGTGAGAGGAATCTATTATAATATAATATATAAAAATTTTCATGAGTGACCAACCAAATGTCCTGGAATAGCTCTTCATGACCATCCCATGTTTGGAAAAGAATACCAATCCTTCTTGCCAAGAATAATCTAACTCGAAAGTCCATATCTTGCAGCATCATAAGTAGCCTCTCTATCATACTCTGTCAGGATAGATAGCACTAAAGAATGTCATAACAAGATATAGAAGCACTAAAATCAGAATCAATAGATATAACCTATTTTGTGTTTCCTCTTTTTGAAGGTCAAGTCTTTAGTTTGGATTTTGGAGAAAAGTACTCAATAGAACTAATAGCAATGACATTCTACAAATTCCCAAATCCAACAAAACTTTTTCTCTTGACATGAGTTATTTGCAGAAGGTCCTTTGGCTGAGTGCTGTGTTTGCTGGCTTGTGCCCTGTGTTTAGAATTATATAGATTGAACAGAACTTTCTTGCCACTCTTCTTTGGGAAAGAATTATTTTTTGGCTTCCCTTTGGGTTTCAACAGATGATTTTCTAGAGGGAAATGTTTCTGACTGTTATATTTTTTCATGGCAAAAAAGTAAGTTTACTCTAAAATAAATTATAAATTTAAAAACTATATTTTAAAAAAACTAAATGAGGAGAAAAGGATTGAGAGTAATTAAGGAGTTATGTTAAAATATAATAATGGTTTTTTATTTCATATTTTAAAACTTAAAAAATTGACCTACGCTTAAATGCATGTCAGGTACTAATTTATTAAATTAATATTATATTTATATTATTGTAGCAAGAGAAATTGGAGCTAAAGACTGGGCTATGAGACCTATTTTTCCAATTTTTTATGCAAGAGTCCTCAAATAGCAGTGAGCTTTTTAGTAAAGTTTGCCTTAAATAGCTACTTAGAATATGTAATAAGAATAAGAGCAAGAAAACGGTGTGAAATATTAGAGCAAAAATCATATATGTATAGGGAGAAACAAATTTTGTTTCCAATTTAGTCCAAAGAGAAAATTGTTAAGATGTTGTCTTCCTGCTTTGGGACAATAACATGTACTCCAATGATCTTTTGCTTTCTCTTCTCATCAATAGAAGCTTTTTCCAAATAAAAACAATAAATTATATATTAGAGTATGTATATGTATGTTGCCTGTTTCATTCCAGACCAGGGTTTTCCAAATCACTTCAATGTTCTCATAGAACTAACTTCCAATGTAGTCCTCAATTTTGTTTGTCCTGTTAAGCTCCTTAGTCCATTTCTGGGCAGGCTCACAGCAATTCAGTGATAACGAAAAATATCTTATTTGCATTGCGCCGAAACTCACCTGACCAGTTTGAGGATTGAGTAAAACTAGATCACAGATGCAATCAATCAGCTTCACCCGTCCAAACCAATCAAGATCAAATTCTGCAAGTTTATGTACCAAATTTCCTAATGACAGAAAACACTGCAAAAAGAAAAAGGTAATAGCTAATTAATTTAGGCAAAGAACATTTATATACAACTTTTATAGAGAAAGAAATATTATTAAGGAAGAACCAGTTTGTATAAAATCATGCCAATGCCAAACACAATGTATTATTAAATAAAAGGCCCTGTTTTTAAAGAATTAAAAAAAGTCACTAAAAATAATAATAATAATAACAATTAAGAGCATGATAATAGCCACTATGCAAGTGCTTCCAAAAAGATGAGGCTGCACTACAATCTGAAGATATTGAGACAGAAAGTCCACAACGCAGAAAAACATCAAAAGAATGCCTTATGATAGAAAGCTCTATTTATTTTATAGAAAAATAAATTGTATTAAAGAAAAAAGAAGATTACAAGAGACGAGAACAAGCAGTCCTCATATAAAGTAAAAAGAAAACCAGCAAAAGAAAACAAAACATTTAGCTTAACAGAGCCTTTCAATCCCTTTCGATATCCATAATGGACATTCCTCTAAACAGACTATTCGATGAAACACAAAGAAGATATAAAAGTAATTCTATCCACAACATATGAGGTGGAAGGAATTTATTATTAAAGACAAGACCCTAGCATTCCTTTCCAACCAAAGACACCACAAAGTCGCCAGAATTGCACATTGCCAAAGAGTTTTATGCTCTTTGTTCCATCCAAATCCCACAAACTTGATTCCAAGAAAGGCACCCAAATCAGCCGGACAGACTCAATTCTCGTCAAAGAGGCCAAACAACATGACACTTCACAATGTAAAAAAAGATGGCTATTCGTCTCAAAGCTTATAAAACGCATGACACACACATCACGTGACAATACCTTGTTAGGGAAACGGGTTTGAAGCAAATCATTAGTGTTAATTATATTAAATACCGTTGTCCATACAAAAGCCTTTACCTTAGAAGGAGCCTTTTTTTTCCATAAAGATTTAGATAAAAGATTAGGTCTAGGATTTGGGGTTTTAATCAAATATTAAAAGAAAGAAGAACAAGTATAAGAGCCCGAATAATATAAACTCCAAATCAAACAGAAGAGGCTCCAAAAGGACTGATAGAAAGCTCTATTAACCACATGATAAAGGGAATGGAGAACCTAAGGAATGGTTTAAGGGTTTTCAAGGTGCTAGGCAAGGGGATCTCCTCTCCTTTTTTGTTCACACTGGTGGTTGATGTGTTAAGTCGTATGTTTTCTAGGGTTTCTGAGAGAGGATGGTGAGAGGTTTGAAGATAGCGGTAAGGAGGTGGAGATCTCCCATTTATAGTTTGCATATGATACTATCCTCTTCCTTCCTGAAGACAAGGAAAATTTTCAGAATGTGCTATCCTTGCTTCAAATCTGAAGTTGTCTCAAGACTTCGTATTAATCTTTCTAAGTGTGGGTTGGCTGGGATTAATACAAGGGATACCATTGTGGGGAACTTAGCTGAAATGGTGTGTTGTGAGGTATCTCCGTGGCCTTTGACTTATTTGGGTGTTCCTTTGGGAGGTAACCCTCAATCTGGGTCCTTTTGGAATCTTGTAATTCATAGAATATCTAAAAGACTTGAGAGTTGGATCACGTTGATTCAAGCCTCGTTGTCTAGTACTCATATTTACTATCTTTCTTTGTTTAAGATTCCAGTTAAGGTGGCAAATAGGATTGAGAACATTATGAGGGACTTTTTGTGGTCTGCGAAAGGAGACTTGAGAAACCACTTGGTTAGTTGGGAAGTGTGTTGTAAGGCTAAAGAGGATGGCGGTTTGGGTCTTGGTACTTTGGTGTCTAAAAAGCCCAAAAAGCAGTGTTCCCACTTCATTAAAAAAAAAATCATTCTTAATGGTGTATCCAATGCAATTTTTTTCTATGAATCATGAATTCACCCAGAATCAAGAAAATACCAATTCGCCTTTAACCTGCATTGGTATTTTTGTGCTTGTAACATCTTACTCTGAATAATTAACACTTATTTTAAAGATAAAATCTTTCTAATCACCAAACCTCAGTGACTCATCTACAGAAACAGGTTTCCATAAAATACAAATACCATGAATTCGAAGTTACCTTATCAGTTTCATCATCTTCCTTCAAATATAGGCCACATTTATTTTTACCATCTGCATCCAGTGATGTTAAGGTAGATAGTAAACCATGGGTAGCAGCCAGCACATTACCACAGTCAAGCTTCATTCTAACTTGCCCTTTAATCGCATCATTCATTAGATTGAGCTGCAAAAGACAAGAATACGCACCAATGTAAAACACAATTAGATACGTGTTTAATTATGATTGAATTTTTATTCCGTAGGATAAAAGATTGTGATTTAAGTTACTGAACTACAGTATCAAGTTATTCTCATACCAATTCTATAAACTTTGCACAAGATGACCAATGAGGATGCTGACAGAGATAGTACAACATTTTTCCTCTCACCTGAATTTTAGAATATAAAAGTCATAACAAAAGAAGGAAGAAAGGAAAGAGGGCGTTGAATAACAAAGAAATCATAAAATCTGAATTAATCAATTGCTGAACAATAAGCAATTGTGACAACATTTGAAGTTCACCTTGGAATCAGATTCTTTCTCCAATAGATTGAACAGCATATCCCATGTAATATCTTGTGAAACAGCAAAAAAACAGGTAATAAGTAATACCATGCTCATTTTCCATTTCTCTGAAGAAAATGAAACACCAGAGGCTATATTTTTCCCAACTGCTAAAATATCCACATCTCCGGAATCATCATTAACATCCAGTTCCACATCCATAATCCTACTTTTGTTGATCTCACATTGCCAAGAACTTTGGGTATTATCATTTGCAGCTACATCTTGCACATTTATCTCAGACTGAAGGTTTGTTATACGCTGAGAATAATCTTCATATGATTTAACAAATGCTTTCAGGAGTCTTTCAACAGTTTGGATTATCTCAGCAAACGGGACAAACTCAGATGCATTTTGATACCTCCATTCATTAAATATAGGAGACGAAAGAAAACTTCGAATAGAAGCAACAATAGGGCTTCTTTCATCACAACTAGAATCATAACTTAAGCAATTGAGAGACCGAAGATCATTGTCTTGTTGAATGATGCTCACAGCATAATCAAGCATCAATAGCAAGTATTGACTTAGTCTCGAGGGAAATGAAATATTTATTTTCCTGAAAGGAACACAAGCACCTGTTGATAAAATAACAGACAAAAGGCACAATGATGGTGGAAATTATGTGATGGCACTGTCAAGTTTAAAACCTATTATAGTAGTGCTTACACAAAATGTTGCCAGATACAGCATAATTCAACTAGTCAAACGTCAAAACACAAAAAATGTAAAGCCAAACTCTTTATTATAAGGGCATAATACAAAGTAACAAATGCTCACATTGCCCAAAATATGATGTCCAAACTCCAAAGCTACCAAACTTAAAATTTGTATAAGCACATCAGTGACTCATTCATTAAAAAATTATACAAGATATCCATTGAAAGGCTTTTAAGCTTGGGGGCAGGGAAGGTAAATTCCATAATTTAAGCCTCAAATCCATGTAAAATCCATTCCCCAAAAAAGACCTAACCCCACATATTCGGGCTTCAAAGCATCATGTCAAAATAGAAAATACTGATAACAAAGAACCAAGGAGCAATAATAATTGATTAATCAATACAAATAAGAAAATCATCAACGGATCTATGTCCCTTTTACACAGACCTAAACCAAACCTTCAAACCAAAAATTATGGTGAAGTATATAGAAGATGACCATAATGTGACTAACCTTGTAGAAAATGAACCATACAGAAAGTTTGACAAGATAGAACATATGAAGAAAATATCTGGTAATTGTCTCTCCTTAGTCTCCTCTTCTACAAAACCAAGAATGATGGTCTCCATTTCAAGCAGAAGCTGATCACTAATTTCTCGGGGGAGGCGCACGAGAGGATGGCTTTGCAATTGGTAAACCTGAAGAAGGATCATTGGATTATTTAAATTGACATATGATAACATATAAGACTTTCATTAACTGCAGACCAGCACCTCAACTTTAGAACCCTTGTCAATCTTTGTCAGAGCTTCCACAGAGCAATCCAAAAAATCATGTAGACATTGATTTTTAGGGTTGTCAATCTACAATCAATATAAATATTCAGTTTCTTAAAAAAAATCACAGTTCCAGGAAAACATAAGTCATAGGCAGGAATTACTAAGATGTACCTTATGACAATCATCTAGAGCCTCAGTGATATCCAAATAGTTGTATGATAAAGGAATTTCTTTAAAGCATTGAGTAAAAGGAGCATAACCAGTACAAAGAGCATACACAGCAGAAGGGAGCAATAATACCATCCGTTCATTTATTGTTGAAGACCCCTGAAATAAAAATGAAGAGAGAACTTTCTATCAAGAAAATAAGTACCATCTAAGGCAAGATTATCTTATGCATCCAGGTTTGGGGTTGTCCCAATATATTGTTTGATCAATAAATAAACAAAATAAACGACTAAAGTACTTTTTTATGATTATTTATAGCAACCACACCTTCCAGTTAAGATGACTCAAAGCTGCTCTCAAAAGGTTTTTCCTCAGATGTAAAATATCCCGGAGGTCAACCTGCATGTAGAGATGCCAAATATGACCGTGGTTTAGTGGGCATCTATATTGTTAGTTTTCTTTTCTGGTTAAAGGATAAGAGTGAACCCACTCGTACATTTACTAAATTGTTGTTTGTTGCATAAAAGATATAAAAAAAATGTACTGAAAGATAGAGAGTACAATCAAACTAAAACTTAGAGCACGCCCCTTTCTTCAGTGTTAGAATAGTGTGTTATGGCTAGGTTAAATCACGCGTGTTAAGGATTGGTAGGCTTGGGCTTGTACTATATGTACTACCCTACGTACTTAACACAAGTTACAACTACATATAGACACACACAAGTTGCCTGGCTAGGTAAGCCAGTTACTCCCAGTTAGTGTATTGTTTGTTCCTTTACATAAAACAACAATTATCTCATCCATACCACAAAGGCCAACTGAATAGACTTGTTACATGTTTACTATCTTAAATTTCTTCTAGTTCATAAAAAAATACAAGTATATATCACATAAACTCAGTATAATAATCATGGGATATTTGACAATTACATATATTAAGTAAATAGATAACAGAAAAATTTACGATACTCCATAACAACTTACATGAGAATTCCTCCTCAAAAAGTAACAAATGACAAAATACAAGATCGACCTGCATATAAAGTAAGCCATTCACTAAATAAGAATACAGCAACAATATAAGACGTTAAGTGGCACTGGCATGTAATTCCACCTAGGTTAAGATGTTAAGTGGCAACGATTAGTTGGCATAAATCATTCATACAAGGTGAATAACAATATAAATGAAAACAATAAACAAATCTCGTGGGACTTTCATTTCACTAGGAACCTAAACAACAAACTTGTGGATGAAATTACTTTGTTGCTCGATATTCTCACTCTTTTTGTCCTTCTTCCACTCCAGATAGGATGACTTGGAATTTAGATGTGTCAAACTCATATACGTGTTCTTCTCTCTTCAAATATTTGATTCGCAGGCCAAATCATAGCTGTACTTTCTTATCTAAATCTTTTTGGAAGATTAAGGCTCCTTGTAAGGTAAAAGCTTTTCTTTGGACAGCAGGGCTCAACAGAATTAATACGAATGATCTACTCCAGATCCGTCGAACCAATATGGCATTGTCACCGTGATGTGCTTTGGAAGTTCTGAAACGAATAGCCACCTCTTCCTACATTGTGATGTGGCAAGGTTGATTTGGAATAAATTATTTGGCTACTTTGAAGAGAGTTGAGTTTGCCCTTCGGATTTGGGAGCATTTCTTGCTATAAAGTTTGTGGGCTTTGGGAGGAACAAAGAACATAAAGCCTTTTGCCATTGTACAGTTTTTGCAGCTCTATGGTGTATTTGGTTAGAACGGAATGCTAGGATCTTCAATAACAGATTCCTCCCACCTCATCTTTTGTGGGATAGAGTAACCTTTTTGGCTTTTTTGTCAGTTCCGGCACATGGAATGTTTAGAGGGGTCTCCATTATGGACCTCCAAAGGGATTGGAAGGCTCTTTTGAATTAATGTTTTTGTTTTCTTCTACGGTGTTTCCTTTTGTTAGTTTTAGTTTTCTCTTTTAAAGGACTCCTTGTCCTCCTCTTTTGTATTCTTTTTCTTCCTTATAATATTTCTTTTTCTATAAAAAAAAACAACACACTAATGGCAAAGACCAAATTAAAGTCTTTTAAAACTACTCTGAGATCGGTGCTACACATGCAAGATGATGTAATCTTGTTGTTGTTTGGCCTCTTTGGAGAGAATTGGGCTTGCCCGGCAGATCTGGGTACTTTTCTTGATATCAAGTTTGTGGGCTTTAGACGGAACAAAGAGCATAAAGCTCTCTGGCAATGTGCAGTTCTGGCGACCTTGTTTGGCTAGAAAGGAATGCTAAGGTTTTCAACAATAAATTCCTCCCATCTCATCTGTTGTGGGATAGAATTACCTTTTTAGCCTCGTTGTGGGTTTCGTCGAATGGTTTATTTAGAGCAGTGTCCACTATGGATATCCAAAGGGACTGGAAGGCTCTACTGAGCTAATGCTTTGTTTTTCTTACCAGTTTTCTCATCTTAATTTTGAGGACTGCTAGTCCTCCTCCTTATGTAATCTTTTTCTTTCTTTAATACAATGTCTTTTTCTATCAAAAAAACAATCTTTTAAAACTATAGGACCTGATTACACACTTTTAAACTATAGGAACCAAATTAAAGATTAAGTGAAATTCTGGGGACCAATATAGTAATTTCACCTATTTATTAAGTAACAAGCTTACAGTTATATTTTTCATGGAAATAGCTAAGATCAAAGTAACTTACATGGATGGTGGTCTTTTAAATAGTTGAAGATCCCAGACATCTTGAGGTATCATAAATGCATTTAATAGATCCTGGATAGAATTAGAAGCATGTAATATAATATTTTAGTCTTTTGGATTAATGGCAAACTTAATTGTGTACAATTTTGTACTGACATTAGAGGTTATGTTACCCAGAAGCACCAAAGCAGCATCCACCTGCATGTTTAGTAATATGTCTTGAATCACAATATAAATGAAAACTTAAGCAAGAACCAAGGTAAGAAAGAATTTCTACAATAAACATTGAATATAATAAAAAAATATCATTATCAAAAATAATAATAATAATAATAATCAAATATCCCAGAATAACTTACAATAACAGTTATGTTGCTGTATATTGGCAACCCATGTACTACAGAGCTCCATATTAGTTGCCAACCATTAATGAACTACAAAAATTGGTCCAACAAAGTTAAAACATGAATAAAATATCAATACTGATAGAATAATCAAGAATAAATTACACTTCCCTTACCTAAGAGATACCAAAATTACACTCTTTTCTATTTTGAAAACCTACACTCTCTTCCCCTGAGAGAAAAGAAAACCTAAAATTTCACACATTTTTATCAAAATACCCTTATATTTATTATTTATATAATTATATATGTAATTGACCTATATAAAAAAATCAATTTAAAATAAGTTTAATTTATTATTTTTAACTCAAAATAAACAATAATGAAATAATCTTTTTAAAAATATATAATTTCAAATAAATTATAATATTTTAAAGAATTTTTTAAGATAGACAAAGAAATTGTATTAAAGGAAAAATAATATTATAAAGAAGAGGACAAGCAATCCTCAAATATAGGAAAAATGAAACCCAACAAAAGAAAGCCTAAAACATTAGCTCAACAGAGCCTTCCAATCCCTTTGTATATCCATAATGGATATTCATCTAAACAGATTATTCGACAAAGCCCACAAAGAAGACATGGTAATTTTGGCCCACAACAAATAAGGTGGGAGGAATTTATTATTAAAGACCTTAGCATTCCTTTCCAGCCAAAGACACCACAATGTCACTAAAACTGCATATTGCCAAAGAGCTTTATGTTCTTTGTTCCATCCAAAGCCAACAAACTCGATACCAAAAAAAGTACCCAAATCCACCAGACAAATATCCAATTCTCTTCAAAGAGGCCAAACAACATATTCCACATAAACCATGCCACTTCACAATGTAGAAAAAGATGGCTATTCGTCTCAAACCTTCTAAAACACATGAATAATATTTTAAAAAATTAATATAATCCTTATGGGTATTTTGGTCAAAATGAATGAAATTGTAAGTTTTTCTCATCTCTCAAGTCTCAATGAGGAGAGTGTATGTTTTCAAAAGAGAGGGGATTATAATTTTGACATTGATGGGAGTGTAATTTACTAAATAATCAATTAATGATTGTGTAATTCTTCAAGCAAGTGCCACTAAATCTAGGTGAGTTCAGTGACTACAGAGTAAGAAATTATTTTTTAAGTCAAACTTCAGATTTAGATTAAAGATTCTTCAGTAAGGTTAGTGACTATAAAGTTATTTTTTCTTAAAATGAACCTTTGAGATTTGGATGAAAGACTATTCAGAAATTTCAATTAGCATAAATCAGATATATAAGCCAACAATCTTAACACTAATGAACTTTGCTTTCCCTTTTTTCTTCAGGCAATACACAAAAATATATATTAGATCATCAGATAGTTCGAACACATAAGCATTGTTCCCATTTCCTTCATACTTTTTAAGAAATAATTTAATTGGAAGAAAGAAATATTAGATAAGAAAAGGGGGAAAAATTTGAAAAAGGAAATGAACAACAGTCAGATTCACCTATCAAGGACCCCAAATAGCTTATTCCATAAGGATGTCTCCAACCCGCAATATAAAATTAAATGAATCAATAATCATAATGACCTCCCATCATCAATATTATCTTGAAAACCGAACTTCTAGCATGCATAAAAGAAAGAGTTTAGAGAGAGAAAGACCTCATTCAAGGAAGAAGATGACATTGAGGAAATCTCCAGCATTATGTTTGGTTGCAACAGGACTGAGGAAAGTTCGTGTAAACTCCTTAAAATCCAGGAAAACATACATGAGTTCACAATATTCAGAGGCTAGCCAGAGTCTATAGTACAAAGTCAAGTGAACTACAAATATGTATGTAAAATATATTATGAAAACAAAAGGGAAAACTCCAAGAACTTAAGTACACAAGCACCCCACTATCTTTTGATCATACATTTGACCTAGGCCAACAGGCAAAATATTGAAAAGAAAACATAAATTGCCATTGACAGCAGCATACCGTAGAGTCCACAATAGCCCATCATAAGCACGCTCCAAATTTGCAGAATTCAGGATTCTGTCATATTATCTCAACTATGTTAATCCAATTGTCATCATGGAAATTATTTTACCATAAAGAACATCTCAAGCATGCATAAACAGATACTCAACTCAAACTACATAAGTAATACATGGCCAGGACCTATTGACCTCAAAAGTTAAAGCCATCAACTGAAGGCACATAAATAGTTTTAAATTTCAGCTAAGGAGACGCTCATAAAGAGGACATTAACTCATATCTAAAGGTTAAGAAGAATCTTGTGAAAAATGGCTATTCAAATAAGAGATTTATACTTGCAAGAAGGGTTTTCCAGGAGGGCTTTGTCTACTTAAAGTGTGGGTAAGGAAATGGTTCTAAAATAATACTCATCCAGAGAATCACATGCCCAAACTCTTTATCTATATGAGAAGTTTCTCGATAATTCAAGCTCCATAAAAAAAAATTGATAGAAAGAGAAATTGTATTAAAGGATGAAAAAGATTACAAAAGGGGAGGACCAACAATCCTCAAAATAAAGAAAAGGTGAAAACTAGTAAGAGAAAACAAAACATTAGCTCAAAAGAATCTTCCAGTCCCTTTGGATATCCATAATGGACACTCCTCTAAATAGACCATTCGACGAGACCCACAAAAACATAAATTTAATTCTATCCCACAACAGATGAAGTGGGTGGAATTTATTACTGAAGACCCTAGCATTCTTTTCAAGCCCATCAATTAAACTACATCAACAAAAGGGCATGAAGATATATTAGCTGCACATGCCTCCACAAATAATGTTGAACAACTTTATGCATGACCTCACATTCAAAAACAAACGTGTGCATCAATAGGTACTTTTATCACATGAAGTAAACTTTATGTTCAAAAAATATCCATCATTACAAATACAATTGACAAGAAAGGAGGTAAATTAAATGAAATAGGTGACAAAAGCAACTGTTCCTTTGTGTGACATGCTCATGCCCAATTACCTGTCAAAGCTCATCCAAATGCCTTCAAACCAGAACAGAAAAAGATCCTTACAAATGTAAGAATGATAGTTTCGAGTGAGACAACAAAATGCAGCATTCCTGAAACACAATTTTTCTATGTGAAGTTGGCATAGTGACAATTATTTAGCCAAAGCCCATCAATTAAGCTCATCACAATAATAGTGATTTATGCATCATGATCAGCTATTGGGAACAGATATATATTTTTCTATACAATTTCCACAGTGCCATTCAAAATCTTCAACATGAATTCTGCCATATATGTGGAAGATCTAATCTTGGGGAAAAAAAGGCAGAAACATAATGCATGCAAACAATTCATCATCAGACCAATACATCATCTCCCTATTCTTAGAAAAGAAGAAATCTTATTTGGGAGGAACAAAAGAATTATTGAAAAAAAACATAAGATATCCTACAAAAAGAAACAACAACAACCAAAAGAAAAACTGAAGCAAACAAGACAACATGTCAACTAAGAAACGCTTATCAGTCTTGCTGTATGTCCACCATTAAACCCTCTCTAAGATAACTATTAATAAAGTACCATAACCCGACAGAGGTTAAGAACACCACTTGATCCTATAAAAGCATCAACAGCAAAAAAAAAATTATCCTTGAAAATGATGGCATTCCTCTCCAACCATTTGCATCAAATAACATCATACATAGCACACCACCATATATATTAGAGGTGAAGAACAACAAAGCCTCTAATCTAAAAGTACATAAGTACTTGTAATTTTTTCCAAATGACAATTAATACATATATAGCATACTATAGAATGGGTTTTAAAATGAAACTCATAAATTAGTTTATGACTTACCATAACCATTTACCATTTATGAGTGCATCCCGCAGCATCACAGCAGCAGGTTCTTTCTTAACCCGTTTTTCAGTTAATGAGGCTCTGGTTGTAGTAAGGCACGCCTGAGGAATAATCATATTAACAAGCAATCAACAAATCCTTACAATACAAAAACAATGGAGCACAGAGCTTTAGAATTGAATCCAAGAACCATCTTCTGAGTTTCAAGTAACTAACCCTATAAAACAGAACTGCTGCAAGTTCAACCAATCCACAGTGTGAGCTACTCAAAGCTCCAAATCTATCATCTTTAGTTCCATCACCCCTGGATTGACGGATCATGAGATCACATTAATAGCTAGAAGATGCATTATTAGATCAGTGAAATGCATAGACAATGAAAACACTCACCGCTGCATAGTAGAACTAGACATACTACCCTGATCAAGATCCTTACAAACCACATCCATAAGTTGTTCTACCAATAAACTCGCATCAGCAGCACCCCTCAATAAATTTAACTGCAACTTCGCATAGAACATAAGTGCATCCTGCAATTGAAGTATCAACAGAGAATTATGAAACATTCAAGGGAGAACCTAAAGTACTAGCATTTGCATAAAAAAAATGCTATGTTAAGAGACCTTAAGAACTCGATCATGTGTTGACAGCCAATAGCGGAACACAAATTGCCGCAAGGCATTATGGATCTCCAATAACTGACATCCCAAATTTGGACCATCATTTAACAAATATGTATTGATGCACTCAAGAAGCTTGCGTGAAATCTTCCCCTCATCCCTAAAGAAAGTAAAAAGAACAAGAGACCAAATGTACTCCAGAAGATGATAAAATGACAGGGGGAAAAATATATTTGAATCACCATAAGATATACCTGATAAATGAACATATCCGAACAAACCCCTTAATGAGATCCTCTCTAAGATTGTCAGGGTAGTCACCAGGAGGATTTTCGAGAAGTGAATTAAGTGTCAAGATGTATCGAAAAACCTCCTCCTTGGAACTACAATGAATATTATTCCCGTCCAAGCTTGTTTCAAGCTTCTCAATGTAAAGAAGCACAAAGCCTTGCCAAAGGAAATTGATAAAATTTTAAGATAAGATTAAGAAAGATGGTGTTACTGAGACATGACGGAAACTGCAAGCCCCATGTTTAGAAAAACTTACTTTGGTAAATGCGCTTCCTCATCTGGAAACTATAATCCTTGACCGCCAATAGATGCCGTAGTATAATCCCATACTCTGACTGAAAGCTTGGGACATTGCTCAAGACATCCCAAACATGATTAAAAAGCAGTTTAACCACGGGTGATAAGGGCAGCATTTTACCTAACACAAAAAGTAGAGGAAGAGAAATCCTATGTCATCATTTTCAAGGTTTGAAAACACAAAGGCACCTATGAAATGATAATAACAGTAACATTTATAATAGATCGTTTATATTAATCATATATTGTTCCACAATCAAACATTAAAAATAATACTTGGAAGGAACTTTGTCTTTCAAGAATAAGCAATGATGGAGTTATACCTATTTGCGAGTTGGATAATAAGAATGAAAGATTTACAAATAATATGAAAAACATGAAGGGGGAAAGACCCTTTTATTCAAGTTCCTAACAAAATCAGTATAAACTGATTTAGGAGAAAAAGCATATAGTCCCTATAATTCATGTTCCCCAAAAGTGAAAATCCTTCCTTAATAATATTTCTTTTTCTATCAAAAAAAATTTTAGATAACATTGAAATACTTAATATTCTTTATGTATAATACGTAGTCGTAGTGTACCACTCAGTTAGTCAGTTTGTGCTTGGGACCAATAAAGCAGGCAATTAGTCTAACAAATACTGCATGGTTAGACCCAAATCTAAAAATGTCAATGCAACATATGAACCGACGAAATTACACCACCAACTGACCTGAATATTTAGCATCTTCTGCTCGTTGGACAACAACTCTAAGAGCTTTTGCAAATATCATCTTTGGCGTTCGCCGCTTACTTGAGGATATTTCCGATGAAGTAGAATGAATAAGCAAAGATACAAGAAAAGGCCATGTCTCAGCTGCACCACAAAAATTAAAAAGAAGTAAATAATCTATATAAAACTCGTATGTTGGCTTTAGTAAAGTATTGCATCCAGCACTGCATCTAAAGTTTCTAAAAGAAAATGAAATTACAGTGAGGAATCTCATCTGGTCTAAGCTTTGCAGTACTCTGTCCAAGAAATTTGCAGAAGCTAAATGATCTTTCTCCTTCTAACCAAGTATTTAACAACTTGATCCCTTCCTGATAATGTACAACATGCCAGTACTTATTAAAATCAAATGCAGGATCATTAGAGAATAGACTCAAGGAGTCTAGCCCAGTAATGAATTAAGACCAAGTGATCAATCATATTACAATATATATGACATAGTAACTGACATGCATAGTAAGAATAGCTGTTTTACAAGTAAAGACAAATGTTAGTCTTTGAGTCATAGGATTCACTGTCCCCGTATTTACTTGCCCCATAAAATTTCAATATGGAACCTCTGATTATTTAGCAGTGTATAATGAGAAAGAATACTGAATTCAACTCAACCGAGTCTTTCACTTGTTTCTGGTTCAATTAACCTCAACTATTCGCTAGATAGTTTTTCTGTCGAACTCAAACTACAGACAATTATACTGGAAGTTGCTTGGACTACCAAGGACAGAACTAACTTATAATTTTCAATTTCAAATATCCACTTCCATAACAGGAACGACGAAATTTTCCATCCGTGATATCCTATTCAGAGTGTTTTATAGTTTCAGGGACCGATTAATTTCATATCGGGATGTTCCTGTTGAACAAACAAGTACAGACTTAAAGGTGATGAAGAAATGAAGGTTACTTCGCGTGCTCTGGCTTTATCAGAGGAGAGCTTCTCAACAATCTCTTGTACGTCTCTAGAACTGACGTTCGCCATCATCGCGACGCACTAGGATGTTCATAAATCTCAAGAATCGCATCAGACGAAGTTCGTCGGATAATCTAGAAGCTAGGGTTTTCGTCGGTGGCGGTGGCAGTGGCGAGGAGAGTGTATTGTCGTTATGTTACACAATAACCCGCACAGCGGGTTAAATGTCTAAAATGAGCGCCAAAGTGAACCGTCGCAACATTTCGTTGGCCACGGTTATTAGCGAGGCTAGGTTTTGGTTTGCCACGTTTCTAAAGTTAACCGTTCTACAAACAATTACCATGAACTCAAAAATGAAAAATCAAAATATAGTACTCCATGCAATCCCTTGTATCAAAATAATAGTTAGGGAAAGCACTCAAAATATAATAGTCCATACAATAACTTTTCATGGCATACTTCATTTCAAACTTTGTACAAATTATTGGAATATTTCAAGAAAATCTCTATAAGAGCATATAAAGCACCTGTTTTTTTAAAAGATCATGACACTCTTAAAGTCAACAAAACCATTTTTAAGGACATTCAAATCCTCCTAAAACACAATTATTTAGTGTACAAAGTAAGGCATATATTAAGTATTTTGTTGAAAAGAATGAAGTGTCCCAATTTGTCTACGGTGTGATATATACATTTTATGAGTTTATAAACTAAGTTTTGAAATAATATTGCTCGAAATATTACGACTGCTGTATTTTTTAAGTTTGTTTCACAAGTTCAAACACAGGAAGATCTCTCAATGTTAAATTTCAAATTATTCAATTATGGAAAAAGAAAATTACTTTTTACTTGTTGAATCGCCTCACATAAAAGTTGAATTAAGGATATAATGCAGTACATATTGATGTGTAAGGAAGGTTACACTATATATTATTAATTAATGTTGTTAAAATTGAAATTTTACAAAGGATTAAAAAAGTATAAGATAGATTAAATGGCAAGATTGGGTCAATGATGATAAGCTTATCATTTTCATAAAATAAATAAAAATACACATAATATTATAAATTTTTTTACAAGTATAAAATTATTAATTAAAAAACTATCATTGTTTCATAAAATAGATTATAATATATTGAAATATTTATGTTAAAATAATTTGCATAAAACTAGTATTTTCCTTGCTCTTTATCTAACTTGGGAGGCGAGAAATTTGTTGAAATTTTGAGGTACTCACGTGAACTTCGGTCATCGGCGATGGATTACGAGTATAGCACACAGCAAATACACAGTAGCAAGAGAGAAGAGAGGGAAGAGGATAATTGGTTTTTTAAACTACTGATCAGTTTTCTAAGTAATGTGAAACCATTTTTTTTAGTCACGTTAACCCCTTAACGTGACTTTTCCTCTTATTTGAATTTAAACATTAAATAAATAAATTACACTCTTAAACTCATATTTATTCCTTATTGCATATTTGCCCCAATATCAATTGGGCTTGAGTTCAATCCACCAAGGATGGACTGGCCCATATACTTACATTATGCAACCCAATGATGCTGGAGGGCAGAAGCTTTGAGGCAAGGAATGGAATTTGCTCTAAGTATTGGACTGGAGAATATAGGATAGGTTTGCTCTGGTGTAAATGCCCTGTATTGTAAGGGAAGAGATCGATGTAAAGTACTATAAAAGAAAAGTGATAATAGAAAAAAAAAGTATAATGAAAAATATGTTTGGTATGTAAAAAATATGATGTAAAATTTTTTTGAAAATTGTGAAAACTTTTTCTATTTGTTGTTTACACCAAACGTATCTTATATGGTATGTTCTTTTGGTGAAAAAAAATAAGAAATAGAAATGGGAATGAGAATAGAAATAATAAAATAGGAGAAAATAAAAATATCATATTAATGTGATGTCATGTCATATAAATAAAATAAAAGTGGATAAAATACATTAAAAATAAAAATAAATAAAAAATAAGCATTATGCAACAATATTTTAATGCTTAAACATTCTTTTGTTGGGTACCAGACACTGTAATAAGGTACCCCACTCTTTAGTTTGTTTTGCTAAGGATATTGTTCATGATAATTGGTGGGTATATAGATTGTATCCCAAATATTATTTAGGATGTCATTAATTCGTTTATCCTCTTGATTTTTTTTAAAGTATAATATTTAATTTTTTAAAAATTATAAGTTTTTATGAGATCATAAAAGCATAAGGTATATATATGTATAATATGTTAGATTGTATGATAAAATATATAAGATCGACATTTTAATTAAGATCAGTATCAATTTCTATAAATCTAAAATTGTAAAACCTTGCTAAAATGATCAAGAACCTAACGACTTTGAATAATAACAGACATCAAAACGTTGTAGAACCTGTTACTAATCATTAATTTTCTCACCGAATAACTATTTACTTTTATTAATTATTTTATTGTCGTGGGCCATAAATATCTTAAATTTACCCCCAAAAAATAAAAAACCTAAAAAGTATAAGGGCATGTTCGGTTGGGTGTAAAATGGGAGGGAGAAGTGGATGGAAAAAAAAATATGTGGGTCCCACATGTTACCTATTTTTTTATTTCTATCTTGAAAAATGTGTATAATTAAAAAAAGAAAATATAAAATACCTATTATACCCTTTGATTTGACACAATTATAACCATCTTTTCTTTTTATTATTTTAATATAAAGGGTAAAGTGGTCATTTTAATACATTCTCATTCTATTTCCATTCCAAATTTTTACTACCAAACACATCAAACCCATTCCCTTTCCCTCTCCCTCTCCCTTTCCCTTTCCCTTTCTAGATCGAATTTCTTTGAATTTTGTTGGATCGGATTGGATGAACAAGTAGCTAGTTTTTATACGAAAATAACTTAATTAAGCCAAGTTCCTTATATTATTTTTATAATCACAAGCTTTATTTATATTCTCTTTCTATGATTGATCATATAAAACATATTTTTTATATTTTATTTTTATTATAATTTAGTGAAGAAAAAGATATGTAATAAAATTAAATTTGTACTTGGATTATTGGATATGTACGAATTACAAAATCTTGCGAACTGAGAAATTTTATGTTAGATAATATATATGTATATATTTAGGCCTGCGCGCCGCACTGAGTGTTGGCAGTGTCGCGCATGCGTATTTCACTATTTCGGCATTTGTCTGTATATATATATATATTTAATTTGATAAAAAAAGATTCACTCAAAATATTAATAAATATCACTATGTTATATAACTACTACGGCCCCCTTCATGTGTATAGTGTATTGTATAAAGCCACACTCATATTAATTAGAATTCTATTTTTATTATGCATCTTACATTCATGGCATAATTAGATCTACCAATGAACAAATAAAAATTCACTCAGAGACTATGTATATATAAGACGATTTCACGAAAGTGATGTACACAAACTTGGTCAAACTTCAAATTGATCCTTTATGTTTGCACGAAGTTTCAAATTAGCTAGGGATTTTATCCCTAGCTAATCCGTAGCTAATTAGTTAGGGATTAGCTAGGGAAATTTTCCTTAATTAATTTCCGTAGCTAAATCAGTTTTTTTTTGTAGTGAAAAAGTCCAAATTGGTCCTTTATGTTTACAAAAAGTTTCAAATTGGTCCTTCCGTCTAAGTCCGTTTATTTTCTAAGTTAAGTGCTGACGTGGACACACCATCTCTCCTACGTGTCAATTGAAGTTGACGTGGCATGCCACGTCATCATACAGTATCATATGTGATGACGTGGCGCTGACGTGGCAGTGACATGGTGCTGATGTGGCATGACACGTCAGCACTTAACTTAAAAAATTGACGGAAGTGGACAGAAGGACCAATTTGGAACTTCTTGAAAACATAAAGAACCAATTTAGACTTTTTGAAACATAAAGAATCAATATGAAACTTCGTGCAAACATAAAGGACCAATTTGGGGTTTTGACCCACAAACTTTTATGCTTGCTATAGGATGACATTGAGACTATTATTTGGTTTGCCAATAAAATTCTATATTTGGATTCAGTTGAAAATTGTATTTATAAAATCTCTCCCATATTTTACAAATTATAAATTATAGAAAGTTCACAATTTCATTTTAATTTTATAGATAAAATTATCCTCTCTTAAACCATCGTTATTATTGTTGTCATTATTGTCGTCTCAGCTATTTTAATATTAAAAATATTTTAGATATTAAATTTATTTTATTTTCTAACTCATGCATACTAAACATAATATTTTTTTTTTGATATACTCAATTCTTTTGCATATCAAATATATTTTTTAACTTATAAGATAGATTTTGTTCCATTCTATTTATCACTAAAAAAACACTTCCCATACGATAATTCATTTATGTGAGTTGATCTATCATCTATCTGTATAAATTAAATGAAATTATGTGGTTGGATGAAGAACTATATACTTTTTTTTATATATATAGATATACATATTAAATATAGATATGATGCCATAATTCTTAACCTTTTAAAGCAATAAAATAGATATATATACATACTTTTACTTTTCCATACCTATTTTTTTATCGGAGGTAATTTTGTTCGAGCTAGTGGAAGCCCTATAATATGAGTTGAGCTCTCCCAGCAAAATTTTTTTGCAAGTCTCGAACTCAAGACCTTCTTAAATAAAATAGAGTACCTACCACTGAACCAACTGATAAATAAATATATAATATTATATATATTGGGACCCAAAGAGAGTTGGGTTTGTTAGATTTGTTTTTCTGTGGGAGTTCATCATTGGCTTACATGTGGAAGATCACCTTGGGAAGAATAGAACTTATTATGGTGGGGGCGAAGCCTCTCTCATCCCATTCGCTTTAGAAATAAAAACAAAAACAAAAAGAACCAAATTGACTGCGCTTATAACGAGGCTAGTGCATTAGAATGTTTGACACTTTGACCAAATCATAACGCACACACAAGACACAACACATACATATATATTATTGTATATGCAAAACATGATAGGTTTGATCGATGATGTATATATATAATATATAGTAATATATGTGTGTGTATATGCATTGTTTCAGTTAACTCCTTAATTTGCTTTAAAACCCCATACTAAATAATTAGTTAAAAATCCGTAGAAAAAGGGCATGAAGGAGGAGGGCAAAAAGATTACAAAATTTTGAAGGAGGGGAAAAAAAATCCCATCGATCTTTAAAATTTCCCGCTTTAAAAATTTTCGATTGAGAAAAAATCTGGCTTTTAAATTTGTGTGGTGGTATACCAGTGGCCTTTTGATATTGATTTTAAGATGAAAGGAGAGGAGAAAGAACAAAAATGTAGAAGTAAAGATAGGTAATAATATACGTAGCTTGAGAGTGAAGGTTGTTTTCAAAATTGAATTTCCATCTCAAAAGGAGATACTTTAATCGATATTGTTAATTTACAAGATACCTCTTGATCACAAAGGCATATGCATGGCATGTGCATCTATGGCAAAGCAAGCATTATACGTTCAGAAATCTTTATCTGTGCACATGTCATGGTATATATATATGACCCCAAAAAAAAAGATTAAATATTGATTTATTTATTACTAGTAAGTCCAAAGAATGCTTACAACTTTGTCCCCTCAACTTTCATGCAAGAAAAGAAGAGATAGATAGATAGATAGATAGATCTTGTTAGCACCTAATGTGGGAGAAATTAGAAGTGGATGGAAACAAATTAAAGGCATATGATTAGAAAAACTCCTATTGGTGCATGTTTTTTGGGGCTAACTGTACTTCCATCTCTTTACCCACAACGTAACAGCGACCCTAAAGATCTCCCACTAAAGTAGTTGAAACTTGTTTTACCCCCACAACCAAACCAAAGCAGAGCTAGGTATATATATATAGCAATGATAGCATATGCTTATGATTGAAATAATAATTAATCCATCAGTGTTGCTAAAGCAGATGATACATATATAAAATGACATGATATGATCACACAGAAAGAGAAAGAAAGAAAGAAAGACATCGATCCCACTGCCCACATTAGATTTACACAAAGACAGAGAGACAGAGACACTCATTACTAGAAGGAAGGGGTAGGGAGGTAGATAGGTGTATTAGTGTTGTCAGGTATGTACGGGGTAACGTGGGCACACTCTCACTTTATTCTGCGTCTACTTTGGGTCCTGTCTGTATGTATGTTGAGTAGTGGGGGTGTGTTCTTCACGCCATCCTCCCTTAGCTTCTCAATTCTCATAATTATATTAATGGATAAAGTCTATTCCCGCCACTTCCTCTTTCAGGTCTCACTCTTCTTTATTCCAAGTTTAAAATAACAACTCCACCCGCCTAATTGCAGAATATTAGTTCCAACCTTCAAGTTTGAATTTAACACACATTTGAGCCAAAATCTCTCTATACCTTTCAGTATCAATGAGAGACTAATAATTTTGAGTATGGTCGGGCCGAACTCATTGCTAGAAATAATAGTCTTAATGAATAACCCTTTATTATTATTCTTTGAATCATGTCTAATGAAAGGCAGATCTCTTATTATCATCTAGTGTAGGCTTGTCTATGTGTACTTATTTATTATATGTGTTGAAGATACAAAGTCTCACAATATAAGATAATATGAAATGCTCAATAGTATGCTTAAATAAATTAGTTTTTTCTAAGTTAATTCTTGAAGGAAGATTTTTTAAAGTTAATTTTAGCATAATATCAGAATCCAATTGATCTTGTGACCCATAAGCCAAAGTTCAAAATACTGAGAAAGCCCTTTACAACAAATTCATTTGAGGTATTTAAAAAATTTGTAGCATCCAAAGTTCACAGAAATATAAATTTAAATAAAAAAAGAATAGAGAGATCGATGGATGGTTTCTACACTCAAAACAACACAAGTTCAAAAAAAAATCACAGAGAATTAAAATCAACTAGTGAAACTTAAAGTAAACATTGGAGATACAAAATTTTAATATGAAAGGCTATTACTTTTTTCCTCTTAACAACCAATATCAAGGAAAGATTACAAATCAATAGAATAATGTGTACATATAAGAGTAGTGTGTGATCATGAAAGTAATGATCGACGATCATTAATTCATTAATGATATTGTGCATGCTAGTGGTAGTGGAGGAAAGAGGCGCGTGAGAGAGAGATGGAAGAGAAGAGAATATATCCTTTGCTTGTGGGAGGAGATGGGAGTGGGGGCCACATATACCTGGGGCCCGCAAGTAGAGTGCTCTTTCGGTATGCGTTCTTTATCGGGGACCCAAATATTCGTAGCTTCTGTCACGTCAGATAGGAGTAGCGTGACGTATCTATGCCTATTTCCCAAATCACCATCAACGGCTCCCCTTCTTCCAAGTCACTCCCCACACCCAATCTGAACCGTCCGTTGTGTAATGGGGAGAAACTAATAGGGATAGTGGGGTCAGCGTGGAGGGGACAGGTTAAGGCCCAGTGTTGTTGTCACCGACGGGGTTAGACACTTAGACCATAGCGCAGGACAACATGGGAGGTCACTACTTCCTCACCTTTTTCTTCCTTCTTATTCACTGCCTCGTCCCAAGAAGCTGCCTAGTTCTACCCACACTCTTCATATCTCACTTCTTTCCTTCCACTACCAACTCATTATCAACACTCCCCAATAATATTCCTCTTTCCATCTCTATATCACTTGCTACCTAGCTAGCTATCTACTACTCTTTCCCTCTGCGCAATATAATGCTGATCATATGCTTCTAGTTTGTGGTAACTATATATATATATATACTCTGATCAGACAAGGCCTTAGCTTGGATCGTTATAAGTTGCTTGTTTGAATTGATCATTTGGTTTTCAATGGGTTTTTCTAATCCTCTGCACGTCTGCATGGAATCATCCGATCACTGGCTTCAGGTACGCTACCTAGCTATTATAAATATAATGCCATTCATTTCAAAATGTGTACACCTCTTTTATACTAGAATGTGAATGCAGCCATTTCTGATGAAATATACTATACCTACTTATTGGACAAAAAATTAAATTATTTCTGCACAAAATTAAAATTTGATGTCATGCATGCATGTGTTTTGCTATTGGATAAAGAAGGAAAAAGAAAATGCGAAGAACGATCGATGGTGGAGAAGAATAATGTGGATTGTAATAATTATGAAATTGTGTGTTTTGATTAATTAGGGCACAATTCATCAGGAGGAATCAGGAGGAGTGGATTCATCTTCACCCTCAGGGGGGGAGATGCTTACATGCTCAAGGCCATTAATAGAGAGGAGGCTAAGACCCCCTCATGACCAAGCCCTAAAGTGCCCAAGGTGTGAGTCCACACACACCAAGTTCTGCTACTACAACAACTACAGCCTGTCTCAGCCAAGGTACTTCTGCAAGACTTGCAGAAGGTACTGGACCAAAGGAGGCACTCTCAGAAACATCCCAGTGGGTGGTGGTTGCAGGAAGAACAAGAAAGTCTCCAACAACAACAAGAAACCCAACGACCCCCCCAACAATATTAATAATATTCCTCCCAACCATCATCATCATCTTCAACTCTCTTTCCCAGATCATGTTCAGTTTTCTCATCACATCGGTAATCTACTGGGAAACCCTAACAATAATAATAATAATAATAACAATGCCTTCATGCTGGACAACCCTAGGCCTATTGACTTCATGGAGAGTAAGTTGGAAGGCCTAATTGGGACGACGGCGTCGTCTTCTAGGAACTTTAATAATTTTATGGGAAATAGTGAGAATAATAATATGGGTATGGTGGGAATTAATGGGACGATTGGAGACATAAGTAGTAGCAGTGGTGGTGGTTACATTATGAATGGGTTGTTGCCGCCAAATTTCCATCATCATCACGGCGGCAGTAGTGGTAGTGGGACTTACAGTATAATGGAGTCTTGTCAGAGACTGATGCTGCCATATTATGATGAGGACCAAAATGCCACCACAATTGATAATGATGATGATGATGATGTGAAGCCAAACCCTAAGCTTTTGTCTCTTGAATGGCAGGAGCAAGGACAGGGACAGGGTAGTTGTTCTGATGTTGGAAAAGACTCATTTGGGTATCTCAATGCTCTAGGATCATGGACCGGCATCATCAACGGCTATGGTTGTTCCTCTACTACAAACCCTTTGGTCTAAATCAAATCTCTAGCTTTATATATGATATTATATTATACATAAGCCTTTCCATATTATTCATGTGGGAAGGTTCCTAGCTCGCTATAGCTCGTTTGTCCTTTTGAATTCTAGTAGTGTTTCTTTCTATTTAGGCAGTCTACAGTCTCTGCATTGACTTAGGAAAGAAAAGAGAGTGTGAACGAGAAGCTTCGGAGTCCAAAATCGACTGCCTTGCCTGGCTTTACTTTTGGTTTATATATATGATATATGAATATATTCCTGTCTTTGCTGTGTGTGTAATATATATGTGGAAGTGGAAGCTTTAATTTGGATTTTGCTGTAACATCGAGGAAGATATCGTAGTTCTTTTTTCGGTTAAAGAAATGCAGTCAATAGTACCATTATCTTTATAAGTTCTTGTCTTTATATATATGTCTATGCTTGTGGGGTTATTGTGTCCTTAATTACAGTTACAGATCGCGTTTCTGACTCTGACTTTTCTCGAGGTACCAACTTCCATGAGAGTGGCGCACCCTTGTTCACATTATTATACATAAATTAATTTGAACAGAATTGTTTTCAATGATATTTTTACAAAACAAAAAAAATTTATTATATATAAATCATACGTGATGAATATTCAAATATAAACACTCGCGTCAGAATTAATTTCTTGTTAACTTCTCAAGAATTAATTTCATAATCAATAACTTTAGTGTATATATATATCAAGAAAGAAATTATAAACTAGATACTCCTGAATAACTTATGAGAATTGAGATAGTGTTAACATTATAACTCTCTCATCAAATGTTTCAAATTGTCCATTTTATGCACTTACACTTACACTTTAACAAATTAATACCTACGAGATATCCTAATCAAATGTAAGTGTTGGCAGTTTGACATGCATATATAGAGATTCAATAATACAAGACAATGTAAAATATTTGATTCAATAGAGTAAGCAGATCATCTAAAAATTTCTAAGTTAGTTAGAAGTAGTTAGTCTAGTCAGGTTGTTAGATATAATTCTGAATCTGTTGCCTCGGTTGTATCCTCACTTATGTATTATAAATAGTGTACTTCTTCACTGTAAATCATAGAATGAATACAATGCATTTCTGAACTTCTTCTACTTATGGCCGAGACCTTCTCTCTTTCATAAACTCTCTCAATTACTAAATATTTTCTAGACCTGGATCTGTTAAAGTGCATAAATTGAACAATCTAAGTCGTTTGATGAGATTACTGTTACAATGCAAATACGAATATCAGTTTTTATCTAACGGTCTAAATCTTGCACTTTATACACTTGTACTTTACTTGATCCAAATTCATATTTTCCACTAATTACAAGTCGTACCTACTTATATATATAGTACAAGTATTTATTATAGGTTTCTAAAAAAAAAAAAGATTTATTATAGAATAAAATGCACATAATTCTTGAGCTATAGTTTTAAGCTATAAGTTGTGTGCAAATAGTCCTTTAACTTAAAAAAATGACAGTCCTTTAACTTAAAAAAAATGACATACTTTTAAATTTTGTTATAATCTGTGCGCAAGTACTCTTCTGATTAATTACTTTTCCATTCAAAATTCCAATGGTACATAAACACGTCAACAAAAATAAATTACCAAATGCATCAACTTTAGATCATATACAAAAAAAACCTTTCAAATAATTATTTAACATGTTTCCTAGCTCTCTGTTATAGTTTTAGATAGAAAAATTAGTGAATGAGATTTTGTGTACAAATTATAAAGTTTAAAAGAATTTTATATCAATTTTAATTTTAAAGTTGAAAAGGATTAATATGCTGCACAAGCTAAGTCCACATGACCTCATTTTGAATATTAGATGTTAGAGATATATATATATATATATCTTCTTTTCTGGCCAACTATATATACGGCTTGAAGAAAGAACTGAGGTATGTGTGTGCTGTTGCTAACTTGCTATATATGCGTATGACTACAAAGGAACTTTGTGGCGGTCAAGGCAGCTCATATATATATATATATATATATATAATAATATAAAGTAAGTGCAGAAGATGAAACTTAATATTAGTGAGCAAATTAAACACCTACATATATATATATTTAGAATCAGATAACTCAATATTTTAGCATGGCTTCCGCTCTATTTTTACTTGACTTTGCTGATATTGGGTGAAGCTGCGCTTGCCTTGTCGTTTAAACCTTCCGATTCCTTTTGGGGGAAAAAAAGGGAGGAGCTGGGGCATTCCGAGAATCGAACTCGGGACCTCTCGCACCCAAAGCGAGAATCATACCACTAGACCAAATGCCCACTTGTGTCAAACATGTGAAAACTATTATATTTAACCATACATAGAGCCATCATTGTGCACATTGCTGGTTCCTGATTCCTTTCTTCATGGATAATTTAGTATTAAATTGTGTAATTTTTGTATGTCTATAGTTGCATTTCTTAAAAAATCATTAATTGCGATGCTCAAGCTCATATAGGAATAGGATGTATTTTGAAGTCAGGACAGTCGTGTAAGTGTTCATCTCGTTCTGCCACAACAGAGTAGATTGAGATTCTACAGATCATACTAGCAGCAGCAGGCAAGGCATCAAAAGGTACTCTAAACTTTAGTTTAAGATAGAACTAACCAATCTTGAGTAAAAACAAAGGATTGAGTATTCCTTATTACTTAGAGAGACTGAGCACTAAGGCTAATGATAGATGCAGGAAATGAAATGTTTGTTGGCGCCCACACAAAAATATAAGGAAAAGAGAAAGAAGAACACACAAAAATTTTAACGTGGTTTGGTGCCTCAAGATCTACTACCACGATTTCACTGGTACAAACTTTACTACTTGTAATTTTTGAACGGAAAAATTACAAACCCTCCTCAGTATACAAAAATACCCAAAACCCAATAATATTCTTATGTAGAAATCTATATAACACACACCTATTTATATAAGTTCCTCACCCACTCCTCACTAATACTAGCCCATGTGGGACTAGAAAATGACTACTAACAATGTTAACCTTCACGGCCAAATCGTATGGTCAATTAGATTAACATGCGTAGAGAAACTAAAGTAGAAGCCTCAAGAACTAAGATTATAGGTAATACAAACAGAAGGATTTTCCCCTTAAATTCGTAGCGCAAAAGAAAACAAACTTAGCTTAGAGAAAATATTAGTAGAAGCAGAAGCAGAGTATGGAAAACCACAGGGCATGTTGTAAAACACATTATAGAAAACTAAAGTAGTTGATACTAATTCTAAAAAGATAATTATCAAAGTGAAGCTAATTAGTATTACTATAGGAATGCCAGTAATGCAACTTCAAGAGAAATCACTTCCATAATGTAGAAAGATCTTTTAGATGGTAACCAAATAGACAACCAAAAAAGGACCATTCTTATTAAATGGCTTCAAAGTTTCTCTATTACTGAGAGTTAAGTAACACCAAAAGTTTATCTATTATTATTCACAAGCAGGCAAATAGCACACTTCAAATGTTCCAGCTCCTAGCACTTGCCTTCTCATTCAAATCTCCAAGTGGGTGGGCCATGGATATTCCCCCCTGATGCACCATGAAGTCGTCTAAACCATGCTTTTCATAGCTCATAAATGCACCTAAAGCACCCAGAAATCCTTCATGTCGCAAGAACATTGCTTGCGCTTCCCCTTTAGACCTAAATGACAAAGTTATTAATAAGACTATAGCATAACAAGAAAATTGAAATAAAACAGCATCTCAAAGAAAAAAGCCAGATCAAGTAATAAGGTAATTTATGTACCAGAAATGAACTGCAAAGGAAATAGTGTCCATGGTATATGCATGACCCCTTATAAAAAATCCTCCAAAAAAGATACGCTTCAAGCCAAATTGCAACGCGGTCAAGTAAGATATCTATAAAGAAGAGATAAATAGAACATAAGAGGAACTGTATACATTTTCCTGTTTGAATTTTCTGGTGTAAAATTATGGATAAATTTGAAAAAGTTTTCAACCACCTGGCCAATGTTGTATGAAACCATTCGTAGAAGAGAAAGTGAAATATCTTCAGGTTTGTAACCTTCAAGCTCCTTTTTTTCTGATATAGTCTTGCCAAAACTTGAAGCAATGGTTGAAGCTGATAGGCCAATCTAGGATTATTTAACATCAGTGAATAACTACTCATGTCTATTGATCAAAGCCTCAAATGATTCATACCTATCTAATAAACAATGTCAATTTGGACGTTCTTTAATGAATAAACATCTACATGAAAATAAGATCAACTACACATGCCAACCTTTGAGTAGTCCATACCACCATAGATGTCCCCAACAAGCATGTCAGTGGTTCTATTATCTCCTTTCTGACTGAGCTCAAGCAACTCATCAAAACTGAAATTCATTCCAACAAACATTCAGTCAATAGTTCAAACTTAACAGTAGAGTAAAGGTAAATAAGAAGTCATCAAGTATACCTCTTGCACTTTGTTAATAGTCTTCCCAAGCCCCAATAAGTACCACCACCAACATTTGTCCCACTAACCCTCTCAAATTTTCCATCCCCATCAACCTATGTTGACTCAAATCAAAAGCACAAATCACAACTCAATACCTAATCAGATATATATCAGAAGTTAATGGAATGAGAAAATTAGAGAAATGTACCTTAATCATACTAACCCCAGATCCAATATTAACTAGAAGATAAGGAAACAAATCATTGGTGTCAATTTGTACAAACTCTTTCTGGCCCTCTATGTGTGTGAAAGCTTCATGATGAATTGCCTACTAAAAAGCGGTAGAATTTCCAATAAGCAACTATAGATGACAAAAATGAAAAAAAAAAAAAACTGCAGAAAATTCAGTAAGAATGAATCATCAAGCAGACTCTAGAATAAAAGGCAAAAGAAACAGATCAGTTTGAAGTACAAATGCACCTTAAGCAAAAAGTTTGCTCCTGCCACAAGACAATCTATTTCATCTTCTTTGTCAATGCTAACACCAAGTCTTTCCTTAAAAAGATCAGCATACTTGTAGGATCCACCACCTGTAGCCTTTGTTTAAAAACCGATGCAACAATCAAGTGAGTATGTTAATAGCATTCTTTTAGAGAAGAATAAGACATCTCCAATAGAAACCTTGAAAAAATAGAGTAAGAGAAGTAACACAAAATATAGCCATAATTCCCATGATTAAAGACATCATGAGTATGAGATAAATTACCTTAATTATGGAATTTTGGTCAGGCACAGCACTAGAGTAACATGATTCCAAACCTATTAGAAATAAAAAGGCCACAATTTTAATTTCTGTAATTGTGGTAATCTGCTAAAAGTTTTAATAAATCTTATTAAAAGTAGTTGAACAACACCTAAAACTTAACAAAACTAAGGATGAAAGTCAATAACAATCAAATGTATAGTAAAACATGAGAGTAATACCATCACCACCACAATGAAGCTGCTTTGAATAAATGAAGTCTAAGCACTCGTTAATCTTGCTTGTCTCAAATTTCACAAAGTGAAGCCTGCCACCCAGAATAGGATAGCTTCTTCTGCTTCCATTAGAAATTCCCATTGGCTCATTAATACTTCTCTTTCTTTTATCACGGACTGATTGATCTTCGTGTCTTGAAAAGTACGCCAACTTTATCAGAGATCCTGCTTATAAAATTGAACAATCTTCAATTTCAGAAATATTTAGAGTGTAATCACATATTTTTTATGTCATTCAATTTGAAACAAACTGAAAGCTAAACTAAAAAAAGAAAAAAGAAAAAAACAGAATACAAATTGAACCTGCTATAGGTACTGCCAAAGGTGGTCATGCAAGAATATAAGAGCAACTATTATATCATCTTGGGAAAAAGTATCTTTTTGGTCCCTAAACTATAGGGCTTCTATCAATTTCCCCCCTAAATTTTGTTTGCTATCATTTGTGTCCCTAAATTTTAAGCAATTTTGTCCTTCACCCAAATTCTATTTAAATTATTAACAGCAGATACAATTGTGATAGTCCTCGTGACCTCCAATACTAACTATAATGTCAAATCATATATTTAGGTTACATGATTTGACATCACAATCAGCATTGAAAGTCACGAGTACAGTCACATTTGCATATGCGGATATGCCATTAATTATTTAGACGGAATTTGAATGAATGGCAAAATTACTTAAAAATTAAAAGTTTACGAGTACAATTGACAATAAACAAAGTATTGGAGCGAAATTGATAAAAAATCAATCATGTAGAGACTAAAAATGTACATTTTCCCATCATCTTGTTCTTTTATAACAAAAAACCATGAGTTACATCCACAAATATGAACCTTAACCCTACCTCCAATGTCAAGAGCCAAGTGAGATATATCATCAGATTGGTTAGGTAACAAAATTGATGGATACTTGTCCTCCACATTTCCTCGAATTTCAGCTTTGCTAACATCAAGCTGAGGCCTTGAACTCGACCGGTGTATGCAATTGCAGGCAGTAGGTGCCATAGCCAATTCCTTCACCTCACTCTTCTGTATGAGTTTCTTCCTCTCCTACGTCTCTTGCTCCTTCTTATACTCTCAATTCCAATAACTTCGTCTCCTAATAAGTCAGCCATTTATTCAAGTCCCTCACCCCCACCAAACTGCCTTCGCCAAATACCTAATTTTATTGCTTTTTTATGGTTAAAATAACATGTTTAAATCCACAGAACAAGAAACAAATGCAACAGTATGGGAGCTTACGTACTAGAATGCTAAAACCCATCAAACGGCATAAATCAGGCCGTTTTATAGTGAACTATTCTGGTTCAACAACCCACACTTAATGCACCAAAAATGGCATTTAGCAAATTGTCAAATTAATTTTGACTTCGGGGGTTCTTAATGAATCTAACCAGTAACCACCCGGGGGAAGGGGTTTTCAATTTCATATGTCATTGTAAAGACTTTTAAAAGATGAATAGGCATTAAATGCGAAGATCAAATAAGTTAGAGATGACCAATCATAAAATGGAGAACCTTAAGTTTTTTCCTTAAGAATGGACGTGTTCTTTCTTTTTTTTAATGTGGGAGGAAGAGGGCTGTGAGGAACAAGATTTCCAAGAAAATGCTGCATGACTGCATCAAAGAAAAGGAAATGGAACAAATTAAATGAGGACATGATTCTCATGAAAAGGTCAAAGCTAAGCTACGGAGTTGCATGACAACTATACAAAGCATAACTTGGATGATTCTGTTCTCTTTGCGTATACATCAATTGATCAATGAATCAGCTCTCTCAGTTCGAACTTCGTTCAAATCTTGAAATCCTCACCAAAAAATTATTAGTTGAGGTGGAAGAAAGAGAACACAAAACGTGATTTGTTAGAGAATGATTATAAATTCTTGTATTTTTTAAAATGCTTACTTCCATTTTTAATCTTAAAAATAATCCCTTTATTTACGAGGGATGTGTAAACTTTCTATTCTGTGCACAGCACACAAGGGTATTTGTTAAATTTCCCATCTATTTTTTAGCAGACGTTTGCCACAGATTTTCTGGGTCCAAAATAAATCATGCTGACACGAGTATTTTGGTAATATCAAAATTAAACCAAGCTCTAGCTATTCATTTTAATTTCACAATACTTTTAAAGAAACCCCATTTAAAAAGAAGTCATTTGAAAATCAATAATTTTTATAGACCTAAATCTCCACACCTTTAACCCCAAACACACACCCATCGAGCCCTAGTCCAGAAGAGAAGACAGCGACGGTTTTTGAACGCCATTGGGACACATTGGTGTTAGTTTTCAACAAACATCAAATAAATATACCTAGTGTCAGTTTTCACCATGTGGGACTGTCTCTGGTTTTGAGAAATTTATACAAGTTCGAGGTTGGTTGGTTCACTCTATTGGCAATATCCCCCTAACTTCACCATATTTGCCGGCCTCATTGGTCTGTGTTACCAATTTAGCAAGCAACCTCTTCTTCCCAAAGTTTAAAGCAGCTACGTGCACATCCTCTAGAAACATTATGTGTATTTTGGTTTTATTTTTTTAGAAAACTCTCAATCAAAAAATGATTTGCTTAACTCACTTCACTCAATTCCTTCACATACTTTTATCAATAAACTTGGTTTCAAAACTTCAAACCAATCCCAAAGTTTCACTGTAAATGCCTCACTGCATCCACATGGGTGTTTATTGTTTAATCAAACGCTAATTTAAAAGTTATGTGACCACCCCTCAATAAGCGCAAATGGCAATATTTAAGAGAAAAGCTTGAAACTACAAACTCTCGTGTAATTAATTTAATAAGAGACCGCACACATGTTGAGAATACGATTCCTCATCATCCATGAAGCATCCGAAAACACTTTTGTTTTCTTTAAGAAAGAACGAGTAGAATCCCACTCTTAAATTCGTCCTATTTGAAATCACAAATCCTCGTGTCATTAATTTAATACAACTACATCAATCATAACCCGAGTCCTGCACATGTTAGGAATCCGATTCCTCGTGAATCGTGATTCTTGTAACATCTGAAAATATTTATTTTTTCTTTAGCCGAATCTCACTCTGAATCCGTCCTACTACTATATAGAAGCACAACATTTTCACGTCTACTCGCATCAACATCTTCTTCAACACAGATTTTCTGTCAATTCTCATCTCCCAAAACGGACATGTATCGAGTAGGCTATGCTTTCGATTCCAGGAAATTCGAAAGCTTCATCGTCGACTCCTTCCTCGAATGCGCCAAGCAACGCGGTATCGATCTCGTACAAATCCACACCGACCGATCCTTGATCGAACAAGGCCCTTTCGATTGCGTGATTCACAAATTGTACGACGAAGATTGGAAGAAACAGTTGGCTGAATTTTCCGCACTACACCCAAACACGCCCATAATCGATCGTCCGGAGTCGATCGAGCGGCTTCACAATCGTATATCGATGCTGGAGGTGGTGACTCAGCTGAAAATCTCCCTAGGAAACGACACCGTCTGGATTCCGAAACAAGCGGTGATCCACGAATCGAAAGCTCTGGATGATGACGCGAATGCAATTGAGGAATTAGGTTTGAAATTTCCCCTCATTGCGAAACCCTTGATGGCGAACGGCAGCGATAGCTCCCACAAATTGTGTTTGGTTTTCGACCGCGAAGGGCTCAAGACATTGAGCGTTCCCGTGGTGCTTCAAGAGTTTGTGAATCACGGAGGGGTGATATTCAAAGTGTATGTGGCCGGGCAACACGTGAAATGCGTGAAGCGGAAGTCGCTGCCTGATATAGCAGAGGAGAAGCTCGAGACGTTGAGGGGGTCGGTGCCGTTTTCTCAGATATCGAATCTCGCCGTAGAAGATGGCGATGATAGTGTTGAGAGCAACATTGAGAGAGCCGAAATGCCAGCTGGGGAGTTGGTAGTGGAATTGGGAAGAGCATTGAGGGAGGCGATGGGGCTGAATTTGTTCAACGTGGATATGATTAGAGATGGGTCGAGGTATTTGGTTATTGATATCAATTATTTTCCTGGATATTCAAAATTGCCAGCTTTTGAGTCGTTTTTCACGGATTTTTTGTGGGATGTCGTGCACAAAGAAAGTGGTGAGAAGAAACAAAATGAATGAATGATTGTCTTGGGTTTTTAGATTGGTTGTATCATTCTCCAGTTATATGAGTTTCGCTTATTTTTCTTTTGTGACGTCACTTTATATGGCTTCCCTCTGCCTACTGTGAGACTGTCCCCTGAATAAACACAATTAACATGATTTGAACTTGTGTTTTGACGTTCAAGGCATCGCAGCCTTTCCTTATTCTGTGTTTTTCCTCATTTACAAGTTGGATGGTGCTTATCTTCATGCTAGGGTGAGCAATGATTCAATTTTAATTGATTTTGGCCATGGATGACTAAAAATTTATCTAATTAATCAAGTATTTTAAAGGTCATTTAAATATAATTCAACCCCATCATAATCAATTTGAATTACAAAAATGCTAAATTATATAAAAAAAATTCATTCAAAAAAACATTTATAATCATAAACTTACGTTAAAATTATTTTCCGGTAATTTTAAAATAAGTATAACTATAATCGTTACTAAAAAGTAGAAATCAAGCACTTTCATCCTATATAATTCAATAAAAAAAATTCCAATTATATTATAATTTAACAATAATACTAAAACTTAAAGCATAATTTTTTTTTTAAATATGGTTAAAGTTCATTACTTAATATTTTTATTTGTTTAACGTATTTACATTTTAATCGGGCCAAATTACTTTTTTGGTCCTTAATGTTTGAACCAAGTTTAATATTAGCCCTTAACGTTTTAAAAAGTTATTTTAAGTCCTCAATGTTTTTTTTTTGTCAAAATTGGTCCTCCAACGTAACTCTGTCTGATTTTTTTTTGTTAAATGCTGACGTGGAAGGCTTATGTGGCACACGCTCTCTCCTACATGTCATATTTGGATGATATGACACTCCTTCTCACTCTAATTTAACAAAACGACACCGTTTTGCATCACTCTAATTCGAAATCAAAAAAAAAAAAAAAGTTGTATCAGTTTAATTATGCTTCCAAGACCACAAGTTTTTTTGCGCTGTGTTATTCAAAACCACATAAGCCTAGGCTACTACTAAACCACGCCACGCAAGTAATGCACGAGAAGGCAAGTTGAACACTGACATGGATTTTTTTTTTGGGTGAAAATGAGAAATTTATAAAGCAAGATCAAACGAGAAAAGAAGCATTGCCAGGGCTAAGTACAAGATACAAGAACAAAGTAGATAAAGCACCAACCAAGCCAGAAGTGGCTTAAGAACCAAAAAGCAGAACATTCGAAAATCCAAACAGAAACAGCATGCTTACAAGCTTCAATCCAGCCAAAAGAGGGACCATATAACATTGATCCAAAAGCAATCTAAACAGACCTGTTTTAAATATTTTCTTATCCTCAATCTCTTGTAGTTAACTGTCCATATATATGTATATATATAATGTGTTACTTCAGATATGAAACCATTTTTTTCAATCGTCCCCTTGCAAAAACACTCAAGCTGCCTAGTTGGACCAAACGAAATTAGACAAATGAACTTCTATAAGAAAATTGTGAAAACATCGTGCAGGATGTAGCTGCTGCAATTTCAAAGAGGTAAACTGCCAGGCATTTTCTGTATTGTGCTTATGTAGTAAGATAATAATACAATTTAAACAGTTAAAACTGACAGACTGTTATTTGCCCCTCACAAATAAAACCACCATGCCAACAACGAAATATAAACCATAGCCAGCCCCACAATATTTACCTCAAACAATACAACCTAGCTGACTAGATCCAGCCAACAAAAGTTTTACTCAACATGTTCTAACAACGTATAACTCACTGATCTTTAACAACGTCCAAAAAAAAAACCTTTTTCATCATCATTCCAGACACGGAAGAGATCAAGCAGTGGCGGCCTTCTCTCCAGATGTTTCCTCCTGACTGGCAGTTGACTTGGCACGCTTAGCTTCATAGTCCTTAACAGCTGCTTTAATAGCATCCTCAGCAAGCATGCTGCAGTGAAGCTTAACTGGAGGAAGTGAAAGATGCTTTGCAATTTCACTGCAGGACATCCGTTAAACATTAATTTGACAATTTCAAAACCTCGAAAAAGCGTACCATAACCGTGAACCATCACCAGAAGTTTCAAAACTAATCAACATCACACTTAACTCGTTCTAAAAAATAAATTGTTAATTAAGCAGGAGTTAAATTGATCAAGCATCCAAAAAGAAGATGGAAACTAGCATATATATATATATGAATAAATGAAAGAACAGTACTACGTCTTCCAACTTCAACCATAGCACGCACCAAAAAATGCATATTTTATAAGTAAGCTGTCCTGCTGTCTCCCACAAACCAATTAACCAATTCAAACAGACTAAAAATCTCATCTCTACAGAACACATCGTATCTCTAATTCAAACTCAAGCAATGGTCCCAAATGGATAAAAATTAACAGATATTCAGATAAGGGCATAAATATGGTGCTTACTCTGCAAGCTCAAAAAATAGAATACTGCAGATGCTATTATCAGAACTGTTTTAATGGTTTTAGCAAAAAGACTATGACTATTCCCTTTTCTGATGATCCAATACTTTCAAACCCACAACTACATGTGCAGCCATCTACAGGGGTTTGGAAAGATAATTAATACAGGGAAACAACCAAAAAGAAAATCACATAGTATACATCTTTCAAATGATGAATACCACCCTTGATAAATACAACTTCATATGAAGAGAAATATAATTTATTCTGGAAAATAATATGCATTTGCAACATCTGTTTCCCAGAGTTAAAAGAAAGATACTTACGTGTTCTTAATAGACAAAACTTCCTCCATTTGCTTTCCCTTTACCCATTCAGTAGCTGAAAAGTGAGAAACAAAAAAGTGAGTTCATTTTATTTCACGAGGATAAGTTGCACCAGTATAAACTATCAAGTAATTTGAATAAAATTATATCCAAGCGCTATGCAATGCAAGTTTCATTTATCACCATTCAAGCTACCATCGCTATATGTTCTTCCTAAGATGCTAAAACCCTATAAGTCAAATCCATTATCATCCATGAGATGCCTATGAAGTTACTGATCTTAGGCAGCTAGAGATACCATACAAGAATAACACCAACATTAAAGCCAGGCTGCACATCAATAAGCTCCTTTAATTCAAGACAAAAGGGTCAACAAAAAGAAGACGAGATGAAAGAATTGTCCCTAAGAAAACTCATCACGATTGACAATTATAAGCACTTATCAAGTTTAAGAAGGAATTTGTTGAAAACAATGTTCCTGGTT
This sequence comes from Senna tora, assembly GCA_014851425.1. Taxonomy (NCBI): domain Eukaryota; kingdom Viridiplantae; phylum Streptophyta; class Magnoliopsida; order Fabales; family Fabaceae; genus Senna; species Senna tora. Next base: position 4,935,675 of record CM026271.1, on the reverse strand, counting down.
AGATAACCCACGAATCAGAACAAAAAAGAGTTTTGTCATTAATCCTATCATATATTCCCAGAATAAAAATCATGCGTTTGCTCATCAATATAAGAGCCTCCTAAAAGTTAATAAGAAAGTGCGAAGTTCCAAGAAGATTAAAACTTTCGTAAAGGAATTCGTTCAAATTACACCGCCAGCACACCATCCCATTCCCACCACACGCGAATGGGGAAACACAAAGGAATTTCCCAGAAAAACTTCCAACACATAAATCCATGCCTAATTAGCTCTTATTTTCAATTACTAAAAGAAGGAGAGCGAAAGGGAACAAAAAAGGGAATTCACAGGAGCGCATACCCACAGACGAAGAGGCAATAGCGGAACCACAGCCGAAAGTCTTGAATCGAGCGTCCACAATCTTTCCAGTCTTCTCATCAACCTTAATCTGAAGCTTCATGACATCCCCACAAGCAGGAGCTCCAACCAAGCCCGTACCGACGGTGGGGTCATTCTTGTCAAAGGATCCAACATTCCGTGGGTTGTTGTAGTGATCAACAACCCTCTCGTGATAGAATCGCGGCAGAACCGCCGGCGGCGGCAAATCCCGCGAAACTGCTCCCAAAATTCGCTTCGAAACGAGCCTCAACATTTTTTCGTTAGGTTGGGAATCGTGGTTATTCTACTCAAATTCCTTTCTAGCTTTGAAAGCTTTTATTTTGAGATAAGCAGGAGAGAATTTGTATGGGTTTGAAGTTGGTATAAACCGATATAGGGATTTTCTATATATGCTTCTGAATGGTTTTCCAATATTACCGGACAATTTATATATAATATATATCAGGTATTTATTATACTTTTCCGTCATAGTCCACTTATTTTTTTTTATCAGAAAATGCCTCTTTTTCAAAAACAAATTATGCGACAAGTTAAATGGGCCTTTGTAACAGGATGAACTCGTATACAAGCCCATTCGAGTTGTTACATCTATGTTTTATGCCCTATATCTGACCCCAAAAATACCTAGTTATTTTAAAATAATAATAATAATTAGATTCACTTTTTATATCTTTTTTGTTTGTTTGACTCGGTATCCTCTCTAACTTCATATTTGGTATGCTATTCGGAGATGAAAAGAAGAAGAGAATCAAATTTTATTATGTTTGGTATGTTATTTTAGGGAGGGAAAGAGAATGATGGTTCCCTTTAAAGTTTAGATAGGGAAGTAAGATTCTAAAAAGGAAAGTTGATGATGAGATAGGGAAGTGATTGTGAAATTATTATTTTATTCTTAGTTAACTCTAAAAATTTTTATCATATAGAGACAAAAATATCTTTTTATAATTGTATCTTTTACTCCATTATCTTCTTCCCATCATACCAAACTTCTACTTCCACTTTCCTTCAAAACAATCATCTCCTACCAAACATCACCCAAAGCTTTAACGTTGAGGTAACCGATAAATAAATAAACAAGGTTTTAGACCAAGGTGTTGAAAGGTTTGATTTCGTTCATTTTACTTAAAATAGAGTGGATCTTATCCATTTTATATTTAATTGGTTCATTCAACTTTAAGATCATATTGGTTTGGTTTTTAAATTAATTTAATTCATGCTAATTTGATTTTTGTTTATATTGATATATATAATTTTAATTATTGGTGCAGCAACATAAAAATAAGAATAAACATCACAGAATAGGAAAAATAAGATATTGTTAGTAATCATAAAATATATGGTATCGAACTGAAACGTAGATATTATATTAGATAACATATCTGTGCAGTAATCATTTGGGTTGGAAATCTATTGGTCTCCCTAACATGTCACTGGCACCATGTCTGATAATACTTAGGAGTGCCTTCCCTTACTACCATCTTTAAGTACCAAAAAAAAAATATTAGACAACTAATCATAAATTGTTTAATCAAAATTATAACAATTTTACAACTAATTAATTATATTATCTAATAAAAGCTTATCAAATATTCTTGTTTAAGAAAGTATATCAAACATTCTTATTTAATAAAAGCCCCGTCTGGTTGGTTGTTAGTTTTTTGTGTGTGGGCCTTTTGCATCGTTTGATACCAAAATATCAACTTCTTGTTTTTTTTGGCTGAAGATCCAATAAAAATAAGTAGATGACAAGTGACAACTATCAAAATTTCACTCTTCTAGGTTTCAAAAAAAAAATCACTCTTCTCAAGATCAAGTATTTATGGACTCAAAATGTGATTTTGGGCGTATTTGACAACGATTTGTAAAAATTATTTGTTGTTTTTAAAAGTAAATGAACGAAAAAATCTGCTTAGCAATTTGTTTTGAAAATTTTGTTTAAATAAAATAGATTAGTAATTTTTAAAATTAAAAAAGCAGAGCAAGTAAAATTATTTTGAACAATTATTTTTTGTTATGGAAAGAAACAGATAACAATTTAGATATAACTGTTTACATTAATGAAAATTTATATAATTTTACTTATTCGCTCTCTCTTTATTGATGATAATCTTGAAAACTTTCAAAAAAAAAAAAGTCAAAAACTGTTTTTAATATATTAATCTAACTTTTTCTTAAATCCGCTCTTCAAACAAATAGACAAGGTTGTTAAAGATCGAAGACGAATGTTGACAATGATGGGGGCACTTGAGATGATGTTTGGTGTTTGAAATATATATTGGAGAACTTGTTTAGGAGGAAAAAGAAAGTGGAAGTGTAATTAAATGTGTGAGAAATTGAATATATATAATTTTAAAAAATATCATTTTTGATAATTTATTAAAGATAAAAGAGTTATTTTACGAGTGAGTCTATGATGTAATTTGTTGTATCTTGCAATGGGTGTGCGACATAGTTAGCGTCATTGATGCAATTTTTATTAGGTATGTGGCACAATAGTATGTGCATCAATGACACCAATTGTGTCACATACGACCTATTGCATATAGACCCGCCCTATTTTACTTACACTTTCCTCTCTAAAGGCAAAAATCTGTTGTTCTTTATCTACCGATAAAAGTTCAGCAATATTGTACTACTTAACTTCGGTACATTACTTCAATCATGTAATATTATTTGTTAATATTAATAAAAACTCACATTAATTATAAGGACCCACTTTGAATAAATTAGAGATTAACTACTTGAATAAATGTACTGAAATTCAATACTACTATACTACTAAATATATTATTTTTGTCTACATGGCACCTCAAATCTCTTTACCTCTCCCATAAACAACGTAGCCAAACATGATGAGAAATAGATCCATTTATCTTTTCTTCTCTTTTTTAGTTTTTTATATAACCAAACATGTTCTTAGTAATACTGCAGCTACCATTATTTTATTTTGTACTAACTTTCAACACGTAGCATTACCATTTACCCCCTACCTTTACAATATTTTCAACCAGTGTTAATGACTAACTAAGTCGTCTTAATACAACTTTTTTTTTAGAACGTCTTAATACAACTTTTAGCATGCAAATTAGGTAAGGAAAGGATATGAGATATTTATTATTGGCATCTTTTTTTAATGTTAATATTGTTTATATATCGAGAGTCATGACTCACTTTACACCTTCACTTGGTGCTCTTCTTTTTTTTGTTTAAAAGAAAGCAGATATTTAAAAAAAAAAAAAAAAGGAACCTAGTTATAGAAAGAATGCCTTAACGAGTTAAAACCACATAAAGTTAATTAAATACCCTACAACAAATGTACGTGGTATATTTTCATGAAGTAATTGATCGAATGAAATGATACAGATCATAGAAACCACATTAATAATAATAATTATTATAAGCTCACGTTAATCTAAAAAAATTAAAAATTAAAACTAGTACTATAGATGCACTCGACAAATAATTAGATATACATATACACACAATCTCACAATAATAAATTAAATTTGACTCATTAAAAAAATATATGTGGTTGTAAACACATTCAAAGAACAAGTGGAATGAAAAGCAGGATATCCAACATCATCATCAGGACTTAGTTACTTAACTACTCTTTTTCTAATGCCAAAAAAATGTATATATTATCTTTCTATCCCCACCGACTCCAATCCTATCGTCACAAAACTAATTATTTACTTTTCGGGGTCACGACAAAATATAGCTCGCATTTTATAATGAAATACGAAAATTTTCAATTCTAACACACAAAATGGGCTCCACACAAAAACATTGTATTAATTAATTATAAGTTTATAACTACTAACCTAATATTCTTCACTCCTACTAGCTATAGCCTATAGGCACAGTCCAAAAATCAGGTTGATTTCTATACCCAATAATTAATATTGCTTAATTATCCATATATCATTCCCCACCCCCCACATACATGCCTGATTTTTAATTAGTTCCTTCAATATCCATATCAAAATGTTACTTGTCTAAAGTAATTTGAGGATATTTTGAATTAAAAAATGTTAATATGAGTTAAGAATATGAGGTAATATATATTATATGTGAGTCAGAAGTTTGGAGTTATTCACCATCCAAAAAGTACACAAATTATGACAATTCCCAATTGGTACAACTAATGCGTATTCCTTTGCAGAACCCACACCCTCCACTACCCAATTTGGCAACACACGTTTTATATTATTTATTTTAGGTCACATTTTACGGCCACTTGTCTTTTGTTTCTACTTTCTTGTGCGCTGCATTCACTACTTAATCATACGTAAGTTATAATTAGCAATTATTTCAAAAGGAGAATTACTAATTAACTACTTAATCATAGTTTCATTATATCGGATAATCATTGAAATTATCTCATAATTATATAAGTTAGAGTGTTATTTCTCGATTGGTTAGAATTTGTAGAAAATCAGAGTCAATTAAGGCCAAACTAATTTGAGAAAATACTCAATCAATTTCTCATTTAGCTGTAAAAGGGTTTATATACAGAGAGTAAAGGAAAAACTCCTAATCGGTTGAAAAGAAGAACTAACAGAGAGTCCTCAACAAACTAAAAGAACTAAAACAAGATCTGTTATCATCAAAACGGTGCGGATCGAGAAAAAGTGAGAAACGCACGGTATAAACAATGTAACTAAAAAACAGTAAACAGACACCACAAAGAATAAAGTCAAGAGTGACTATTAGGTACAGAATTTAACATCCCCCCACAAGATGGAGAGGGATCTTCGATGGCTCCCATCTTGGACAACATAGTCTGAAACTGAGGGCACCAAGTGGTTTGGTGAAAAAATCTGCAAGTTGGTGTTGCGTGGGAATATAAGTGGGTTTGATAAAACCTTCCTTGGACTTGTTGCGAACAATATGGCAATCGATCTCCAGATGCTTGGTTCTTTCGTGAAAAATCGGGTTCGCAGCGATATGGAGGGCGGACTGGTTATCACACCAGAGAGTAATAGGTAGAGAGGGTTGAAGGCCAAAGTCTTGTAAAACATATACAATCCATTGGAGCTCGCAGACGGTAGAGGCCATGCTTCTGTATTCTGCCTCACAGGAGGATCGGGAGACCGTATTTTGTTTCTTAGTTTTCCATGAGACTAAATGATCTCCTAAGAAAATACAAAAACCGGTTAGGGACTTTCGAGTAATTGGGCAAACCGCCCAATCACTATCACAATAGGCAGTTAAAGAAAAGGAGGATTTTGAAGAATAGAAAAGACCCAAATACATAGTACCTTTAAGATACTTAACGACATGCAAGGCTGCATCCCAGTGAGTTGCTTGGGGAGCTGCCATAAATTGACTGAGTTGCTGGACAGAGTGAGAGATATCTGGCCGCGTCAAACTTAAGTAAAGTAACCTACCAATGAGTCTCCGGTATTGATGAACTTCTTGAAGAGGAGGTGAATGTTCATCAAACTTATGATTTTTAGGTAGAGGAATTTTCACAGGTTTAGCATCATCAAGACCAATGTCAAATAAGATGTCTTTAAGATGTTTCTTTTGAGATAAAAACAGACCATTAGGTAAACGAAGTATTTCTATGCCCAAGAAGTATTTTGCAACTCCTAGGTCCTTAATAGTAAAGGTGGAGTGTAGAAAATTTTTCACATTTTGCATAGCAATGTCATCATTGCCCGCCAGTAGAACATCATCCACATAGACAAGAAGGGCTAAAAAGGAGTGTGAAGTTCGTTTGAAGAAAAGACAGTGATCATGGCTAGACTGCTCAAAACCATAAGAAATGAGTTGAGCTGTAAATTCGGAGTTCCACTCACGAGATGCTTGTTTCAAGCCATAGAGGGATTTTCGAAGTTTGCAAACTTGAGCAGTTTTTGCCTTGGTGTATCCCTCGGGAGGAGTCATAAAGACTTCTTCCTTGAGATATCCATGGAGAAAAGCATTGTTTATATCAAGTTGGTGGACATTCCACCCTTTAATGCAAGAAATAGATAGAAAAAGCCTTACAGTGACCATTTTTGCAACGGGAGAGAAGCTTTCAAAGTAGTCCACCCCAATAGTTTGATTGTATCCTTTTGCCACCAGCCGCGCTTTGTATCGATCAATAGTTCCATCCGCATTGTATTTAAGTTTAAACACCCATTTGCTTCCAATAGCCTGCTTCCCAGGGGGCAGATCAGTTATGTCCCATGTATGGTTAGCTTCGAGTGCCTCGAGTTCCTTATTCATGGCTTGAGTCCACTTTGGATTTTTGGCAGCTTGAGCATATGTGTAAGGTTCTGAAAACTTGAGTACCTTCGTCATGAAGGCAGAGTAGGAGGGTGCCAGAGTATAAGGTGTGTGGTTCTTGTCAAGCATCTCGCTTGACTTGTTGATGCATATGTAATCATTCATCCAGGTAGGTGCGCGCTTATCTCTCATACTGGTTCTGAGAGGATTGATAGTACCAGTAGTTTGAGAGGTTTGGTCACGGGTGAGAGGTAGTACTTCATTTGGCAGTGTGATGATCTCGTGATTATTATCAGCAGATGGGTGGCCATTTGAGTTGTCATTTTCCTGTGAGTTGGGTGGAGTAGGATCATGACCACATGTCCCTTCATCACTATCATCATCTGTATCATGGAGAGGGGGCCCACCTTCCTTTGTTGGGACAGAATCATTGGACAGTGTGCTCTTGATTGACATATTAGTGAAAGGAAATTCTGTCTCATAGAAAAACACATCACGTGAAACAAAAATTTTTCGTGTATCTAAGTTTAACAGCTTGTATCCCTTTTGACCCGTGGCAAATCCTAAGAAAATACACTTGAAGCTTCTACTGTCAAACTTATCCTTATGAGGGGTGGTGTTTGTTGCATAGCACAAACATCCAAAAGGTTTAAGAGAGTCATATAATGGTACTGTACCTTTGAGCATCTCATATGGTGACTTCCAATTTAACACAGGTGTGGGTAGCCTATAGATTATATGTGTGGCCATCAGTATTGCTTCTCCCCAATATTGTTTAGGCAGGTTCGAATGAAAAACTAGAGCTCTAGCAGTTTCTAAAATGTGTCTGTGCTTTCGTTCCACTACCCCATTCTACTGGGGACTATAGCTGCATGTTTTCTGGTGCAGAATTCCCAATTTATTAAATAAGGTCATGCATTGGTGGTTAACAAACTCAGTCCCATTGTCTGTCCTAACAATCTTTATATTAACATTGTAGTGTTTTTGTGAAAAATCAAAAAAGGACTTCAAGGTGTCATGCACCTGAGTCTTGTCCAGTAATAAAAAAGTCCAAGTTACCCTGGTGTTGTCATCTACTATAGTGAGGAAGTACCGAGCCGAATTGGTTGCAGCATACCTATAGGGTCCCCAAAGATCGATATGCAGCAATTCCATTTTGTTTTCTACCCTAGAAACGCTATTATTGAAAGGAATCCTAGTTTGTTTGGCTTTATGACAAGCCTCACAATTAAGCTTAGTGGTTTCCAAACAAGGAACAAAACTAAGGTGCTTAATCACATTCAAAGATGGGTGTCCTAATCTAAGATGCCACAAACGTATAGAACCAGTGTTTGTTTTAGCAACAGCTGATACACTAGGGATTGTTAGGCAGTCAGATTTCACAGTAACATTGTTATAAGTATTCGAAATATTTGGCAAAGCATGAATATCTGAAAAGGCAACTTTATTGGAATCAGTAGATGTTGCATTCATTCTTTCATCAGTCATTTTGCATTCCAGAGTATTTACATCAGATTGAGGCCCTTCTACATTTCTTTTCCTATTAGAACTTGGTTTTTCCCTTATTCTATCCAGGCTAAAAGAGTCCTTATTCAGGTAGTAAAGATTTCCAGAGGCTATTCCTTTGGCCAAAAGTTCCTTAGTCTTCTGGTCCTGCAGGAAGCAGTGGGAAGCATTAAAGGTGAAAATTATGGCATTCTCTTTTGCTAATTTATTGACAGAAAGCAGATTATATTCAAACGAGGGTACATAGAATACATCTTGCAAGATCAGGTTTTGATTGATACACACATTTCCAGATGATTTAATAGTAATGGTGTTCTTATTTGGAAGATGCACTATTCTAGCCTTGGACAAAGGTTTTAATTTTGTCATTAATTCTTTGTTTGAGCACATATGGTTTGTGGCTCCAGTATCTACTATCCATGTATTCTTACAGACTGTAGCCTTAGATAGAGTATGGGAGTTACCTGCAAAATCCTGCATGTTAATGAAATTCACCTGTTCTTCCTTCTCAGCTTTGCCCTTTCCGAGCCTTTGTACTTCTTTCATGAGATATGCTACCATGTTTGCAAGGTCCCCCTTACCAGCATTGTCTTCTTGAGTCAAAGGGGTATCTGCAGAAGCGTCTTTCACCGCATTTGCTCCTTGTTTCTTCTGGGTGGCAGCTCTCTTTTCTCGCATCTCCTTAAACCAATCTAGGTAGCCGTGTATCTTGAAACACGTGTCCTTTGTGTGCCCGTTTGCATTGCAATGATCGCAATGTTTATCCTTCTTGGAGATATCCTTTCTTTTGAAGCTGCCCCCATCATTCTTTGGTTGGTAGGACTTCCCCATCATTGCACAACTGGTTTCAAGGTTCTGTGAGTAGATCAAATTGATCTGCCTTTGATTTTCATCTAGTACAACCATGTTATAGGCCTTATTGGCATTCGGCAGGGGGTCGAGGTTCAGGATTTGCGTCCTCATAACATCATAGTTTGGGTTGAGACCCATCAAGAACTGCATCAGCTTAAACGATGCATCCAGATCTCCAATTCTTTTGGCAAGATTGCAAGTGCACTTACCGCATGTGCAAGAAGGCAAGGGGATCAATCGTGCCAGCTCGTCCCAGCAACGATTAAGTTTGTTAAAATAATCGGTGACCGAATCACCTCCTTGGGCGATTGAATTTGCCTGTCTCTGCACATGGTAGATTCTTGGGGCATTGCTCACCCCATACCTCTCTTCAAGAAGGTCCCAGAGAGCCTTCGAAGTATTGCAGAACACGAATAGCTCCGCTATCTCCTTGGAAATAGAGTTGACCATCCATGATTTTATCATGGAGTCAACCGTCTTCCACTTCTTGAATTCCGTCGGGTCTTCTGGAGCTGGATTAGATCCATCCACAAACCCTATTTTGTCCTTTGCTTCGAGCGCCGTCAAGATTCCGATGCTCCAAGCCATGTAGTTTCCCTTTGTCAAAGTAGTATTAACCAGAGACATCCCTGGGTGATCTGAACTATGAAGGTGGTAGACAGACTCTTCCTTCCTCAAGTTCTTGCTGGATCTGGTTTCGTCCGCCATTGGCAATTCCTTTTCGTTTCTTCCGTAGACAATCACAAAGAACAGATAAGGCTTCTCTCTCCAGTATCTCGGAGGTTCGCTTCAGTAGGAAAACGCAAGGATCAGAACTTGCCCTCTGATACCATGTAGAAAATCAGAGTCAATTAAGGCCAAACTAATTTGAGAAAATACTCAATCAATTTCTCATTTAGCTGTAAAAGGGTTTATATACAGAGAGTAAAGGAAAAACTCCTAATCGGTTGAAAAGAAGAACTAACAGAGAGTCCTCAACAAACTAAAAGAACTAAAACAAGATCTGTTATCATCAAAACGGTGCGGATCGAGAAAAAGTGAGAAACGCACCGTATAAACAATGTAACTAAAAAACAATAAACAGACACCACAAAGAATAAAGTCAAGAGTGACTATTAGGTACAGAATTTAACAGAATTATATATTGTATCGTAAAAGTATAGTATTTTTCAGCAGAATTTGAGCATTTTTAGAATGATTGGCAAATGAAAGAAAAATGACAAGAGAAGAAGGCGAAGGGCGAAGGGCGAAGGGCGAAGGGATGACACACTTATCTTCTTCACATTCATTGAATATTTCCCAATTATTATGGCTTCACATAACCCATTCTTTTAATTAATTTCCTTCACCAATCGAAAATGTTCCTTGCCTTACTGTTCCACCAGATATATAAAACATTATCATGCATGGGATATTCAAGATATAGTACAACCATGGAAAATCAAACTAATATATATATAGGCAAAAGTACCTTTCCTAACCCCAACGTTTGGGGGTCCTGTCAGTTTCGCCCCTAACGTTTTTTCGCTGTCAATTGTAACCCTAACGTTTTACGTTTTTGCCAATGTCACCCTTTTCACTAACACGTCAAATATTTAACAGTTTTTGCTGACGTGGCATCCTATGTGGCAAAACGTTTCTTTTTTCTGTCAATTGTAACCCTAACGTTTTACATTTCTGCCATTGTCACCCTTTTCACTAACACCATCAAATATTTAATAATTTTTGCTTACGTGGCATCCTATGTGGCAAAAATATCTGACTTGGTATATTTTTTTTCCACATCAGATTTCCTACTCATCTTTTCTCCATCAAAGTTGTGTTGTTTTGACCTCGGTCTATTCCTTCTAAAATATAACTCAAATGCACGCGCTATTTTGCTCATAAAAACATCGGAGACGTTATCCATTCTCTACTTTGTCGGAGACGTTACCCATTATCTACTTTGTCGGAGACGTTACCCTAAAATAGAGAATGGATAACATCTCCGATGTTTTTATGAGCAAAATAGCGCGTGCGTTTGAGTTATATTTTAGAAGGAATAGGCCGAGGTCAAAACGACACAACTTTGATTGAGAAAAGATGAGTAGGAAATCTGATGTGGAAAAAAAATATACCAAGTCAGATATTTTTTCCACATAGGATGCCACGTAAGCAAAAATTATTAAATATTTGATGGTGTTAGTGAAAAGGGTGACATTGACAGAAATGTAAAACGTTAGGGTTACAATTGACAGAAAAAAGAAACGTTTTGCCACATAAAATGCCACGTCAGCAAAAACTATTAAATATTTGACGGTGTTAGTGAAAAGGGTGACATTGGCAGAAACGTAAAACGTTAGGGTTACAATTGACAGCGAAAAAACGTTAGGGGCGAAACTGACAAGACCCCCAAACGTTGGAGTTAGGAAAGGTACTTTTGCCTCTATATATATATATATATATATATATATATATATATATATATATATATATATATATATATATATATATATATATCATCCTTGGTTACTTTTGTCCTTTATAATTTGATTAGCCACTATCACGACTCACGATGGAGTATGATGAATTAAAAATTAAACTCTCAATTTAAATATTATATCGGTGAATATTTGGTTTCCACCGGCTGTTAGAGGCGGATGAAAGAAAGAACGACGTCGTAATCACAGAATAGCTATTTTAATTTGAGGGTCACGCGTGTAGACATTATTTAAGTTCATATGATTTGATCATTTTTTTGTTTAAATTATCTGAGGCCGCCATATTCAAAGCCCTATATGGGCTACATCTATCATAGGACACCCTGCTTAAATCTTATTTTTTATTTTTGGTCAACCATATTGAAAAAGAAGAACAATAGTGTCATTTAAAATTAGGATTTTTTTTTTTAATGTTTTGATTCTTGCTCATTATTTATTGTACACGACCTTAGGTTGAATTATGGACACATTCTTTACGCAGAAAGGAAAAGAAAAAGGGAGAGGAAAAGAAAATGGGAATGCATCTGCTATGTTTGTTAAGAAAAATTGGGAATGAAAATGGAATGGGAATATATTAAAATTATTACTTTGTCTCTTATATTAAAATAATAAAAAGAAAAAAAAGTTATGATTGTGTAAAATCAAAGGATATAATAGATATTTTGTATTTTGTATTTTTTTTTTTTAAAAGTTAATGAAAATAAAAAAAATAGGTGAATCCCAGTGAGGCCCATCCATTTCTTCCTCATTTCTTTATTGATTCTTTATAAAGAATTCAATTTTTTTTATATTAATATTCTTATTATTATGACATAATCTAAATAGCTTCACAAAGACGAAACCTTTTACTATTACAATTTACTTTTTAAGTGGTTAATTACAACTTACAAATATTTTCTTTTTTAAAGAGTTCGAACTTTTGACGTTACAGAAATTTCTTAGTCACTACATTATTGAATCACAATAATTTGAGATAATTATTTATATATATTTATTCAAAGGGACAGAAAACCAATTAATTAGCTGCTCTATAATAGCAAGGGGTTAGGTATTACTTACGTCATCTCCTAACTAATTAGATGCATTCAACTCATCTCCTAACTCACATTTGTGTTTTTATCTAAAAAATATCATAACGAGAAAATATTATAATCAAAACGTGTTAGGTCATCCAATTTTCTTTAGGCCACGTTCGTTTACTGGAATTGGCCATGGAAAAAGAATCGGTTTTGTCTTCTCCTGTGTTCGTTAGACAGAAATGGCGATGGAATGGAATCATGGTTTCCATTGCTGCACACGTGTGGTCTGGGCGGGAAGGAGAAAATAATGGGAAAATGTCTCTTTTGCCCTTAGCTGGAAGCGCTTATGACCACAAGTTCATGTCTTACCTACCCACACAGTAGTACGACGCGAGCAGAAGCAGAAGTGGACATCTTGTCTGAATCAGTCTTGAAATCGGAGCACGGCGGTGGTGGGAAGACGCCGGTGGTTGTGTAGGTGGACAGGTTCTCTGCTTCGTCTTCTTCTTCTTCTTCAGGACCGCATCTGGTAAGCAACAATACTCACTGCTTTGGTTTGGGTAAACTTGTCTCCAATATGGATCTTTAAAATTTTCCAATGCCTTCATATAAGAGTTATCAGAAACATCATCAATCTCTTCAAGACCCTCACTGCTGTTAGGAGCCACTTGCCACAATACTCACTGCACTAGTATTTTCAGCCATGGCAAAGCAAGTTTCTGCTTTAGGTGCATCTTTCTTAGATTTCCCATCTTCATCCAGATTTGCACAAACCCCATCATCATTCATATGTGAATCTGCGTGTTCTCTGTTAATTCCAGTAGCCAGCAGTTGTTTTCCTATTTCCTCCCCTTCTGTTGAGCTCATCCAATCACCACTCGAAGAGAACTTAGACTGAATCTCAAGTGAGATAGAAAGAACCCAGAAAGGGACTAGAACAGTAGAAAGAACCCATTATTCTAAATCACAACCCAGAAAGGGACTGATCAAAGCTAATTCTAAACAAAAGTTGAAGAGTGTTATAGTGATATATTCTAAATCACAACCCAGAAAGGGACTAGAACAGTAGAAAGAACCCATTATTACTTTTTGAGATTTGAAACGTAATGAGTATTGTTGGTGCATCAATCAAAATGATAGAAAAAAAAAAGGGAATTTACACAAACACAAACCACCAGCTAGGCATTATCACAGACAGGTAACAAACAAACAAACAAACAAACTATATCATCACATATATATATATATATATATATATATATATATATATATACACTTGTCCATTAATATCTGTTGTGTCTAGAAAAGTTTCTTCCTTTCTGTTTCTTTCTCGTATCTGAGCTTCAAGGATTGATATTCTCTGCATCAGCTCTGCATTCTTCTGTCCTTCTCTCTGCAACTCAGCAGAAATCTCAGCTTCAACAACAACATTATTATTATTCACAGTAGTACTCTCTCCCTTCACTACTTCTTCTTCTATCCCACACAATGCTATAGCAGAGGCATTCACTAAGGTAGCACCACAAGATTGAAGCTCCACCATATTCTCCAATCCAAAGTAAACTAAAAGATGATAATGATAGCCTCTAATCAAAACCTCAATAAAATGCTTCCTATGGCCAAAATCAAATCTTCTAAAGTCATTAAGAAAAAAGGGTGCTTTTCAGAGCAAAATTGCTTGTGTATACTAAAATGGTAGGAAACCCATGACATAAAAAGTCGTTTCACTCACAGAGCATATATACATTTATTTATATGTAGTTAAGTATTGGAAAACACAAAAGCAATATATAATATTGAGTATCAAGAAGAAGAAGAAGAAGATGGTATTAATGAGAAATGAGAAATATTCTGCAAATTTTGAGCAGCCAGCAACATTTAGAATCTCAAGTGAACTTAGACTGAATAACTTGTTTGGCACACTGACAAGACTTGTGCAGTTTCTCAGATTCAAGAATTCTGCATGAGAAATGCAGAAATGCATTCTGATGCATTTTCTGCATTCTGCATCAATGCATAAATGCATTTCTGCATCAGATTCATGCATTCTGATGCAGAAATGCAGAATGCATATTTGCATTCCATTGATGCAGAAATGCATTTCCTATTGAATCAATAACTTGAAAGGTGTTCACAAATCCATTTTTGTAGAGTAATGCATGAAAGGTGTTCACAATGACTAAACTTGATTCTGCATTCTAAGCATTCTGGATTCTTTTCTATTTTTTATTTTCATTTGGGTAAATTATATTAACACAAGCAGAAAAAGCATCGCAAGTAGAGGTTCAAGTTACAAGTAGCGTTAGCTTTGGTTTGTTAGAACTTAGAAGTTGGTTTTTGGTTAGGTTTTTTCCTATTTAAACGAAAATTTGATAATGACAAGTACGGTATGATTAGTTAATTTTTGTTGTTGTTAAGTAGATTGTGCTTGAACTGGTTTACTTTCTACAGTGATGGATGATCTGGCAAGACAAACTGATGAGAAAATAGTCGTTTGCACGGTGATTGTAGTTGTTGCATTATACAATTTTTTAATGCATGAGGCACTTAGAATTGGTTTACGTCGTAATCGGTTGTGCGGTAGGTCTTTTACCTTAGAGTTTCACGAAAAACGAACCCGGCTTAGGAGCTTAGTTTATAGTAATGACAGCAGCTGCTACAACGTACTTCGCATGTATAGAAATACATTCGATCGCCTATGTTCCATGCTTGACGAAATAGGCGGGTTGAAAGCAACGAAGCACATGCTTGTGGATGAGCAAGTGGCTATGTGTTTGAACATACTTGCTCACCACGCGAAGAATAGGGTCATCCAATGGAATTTTGGTCGCTCGGGGTCAACCATCAGCAAGTATTTCCACATCGTTTTGAAAGCAATAATTCGTTTGAACCGGGTTTTATATAAAAGTCCAACCCCGATCCCAGAGGATTCCACTGACCAGAGGTGGAAATGGTTCAAGGTACTATTTAATGTTTTTTGTCCATGGTTGGTTTGATTTTCCATTTATGTAATAAGAATTGACAATGAGTCCAATGTTTGGTGCAGAATTGCCTAGGTGCACTGGATGGCACACACGTAAAGGTAAGAGTGGATCCGAATGAGCAGACACGGTTTCGAAACCGAAAGGGCGATGTGACCATTAACGTACTGGGTGTGTGCTCCCAAGATGCGCAGTTCATTTATGTTTTGTCTGGCTGGGAGGGTTCTGCAGCTGACTCAAGGGTGTTAAAGAGTGCCATGAGTAGGCCCCGCGGCTTCAAAGTACCTGCAGGTGAGAATGTAACTTGTATTTTTTTTTTTAAAAAATTTCAAAAAGTTATGCCTTTGACATTGAACATCCTTTTGTGGTGCAGGGCAATATTACTTGGTTGACGCAGGGTATAGCAATGCACAAGGGTTTCTTGCACCATTCAGAGGGCAAAGATACCACTTGAATGAGTGGAGAGAAGGTCGCCATCCAACAAACCCGAGAGAGTGTTTCAACATGAGGCACTCGGCTGCACGAAATGTCATTGAGAGATGTTTCGGAATGTTGAAAAACCGGTGGGCTATTCTGAGGAGCCCCTCATTTTACAATGTGCGAACCCACAACGTTATTGTTATCGCTTGTTGCCTGTTGCATAACTTGATACGTCGCGAGAATGCCCACGATCCCCTGGACGATGAGATTGAAAATTTGGTTCCCGAACCCGTCGAAGAACCCGCTGAAGATGACCCCACAATAAGCACAATTGAAAGTAGTGAAACATGGACTCTCTTTAGAGAAAATCTAGCTGCGGAAATGTTTAACGACTTTAGACGTGGAAGATGAAAACTTTCATCTACTTTTGTGTAATATGAAATGAGGCACTAAAACTTGAATGTATATACTTGTAATATGAAATGATATGTAAATGTATATACTCTTGTCTATTTCTTGACTTCTTGTGTTAAGGATGATTCGTGAATTAATTAGTGAAATAGTCATTTCTACATTTCCTGAGTTCTTGGTAGACTAATTCTTGGATTCTTGATTTGTACGTTTGCAGGGCAAAGTGAGGAATGGATTCACAAGCTGAGAACGCTGACAACAGATCCTCGAAGCACAATTGGTCCGCCGACGAAGACGCAGCACTGGTGGCAATCCTTGTTTCTATGAAAGTAGACCAAAATCACATGCAGGGTTCAAAATTCTGTAGTGGTTATCTCAGTGTCATTGAGAGGAAGATGCAAGAGAAGGTCCCTGGATGTCGGTTGAAGGGAATCCCACATATACAGTCAAGACTGAAGACATTGGGGAAGAACTGGTCCACTGTGCACGATATGGTATACGGTACAAACACCAGTGGGTTCGGTTGGGATGAGGACCGACAGTTGGTGGTGGCAGAGAGAGAAGTTTGGGAGGCGTACATTAAGGTGAGGAATCTTTATTTACGGTGTCAATGAAGTTTTTGCGTGTTTGTCCCACTGATATGTTGTTAATTGATTTCTTTTGAAACAGTCTCATCCAGATGCCAAACAATTTAGGTACAAGCCGTTTCCCTACCTAGCCGACCTCACGAAGGTATGGGGAAAGGACAGAGCAACCGGGGCTGAAGCTCGGGATGCAGATGACATCATTGAAGCAGGTGATGAAGCTCTGGATGGGGTGGACGGCCTGGGGAACAGTGGACAGAATCAAACACCACCTGGGCAGCATTCGTCTGACGATATGACACAGCCCCCACCCACCGAGTGTGAAGCAGCGTCGACTTCCCGCAAGAGGAAGCGCACGAGCCCAAGTAATGATGTGGTCGAGGGTTTTAAGGAGATAACTGAACCCTTTTTGCAGCGACTTGATAAATTAGCTGAAGGGATAGACAGAAATACTCGCGAGAAAGAGCTCGATCAGAAAAGGGCGGGTCTATGTCAAATGCTTGCTAAGGTTGACGGGCTGACGGATGATGAGCTGGTGCGTGCGCACCTAAGACTTTCAGGTGATCCAGCGATGTTAGTTGCCTTCCTCAACCTGGAAGACCGCTTCAAGCTGCGCTAGCTCCAACAAATATTTGGGTAAATACCCCTACGCGGGGAACAGTTTTTGGATGTTTTTGTTGGGTCCTATATATGTACCCTAGATATATGTATTTTGTGTTATTGCCATGGCTTTTTTGTGCTGGTCGGGATTGGGGCAGTCTCTACACCTAACCAAAGGACAACCCTCTGAAGGTTTATTATTTACATTTGTGTGTTTACATGCCTCACATTCTGTGTTTATACTTACATTTTACGATGTGTTTCTTTTCTCTCAGCGTATTTTGGAGATAGACACATAGACGCCCTCGGAAGGTTTACTTTTTCCAGCATTGGACGAAGGTTTACTTTTTTCTTTCAGCGTATTGTGGTGCATCAGAATGCATTTGCAGAAAGCACTGTCAGTGCATTCTGATGAATGCATCTGATGCATCAGATACATTCTGCATCAGAATGCATTCTGATGCATTTCTGTGTGCATCAGAATGCATTCTGCATCTGATGCAGAAATTCTGCATCAGATGCAGAAATGCAGAAATTCTGCATCAGATGCAGAAATGCAGAATTCTGCAGATGCAGAATGCATGCAGAATTTCTGCATGCATTCTGCATCTGATGCAGTGCAGAATTCTGCAGATGCAGAATTTCTGCATCAGATGCAGAATAATGCATTCTGCATTAGTTCTGCATTCTGCATCAGAATGCATTTTTATGCATTCTGATGCAGAATTGGTTCTGTCCTTTCTTTATCTGAAACAATAAAAGTCAGCAAGCTGAGCAAAGTACCCATTGTGATATTATTATATAAATTGAGTTTACTTAGTTGTTCAAAACCCTTCATTTAAGTGACCTTTCTCTTAAATTCAATGTTTGCAGATTTCGAGACCATCGTGCGAGGGTCAATATTTCAGATTGATGGATGCTAGAAGGTTGTTGCAGAGCTTTCATCAGAATCTTAATATGAATGAATGTGTATTTGAATATTGTACTTATATGTATTTGAATATGTATTTGAATATTGTACTTATATTTCACTCCTTCAAACTAATATTGTACTTGGCACTACTTGCTGAATATGTATTTGAATATTGTACTTGGTTCTGTTTATTTATTCGCAGAAAAGTAAATTGGGAAATTAGCTGTTAATTTGGTATATGCTCATTTTTGCATGTTGGGTTGCATTGTCCTCTAATAATTGCAAGTTCCAAGCATGTGAATACATACCTGAGACAACTTAACAACCCTCTGCCTCCCCTGCTTTTTGTGAAGGGTATATTATATATGAACGATTCCATTCCTATGTAATATGAATAGTTAATTACAAAACCAATTATTTCATTCCTCTGCTTTTTGTGGTTTGCTAGCCCTCTTTGATGTTGCTGATTTATTTTATATTTTCTTTTGTCTCCCCCTCTAGTAATTAATAACTACTTTTTTTTAAATTAATCTGATTTCGGAATCTCATGCTTGTTTTCTAAGCAAGCATAAGATCTGGATGAACAGGGAAACTTATTGTTCTCCAATTCCTTCCTTTGTTTCTTGGGAAGTTGGTAAGTAATTAGATGCATATAATTTTGCTTCCCCCTTCGGATTTCATATAGGGAGGCATGTATTCTAGGTGCTGCTTGTTCTCACTATTGGGAAGATGCTCCACCAACAAACCTTGCTCTTCTTTTTTACTATTTTCTGCATCACCGCTTTTAATTAAGTCAATCACCCTCCCGCTTTTCTGCATCAGATTTTCTGCATCAGATTTTCTGCATCAGAAATTCTGCATCAGAATTTCTGATGCAGAGATGCATTTCTGCATCAGAATTTCTGATGCACATTTCTGCATCTCTGGCAGAGATGCAGAAATGCATTTTCTGATGCACATTTCTGCATCTCTGGCAGAGATGCAGAAATGCATTTTCTGATGCACATTTCTGCATCTCTGGCAGAGATGCAGAGCATCAGAAATATGCATTTATGCATTTCTGCACCAGAGATGCATTTCTGATAGAAATGAATCAGAAATGCATTCTGATGCAGAATGCATTTACATAATCCACTTGACGACGAATGCATTCCCAAATCCCACGTGCAAAATGGATTTTTGCCAAACATAACTGTATTATTTTATTTTCTCTCTTAACAGTAAATTGTGTTTCAAAGTTTTAAAGAAGCTACGGACAGTGAAATTGAAAGAGAGTGATGAGCCAATGACAGAGAGCGAAGTGGGTCATCATAATTTGCCCATTCTTGGTACTAAAAGGAACCTAATACATCAAAAAACACAGTTACAAGTCACCTTACAAAATATACCTGAATAAGTTCGTAACAATACACATATATCCTACATCACAAAAGGGTTACAACACCGTCACTGTTCAAACGTGGTTTCATAACGTGTTTTAATTCCTATAATGGATTTCTAGGATACAACAAAAAAAACCATGATAAATAAAAGCATAGACACAATACAATGCGCAATTATCCACGTCTTCAGCGTCATCAGATCACCCTTCACCATCATGAGATCATCCTTCAACTTCACCACTTCAGACTCAATCTTTGATATCCTCTGTTCATACAGTGACGTTGTTGTGTCAGTTGCTGCCATTTTGCTCCCGCCACTGCTATTCACGTCAGCGTCCTTCATTGGGTTAAACCAACGGAAGAAATCGCACTCATCATGGTCACAACAAACGAACAACCTATTTGGATTTGCAGCGGTCTGCGAAACTTTGATGCGGGCTACTTTTTGGCAAATGCAATACGCATTCTTATATCTAAGATATTGGTTGCCACTGCTGTCTCCAACACTCGACGTTGCCATCAAATCTAATACCAACACTCGATAAAGTACCTGTTTCAACTGAAAAGGTATAGAGTTAGAGACCAAATTGGCCTGCACAAGATATTTGTTTGTGACTCAAAGTAACAATGATCAATTAATATCAGTGATCAATAAATATCTAATCAATTAATATCAGATATTTGTTCTCATCTTGCATCATGTAGTTCACGAACCATTTTACAATGTATGATTGTGATGTGAACACTGAACAGGAACAATGATCAATTAATATCAGTGATCAATAAATATCTAATGAATTTCCAGGGTCTATGGTTTTGTTTGCCTTTTCTTTTACAGTAGATCATCCAAAGTGTTTCATTATTTGAGTAGACTTGTTACTAAAAATCTTCTGAAAAATCTCATATTTCCAATAATATTCTCATTACTGGCTTCAAAGAGTAAAATGTGAGATGTTTTTTTGTATTGAGTAGTGATTATGACATTTCTCTAATTGATCTGAGGATGATTAGTCAAATGAAAACAATCACAAGTGTCACTTAGATAGCATTCCAACGAAGATTGTGCGAGCCGCTGTAATGGTGCAAGATAACTAAACGATGTATGAGTGAGACAAAAATGCTCTTTAAGGAATAATCAGAGAAAGAAAATTATATTGCATACAGAAAAATCAATTAAAACTTTAATTTTGTACATAGAAGTTTAGTATTATACATGAATAACAGAGTATCACTGCATGCTAGTCTATTGAGCAATCATACTCACAATTATATTGTCATCCAGCCAATGCTAAGTAACCACATATCAAGTAGATGGTACTGAAACTAAAACTTTTTAAAGTTTTAATGAGTTTCTGCAGATTACTTTGCCATTTTTGTTGTTTTTTTTTTGCTTTGTATCATTCCTAAATTATATTAAAGACTTTTGTGGAGTTTTACAGGGTTTAAATTTCCTACAAGCTGTGAATGGTTTATTATAGTTATTGCCATGTTTCAGAGCCAGAAGAAAGCAGATCTTTAGTTCCTCAATACCAAATTTCATTATTTAAAAAAATTAAATAGCATAAACAAGGCGTTTTACAAATAATTTTCCAGAATAAGGCACAGAAAAGGAAACCAAATCACCAAAAATTAAAAAGAGAGAAGGAACCCAGCATCAAAAATGAAAGAACAAACACATTCACTGTGAAAGAAGAGAGAACCCAAAACAAAACAAAAAAACGCAAATAGACCATACAGTTTCGTCGCCGTCAGAGGAGGAACCAGCCGGCCGCCGTCGGTGCTTCGTCTGCTGTGCGCTCCGCCGTCGATGCCTTCCTTCCAAGTGCCGTGGGTTCTCCTTTTCAATTTCAGAAACAATAACGGAAACACTCTACATCGTCTATCACCGGCAAGCTACTCCGACTACGACTCCGGTGGCCACGGTGGCTCAGGTCGACGTTTCTTGCCTGCTCTGCTTCTCGGTTAGCTTCTCGGTTCCTGCTCTACTATGCACGCTTCGGGACAAAAGGTAAAGAATATTAAATAATTAAAATATATATTTTAATTGTAGGGGCATATAAGTAATTTTACACCTCACTTTTTCTTTTCCATTTCTATTTCCATTCTCTAATTTTTACAAACAAACACAATAAACGCATTCCATTTCCATTTCCATTTCCATTTCTATTTCCGTTTCTGCCTAACAAACGTGCCCTTAGTGCCTCTATGATCTCTGTAACTTTATTTTACCTCGACAAATTCAAATTCAACTTCGAATTGTACATTTGACTATTGCGACAGTGGAAGAGTCTTTCAACAGGCAACATGAATAGTTGTATTTACAAATTTTAAATTTGATATCTTCTTAAGGGATAAAAGTTAAATATTACTGTACCACTGAACTTTAGTGCATCTCTCCAATCATGTAGTGTCATTTGTTAATATTAATAAAAACTCACATTAATTAGGGCCCACCTTGAATGGTTTAAGGACCAACTGATTGAAGGGATGTACTGAAGTTCAGTACTACCGTACCACTAAGCATCTACTCCTTCTTAAGTAATACCAAATTGTTTACTATTTAAACTAACTCATCATTAATTACGTCATCAAAATTTGAATTAGCATAAAATAACACGATAATATCATAATGATAAAAAGATAAATATAATATTAATTAATTGAATATATGATATGCCTCATTTAATTAACATAATAAACCTAAAGAATTTATTGTCATATATTATTCTCTTGTAAGAAAAGAATCGAAAATCCCAAGCCATCACATACTTATATACTGATCGATAACTTATTATTATTATTATTATTAATTATTGTGACTTTAGCTAGACATACATACGGATTTCAAGCAGTATCGCCAGCTTGACAAGCACTCAATTAATATCTAAAATAATTAAGAAATATATATTTACTCTATAAAGTATACTTGTAACAGAAGGAATCAATATTATTGTCTTTGAAAACATTTAATTGATTTATAATTTAAGAGGTAGTATACGTATTTTTTTTTTTCGCAAAGGAGGTATTAACCAATACATGGTCAATTTTCCAAAAAAATATCATTAATTAATATAATTATAAATTTTTAAAAGAATCACACTCCAAAAATTAAATATTTGAGTTAGAAATTGAGTCTACAATTATACAAAATCTTTTTAAACGTTACATCTTTGATATCAAAATTCGAATCACTAACGTAATTAGCTATGATCCCCTTATGATGAAACTAAATAGTAAATACTTTAAATTCAAAGTCTTGTATATATACACAACCATAAACCTTAAATTCTTTTAATAAATATAGTTGTGGATCACAAAACTTAAGTTGTCGTCATTAGCCAAACACAGCCTGTGTTAGTCTTTAGAAAGATATATATATTCGGTGCATAAATGACAAAGCATATATATGTATATATAGTTATTTTTTTCAGATATATATATGGTTGGGGGTTGGGGGCCACATCATGAACATGAAAAGGATCGTTAACGAAGTGTGATGATGATGGGCTTGTGTGACACATTTGATCCCATGAAAACGATTGGTTTCCTTTAAGATTAAAAGATTTTTAATTTTTAATTCAAGTACATAAATAATATATATATCAGATTTGGCGTAAAAGGCTAGCTTTAACAAAGATTATACGTCTATAAGCATCTTCTTAATTATTCGTTTGTTTATATAGTGCCTAGTGGGGATATATATATATATTTTCTAGTTGTACACGGAGAATTTAATTTGTTTATATAAGCTCCATTTATTTCCTTCATTTATACCCTTGATACTCAGGTATATTTCTTAAAAGCCCTCCAGTCAATATTTTAGTTTACACCCTTAATATATATGTATTAGACTTAGTATATATATATATAACAATTTTAATATATAGTATATACTAATTTTTATTACACTTTGAAATGATAAAATAAACCATAAAAATTATTTAATTTATCACTTTATAGATATTTTTTCTTTATAAACAAAATATATTTTGTCATTTTTTAGATTATAAAATTTATAATTTTTTTTTTTGTATTTTAGCATATATAGTTTTATAAAATAATAAATTAAATTATGGGAAGTTAATTTCTTTTTTCACTTGTATAATAACTATCCACCATATCTCTACTCTCTCTCCCACATTCTACCATCATATATTTTAATTGTATTTTTTAATTAAAAAATATATATTTTGTGAGACCCAACAAATATATTAATATATATTAGTATTAACTTACAATTTATATCAACCGTCCTGAAAAAGTGGAAACTGAGAAAATCATGTTATGTGCATGCAGCCCACCCAAATGAAGAGTGTGTTGCTTTAAGTTCACCTAAAGTTTGGATCTCCTTTTGGGATTAGTATATCTTTATATTTATTGATTGTATTTTTTAATATTAATTAGAATTCATATTAATAAAAATTTATTTTAAATAAATTAATGACTTACAAATTTAAAAAATATACTAAATTTTAATATTATTGTATTTAATAATTAAAAATATATACTAAATTTCAGTATTACCAAGAACATCCTCGTTCTTTTGAGTAAGTGTACGTTGTTCATTCATAAGGTATTATTTAATTGAACTTTCTATCTTCATCTTTAAAACTTTCTGTAACCCACCAAAAAAATTCTTGATTTATTGTAGAAGATGAGATGCGTAAAAAGTAATGTACAATATTGATTATGAAAAGTGTCCACAATATCATTTTTGTATTAAAGTAATAATAAAAAAGAAAGTATAGAAAAAAAGAAAAAGAAAAAGACCGACCACGTGAAAATATATTTGTTTTGTGCATACAATTAAAGAATTATATATATTATAGGGTTGCCCTTGAAAGCTGAAATTATTCCAGAGAGACTATCTTTTCAAATTCTTATATATAATATATATAACAGGAATAATTTATTCGACTGTATTTTTTGATATATCTATAAGAAATTTATGAAGCACCATTGGAAGAATGAAATTAATGTAGGAATAAATGTGAACACTGAATATGTAGTTGGGTGAGTATATCAGAAGAACAGCAGCAAGAAAGAAAGAAATTCGGATTTGCTAAAGTGCAGGTTTAGTAAAGTGCACAATATGAATCGTTGGATGAAATTATTATAGTACGAACACGAATCTCAATTTTTATTTAACGGTCTGAATGATGCACTTCATATACTTTATACATTTTGTACTTCAAAGAATCCTTTGTAATTGTATCAGCCATGAGAAAGGAGAAGAGATGTACTGCTTTTATTTTAAAGTAGCCATCAACCACGGAATATTCTTGTCATTTATGATTTTTTTTCTATCTTAATTTTCTCACTCAATGCTAAGTACATCATTAAATAATAATAATTAAAGTATAAAATTAAGATAAAATTATTTAGATGTTTGTTATGAAATTATCTAATCATAAATTTTATTTATACTCTCTTATTTGATTGGTTATGTAATTTATTACTTTTTACATTTTTTCTTCACTATGATTAGTTATATAATTTTTTTTTGCCACATATCTTGTTTATATTGGTAAACATAATAACAAACATCTAAGTAATTTTATCTTAATTTAAATCATAATTAAAATTCGTATTTTTGCCTTCATAAATAAAATTATTTTAGGAAATTTATATGAGAGATGGAGTGAGAAATGATGACGAAACATTAATTTTTCTTTATAAATTAAAATGGGTCAATGGCTAGCAATTAGCATTGTTTTTTTTATAAACTATTGTTAAATCATTAATTTCCTCTTCTGACCATTGAGCTGGAGGCGGGAGCGATGAATTTAATTTATCACGGCTTTTACAAGGCACTTTCATAATGAATTTGGATTTAATGAAATATAAGTGTATAAATATGGTAACACCCTTATATAATGATGAGATGAAATTGTACACTTTATACAATTTACTCTTTTTTTTTTGGCAGTTAGCAGACACGAATCCTCCTATCAACCGGCGGTAAAAAGTCTCAAACATTTAGTGAGTTTATGATGAAAGTTGTTGTATGTATGTAATATAATTTCGATTGATAGGATTATGACATATGAATAAAATGACTTGAGATGCAATACAATTTTCTACATATTATGATCCTATCAACTAAAATTATATTACATACATACAATAAATTGCATCATAGAGTCACTCACACATTTTAAATGCAAAAGAAAAGTGAAATACGTATATATTATTATTATTATTATATCTTAAACTTTATTTCCTAGAACTTTTTATTGAAAAAAAAAACTATTTTTCTGGGTCTCTTTTACTGCATTCGCATGTGTCCTACACTCCTACTTCTTCTTCTTCTTCTTCTTCAAGACTTTTATAAATATTGGTGTCTTCATACTCTCTCTCTCTCTCTCTCTCATTTCACAGCGTTTGTATGCTAAGTAAGATCTCTCATTCTCTCGCAATCTCTTCCTCTGCTCATTTCGTGCCCTCCGATTGTACCACACCGCCTATTTCTGAATCTAGTCTTCTATTGTTCATCATTTTAATGTAACTGCAATCTCTCCTTATCTTCCTTTGTTTGCTTTCAATCCCCTCCCTTCCGTCTTTCTTCAAGCTTCCTTGCCCACAAATGTAATTTCGATTTCTTTTATAATGCCCGCTTCCACTCAAGTGTTCTGACTCATTCCTACCATACTTTCAGTCATGGAATCTCGTTAATCTTGATTGATAGCTTCCTCGTATTTCATTTGCTAATGCCCATTCTTCGGAAGTTGATGTAGTCATATCAAATGCAGGCTGCAATCATGTTTTTTCGTTAGCTTGCTTAGATTGCTCTTCGAACTTCGAAGTATAGCTTTGCAGATTGAATTCGATTAGCATGTAACTAGAATGCTGCCTCGCTGCTTCAGTTGGTACGAGTTTGCTCTAGGTCTACCTTGATCATTAATGGAAGGCCTTCTGGTTTTCTAGCGAAAGGGGAGACTCTGGATCTAGGCTTTGTCATGGTTGAGGGGTAGTCTTCACTTCAGTCTCCAGCTTATGGGGAGTGTTAATTCATCTCGCTAACTTGGAAATTTCTCTGGATAAGCAATTCGAGTAGCTTTCATTTATTTGCTAACTCATTCTTTTGTCACTCAATACAATAAATCAAGACATTCTTCTCTGACATGTAAATTCTTCAACTAGATTCGTTTATTCATTTTCCTCTTCGAGGACCTTAGGTACTACAGCAATTAACAAATGAACATGCCTTTTTGGATGATCACTACGAGGATTCATGTCTCCCTGCCCTTAGTTTTGCAGATATTTTTATTTATGCAACATTAAACACTATTTTGCCTCTGGAGTCCACGCTTTTTTTTTTCTTCAAAACCAATACTTAAGGGATCTGTGTTTATATCCCCTGTTCTATTTAAACGCATGGAAGAAACATTTGTTCCGTTCGAAGGAATAAAAAATGACCTCAAAGGAAGAATTGTATGCTACAAAGAAGATTGGACCAGTGGTCTCAAAGCGGGTATCAGGTTTGCAATTTTCTTGTTCTCTGCAACCGTAGTTTCCAACAAGCTTATAATATGGTTTTTCATATTCTGAAATTTTCCAAAGAAACCAACTGATGTTTATTCATGAAAAACCACGGGACAAATTTTGTGATAAGTTCTTAATTCTTGCCTTTTGTTAATCAGGATTCTTGCCCCAACCACATACATATTTTTTGCTTCAGCAATTCCAGTTATATCTTTTGGGGAGCAACTGGAGAGAAATACAGGTATGAGAATATTCTCCAGGCTGACAATGTTGTTTCGGTATTTTAATGGTCATTTGCTGAGTATGCTTAACTGAATTGTATTCTACAGATGGAACTCTGACTGCAGTGCAAACTCTTGCATCAACAGCACTCTGTGGTGTTATCCACTCAATCCTTGGAGGGCAGCCTCTCCTCATACTCGGTGTAGCTGAGCCGACAGTTCTGATGTATACATTTATGTATAACTTTGCAAAGGATCGAAAGGACTTGGGTCACAAACTCTTCCTGCCTTGGACTGGATGGTATTTTTAAACTCTTGTATGCTTATTTATTATACATAATCTATAGTAAACTAATAGAAACTGAAATAACTTTCTTCAACTTATTGATTTTAGGGTGTGTGTTTGGACAGCCCTATTGCTCTTCTTGCTGGCCATTCTTGGTGCATGCTCCATAATCAACAGATTCACACGCGTTGCTGGTGAATTATTTGGCCTTCTAATTGCAATGCTCTTTATGCAGCAGGCCATAAGGGTGAGTATGCTTGTGCTCATCCATATCATGTGGTAGACTCATGATGAAACGACTACTATAATTCTTATAGTGAATATTATAAAAAATTATTTTTCTTGAGTATTCTACAGACTACAAGTTGGGTAATTGGCTCACAAATAGGAACCTGGATCCACAATCACTTAACATGGTCTTTTGTAAATCAGTTTCTAATTGGGTCCAATTGGTCTTGGCAAACAATAGAGGGTCTGAAGCTGCGAGGGAGCCAAGGGCTCTGTCACGGACTTCGACACAAGTTAGTATAGAGTAAAGGATGTAGAGAGGTAGTTATATCTGAAGGGGAAGCTTACCCGGGGGTCTATATATATTAGTTTTCCTCTAGGGTCTTTGAGTTCGTCTAGGAATATGTTTATAGTTATTTGAGTTGGCTTATCTCGACAGGGATAGACATAGGCTTGTATCTATCCCGCTAAGAGAGTTCAGATTCATATTTATCTTTATCAAGTGAAACACCAATTTTGATGTTATGTTTGATAATCTCAATTTTAAAGGGTGCTGTGGAAGAGTTTGGTTTACCCAAGAACAAGAGAGAAGATGCCAATCCAGTTGCCCTGCAATCATCTTGGCTGTTCGGCAATGGGATGTTTGCTTTGGTTTTGACATTTGGCCTTCTTTATACTGCACTTCGAAGTCGTAAGGCTAGATCCTGGCGCTATGGGACAGGTATTAGTTATACTTATTCAGTGATTCTTATTAAAAAAGTTAGGAAAGAATTTGACACACACTAGAAGATAGGCTACAAATTTGAGGTGACTTGGATTAACCGCATTCATCTCCTCTTAGATTAATTCTGCAGTCTGCTTCCTTTTATTTTGATTAATCTACTTTTTGCCTTCATCAATGCAGTAAATAGCTACTTGTCTATCAACTTGTTCATTGTGTTTAATATGGTTATAGGTTGGCTAAGAGGATTTATAGCTGATTATGGAGTCCCACTTTTGGTTCTAGTATGGACCGCTATATCTTACATACCAGTCAATAAGGTCCCAAGGGGAATCCCTAGGCGACTCTTCAGTCCAAATCCATGGTCTCCTGGTGCATACTCTAATTGGACAGTTATCAAGGTGATTCTAAACTTTAAAGTGTATTTAATTCTTGTCGAGGGCAATAAATAATTCACTATATTGAAAGCCACATCCTTGCTTTTCAACTCCAAAATGTGGCTGGGTGCTCATGGTTGTTCAGTTGTGCAGGAAATGTTGGATGTCCCCCCTTTGTATATTATTGGAGCATTTGTACCAGCAACTATGATTGCTGTGCTTTACTACTTTGATCACAGTGTTGCATCACAACTTGCCCAGCAGAAGGAGTTCAATCTAAGAAAACCTTCTTCCTATCATTATGACCTTCTTCTTTTGGGCTTTCTGGTAAATCATTTAATTGAAACACTTTACATTCTATCGCAATTCCAATTAACAGCAAATAATGCTTCCTGTCTTGTATATGTATAAAATTAACGATTCTTCTTTTGAATTCTTTTTTATATCTCTTGCCAGACTTTGTTGTGTGGGCTTATTGGAATCCCTCCTTCAAATGGCGTCATTCCACAATCTCCAATGCATACAAAAAGCTTAGCTACTCTAAAACATCAGGTAATATCATCTTTATCCTCTAAAGGCAAATATTTTATCAGATTAAACAGAGTCAAACCGTCTTTAATATTTGCTCCAGTATGTAGTTCCATTCAGATTTGTTATTGAATGATTATTCCTGTCTTGGATATTGTTCTTATTGCTGCTGCTTCTTGGATTATGCGTGCTACTAGTGAGAAGCTATTCAACATTCTTGTTCAACCTACCTGTTCTCCAACTCCATTTTATAACAAAAAAGCCATCTTCTTCATTTCTGTCATTGTTTCACTTGCTCCAGTGTAAAGACAAACCTGCATCATCCATTTTGTTAATCTTTGCTTATAGATGAGCTAGATTTATATCCTGGATTTTTTTTTCTTGAATTAGCTTTTAAGGAGCAAGCTTGTATCTACTGCACGAAAAGGTATGCAGAAAAATCTGAACCTAAGTCAGTTATACCGGAGTATGCAAGAAGCATATGATGAAATGCACACACCATTGGTCCATCAAATGCCACCTGCCCTGGTAAGTCTTATTATTTCCTATTAGTTTAGAACCTGTAATCTTCTATCTTATATATTTTTTTGCTTTTCCAAGCAGAGGTTGAAAGAGCTGAAGGACTCGACCGTCCAACTTGCATCAAGTCAAGGATACATTGATGCCCCTGTTGATGAGATTATTTTCGATGTGGAAAATGATGTTGATGATCTTTTGCCTGTTGAAGTTAAAGAACAGCGTCTTAGCAATCTGCTGCAGGCATTGATGGTTGGTGGTTGCGTTGGTGCTATGCCTCTTTTGAAGAAGATACCATCTTCAGTCCTATGGGGTTACTTTGCTTTCATGGCTATTGAAAGTTTGCCCGGAAATCAGTTTTGGGAGAGAATATTGTTTCTGTTCACTGCTCCAAGTCGAAGATACAAGTATGTCTATATTTTCAGTCTTTTTTGTTGCCATAGCTCTAGACTTCTAGCATTGGCATTCAAGAACTTAAAACAGTGTCACAAAATTTTGTTCCAATGTCAACCTCCAAATTATAGTCCATATAAAGAACATGCATTGTCAGCCCTCTTCGACAACTCCGCTGCTTGTTAAAGAACATACATACTGAATAGATAATAGATACATGCACACAAACACAGATACACATTTATATGCATGTGTGTATGTATATATGTATGCATTTAACATTATCAATTTTTATTTAGGTGATAATGATTCTTTTTCTTCACTTACGTTACTAGGGTGCTGGAGAAAACCCACGCAACTTTTATTGAGACTGTGCCCTTCAAAGCAGTTGCCATGTTCACCTTGTTCCAAACGGCTTACTTGCTTGCATGCTTTGGCATCACCTGGATACCAATTGCTGGGGTCCTGTTCCCTATGTTAATCATGCTTCTTGTCCCGGTACGCC
This sequence comes from Senna tora, assembly GCA_014851425.1. Lineage (NCBI taxonomy): Eukaryota > Viridiplantae > Streptophyta > Magnoliopsida > Fabales > Fabaceae > Senna > Senna tora. The sequence goes on along the minus strand of CM026271.1, from coordinate 4,904,670 downwards.
AATATGTCCTTCCTAAGTTTTTTAAAGGAGCTCATCTTCAAGAGTTGGATGCTGCAGCATACGAGGAAGCCCCTCCTATTGCTTTCAACATGTCATTTGAAGTAAGTAGTTTGGACCATTGATTCAAATTATAGTTTCACCAACCATTATCAGAACAGCCTAGCATTATATTATATGTCTGTCAGAAGTTTTGTACTTGAGTTTGATGATTTCATAAATGACAGGATCCAAGTAGTCAAACTCAGGCCACAACTGTCAACATTAGTGATGGCGAAATTCTTGATGAAATTATTACAAGGAGCCGTGGGGAGTTTCGTCACAGCCCGAAAACAACAAGTTCGACACCAACTTCATTTGGAGATATAAGACCTGCCAATAGTCCACAGATAACACGAAGGATGCACAGCCCTCGAGTAACTGAATTGAGAGGGGAAAGTAGCCTAGGATCAACCAAAAAAGAGATCAAGTCAAGGCAAACTCCTAGTCCACGGTCACCCGTTCCTAAACAAGATAATAATGGTTCACCTTCAAGCTAAAATGGTATCTTTAAGACTGAAGAAAAAAATTGTTGTAAGTGGTGCTCTAGAGGTTTCGTGCTTTATATATGTAATATTCTTCCTTTTAATCTTTTACGATAGATTCGTTGTTTGACTGCAGTATTCCCTTTTAATGTAAAATGGCAGGGATATTTTTATGTTGATGGAAAGATGGTACATGAACTATCTGTGTTGAATATATTTTCAGTTTACAAAGCAATAAAGAGATTTAGCAACAAAGAAACATATCACCCTGTTTCTTTCTTAGGCATGTGTTTGCTATAATAAAGTCATGAGTATTCAATAAAAAGTTTTATACTGGTCGTCGATTACTTAATATAACCCTTTTCTTTTATCTAAACTTGAGATCAGTTATGAAAGAATAAAGCTTGGCATAGGTAGAGTTTTATTTGATAATACTGTTTTAGGTCAAATGAAGCCAGGCATGACTGTAAGTGCCAAATTTAGTTAGGATATGTTTGGATTGGAGATTATGGAGGGGAAGAGAAGAGAAATAAAGCATCTCTCCCATGTTTGGAAAGATGGAAATTCAAGGGGGAGATAATGGAGGATGAATTTTTAATGCTCCATTATCTCTATTCTTTACAATTTTCAAATACCTCAATTTAGGGTATCCAAATGAAGGGGAGAGAAAAAAGAGATTAATCTCCCCTCCCCTTCCCCTTTCCCTCCCTTTCAATCTCTTTCCTTCCCTCTACCTCCTAATTGCGAAACATATCCTAAATGAAAAATTATAAAATCAAATGTGCAAGAGACCATTAACAAAGCTTCATAGATTCACTTTTCCTCCTTACTTTATTTTTCTGGTTAAAATGAAGATGGATGATGATGGGGTACTTTGGTGCTTAATTTCCCGTATGCATCTCCCATTCTTTGACTGTTTAACTTTAAAAAGTAAAATTGGTGACTTTGAGACATATGTCTTTACACCACACACATTATATTGGTTGGAACTTGGATGCATATGATAAAGCTGCCGAGTAAGTAGTGATTTCAACGTGGTATCAATGAAGGCATATACAATAATATCTGCTTTTTACTATGCTTTTGCTTTTGCTGATTACTGATGAGGGACGTAAAGGCTAAGCCAAAAGACACCTAGTTTGAAAGCCCACTAGACCTCACTGTCCTACAACTATTATCTCAAGGTGAGCTCGCTTAAACTTCAATTTGTTGTTTCAGCAATGGCTTCAGTATGGTGATTGTTGAGTGAATAATGTAAAAGAGCCATTGCCTTTATTCGCATGCCTTGCATAACTGGAGGTGACAGTAGTCACTAATATTTGCTTTCAAATTTCAATCATCCATAAGCTTTCCTTTCTGGGGTTCAAAGTCCATAAGCATTCTCAATCTTTTGTTTTTCCCTTTTCATATAAAACTGAAACACTAGCAATACTATGGTCTCTACCTTACTTAGGTTATGGATAAATGAGACTTCGTGGACTATGACTTTTAAGTATTTTCCGTCAACTTCTTTTATTACATAAAATGCTCATTTGAAAGAGTCAACAGTGTAGTATGTTATTGCTATTTTTAAATATTATAATTTATCAAAAAAATATTAACAAATAAATTATATCCTAGTTTTATCCGTAACCTTCAGTGTTTGTTTGGATTAAAAATTAATGGAGAAGATGAGGGAAGGGGAGAGAAATATAATTTCTTCCCCTTGTTTAAAAAGTTTAAAAATGAAAGAAGATTAATTTATAATCTCTCATTATCCTTATTCCTTACAATTTTTAAATACTTTAACTTAAGATATTTTAAGATATTCAAACAAGGAGGAAAGAAAGAGATTATTTCTCCCCTTCTCCTCCTCTCCCTTCCAATCTTTTCCTTTCCCTCTCATTTCTAGTTGTCAAACATATCTTTAGTCTCCTAAAAGTTTATAGATATGATCTTCAATGCTCATTGACTAGGGAGGATATTTGGTATTATAAAAGTATTGAGTTCAGTACTCCCTATTAATTATATATCACTTGTTAATATTAATAATAATTTGATTCTTAATTTATTCAGATGGGTCTTTATTAATACGAGTTTCTATTAATATTTAACAAATAGTATCGAATGAATGGATGAATATGTACTGAAAAATTTAATAACTAAACTTTTATTCCATTGAGAGAGCATTACGTTGTTACTTGTTAGCAGTGTGTTTTGTGTACAATGTAAAGACAGGAAAAGATTGTTTAAAATGAAGAGGATGAGGATTCATGGCAGCACTCATGAGATGAGAGGACCCATCTAAATAGATAAGAAAGAAAGAAACATAAATTAGTGGAAGCTACACACTCTTTGCACTATCCCTCCTATATGCAACTATTTACTTGAATCTACATCTCTTTATATGAGAAAATAACGTAATATTATTATCTGAAAAGAGAGAAACACAAAATATATATGATATTGACTATGCAAATATAGTTAACCGCTTTAACTCTTTTTTTTTTTTTTTGACTAATGTAGTATGTTTTAATCTAATTCTTTAAAAATGAAAATATTAAATTTAGTCTTTGAAAAATATAATTTATCCTAACTTTGTCTCTGAAAAATATAATTGATCTTAATTAATCCTTAAAATGTAATTTATTTTAATTTAGTTCTTAAAAAATAAAATTTATCTCAGTTTAATTCATTGGAATCTTCACTAACATAACTAATAGAAAATTAATTGAGACAAACTAACTATATTTCTCAAAGATTAAATTTGATATTTTTATCTTTTATGAGTTAAATTAAGATAAATTACATCTTTTAGGAATCACAATGTTAATTAATTTACTGTTAACTTTGTGTGTGTGTGTGTGTCATATATATAACATGATATTGTCATATTATAATTTTACAAAATTTGTATTTACATGCCAGACCGAAAGTGTGATTATCAAATTATAGTGATGAAGGACAATAAAGTCAATTTTTTTAATGGGACAATGAATTGATAAAAATGTCCTTTTCTACGTACGGTACAAATATAAAATTTCTCTTGTATACCAAAAAAATATATATGTTTTCTTAATTAATGCCTTTTTTTTTCTTTTCCTTTTAGAAACTCGTCCTCTCTGTACCAAAATACTTGCTTATTTTCTTTCAGTTTCAAGATTTTATCTCATAGCCGAGAAAATTTACATTTGTCAAATGGGCCAAAATCAGGTATTCAGAAAAAACTTCGACCCTTTTCCTGAATCAAAGCCATTCGTATTTTGAGATGTCCCAAACAAGTCCTGAAGGGAAAAAAAATATTGTTCTGAATAAAACTGTCGTTGAATGGATGCAGATATTTGGAATATAATATATGCGTTACCATGTTTAATTTTACACATTTATTGCTTTCGCAAGCTTCAATTTATATTCCTAATAAAAACAAACACATTAAATTTTAGTTAATGCAAATATGCAATCTTAATTAGGTCGTTTACTAGAAATAAGTATTAAATTAAACTAAATACATGCCATGACTTGTTTATCAATTTTATCTTTAAATTAAGTATATGCATCGTACGTACATGTATTACTTTTTTCTTTTTCTTTTTTTTCAAATAAGGAATTAAGCAAACCAAACTACTTACTTTCTTTATTTAATTTATAGATGTATGAAAATATTAGTATTATTAGTATACATATTCATCTCCCCTCTTTTGGATTGTATAGCAATTCTGTTCTGCTCCCCAGATATTCCTTTCATTAGCTTTATTCTAAATTTGCTACAAGAATGAGTGATATAAATTAATGAATAAAAAAAAAACATGTACCTTTCTTAAGAAATATCAAAATTACATTTCACTCTATAAAATCAAAGTCCCTACTCCTAAAATTAAAATATATTCTACGGCGACTCTTACAGTAAAAGGCAAGTTACTATTGTATAGATTTTGAATATTAAAAAAAAACTCATTGTTTATGTAATGTATATGTATTAAATATATAGTTAACATTATATAAATTTGTGACTTTCCTAAAATATGGAGTAAATTAACATAATTTTTAACAGAAAATAAATAATATTGGAAGAAGATGAAATTTAGCATGGGCACATATTTAAAGATAGCCTTCAATTAAGGATAATATTAAAAAAAAACAATTAGTGTAAAAAGTTATAATATTGGAGGTTGAAGCCAAGGTCAACGAAATAGTTACATTACATATGAATAACTTGATTGACCTGAGACATCATCTCCACCAAATCCAGCTCCTTCTTAATTACTTCAAAACCTTTCTCAGCCATAACATCATCATCATCTTGCACACATTCTTCTTGAAACAACCTCTCATCAAAACAAAAATCTGAGGTGCCCTTGATGAGTTCATCAAAACAGCCTTCTAATTTGCTAATTGACATTTGGATGGTGTTAGTAGTATTGCTACTAATAATAATGTGATTATTATTATTATTAACAGAAGCAGAAGATTTAGATTTTGATTTAGATTTTGATGATGATGATGGTAATGATGATATTTTTTTGCGATAGTCAATGGGAGGGTTTTGGTCAAAGTTCAAAGTTTTGATATATTGCTGAAGAAGAGAGGGTGTAGGGTACTTGGAGCGACATTTTCTCTTAGAGTATTGCCTTCTTTTTGTTGCATTCCAATGGTTCTTTATTGAGTTTTCTGTTCTTCCCACCAATCTCTTTGCTATCTCTGCCCATTTGTTTCCTACTTCTCCATGCGCTTCTATCAGAATTTTGTCCTCCTCTTCTGTCCATGTCTCCTTCTGCCTCCAAATTCAACCAAACAATTTTAACAAGAAACAACAATTTATGAGAACTTGATCGAATTGACACAGGTATCTTTTTATAGGAGACAATCTTGATTGAGATATTGCTGGGCACAAAATGTGGCCATCAGCATATCTTTCGATAGAATTTCAAACTTTAGTTCGACATGTTGTGAGAGACTAAATTTGATTTGATTAATTGCTATTGAATTGATTTGCAAGACCAAGCTAATTATTTTATACATGAATATATATATATGTGTGTGAAAAGTATTTTCTATAAATAGCTAGAGTCTAACCTTTTTATTATATTAGAATATAATGTATATATATATAACAAACAATATAATACCTTTATGTCAGGCTTTAGATGATTGTGCCATCTTTCTCTGCATTGTTTGCCTATTCTTCCAGGCAACATTTGAGCAATATGAGACCACTTCCTCAATCCATATTGTTCCACCAATTGAATCAACACCCTGTATGTAATTTTGTTCCCAATATATAGATATTATAATAATGTAGTTAAGCTACCTAGGTTTAATAAAATTCAATGGAAATTAAATAATGTGTGTATATATTTATACATACCTATCTTCTTCTATGGTCCATTGGCCTTTTACCATGTTGGACTTCTTGCGAACTTTGAGATTCGTCCTTCTAGTGCTTAGAGATGATGCCCTATTATTCTTTTTATAATTGAAGCCAACTCTTTTGTAAAAATCCACTGAAGAAGGTGATATGCATGAGACTTCATCTGCTATAACAAAATCCACAGGCTTCGTTAATTCTTGATGAGAATTATAAGCCACATAGCTTTGATTATTCATATCCACCATTACTTGATTTCTCTGAGGCAGGTAATTATTCAAGCAGCTATAGTTAGGTCCATATTTGAAATTATCCATAATCTGAGGAACATTATTATGCCCATCATCAACAAAAGCCTTGCCCTCATAAACATCAAAGTCATGATCAAAACAATCATAACTCAGAGTTTGATGGGCCCCCAAAAGTGGATTGGATGAAACTGAAGAAGGCCCATTTAGGTGAAAATGATGATCAATATTATTATGGTAATTGATATTGAAGCAGTCTTCTTGCAAGAAACCTTGTGATGATGATGATGAATTGGGAAGCCCAGAAGGAAGATGATGATGATGATCATCTAGTTTCATCATGTTAGGCTTCAGAAGGTAGTTTTCTTGAACATGATGATGCAATGGCTGTGATGAGGTATAAGAGTTTTTTTGTATGAGCTTTGTGTGAAGATCCATATATGGCAGAAATTGAAGAGTAAGAGAAATAGTGCATGTGTTGAGGGTAAGAAGCCATCTTCTGTGTGGTGCTTAATAGGAGAGGATGAGAATGCATTAATTGCATGGCAATTAATTAATTAATTAATTGATTTTGAAGCATCCAATGGCCTAAATTGCTTCATGTTTGAAACAATTGAGCATAAAATGGAGCCCTCATATATTATAATTATTATTTACATTGTGTCTTGATGGCTACGTTGGTAACTGTCATTAAAATTAATAAAGTTCAAGTGTAATATCAATGGCGTTATGTTATATTTCACCATTATTATGGTCAAACCATCGTCTTTGTGAGTAGATTATATCCAGTAGTATGCGAGTTCATAGAGGAATTTTATACGTCAGGGAAGACAATGGTCATTCAATGCCACAAGTGTACGTGTATATATATATATATTAAGAATTTCAATAATCATTTTTAAGTTGGTGACTAATACTTTAGATATTGTAAGACCTATTATTAAAAACGACTATCTTATTAGATGATACTTTATTTGTATTTCTACAAAAAATAATTAAGAGAACACAATCTCTTTATAATTTGTGTCACATCAGGTAATTAATTAATTTTATATAAATTATTTTTTCTATTTGCAGGGCATGTATTTAGTTCTTTTTTTTAAATGTAGATAAAAAAATGTAAATATATAGCTCAACACTACCACATAACAAAAGAGTTTTGGTTTTTTTACTAGTTGAGGTGAAGTGACACTAACATGTTGGATCTTGTTATTGATAATTAAATAAAAGTCCAAAACTGTATAATTTTTTTTTTAAAAAAATTACGTTATACTTTTATTCAAAATTTAATAGTAAATAGTAAAGATTTTATCTGACTCTTTTAAGTTTTACTGAAGTTATTGGCTTTTAGTGGTCTTGGTCAAAGTTTGAACAATTGTTGTAGCTACTAGGTATGCATTGCGTTTCGTAAACCTTTGAATTGTGAAGGGGAAGAACAAATCAATGTAGCTAATGTAACTCCTTACAAGGAAAGAATAAATTTGTCTATAATAATTACTCTTAATGGTCATGAAATTCAGCTTTTATTTTTACATTGAGATGGAATTTAGCTTTTAAAGTAGTTATGAGATTGATTAAGCTTGAGGGGGTTGGAAGCAGACATTCACAACAACCAACCTTTGTTGTGAATGATGATATCCAAAATAACTGAAAAGTCTAGTGAAGCAAATTGATCAAAGCTAACAACTTTCATTTGGTTTCATTAAAAGATGCAATGAAGATAATGGTGAAGTTTTTTTTGGTAACATGAAGCGTTAGATGGAAAATAAAGTCACCTAGAATGAACTGAATAGAATTCTTCCACTATTATTTGCTTCTTCTTTTTTTGGCATGTTGTGTGTTTTTTATAAGAGCTATGTTATAGAGATATCAAGTTTTTTAAGCTTGAGCTCTCATTGGTTCATTGTATTTAAAAAAAAATACATCACATTACTTTTTATCTCTCCACCAAAATGGAGAGTAAAAGAGAAAGGAGGGATCAAATTCTTAAGAGCTCAACCACTCCGTATTATTTCCCTTTTTTTTTAATTACTCCAGTGAGCAATTAGAAAGGATTATAGTTGAAATTCTAAGATTTGCATTTCATGAAACTAGAATTTAAATTTTTATTTAAAATTGTTGATTAAGGTGGAAGTTGTGTTACAAGTTCAAATTTCAGGAAGCGCACTAGTTGGGAGAACTCTACCCAAATACATTTGATTTGACTGAGATATTAGTTTTAAGTTCAATGTGACTTAAGATACCCTATGTTTTCTTTTCAAATCTAATTACACAATATGCGGATTACACCGATGTTATTAATACACAAAACTAACTTGAAATTGTTACTTTGTTATAGTGGAAAAATCTTGAGAATAATGTGAATGACCTGAGTTATATTGACCTTAGTACCTCTAAAATACAGAAAGTGTAAATTATACTGAAATCTTGGATTTGTTCTTTTGTATTCACCTTCGTTCTTATTTCAAATGCCACTAAAGCTTCTTATATCTTCTTCAAATACTTTTCACTTTTACGTGTTAATTAAACTAGGAACATATTTCCAAATATAGTAACATTGATTTTCAGAATAACATCTATGCATACCTCTTACCATGATATTAATATTTAAAAATTAGGAACCAATTAATTAAAAATTTCGACTTAACTTTTGTGTTTCTTATTATTACTTCAGGGTGAGGATTGATATTTTTGTTACATAAACTTCATCACGAGGTCTTACGATGTATTGTTGGGGTATTACAAATTGTAATCGACTCACTATAAATAAATTGGACCACTGATATCGGATGCTCCGTCTTCGTTAAAAAACAAACTAGAAAAGATGGAAACGACGAGAAACCCAATGACAATGGTGTATTACCCAATTTATGACCTAAGCTAACGTAAATGAATGACATTATACATTTAACAGTGAGGGGAAAATTGTGGTTCTTTTTAAGCAAATATAAAAAAGATAAAGTTCTCTTGGAGCAGAACAATTTGGTCCTACCCAGCCACAAACAATGAATTCCACAACAAGGTAAATAAAAGGAAAGGTGAGGGAGCAAGAACAAAGACCCTCAATTCCCCTGCCTGCAGCCTGACCTACGAAGAAATTCATTCGTAACTACTAGCAAAATTTTTCTATGCTGTCTTCGGCTTTGCCTTAATTCGCTTCACCCTTGAATAGAGGAAAACGCCAGCAAGTGCTATGCCAGTCCCTGTAAGAGAAATCGAGTGTTAAATCTCAGAAATAAAGCGTGTGGTGCTATATTTAAGCAAACCTCATAACAAGGATCTAGACGTAGCAAGTTGGAAACAGAGAGAAGCAACTTTACCAAAAGCGTTAATGGGTGAGACAGGTGTTTGGAAGAAGATGACAGAGCTCACAATGACCACGACCCGCTTCACACAATTACCCACAGAATGGGTAACAGGTGATACCCTCTGCAATATCATATAAGAAACCTGCATATTTCATTCAGAGAATCAGTCATAATACCATCGAGGAACTAGAATCTATGATCGATCATAACCCTGGATAAGGATACGGTATGACTTCAGACTTCAGATGAAGTCCTTATTTAAGCCTGTTAGTAACAATTAGTACAGACTCCCTCTTTATAGCTCTGTTTCTTTTTCCTTACATTACAGTATGGAAAACCTTCCCCTTATCTCCACTGAGCATCCCTCTTGTCCGGCAAATATCTTAATGAGTGCGCAAGTATGAAACATCAACCCCAAAATTGCCAGCATAAACGGACAAAATAGAGAGAAAAAAAAAAAAATCTCAGTGAGGTCCATGTTTCAGCTTAGGTAATGTTCAATTTCCCATCAAATGAGAGAGATACTCACACAAACAATATTTTAACACATGGTACCCATACTGTCTCTTGAATGAATCCTAATTAACTCTATGGGTTAGAGTGCACCATGAGAGGATGCCCAAGGGCATATTCTATTATTTTAGACTTTGGCTTATAAGGGGGAAAAAAACATTTCACATCCGAACAAAAAACGACTTCCTAACTTAAGTAACAATCGTCGCAAGATAAAGGGTGACAAAAAGCATAATAAAGAAAAACTCACTTGCTGATATGCATGGAAACATAGTGCAGCAATAAGTGATCTGGTGTATACTTGTCCAACATTCAACCCCTGTAATGAAAGATTACGTGATTAAAGATTAGCACTCTGAACACCAGGAGATATATTTTGGTTGTAACTTGTGACTAAAATAACTGCAAATCCACATTGATTTAACCACTAAGATACTCACAGCAGATTGCAGGTATGCAGGGGTAAATTTGACACCCTCCATGAATACAGTCACAGGTGCTAACAAGAAGAATGACATAATCGTAATTATTGAGAAGAGGGTTATATTGTCTATAGATTCCTGAGAAGAACAAAATACTTATCATTTTATGTTTGTTTAGTTAAAAAAAAAAACAAAGTGTCATGAATTGTTAACAATGAAATAGAACAAAATTATTGGAATTAAAAAATCAATTTACCTCCTTCTTAGCCATGACTTTTTTGCTAAGAACATTGCGAGATTGATTTGTCAAATTGGAAGCCATTGCACTCCAAAATCCAGCCCTTTCCAAATTCCACCAAGAGAGGCACATATTAGAATTCAATGATCAGATATTTTCTTTTGTTAATCATGCTATGTCTGCTCTCCTCCTCCAGTAGAAGAAACAAAACATGTTGAAGGGGGTCTTACCAATTGAAGGAGGCCTCAGTAACTGATGCCAGTGCCACTCCACCAACAATAGGCATTAGGGAAGCAACTACCCATGGAGTAGGAAACTGTAAGAAAGAGACAGTAAGGGATTATGACTGGAAAAACTTGATTCACAGTGGATTAAATGTTAAATCAATGAAGTTAGTTAAAAGGAAATGCTATGCTAACCATGCATAAGTAATTATAGAGATGGTGAGCAATATACCAGTATGACAATGATAAGTTATCTTAAGAAATTAGGTTTGTATTATTGTAATAAACAATACCCAGGGTACAGCAATATATAGTATCCTCACCTCTCCAAGGAACATAGCAGAAAGGACCACTGAAAAGAAGGGCTCCATAGCTTTGATGGTGTGAGTGAAAGACACAGCCACCTTTCCAAGACTCATATTTGTGAAAAGGTTTCCTAAGGTATGTACCACAGCAAGTGGCAATATTGCTGCAAGCTGGCAAGAAATCAGCACAGTCAATAACACAATGAAGAAAGTGCGTGAGCATCATAAACAGAATTGATAACTCTGAACAGGTCCAAATACCTGGGCACTGCTGATTTTAGGTCTTTTATACAGATTAAAACCCCACATAAATAATACAAGGACAGTCCCAACAGCAAATTGAACTGCAGTGACGGTGACTGGGAAGTGGAACACCTTCAAGACCTGTGAACAAGGCAAATAATAGCACATAAGAAGTCTTAATAAACAGATATATATTCCAACAAGAATAGTTTACTCTTATTCTGGTTTAGCCAATACCAATATCAATTTGCAGCTTAAGGATATGAACTACACCACTCCCCTGAGCTAATTACTTATATTGATTAATAATACTAACCTTAATAACAGTTTTTTTAGCCACGTTCAAATGTGAGACTTTGTAACCAATGTTTTCACATTGACTATGCCTTAGAATTTCATAGTAAAAAATTGAACCAGATTCAAACAAAAAATTTCCACACAGATCTCAAATTGATAAAACATAAACAACAAAGAGTAATTGAGAGACAGTTGTTGGATCGATTACCTGCTTATTGTAGATGTTGAAATAGATATTGAAGAGGTACCAGAGACCAAACAAGGCTCCAAGCTCCAGCGTCTTGAACAAACTGCTGGACGCCTCGCTGCTGCTCTCACCGGCGCTCTCAGGCACGGAAGTGGCCTTGGCTTCGAAACGAGTGGCGTCGAGATCGGAAGATGCAAGGGCGGGGAAGGATGTCCAGGGCCTGAATGGAAAAGCGGAGGAAGAAGAAGCAAGGGACCAGGATCGGCGCGTGAAAGAGGTGGAGGAGCAGGCGACATTGGGTTTGGAAGAAGCAGAAGCAGAGATGCGTATAGGATCGAAGCGGGAAGGTTTGGGAGTGCGAGGCTTGAGAAGAGGAAGAGAAGGAGAAATGGAGAAGGCTGAGCTCTGCATTTTGGAAGATCTGAATCTGAATTCAGAAGAAGGAAGAGAATGAATGGGGGGTTGTGACTTGTGAAGCTTCTCCTCTATGCAAAGAGAAGGGAGCAGCCCTCGAAGTGTCCGTCTTCGACAAAAGGTTTGGTGTAGTAGTAGGTAAGACCTACAATAACCAACTTAAAATGCAAACATTACAATTTTTTTTTTAAAAAAAAAATTATACATTTTTTTCAAAACCAAAAAATAACGAATATAGAATATTCTAAATTCTAACAATCTAACTTTTAGGTGTAATTCTCTAATGTGTAAAAGTGTCTTTTTCATTTCTGAAGTTTACGGTTATTTTAAATTTCTTACGAATTTTGTTTTAAGAATTTATTTATCTCATTTAAATCTTAAATATTTATAAAAAGTATATTTGTATTTCAATTAATAATCATATTTGATATAACTAAATACTTTAAAAGATATAAAGTTAGATATATAAACATTTGTTTTGATGGTACTAATGTTACAATTTAATTCATAGTTCCTTTGTAAGAAATATTATAAATTGTGTCAACTATTTTTATTTTAAAAATACATTTAATTCTAATTTTTTACCAATAAAATTATTTATATACAATACATGTCTTTTTTTTTCAAAATTAAATAATTGAATTATAGTTATTACCAGTATAATTTTTAAATTACAAAATGTCGAGTATAATTTAGTGAAACTTACAACTTATAAATGCCATTCTTAAAGGGGAGTTATTTTTAAGCACATACATTTTTGGTGTATCTTGATTTTAAATGTGAACAATATATTACAAATTAATTTGTAAAAAATAACAATTTTATATAAAAAATTATTCTTTTATAATATGCGGATTTCTTTCTTTTTTTTCCTAAAAAAAATCTTACCACCAGCATAATTCTTATTGAGCACCACTTAGAAATTAAAGTAATTATTTTAAAAACATGATCACGGATGAAGTCACCATAAAATAATTAGAAGGAAAAAAAAAAGTAAAAGCAAGAAGGGGAAGTGAAGTGGGACTTTTGCTCTCCCACTTTCTGGCTTTGTGCCATAGTGTGATTTGATACTCGAACAAGCCACCAAAATCATTCTCAACAAACCCGTGCTTTGCAGAATCACATTTCAATTTTTATTGGTTGTATGATTTTTGGCAAATATATAATTCATTTAAATGTCAATTTTTTTAATTGAACCCATTTAATTTACTTATTTAAAAAAAAAACTCATAGGACAATTATCTTTATTACACCAAAGGTTTGAGCCTGAAGTTAAATATTTTTTTGATATTTGATTGTGGTTAATTATGTTTTTAATATTTTGTTTTTTAAGCATGATATCGTTAGAATTGTCTTGGATGCGTTATTTTTGTCATCATTTTGCTTTAAAACTTGATAAATCGGCACATCTTCAACAACGAAACAAGTTTTTCTCTAATGATATCATGCCATATAAGTCACAAACCGTTATTTTTTTAAGAGGCAAAATACTATTTAGTCCCTGAATTATGGATCAAACTACTATTTAGTCCCCAAATTTATCAAAAATAATCCCCGAAATGTTTAACTATGTCAACTATTTAGTCTCCGAATTTAACAAAAATACTATTTAGTCTCCGAATTTGTAATTTTGTCAACTATTTAATCCCCAAACTTGACAAAAATACTATTTAATCACCGAATTTGCAACTCTGTCAACTATAACGGGTAACCGTTAGGAAACTAAATAGTTGACAGAGTTGCAAATTCGATGATTAAATAGTATTTTTGTCAAGTTTGGGGACTAAATAGTTGACATAGTTACAAATTCGGGGACTAAATAGTATTTTTGATAAATTCGGAGACTAAATAATTGACATAGTTAAACATTTCGAGGACTATATAGTATTTTTGATAAATTCAGGGACTAAATAGTAGTTTAACCAATAATTCAGGGACTAAATAATATTTTGCCTCTTTTTTTAACGAGTTAGTAAAACGTTGGGGCATAATTAACCACAATAAAATATTAGGGACATATTTAGTCGAATGTTCAAACGTTACAGATACCAAAAATATTTTACCCTATAAAATATTATCTTTTATATTTTCTCTACCATACTTGATTATACATAAACTTTTTTACCACATTTCTTATTTATATTAAAAAATCTCATAACATCTAATAAACTTTGAGAGAGAAATAAAAATGCTAATCGTTTTCCTTAGTATTATTTGAAACCAAAATGAAAGCGTAAAGATCAATGATTTAGTTAAAATCAATGATGTATATATTGTCATAGTAACATTAATCAGTTTTTGGTGAGACTGTTGGGTCCATCTGCATATATATATAGCTCTTGTTGGTCGCGTTGGGTGGCGCACAAGGAAAATTTATTTCGGCCCAACTCTAAGAAAATGCCAATTTTACCTCTTAAACATCATTTGTATACTTTTAATTTTATAATATACTTCCATTTTTTTTGTTAATTTAAAGAATGTAAACAATAAATGAAAAGAAATGCACATTTTAAAAATTAAATAATTAATTTACTTTATATTATATATAAAGACTGAACATATTAACATCATTTGATTCATATAGTCAATTTTATCTAATAACAAAACTATAATTGTTGTTATTGTAATTTACTTTATATTAAAATTGAAAATACCAGTTCTTCTCTGTCTCTCTTAGTTAATTTTTTTCTATTCATAAAAAAATACTAAAAAAAAAAGGAGAAAGATAGATTAAAAAAATTAAAATGTCAAAGGATTCAACTCTACATAGAAGAGTCATAATGTATTATGATTTATGAATATTTAACTTTTGTTTTAAAAATTTAATTACATTAATTATTATATTATAAATAAGATCACAATTTTATTTTATAAAGAAACATTTTTTGTTAATAAAAAATCGGCTAAAGTACTATTTTGGTCCTCAATGTTTGCATGAAGTTTAATGTTGGTCCTTAATGTTTCAAAAGTTTTATATTGATCCTTAAAATTTTTTTTTTGGTCGATTTTGATCTTCGAGCGAAACACCGTTAAATGATGACGTGGCATGCTTATGTGACACACCCTCTCTCCTATGTGTCATATTTTAATGACGTGGCACGCCACATCACGCCACGTCACTCCACCATGGCCATGTCATCATCTTCTTCAAAGCAAAAATTTTGCCATGGTGGAGTGATGTGGTATGTCACGTCATTAAAATATGACATGTAGGAGAGAGGGTGTGCCATATAAGCATACTATGTCATAATTTAACGACAAAAGTTAACGGTGTTACGTTCGAGGACCAAAATTGACCAAAATTTTTTTTTGAGGACCAACATTAAACTTAATATTTACATTGAGGACCAAAATAGTACTTTAGCCTAAAAAATAAATATAAGTTTTTTTTTATAAAAAAGATAGTATATTAAATTTAGGCAAATTTAGAGAAAGGTAAGCAATAGATCTCTCAAAAAATTTAGACAATCTATACTTGTGCAGCAGCCAGCAGCCAATCTCCGAATCACAAACAAACGTACATAGCAGAGGAATAGATTTTTCTGTATTTATAAATGGACAAAAAATTTAAAGTGTGACACGTGTCCTGTGGCAGCAAAATTCCGATACCCTGTGTGTGTGTGTGTGGTTCATACACAATCTAACAAATTTAGTAGATTCGGACACAATATGCCCATCTCCCATTCTTCCTGTGAAATCGATACCAATTTTGTTATCCAGACAAATATACACTACGTCTGAACCCGGAAAAATCGTTCGCAACATCAAACATTAGCTTCTCAAGCTGCTCTTTATATACATTGGATTCTTTGCTTCTTAATTCTTAAAGCTCCCGCTACGATTGGATTATTAGCGCTTCTTTCTCGGCAAAATTTGAAGGAAAATTGTTAAGCATTGGAACAAGATTGCTCGTGTAGTTTGCAGAATAAGAATAGGAAAATAATGCAGTCTTTAACCGCTAAGGCTCTCGTGGATCTGAGGTTACCGGGTCCGGGAGGATCCGGATTCGCGGAGAGAGGCAACCCGGTGAGGAGGCAATGGGTGAATTGCAGAAACCTTAGGAGACCGAGAGGGATCGTAGTCTGTGCTGCAGAAAGGAATGGGAATGGCAGGGGAGAGAGAAGGAGTGTGAGGCAAAGTTCAAGTCCCAGCTCTTTTGCGTCTCGGAGCCACACCTACGCGCTATTAAAGCAACAAATGGAGCTAGCTGCGAAATCTGAGGTTAGTGGTTTTCATTGAATGAACTTCTTCGCAGTGATTGGCAATTTATATATCTTACGATTTCGTTTTGATTTGTAGGATTACAAAGAAGCAGCGAGGATTCGTGATTCGATAAGATCATTTGAAGACGACGAGCCTCTTTTGCGTCTGCGGAGATTAATGAAAGAAGCAATTGCTGAGGAGAGGTTTAAGGTAGATACTTGTGACCTAACGTTGTTTTCAACTCTACTATAAAATATTGCTGATGATGTGATTGTGAGATTGAATGCATTTTAGGGCACGAGTGAAAATGTGAAGTATTGTGCATTTGTTTTAGTTTCTATAATCATATTTGGAAGTTTACTCTTTACATGATACTTTGGCGCTACAGCTTATTGTGAAGGAAACATTGTGGAGAATACTATTCTATTCATTGTTCCTCCTCTTTTCAATCAGTACATTTATCATCTTTTATTTCAGGTTGACAAAACAGGGGTATATTATGCACTTGTTTTAATTTTTATAATCTTATTTAGAAGTTCACTCTTTACATTACAATCTGGTGCTTATTGCGAAGAAAATATTATGGCCAATATCATCCCATTCATTGTTCCTTTTCGTTTCACTCAACACATGTATCATCTTTCATTTCAAGTTGACAACGCTGGGCTTTGTTTCCATGTTTGCAATATATGATTTTCGCATTTATATTTTCTTTTTGACTGAGTACTTTTTCTCTGTTCTTTTACAGGATGCAGCAAAATATCGAGATGAGCTACGAGAAATGGGCCCACACTCTCTGTTAAAATGTTCCAGTAATGCTACAACCTTGGTATGACTACTACTTATTTTATTTGCAGCGATTTGTTTTGCAAACTCTTATTCTGTTAAATGTTTTGTTTACTAATACTCATGGGACAAGTGCAATTAACCCAAATAAATTGGCATTACGTGTTTCTAAGATAATTCACTTCCCGTTGCTGAGTTAAAGTGAAGAATCTCTATTTGATTTGAGACTTCATACTTTTAAACAAAGAAATCCTAACTCTTTAACATAAACTTTCATCTTACTCAGGGCATCAGTGTTCAAGTTAGGAGTGTATTTATAGAGGGCAGAAGTGAGCCCTCAAAGGGGCTTTACTTTTTTGCATACAGAGTCAGAATTTCGAACAATTCCAATCGCCCTGTTCAAATTATTAGAAGGCATTGGATTATAACTGATGCAAATGGGAAAACAGAAAATGTCTGGTGAGTTGATTATCTTTCTCTTGGTAATATCTGGTCTTGAAATTTTTGTGGTCTTCTTTCTCCTTTTTCTTTTTAAATCTGTGGCGATTGAAGTTAAACATAACGTTTGTTTGTACCTTATTTTCCTTATGCCAGGGGAATTGGGGTTGTTGGTGAACAACCTGTGATGCTTCCTAAGACTAGTTTTGAATACTCTTCAGCATGCCCAATAAGCACACCAAATGGTAGAATGGTAAGACTGCTTTTTCCCCCCTTGTTCTTTTATGCGGATTTTATTGCTTTAGCCGGCTGACAGTATTTGTTAATAAGAGTTAGTTCAGGTTTTTTTAACTGAAGCCAGCACCTTCTTGTTGTTAGAGTGGTACTTTAGATTTTATCCTTTCTTATGTACTAGATATTATTAGTTCACTCATCCCTTATGCAGTTGAATAAAAAATTGATGCACGTAAAATAGGAGAAAATAAGGCCAGTGGAGAGACAAATGGATGTGTAGTTACTTCAATATGTCAAATCTTTTTATTTTGCTTCAGTATAAGATTTACGTCATGAAGTTTTGGAATTCTGTAAAAGCTTTCATCCAAATATACTGCAGTAGATCTCCTTTAATATATATCTCCAAATATGACCTCAAGTTTAAGTTGGTGCCATGATTTAAAACCTTACAATGATTATTAGCTGCACAATAAGCCGAGAGTGCCGTGGAAAAAGAACAGAAAAAAATTATAAATCTAATTGAAACTAATGTACTACTTGCTTCGATATGATTTAGAAGATTGGTTGTATCTCTTATTATGATCTCATGACAACTTAGAATGAGGTGACATTAGTTTGATACCCAATTTAAGTCACCCTTAAATTGATTTAGATCCACTGGTCACGTCTGCTTGTTTGGTTCATAAATCACGATTGTTTTCAACTTTCATGTAGTTCCTTTTAACAGAAAAACAAGTGCCTTAAATCTCGTTATCTATGTTATAATGCAGGAAGGTGACTTTGAGATGATACATGTTGATAAAGTAGGTTCACCATCATTTAATGTGGCTATTGCTCCTTTTTCTCTCTCTCTACTTGGAGATGGTGATGGTCATACTATTTGAGATAGAACTGCAGCATCACACTTGTAGATACGCCAGATTAGCATCCTGAACATGTAAATATGCAATTTTTTAATTTTTTTTTTAAAAAATAAGTGTAAATATGTCTGGTTGTTAGGAATAAATGCTCAGCAAATGTTTGTACATACAAATTTCTTTTACTTTAAGAAATGAACTTGTGTAGATGGTATATACTATATAGTATATAGTATATACTATATACTATAGGCAGTCTGATTAGTACTCTGCTTCTAGCCCAACTTCCCAGCAAAAGGAAAAAGGAAGCTGAAGCTCAGTTGTTAATGATAACTTTGGTGCATGATGACATTTGAAGGTTACATTATTAGATGTCTGTTAGTGCAGTTGAGTGTTCTTATGGAATAAAATTATGTTTTCTGTTTTAAAAAAATGGTTTCTGTACTATGAGTTCTGCTGCTGTTATTTTTGTTTTGGGGTTAAAGTTTAACTTAAAACATTGAGAGGATATATGATAGCCCTTTCTCATACTTGACCCATTTCTTGTGCTGAATTAACTTCGTTCGTGTTCTCAGCTGACCACGCAATGTTCATGAATCTAATGAAATTTAAAAAATCATCTCTATTTGAATGGTTAACTAATTTATTAACACTTTAGAATAGAGAATTTGAACTCCCAGTTATTAGATTCTTTCAAATTTTGTATTAAATATTTTATATCATACAGAAAATTTGAGACATAATTAAATTTGTAAGTTTTCCGTATCACTACTCAATTTAATATCCATGATATAATTTTTGAACTTCTATATATGATTAGATAATTGCCAATAACTTCACCAGTTATGTCAGCAGAAGTTTTCAGTTGGATTTGCGTAAATAACTATGGATACACATCTACTTTCAGTTGGTGTTGTGTTATGGTTAAAATACTAAAGAATTCTTTCTCATATGTAAGAATTCTTGGGTTGAAAATTTATTAAAAAAAAAAAAAATATGATATATCAATTCAAACCACTTGAGCCTTGAGGATGAACAAAGTACAACAGAGAATAAAAACTGTACTGGCACAACCAACATATCATGAGACTCTTACTGCAATAAACAAATCAAAATTAATTGAACAACCTAACTCTTTGCCAGCCTAGGCTTTCCTCATTATTGAAGGTCTTTTTTCCTTACGTTTCTTCCACAAATACCAAAAACAAAGAAACAAAAACCACAAGTTCCATGCTTTGTTTAGGAACAGCAGCATGAGAGACGTCTTTTACAAACCAAATCACTGATGGGAGTGTTTGAATTCAAATACTATGACGCTATATAACTTTTAAAATACATTCATTAAGCTAATGAGATGAGTGGACTTCTAAAATTGCTTACAAAGATATTTAGCCTCAATTGATAAAAAAAGGTTTATACTCTTACAACATTTTTTATATAAAGAAAATGAAGCCATCAACGGTTGCAAATTTAGGGATGAGCTGTACAATTTGGCCAGAAAGAAGTAGGAGATATACGAGAATGGATTGTACAGTATAGAAAAGTAAGGAGAGAGAGTGACACATAGTGGGTCCTACATGTCACTCCTTGCACCGTAAACTTATCGAAAGGAGGGTTTTAGCACTGACCATGAAACCTTCTCTATACACACCACTAAGAATCAAACTCCGAACTAAGTACTTAAGGAACCCAATTAAATATCAACTATGTTAGGCCTTCATGGTTCAACCTGTTGGTTTAAATTAAACTTGTTGGAGCTAGTATGATTTTTACAAATATCATAGCAAATGAACAATGAACACTAATTTCTTACAACATTAATTAGTAATATCAAAGACCTATTATGTGACCAAGTGTAGTAATTATTAATAATCATATTGAGTGAGGAATGACATTTGCGTGCTCTTGATTTGTATTGGGAGGTTTTGATTATAATAGTAAACAAACACAGATTGAACTTTGAAGGGTATGACCTAAAATTAATTATAATGCGGTGTTTGTAAATTGTCATGTTGCTAAATACACCCTAATTTACGCTTAGGAGCTGCAATAATACACAAGCTTTTACGTTCACATTTTCTCACTCGCCCTTTTGAACTCACACGACTATAATAGCAAAACTATCATTATTATTATTATTATACCAAATAAGCTCAAATTGGAGGCGTTTCAAAATTAAATCAGAATGTGGTGTTTGTAATTTGTCATGTTAAATACGCCCATATTTTTGCGCTTAGGAGTTAGTACACACAAGCTTTTACGTTCACATTTTTCTCACTTATTCTTTTGAGCTCACACGACTATCTCACCCTAATTTAGGTATATCATTAACTTCACACACATATATAAATACTTGGATAGATCCTTCTTCCTCTCTTATACCGAAATATTATTGAAACTTTGGATTCTGCTTCAACTTTACAGGCTCTTTAATTTTCTTAGCACTTATATTTCCATTGTCACTCAGAATGGAAGGTACGTGTCAGTGAAAATTTTGCTGCTAATGATTGTATGGTTTTTAAATATTGGGTGCTTTTTTTTTAATATATATTAATGAAGTTTTATTGGCATGTTATTTAATTTGAAAATATTTGCTAGCTAGTTTCATTTTGTCTGTTCATATATTTCTGTTGGTATGATTCTGATTAAAAATCTCAGAACCAGACTTTTTGTATAATTATATAAAGGCAACTTTGCAACTAATACATTATAATTAAATGGCTAATTAATATTATTGCGTGAAAGAGAAGTATTGTCCAACATGCTTTTTGTGGATTTGTGATTTGATTTTTGTTTTTTTAAAGAGAGACAACGCCTCCCTTGCATATTTGTTTAATTAGGAGATAACAACATACATATTTGTTTAAAATCCCTTTGTTTATAACACACACGTATTTAAATTAAGGCTAAAATGCAGATAGACCTCCTGAATTTTGGGTTAGGGGCATATAGACCCTCTGAGTTTTAAAACGTTGCACATAGACCCCTAAATTTTTACTTTGGGGCAGAGACACCCCTTCTATTAGTGTTCCGTGAAAACTAGGCATTAAGTGCCACGTCAACAAGCATGTGTGAGGGGTGTATGTGCCCCAAAGTGAAAACTCAGGGGGTGTATGTGCCCCTAAAGTGAAAACTTAGGGGGTGTATGTGCCCCTAAAGTGAAAACTCAGGGAGTGTATGTGTCCCCATACATGTTTGCTGACGTGGCACTTAACGCTTAATTTTCACGGAACCCTAACAGAAGGGGTGTCTCTGCCCTAAAGTGAAAACTCAGGGAATCTATGTGCAACGTTTTAAAACTCAGGGAATGTATATATCCCTGACTCAAAATTCAGGGAGTGTATGAGCATTTTGACCACCAAAACTTCTAATATAGATTAAAGTGAAAGATGTGAGTGATTGAGAACAAATTAACATTAAATTTAAAATTTTATTCCGCCATATAAAAACATATTCACCAAAACACATACATTTGTGGACCATTCTCTGGATCTTTCGTGAATCATATATATGGATTTCCGGATCGGAGTTAATATGTCATACAAATTAAAATAATTAAAGGACCACAGAAGTCGTTGTTTTGGGATATCCCTGCATTCACAAGTTACGAATTTGGGAATAGAGAATTCTATATTGTTTGTCGTATGGTATGGTATGTTGTGGAGTGGTTAAACATATCACCTTCTCTTTAGTGTTTATGGAGTCCAATTATTTTTAGTGCTTCATTATTGACATATTAATAATTTAGTTGTCCTCCTCAATAAGACAAAAATGGAAACCCTTCAAGCAAGTTGGGACCTTGAGTGTGCTTGATGTGCAAGTTTCCTAATTTCCAGTATACACCAATCCTGTCATATCAAATGCATCAACTGCTGATTAACACAAATAAACATGGCCATATTTTTTTATCCCAACACTTTATATTTAATAACTTGAAAGTATTAATTCATAGCTTTGGTGTAAATTATTTATTTACAAAATACTGAAAAGTAAATTAAAGATAAACATAGTGATGATAAAAAAACAAATAATTAGTTCATTCTTATATATATATTTGCATAACATACAAAGCTTGTAGATTTTGGCTAATAGAGTACTTCAGTGTTATATATAAAAAGGAATGTGGTCAACAGTGTAAGAAAGTTTTTTCTTTTTTGATTGAAGAGTCCTATAGCATATATATTAGTAGGATATTTGTGAAATGTTTATGAGATTCCCAATTCCAGTATTTTTACATCCATTGAGTAAATAGTATTAATTATTAATTTTTTAATTTAAGTAAACTAATTTTATAACTTTCTTATTTACCAATCTACATTGCACTCTCTAGCTATCTGCCATTTAATATATGTTAAAAAACTTAATTTATTTTACATTATATATATATAAAATCTGCTCCTATCCTCCTCCCATTGGTGGTTTGCTTGGCCTCCAAGTTGGATGAATATATAATATAAATAAAACAAAAGAAGCGATGAAATTGAAAAGCGTGATCGAAAAAGAAGCACATGGCATAGTATTAGTATTAGTATAGTGACTAGTAAGTACTGAGTAGTGACGGACAGACATTCAATCTTACCTAGATCAAAATATCAATATTAGGTACTCTGAAATTTTATTTTGTAGGTTTGGATATGGGTCTGAGTAGAACGTAAATCCGGATAAGGAGGTATTCTACTCGTACCATACTCACGATAGTAATTATTTATTTTTATATAAAAAAAATAATATTTTAAAACTTTTTTGTGTTGAGAAAATATATAATTTAAAAAAAATTAAATATTTTATAAATATTAAAGTAATTTAATTTATATTTATGATTTATTTTTTGTGATTAGAGATAAAAAAGTTGATAAAAATAAATTTTATATTAATAAAATAATAATTTATTTAAAATTTTTGTGAGTATATGTCCGGGTATGAGAATTTGACTATCCGTAAGGTCTGGGGATATAGATTGATTTTGATACCCGCTCAAGTCCGGATTCGAGTAGGAAGAACATAGTACCCTACCCATGACTATCCTAATCTTTTGTGTGTTGGCGTGGGTGATATTATCGTCACTGCCTGTCACAATCTGGTAATTCACGTTTTATAGTGCTTAGCCCCACACGCATATTCCGACGACCACATTTGCATGTTTTGCATTCTCTTCCCCAACAATGCTTTTTTTGTTTATAGCCTATAGGACCACCCACCCCACTTCTGCTTCATGCAGAGTAACAAGCCATTTAAATTAGGTAAACTGCACAGATTAATCATGATCCAAATCATGTTTGTTGATCGACAATAATAAAATTATATTTTAATTAATTAACAGTCTAAATATTATACTTCATATGTCATTTTAATCGATTCGAATTCGAATAAAGAAACCTTCACCCAATATCTTTGTACCTTTTTTGGACACTTGAGGACTAAGCTTATGTGTGAATTACAAAAGTGACATTTTTACTACATTTGAGACATACACATACAGTTGTCATTCTTGCCAATGTGACTTGACCACCATTTTCGGTGTTGCCAAGGTCCGAACTCCTAGTGAGGGGGTGGTCTGGTCTCTACTGTGGGCCCCATCGTCCTTTGTTCCAAAAGCAGCTAAAATCTCATGCTTTAACTGAATCCCCTTTCATCATGGAATGGATGCCTCCTACTTTTACATCTTTAACTAACTACCTCATTCATTTCTAGTATCATATCTATTATCACTATTATCCATCGCTCTAGTGTTATCACTTAATTATGTGTTTTATATCTATCAACAATCACACTCCAATCCATTCATACTTACTAATTAATAACCCATCATGATACAAATCATTGGTTATACAACTTCTGGTCCTACCATACTGCTTCCTACACTTCAATGCATTCTATCATCTCCTTCTCCTTAGAGCATCTGTTTTTGTTTTTATTGGGTCCTGTCATCTCCTTCTCAGTCAGCACTTTATTCCTTTTATCAGGACGTAGAAAAAAGCAAAATAGTTCTTGGATTATATGAAGCATCTCCATCTCCATCCTCCATTTCAATACAAAATCCAAATACAATTGTCCTCTGGTCCCTCTCCTCTTTCTCTGCATCATACAAAAAATAATAATATATGATTAAAAAATTAAAAAAAAAACATAATGTGACAGGATATTTAGCCAGTCCAAGAAAAGTTCACAAAAACATGCTTTGAGTTTTGGGATTTAAATAATATATATATTTGCATGGAAATATGGAGAGAGTAAGAGTACAGAGCACTCTGTCTCTGGTGCTTATTTAAACAGACATATATATTTTGTTTGGGTTGGGATAATAAGAAAAAAGCAAAGAGAAGCAGCTTATGTGTGTTATGCCATATGCTCAAAGCACACCATCCTTTTCTTTTTCTTTCTCTTTATTAGTTTTCTATCCAAAGCAAATAAGCAAAGCATCTCTTCGTCTTACACCCCTCCCTCCACATTGGCTTTGCTTTCCCTTCCAAGTTTCTACCTTTTCTTTGCTTAAGAGAGTTTAAGCTCCAACCTTTTTCTTTATTGATCTCATTAATCTACTATTATACCTGTCGGTGTATCTTTCTGTGCACAAATCCACCCAAAGTTTGGAATCTCTACGTAATCTATACCATTAATTAATGTGGTCAAAATGGGTCTTGCAGTTTTCACTTTTTGCTCCTTCCTCCATTCTCAAAATCTTCATATCTTCCTATTTTGAATTTCCATGCATCACAAACCTATGACCACTACTTTCCCTTTCACCTCTTCTTCTTCTTCTTCTTCCAACTCTTGAGAGGCACTAAGGCCTCTCATAGGATTAATTCAATTTGTTCATTCTTCAATCAAGTTCCTTTTTTTATTTCTTTTCCACCCTGAATTAATTTGGGAAGAAAGAAATCACAAGTAATTATTAACAAAGGGCATGAGTTTTTTAACAGGATCTCCCAAGCATTCTTGGCAACCCATGGTGACGTCAGATACAACGACCCGGAGTTATTGGGTTAACTGGAGGGTTCTGGTTTGTGTGGTATGGGTTTTGGTGTCGGCAATATCTTCGTTTTTGGTTATATGGAAGTATGAAAGAAGAAGAAGAGGTGGTGGTGGTGGTGGTGACAGAGAAACATCAGGAATTGTGTACGAGGATGAAACTTGGAGACCATGTCTTAAGGGAATCCATCCTGTCTGGTTATTGGCTTTTAGAGTTTTCGCATTTTTTGTGCTTTTGGTGCTTCTCATCATCACTACTGTTTCCGACGGAGGCAGCATTTTCTATTATTACACTCAGTAAGCTTCTCTCATTCCAATTTCCATCTCCAAGTTTGGTTTTTGAGAGTGACATTGCATTTATCACAAGTAAACAAACCCAAATTTAGTTCTTACTTGTCTTTTCATTTTTTTTTTCCTTTTGTGTGTGTTCTGAAATAGGTGGACATTTACGTCAATCACCATTTATTTTGGGGTAAGTGATGCTATAAATAATGGGTTTTTAATTATGCCTCTTTTGTGTAATGTAGTTTAGTTTGTATTTTACTGTCAGAATCTCTTATTGACATTTTCTATTATGTGCTTGTTGTTGTTAATGTTGTAGCTGGGGTCATTGCTGTCAATGTATGGATGTTACCGACATCATAAGAAAGCGAGTGGTGATAAGGTTGATAATGTGGATGGAGATGTAGAACAAGGCATTTATGATGCTCCTCCACTTTCACAAACTCCCAATAATAATAATAATGTTTCAAACCATGACAAAACGTTAGCTCTCTCAGTTAATGATCTTGTTCGCCAACCTGCTGGCACTTGGGGTTATATTTTCCAAATAATTTTCCAGGTACACTTTTCATACCTCGTACTGGTTTTTTTTTTTTTACTTTAAGGATGGGTTTTCTACAATGTCCTGCATATTGTAACGATTTGCTAAATGTCTCTTTTTCTGTAATTTTTTTACACTTGTGAACAGATGAATGCTGGCGCTGTAATGCTCACAGATTGTGTGTTTTGGTTCATTATTGTTCCATTTCTAACCATCAATGACTACAACTTGAATTTTGTAAGTATCATTTATGGCCTAAAGAAATTTCTTAAATTATTTTTATCACAAACAATAGGATGTGACATGGAGGTTCCAGCCTCTCTATTGCAGCCTGCCTGCAAGAGTAAAGTTGTGTATATCTGACCAGATTCTACCTAATAGGAATCTCGTGCACTGAGCTGCCCTTTTTTATTTTGATCATAGAAACATATAATAGTATAATGATTCTAAACCATATGTTGAATTCTCATATGGCAGCTGATCATAAATATGCACACTATCAATGCTGTTTTCCTGCTTGGAGACACAGCTTTAAATTGCCTGGTGAGTTTCTTTATTCCATTTAGGCTTATGTATTTGAAAAAAATAAATAAATTAAGCACATGTTATTTATTGTCCTTTAAAAATTCTAACCAAGAGTAATTTTGTCTCCAGCGATTCCCTTGGTTTCGAATTGGATACTTCTGCCTGTGGACAATCACATTTGTGATTTTCCAGTGGATTCTTCATGCCTGCGTTAAACTCTGGTATATAAACCTCATATTTTCTTTGGCTTCACCACTTAAAAAACGTCTTATGAATCACTCTGTAATTTATATTTCTTTTCCTTATAAAATAGGTGGCCATATCCATTTCTTGACTTGTCATCTTCCTATGCTCCATTATGGTACGTATATCTTTTCCTTTGCTATCATATTCTGCAACACTGCACCATTTTTTTCCCTTTCATTTCATTCTTTGGCTTTGTTTCTGGTAAATCATCAATATGATATTTAGCTGAATGTAACGTAGTTAAGCTTATTTCTGACCCTTTTTTCTGTGTATCGTGATGGATTTCTAGGTACTTTTCGGTGGCATTACTGCATATTCCTTGCTATGGAATCTTCGCTTTGATAATGAAGCTGAAACACCATGTGTTGTCAACGCGGTTCCCTGACTCATATGAATGTGTGAGATGATCTGGGTACAGGACAACTAAACTAGTTTTGATTCTCTTAAGAATATCAATATATAGTAGATGTATGGAAGATATAGGGAGGAGGAAAAGAAAAAGGAAGAGAGTAGTATTCAGCTATGTGTATTGGTATATTGAACAGATATATACATAAAAGGTATAGTGCTTCTTTTTGGGAAGATAAGCTGTTTCTCAAGTAATCTGGCTTTTACAGTAAACTTTATGCTATGATGTTGATGTAATTAATTAATTAATTAGACATTCTAAGAAGAAATCTGATTGAGTTCTGATTCCCTGATTCTCAAATTGTCAATTTTGTCTCCACAATGGATGATTATTCCGTCATTATTCTAAAAATGCTATCCTCTAAGAATTTCGAATTTTATTTTAGATTTTTAAACTCAAACCCTTCAAAATTATGCGAGAATCTAATGGGGCATGGGACTCAAGGTCTCTTTTGATCAGAAGCTGACATGCATGCGCTGACAGAGAAAGTTAAAAGAGCTTGAATTTGATTCAATGAATTAAAGGATGTAAAAAACATGCAAGCAAGAGGAAGAATTGGGGAGATAAAAAAGAACGGAAGGTGGAGAGGCACATAACATAATAAATACACTGTATATCTATATATCTTCATATTACAAAATCCAATTCACATATGAGGACAATTCTGATCATGATAATAGTCTTTATGCTGTGTAGTCTTGTAAGGAAAACCAGAACCCACTCCAAAGTTACTATTGTTTCACCATTTCCTTTCTGATTTTACATTTTTGATCTACCTGAGGTTCTTCCCACAGCAACAGCTGGCAAGCTTTCTGAAGCACGGCCTATGGAAAATTGACTGACAATCTGTACACCTTTCAATCTCGTCTTCCTGTTCACATTTTGCTTGGATTAGAATCACTGATATTTAAAACAAACAAATAATAATGAAGTTTTATTTTTTTTGGTGTCCCTCTCTAACATGACTTGTCAGGTACATGAGGTGGATCCAAAATCCCCTATTACCTGCTTCATCCAAGGTAGTGAGTGAGTGAAGGAGTGTACATCTGGAAATTACCTCACGCACAAGAAACCAAAGGGTAAAGTTGGTGGGGTCAGGTTCCTTTCATATTAAAGTTTGCAGAGAAAAAGGCATGGATGAAGGTTAAGAATGGAAAGATAGCAGCAAAATGGATTCTCTAGTGTCCACCACAACTACCACCGGAAAGTTAAACCTTAATTTAAAAATATAAACCGCTAATTTTTGTTTCATTACTTGTAATCCACTCAGCACTTTACTTTCTACTTAAGAGGAAGTTGGCAGAATATCATATCCTTTCTGACACGACGGGTATAATTCTTTTTTGGGGAAAAAGGGTAACTTATTCTGTATTAATGTATAATTATATATATATATATATATATATGATAATAAAAGCTACCAACAGATTAGATTACAAATACACACCTGAAAAGGGAAAATGAGAGAACACGGGTCACTGCAATCTTGTCGGGCACTGCAGGGTAGTCCCACATCACCGCATATGGAGCATTGGTGAGTGATGTGCTTTAGAATTTTCCTTGACACTGTTTCCACCATCACAGGAAGCGCTGCAATAACAGTTACCATACATCAGGGAAAATTGATAAAGGAAATGCAACATAAACATCAAAACTAATGAATGATTGGTAACTGAATATTAATGATTACAATGTGAATTCCTGTGTTGTGTGCAAGACATGCGTGGCTGTATAAGCATGAATTGAAGTATGTGATGACTGATGGTATTAGTGTGGGCTATAAAGATAATTGCAATAGACACAAATTTATATACTTTAAGAAGTGGAGCACATGCAAGGGGAAATAAAATAAAATAAAATTTAACTTCCATGTACAAGCACAAATATGGAGTAAACTGGAAATAGAAGCTAACCAGCAAAGGCTCCTTTGGAAAGATCAATCAGATCTCTGAGAGCAAAAAAATCACAACTTTCTAGAAGATATCTCCGTGTTCCAAGTCCCCTGTTGATAGATCTCCGGAATGGGCAGAGAACATGTGGTAGCAAGGTTCCTATTTTCTTCCTGACACTCATAATATGAACTAAGGCTGGGACTTTTGACAAAAGGGTGGGATTAACTGCAGTGACACAAAGCATGGGCTGCACAAGAAAATCCAGTACTGAATATTTAGCTTGTCCAAAAATAAAACTCTGAGTACTAAGAGTAACTTCAAATATACAAAGATAAAGTGAGTCAAAAGCAAAAGAGAATATATGCATTTATGCATTCATCGGTCCCAAGTGACAAACAAGTGCTGGTTTAAACAATACAATTATTTTTACTCCAATCCAAAGTTATTGAATTCTTTCCAGCGTCTGAAAAACTGGACTGGCCAATTCACCTGGTTAAAACCAATAGTTCTCAAATGGTTAAAGACTCAGTCAACACAACCAAGACCAGTGCACTGTTGTTTATTGGTTCAGTGGCCTAGAAGGTTAGAACTACGTTAATATGAGAGCTAGCATTTCAAGTCAAGAGATTTCACTTTCATTATAGGCTACGCAAATATTCTGTGTTTATAAAAATAACAAATTAACTGCTTATTAGAAAAAATCACAATAATTTAATGCTTAATTTCATTTTAAGCTATGCAAATTCTCTATGTCCTAGCATGAGATTGAAAAATCATGAGAAAATGTAGCTAGTTTTAACCAGTAAAATCTAAACAAGCATCGATATTGTATGAAAAAGTTGCTCTGCATCACTTCTCAATCTCTGTCCAATGCACATTGCGGCTGAAAATGAAAGACATTTCAACCTAGCAATTACTGCATAAGTGTATATCCTCCTCCAACTTTACATCTTTTTGCACCCAAGGGAGGCAGGAGGGAGGAAAGCAGAAGTTTCTAGTTATCTTATACACATAACCTCAGCACACCAACATAAAACTGAAAGATAAAATGGAATTAAAACAATAATTACAATATGCAAATGACAGTTTTAAGATTACCTGGTCTCTTATAGAATCAAGATAAAGTTTTGCCAGTTGAGAAACTGGATATTGCGTGAAATCCCAATGATGCAAAACCCTTGCAGGCAAGACTGCAGTCTCATTTGTATGGCAAGAAGAACAGAATAATTGGCTGGTGTATTCACAAAGTCGAGGCATGCCCCATCCAAATGTCCGTACAAAATCCAAAATCAAAATTTTTTCATCATCAAAAAGCTTATGGCATTCAGCACATCTGTTATGTTGTGCTTCTAACATTTGTTTTCTAGATTTACATGGAGGAATTTCAACTATAAGAGATATGGTCTTCCCTAAACCGGAATAGTCTCTATTGTTTGTCACTCTCGTGAAAGAAGAGTGAGACACCAGCACACTTGGAGGGGACAAAAACCAAATTAAGGTGCTTGGAGGACTTGAAAAGAACCTCATATGGGGAATGGATTGCAAACACTCCTGAAGTAGAACACTTCTCTGCACAATAAAACCAGGAGATGCATTTTGAAATATATTCTTAGTTTCCTTTTCGACTATAGACCAAGAAGAAGGTAAATCCCGGCCTTGCTCTGCAAATAAGGCTTTCAAGCAATGGTAGAGTGTGAGAAAATCATGATATCGTCTTTCAATCTCCCACTGATCCTTGCCACTCCACACTTTTATTTTATAAACAGTGTATTCCTTCACTCCAACCAATCTTCTGCTGAAAGAAACATTCCCCTTCTTTTGCCTTGCACCAACAATTTCAATCCTATCTATGCTCATTAGGTTCTGAACTAGCAGGCAAGAAACATCTCTATCAGAAGTAGAGGCTGTCAAGCCCCCATCTCTTAAAGGAATAGACAATTGTGGTTGACGAACAACATCCTCATAAGATTCCTTTAGCTCAAAATTCTCTATCTGCAATATTTAATGGAACATTAAACCCAATAGAAAAACTATCTATGGAGATTAATGATTGCCACGACTAGAAAAGGTAGATAAGCAACAACTGATTTCTAAAGAGCAAATATAGAATAGGAAGGACATAACTAATCAGCAACTAAAATTACAGACAGATCATGTATAAAACTAAAAAGCAACAGGCACACACAAAAACATTATTATAAATTTATAATGCCATCAAATGGTTACACAGATTTACAAAAACGAAACAAAATATATCAAGCACAACAACTTAAAATAAAAATCAATTAAATAGCATTGGAAGGTTGGCTGATTGAAGACAACTCAATCCTTCAATTTTGACATAAGATAATAAAACTGGTTCATCAAGAACATCTGATTCTGGTAAGCAGTTAAATCAGAAGTCAAATAAACGTACAACCAAAATGAGATGCTTCAAACTATTGTAAGTCTATTACAACACATGTTAAAATTGATAATAACTTCTCTAGTCAATTGTTCCTAAATAGGTATATAACACAGTTCCTAAATTGTAATTCTAAAAAAACCAAGAAACATAAGTTGAATTATCTGCCAAAATAGTATACCAAAACTATGCATATGTTTTGTTAATAATGGACTAATTACTAGAAATGCCATATAATGATCCACATAAGTTTTCATAGCAATTCAAACATTGTGTCTATTGGAGTAGCAATCTCACAAGTTGAGGGTTGAAAAAGACGTCAAGATAGAAAGACGAACTATAACTGACCTTAGATATCATAGGATTTTTCAGAGGGAAATCTGCAGAGGTGGAAGAGCTGTCTACTGTTTTCCTCATTCCGCAATATGATGAAGGCACAACTTGTTCAAGGTTCTCAAATGATTCAGTATTTATGTTTCTAGTATGTGTGGCTGGATTGAAAGACTTCCGATCGACTTTGCCAACAAAAAGAATATCAGACTTGAATTTAGAATTATCTGAGTTAGGATATTTTACATGTTGAACATCACTGCTGTCAAAAGTTTCTTCTATGTTCATATGCAGATTCCCTTCTTCCACGGTTCCATCATCATTAACATTGAAAGTCTTATACTTAGGAGCTTGTTCTGCCATCATTATACCCACTTTAGAGTCAGCATCTTGGACGGTGGTTTCACCAATTTGCAAATTAGATTCACGACCATTGATTTCATACTCTCCCCCAACTGTTGGTAAAGATTGAGAGCACTTTCCATCCACGTCAGTATACTTGCTATTAAACTTGTCTCTCTCCTCTAAACTGAAATTCTCCGAGCCACTATCATCATATTCTGTAAAATCGTTGAAAACGGTGATCGTACTACACATACTCGGGGTACCCATGATCGAGTTCGCGCTACAATAGCACTCGAAATCGGACTCCCCGCACGAAGAGTACCGTGAAGATGGAGATGAAACATCACCGTCGTCCGCTAGCGAAACCCGTAAGGCAGGAAGCGAATCGAGAGGCACGACTTCGCAGGTAGCCTTGCAATTATTGCCCTCCCCATTGCTCATATTGATCATTTTAAGATCAATAAATCATAAAAGAACTGAAGCTTGAAATTACTGATCAAGATGAACAAGAAATCAAACCTCGGAGATGGCTCTGATTCGATCCAATCGAGATTTCACGGAAACAGGGACTCCTCGAGCACCTTACTGTAGGCTCTACAGATTGCAAACTCAGAACCACAATTTATATTACGCTGATCGCAATTTGCGAGTTACAAATGGTGAGAAGTTTCAAAATTTGGATATGAAATTTATGCTTTTGCCTTTTACCGCCTAAAAAGATGATGTATAGAATTTCTCTAGCGCGTATACGATACCTAACTACCAGTCCACTCCGCTCAATCATACGATACATTGTGAAACACAGTCAGCATCCACCAACCATACAGATTACGGAAGAAGAGAACTTTCTTTTTTTTCTTTTTCGGGTTTTCCTTTACCAAATTTAAAATAGAGTAAATTACACTGCCTTCCCGTGAGAGATCAAAAGTCATTATATTTTGATCCAAAACATCATTTTCCAATAAAAAAAGTCTAAAAGGTCAAATTTTTTCAACTTCCAATACAATAAATATTCATGACTAAATTACCCCTCACAAAAGAATGAAACTCTATAAAATGTAACCTATACATACTTTCATCCTCTTGCAATAATATTGTTTCATTTTTTTATTGTCTTTTATTATTTTATTAGTATTTATAGTAATTATTGTTGTTAACAAAATAAAGTTCTAAAAAAGAGTCTGTAACTTAAAATAGTTTATAGATTTTTATATTAATAATATAATATAATGTAATATAAAACATCTATTATTTTACTTAATTTCTGATAATTAAATTTAATATATAATAATAAAATATATTAAAAAAATTTGTTAGGTTTACTAGAATTCAGTTTTATAAATTTTTTTGATAAAGATTTAGTTTTATAAATTTCGATGAAGCATAATGTTAAATATTTTTTATTTTGTGTGAGAGTCAATTTAGTCTGAATATTTATTAGTCATTAATATTTATTATATTGACTTTTTAGACTTTTTTTAGTGAAAGAATAGTGTTTTGGATAAAGTGTAATGACTTTTGATCTCTCAAGGGAGAGCAGTGTAATTTTGAAAACTAGAAGGGAGGGCAGTGTAATTTCAGCATCTCTCAAGGGAGGGCAGTGTAATTTACTCTTTAAAATATATTAATTGATATTTTTAATTTAGAATAAATAATATTAAAAATAAAACAATATGTTTTTAAAATATTTTTTTAATAAACGAAAAAAGTATAGTTTAACTTTTATTTTTTTATTTTTAAATTAAATAAACTCAAATTTGTTTTTAAATTTAAATGGAAAGATATGCACTTTTAAGATTCAAAATGTGTATTAATATTTTAAAAAGATATTGTCATCGCACATCATTATCAACATATTTTTTGGGCCCTATGTTATTAATGTAAGTTTAATAGTATCAATTTTTTTGGTTAAAAGCTTTGAGCAGGAGAGAATTAAAAAAAAAAAAATCTAAAACCGACCACATCATCACTAAAATGGCAATTTTTGGTTCCGTAAAACCCTAAACCCTTTTGGTTCTGACGAAAACATAGGATGACCAACCCATCAATGGCAAACTCCACTGAAGCCGGCGTCGAAGCTGTTCATCGGCTCCAGGAGAGGGATCCACTTTCATGGCTCTCACGAGATCCAACGCTCCCTCAAACTGCTCGTATTGCCTCACAGTATCTTTTCTCGTTCCTCAGACCCTTTTCCAAAAAATCGCCGTTGGACCAGCTTCTTGTCGACGGGTTCGACGCCGAGCAGATATG
Source organism: Senna tora (assembly GCA_014851425.1). Lineage (NCBI taxonomy): Eukaryota > Viridiplantae > Streptophyta > Magnoliopsida > Fabales > Fabaceae > Senna > Senna tora. Next base: position 4,869,695 of record CM026271.1, on the reverse strand, counting down.
GCAGCAAATTGATCTCCAATCACAGCCCCTTTTACCCTCTCTTCGCCGGAGAGTGAACCGCCTGCAGAAGAATCCCGAAGAAATTTCTAAGCTGAGGGAGGCTTTACAAGGTGAAAAGAAGGCGGAGGGGAAAACTAGAGAAGAGTGGAACGATGAAAGCGATGGCTTTGATGAGGAATTAGATGAATACGACGAGGAAGAAAGCGCAGCAGAGGATAAAAAGGAAGGCGAGATAAGAAAAGAAGCAGAGTCAGAGGATGATGAGGAGGAAGAAGACGAGGATGATGAAGAGGAGGAAGAGGATGAGGAGGGCGTTGAGAGGGAAGAAAGTAAGAGTGAGGAGGAGAACGAGGAAGCCGACGGTGGAGGTATTGAGGATAAATTTCTGAAAATAAAGGACTTGGCAAAGTACTTGCAGGAGGAGGAGGATAATTTGGAGAATGATGTAGCAGGAAAGTTAAACGACGATGAGGAAGGTAGTGAAGATGACGATGAAAGTGATGAGGTGAAACTACTTTTTCCTTACTTTGATTTTAACTTTCTGTCTTTGCTTGACTGTATATGATTTGGAGTTCGGAATCCATGTAATCTGAGCACTGAATGTGTTGATTGGTTTATTCTTCAAGGTGTTTTGTCTTAATTCTTCTATCTTTTTTTTCGTGTTGATTTCAGTCTGCAAGATGCATATTCCGTCCATTTTGTTATCAATTTTTTGGTTTCTGACTCATTCTTATTATTTTGATACAGGCTGGTGAATTTGGGCTTGGTGATGATGAGGACGGAGATGAAGACGCAGAGGACTTGGAAAATGCAAGGTGCTACTATTTTACCCTCCCAGTAGAGGAGAACATTTTCCTGTCTTCAACCATTTTAGGCTGATACAAACAATAATATAACTGTGTGCCGCACTGTGTTATCTCCAATTATATAATTTTTCTTTTTCATTTTCTGGATTAATTGTTTGATCTGTTGTTTTCAGGTACGAAGACTTCTTTGGTGCTAAAAAGGAGAAGGGTTCAAAAAGAAAAGGCCGGTTAATTCATGGGTCTGAGGATTCTGATGATGGTGACATGAAATTTGACAGACAGGTATTACATTGTTCTTAATCTCTTGAGGTTATAGTTATACACACATGACCATTAAATTCTGAATCATCTTTCTTATTTATATAGAAGCAAGAGACCATTTCAACCCATGAAAAACAAATGGAGAAGATCCAATCAAAGATAGAGCAGATGGAGAATGCTAACTTGGAGCCAAAAACTTGGACCATGCAGGGAGAGGTAATGTAGTAGTCCTTTTTTTTCTCTGCTGTTGCCTTTGTGGATTGCATTTGTAGGCTTTCTTGCTTCATCTCTAAATATTAGATTATTGATTATGGCTTAAAGTAACAGGTAACTGCAGCAAAGAGACCCAAAAATAGTGCATTGGAAGTTGATCTGGACTTTGAGCACAATGTGAGACCAGCTCCTGTAATCACCGAGGAGGTTACAGCTTCAATTGAGGATATGATACAGAAAAGGATCCTTGAGGTAAACTGATAAGCTGAGATGATAGCATTCTTGACTTTTACTATAGTGAACTATGTTATTTCTGTCAATGATAGGAGGTCATTGATGGTGACTAATTTATCTTAAAAGTTGGGTGTGTAATAAGTTGATTACTGGCTACTGAGTTTTAAATATGAAACTTCTAGTATGATTAAAAAGAGACACAATATACGCTTACTTATGTATGTTTGCTCTAATCTATACTTATGTTGATTATAGGGGCGTTTTGATGATGTTCAAAGGGCTCCAAAATTGCCATTAAAAGCGCCTAGGGAAGTAAAAGAGTTGGTAAGCATTGTTTCCCTAAAATAAATAGAGGTTTAACTACTTTCTGACTATGCTTATGTTATAGCATAATTGACTCATACAAATAATTTTTTTATGATGAATTCAGGATGAGAATAAAAGCAAGAAGGGTCTTGCAGATATTTATGAGGTCAGTATTTCTTGACTATTTCTATCAAAAGAAAGTATTTCATGACTATCATGCATTGTAACTTTTGAAACCCCCACTATAACCTTCCTTGCCAGGAAGCAATTTGCCATTTCATAATTTACCTAAAAATTCCCTTTTATTATCGAATTGTGTGCAGGAAGAATATGTTCAAAAGACGGACCCTGCTTCTGCTCCATTGTCATTCAAAGATGAACAGAAGAACGAGGTGCAAGTTTTAATTGTTACTCAATTTCCTTTTTGTCCACTTTTATGTTTCACTCACTCATAGTATGATGAAGCACTGTTCTCAAATGAGGTGTGTGACATCCTTTTTCTTGGCTGTTTTAAGTATTAAAAATATGCTGAGCCTTTTTGCCATTTGATTGTGATCAGGCAAGTATGCTGTTTAAGAAGCTCTGTCTGAAGCTGGACGCTCTTTCTCATTTCCACTTCACTCCAAAACCTGTATGACCTTGTACTTTAATTCCGTAAATGTTCTTACATAAAACTGTAAATTTTCTGTTTCCTAATTATGGCTTTCTATTGTACTGAACAGGTTATAGAGGACATATCTGTTCAAGCCAATGTCCCTGCTTTGGCAATGGAAGAAGTAAATAACTACTTTTTCTTCTTAAATTATTTTTTAGATCCTTATTTTAACCATTGGTTAATTATGAACTTATGTCTTCCATGGGTAGATTGCACCTATGGCTGTTTCAGATGCAGCTATGCTGGCTCCTGAGGAGGTCTTTTCTGGAAAGGGTGATATCAAGGAAGAAGTAGAACTTACAAAGGAAGAGAGAAAAAGGAGGAGAGCAAATAAGAAAAGAAAATTTAAAGGTAAGATTGGTGAACTGGTACATTACCTATGTCTGCTGGTGTTCACTTCCATAAATTGTATATATGTATGGCCATATGGGTTTTGCGTGGTTGCATGCGATATGTATGTAGTGTGTAGGAGGAGGGAAGGGCATTTTTCTATCGTGCTTATGCCTGTGGAAAGCCAAAAAATCTCTTCGTTTGCTTTTCTATGTTAACTAACAACTTTTGGCTATAATAATTTCAGCTGAGACACTAAAAAAGATGGCAACAAAGAAGGCGCGAGAAAATACAATTCCTAGCCAAGTTGATGGTAATTTCTTGACTAAATGACATTGTTCTCGCTTAAGATATAAATAGTGTAACGATGACATTTTTTTTTTCTATTTTCAAATATGTCACAAAAGTTATTTTTGAGAAAGTAAACATAGGCGCATTTCTTGCAGTTGATTATTCTAATTTAAAATGCCGTATTCCTACTTGTTACTTCACTTTTGCGTAGCATTTTAATTAAGAGAGAGATTCACAATTTTATCTTAATGATTATAGGGGAATTGCTTTGTTTTTAGACGTAAGCTTTTACTTCTATTCCCCGTGAAGTTTAGTAGAAGGTAGCTTCTCACTTTGAACGTCCCTTTATCTTGCAGGCTAAGAACAATGAGATCTTGTATAGGATTTATTCATATAAGGTGCTTCTCCAACGCCTACTAATCAACTAAGTTAAGTTGAAGGGGATTTTGACAGAAAGAGAGGAATTAATTGGAAACATACAAGAGGAATACATGGAGCTATTACGATTCATGATAAATGAACTTTGGAGAGTGTTAACTTGAACGAAGCCTTGTGCGGCCAATTATTTTTTGTATTCTTGTGCAATTCTTGGATTAATATTGAAATTTGTTAGGAAGATCCACAAAGGTTATCTTGTGCTGTTTCTATTTTACTAGTGTGGTAAAGTTATGAAATGCAATTATATTTGTCCAGAGAGCATACTGGTCAGAGCAATTCTGCAGAAAAAGATTAAGTAACGGATTAGTTGATTGAACATTTTGATTTATAGTATAATTAATTGATTATAAGACAGATGATATGAAGTGGATTTTATTTATGCATTTGTATAGTACTCTATTTTTCAGAAGTTTATTATCAGTTTTAAGTATTAACAAAATTTCAAATTGCTTTTTATAAACAAAAATTTCGTTCCTTAATTTCAAATTGCTTTTTAATTTTTTTTAAAACAAACACAGTAAAATGGAATTTCATTAAGATTAAATATTATTGAGTAAATCATCAAGTTGGTTACTGTGCAGATGCCTAATTTAGTTTTTTTAAAAAAACTTTTGTACCAATTTGATTTCTGTCAGTTTAATAAATTGTTAATGACATGTGAACGAGTAACATGACAAGGTAAAATATACAGAGAAGGAATACGTCACATGTCCACATGTCACTGATTGTTTATTAAACTGACAGAAAAACTAAAAAAGACTAAATTGAGATAAAAAATATCTTTTAGAAACTAAATTAAACAATTGTATCTTTCAAGAACTAAATGAAAACAATCTTAATCCTCCAGAACCAACTCGAAGATTTACTCAATATTCTATGATGGAAAAAATTTGTAAGAATGTATGAAAATGCCCCAACACAATTGGAACGGGGTATGAATCATCTAAAGTATTTCACAAGGTAAAGTATGAGAAAGATAAGAATAAACCCATACACTTAATTGTTTTTATTTTGGCTTTACATACACTTAATTGTTTGTGTATAAGATTTCTCTCTATTTATTCCTATCTCTCTCCTACTCTACCATGTGGAGTACATCTATTTTGACTGAATGCATGCTCTTTCTTCTGGGAGCCTTCTGAACGGCAAAAAGCTAATAACTTCCCTTTCTATATCCTCATAGTGAAATGGAGCACTGCTTTCTTCTAGGACATTCTGAACAGCAGCAAACAAATAACTCGGTCCCTCACTCCCTCAATATATTTTTTAAAATGAAGTGGACCATTGCTATTTGCTATCTGCACATTTACTAAAACTCAAGACCACGATAATCTTGTGGACATCAAGGTGAGGGACTCAAGGAGTCCCATCAATACAATTTTTGAAGAAAAGGACCCTAACCTCGCATCAAACTGAAATTCAACATTTGCGAGAAACTTCCATAATGGAATTATTACCTTCCCCTACGAAAAACACATTAATGCCTTTTGAAGTGCTTCCTCTTTTCTCCACAATAAAATTATCATTCTCGGGTATTAGAACTAAAAGTATAGCTTTCATTTATTTAAATTTTCTTCAAGCCTCTCAATTGCTGCACTAACACCACCCTTTACTTCTCCCCTTTGATCTGATTGTGGATTCCCTTCATTAGCTTTTTCAACCAGCTTCAAATGGATCCAACCTGCCAGACAAATAATAGAAGCATAACTTTAACATGTAGCCACTTATCCATAATAACCTAAAAGCACTTTTCCAAGATCTACTTTTTTTTTATAATACATTGTCCTCAAAAAAAAAAAAAATCTAGAATAACCACAAACTGATTTTTCATCAAACAACTGTAAAGTGAATAGCATTCAGGTTAAAAGTTTCCAAAAGTAGTTTTAGCAGTTCACTAACACTTAATTTGAAAGGGATCTAAGTGGAGGACTTTTTTTGCGGAGAATCAAAATTAAAGGTTAAGTATAATATTACACAATCATCCTCCTTAAAGTACCAACTCAACAAAAGTTAATTACGGTTTAATAAGTAATTTAAAATAAATTCCATTTTATTTTGCCAGAACTGTAGGGGAAAAGAAAAAACGTAATAACGCACTGATGCAATATGCCTTTTCAGACGTGGTTTATTCACCATACCTTTGTACAAGTGCTTCCGCCCCACTTTTTTTTTTTTTTTTTTTAATTTTTAGCAATATTTATGCTAGAGAAAACAAAGTAATCGCTAGTACTGGAAATATGGAAAACTCCAATATGAGGAAACTATTATGGAGTGTAATCTTGAAAAGTAAACCATTTAAAGTGATTAAACTTAGCAAAGATGCTACACTACCAGTAAAAAGTGATTAAACTAGGCAAAGATGCCATGTAAAGAATTCAAGGATTAATGTATAAACATGGTACCGAGAGGAAAACAAAACGCTGCTCCCAGAACCGTTCCTACAGCCACATTCCTTGCACGCCAAGCGAGTGATCCTGGCACTAATGTAAGAGGGGAAAACAATATGATCAACATGATAATTTTACTCAATATGCCCAACAATTTTATCATATTAAACCTTTCAATCTCAAGTAATCACACAAGAGAAGGAAATGAACTTCTTTAAGAAAATGTATCATATTAGTACAAAACTGAAGTGCGCCTAACTGTTCTAGTGGTCCACATTAAAATTTAAAACTAAATGTATGATTTCTTACTGATCAAACCAAATGCTGCTGCAGTAGCTGAACCAGCTCCAACAACATTATAAACATCATGCACACCCCGCTTCTCTACTAGCAGATTCTGTAAGCCATAAAATGCAGCAGTGAACATTCCAAGGCGTACTCCACCAACAATTGATCCTCGTGTAACTCGAATAAACCGTTTCTCCATTGCATCTCTCATCAATCGATATTGCTCACGTTTATCTGGTGTGCTGCCAAGTTTCAACATCACTTCTGCATCCTTGCTCTAGCAAAACATGGAGATCCTAATGAATATCACAATTAATTGGGAGGAGGTTGAAAAAATAGCATATAAGTTATCATAATGGTGGACCACCAGAAAAAGGGAAACATTATTTCTTAGAAAACAAAGAAATTGAGGTAAGTATTCCAAAAAATAAATAAATAAATAAATAGCTGTTTTTCTTTTTCCTTATTCATATACAGCCATTGTACTTGTAGTTCTCAGTTCTTACGTAACTTCAATTTGTTTGGTTGTTTATGAACATTAACTTGGTCTACTTGTGATGGGGTGAGATGGATGTTTATTGAAATTAAGGACAACACTTAATTTATAACCAAATTATTTAGCAGCACATCATTCCAACGATTTCCCATCTTCAGTATGAGTGAGTTTATGCAGATTGCAAATGACATATCCATAGAGGAAGATGCAACCTATAAAAATGGCATCCCTCCAAAATCCACCTGAGTTGCACATTTCTAGAACTCCACTCTACTTTCTGAAGATACTTGTTTGAGTAAAATTATATTTAACAGTTTCTTACTTATCATGTAATGCTAGGTTACTTTGTCTTCTGCCTTTATGCACATTCTTCATCAACTCTTACTTTTCCAAGGAAAATTAATTCTCTGGAACGGAAAAGACAAAAAATAACATCAAAACCCTCCCCAGCTATTATCGTGTCCAACTTAAGTTATCATAGACACATAGCATGCAAATTCATGCTCATATTTACATAAAGTATGCAGTTTTATACCCTTGACTTTAACAACAGTTCTGTGTTGAATAGTTCTATTCTTAGATGGTCAAATGAAAGGTACATAATGTTTCAAGCATTGTTTTGATCATAAACTTACAACAGAAGCAGCTGCTTCTTTGCTTCCGCCATACAACATGCCAGCAAATACTCCGACAACGGTTGCTGTGCCCCAATTAACAGTTCCAGCTAATCTTGAAGTATCCTAATAAAGGAAAATAGATTCACAACGGAAGTGAAATTAGTTCAGCACCATGAAATCTACCAACCATTATACAGAAATTTTTTTCAGAAATCTAGAAAAAATGGAGAAAGAAGCGTCTATATTACATTTACTGAGGACTAGGAGTGATTTTCTGGAAATTTTTAATAATTGGTCATCATATGATTAGCTATAACAAAGACATTAATGTGAAAGAAATGACATACCGTCCTAACCAAATAACTTCAAAACTATTTTTGCAAGGGAAACCATGGTTCTTGAGATTTGAATAAAACATCAAATTATTTGATGCGGAAAAGCAAAAACCCATTCAAAATAAATATAAATCCTTAAAAACAGCGCAGAAAGTAATTAGCAGTTTCAACAACAAGGACCAGATCAGAACCCTTTTTTTTGTTTGCCTTATTGTAACAAATCAAGGCATGGTATCCAGGCAGATATTTCTAGTTGGTTATTGGGGGTGCTTCTGCAACCATCTATCACAAGTTCTATATTTTGCTTCTTGATTATGAATTTCTACTCTCGATATATTTATATAAAGTTCTAAATTTTCTAAACATCATGAAGTGCTGAATTGGTCATTCTTTGAGCAATAAAGATGCGTGAAATCAAATTTTGATAACTACTTGCTGTTTGCTTTAAGAAAAAGGACAAAAGCCAGAATCTCTAAAACCGTTTGGTAAAATGTATGAAGCTAAAGTTCTCTAAGTTCAAAGGAAGTTAACAAAAATAAGTCTCCAACGACAACCCTAGCAATTGCGCGCTCCAAGAATTATGTCTTTGCAGTTACCAATACGATGATGAAAAGCAATTTCTATAGCTCTCTATTTAAATCCTTTGCAAACTCTCTCGATAGAGCAAATATTATATTTATCATAAATTAAGTACCATAGAGAGCTATCTAATGACATAACATTAGAACAGAAATCACCGACTTTTTTTGGCCGAAACAGAAATCACCGATTCGAGAAAGATGTGAGAGATTATTTTACCGATAGAACGGAGGAGTCAGACTTCTCGGCAGTTTCCATCGTTGGAGGAGCTGCAAAATCAACGAAACTTGGAGGAAATGCAAATGAACTTCTACAACCTGTTTGGCTGTCGAGAAATTCGGGAAGAAAACAAGAATCTAGAATCTCTTCAAACTGTGATGTGAGATGGAAGAAGGAAATCGATCTGAAACTATCTGAATCAACTTGATTCAGCGGAAGGGACGGTGGACGTGTACTGCTGCACCGCCATGGAACGTTATAAAGCTGGGATCCTGAGACGACGGCGCTCTTGTTGTAGTTAGAGTGTGAATGTGTGATTTTGTCTTAAATTACATTTTTACCCATTCTCTTCCCATTTCATCGCTTCTCGTTGATTGCATAAATTAATAATAATTAATAATTGTTCCTTGGTATGTTTGGTGTAAAATCCAAACAGTACAATTTGGGTGTTTTACGATTTTCAAAAAAACTTTACATCATATTTTATACATACCAAACACACTTTTTATTATACTTTTTCTCTCTCCTAATTTTTCTCTCTATCTCTCTCCTCACTTTTCTCTACAGTACTTTCTTTTATTCTACGGTACTTTCTTCATAGTATTTTATATCTGTACATTTATACCAAGCGTACCCTAATAAAAATATACTAAATTACAATTACCAAAGACTCCTTTCTTACAAGACATCTGGGATAGGATTAAAGTGAAAATCTTTTTGTAATCGTACTTATTATATTTTAATTGAATATATATATATATATATATATATATATATATATATATATATATATATATATATATGTTGCAAGCTATTAGATAGAACTAAGGATTACTGTAAGTGATAAATGATTTGGTACAAGTTAACTATTAAATTGGAATTATAGGATCAAGGAGGTTCAACAATCATCATCATATTTTGAGGGTTCAATTGCTCATTCCCTATAATCCTTCGCCATATATCAATCAACTTAAAAAAGTAGAAATCCGAAAGGGAAACAAAAACCCAAAGAAATAAAGAAAAAGATTCAAGTGTCAATTAGTGCAAACCATTTCTGAGCGTGGTTATTATATTTTTATTGGATTCCCAAATGAACCCACTTTTCTCACTAGCTCAAAAAAAGGCAAGCCTTTGACCAACAGAAATTCAAAAGCTATCAAAATGAGAGCTTAGAAAACTAGTAATTCCGTCCCCAGCCCAGCAGCAGCAAAAGAAAGTGAAAGCAAAACACATAATTAAACAAGCACTCCACCAGATTCCTCAACACTACATGTGAATAAAGCTATAACCAAATCATCTTCCTTCCTGCGACATCAAACATATGTAGTACATTTCTCTCTCACACACAACTATGCTGCTTACATTGTTCCCTGCTCTCTACTATCTCCTCATCATTTTCCCACCAAATTGTGCTTTCGCCAACCTTAACTCATGCCGATCATACTGTGGCAACATAACCATAGATTACCCATTCGGGCTCCAAAACGGGTGTGGGCACCCGGGCTTTCGGGATCTCCTCTTCTGCATGAACGACGTTCTCATGTTTCACGTAAGCTCTGGATCCTACAGAGTACTAGACATAGACTATGCTTACCAGGCTCTCACTCTTCACGACCCTCACATGTCAACCTGTGATAGGATCGTGCTCGGAGGTGCCGGAAACGGCTTCGCGGTGGAGCCGTGGCGGGAGCCCTATATGAATCCGGCCGCCGACAACGTCTTCATGCTCATAGGTTGCTCAGCTGAGTCACCTCTCTTCCAAGGTTTTCCGGGGAAGCACCTGCCTTGCCGAAACGTTTCGGGGATGGGATGTGAGGAGTACTACGGGTGTCCGGGCTGGGATGCGGTGGGCCGTAAACGAATGGGCTCGACGTATTTTGGGTCGGGCCCACCACGGTGTTGTGCCGTTCCATTCGAGGCGATCAAGGCTATTAATCTGACCAGGCTTCAGTGTGAAGGGTATAGCAGTGCTTACAATCTTGCGCCCTTGAGAGTTGATGGGCCGAGTGGGTGGTCGTATGGGATCCGTGTGAAGTACTCGGTGCAAGGAAACCAAGAGTTTTGTGGAGCGTGTGAGGCCACAGGTGGCACGTGCGGGTATGGTTCAGATGGGATTAGGCAGGTTTGTATGTGTGGGAACTCCAATTCAACTTCCAATTGTGATTCAGGTTAGTAAGTTGATCCGAACTTGGCTTATAGTTTCTTAATGTTATAGTTATTTATATATATAGCAGAGTGTTTCAAGTGACTTGTTGTAAATTTACAGTAAGCTCTTCTAGAGAGACAAGGCCTATGATGGCAGAAATGTTTGCAGGTACTTGGCTAGACTAATTTTAGTTGGTTGAGTGGGAATTGAGTCAAATTTTCTTTTCTTTTCTGTTCTGTTTTCTTTTTTTATTAATATCATCAATATTATGTATAATAGAATATGGGCTTTGAGGTGTAATTGTTACTTTTAAATTTCTGCAGGATTATTGACGTATATTCTAGTATGGATGACAAGAAACCAGCTTTGAAAGTGGGACGAGGCTGGTGAATCCCATATTGTAAATTGCCATTATTTTTCTGCTGCAGTTCATGCACATACAATACGAGAGAGAGTCTATTTTTCCAGCCAATCGTCCTTGTGATTTTTCATAGCTGTAGTTTTGTACTTCCCATTCCCTATAATGGACTTTAAATCCCATGATAATTATCCATGGAATCTAATTTTATTAATTCCTCTGCTACAAACCGCAAAGTTCTAAACTCTGATCCTTATTTCATGTACTAAAACTCTATTTTTTCACAGTATTGACTGAAGGATGTTACTTCTACAAACCAACCAAATATAAATATCGACATTATTGTACATTTTTCACGCATCCATATACAGTCTGCGATTGTAAGATTCAGGCATATTCCATAGTTGCATCCACTTTCAATTTCTGCATTTGTTAAACAGATAAGGTCAATAAAATAAGCAATCGGCGATTGTCATGGAAAGAAAGAAGTGAATTGAAGCTCAGATTTTACTACATTTGATATATCCTTCCACAAGTAGAGAGTTTTGAGAGCCTTTCCCGATTGTTGTGTTTCACGAGCCACAGACACTCCTTCAGCTAGGTTTCTTACACGACCACTGACCAACAGAGCTGCTGCTGCATTCAGAATCTAGCCATTTTTTTTGGGTAGAGAAAAGACAAAATGATCTTAAGAGACCGGTAGAGAAAAAATAATGAATGTGATATATATATTCATGTAGTTATCAACTTAATTCCAGTGGTATTAATTTGTTTCTTCTATATCAGGTGGAGGCACAAGTTGACCTCCCTAGTCCCCATGCAGCTTTTTCACAGCCATAACAATTAACAACAACAACAACCAAAGCCTTTTCCCACTAGGTGGGATCGGCTATATGGATCAAGCGACGCCGACATGGAAGTTAAAATTAAAAAAATAAAATAGAAATGAACAAGTTCCATATTAACCAAAACTTTGATTATCTAACAAGCAAGCTAGTAGATCATTAGTTTCAAGGCCAGTCCCTCCCCATCACTAGTTCAGAGGTGTCATCATCAGAGAAGTCTAGGATACTCACAAAAGCATCAGCAATAGGTCCTCTCTCTCCAGCTAGAACACGCTTCAGAACTTCTGCATTGTACTCTGGGCCACCACCTTTTAAGTTCTCGAGACTGCATCGAGGAATGCTGAAATCCACTGTTTCAAGAAACAATTCAATGTAAACTAAAGAGAGTGCATGCAAATATGCATGTCAAATAAACGATTCACTGAAGGACTGATTTTAGTTTCCAGTGAGCTGCATCAATTCAATTCATAACAGCAGATTTTAAGACAAAATATTCATCATCTCACATGCTTACATGGATCAAACGAGAACTTATCAATCCTTTCTGGAGTAACATCAAGTACTAGACCAGGTCCTGTATGTAATGCAGAACAAGATATTGGAAATTGCTCATCAAATCCAATTTAAATGCCTATTTCTTCCAATTCCGAATAAACAGTGTCAACACAAGCAAGAGAGCTTACCTAAAGGACTCATTTCATCCAAACCTTCAGAGTGAACAACTAAAGCTCTTTTCATGCCAAATCTTTGTAGCGCATTAGCCATTTTGAAGACCTATTAAAAAAGAAAAGAACAAACAGTTTTTTGGGGGTGATGTAAATGGAGAAGGACACCACAAATCATGTTGCAAGCCTCTTCAGAATATATTTGAAGCTGGTTCATGGAAGTATACAAATTCAACAAGCCAGCAACATAATCCAGATTTATTGTCAGGTATGATTCACTATTAAACTATTGGGAGAATTATAAGCAAGAACGGTCAAGGCACAACCATTAAGCTCAAGAACCCATTAACACTAAAGGTAGGGTGCTTTAGTCCAAGACCTCAGCAGATTCCCACCACTACTTACCCAAAACATTTAAAACATAATTAACTGTAGACTAGGTAAATTTGCAATCTGACAAAAGCACTCTTATTCCTTGATAACCTCATCACAATGGATACAGACCTTGAGTGCTTCAACTGGTCAGGTCGTGATTCAAAACCATGAACCAACATTGACCAATAATTTAATCACAAAGATTCAGAAAACACCTATGATATGTAAATGACATAAAATGATAGAGAAAGTCAATTTTCAGTTTGATTATTTAGTTTTAGTGCCAGACAATTCACTATGTAGAAACTTACCAAGTCTTCTGTGAATACTCCAACAACTGCAAAAGGTACCCGTGCTGGATTTAACATGGGACCCAATACATTGAACACAGTTTTTACTTTCAGTTTTTTTCTAACAGGGCTGACAATCTTCATAGCCGGGTGGTACTTTGGAGACATCATAAAACCAATGCCTGCTTCATTCACACACCTTGATACTCCCTGATTAACCACCACAATAGGGAAGAGAAAAGCATATTACTGTATGCATTATCAATGACAACACATTTTCTATTTAATGCATTCTATTGATTGAACAAACATACATATAGGCTTATAATACTCTCTCCCTCACTCTTAAGCCGTCCTTATTCTAAAATAGAACAACTCGGAGATCTACCTTTACCTTCAAGTTAGTGTCATTTCATCAAATTAGGTAATCTGGAATATTCTTAATGATACCGTGGAAAAGCTAATATGAATAAAAAAGAATACCATTGAGCATAAGTCATACTGAAACTTAAAAAGTTTCCTTTTTTCCCCAAAGTTAAGAGAGCAACACAATCTGCCACCATTATATTTGATTGACGACTAAAAATACTTCAAATTATCAAGTTGTAGACAAAGTACCTTTCATTTGATAATGATGACAGAAACACTGTTAACAAGTCTCACAATCAAGTGTTATTCTTAGTAATAATCTCCTCCATGACAAATAGGGCTGGGGTGAACTAAATCTCACATTTTAAAGACTAGACAAAACTAATGGAGCAATTTGTGTTCATATAGTAATTTACACTAACCTCAGGGTCTAAGTCAATAGCCACTCCCAGTTCTTCTAATACATCAGCACTTCCACATGCAGAAGAACTTGAACGATTTCCTTGCTGCCATACAAAAAACAGTCAATCACACTTAAATACTCAAAACGTTTCATTGAAAAAAAAATCAATTATCTCAACAAATTCTACTATCATTTTATTATTATATTTCAGTAGCTCAGTCAATATATTCAACAGAATGCATCTTCACCTTTGCAACTTTGGCACCACAAGCTGCAGCAAGGATTGAAGCCCCTGTTGAAATGTTGACAGTGTTTGCACCATCACCTCCAGTTCCAACGATGTCAATTGCATCAACTAAACCTTCAACCTTCCTGGCACGTTTGATCATAGCTTTTGCTAGTCCCGCAACCTATCCGCATAAAATGGGTATAATTACTCGTTATCAGCCTCAGTGTCATAACTGAGTCTACAAATGAGGCAAAAAGACAAAGCTTAGGACATTTTCTATCAGGTTTTCTTATAAAAACACGACAATTAGATTCTTTTACACTTTAACATCACGTAATTGGGTTTTTGAAGAACATTTTTCACATGTTATGTTCACCTTGGAGAAACTAAAATTAAATAGTTAAACAACTCTATGTAAGTATTGTCATAAGAAAAAGAACAAGAGTACAAGACATGTACATTTTGGCACTTGAAAGACAAATATCTAAAATTTTAGAAATAGAAGAAAATTTTTAACTCTACACGTTGGTCCTGAGCATAGATATTTACTTTGATTTTGCCATACTATAAATGAGCTAAAAACTTTTAAAATTGAACTATGTATTTTTTATATTTGGGAATGAAACAGCTAGAGGATGTAAATTTTAGAGACCAAAAAGTATATATCCCAAAAAATAAAAAATAAAAATAAAAGAACAAAAACGCAAGAAAGCCACTCCCTTCCTCACACGGATCCATTTAGAAGTGAAGAGGTTAAATCAGTGAACTTACTTCTTCAAAAGTCTCTCCTTTGGCCCTCAAAAGCACAAGAACAGCACTGATCAATGCTTCATTCGCCTCGTTCAATAAGAATTCAAGAGATTCTTCGGCTTCGGCTTCCGTTAAATCAACCCCATTTATCAACGATTCTATCAACTGCCATTTTAAAACAAAGAAAAAAAAAGTAAAAAAATCATCGATTATAGAATGCGGCAGAAAAAAATTTAAAAGGAAGACGTAAATCAGTGAACAATGCCGAACCTCGCTGACCGAACTGATTGGTGTGCGTGCATTCTGAGAAACAGCGAACCTCCTGTGCTTGATGGGAGGGAATGAATGTACGGACGAAAATGTTCGGAGTTTTAGGCTTGAGCAGAAAAATCGATGAGTAGAGGAAGACGAGGAGGGGGAAATTGCGGAGCAATAGGAAGATAGAGCTTTTGCCATGGCTTGCTTGCCTTTGGAGATTGAACAGAACTCAGCTAATACTATGGCTCAGAAACACAGAATCAAGAGGAACCTAAAGTACTAGCATCTGTATAAATCTAACCCAAGTGCATTTTATCCCCCTTTTATCTTTAAATCTTACAGTTTAGTGTGCAAAAGTTTCAGTGCCCGCCAACTTTGGGTCAAAGAAACCTGTCCACTTAACGTTGAAGCCCAAATTCCGCAACTCATAACTCAGTTGATTGAAAGCTGCACGGAATACCTGATGTAACTTCTGAGGCACCGAAATATGAATGATCTTTCTTTACTTCTTTAGGCTGTTGTACAGTTGTACTAATCCAAACGGAAGAAAAGAATTGTTTCCGATATTTTATTCCAATATTAATTGTTTCAAGTAATTACATTCCAAATATCAAACGATATTTCCACGAGTATTATAATTTCACATTCTATAATAGGTTTCCAAGGTTTTTACTCTACTGTAATCCTCTCATTTCTTATCCTTGGAAGAATTAATTTTCTATATCAAAGTAGCTACGAGCCTATCACTCTTGAAAAGAAAGATACAAGACTACAGAGGATTTTGAAGTTAAACTTTTGATGCTGTAATAGACTACGAAAAGAAATGTACTACAATTGCAGTTGAAAAATATCAAAATCTCAACTCCATCAAATGGTTCATATTCCGAACTCATAGCACATGAAAGTGCATGCTAGGGATAATAATACTCGTTATACTGTTAGTAGTTCTATAATACACTTTCTTCGTATTTCATCCTGTTAAAATGAGCATTCTCATTCCGCGTGGTAGTTTGAAAGGTGAGCAGATTCATTGGTGATGCTACCATCATCATTGAGAAGGGGTTCAAGTAGACCTACTCCGTAAATCTCAAACAAGGGAAGGTAAATTATCA
Organism: Senna tora; assembly: GCA_014851425.1. Classification (NCBI taxonomy): domain Eukaryota; kingdom Viridiplantae; phylum Streptophyta; class Magnoliopsida; order Fabales; family Fabaceae; genus Senna; species Senna tora. The sequence goes on along the minus strand of CM026271.1, from coordinate 4,853,440 downwards.
TTTAACTACCCATTTCCCTTCCTTCTCTCCAGTTTTTTAATCTCCAAATTGCTTTCCTTCCTTTTGCTTCCAAGAACATACCCACATTGAAGCAATGATAAAAGGAAAACCCATGTTTCAAGCAAAAACGTTATTTCCAGTGAAACAAACATTCCTCACACTGATCCATTAGAAGTGACGAGCTTAAAGCAGCGAACTTAATTCTCCATTAGTCTCTACTTTGGCTCTCAAAAGCACAAGAAGGCATCATAGTTTCAAATGACGAGCAAGACGACCGCATATACTATCTGATCTTAATATCTCCTTTGCAAAATCTTGATTGCCTGTTAACTGAAGCCCATTTAATACTCGATTAAAAACAAACTTTCGAGGCAGGAATCCTCTATCAATCATCTCCATCAACAACTTCCCAGCCACAACTAAATCATCTGATTTCTTCCTCACAAACATGGCACTAATCAGAATGTTATACGTGTCCAGATTGGGCAAGCATGACCCATTTCTCATCTGCTCAAACATTTCCAAACCCTTTTCAATCTCCCCAGCATCGCAGAAGTATCGGATCATGACATTATATGTCTGAACATTTGGCTGACAGTCATCGTCCTTCATTCTCACCATAAATTCCATGGCCCTTTGCATGTCACCTGAATGACACAAACCTCTGATAATTACATTGTAAGTAATCGAATTAGGCACATAGCCCTTCCTCACCATCTCTTCAAAGGCCAATATAGCATTTTCCACACTATCCTTCTTGCATAAAACCTGAATCAAGGCATTGTATGTTGCAACTGAAGGAAGAACACCATCCTTAACCATCTCATCAAAAACCTTTCTCGCTTTCTTAATTTCACCCGCAACACCAAACCCATGAACCATGGTAGTATAAGTAACAACATCAATGTCACATTTCCTCTTCTTCATCTCCAAAAAGAAATCCCAAGCTTCCTTCAGCTGACCAGTCCTAAAATACCCTTTAAGCAATATATTATACGTAGTTAAAGTTGGAGTCAATCCCCTCTCTACCATCTCCTTCATAACCTCCAAAGCTTTAGGCGTTCGCTTAATCAAGCACCAACCATTCGCAATTATGTTATAACTGATACTATCAGCCTTAAATCTACCCTTGAAAATCTTGAACAAATTATAAGCCATCTCGACTCGTTTGGACTTGCACAACACATCAAGAATCGTATTGAAAGAATTCAAATCCTGTCGACATCCATGTTTGTGCATTGACAGAAAAATCTTTACAGCTTTATCTGCTTTACCAGCTGCGACAAACCTCTCAGTGATGATCGCAAAAGTTCGTGGGTTTGGTCCGACCCGGCAAGCTCGCATTCGGGCAACCAGGGTCCAAACAGACTTGTAGTCACGCATACGAGCGGCGATGTCAATGGCGTGATCAAAGGACGACGAGGAATGAGTATAGGTCGGGATGCGTTCTAGGTGCTTGAAAAATTGCATTGCTTTGGGTCCGTCGTTCCACAGGCGTTTGAGGACCTTGTCTACCAGGTCTGAATTCCATCGGAAAGTGGATTCGTTTAGGGTTTCGGATAGGGATTGTGTGTCTGATTCGAGAATAAGTCTGGCTACGACGGCGTCTTCCGCCACCGGTGGTGGCGAAGGTGACGATTGAACGCTGGCGGAGATTGTGTGGCATGGGCATACAAATCGGAGCTTCACTGTGCGAAGAAGATAAAGTGTGTCACTCCGTGGAAACACAACAAACATTTTAGTATGGTGAGATCGTGAGGGGATTGGATCTGCAGTAATTCTTATCTCTCTTATACATAAGGAAAACTAATTTTGTCAATTTTATTATCATCAAATTACCAAAAAAAATGTCCAAATGGAAATGTGAACCTTCCTTAATCCAATGCAATTAATTTTTTTAAAATGTATAATTTTACAAGTACTAATATACGGACTCACACTAATAATAACACACCATAAATAGATTAAAGACTAATTATTATCAATTAGAGTCTTCATGCAGGTAAGTTGTAGCTTAGTTGTTTCCAATAATTTTTAAGGAAGAGTTGTAAAATCATTTGGATTCCATCATTTACGTTCTATGATGTGGTTTGGAGCGTTATGTCTATATACTCAGCAAAATGATGCAAAGTGTCTAAATTAAGATGACTAAAATAGTAACTACATACATGGACGCATGCATAGCTGTGCTTTAAATCTTGTACAAGCTAAAAATGTTTCAGAAGCACAGACCCTTCTTCACTTGGATGCAAAAATGGCTTCCAAATCTTTATACAACCCACTTGGTTTTGACTTGTAATCAGAAGATGAGCTCATAGAAGAGCTTCCACTCCTTCTAGTGCCCCATATTCCACTCCATTTAGTATTACTACTGGAAGGATCATTTGTAGTACCACTTCCTTCCTTTCCAAAACTAGCCTTTGCAAGCTCTCTTAATTGCTTCAGCCATGGTTTATCATTTGAGCCTGAGCTCCTACTTCCAGGGCTTCTGAATCTATCACCTGGGATTGCAATATCCCTAGTTTCTCCGCGATCTTTCGGGAACTGTGTTTCCAAGTTCTTGATGCATCTCTGTGGGGTGAAGTAGAAGAGAAAGCCAATGGAAGCAATTTTCAAGCCTCTCAAGAATGACTTATCTTCAGGGTCTAGCACCCTTGTCTGCCTATATAAAGAATACCACTCATTCATAATCTGTGCACAGAACTCCAGTAGGAACAGAATAAGCATAAAGATTCCAATTTTACTCTCAGTTTTGACTGGAAAATCCTTGTTGAAGAGAACTAAGAAAGTAGCAAATAGAGCAACTTCACAGGCGAGTGAGATGATCTCAACCAACTGAATTCTTTTCTTTATGAATGGCTTCTTCAGCACCATGAAGAAAAGCTGAAATGCAGATATAGAGAGTATGATGATTACGGGAGTTTTTGAAGACTCAGAAGTCTCCTTGTAGAAACCTGCCAAAATCCCCAGTGAAACTCTTCTTATGGATTCAAGAAGCACATAGTATATTCTGAGAATCCCAAACAACTTCTGGATGAAAGGTGCTTCTGCATCTTCTGTTTCATCGTCAGAGGCAATGATCCGATCACTCTGACTCGAAGGAAGGCCACGGGCAATCTGTGTAAGCATGTACTTTGGAGGGCCTCTCAGATCTTCAAATAGAGGGCCAAAGATGGTTAGATGAACAGAGTTTGGTAGTTCTTTCCATGTCCATTGGCCTCTTTTACCTGGTCCTAGAGTTACTCGCACAAGCTCTTGATACCAGTGAAATTTCTGGCCTTCCTGATGGACTTCCTTGTACTGAAGTAGTTTCCCAAGTGTAATTCCAATTGAGAGGAACAAGAACAAGGCTAGAAGCACAAACGACACCAAAATCAACAGCAGAATGCCAATCACCATTGCTGAGTGTGCTCCTCCTAGAGCCATACAAGTAAGGAAAAATTTAAAGCTTCTATTTGTGAAGTCTCCCCTAGATTGTATATAGAAGAAAAATAACGTTGAGGTTTTACCTCTTATAAGGGCAGTAGAGGCCTTGCAAATGCTAGGCAGTGCAAGAAACAGAAGAAAAATCTCAAACCTAGGGAAAGTGAGAGCTCCATATTTCCCTGGTTTTTCAGAATTTCTCTTCCTGAATTTCAAAATAAATAAGAGAAAAGCATGCAGAACCATCAATCCGCCGTAGATCACGGCTAACCAGAACATGCTTCTATAAAAATCCGTCCACCTATTAACAAAACCAAAAATATAAAATCAGAGGCAGTCTCTACATTTATTCTGTGGAATACCTTTCTATTATCATTGAGAAACGAAACAAAGCATATGCATCAAGTATCAAAATATTTCTCACCAATACAAAGCTTAAAAATGTCAAATTGAAAGTAAATTCATGAGTTATGAACTTCATACAATGCATGAAATTCATATGACTTACCCACTGGAGTGTAGTGAATCCCTAATAAATTCAGCTTTTGGTTGCATATTTTGGCTCTGCAGGTATGAATTGTTACGTTATCTCAGTTAAATTTTCCATTTTTAATAAATATAAAGGTCAACAATAATTATGGAAGCCACATTATTCTAACCTCAAAATATGACTGGTACTCGGAAGAAGTAAGAGGTGACCCATATACTGAAGCAGAGTTATTCAAACTATCTATAAACTTATTGCTTGGGATTGTCACTGGAACTTTGGAGACGAAGGGATTAGAAGTCCCAAAAGGATTAGAGCCTACCAAAAGCAGATGCATATGTCTATTTTCCCATGGGACAGAAAAATAAGGTATAGTCCATTGCAAATTCTTGGAAAATTCATAAAACTCAACCGGCAACTTAACTGCTAACCATCTAGACAATGCAAAGATCTGAATGTGGCAAATAATTCTCTGCATGTTTAACAAAATTTGGCTTCATGAGGTCTATAAAGTTATTTATTGAAAAGACATTCAAAATATTAAATGGTAAATAGGGTAGTAAGTTAAAGATCTCACAAAAATACTTCTTGCAGGATCAGCAGTCAAGAAAGAAGACGGTCTCGAAAATGCACCGAAATATTGAAGGCTTGCGGTTGAAACAGTGAGCAGCCCCGCAGCAAGAGAGGTCAACACAAAAGAAGCAGTTGCAAATGCAGAAATCACTTTGGAAATCAAAGGTATGGAGTCTGCATGATTCATGAAAATCACAAGTCATAAACACATCTAACTGTTATAGATAACAAGTTTGTCATTAAAAAAAAATACACAACATAATCACAAAAGAATCTTACAGTGCCTCACTTCTAGAACATTGGATGCCAAATTTTTGTTTCCAGAAACATCATGAGTTACATTCTCAGGAACACGGACAGATAGAAGATCATTATCTGCTTGTATCTCAATAATGTATGTGCTCCTACTTATTTCATGAAAGCTGGACAGAAAAAAATTGTATGAGAAAGGTTGAGGTATAAACTATAACGTCAAATGTGAAGTTAGAAAATACTTGCCTTATCAAATCCCCTCCTGACATTGATATGCATGAGGAATTGAATCCAAAAACAGGCTTCAAAAATTTGACTAATATCTGGACATTGTGTTCTCTTGTTCTCATACTATATGTACTCAACTTCAGAGCTGGCCTCTCAGAATCTGATGGTTATACCAAAGGTAGAAGAGAAGGGAAAAAAGAAGTCTAGCATTAAAAGCTTGATATATGATTGGAGCATTTTTTACATTTAATGGTGGTATTAGTGAAGGATAACGTGTCTACCGTAAAGGAAAGTAACCGGTGAAACTGGAGCAACTTGAATCCCTTGTCTGCCTATTATAGATGTTGAATTGAAGCTCACTGAGATTATACTAATTGAGGATATATTAGCAATCTGAGATGGGAATATGCCACCAAAAAGTGTTAAGGACAATAGGAACAAGTGAAAAAAGCATCAAATATAGCATATCATTTCCAAGAATTAACTGACCATGAATCCAAATCTCCGATTTCCATTACTTTTCCCGCTAATTGGAAGAAGTGAACCATGATTAATGCTGAGACGCGTAATCATTTCCGTCGAGGAATTCAGAACTGGTGTTGAGAAGTACAAATACACTTTTAGCTTATTATAGTCATTAGTTGCTAGTACTGTTCTAGTTTCACTGTTAAGTTGAAGTAGCCGTTCTGGTAAATGAGTCCTCATGTCTACATAGTCCCATCTCCTATCTGCAGAACATGACCACCAGAGAAGAAAAAACAAGTTTCTAAACATTAATCTTTCAGAAAAGTAAACAAATTTGTTAAGAAATGTCAAAAATCTACTGAGCTTCAGTGTTCTAATACTCATGCACATTGCACATCAATATCCATTAATACTCACAGAAATTATATATCAGGAAGTACTAAATTATCAACCAATGTGACACTAGAAAAGGTTAAACACTCACCAAAACGTACATAAACACTTGAATTTGGAGTTCTTGTAAAGCTGTTACCAGCAATGTCAGTACAGAAATTCCTATCCATTAGAACGATTGCCCGCCCGTATTGAACCTTAGAGGGCAAACTAATGAGAAGAGAATACTTGAGGTTGGGCTGCAAAACAGTGAAGGAAGACGGTATGACCTCGCCAGCACCAAAGACCAGAACCTGTGAAGAAATATAACAGCAATGTCAACACAACACTACTCTCCAAAATCCCACATCACATTATTTTCTATTATTCATGCACTTTCCTTTTTTCTTTTGGCCAAAAGTATACTGAGAAAATATACTTCCTTACACTTTAAGTCCTTGAGGAATAAATCCAATGACTAAAACGGAAGTATATCTTTCAAGGACCAAATTATGTGTTTACTTGACTACAAATGTTTGCATTTTTCCACCATTAAAAGAATTTTAAGAAGTTCTTGATAACAGAAGAGAAAACATAAACAATCACCAACTTACATTGCAAGCATTCACAGACTTGCATCCGAAACCTCCTCCACCTATGCAAGGTTCACTGAAAGATATGTTTACTGAAACATTTAAAGCACTTGTGAAAGATGTTGATGCAGTAACATATGCTGTTGGGGGAACCGTATCTGAAAAGAACAAGAAGGAAAAATACTGTAATTAGAAATACCTAGTTAGAGTAACATGTCTAGTAATTTCTCTCTTTTCCATGACATTACAAACTTGATCTTTCTTGAGAAGAGGAAAAGCTAGTTATGTCATGCTTGTATACCAATTCTATTTGATAAGATTTCATAAGACTAAAGACTCTTGTCTGCACTGTTCTTACAGAACACATATGAAGGCCATAACTGAAAAGTGATAACTAATAACAGTGAGAAAGGTGAAAAGGATGGTTTCTTAACCAACAGTCCAGTTATGGCTAGCACAGCCGATTAGTCCTTGAGGCCCATTGGTGCAGACCTCAAAAGTGTGGTTTCCATCCCTCAAGCTTGAGTAGGTGACTCTTCTTGCTTTACAAACTGATGCAATCCCATCATCAAGCTGCATGCATATATAACATACTTAGAATAATACCCAGAAATTCTTTTCCAAACCCAAAATAAAAAAAATTAAAAAAAAATCAAAACTTTCCAGTTTTGGCATAACCACTTGAAGGTCTTTTGAAAAGCACAAACCTTGCAAGTGAGGGTACAATTTGTGCAAGGGCCTCCATTACCAGAATCAAGAGCTTGAAAAGCAAATGTAGCTGAGCTCAAGTGCGAGAATGCATGGGGAGCCCTCAAGAATTTCACAGAGACATCTGAACTTGCACATTTTGTTGTGGAACTCAGTAGTGAAAATACCCAACAGAGTATACACACACGTAAGATTGTAAGCAGATTCATCTTAGAGTATATATACCCTCAAACATGTAGTGATTAGGAGTTATTATGAGGAAGAAGAGAGCAACATTTTCAGGGTATTGTGAGAGAATGGAGAAGGCATTGAAGAGAGAAAGAGAAGGAGAGGAATTTGCAGAAATAATTGAGTTATGGAAGTGGCTCAAACGATGAGTTTCAGAGTGTTTGGTGTTGATTGGACAATATTGATGGTCACATTAAGGATAAGTGACATGGATTGAGTGCGGGAGAATCGTCTATTTGTGGCCTTGGCATTCTAAATTGAGGAAGAGAAGCACGTGTAGACTTACAATACGAGAGAACGAATTCACGGGTAATTTTGCTATTGATTTTAGAGGTAAAAAGGTACAAGTGTCTTTTTCCCCCCTAAATATTCAAACTTTTTATTTGTAGGAAAAAAGTATAGAATGTAATGTAAGATGGGAAAAAGGATGGAACCACAGTCTTCACTGATATTTACAGTATTTCCACAAACGTTAAGATTTTGACTATTACAAAAGCGATTCAACCATTCATCAGTAGTTACAATACGGACTTGATGACTAGTAAATAAAACAATGGAGTCTTCTCAGACAATTTTTATCAGGAAAAATTTTAGATACAGTTTTTATATATTTAGTATTAAGTTCTCTGATAAAAAAATTCAGACCACTTAACTTATTTCATACCAAAACGTCTTCTCTGTAACCAAACATCACCCATATATGTATGATTTATGGAGGTCATCTCTCTCATATTAGTAATAAAATTCTAGTCCTTTTTTACAGTTGTGCAAAAACTCTGACGTTGATCAAAAGGAGGCCTTGGCCCTTGTGATTACTTCCAAAGTTGAAAAGTACAAGAATGAAGAAATGTAAGAAACAGTAATGAGAGACACTTAGGTGACCTCCCGACATGAAAAATCAGAATAATGATCTGACCATAAAATTACAAACTCAGATTCGAAGCATATTATTGTGTGTATAATCAAATATCAATCAATCATGGATAGGGTAGCTGGAAGCAGAGAATTCGAAGTAGGCTATAGCATGTAGAAACAGTTCTGAAGGGAGATGGAGCAGATGATGACAAAATTAAAGCAAAGAAAAAAAAGAGTATGAGAAACCAATCAAAGCATAAATGCAGATTAAACCTTGGAATGGACTTGAATGATAGGGCCCCATAAAGATGAGAAAGGAAGAAGCTAACAAAACAAAAGCGAAGACAAAAGGAGAGTGGAGGGACATAGCACATCTTTCATTCTTTCTCACTCACGTCACGTTCTGACAAAACGCACAGCCTCTACCATATGCTCTACCTCACAAACATTATCTTTCTAATTGCAACTTTATATTATTATAATTTATATACATACATATATATATATATATATATATATATATATATTATTAATAATATATCAATATATCATGATACAAGTCTCCTATTGAAAGAAAGAATTATGGTCTGTGTGTGTGTGGGAAATGGATACTGAATAATTAACGGAAGAAGCTAGAGATGGGTGGCATCATCAACATTCACGTTATATATATATATATATATATATATATATCACTGTCTGGAGTCTGGAGTAGAATACAAATGAAGCAGGAAGAAGATAAGATAACAAACACGAGAGAGTTCAGTGAAATTAATGGTTTGGTTGGACCACCGAATTAGGACTTTGCTCAATTTGAGAAATCAATCTTCACCATTCATTATATATCAAGAAAAGAAAAAAATCTGGTGCAATATGCTATCATGGAGCAAGCAACTTTTTGAATTTCACTTTTCATGCTTTAAATTAAAAATGAGCAAAAGTGGAACTCATTCTACAGATCCTTTTCCCTCATTGTGTGGGGGATACCAAAAGTCCAAAATTTTATTTGGGGAGATTAAACACGAATCCAAACATCAAATCACAACTTTGCGTAATGATGTGACACCAAATGATAGAGGATTTCAAAGGCTAGTTACTGTGTGGTCCAGTCCATTTAAACGAGTTCATTATGGGCCTACGATTGTTATGCTTGCCCAACATGCGAGCCTTGTTTAACGAAGGCCAAGATTCTTTTATATTTATTATTTTGTTGTAGTTTTAATTAAATTTGTTGGTGATGTTTGTAATAATGTCAGCTCTAGTTATAAATGTGTTACTTCTTGATATGGATGGTATTACATTTACTTTTAAGTTTTAAGAGTGCAGACCTCTCTTGTTTGATTTGGTAAGAGTCTTGTTGTAACTCTTGTATTGTATGACATTTGTGTCTTTCAATTAAATTGATGTTTTGATCTTAAATTTATATAAGATTTTAATGTTATCTCTTATATTCTTGTTTTGTTAATTTTATCCCTATCTTTACTAATTTGTGCAATTTCTTTGTCTTACTCTTTCCGAATGTCATCAATTATATTTGAAGCTCAATTAAAATTACTCTAGTGAAAATATAATTGAATTTTAAATGAAATTAAAACACTTTGATTTTTTTTTCATTTGGTATTCAAAAAAACAACAACTTAAAAAAAAACTAATTAAGTGCTATTTCTTCTTCATTTATAAACTAAAGCTACTTTTAAGTTTGAGTTTTTCAGCTTGATGACGGGAGGGAGTCTCAAAATTCAAAACTAAGTTGATTTAGTACCAAATTTTATGGAATTAAATTTCCTTAATTTGCTCGAGGACACACAGAAAATAGAGCCCCAAAATCTCAATTTGCCAATTAATCTGCACAACGTAGACCGCCAAGTTTAAATGGCTTTTTTCACACACACACCACATTCCCTCCCTCATTTTTAATTCCGAGTCGAAATAGAAGGAATCCATATAAAGAAAGACCCAACAACTAATCTCGCCAGTTCATCCTTCCTTTCTTTGCAAATTCATTATCCAATTTTATTCTCATCAATTCCTTCTTCTTTTCTTTTCTATTTCTATCTCCCTGCGAATAAGCAACCTTCAAAATCATGCCTCTGACCATACTAAATACTATTACTCCCATGTTAGGCTTCCCACCTTCTCCCTCCCCACTTCTATGGTTCAATCCCAAGAAAAAGAAGGGGAGAGGGAGGAAGGAGAAGAAGGTGGATTAAAAAGCAAGTAATCGAAACTAGAGTTCAAGCTTTTGATTGTTGTACGTGTAGTAGATGAAAAACACGGCAATTCAAATCGGCATATATATATGGGTATTCTCATATGGGTATTCTTTATGCTTTCATTGTTCTTCTCTATGGCTTTTTCTGAACTTGATCCTCAAGCGCGAAGTTCCCAAGTTGATCTCATGTGTGGGTCTTCCCAATACCACGATGGCCAAAACCTAATTCAAATTTTTCTATCCCTAATGGACATTTTGGCCAATAAGGTGAATGAAAAAGGATGGGCAGCCGAGTCCATTTATGGCACGTCGTTTGCAATGTACGCCTTAGGTCAATGCCATCACGATCTCGATTCTAAACAATGTGTCGCCTGCTTCACCAAGGCCCGAGAATCGCTACCCAAATGTCTACCTTCTTTGTCGGGTCGGATATACCTAGATGGTTGCTTTCTTCGATACGACAATTATCAATTCTTCAACGAAAGTAAGGATGAGACTCATGACAAATGCGATTGTCAGGGGCCACCGAAATATGTGCAAGATAACCCAAGCTTCAAATTAGGGTTCGAGAAGCAAGTGATGTCGGTGGTTTCGAATGTAACGAAGGATGCAGCGAAACATAAATTCGCGGTGGGACGAAAGAGAGGTGGAGTAGAGAAGGTTTTTGCGTTAGCGCAATGCTGGGAGACAGTGGATGAAATGAAATGTAAGGATTGCTTGGAAAGAGCATCGCAGAGTATTCATGAATGTGTGCCTGGTGCAGAAGGGAAGTGTATGTATACTGGTTGTTTCATGAGGTATTCAACCACCAAATTCTTTAATGACGATGAAGAAAAAGGTATCAATGGTCATAGTAGTGCGTAATGATGACTTAAATCTTTCCCTATGCCATTATTTTTACCCATTCGCTTTACTGTTAACTTTTGAATCAATGGTGATTATATAATCAACATGTACTATGTTATATTTATTAAAAATTATAACTACATTTTATTAGCTTTTAAGAAAGCTTTTTAAACACTTCTTTTAAGGCATGTTTAAGCGTTTTCATTCATGCCTTCAATCCTCTCCCATGTTTAAGACAAAGCTTCAGTGTTGTTTTACTTCAATGTTGAATGCTTACTTTTTTCTTCCAATGTTCTTTCCAGTTTCGTCGAAATTTGGGTTGATAATAGCAGGCATTTTATCAGCAATTGGATTAATCTTCCTTATTTCACTTGGTGTACTTCTAAGCTGGCAAGGAGCAGTAAAAAGCAAAACAAGTAATGCTTCATCTAAAATGATAATGCTATCAATTTCTCTACAATATATATTTGATGCTCTAATGTTCTTTATTCTTATCCACTTCTTCAGAAAACAACAAAAAACGTAGGATGCCTAGTTTTTCCTCTGCAACTGGTTTGAATTTTAGGTATGAGTTCCTTGAGAAGGCCACCGATTGTTTTCATCCGTCGAGGAAGTTAGGCCAAGGTGGAGCTGGTTCTGTATTTAAAGGAACCCTCCCTTCAGGTAGAACTATTGCTGTTAAGAGATTGTTTTTTAATACAAGACAATGGGCAGATGGATTCTTCAATGAGGTCAATTTGATAAGTGGGATTGAACACAAGAATCTGGTGAAACTTATGGGATGTAGCATTGAAGGCCCTGAGAGCTTATTGGTTTATGAATATCTGCCCAACAAAAGTCTTGATCAAGTAATTTTTAGTGAGTATTTTACCTCAATTGCTCTAGTCAACAATAAAACATCAAGTAATTCCTTGAGATTTTCAATTCTAGTTATAAATTCTTACCAACAAAATATCATCTACAAGGATCAAATAAAGAAAACTTTGGTTGGCATAGTTCCATTCTATCAATTGAGCTAACCTTGTTGGCACTTTAATGGAATTTTATTGTACAATTTTGGTGAGTATTGGTATGCAAATGCACGGATATTTTAGTCCAATATTAGTCCTAAATGGCAAAACATGCTACTCGACTTTTAAGTGGGAAAAAACAAAAGCAAATATCGAGATGAAATCCTAGTTCAACTTTTTTTAGAATTCAAGAAATGATTCTGTATTTATCTGTAGGTAAGGAATCAGTTGATCCTTTAACTTGGGATCAACGGTTTCAAATCATCAATGGAATAGCAGAGGGACTTGCATATCTTCATGGAGGTTGTGGAACCAAAATAATTCACAGAGACATAAAAGCTAGCAACATTCTGCTTGATGAAAATCTCGTTCCAAAGATTGCTGATTTTGGTTTGGCTCGTTTTATTGCTTCAGATAAATCTCATATTAGTACTGGAATCGCTGGGACACTGTAAGTAGAATAATAAAACCTTTCTTCCATTTGTTTGGTAAAAACATAAGCAATCAAAAACAAAGAAGAAGCTTTATATGAAAATGGAGGTTTTCACACCACATATTCTCAACTACTTTGACATGCCTGTAAAGAAAACTTTTTAGGTAAAGCTAATATACTAAAATCCAATAAATCAAGTTAATTATGGAATGACATTTAATCATATGAAACATGTGTTTTGTTAACCAAAATTATATAATAAATTTTCTAATAAACTCCAACAAGAATTTTTCCTTTTTTTTTGGGTTAGATAACGTTAGTCTGGACTCAAATAAAAAAACATATGTATATTGTAGGGGATATATGGCTCCTGAATATCTCATGCGAGGACAATTAACAGAGAAGGCAGATGTGTATGCATTAGGTGTGGTTATTATTGAAATTGTATGTGGTCAGAAGAATAGCATTTTTACCGAAGGATCATCTTCAATTCTCCACCTTGTAAGATTGATGCTCCTTCTCAACTTCAAAATATGTACTATTATATGTCCTTTGTGGGTAGCCAATAACATGTCATTACTCTCCCATGATCAGGTGTGGAAGAATTACAATGCAAACAGTATTACAAGATCTGTTGATCCTGCTCTAAATGGGAATTTTTGTGAAGAAGAAGCATCAATTGCACTCCGAATTGGGCTTCTGTGTGTACAATCTTCTGTTTCGCAAAGACCATTGATGGCTGAAGTGCTTCAGATGCTAACCAACCATGATTACATTATTCCCTCCCCAAGGCACCAACCATTCCTTAATTCTAGTGTGATGAGTCCCGATGATCGCACCAAAACTTCCACCATGAGCTTTTTGTCCCCACTAAATGTGCATATAGGTGTAGGTGAGAACTCTTCCTCCCAAAGCCATAGGTCGTCAACCTCAAGTGAGCATTCAACGTCTGAGAACTCTTTTTCTGGTACAACTATGGTAACTCCTGAGCCAAGGTAGATGGACCTCTTGTTATCTTATGTGACATGATCTGAATATGCTGAAGCATAGGATACTGATGATAACACGATGTATAGTTCAAGTGCCAAGCTGAAGAAGAGGCCACCAAATAGAAACAAAATCACCAACTTTACTCTTCTAATATAATTGAGCTATTCGAGTCATCTCGAGTTTTTGTCTGCTCAAATTTCACGCTCATCCCCATCAAATTTATCTTCGAGTTTTAGCATTACTTTAATGAAAACTAAAATCAAGATATACTCTTAAAAATATTTTTTTTTGTATAATATATTTGTACATATGGAGAAATATATATATATATAACGTAATGTTATTAGAAGGCATTGAAAGTGTATTTAATAGGCTAAAGTATTATTTTGGTCTTCAATGTTTGCATGAAGTTTAATGTTGGTCCTCAATGTTTTAAAAGTTTAATGTTGGTCCTCAAAGTTTTTTTTTTTGGTCGATTTTGGTTCTCGAGCGTAACACCGTTAACTTTTTGTCATTAAATGATAACGTGGCATGTTTATATGGCATATCCTCTCTCTTACATGTCATATTTTAATGACGTGTCATGACATATCACTGTCATATCACCCCAATGATGATAATGATGCTGATGAAAGAAAGAAGATGATGATTTGGCAATTTGGGGTGACGTGGCAGTGATGTGTCATGCCACGTCATTAAAATATGACATGTAGGAGAGAGGGTGTGTCATATAAGCATGCCACGTCATCATTTAACGGTAAAAAGTTAACGTGTTATGCTCGAGGACCAAAATCAACCTAAAAAAAAACTTTGAGGACCAACATTAAACTTCATGCAAACATTGAGGACCAAAATAGAGCCTATTTAATATAATAAATAACAACCATGGTGTGTGGTTGTAAAAAAAACTTGCAACCTTTCAAAAAATCTAATGTAATAAAAAGTTAAAATACTTTTTAAAATTTATATTTCTATGTACTTTTTATTTGAACTATCGAATTAATTTTTATTATAAAAGTTAATTTAAAATAATTTTTTTCGAATACCATTATTTCATATTAATATTTATTTATTTTTTTCGTAAACATTTAATTTTTATTTCTTATTCATTCCAATGTTGTAAGAATCGGTCCAACCGGTTCAATCGCCAACCGAATACAAAGGCGAGTCGGTTTGACCAAAAAAACCGTTTTGTAGTTGGACCGGATTTAATCGGGGTCTAACCGGTCAATCGGTCCAATTTTTTAAAAAAAATACAAAAATAAAAAATAACATAAAAAAAGAAATCAGAGAAATCTTAAAAATTAAAATTAGAAAAGTCTTGAAAATTAAAATTTAAAAATCATTATTATCAAGAATTTCATATTTGGTTTGATTAAATTCTTTCAGAGTTTGACAAGTCTTGAAAATTAAAACTTTGAGAAGTCATGTAATTTAAAACTTCAAAATCATGTATATTGAAACCTAAAATTTGAGTGATGTCATTTTATATATTAATAATAATTAATATTTATTATTTATTGCGTCATCCGGTTCGACCAACAGTTCAACCAGTTAAACTGATCAGACCATGAACCGAACACTTGTCCGAGTCTTTGTCCAGTTCGATAGATTCTAACCTTCACCTTCTATCCTTTGAAGTTCAATTTATAGACCACTTAACCTCCAACTTCTCCTTTCATTTTCAGTTTCACATCACAGACGTCAATTCCCTCTCATGAGAGGTGAATCATCTCACCACTCATAAGCTTGTTTGGTACATGGTAAGGCTTTTTTTATGGTGAAATAAGTTCCATCATAGGAGGGGAGGTAGGTGCCATGGGGTGAGGAGAGGGAAGTTGTGGTGAGGTGAGGTGAGTTGAGGTTTAAAGACCAAAATGTCCTTAAAAAATTTGTGGCTTTTAAAAAAGTAAGGGCAAAAAAGATATTTCATACTTTTATCTTCTATTTCCCTATCTTCTTCCTATCATACCAAACAAATTACTTTTATATTCCACTTCTATTTCCCTACATACCATACATACTTTTTATCACTTACTTCCACTTCTATTTCCATTTCCACTTCCACTTCCACTTCCACTTTCCACTAAAATGTGTATATATATATAATCAAAATCATGATCCTCAAGCTTCTTCTCCAACCTTCCTGGAACCTCATTAATTATTCCTAGTTCAATTTTCTCCTTATCCTCTTCATCGTCAAGAGTCATCCGTAAAAAAAACCCTTGTTATTAACTCACATGAGATGGGAGGAGGGAGACGTTGACTAATTTTTCACTGATAAATTTGAATATCGAAATTAATTTATAAGAATTTTTTTTAAAAAAAATCACTTTTATGTCCTTAAACTTTGTATTTTTTTTAATTTGTCCCTAATTTTTGTTAATCAATCTTATTTTAAAAATTTTAAATTATAATCGATTTCAATTTAATCCAAAATTTTGAATTTTATCATAATACTCAATATTATTAAAATTATTAACAACAAATAATGATATAATATTATATATATAATATTATTTTTCTTAATACAAAAAATATATAATTTAAAGTAATGAGTTGATATTGATATAAAGAAATATTGTTATTTTTAGCGATAAATTAACTTAATATATTAATTGTTACTAATTTAAACAATTATAAATGTTAGGATGAACTCATTATTTTTTATGCCATATAATATTGGGATCTCTCTCAAAGTCATTAGATAGTAGAACTAGATACTACTTTTTCAAGGTGAAATATATGGGTTTCGCTAATTAACAAGGTATCATGAGCTACTTGAGAGAAATTCTTATATATATATTCATAGATTAAAAAAAAAGGGACAAGGACAGCGAATTCGGATCTGTTAAAATACAAATTCGATAAAATGTATAAAGTGCACAACATGAACCGTTGAATGAAACAAATCTCAATTTTTATTTAAAGATATAAATGATACATTTCATACACTTTACACATTTTACACCACATGTGCTTTGAAATTGGAGTGGATGAGGAGGAAGAATAATAGATTGTGAATTATCCACGTTTCAACATCTAAATTCCAAAAGTGGTAAATGGTAGACGTCACTTCTTGTGCATTTGTAGCTCATTCATTCTCTTATTTTCATGTCTGCTTCTCTATTCATAGCATAGCAGTCAGTGATGCCTCAACCCTCTGCTCCTCTACAGTGGACCTTCTCTCAGATTTTAGGCCAACCCACTCCCTCCGATCACCTTCAAGACGGTCAGCCTCTCTCTCTCCAATTTCAATCTTTCAAGTTTCTTCAACCATTACCTTACCGTTTCATCTATTTATTTTGTTCAATTTTCGGGGTTTTGTTTTCTTTAGATGATACAATAACATCAATTGAGTTTGAGAAGCGTGGCGATTATCTTGCTATTGGAGATCGAGGTGGACGTGTTGTGATATTTGAAAGAGATGATAGAAACAATGTCAGTAATGAGTAGCATCTTTCTTTTGCAATCTGAAATTAGTATAACTTATTTGCCTTGTTAGTATTGCAGTTGAATTTCAACTTCTTTTCCCCAAATTGTTCACTTCTTAGACTTCAAATCAACAACATTCTCGGAAAGTTTTGGAGCAGCTGGATTCCGCTCCTGCACGGCATCCCAAATTTCGGTTTAAGTCAGAATTCCAAAGTCATGAGCCAGAAGTATGTTCATTTTTTTAAACCAATACGATGTACTTTGATGCAATCTTGGCCTCTCTGTATCCCTTACTGACTTCCATGGTATTGCTATATTCGTTGATGTAGTTTGATTACTTGAAGAGTTTGGAAATTGAACAGAGGATTAAGAAAGTAAGATGGTGTCATACACAGAACGGGTTGCTCTTTATTCTTTCAGCAAATGATAAAACCATAAAGTTGTGGAAGGTATGGTTATCGGATTAATTATGAAGGTTTTTCTTTTCTTTTTTCTCCTTAGGAAAAAACTCTTGGTAATTTGCTATTGATGACACATCAAAATGGTGCCAACTGCGCATTTGGACTTTTTTTTGGTGGAATGTTCTTTCTTTTCACGCACATTTTAGGAAGAACAAAGCATATAATCAAGAAAAATTTTTAGGTGTATGTGTTGTTCCACGTCATTTGTGTATTGACCCGTAATTTATCATGTGGGCCCTCTAGTTTCAAAAGTGAATAAAAATGCACCAATAAAAGCCTGCTTTTAACTTGTTCGACAAGTAGCTTTCCCCCCTTAAAACAAAAGCTTTCTTCTTAGTTCTTACCAAAAGAATTTCAGGTTTTGCAAGAAAATGGCAAACCACGCTGGCATCATAAATCTAAATAATCTCTTTAATAGTTACTGCAGCATGATTTTCGTTATAGGCACAGGTTATCTTTTCAGTTGATTCTGCATCATATAGTTGTTCTAGTTTTTCTTAACAGTTTCTTTCTTTGGTTCTTTGGGAGTAGATTAAGGAACATAAAGCGAAAAAAGTTAAAGAAGTGGCTCATCTTCCATTTGTAAGCTCAGAAAACATCTTTTTGGCTGAGAGGAGTTTCATGAGCGGGCAAGAAACCCTGTCTTCTGCTAATGGATATCATTTGGAATGGACAGAGAGCATAACTCAGAGTATGTCATTATCTCAAGACATTAATACTAAGGTTGGTTATTGTGGATAAAGCAGTTAATTTTCCCTTTTTGTCACTGTTTATGTCTGAAAGCAACATTTCTTAGAATGTGAGACTCCTTACCAATATGTTTTGAAATTAGATTGCAGGTATAGACAGCACTCTTCATAAGAAATGCCAAAAGGTGTATGCTCATGCTCACAGTTTTAACATCAACTCCATCTCAAATAATAGGTACAATGCAATTGTCTATTCTTGTATACTTTTAATATGCTCTTTCCTGGCTTAAGGAGAATATTGAAGGATGGATTCCTTTGAGATGACATGGCTTCTTGATCCCTGCGCAGTGATTGTGAGACATTTATCTCAGCTGATGACCTTAGAATCAATTTGTGGAATTTTGAGGCCAGTGATCAGTGTTTCAATATCATTGACATGAAGCCTTCAAATATGGAGGATCTTACCGGTAACTTTGTTCATTCACCATTCCTTGCATATAGTAGTTCATGTTTATTCACATTCATTTTCACAGTTCAGTGCATCCTAATTTCATCTGATTATTCCAACTGAATACTATCAAATATTTAAGTGTTTCTTCCAAATCTTATATTCTTTCTAACTCTTCTTTTCATATTGATTGCTTTGTCAAATTTTCATTTAGAGGTCATAACATCAGCTGAATTCCATCCATTACATTGCAACCTGCTAGCATACAGCAGTTCACGAGGTTTTATTCGTCTGTCTGACTTGAGACAAGCAGCGATATGTGATCACAGTGCTAGAATGTATGTTGCAGCTCATTTCCCTGAGTGTAGAATTGGTTTATATTCTTTAATCTGGCATGACTTTATTCTGATACTTCTCATTCAGCTTGATTATACAGATTTCATGATGGAGCATCCAATGGGATGAAATCATTTTTTGAGGAGATCATTGCAAGCATCTCTGACATAAAGTTTTTGAATGATGGGCAGCATCTTATAAGCCGTGATTTCATGAATATGAAGGTCTTCCTATTACCACAGTGATGTAAAATTTTCATTCCAAAATATTATTCTAGAACTTATCCTGAATTCAAAGACGGGTGGTGTATTTTAGCTCTTATATTCTCTTTTTCACAAAGTTTCTCTGTTTCACAAGGTCATAATTCTTTTCCTATGCTGTTTACTTAAAATGCATATCCTTAGGATAAGAGTGTTGCTTCTAGTTACACAACTATTCATTTTATGTTATGCCCTTTGTTTAGCTTTGGGACATGCGTATGGATTCTTCTCCAATTGCAGTATTTAAAATTCATGAGCACCTGCGCCCTAGGGTAAGTGGCTTCTTCTTCCAGTGATCACTTGCATACGTAGTTTTGCTATGGCCTATGGCTGACAGCTATCCTTGTTTTGTGAAGCTACATGAGTTATACAATGATGACTACATATTTGATAAATTTGATAGCTGCTTTAGTGGAGATGGACTTCATTTTGCCACTGGATCATATAGGTCTGTCCTTTTGGAACCAATTGCTACTATATAATATATGCTTAATGGTTATTGTGATTCAGTTGTTTGGTTTGCATCAGTAAACTATGATGACTGAATAAATGCCTATTTTGTCTCAGTAATCTCTTGAGGACATTCTCCCTTGGGTCTGGAACTGAGGAAGGGATCAAACTAGACGTTACAGGAAATTTAGACAGGTTATTAACTTCATTAGCTTGTCAGTAGCATTGACCTCCAATTATTAAGACTGGAGTGATATTGCTATTCTTCATATATATATATATATATATATATATATATATATATATTAAGTAAAAAGGCTGGCCTAGTACACGATACTCCCATCAGTGGAGTTTAGGGATGGTCAAATGTACGAAGCCTTATCCCTATAAGAAGAGAGACTATTTTCAATATTTGAATCCGTGACTTCAGGTTTCATAATAGCGACCGGTGCTCCAAGGCTGACCCTCTATTGTTCTTATCCCAAGTATTTCTTTTAATTCTTCAAAGTTGCAAAGAGCAGTCATTTCTTTTCCCATCTAACTATCCATCAAATACCTTCTTTTTTTTTGTGTATTAGTAGTAAGAAGCCTCTTCACCAGGCTGCTCCAAAGGTTAGAAGGTCGTCCCTGAGCAACCTAACACGTGGATTTTACCAACATGGTTGGATTTTTTTTATTTCTAGTTAATTGCTCACATTTTCTTCTTTTCTTTCTATATCAGATGTTTAGTTAGAGCTTTGTGTGTTTGCAGGTCATGACAGTGAGGAAATATCTTGTAACTTCAAATCCAGACTGTTACATGTGGCTTGGCATCCAACATCCAATATAGTTGCCTGTGCTGCTGAAGGTAGCTTGCTATTGTACAATGCCTAGTTTAATTTGTATATATATATATTTGGAAAATTATGACACAAATTAAATGTATATATTCAGTTTCAAAAGCCGGAAATCGATCCCAAACGTTCTGTAACCAAATGTAAAAAGAATTTCGAGACGCGTGTAAATTGAGTTGAATTTAACTTGTTGAAAACGTGAGTTTCTTTTAATTTTAATTGAGAATCATCCAAATTATGAGATCTTTCGTCCCTTTCAAGAAAAAAAGAAGAAGAAGAAGAAGAACTCGTTGGATGCAAGAGAATATAGAATTTTGTTGGAAGATTACAGGGTATAGATTAATAACTGAATCAGAAATGTGCAAGAGAATATAGCTTTTCCCTTCAACATATTCTGTTTCCAACATGAAGGGGAACAAAAAAGTTGTCATTCGAATTCATATTTACAAAATAAGAGAATACGTTTTTATAAATTCTCGATTTAAAATTGATAAAATTTACACGAAATGCACTACATGTATATATGTCAAGCGTCAAGACCATAATAATATATAGTGTTGGTTAAAAAATAATGTTTAAATAACACAAGTTGATATGTAATCTAATTAAAGAATGTTTAAAGGATAAGGTTAACATTATTGGGTTATAGTACACGTTACATAAAAAATCTGATAGGTGGTTAAGTATAAGCCTTTTAATTTTAATTAGAATCTTAAGAGGGTTCAGTAAAATATATATATATATATATATGCACGAGTTCAGTCTCCTTTTTAACCCTAATTCTAAATAATCTATCTATTTGAGTCACAACACAATCAGGATATAGTGAAAAAGATCTATTCACTCCAGATTTGAATGATTATAATACAATTAGATACACGCTTACTCTTAATTATTGTCAATGTTCTGTATATAATCATTTATACATTGGTATTCTTAGGGAAAATAAAGGATTATAAATGAACGATATGAGTTTAAAAGAGGAATCATAAATCCAATTTATATACAATAATAAAATAAAATTATTGTAAGCAATTATTAAATACTTTAATTTGTCGCATCTCATGCAACACAAAAGAGTAATTTAAACATAACAAACTAATTCAATATCCATGTATTAAGTATTTACTGGATATAGAGAAGTGAGGTTGTACGTGCAGAGCCAGCAAGATGCCACGTGGGATGCATAAGCGGTGGACAAGCATCGAAGTACATGCATTTAATTTCCATCTATAGTAAATATACAATTTCAGCCCAAAAAAAAAAGAAATGACATGTATTGATAAGATCTTCACGTACGTCCACTTGCCAACTTGCAAAGTTGTTTATTTCAGGGCAGCTGAAGCAGCATTGCATATATCTCTGCCCGTTGCCCGAAATGCCCTATAGCCAGCAAGCAAGTGGTGCGTGGGAGGGAGGGTTAGTTAGCACCAATGTTTGCCCTAGAAACTTCTTATAAAACCCTCCACTGCCATTTATCATCTGCTTCGCCGCTTTCTCTACCTCTTTCTATTCTTAGTTCTCTTTCAAGTTCTTGCTTCTTCTCGTCAATCTATACTTCAATGTTTCTCATACCATATATATATATATATATATATATATATATATATAGAATATTTGATAGTCTTGATTTTTTTATATGGTAAATAAAGTAAAACGTCTATTCTATTAACTAGTTTCTGTTGTGTTTTCTTGTTCTATTGATCATGCAAACTTCCATCCGCATGCGACGCATACGTAGTGGGCATTGCGGCCATAATTTGCACAGATCGAGCTTGAATCTTGAAGCACTCTGTGTTTTAAGCTGCTTGTTTATATCATTAAAAACTACGAGGTTTATGTTCCAAATCTTATGAGCATAACCCTCTTTGAAATGGCAAGCCTACACTTCTTTTTATTTCTTTTAATTAATTTTCTTTTTCTTCTTTGTTAGGTACAAATATTGTTTATTTCGTGAGAAATTGTCTTTCTTTGACTACCTTTCATGATTATGAGTACAGTTAATCTAACCAACCATAGTTCGACGTTGAATGCGGAAATTACGAAAAAGGGCTTCGTCCTTTTCGTCGATATGATGACATTAATTGAATCATGGAAAGTAACCTAGAAAGTGAGTCAAAGGGTATATTCCATTATTTTAATAACAAAGGGTATATTCCATTGTATTATACAATGTTCATAAAATTTTACAAAATTTTCAAATATAATTATTTATGAATTATTAGATTTAGACTACCTTATTAAACATTATTAAAAATATGTATTTATTTTAATAGAATAAATTACAAATTTTATTTATAATATAAAAGTAATATTCATAAAATTTTACAAAATATTCAAATATAATAATTTATGAATGATTAGATTTAGACTATCTTATTAAAAATTATAAAAAATATATATTTATTTTAATAGAATAAATAAAAAAAATTTATTTATAATATAAAAGTAATATTTATATATATAATTTTATATAAAATGAGTTAATTAGGTCAACTGGTCTAGACTTAACTAGACTTGAATCAGGCACACTTAATTAAGATATGGTTTTTTTTAAAATTATCCCTAGTCATGACTCATGAGGGGGTTAAATGGCCAAAAAATTTACGTACACAAAAATATAAATACATATTTTTAGGTCATTTTATAAACCCAGGGTTACTAATTGTTTTTTGACAGGAAGATACAATAGATTATCTTAAATCTTGTACAAATTATTTTAAACAGATCAGATTTAGTAGCATTAATAGATCTCATTAAGGAGCCTAAAAGATGATAAGCCTAGAAAGGTTTATAGATAGTGGGCTTTGTTTGTGGGTTTTTTGAAGTGGTAGTTTTAAGCCCAATAAAGTTTATCTGCTCATTATATCACCAAAAAAAAATTGTTGACCATTGACCTAAGGGCCATTATGAAAAATGTATTTGATATGTAAAAAAATTAATATAAAGTTTATTGAAAAGTATGAGATAATATCATTTCTCTTAAATTACATCCCTGGTTTCCTCTCATGACTGGCCTACAGAAATCCTGACATAAGTTATTGCAGTTTTAAAGGAAAAAAATGTATTTGACAAAAAAAACAAAGAAGAAGGACAATGTAAAAGGATCTCTGGAATTTGGGTTACTTGTAAGTTGTAAATACTTGGCTCAATATTTGAAAGAGACAATTAGACTCTTCAATTTTTAGATTTTAGCAAATAAGTTTTTGGTCAAAACTCCAAATTGGTCCTTTATGTTTCACTCAAGTTTCATATTGATCCTTTATGTTTCAAAAAGTCTAAATTGATCCTTTATGTTTGCAAGAAGTTCCAAATTGGTCCTTCCGTCCAATTCCGTCTATTTTTTCCGTTAAGAGCTGACGTGGCATGCTGAAGTGTCACACACTCTCTCCTACATGTACTACTTAGCTGACGTGGCCTTAGTTAAACTAAAATCAGGGACTAAAATGAAACAAAATTTTTCAAGAAACAAAAATGTAATTTTTTCATAAGACCTTTCCCATCTTCTTCTTCCTCGGTGAGAACCCTCTCCAGCCCAATCGTCTTTGCTTTTTCTTCGTCTTCCACTCTTCAGTGAGATGGAGGCAGAAATTAGAAATAAAATGAAATGGCGAGGAGGGAGAGAGATCTAATTAACAGTGGCTTTGCCAATCATACCAACACCTTGGTGAGGGGAACAGTAGAAAGAGTAGGTTCCTTTCTCAGTCAAGGTGACCTTGTACGTCTCGCCGGGAGCATTCAGAAGGTCTTCCTCAGACATGGAGATCTTTGAAGCATCCACCCCACTCGGAATCTCGTCCTCGTCGAACACAACATTGTGTGGAAACCCAACATTGTTCTTGAAAACGATCTCTTCTCCAGAGCTCACTGAGAAACTGTTTGGAACGAAAGCCAGAGACCCGTCATCCCTACCCAGCAAAATCTGAGTAGCCATGGCGTTGCCCGCCAACAGGGCGCTTGCAGCAGCGGTGGCCACGGCCGCCACTCCCACATCTATGCAGAGGCGGAGCTGAAGAGTGGAAGATGAAGAAAAAGCAAAGACTGGGCTTCTGCATAGAGGATTCTCACCGAGGAGGAAGAAGATGGGAAAGGTCTTATGAAAAAATTACATTTTTGTCTCTTGAAAAATTATTTTGTTTCATTTTAGTCCCTGATTTTAGTTTAACTAAGGCCAGCTAAGTAGTACACGTAGGAGAGAGAGTGTGACACCTCAGCACTTAACGAAAAAATAGACGGAATTGGACGGAAGGACCAATTTGGAACTTCTTGCAAACATAAATGACTAATTTAGACTTTTTGAAACATAAAGGACCAATATGGAACTTGGGTGAAACATAGAGGATCAATTTGGGGTTTTGACCTAAGTTTTTTTACCTATTTTTCTAATATTTGCTATTTCAGATTATTTATGTTAGTTGAAAGACAGAACCACAAAAGTCATAATTTAGATGTATTCAATCTAATATGTAGAAAGTAAATTAGTGTTTGAAGCAAAAAGTAAACATAAGTATTTATTTGTTAAAATATAAAACTTTAGGTGATTAATTGTCAATTTTAAAAGTAATTTAGAGGTGGACTATTTACAAATAACTTAAAGAGTCTGTTTGTGTTTTTTTTCCTACTCTTAATTTTGGTAAAATACTTTCTATCAACAAAAATTTGTAAAATACTAAAAGGAACTTTAAAAAGAAAAAAACTGTCCGTTTAGTTTAATGGTTTCCTATTCGGACTCACCTTCCTCTTCGGATAGGAGACTACCCAAAATAAATATATAGCGTAAATCATAAATAAATATGTAAATATAGTTAAAATTTCCATAAATATATTTAGAAATGTACTTACAATTAGATTAATATGTTGTTTATTATAGACTGCATCAATTTACAAGCATATTAATTAGTAAGCCCAAGTTAAATGAAGGTGTGTTGTTGACATATCACATATTCATAAAATTGGATGGTTGGTAATAATGAGGCGCCTATTTATAGTGTCAAAAAGATTTACAAATTTGATCCATCTTATTCGATAATTTAAACAGAGTATTGGCCAATTTAGATTCACACAAATGATTAAGGATACAAAACAAACCTTTTCCTTTACCTAAATTAACCAGTTTGATGCAAATGTTATGCACGGAAGCAAGATAAGTATTAGTTATTTACAAATTCTTAAATACCCTTTACGCTAAATATGTAAAAATATTACTATTCTGTCGATTTCTAGATAAGTTTCCTTTTTAGTTATACTTCACTGTTATCATTTATGATAAAAGTTAAAACGCAATATTTCAGTTTATTTTATATCATACTGGTTAACTTAGATTAATCCATTACAAATATATAATCTCTTAAGTCACCAATTATCCAAAAGAAAAAAAAAATCATATGAAACTAAAATATGATAAAATCACGAACCAGTAGGCGTTAGCTTCTTTGAATGACTGCTTCTACATTAGATTAAGATTATAAAGGCCGCGAAAGAAGCCAAAAAGTGCAGTATAGAGCCTCAAAGAACATCCTTTTTTGAAGAAAAGAAAGAGCTATAGAGACACAGAACTGGAAAAAATAATTTTTTTTTTTTAATCTTCTCATCAAACCAAGGAATTTTCCATGGCATCTGCATCTATTTTAGGATTGAAAATGCAAGTGGGTGATTCTGAACTCTGCTTATCCGGTGAAGGAATAAATCCAAAAGAGTTCATATTCCAATACTCTCCATTCCTTGTCTTCTTATCACCACAAACCCATTTGGCTTCCTCTTTCCTTCTCTCACCTGTCCCTCCTTCTGCACTTGAAATGGCAACTTTCCTCCAATTACACCAAATTCTAGCCATAATATACAGCAACACTAAGCATATTACTGTAGAAGTAAACACAATGGCCACTATAATTGCAGCCACTTCTTTGTTAGACAGCTCCACTTCATCTTGTCCCTTAGATTCTGAGCACAATACTAATGGTGGGCCACACAAGTGGTCATTCTTCATGAAGGAGTTTAGTGGGAATTCTGAGAATGTTGAAGGAATCTGGCCCTCAAGATGGTTATTTGAGATATTCACCACGTGTAGGCTTGTTAGTTTACCAAGTGAAGGAGGGACTTGTCCATGAAGATTATTGAAAGAAAGATTCAGTCTTTCTAGCTTCATGAGATTTCCCAGAGATGATGGGATTTCCCCAGATAAGAGGTTTTTGCCTAAGTCCAGAATCACTTGTAGCTCTCTGAGCTCTCCTAGTTCTACTGGTATTTCACCTGTGAAGAGGTTTTCTGAGAGCCTGAGCTCATACAGCTTCTTGCATTGCTGAATTGTTGAAGGAATGAGGCCAGAGAAGTTATTGCTTTGCAAGTTTAACACATTGAGGGAAGTGAGATTTCCAATCTCTTGTGGGATTTCACCTGAGAGATTGTTGTGATGGAGAGAAAGCTTGAGAAGTTTTGAGCAGTTTCCAAGCTCAGAAGGTACCTTTCCATGGAAGTCATTGAATGAGAGATCCAGCTCACCAAGTTCTTGCAAGCTTCCTAACCAAGAAGGCATATTCCCACTCAATCTGTTATTACTCAGCAGGAAGTGTTCAATTTTCGTACACTTGGAGAGCCGAGGCGTCACCTCTCCTGTCAAATTGTTAAATGACAAATCAAGGAAGTTGAGCTCAGTGAGATCACCAAGTTCAGAAGGAATGCTTCCTGTGAGATGATTGTGTGCAAGTCTTAGACGGCTGAGATTTCTTGACATGGCTAGGCTTGAAGGGATGGGACCTGAGAAGCTATTGTTAGTCAAGTCCAAGGCATTCAGAGAATTTGAACCAGTGAGAGGAAGGATGCTTCCAGTGAACTTGTTGTGAGAAAAATTTATGATTCTGAGGTTTTTGAGAAGAGAAAGTGACTCAGGAAGTGGTCCTTGAAAGGAGTTGTTATAAAGGGTTATAAGTGTAAGTTCTGAAAGATAACTAAATGTTGGTGGTATTGAACCAGATAACTTATTATCTGCTAATGCCAATAACTGAAGGCTTTTACAATACCCCATACTTGGAGGGATAGGACCCCACAAGTCATTCTGCCTCAGTTGAAGTAGAACCAAGTCCTTAAGCTTACCTATAGTATCAGGAATGGGCCCAGAAAAATGGTTTCCAAAGAAGTCAATTTCCCTTAAGCTTGTGCAATTTGTTAGCTCTCTAGGTATGGGCCCAGACATCTGATTATCATAGAGGTATATGACTTTCAGCCTCTGAAGCCTTCCAATCTCATCTGGAATTTTTCCTGTGAACATATTATGGAACAAGAACAGACTCTCCAAGGTACTAATGTTCCCAATTTCTGAAGGTAGAGATCCCATGAAGCTGTTGTTGTTGAGAAGAAGATCTGTGAGGTTCTCAAGTTGGTCCAAGGTTGTTGGAAGCTGCCCTTCAAAGCTGTTATCAGAAAGGTCTAATTGTTGAATTGATGAGCAGTTGAGTAACTCCATGGGAAATCTACCAGACAGCTTATTCCGAGCCAAGAAAAGTTGTTGAAGTATTGAACCTTTGAAGCAGAAGTTGGCAGGAATATTACCTGTGAAAGAATTATCAGACAGAACCAGAGTTTGGAGACTCCTTAGTTTGCTGTTCACAAGGTTTATTGGTCCAGAAAGGTTGTTTGTGGATAAGTCTAGCTTTTGAAGCTGACTCAAACTATTAAGCTCTGAAGGAACTTCTCCACTTAGTTTGTTTCCAAGAAAATTCAAGTACTGCAAATTGGAGAGATGACTCAACGAAGAAGGAATAGTCCCAGAGAGGCTATTGTTGGCCAAGTTCAGAATTTGCAGTGATGCAAGAGAGCCCATAGAAGAAGGTACGTCTCCTTCAAGCAAGTTATTTGATGCTGCAAAATTTTGCAGCTTTTCACAGCCTTGAATCTCTGTGGGTATGAGCCCTCCAAGACTGTTCATTTGTAAATCAAGAGAAACTAGATTCTTCAACTTTCCAATCTCAATGGGTATGCTTCCATTAAAATGGCAGTAAGAAAGACCCAACACTTCCAACTCACTCAAGTTACCTATACTTGGTGTGATTTCACCTGTGAGAAAGTTGTCTCCTATTCTAAGAACCTGCAACTTCATCAAATTACCTATCTCTGCAGGAATAGGGCCAGAGAGATAATTTGAGAATAGTTGAAGTGTTCTTAAATTCTGAAGCAACCCAAATTCAGAAGGAATGGAGCCATTGAGGGAATTTGAGGACAAGTCAAGAGTTTGAAGAGAAGTGAGATGGGTGAGCTCAATTGGGATGGAACCTGAAATTCCTGAACCAGATAAGTTGAGGCCAATGATATGGGTGTGATCAAGTGAACAAGTTAGTCCATTCCAACTACAGATAGGAACCATTGGAGACCAATTGTTTAAAGCTCCTAATGGATCAACTAGTTGTGATTTGATGCTAAGAAGCCAATTGGAATAGGAATCTGATGCATTATCATCCCCTAAAGTTGTGACAAAAGCTGCACTCAGCATGGCCAGAAACAGAAAGAAATGGCAAATCCAAAGGCTACCCATTGCAGAATTTTTGAGCAATATGATCTTCAAGAAGAAGAAGAAGAAGTGATGATACTCTGAAAGGAAAATTCCATATAGAAGAAGGAAGAGGGAAGAGAAGATCAAGACAGTCTCAAAGAATAGATAGTAGTAATGGAAAAAAGGAATAGGAAATGAGGGAAAGGAAAATAGTGTAATGGTGAGGATATGATATGAGAACCTACTTTAAATAGTATTGGTGAAGCAGCTTTGCCTACTCTGTTTGGAAAGAGAATTGACAATACTAGTGCTAACTGCTAAAATACACGTGTATTTATATATTGTCAATTAAGGACCGTTTTTTAAATTTATTCCAAAAAGTTAATGAATATGTTCCATTTTGCAAGAAAGTTTATTGAGATTGAGCATGAAGAATTGAAATAACAGGAACGGAACTCCCAACTGTTAGAAAATTTATAATGCTATATATCAAAAATCATTTTAATTTAAAAGCTCAAGTTTTTTAGGAAAAAGAAAAGAGAGTACCTTGGATAGGGAATTATATTTCATCCCTTTAACTTTAGAATTAAAAAAGAATTTTTGCGTTTCCAACGTTGAGTATTTGTTATATTGTAAAGCTCATATAACGGTTTTCTAATTAGAACTTATTATTATGAGGAAAAAAAATTAGGTGTTCTTTTAATATCTTTGTTCCGAAGTTCTTCAATTAAAATTTATGTATATATAATTTATACAACTCATCTCTCCCATAAAAAAATTTATTCGTTTTATTTTAATTAAAAGATAATCCAATAACTAGAGGTAAGAGAAGATTAAAAAATAATATAAAAAACTTTAAGATAGATTTAACTATTATAACTTACTATTAATAACATAATTATAAAAATGTGTAAAGACAAAACACGTTAGTGTCTATATAATTAACTCTACCTAATTGAAAAAACATTTTGATTATTATTTTAATTAAAAGTTCTAATAACAAATATATAAGGAATGCACGTAATTTTAATTCAATTATAATCTCCGACGTATGTTTGGTAACCGAAGAATTTCGATCATAGCCTCTTAATCTTTTGAGTTTCACCATAAGTTATGGTCCCATTTCACTCTTTTTTCTCTAGGCATTAGGCAACAAATGGAATATTTTAAGATGATTTAGTAACTTGTGGAGATAAAATAATGCAATGAGATGGATGTGGTTGAAAGAATTAAAGAACAAGAAGCAGGTAAAGAGATAGCCACTAAAAGGTGGCAAGTGGGCCACTTTGCAAAGTTTTGTTAATCTTAAAACTTTGTTCAGACAGAACACAAGCAATTAATGTACAAATTCATAGTATATTAAAAAGACGTTTTGTTGGTGGTGACAACAATTACAAGGAAAAAACTTAAGTATGATTTGACTTTAAAAAGAGTTTCAATAAATTCAACTTCAAAAATTGTCAAATTAATAGGTATAATCCCATTATGGCACCAGAATACCAAGGATTTCCCTAAGATCTTCAAGTAATATACGTACGTGCAACCATTACTGTCTGCTTGGCGTGCTAAGATTCTTGTGAGTTATCCCAAGGAAGGACAAACCAAACACCCCAAATCCAATATTTCAAGCATGCATTATGATATCTGAGAAAGTGAAAGAAAATTCATTATGATGATCCGGAAAATGAATGAGTGACCATAACTTTTTACATTTAAGGCTTTCTTTTTCATGTTTTACACCTCATCAATACAAAACGTGGACACTTACCACAAAGATGTGTGGCTTTAATCCCTAGAAAAATCTATGAGAATGAAGCGTTATTAAATGGGAGGATTGTCCCAATAATTAATGACATGTAATAATCGAAGAATTAGATATCAGACTCATGCTAAATACCCGGATACAAGACCGCAATAAGAGTTTATATCATACTTTATCTTGTAAAGTATTTCAAAGGAGCCTAATCCGAATTTGTATTCTATGATGGTCAAGCTGAGTAGAGGATTAAGGAATCTGTTTTTTTCTCAACCAAAACCACCTAATACCTTATTGAAAACAAGAAGAAAACATTAGAAAGAAAACAGTCATACTAGTTAACTTGGTCAATTCCCCAGTAGGGAATAGTTTGAACGCCATGTTATTAAAAGTCCAGAATAGAGCCAAAAGCATGTGGAGATAGAGTGAGGAAGTGGTTTATTTATGTTGATTTTTATTAATTATTAATAAGATTCTCCATATAAAAATAAAGCTCAAACACATCAAGACAAAGGCATCTCATCTCATTTTCTTTCATATTCACAGAGTTCATTACTTAGCTTTCAGTGGTAGCTTTATTTATACACTTCCCACTCCACCTTTGCTTAGTTTCTCAGGATTCAATCACTAGCAATTAACATGCGTGAATGTCCATAGGGTTTGTCCTTATACACACTATTAATTTCAAAAATTGAAATACAAACGATTTTAGACAAAAATTCAAGAAGAAAAAAAAAAGAATCCTGTAAATAAGTTGCAAGAAATAAATATTATATAAACTTTTTTTCCTAGAAATTTAGAGGAATCCCATGTTTGTCCCACTCTTAGTACATACCAACGTGGACCACTAGCTTGTAAGCATGTCCTTTTTTTTTTCTTTTTCTCATAACTAAATAACTAATAAGTGCTCACATTGCCTTTTTTCTTGATGTTAGCCGAAATGCTTTTATTCACGCCTCTCATCCAAACCACTATATATTATGTGGTCACTCCATCAATATCAAAATTACTCACATCATCGTGGTGTATGGAATATTTTCTTTTAACATAAATTTCTTTCATTTTCTCTCATACACAATATTTATAATTTTATATAATTAGTTAATTAAATTAAATCAATATAATAGCAAGCGGAGGTATGATTGTATGGAGGTGGTATAGTTTTCGTTTTTCTTTTTCCATTGCTACCTAATCTGAGTTGTGAAGTTTAATTATTTTCCACATGATGACACGAAATAAAAGGAATGTAGTGTCAGGAAGAATAACTACCCTGTAATACAAAAATGGATGGCATGAATGTGAAGAGATAGAGCCAAGGGAGAAGGTACATATCATTGAGGACCATTGAAATAGAAACATCAGAATACAACAAGAATGTGTTACTTATAACATAAGAAAAGAAAAAGATTCTGCCCTGGACTCACTCGTCGGAGTACAAAAAATATATCATTGAAAAATTATTGTGCCTAATTCTCGAGCTTTATGATTGTTGCTGCATGCATATGTATTAGTAAATTTAGTTAATTTCAATTAGACGATAAATTATTTATTAAATAGACGTCATCAATTGCAAAGGGACATCATTGTGGTGGATGAATCATCTGGAGGTGATTGGCTCGGCGTTGACTTTACAATACGATTTGCCTTTTTAATTTTTAAGATTTAGGCGATATTTTATTTTCAATGGTGTGTGGTGTTGACTTTGGTTAAGCTTGAGGGAATATTATATGGGAGTTTTGGTTAGAAGAGTAGTTGTTGAAGCCAAAATTTTATGACCAATGCACTAGCAGACTAGCACCAAAATTCCATCAAAGAAAACTCTAAAGACTTTCAATCCCAATGTCATATTTGAGAGATAAGGATCGCACACAAAAGTATTTTATTAGTTCGTCCTAATCCTATAGTTTATAAACAAGATTAATCAAACAAGGAACGTAGAGACTTAACCAATAGAATCAGTGGAAGATGTCTAGGACTTTACTTGGAGAGTAGATATTCAGTGGTACGGAAGTACTGAACTTCAATACATTTCTCTAATCAGTTAGTTCCTAAACCATTCAAAGTGGAGTCCTTATTAATGTGAATTTTATTAATAGTAACAAATAGCTCTAGATGATTAGAGGAATGTACTGAACTTTAATAGTACGATACCATTAAACTTTTATCTCTACTTTGGAGCATTACATATGAAAGTCTATAATTTGATTGCATTTATATTAAGTACTAATATATAACGTACATTTCAATTTCTATAGTTATTTATTAATTCAAGTAAATAAAACTTGTACGAATTCACATGTCTAGTTCGCCATCCTCTCACAAATTTACTTAAGCTTATCACATCTATTAAAAATTAATCCACAAAAACTATTGCCACTGGCTTGAAAGGTTTGGATACCATATTAAGAATAATCCAATTCCAAAAAAAAGAAATTAAACTGTTAACAGATAACTTGAATAATGTACCCTTAATTAACATGTACAAATGAAGGGTGAAATCTGAATGTAGATGAAGTAGGGTGTGCTTTGACTAGTGAAATAAATCTTACATGGAAGTCTTTGCTTTATTGCGTGGTTGTGAGAACAGAAGGTATAAATCTCATAATGTAGCTTGAGAGAGACCAGATGCAAATAACACCAAGGAATTGTAGAACATTTAAAAGGGTACCCAAAGAGCTGTTTATAGCTAAGTTGTGTGAAGTCATTTCAGCTCCCCTAACTGTAAATGACAGAGCTGTCACTAATTGTGCTGCTCTATTAAGTTGGTGCAGTCTATACACCTGTCCATATAAATTTTTTTTTTTAAAAAAAGTTTATATACTTAGAACTGTAAAAGAACATTCGAAAATATAACCAAGATGTAAAACTATAATAAATAACTACTCTTCTAACTGTAAAGGTCATATTTACAAGAGCAGTTATTCAGTTATAAGAAGCAATAATCAATAAGCGAATTCTCAAAAAAAAAAAAATCATTGGGCCCCATATGTAGCATTCAGGAAAGTGGTGCTTATCAGGCACCACTCCAGAATAGTGGAGCCTGGTCAGCACCTAATGAGAATTTTTTCAAAAATTAAAATATATGATCCATCAGATCAAAATGTTAAATTATACTATTTATTTAGGAAAAATCCACATGAAAAGAAGGGGTCTACCAAGAGGATAATATGAAGGGGTTTAGAATTGTCCTTACCTGAAAGACAAATGGAATAGCAGACCGTGAAGGTGACTTCCGATATTTCGCATACTGCTCGAATGCAAATTGTACGACTATACCAACCAGATATGGAGCTAGGGTTGCAGAGGCAGCAGGGCCCGTCCATGGCCAGACCAAACCCATTGTGACCATAGGAATTATAAGACTAAGCACTAGAGTAGCAACAGAAGAGATTCGTTGTCCTAATTGAGGAGTCTGAATATCAATATCGTTTGCAGCAGTATCTAGTTGTACGGGCCTCCTTAAATGATCTAGTAGACAAAGAAATACCGCAACACCAGAATAGAAAATTGCTTCCGTGAAGAATAATATGAGGAAATCTGGAGATGAAAAACGAGGTGCAATTCAGATTGCAGACAAGGAAGCAGATCTCATAGATAGAAAGAAAGAAAGAAAGACAATTTAAAGCAAGCAACTGATTTTTACAGTGTTTAAGAAGAGGTTAGCTCACAGAGGCTGACATTAGCACAAAATTCACAAGTACACCAACTATGAACTCTCTCTTTTCCTGTTGTCGCTCTATAGTGAACCAATATAAACATTACGAAGTAACAAATCAATTTCAAATCTTGTAAATCTTTCATTTTGAAATTGCAGCTTTATTGTCCATTATGCTTCCATTTCTATCCACTCATCAAATGATTGTTGCCTACTTCTTGTCAAGAAATAAACTATTCCATGTCACCCAATTAAAATAATTCCCAGTTTTGAAAAGTCAGAATGTATTCCCAGTTAGTATCCCTTAATAACAGTACAAAACACTATCAACTCCCATTTTCTTTATCAGGTGGTCCAACTTGAAGAGGTTACTATGAATCAAATCCAAATGCAAGATAACACACCTCACGGCTCACACAAATAGTAAATTTTATATATTGCAGACAAATGAATCAACGGCAAACAGCATCAGAAGGGAAAAACCTATAGACAGTCTTTCTTCTAAAGAAACATTACTTACCTGTCAACAAAGAGTCCTCAAAAATGACAGAAAGTAGTCTGCGCAAATAGAGTGAAGGAAATATGAAAGAAGCAACAAGGACTGCAGGGCCCATAAACCACAGTATGCTGTTTTGACTCCTCTCTGTATTTGACTTGGGCATCTCGCTATTTCTTCTGTAGGGGCGGTTATAAAATGATATTAACCCTGGCTTTCCATCACCCCCTGATAAATGAAAAGATGAATTGCTAGCAAGTAAGGTTTCTTCAAAATATGTATCATTTTCTGGCTCTAAATCATCTGTTTCAAGCTCACTATATTCTGACTGATCCTCAGAGACAACAAAAATAACACTCTGCTGCTTCTGGAATCTTCCTTTTAACTTCATCATTCCATGTATAAACTGCCATGACTTGTCTAACCAAAAAACCAATTCACAAACAAAATAATGTTAACAGCATATTCCAGAAGAATGCAAATAATATATTTATGAATTTCTACAGCTAACAAATTTGATCAAGAAATTCACTAGGGACCAATCAGATAATACTTGCTATGTCAAAAAGAAGACTTGAGAAATAATTTAAAAAATAATAGGAGACAATTAACCAAGCTACCTTTAGTGTATATTCGCTGCTGAGCACTATTGTGCTGGTTCTCAAACAGCCGTCGTGATAAACTCAACTGAAAGTTTAATTGAAAATAAATCATATAAGTGAAAGAGATAGATTTTATCAAAAGGAAAGTATAACTGAAATAGCAAGTCACATAAATTACTTGATTGGTAATTTGGTAGATTAAACATTTAGAGATATCTCAAAGAACAGTTCAAAGTAGATAACAGAAAGATTTATTAGACATATATAAAACTTATAAGTTCATGAATCTGTAGCATAACACACTGAATTCAACTACTTTCCCATGCAAACCACACCTTTGAAGTTAAGATGCTTTTTTTTTTCTTTTGCAAAAGTTCAAATGCTCCATTGACATTGAAAAAAAATTGTTGACACTCATATGCTTTTTTGTTTACTTCAGTAATACTGGTGGAAGAAAGCAAACCAAAAACGTCTAGTTTCTTATTTTAAATGATCCTTCATGCTATTATTTTTAGGGCTCCAATTATTCCCTTCCCTGCTGATGAAGCCATATTCAGCAGTGACCTATTGAGAGTGCAGTGCAAACAGGAAGTTTCAAATAAGGCCACTTCTACATCAACCAAATGTTTAGAAATGGCATTGACTATAAGAGTCCACCAACAACATAACAGAAGAGTCCATTTGATAAATCATAAACCCACGTAATGCCCACTCCAGCTTTGTGAGGTTTAGAGTTTAGGAGAATTTATATGAGTCTATATGAGGTTTATTACACATCACCATATGAGGTTTACTACACTTTAGGCATTTGGAAAATGAAACTAGGACTCTTACTTTCCTTTTCAACGGACTATACGCACATAACTTGCCTATATACATGTTATACATTGTTCATAATATAGTGTTGATTCTTGAATATAGCGAAGTCATGAAAAAGCAGTTTTGGAGAATTTATACAATACACCTTATATAGCTACTAAGGTTTCAGCAGATGTTGGTAAACAAGAGGCAAGAGCAATTTTTCTTCTCTCTGCCGTCTCGTATGAAAACTATTTCCATGACCTAACGAAGCTCTCATATACATTATGTTAGATGACTTTTTTTTCCTTGATTTCAAACGATAAAAAAGCAAAATTTAGTAATTTACCAAAAGGAGCAAATTGTAATGTAAGCAGGCTCACATAAAACACCAATCGATTTTCTCGGCAAGTAGGGAAACAAGAGTTAAATGTACCTGGGCACTTCTCCGCCGTTGAAAAGGAGAAGAAAGAGAAGCAGCTAGACAAGAGAAGGAGGAACACTTGGTAGTCATATCTGGAGCAAGAAGAGCGTCAAAGACTAGGTGTGACTCAAAATACTCAGCCACTCCATCTTGCAAATTTCTTCACCAAGATAAGGAAAGAATGACCAAGTGGGCGAAGCTTTAGTGTAGCGTAGGTCTGAGAGAGAGTGATCAGATTTTGTAGTGCCGACGCAGATGGTGAGTGGGGACTGGGGAGCCAAGGTGGTTTTCCTTGTTTGGGTTATGGTGGCGAGAGGGAGACGATGATTTTGGAGTATTGTATGTCGTCCATGGACCTCTCCTATCGCTGTTCCCCTCGCAATTTTTCCTTCTCTCCCAAATTGATATTTTTCCCTTGCCGCTTAGAAGGCTCACCTATTACTACTTCGCTTAACTTCCTTTCACGAACTTAATTAATTTCTCCCTTGTAATAATGAAAAATAAATATTTATAATTTACCATACTATTTAAAACAAATAAAAAAGGAAAAGGAAATTGCTCATAATTTTACTACGCTTTAGATTAAGGAAAAAACTTAGGTCAATTTCCTTATGTCTATTACATCCAGTTCTCCAATATAAATATGACACGTGGCAAAAAGTGTTTAAATGACCAATCACAGTAGAGAGAGAATATAGAAGATCACTTTTTATATAACCAATAATAAAAGAGCGAGTGTGTAAATACCATATATGATCGGTAGAATTGGACATAAAGAAATAGACCTAAATCTTTTCCTTAGATTAATCCCTGGAATTTGACGAAATCAACAAGGTAATTAGAATGTCAACGTCTCATCCAGCAAATAACAGATGATCTCTTATTAGTTTTTGTTTTTCTTGCCTAATGAAGTTCTTACAAAATTAGAAAGATGATTTACTGTATAATTATAAATTAGAACATTAATGATATACTTTCCAAATATCAAATAGTTTGTTATTTTATAGCTTAAAAAATTGTGTATATTTTCATAATAGAAAGAATGAAAACAATATTTTACAAATTAGGAAATGCGTAAAATTTTTTTCCACTCTGCAAATTATTGTGAGCTTGGGAGTTGAGACAATTAAAAAGACGAAAGTTGAATAATTTTACGGAGAACAAACAACATACTCTTTCTGATACTAGAATGAATTTCCAAATGGAAAATAGGAAATGGCCTTCCGCCGGCCTTGTGGCCATTGTAGTTGCCAACCAGGGAGAAGGGAGTACAAGTACAGTACTAAATAATTACGAAGCCATCTAGGTTGCAGTTACCAACTTGCGATCTTCCCCATTAAGGTTTTCTCATAAAATGCAACAAGAGAGGGAAGAGTGGATAGAAACAATCCATGCCAGACTCGGAAATCAGAATGGAATCAATCTCCATTTGATGATGCCATAGCCATACAACCTCATCTAACAACAATATAACAACAACATTGGCAAAATAACAAAAATCAGGGATTTCCTCGTGACCATGGACTTGCTCAAACACCAGGACCCCACAGCCAGCACCAAGCGGAATTCTCCCATCTCTCTTTAAACTTCAACACAAAATCAGATCGTGTGCTTTCAAACCCCATTTCCTTACCTTCCCTAGGACTACCCTAAAAAAAATCAAATTTAAATCAGATTTGCCCTCTTTAAAAATCTGATAGTCCGACAATAATAGGGCCATATTGAATCCACGAAATCGAGGTACTTCTCCACTATCCAATCTTCCAATTCTTTCCACTTTCTTCTCCTTAGCTCTTTGTAGTCTCTATTTTTTATGCTCCAAATAGGCTGCAAAATAAGAGCTCGGATATCTTCTTTGAGCTTCCCACTAAAGACATAGCTGTAAGCCAGAATGGAGTAAGAAGGCATGTTCTTAATTACTTTGATAGTCTGCTTGAAGATCAAGGCATAGAGTGCACATAATTTACGGATTATTGTGACGTAGAGAGCAACAATGAGTGGCCCAAAAACCCAGAAAGGAGTTAATTCCCTTGAAACTTCAGCGCCATATATGACATTAACAGCCATGTAGAAAGGAATGCTGCAGATAAAAGAAAAATTAGAAGCCCCATTATTGTGTAATCAATGCTGTTGAAATTATTTGTGGGATAAAAAAACTCGACATCACTGCAATAGTTATACACAAACTAGCATCTTAAGAAAGAAACTTAATTTCTTTGGCCTCAGTTATGTCCATTTGATATCTAAGACATACTAAAACAAAGACTCCCTTACAGGGCTCCCCATAAAACAAACAAGAGAAAGCTAATTGCTCAGTGATAGGGAACTCCAAAAACTGATGAAGCATAAATACAGAAATCTTAGATTTGTTACGAGTTATGACTAACAACTTTATCAATGCACATGTGTCAGATTGATAATAGTAGTATCAAAAATGATGTCATCAAAAATGATAAAACTATTGGTAAATATTAATAAAGTATGTCCCATCAAGCCCGATAACTTAAAAATTTGCTTCAACTTCATCCAAGTTGAACATGAGATGAAATTTAAGTATATGACTGGCAGAAAACAAAAAGAAATTGAAGATGAAAAAGTTTGCTCCAACATCCAAGTTGAGCATCTCAGGCATGACACTCATAGTACTTTCACAGTTTAGTGAACTTAAGTGATGTAGGGAGAGGCAGATAGT
The DNA here is from genome assembly GCA_014851425.1 of Senna tora. Classification (NCBI taxonomy): domain Eukaryota; kingdom Viridiplantae; phylum Streptophyta; class Magnoliopsida; order Fabales; family Fabaceae; genus Senna; species Senna tora. Next base: position 4,813,948 of record CM026271.1, on the reverse strand, counting down.
ATAACACAGGAAAAATCTTCATACTTACAATATTAGCAAAGGGATCTTTATTGTTGCGTCAAGCGCCAGAAGATGAGCCCATGCCACCTTCAAAATGTCTCCACTTTTCTTGCTCCGAGTCCCTTGCAGTGTTTCCTGTGAAACCCCAGGAGGCGGTTCTCCCAAAACTTCCTCAGCTTCTTGGGTTGATGGTTTTGTGCGCAACATTGTCAGCCATTTCTTGAAAAGTTTATGAATAACAGGTGACAATGAAAGGCTCTCAGTCTCATTAGCTTCAGAAGCATAAGAAAGTGGAACATTGTGGACCTTTGGAGGCTCTGATTTGGCCTCACCACTGTCATCCAGTCTAACAGAGGTCTTAGGAACCTTCAATCCATTAGCTCTGGTTACTGATTCATCATTTTGAGCACTGCCTTTGAAGGCTGAAATTCTCAAAGGTTTATGGGTGGATCCACTAATACAAGGAGGTCCTACACTGAAAACAAGAAATCCTTTACATGATGCAGAAGTACAGCGCTGTTTGCATCCAGTTCATGCATGTTTCTGTATTTAAACAGGCTGTATGACAGGCAACTAAGAAAAAAACAATAATAATAAAGCTAGAAAGCAAAAAGAACGAATGTAATATAGATTTGAAAACAAAGAAAGTATGAATGTGCTTCACATTAAACCATTTATTTAAGAAATTTCTTACATGCATAACTATATTTTCTCCCCCGAATAATTTTTCTCTTGCGTAACATAAAAACTTCAATTCTATAAGCAGAAGGAAACTACTTGAGGAGGCCAAATTAATCACTTCAACAATAATTTAAATCCAAATTATATAACTGAATCATCAAACTTAAGTTCTTTTATTTTATTTCAAAGAGGTTCCTTAGAGCTGAGTTGCATTTGAATTCAGTTTACTAGTTCTATTAAGATGTCATAAACTTCTTAAAGCTCTTGAACCTAGTGACCAGAGATTTAAAGAAAAACTATATTTAAATCTCATGACAATGAAACAGACATATCAACATTGGACAAATATTACACCTTAATAGGGAATGCCAGTCATTTCGTCCAACCATGTGATGTTTTGTTAAACATTGCTTCAACTGGATCCGTTTTCTCCATGTAAAAGGCCTTGTGGAAATTGTCACATAGAAACCCTGGACATGAGAAACAAAAAAAAAATGAAGTTCATATCTAGACATTGTAAGACTTGATAGCATGACTAAGATTCTATAGCAAGTATTGAAAGCCTGGTAAAATTAGACAAATGCCTTATCAAACATAAGACCAGGCAAGACATATGGAGAGAGTAAATATGTACAGAGTCTCAGCTCCCAGTAAAAGTTCAACCATTCATAAATGAAGGTAACTAGTCATAGAAATTCTGGATTGAACGTTCAAAATTTCACATAATTAAAGGGGATATAACATTTAAAAATCGTCATTGCTGGATAACATGACTACAAAAGTATCTATCCTGCCCTACTGAATATACAGACTGCATTAAAAGAAACTTTTTTTTCTTTTTTACCTCATGCTGCAAGCTGCAAGCCTGCAACAAAAATCATCTTAACCAATTTATTTGTAAGTAATTATGAAATATATTCTAGCACCATGAGTCCATGACAAAGATAAACCACTTAATATGTTCATCTGACATTGCTAAGTAGCTATGACTATCTACTATTAATTTGATAGCTCGTTTAATTATACCCATAGTAGGCATAAAATTTGACATTAGTGAGAAATTGGATGCAAGTACAATATGACGATAGGCTTCGGTTCAAATTAAAGACGTAAACTTTATCCAAGTACCTGCGGTTGATAGGCTACTAAAGCCATTTTACGTCTTCATCCACCAAACTATCTACTCGATAACCCCTATTCAAGAAAAACCAAGTGAAAGAGTTAAGTAACAAGAAACTAAACACAAAGATAAGATGAAAAAATATAAGCTATCTCGAACAAAACTTCGACAGTATAACATTTAATTTTTGGGAGTCGAGCAAACATTCAAGTTACTCAAAAGATTGAGAAACCAGAAATCAATGGCGAAATCACCAATTATTCAAGTTATTTTAAGGCTATTTTTCCTCGAATTCGTGGCAAAGGAAACGGCAGAAAATAAAATTTTTAATTTGACTTCCTCGCCTTGTCGGTTGATTTTCGCGGCACCGACCACCAAGCTAAATAAGACTTACACAAAACATAGAGCACATACGAAATAGAGAAGCAAATTAAACCCGAAAAAATCTCACACAAACACAAAAGACAGTTGAATTCAACAGACCTTGGTTCGCACTTGAATTCATGAGTAAGTCGAATCAAAATCTTCTAAGCATGTCAGCGATTAGGAAATCAACAAACAATAAAACAATAATTTTGGGGAAATAAAGAGATAAATGAAAGGGGGAGGGATGCCTTGGTAGGTAAAATTAGGGTTTTTGTAAGGACCTTCTCCTCCTCCTCCTCCAAGTGGATGATGATAATGGAGAGTGCAGAGCAGAAGGTAAGGCGAAGGTAGGCGGTTGTGAGGGAAAAAGAAAAACTAAAAACAAAATCGAAATTTAAGATTAGAGACTTCCGTGGAAGGTCCCAGTGTCCAATTCGGCACCAGTTGCGCAATTTCTAGAATCCGAAGGACTGGCCAGCTATCTCGAAAAAAAAAAAGGCTGGCCAGTTAATTTCTTGGGCCCAAACCCAAAGGCACAAGTCACAACTAACTTTGACCCGCTGAAAATATTTAAGGCTAAGAGTGTAAAAGAAAGGTTTAATTTCAATTAATTTTCCAAAAAATTGTAGCTAGATTGGGATAGTTGATAATGTGATTGGACCAAAGCCCAAACCATTTTTTTATTCATAAAATGATAATGATATGTCAATTCTCTATTGAATATGAGTTTTTTTTATATATATTTCAATACTATCATTACTCATTTCATGAGTATTTTCATTTTCATTTTTATTTGCATTCTTCATTCTTTTAATATTTATTTGTCATAGGTACTTTTATCTAAAGAAAGTAAAAAATATTGGGAGTAGAAAATAAATACAAAAGAATTCTTTTGAAGCAAGCTTTTTACTCAAAATTGGTGCAATTGTTACCTAGTAAGTAAAAATAATGTAATTACTTTTTTTAACTCAAAAATAATGTAATTACTAAACTATAGTTTCTTTAAAAACATTTTTTTAAAATTTAATTCTTGAATATAAAAATAAATATAATTTCTAAAAAAATTTATCCATTTTAATTTAATTCATGAATCATAGAAATATTAAATTTAATGGTTAAAAAATACTTTTTATTACTTTTCGTCTGAAAAATACTTAATTATATGTGTTGTATTAACCAATAATATTCATATATTCATTCTTATTTTATTTATCAGCATTCTATCTAAAAAATAATATATTAAATAAATCACCTACAAATTTCTTCAATTCATCCATACTAAAAAGGATACAAATATAAAAGGCAAGAATAAAAATACATCACAAGATATCTTTTAGGATTTAATGGTTTAAAAATTAAATTAAAATAAATATAATCACAATTATATTTGACATTTTCAACATCAATGAAATTTAGAAGAAAACCAAACAAAACATTAATTTAGAAATTGCATGGGACCAACATGAAAATTTCTTCATCTTTCGAGGTGTGTTTATTTGCTGAAAACAATGAGGAAATGTCTTAGATAATCTAATTTTTCTTTAACATTTTACATATTAAACAAACTTTACCTTTTATAATATAATAAAATTAATTTTTTTTTCTTTATTTCTTATTCAATTTTATTTTATTTTCACTCCCGTTCCTGTTCCTGTACTAGTTCTTATTCCCATTCTCTGTTATAGCTATTGGATCCTTGACCGAATGAGACGACAAAAATGGCTGCCCCGGGAATCTTTTAGAAACAAATTTTGCAAAAAGTACCCCTCACCCTCACTACTTCACCCCTGGATTGGATCTCCAAGCTCAGTAATTTTTTGAGGGCGAATGAGATTCATATGAAGAGGAGTAGTTGGCACTGGCTAGTCTTTCCATCTGTGGATCCACTGCTTAATAACAACGCTCTGTGTTTTGGTTGCTCTCCAGGTACATAAACATTCACCTCCTACAACCACCAAAGCTTCTTTGTGCAATGAGAAACCTGCTATTCCATAATTTGTATAGTAGTCTATTACTCGGAATTCATAAAAGTTGCTGAAATTTAGATGATTTTGCCAATTTTCTATTTGCCATCCTTAGAAATACGATCAATTTCAACAAAATTCGTGCATTCTTGCTGGCTTCCGGGATCTGAAGTAAAAACTGAAATAGAAGCAGTTAGACTCCCTAGGATTTGTGACTCATTCGAATTATTGTTTTCTATTGATGGAATCTCCCAAATCCCCTTCAAAAGTTAAGAGATTCACCAAAAATAGATGGTTGTTAAGGATTGGTGCAGCTATTTTTATCTTGATGCTGCTGTCACTGGGTTTTTATCTTGAATTAGATCACGGAAAAGCTCAGGTTGTATTGATGGAGTCGTATTATACAGTGGTCGTGGATTGTGGAAGCACGGGAACACGGGTGAATGTATATAAGTGGATGGTGAGCACTGCAAGTAATGAGGACTTGCCTATTTTGTTGCATTCCTATCCCGATAATACAACCCGGAGTTCACTCTGGAAAAGTTCTTGTCAATATCACTGTATGCAAACTGAGCCTGGGTTAGATAAATTTGTTAATGATTCTTTTGGAGTAAAAGAATCTTTGGAACCGTTGATTATATGGGCAGAAAATGTGGTGCCACATGAAAGACATAAAGACACCCCTGTTTTTGTTCTAGCTACAGCTGGGCTAAGGAGGTTGGCTAGTGATGATGCTGAACAAGTTTTGGAAGACGTAGAGGCTGTAGTAAAGGGCCACACTTTTATGTATAGTAAGAGTTGGATTAGAGTTTTGAGTGGGACTGAAGAAGCATATTATGGTTGGGTTGCTTTGAACTACAAAATGGGGACCTTTTCTAATTATCCTAGCTCTCCAACCTTGGGACTTCTGGATTTGGGTGGTTCTTCATTGCAGATTGTGATGGAGATAGATGACACGAGGGATGACGTGCACATGATGAGATCAAAGCTCAATTCGATTGAACGTCAGATTATTGCATACTCTTTGCCAGCATTTGGCTTAAATGAAGCATTTGACAGAACTGTTCTTCTTCTCAGAAATAATCAAACCAGAGAGAGAACTGGAGTTAGCTTTGAAATCAGACATCCTTGTCTGAAACCTACTTTTGTGCAAAACTATACATGCTATTCTTGTGCTGGTTATCGTAAAAATCATAGTCAACTCATAAAAGCTGAACTTCCTTCACTGTTTCTCGTTGGACAACCTGATTGGGAACAGTGCAAAAGGCTTGCAATTGCTGCTGCTGTAAACTCGAGTGATTTGAATTTGTTGCATCCAAGTAAGAAAAGCTAATGTTCGGGTTTTGTCCTCTTTTAAATATTAGACGCAAGTCATTGGTGTAGGTTACTCGAAATTGGTTTTCCTCATATTAATCTTCTAAAAGACTAAAACACTAATCAACTAATGAATGAATTGAAATCTATACAGTTGTCGAATAATAGCAGTGAGAAGGAAATGAAGTTATCTGTATCACCAATTAAGGATTGGTCGAATTTTGGTGACTGAGGGTCCTATTCATTAATTCATTTTTCCCCACTCCAAGCCCCTTACTTCCCCCACATTGCCAAGTTGATAGTTCATATTTTCTCCCCTGCAGTAGTTTAGTCTTTCATTTCAATGAAGGTCATAAGTTACTTATATGATCAATATGCATTTTGCAGGCTCTGGTATATATAATTTAACTGCTGTGTCGCACCTGACAAGGCACTTCCATGCTTTATCTGGTTTCTTTCTTGTATACAACAAATTAAATTTGAGCCCAAGAGCCAACTTAACAAAGGTTTGGGAGTCAGGCGAGCATATATGTTCCAAATTATGGGCTGGCTTGAGCAATATCTCTGACAATCCAAAATATGCTGGACAATTTTGTTTCCGGGTGGCTTATATGGCATCCTTGATTGAGTATGCACTTCATCTTGATGATGTTGAGATACTATTTGGTCCAGGCGATATTTCCTGGACATTAGGAGCTGCATTGGTTGAAGGGAGATTCCTATCGACAAATGCTACAACTGGCAAAGTGCAGGCTATTGTTTCAAGTGTAAAAAATTTCAAGGTCCTGTCCTCCTCAACTTTTCTCTTTGTTGTACTTCTATTTCTTTTCTTCATTGTTTATTGTAGTCAAATCAAGCTACCTATGCCAAGCAGAAAGGCTTCTGCTCCTGGCATATCTTTGCCATCCTATATTCATACAAGACAGCGGTCTAATTAATATCTGCATGAAGCCAAGGTAAGTGACTCAGTGTATTTAGTTAGACTTAGGTATTCTTTATTTCTTTACAAATTCCTTTTGGAAGAACACAATACTAGAGACATTAGAAACTAGTTTTTATTTAAGCATGTGAGTTGCCTCGCTCACTCGGTATTTTTAAACCAATACAATGAACCTTGATCCCATAGGTTTTGCAACCAATTGTGCAAATTTAGTTAAAACTTGGGGTGTATTATGCTTTTTAATGTACTTTATTTGAAAGGCTGGAAGATTCTTTAACACATATCTTCTGTAAGTATTTTTAGTTCTTATATCTGCTCTATATTCTCCTTATTCCTTTTCTTTTTAATATTTGGGGCTACTGGGATTTTGGAGCTTAGCTTTCCATGGTTATAGACACCTCGCACCCGCACTCCCATGTACTCACCAGACCAGTGAAGGTTAGCTTTGAAGCAAAGCTATGAAGAAGGGGAAAAAAAAAAAGAAACTTCGGTGAACTAATTAGTTTATCGTTGTTGAAGACAAATTGAATTGAATTAGTTATTATTTTAATGGAGAATGATTTTTGCAAGACTTGGTTCTTCTGATGAGCAACCATGTACACTCGCTGCCAGACGTTGCAACTACTCTTTGCACAGCGGCCCTCTGAACTCACAATTCGGATTTTTCAGTACTTACTGTAGTTCCATGGCAGACTAATACCTGAGTAATCATAATGAGTGATTCTATTTTTTTTTCTTCTCTATCTCTCTTAACTCTACCAGAAATTCTATTATCTAAATATAGAGGATCCGCTCTCCTATGAAATTAGTCTCACTGCAGTAAAATCCATCAAGTGCATATTAATTTTTAAATGAAACAGGGAAAATGAGAGAAAATCTTTCTTGTAAATCTCACTTTAAAACCAAATTCAAAAGCTAACTTATTTTTAATGGTGTCCTTGATCTTGCAAGACATAATTAACAGCAAATCAGACCTAGTTTGCTACAGTGCAAGAACAAACAGATCCAATGCCTGTTTTTGTAGAAAAAAGAACAATGCAATCCGTACGGAGAACCTTTACAGCAAGCCACAAGAATATGGTCTTCTTTGATGAGAAATTGAGAATTAATTAATGTCATCTCTCTGTTGAATTATTTCTATGAGTTTCAATCCCATTTAATAACTTTTTTTGATGAACCCATGTAATCACTTTTATGTTTTCTTGTTTATCCGGTTGGTTGCTGAGAAAATAATGGAAATGTTAATATGCTCATTCTTTTGGTACACTGCTTTAGCTGAAATGCAAGCTTTTCATTTAGCATTATCCAATGCAGAATTCAGGTTGTACAAGTATTGAGATGAATTTTGTAATTAAGTTCGGGAAAATGCTAAAGGTGCTTGGTGAATGATGATGGTGATGATGATACTGTCATTCCACAAAGTTATACAAAACTTGCAACTTTTTTTTCTCTCATGGATTACATTGATGCCGTTGTTTCTTTTGATAAAAATAAAATGGAGAAACCCAAGAGGGGGAAAGATGTTTGACATTGGTATATAATGTAATTAATCGTAGTGCATGTCAATCTACTAGTTATTACATTTATTTGACACATTATAAGATATTTAATAATCGATGGAGAATATGTATTTGTATCTTAATATGGTCTCTGTGTTGTCCACATTCCACACCAGAAACTGCCAAACATCACTATCTCAAACTGATGGTTTTCTATCAGTGCTTTTAGGCGACGTTCACTGACACTGAGATCAAGGTGAAAGAAAATGGGAATTTAAAAAAAAAACAATGTGAAAATGTTGAAAGAAAGATTATATTCTGATTTGGACATCAAAGGCCAAAATTCAAATGGTGAAGGAATCTATCTATATATCCGATTCCGAAATGTGGAATTGGCAGAGTATTTATGCATTTCCTGTGAGCCACTAGATTATTCAATTTTAGGTATATATACTCACCCATTGGGTGTTCTGCTCTCTTGTAAATCTTAGTTTTATTATATCTAACATTGTAACATTCATGTACCTTGAAAACATTAAGAATACCCTTGTAGGAAGCAATCAAAATACAAATTTGTTCAATTTTTACTGGTTTCTGTATTTTCTTACGTTAAGGTGAATTCACAAGTTTCTGATTCTCTTGCTGTGTCAGGGAAGAAGGTAGGTCAAATTGAACAAGGACAAGTGGTTTTCTTTTTTGGATTATTCATGATTTATTCTCTGTGATTATCTCTTGAATGAGTTAGACCTTGGTGAACAAAATCACTCTTTATCTACCATCCCTTTAAACAAAATCACAAGTAAAGCAGAGGAATATTATACCTTATGCTACCCCATTATTCAGGCAAGCTACTGAAAAAACTAAATATTCTAGGCTCCAATATTGAAAAGAATTGAAATGCCATTACTTTGCTTTCCATATATATACCACGTAACAGAATCTTGCACCTAATGGTAAAATGAAATTTGTTTTGTATCTTAAATGTCTCCAGTATCATTATCCATTAATTATTCATATTTTCAACTCAATAATGAGTAAAGTCAATAAATAAAGCCACAATAGAAACCTTGCTGCTATTTTTCCTCAAGGCATCATCATTGCATGTGGTTCAAAATTGTCAATGTGGTGACAAAACAAAAGCCCCTTTTCTTAGTGCTATGAACACTCGAGTAGTTTTGAGCATGTGTGAGAATTAAGAAAGCTTGTGTTTCTGTATACACATTCCATCTCCAGTTGGGTTGGTGGTTACATGTATTTCCGTAAAAATGAACAAGCCAGAAGATGCTTGTAAATTGTAGCTTTTTGACATTCACAGCACAATGCAGTGAATAATTTATGAATGAATTGAATAAAAAAATGAAAAGGGAATGGAAGTTGCGGCAGCTTTAAAATTGGTAAAGAATGGGGAAACAGTGAAAATTATTTGGAAAGACAAAAACGTCACATGGCTTCCACATTCAGAGCCAACGACCCATCACCATCTTCAATCTTCAAAGTAGGCACTAAGGGCTTAGTGGCATACATACATACCTATACGGATTATATTCTGCACCCTCACCCTCACCCACTTCACAATCTCATGCATTATCTTCATTCATTCCCTTCACCTATAATTGCACTGTACACTGCTGCTTCCATAATTTAGTTATAGATAGGTATATATATATATATATAGATAAATGGGCAGTGTACCAATATTACTACAGTTTAAACCTATTTTGGTCCGTGAAAGGTATGCTTGGCCTCAATTTAGTTTTTGAGGAAGTTATTGCTATGTGACTTAGAGATCACAGGTTCAAATCGTGAAGTACTGCCTTTCTGTTTACAAGGATGAGATTATGTACATCTTATTCTTTTCGAATTCTATCATATGGGAATCTCTGAGACAAGATATATTTTTAAGAGATGAATAGGGTGATTTACTTTATTGTTTTTCATATGTTAAAGAGAGAGAGAGGGAACAAGTTCTGAATTGAATGGCATCCATCCTGAGTTGATAATAAGGACAAGTGCACTAAGGAATTAAAAAAGCAAAGAAGAAATAGTGAAAACCTAAAATTCTTCTCACCTATCAGTCAGAGGTGCATATATATATATTGTTCAATTCAGATTTTGCTTTGACTAATATTGGGAAAAGTTTTCCTTTGTGGTATTAATATAAACCCAAATAATTAATACCATCTTTCATTATTTTGGATCTGTTGAAAAATGAAAACCCAATTGGGTTGATGGTTTCATTAAATGATAGTGCCTTAAAAGTAAAATGAATATCTAGGGTCCATTTTATTTATTTTTTTGGGAAAAACAAGAACAATCAAAGCAAAGTGACCACCATTAAGGGTCCAGTGTTCATTGTCATAAATATGAGCCCCACTACTTATGATATCTAATTATGTGTTCTTCTTATTTTTCTTTACCAAATCTATTAATTAATTAACTAATTTGAAATCAAAGATGCTGATTCCTTTAAAAAGCATGCCCAGCTGTGGCAGCCTTTTAGCAAATTCAAGAGATCGAAGTGATTTTATATAGCTAATGCCATAAAATCACAATGCCTTTATGAAATGTATCAATGAACCCCAAGCAAGCACACTGGTTCTCTTCTGGGAATACAAAAACTTGATTCAAATGTAACTGAATTCTCTCATTTCCCTGAGACCCACTTTATGGCTCAACCAAAAAAAGAGGTTAAACATGAAAATAAATAAATAAATAAATGTGTTGGCTTCATGTGGGTTTTGTCACAGTGGACCATTGTCCTTATGTCCAACCATGCTCTCTATAGCTAACTGCAGAAGCTTTTGTGTTGTTTTGTGTATTAAGTTTGGTGTGTGAGAGAGAGAGAGAGAGTGAGTGGGTGTTTGTGAAAAGAAGAGATCAGAAATAAAGAAATGGCAGCCAAAGGGGAGGATGTGTGTGTGTGTGTGAATGAGTGAGTGGGAAGCATCACCTATTGCTGTGTTATAACAAACAATAATCCTAAAAGAGATATTAGATAAATATGACTATGTATGTCTATATGAGTATGACCACTGCAAATTAAGGGAGGGCCCATACTTTTGTGCTTCACAATTACACAAAAAACTATTGCCTTAGTGCCCATTATCTCACACCCCCCAAGAGACTTTTACTAGCTTCCTTCCTATGTACTAGATACACTTTATATTATTTATATGCTAATGGTCATTTTTTTAATGCATCAAAGTGTTCAATCCTAACATGCTGCCCTCTAATTAGGCTTCTAAGTATCTTCTTACTCGTTCTTATCATTTAGCATTAGCTCTTTAATGAATTGTCTCTCTTCTCTAAACATGTAGTTACTATTTTATTTTAGTAAATTATTATTTTGGTCCTTGAAATATACAATTTATCTCAATTGAGTCCCTAAAAACTATAACTTATCTCAATTTAGTCCCTAAAAAATAAAAATATCAAATTTAGTCTCTGAAAAATACAATTTGGTTCTTAAAATATAAAAATGTCAAATTTAATCCATAAAATATACATTTTGTCCCAATTTAGTCACTGAACAAATTTTTGTTTGTTATATTACTATAGATTTTCAAGAGCTAAATTCAGACAAATTGCATATTTCAAGAATTAAATTTGACATTTTCATCTTTCATGACTAAATTAAAACATATTGCATCTTTAAGATATTAAAATAATAATTTACTCATATTTTTTCAAAGTTAGTACTATAACATGAGAATAATGATAATTATATATTACATATGTCAACTAACATGCAATTTTCAATAATGAATTTTCAGGTTTCAGGTGCTTGAAAAATTCCTTTTCTTGATGGAATTGTGGGTGGAGTTGAGATAGAAAGGTGGAGAAAGTTGAAGCAATGAGAATTAAATGTGGTATATGTAATATGGAAAAGAGTTGGTTAGAAGAAATTAAAAGGTTTGGAAATGGCATATGAAATTTATGAAGAAAACTACATTAAAATTGCCATGTTTTCCTTACAGAGTTTGGCAGAAGGTGTTAATTAGAGGTATCAAGTAACAACTAACAAGAGGGTGGGTGTCAGATGCCATTGATAAATTGTCGGCACATTCTGCCATTAACACATTTTAATATCAACCTCAAACTCTTCTTCATGCGGACCACACCTACATAAACTCACTTACTATTGTAATTAATTATAAATCAAATTTCTTCAAACATGCATTTTTTCTTCTATTGTTTAATTTTAAAATAATAATAGGAGAAACGATTAAGAGGGATCTAGCCGTAAATAATCTAACAATAGAAATGTGCAAAGACAAAACATGTTGACGTCACTTGATCCATATAGCCGACCCACATAATGAAAAAAAGCTTTGATTGTTGTTATTTAATTTTAAAATAATTTACTAAATACGAAACATTATTGAACTTCTCTTTCTCTTCACAATTCACATCCTATATTTTATTTTTTATTTTAGATTATAAAATAACTATTTTTAAAAGACCATTATTGATCATAAAATTCCGTAGCCATATTAGAATTATAGTTTGAAAATTAAATGATTAGCTAATCCAACCAACATAGCTGAAATGTTATAATTTCATTTTTAAATTATGCATTAATATTTTAATTTTTATTATCTTATTTGAAAAGAAAAGAAAAAATAATTCATCATAAATTCAAATTGATGCAGAAATTAAGTATACTAGCTAGCTTCTTCTTCTTCTTCTTCTTTTCTCACATATAACTTTTTATGGGAGACAAATTTGTTCTAGATACTATTGGATATTAAATTTAAACACATGTCAACAATAATTTAAATTAAAGGCTTCGCATGCACCATCTATCATTAATTTTTTAAAATATAATTATTATATTTTAAAATAATATATTTCATAGTTTTTAAAATTTTAAATTAGAATTATTATCATAATTAATTAGAATTAAATGATGGGAAGTTATTTACTTTCCCACTTTTTTAGTAACTACCATCATATATGTTTTCTCTCTCCCACTACCTTCCATTATATTTTTATATATCTCAACTTTCTCACTTACCTTTCCTCCAATCAATTTTTTTTTGTTATTTTTTAATTAGAAAATATGGTAATTTTGTGACCCAATGACCAGAAGGGGTCACTGCCATATTAATATAGATATATTTGAAATATTAGTTTCATTATTTAAATTTATAATATTTAAGTAATTTTTTAAAACACTGCAAATAAGAACCATCCCTCTATTACTTGTTGTGATTAGTTAAAGATAAATGTTGTCGTTTCAATCCATTATTAATATGAAAAAAAAAACTATACGAACAAACAAACCCATCGGAATTTGCCAATACTGCAAAATAAACAAGAAGGAACTACCACACACCTTATCTAATTCCCTTTTGATAATCAATCATATAAAATCCAAATTGTCAAAAAAGAAAAAAAAGACTCATAACTAATAAGAATTTATGATTGTGTTCTCATCATGATGGCGAATTGGATATAATAATTAGGCATGGCCCATAAAAAAAATTTTGCTGTCCTGTATATCTATTCTATTTCACTTTACAGTAGAGCTGGCTCATCAATGATGCCATTTCTCTTGTGCCGTATTTATTGCAATAAATATACGAGCATAGGAAAGAGACAACATTCTCCAGTATCAAATTTTTAGATTGGTAGGAAACAAAAACTTAATTTAGAGATGAGAAATTTCAAAATAGTGTATGCACACTATATTTTAGGGGTGTGTAGAATTTGGATTGAACAGGAAAATAATTCAAGAGTCTTATCAAATTATTTGATGTTATTTAGCCTTACGACATTTAATAGTTGCAAAAGGTAGGTTTATTGTTATTGTTGCCACAAGCATATTTTCAGACTATAATTTATGTATTGTCAAGCTCAAGACTATATTTTGCTTCCCATAATCTTAGAATTTTTTTTTTAAAAAAAAACTGAAATCTTATAAGTTTATTTTTATGTTAACCTAATGTATTTAAAAGATTTTTTTTTACATATATAATATCAATTTTTTAATCTCCATTAATCTAGATTTGTGGAATCAAATAACACTGCTTTAGAGAAATTTACACGATGATGATCTCAATCCAAGAGAGATAAAAGGGTGAGCATGGTGGATATAAGTGTAATTAAGGACTATTTTATACTAGCTAGGATCTAAAGAAAGCATGGAGAGATGGGTTAGAAACACAGACAAATTCTTTATTCTCATCAAAACTAATTTTTAATTTTCTAAAATCTTGTTTTTGTACAGCAAAAATATAGCAAGAGGAGGCACTCTTAAAACTATTGTGGTAGGACTTGAAGTATGTTGGAGATATCAATAAATGTTCAATTTAAAAATTATTGCATATATATAAATTACAAGTAGTTTTATCCCACCAGAACAACTCAATTTGCTATTAGATAATTTTAAGGAATTAAATTTTTTTTAATGTTTTGTTTATAATTTTTGAATCAATTAACAAATTAATCTTCAATTTTTTTAATATAAAACTATATTTATATACAATTCCTTGTATGTTTATTATTATGTTCTCCAATTAAAATAAATCACATGAAAAAAATTATTAAAAAATTAATTACAAAAGAAAAGTTATGAGTTATATAAACCACAGAGAGAATTTTCTTTTATTTGATAACATAATAGTTTAAAACTAAAACTTTGTCATACCATAATTTATGTGGCACATAAAATCTCATTTTTATCTAATTAGTAATTAAAAGGCTATTTTGATTAAAATAAAACAATAAAAATCTTATCTTTAAAAAATTAAATGGAGAGACTTGAGAAATGATTTACTTTATGGCCTTATGGGTGAGTCTCACTCTCATCCCATTTCCCAAGAGGAAGGGATAAACCAAGAAGAAATGTAACATGAAAGGCCCCCCTTTATTTTCTTTTTTCTGTTTCAAGGAGCAGAGTGGTGTAATTTATTCCAGACACAACCCCTTTGAGAGTTTTCAAAAAAAAAAAAGTAAAACTTTAGAAAGTATAGCCCCACCTATCCGGGATCTATTTTATTTATGTGCTGGTGTGTGAATTTTCATGGCGTGGGAAGCAGCCACATTCAACTAGAATCTCTCTTTCTCTCTCTCTCTCTCTCTCTCTGGATTTATTATAATTTGAAAACGTGAGAGAAGGCAGTGAATAAGAAAGAATTGGGTTTATTGTGGGAAAACAAACTACTATCTAGCTCTTAGTGTTTGTTTTGTATGGACATGAAGGGAGGCTATTCATTTTCAGGTTTCTGCACAAATCCTAGGAATCATCCATTTGTTGCTTCAGAAGCACCTCCTCATCACTCTCACCACCGCCCAAGAACACGACAACCTCAATGCATACAACCAAATAATGTTGCCTCACTACAAACAAGCCCACCAAATCTTCATCATTCTCTCAATTTGGCCTCTTCCCCTATTTTCCTCCTCCTTCTCTTTCTTTCTTCTATCACCCCTGTTCTCTCTCACACAACCCCTTCCAACCACACTTTCAGACCACCTTCAGAGCTGCTTAAGCTAAGAAGAATCAGAGCTCATCTTAGAAATATCAACAAGCCTCCTCTCAAGACAATTCAGGCATTTCATTTCATTCAATTTTACAATCTTTTAATTTTTCTCAAAATTATCATTGTGGATTATATTACTGATGTTTTATTTTTCTTTTTCTTGCAGAGCCCAGATGGGGATTTGATAGATTGTGTGCCATCGCATCAGCAGCCAGCATTTGACCATCCCTTACTAAAAGGAAAGAAGCCATTGGTAACTAATTTCATCAAACTTTAATTTAATTATTTTTTGAATGATTGAATTTTGATGTGAGAGTAAGAGGGTTTATAAGGTTTACTTACATTCAGGATCCTCCAGAGAGGCCAAAGGGGTACGCCAATAATAATAATAATGAGACACGGGGCTTTCAACTATGGATGGAATCAGGGGAATCATGCCCAGAAGGAAGTGTTCCTATCAGAAGAACCACAGAAGCAGACATCCTACGAGCATCTTCCATTCGTAGGTTTGGAAGAAAACCAAGACACGTACGAAGAGACTCCACTGGTACTGGTCATGAGGTGATTAATTTATACCAAAACACTACGCACACTTTCTTGAAGTCATAATATCGTATCACAGATCACAAATTTGGTCCTTCAAGTTCAAACCTGATTGCAGCATGCAGTGGTATTTGTGAATGGAGATCAATATTATGGAGCAAAGGCAAGCATCAACGTGTGGACACCAAGAGTGACTGATCAATACGAGTTCAGCTTGTCCCAAATATGGGTCATTGCTGGCTCTTTTGGTCATGATCTTAATACCATAGAAGCTGGATGGCAGGCATCTAATTCTTTCATATCATCTTATTTTCATTATGCTTTAGCTTAATTTGTGAATAATGGGGCTTTTCATTTGTACGTTTCAGGTCAGTCCAGAGCTATATGGGGACAACTATCCTAGATTCTTCACATATTGGACAGTAAGATATATAGTTTTTTTTTTGTTTTGTTTTGCTCACTGAATGACCATTTCTGTTTGTGTTTCTGAGTGAATGATATGTGTTATTTAACAGACAGATGCATATCAAGCCACTGGATGCTATAACTTGTTGTGTTCAGGTTTTGTACAAACTAACAACAGAATAGCAATTGGAGCAGCTATATCTCCAAGATCAGCTTACAATGCAAGACAATTTGACATTGGCTTGATGGTTTGGAAGGTGACTTTCCTTTTCTTTTCTTTTCTAATTTAACACTAATTAAGGGGAAAAGAGACACTTGTTCTAGCTTTTGAAACCGTTATTTGTCGCTATAATTCACTGCTTGTTTAGTTTGCTTTAACCAAAAAATAAAAAAGAAGGTTGTGAGTGAAGCAATAATTCTTTTACTTTGGTATTTTTCTAAACGTGTGTGGTATTAAATATGTGAGATTCCTTTGCTTTCCTTGTATCAGTGTCCTTCATGGGGTCGGCTCTGCTTTTTCTTTCTTTTTTTCCTCTCTTTAATAAAGCAATTAGTTTCCACGCTTAGCTGTTATTCTGGTTTTGCTGTCACCAGCTTCTTCAGTCTCTCCACCCTCAACATTCAAAAAGAAGAAATGTCTCTTCTCTTCTTTTCTTTTTTTTTCTCTCATTTTCATTTTTTCCCACTTTTACGCTTAAATTAAAACCTCTTCATTTTTGCAATTATGGCAATTCGTTCAAGATTAGAACTTGTACCAAGACAAAATGAATAAATAAAGAGTTTTGCATCTGTTAAAACATTAGTTAAGATTTTTTTTTCTTTTTTTTTTTTGATGGAAAAGATTTTTTTTTCTTTGAATTATAGGTCATATGTATATAATATTCTCAACTATAAAGAGTGACTTGAAACTCTCAAAACATAGAAATTTGTGCACAAATCCCTTTCTATTAGTAACTAATTCATCCAAAATTCTAATAGAAAAGACAAGTTAACAAAATCAATTCATACAAATATGCAGAATTCCTCCCCTTAAATTTTAGTACTTGTACAAAAAATCTCTTAGAACTTTAGATTTTGTACAGAAAATATCTTTAAACTTTAGTTTTTATTTTCTATTAGCTGACAGAATATTTAATGATTTGAAATTTATAAAAAAAATCATCGAAAATAATAATTAACAAATCAATCAGATGACATGATTAATTAGTGTCTTAGGAAACTAATTAGCAAAAATCATGAATAAATAAACTTTTTATTAAATTAATTATTCTTTTGGCATGTGTAGGATCCGAATCATGGGCATTGGTGGCTGGAATTCGGGTCGGGTCTTCTGGTAGGGTACTGGCCGGATTATTTGTTCAGCCACTTGAGAAGCCATGCGAGTATGGTACAATTTGGAGGGGAAATAGTGAATTCAAGATCAAGAGGGTATCACACAGGAACACAAATGGGAAGTGGGCATTTTGCAGAAGAAGGGTTTAGAAAAGCAGCTTATTTCAGGAATTTGCAAGTTGTGGATTGGGATAATAATTTGCTTCCTCTAACAAATATTCACCAGTTGGCTGATCATTCAAATTGCTATGATATTAGACAAGGCAGAAACAATGTTTGGGGTACTTACTTTTATTATGGAGGCCCTGGAAGGAATGTGAGGTGCCCTTGAATTCGAATCCAAATCCCACCTATTAATATAAATATATATATATATATATATATATTCTTTTTCTTTTTTGGTTTTTAATTTTGCTTTCATTTTCAATATATTATTACATGATTTTGGCTATTTTTTTTATCCCTATAAATTTTGTGTTTCACTAACAGGTTAGAGGCTGTTTGTTTTGAATTTTGATTTTGGGATCATCATGTAAGCCTGTGACAAATTGTTGTCAATAACAGTGAATGGAGGGGTTTGACTTTGTGTGTTTTCCCTAATTATTCCTATGTATTAAATTCCCTATTATTTTTTTCAAAAAAAAAATTAAGAGAAACTTATCTTGATCTGATCTATAATATGTTAGGAGTGAGTATCGTTAAAAACCATGTTTGGCATGTCAATGTATATAATTAACAAAAAAAAATTTGTGAGAAAAAGTTGACTTTGACCAATGAAGCTGAAGACACGTTGCTTAATTAATCCTGCATTCTTCCAAGACAAAAGCCAATGCGAAATTACATATCTTATCTGCTAATTAATGAATACAGCCTTCATATGCGGCATTGCATGTGGGGGTAACGAACAAGAATGCAATAAACAAATCTTGAAGAATCCCACATTGAACCTTCTATGCCTTATTTTTTTTAGTTTCCAACTTGCGACCCAATGAGAATAATATTTAAGTGTATCTCAGTGGCACCGCACAATGATAAATGTCGCACCACAAAACAAAGAGGGAAAAAAAGAGCATTTTAAAGCAGAGAACCCAAGAGCCATTAATGGCAATAATCGTTTCCCCCACCAAGCTTGTGGTGCTTTCCAACAAGTATGCAACTAGACAAGAGAAGTTCTTGGACCCCGAATGGGAAAAAATACAATTTATATTAATTTGAGTACATCAAATCAATTTGTCTTGTTTTCAATATATAGAAACGTGCATCTCAGGCCAAATCCTAGAAAGTTGAGAGTCAATATCACAAGACTCAAAACTAGATCATTTTATCTTTTTCAAAACTTCTAGATTTCATCAAGAGTTTGTTAGGATAAATTTACTTTGGGCAAATCTATTCACATCCAATTTTTTTTGAAATGAACCTCTATAACTCTATTCACCTTTCAATAGATCACGTGCTTATCTTGGCTGAAAAGGATTTTACACGTATCATTGATATTTTTGCTATAATATTAGGAAAAATTGTATTCCTATTATCATCTTCTTTCACCAAAATAGAATAGATGAGGCAAAGAAAAAAAAGAGTGGACTTGGCAAAAGAAAGTGACCATGCTAGTAGTAGCATCTAGTGTGGTAGTGAATGTTAGTAATATGATATGTGAAGTGAAGACTAGGTAGAGTCTGTGTAGAAATATATTGTTTTAGCTTTTAGCCGTTAGCAGTATTTTTCTTTTGTTCTAATTATTTTGTCTCTTAATGAGGTGGCATGTACAGGGTAGGATAGTCATTCTTCTTTTAGATATTTCTAGATTCAGTTATGACAGCTGTATAGGGAGGACACGTCATTTTATTTTCTTCTGGTGTATTCCATTAGCTCTCCTCAATTGTATATATAGTACTGAGCATCAATGAGCAATGCATGAATTTCTCAGTTGTTCTTACTCTGATTGCTTTTATCATGGTATCAGAGCAGGTTAATTGCTGAGTACAAAATTCCAGTATCTTGTCCTTCTCTATCTGCAAGCTTCTTCCGTTCTGCATCTCTGCCATTTTCTCAGTTTTAGACGAAAATGAGTGATTCAAGCAGTAACACTGGTTCAAATGGAGGAAGCACACTGCAGAACAAAGATGAAGGACCCTACTTACTCCATAACTCAGATCAACCTGGAATGGCGCTAGTTAATACGGTGCTTACAGGGGAGAACTACCTACCATGGAGCTTGGCCATCAAAAATTCTCTTGAGGCTAAAGAGAAGATGGGATTCATCGATGGAACCTTACTGGAACCTACAGATGGTACACAACACCGACGGTGGAAAAAGGTGGACTCCATGGTGAAAGCATGGATTACTAATTCCATCGATAAGCAAATTGCAGATACACTCATATTCTGTGTTTCTGCCAAGAAAATCTGGGATGAACTAGAACGAAGATATGGAAAGCGAACTGGGCCACAGTTATATCGCATTCAGAGAGACATGAATACGATACAGCAAGGATCTGACTCAGTAGCAACATACTATGGGAAGTTGCGTAGAGCATGGGATGAGATCGATCGTCTTCTGCCTCAACCAACCTGCAGCTGTAATGGTTGCAAATGTGACATGAGTACTAAGATAACAAACACTAAGGAGTCAACAAGGCTTCTTCAATTTCTGATGGGACTCAACATTGAGTATAATGCGATAAGAAGACAGTTGCTGAACTTGGACCCTTTACCAGATGTCAACAGGGCATTTGAGATGATAACCAGTGCTGAAAGCGAAAAGGAGGTGAGTATGATTTATTCATCTTCTGGAGTTGAAGCAAGTGCAATGATGATAAGAAATTCAACACCCAGAAATGATGATAAGAGGAAGGATTCCAGCAAAAAAGACAAGGTGTGCACGCATTGCAATGGGAATGGGCATACCAAGGAAACGTGTTTTAAGCTACACGGATACCCGGATTGGTTTAAAGACTTGAAGGAGACAAAGAAGGGTGGTAAGAGAGCTGCTGTGAATATGGCAGGATCTAGCAGTGGTGTGAACTTGGAATCTGAGAAAGATGAAGGGGATAAGCAGAATGAACTGGCCTCTATGGTGGCACAGCTTATCAAATCAGAGATGGGAAAATACCTTAAAAGCAAGGAATCCGAGGAGCATGTCAATTATGTGGTGAACTTTGCAGGTAATATCACAAAGGGTAGTTACTTATCCTTATCTCCTGGTTCTTGGATTTTAGATACAGGAGCATCATCTCATATTTGCTCTAATTCTAACCTGATGCAGCATAAAACATTTTTGAAACCTCCCATTAAAGTACATTTACCAGATTCCTCCACTAAGCTTGTAAACACTAAGGGCCAAGTTGTTTTGCATCCTAATCTGTCTCTGGTTGATACCTTGTTGATTCCTACTTTTGATTTTAATTTGATCTCTGTGAATAAACTAGTCAAGGAGACAAACTTACATATAATGTTTCACAAAAATCACTGCATTTTGCAGGACCTGATGAGTAAGGAGGTTATAGCAGTGGCTGATGTTAAGAAGAACCTTTATATCTTAGACACCAAATCCTTCGACCCATTTGTAATAAAAGAGACATTGTTACAATATAGCTTTGTACCAGAAATATCTTGTAATGTCTCTCATCCCATTAATGAAAGGTCTTCTCTTATTTGGCATCAAAGATTGGGTCACTGTCCTTTACCTGTTTTGAATCATATAAATGATGTTAAGGGTTCTAAATTCAAAGAGTTGCCAATCTGTGACACTTGTCACTATGCAAAACAAAATAGATCTCCCTTTCCCACCAGTATGTCCCGTGCTAGTACAATTCTTGAACTCATTCATGTTGATGTATGGGGTCCTTATGCAGAACCTAGCCTTAGCTCAGCTCACTACATACTTACCATTGTTGATGACCATAGCAGAGCCACTTGGACACACTTGTTCAAGCTAAAAAGCCAAGTCCCACAAATCCTAGAATCCTTTATAAACCAAATACAGAAGCAATATGAGAAGAATGTCAAAACCATTCGAACAGATAATGGGACAGAATTTGTGAGTGCTGTGAGCAAAGCAATTTTTGATAAAATGGGGATAATACATCAAAGAACCTGTGCTTATACCCCTCAGCAAAATGGGGTAGTAGAAAGAAAACATAGGCACCTACTTGAGATAGCTAGAGGGCTTATGTTCCAATCCAAAGTACCAAACAAATTCTGGGGAGAATGTATTTTGACAGCCACCTACATAATAAATAGGTTGCCCACTGCAATCCTAAACTGGAAAACACCATATGAGATCCTAAATGGGAAGCTAGCAGATTATGAAAGACTTAGAGTCTTTGGGTGTCTTTGTTTTGTCTCCAACAATATACCTCATAAAGACAAGTTTGCACAGAGATCACATAAATGTGTGTTCATGGGATATGTCTCAGGTCAAAAAGCTTATAAAGCCTATGATCTAACCACACACAAGATGCATATAAGTAGAGATGTAAAATTTTATGAGGCCATTTTTCCCTTTGAGTCAGCAAATGAAAATTCCTCAAATCCAGCCACCTATAATCCAATAATGTTTGATGATGCTGATTGTGCCTATGACACAGAAATAAGACCGATTACATCTACCTCACCTACTCCCTCACCAAACAATATTGAACCATGTGCAGAAGCCTTACCTGGTGTACCACCAACCAACCTTTTCACAGAACAAGATGAGAACAGCCCTACCACTACTGCCACAGAAATCTTACCCACAAATACAGAAATCACAGATCCACCTTTATCCACTTACAGAACCAGTACCCGTGCCAAAAGACCACCAGCATGGTTAAATGATTATCAATGTAACCTAACACTCCATAAACCATCCCAACCTATCTTTTCTAACTCTTATGCTGCATTTATGGTTAATGTATCTAACATTCAAGAACCTTGTTCATATAGACAGGCAGTGAAACAGGTGGAGTGGGTGAAGGCGATGGAGGAGGAGTTGAAGGCTTTGGAAGAGAATGGAACTTGGGAAATCACTGAGTTACCACAAGGAAAGAAGCCTATTGGAGCCAAATGGGTATATAAGGTGAAAATGAAGCCAGATGGCACAGTGGATCGGTACAAGGCAAGGCTAGTAGCCAAGGGCTACAATCAGGTGGCAGGTATAGATTATCTAGAAAGTTTTCACCCGTTGCTAAGTTGGTGACTGTGAGACTTTTTATAGCAATAGCAACTAGTCAAAACTGGCCTATACATCAAATAGATATCAATAATGCATTTTTGCATGGATACCTCAAGGAGGAGGTGTATCTTGTACCACCAGAAGGATATACCAAGACTAAGGGTAATGAAGTATGCAGATTAAAGAAATCATTATATGGCCTAAAGCAAGCTTCAAGGGAATGGAATTCTGAATTTACTGCTCAGATTATGAACTATGGCTTTACACAATCTTGTAATGACCACTGTTTATTCATTCGTAATTCTGAGAATGGATTTGTAGCCTTAATCGTTTATGTTGATGATGTTCTATTAACAGGGACTTTAGAATCTGAAATTGAGCAGGTTAAGGCATTTCTGGACTCTATTTTTACTATAAAAGATCTTGGCTATGCCAAGTACTTTCTTGGAGTGGAGATAGCTCGGAGTCAACAAGGAACTTTTCTATGTCAGAAAAAGTATATCACTGATATACTGCATGACACACATTTGACAGATGCCTCGGAAGTTTCCACACCAATGCCTAAGAATCACAAATTTGAGCTAGACTCACAGCCTTTACAAGATGCAGAGGCCTATAGAAGATTGGTCGGAAGGTTGCTGTATCTGAACTTGACAAGGCCAGACATAACTTTCAGCGTACAACAACTAAGTCAACATATGGCAGACCCGTGTGAGACACATTTGCATGCTGCTTTACAGGTGGTTCGATACTTAAAGAGTACAATCTCTTTAGGTTTATTTTACAGAAGCAATGCAGAAATTTCTCTTGAAGCTTACTGTGATAGTGACTGGGCCTCATGCCCATTAACAAGGAGATCACTCACGGGTTACTGTATATTCCTTGGGGGCAATCTTGTTTCTTGGAAGACAAAGAAACAAAACACAATATCAAGATCTTCTTGTGAAGCAGAATACAGAAGCATGGCTAACACAGTCTGTGAAATGCAATGGATATCCTACATTCTAAGAGATTTCGGGTTTGACTTACCCACTCCTATTCCATTATGGTGTGACAACAAGTCTGCCATACATATCTCAGAAAATCCAGTCTATCACGAAAGGACAAAACACATAGAAATAGACTACCATGTTGTGAGGGAGAAGTACAAAGAAGGATTCATTCGGCCACAGCATGTCCCTACTCAGTTGCAGCTTGCAGACTTATTCACTAAGTCACTAGCTAGACCACAATTCGCTTCCTTGATTTGCAAGTTGGGTCTGGTTAGCCAACATCCTCCAACTTGAGGAGGGGGTGTAGAAATATATTGTTTTAGCTTTTAGCCGTTAGCAGTATTTTTCTTTTGTTCTAATTATTTTGTCTCTTAATGAGGTGGCATGTACAGGGTAGGATAGTCATTCTTCTTTTAGATATTTCTAGATTCAGTTATGACAGCTGTATAGGGAGGACACGTCATTTTATTTTCTTCTGGTGTATTCCATTAGCTCTCCTCAATTGTATATATAGTACTGAGCATCAATGAGCAATGCATGAATTTCTCAGTTGTTCTTACTCTGATTGCTTTTATCAGTCTGAAAAGTGGCCATGTTTGGTTTGTGAAATTGAATGAGAGAATGTGAATGAGAATAAGAATTAGGTAAAATTTGAAAAGTCAATTTTACCCTCATTTTAAAATAAATTTATTCTTCATTTAAAAATTATTAATATTTAAAAGGAGAGACAAAATTGACTTTTGATTCCCATTCCCAACTCCATGCCTTGGAAAGCAAGGGATGGTACCTTTCAGAGAATTGACGCTTCTATGCGTGACACCAAAGCGAATAAGCCATTCCCTACCACTTCCTCATAAAAGAATAAAGGACACTGACCTATAATCCTAAGGCTGTTGGCCTAAACAGAGCCCAGAAAACGTGTGGCAGAAGAAGAGTACACTACACAAGGTGATAGAAATAGTAGAAAGAATCCATATAATTAGGCACTAGGGAATTACGCTGACTTAAACGGGAAAGGCTTAGAAAAAGATGCTTCCGCTTATCATGCAAGATTACAACATTTTCTTATACAAAAGTTGTATTTAATCATTTTATTTTATATAATATCAAATTCTGATGATACAGTGCATTATTGAGCAAATTCTGATAATAACTTTAATGGACTCGTCTCCATCTCTTTCTTTTCCGCATTTATACGGAGAGACTAAGGTTGATGATGACAGAGAAAAAGTGAGTGCTTCTTCTTCAAGTAATGAATGGTCCTTCTTCTGTGATCAAAGACAATAATGTAATTTACCATACAACTTGGGTGCGTGATTATATGTATAAAGATGAAAATAAAATTTGAAACAAACAAAACATAGAAGGATGGGGTCCCCCCCAATCACCATATGGTCTCCTCCTCTTGCTAAAGTTAAACGTCAAAGAGGTCCCATTGAAACTGCAAGTCCTAGGCGTGGGAGACCTAATGAAACTCCTTTACACAGCAAAGAAGGCGTACTAGTCAAGACAAGACAGTCTCTATTGGTCATGAACTCATGTTTCTTTTGAAACCTTCTATTCCAAGTTTCCGGAACTATACCAACAATACCCCTATCATTATGTATGATTCAGCATGGCATTATCCACTACAGAAAAAAATGGTCAGACAAAAGTCAATTTATGTAGTAGGTTATTGTGAGTACGAAGAAAATGGAGGAGGGGCATGATAGAGATATTGAAGCTTCGGATGATTGGTATCAAAAGAGGTAGTTAGAGAACATTCAAATGTACCAAAGAAGGAAAACGGTGGAATTTTATGAATGAAAAGCACAGTTTTTGAAGCACAGAGAGAGGTTATTGATGACTAATGGAGCATAAGTGACAATGGGAATTTTATCTCAACCTGCATTCTGGCCACTATAAGTCTATAACCATGAATGGAGACGACGGTGGGATCCCTGAAGTCCTCCAGTAATGCTGCATATATAGAACCCAGGAATCAAGGTGGCTATGGACAATTTAGAAAGAATGTAGTAGCCATGGCTGAAATGGAAGTTCAATTCAATCAATTGGTAAAGACAATTACGAAGGCGCATTCAACCGACATGAATCCCAGACAGCTCCATAGTGTAATTGTCACCAAGTTCTGCAACAGCATTGTCTATAAGTTTGATGAGATCTTCAGGTGTGTAGATCTGAGAAGAAGTGTATTCTTTCAAAACATTAAGGCCCATCAGATAATCAACTGCAGCTTTCTCAAAGTCAGAAGCCAAATTAGGTTGCTCATGTATTATCACATATGTTCTTCCCAAACCCACACACAACTTGGGAAACCTAGGATCTTCTATTGTTTTGATAACGTCTAGGGAGCAATCACGATTTCCTTCCAGAGCATGCATGTGTTTCATCTCCGATGCAACCTTCCTTATAGATCCAAGATTCAAAAATAGATGCTGCGTGATTGTTGATGAACATCCAGGGGGACTTCCATATTTTCTACTTAGAAAGCAAAGCAAGTTTAAGTTGGCCAGGGTGAAGCATGTTATGAAAGTAAAGAAGTCATAAAAGTTCATCCCTGTTGTAAAAGAAAAATCAGTAAAACTCAGGTAAATCATCAAATGCATCATCCAAATGGCATGCAAATATAGTACATACAATACAAGTACTCAGCCAACATATATAGAGCACCTGTGTTAGCGAAGAGATTGCGCTGGCAGAGACCTTCAAAATCATCACATATATCTTTGATGTCTTCTATGTATTCCTTTGCCTCATTGTAGTCCCTCAAGAGTAAATTCCACTGTCACAGCATGGAACTTCATGAAATCAACTAAATTCAATTATATTTAGCCTTGAAGGTGCTTATCAAATTTGTACTAGAAGGTAAAGCACAACTTACCACCCAAGAAAGGTTAAAGGCATTGAACCAGTTGTGATTTATAGATATAGTATCCTCCTGAAAGCATAAGAACATACCATCAATTGATCAGGTCATCAGGCTCAAAGCCCACCATTTCACATGGTATGTCAATTTCTATCCTAATTGTATCCTGCTTATACCATCTAACGCAATTGATCAACTAGCCATTTGCTTTTCAAATATCCCGGAAGTCATCAACTAATGGCAAGCCTTTAGAACCACATCATCCTCCATTACTAGTTCCCATGGGCTATCTATTTCAACATCCATTAACAGGATGCCAAACAGTGCCGATATTAAAGGGCAGCAACATGCTAGCTTCCATGAGAACATCAAATTGAATAGTTACACAATAAGTCAAACACAAGTTCCATTTGAAACACAGCTACAGTTATAACTTATAACTACAGCGTTTAAGCCATAGCACTACTGAAGCTTCTTGCAGTTTGCAATGACTAAAAATATCATGGCCAAAATAAAGGGGAATACAAATGTTACTTCAACAAAAAAAATTTCCTTTTTTTTTTAAATATTTTGGGTACGTACAAAAATTCTTACTTCAATGAGAAAGTAGGACAGCCTTTCAAAATCAAGTGGGTGTGTACAAAAATTCTTACCAGGTTATGAACTTGATGATACCATCCGCTGGGAACAAAAATAATTTCACCTGCTTCTTGTGTGCATTCTAACCAGATAGCCTGCATATACATACAAACCCACTGAAGCAGAAAAGCATTGTGATTCAGAAGATTTATGTCAAAAAAAAGGGGAAAGTTACCTTTCTAAAACCAGGAAATGTTGATTCACATACTTCATCAAATATATTATACACACAGTTTTTCACGTTCCTGGATCAGAGCTGAAAAGAACTTAGTTATGGCTTCTAACAACTAATTAAACAGGTGTAGAGTACTCATATCAACCCCCCTCCCCCCACCCCACACCATCAAACAAAAAGTGAACAAAGAAGGATTCCTGTTAGAGAGAAAGAGAGAGTTTGTGTTCATCAAAAAATTGAAGGTACCCTGCATATGCAAGTAGGTATTTTTCTTAATCCAGCACAAGGATGCAGTAGTTTATTGGCACTAAACTAATAGGGAAGGACTTGAATATTCGTGGAAAGAAAACAAGAAATGGAAAAGAGTGGGATTTCCTATGCTTCAGTAACATTGTAACATTATGATCATATCAGAGAAATGCATGCATTCCTAGGATTATACAATCAATGAGCTGGTAGATATATGAGATTTGGAGGAAAATCATCCTACAGGTTCGAAAATTTGGTCAGCGTGATTGTTACTTAGTAGTAAAATATATTTGAAAGTTAGCTGAGGAAGTAATGATTTTTCTATAGATTTTCTCTCGGGACTACTACTACATAAAAATATAGTGTTGCTAACTTCTTTATGGGAAAAGTAATCCATTCAAACCTGTCAAATATGAGATGACTCTGAGAAGGAGCAAGAAAAAGCCATCTTTTCCTCCCACAGACATTTGATGACCAACTATAAGATCTGAAAACATCAGCATGCAGAGGAGTCCAAGATCCTGCTAGAAAAATAGAAAGCCAGGAGTTACTGATGGGTAGTCCATAAAATTATCCAATGGAAAACAGATCTCTCTATTAAAATGAAGTGCAGAATCATCATATATTCATCCCATCTAGAAGGAAATACTAAATCCAAGCACAAACCTTTCACCCCCATGTAAACAAAACGATAGTCAGAGCAACATATTTCATTATTTTGCTGGGAAGTGTCAGGATCAATATGCATTCTGTAGTTGTCAAGATAGAGGTTGAGCCAATCATCACGAAAGAACACTGGAGTGATGTATGCTAAGTAATCTGGGCATTCCTGACCAGATTGAAAATGAACAAGAGATAAGTAAGCCAAATGATAACTGACTGAACTAAAATAATTTTTATATATATATTGAATTCCCAAGCTATGCTCAGATTAACTTTGATTTAAAAATAGTACCACTATCAGTGTGTTTCAACAAAAAGCGTCGTCAAACACCAAAAGTAACTGGAAATCATAGAATGAGGGAAGAAGCTTGCACGAATACCTTTACAAAGTGCCAATCCTTCAAATACGGCACAGAGCACTGACCGTTACTAGTATGATTTTCAGTATTACACTGTACTGAAGAACCCTCTAGCCAACGCCTGATAAAATCTGAGACACACATCTCCTCCCTCTTCTGATCCGTGAATTCTCTAGTGCCACAATCTGCAACCTTTATGTGAAGGTTATTAACGCACCTGAAGGAATTTACATTTTTTTCAAATGTATTGAAAACTTAATATTATATAGTTTTAGCATAATCAGGCATCATAACTATTAGACTTTTTTTTTTTAATCAAACCAATTTTGCAAACAAAAATTTTGTAAGGGGTGGAGAAACCATTACATGGGAAGTGAGTAATTGACAGTACAAGTTTCACAATGCAGAGAACTATATAATTTTTCTTTGCCTTTGCAACCATTCAATATATCCGGAATTTGTTATTTTTGAAGCTCATATGTCCCTATCATTCCATAGGCCGCATTAAAAAAAATGAGTTCAGAAGCCACTTGATTAGTATCTGCTAAAAAAATCTAGTCGCCGCCGTAAGTTACTCTGTTCATTAATCACTCTCCAGAATAGAGAGGGAGGACGAGGTGAAAAGAAAAAAAATTAAAAAAAAAAAAACACGCACAATTTTTGTGTTTATTGAATTCTGGACCTTACAGAAATATAGATTAATACCTGAACTTTAGAACTCGCAAAATGTGAAGAGAAAAATTGAAGGTTGGGTTGCCCATTACAGGTGACCCAATCTCCGGAAGCCCTCCAATCTTCCATTATTCCTGTGAGCACCACCGGCTGGTTCTTCTCCATGTACCTCTCTACAAATTCACTGTAACTCAGTTCTTTCCCATTCACCTTCTCTATTTTCCCTCCTATTTTGATATCCATGCTGTTTATCGAGCTCATTCAACACTTCCTTCGTTGTCGTTCAAATTGAAACTCTGGTTAGTCTTTGTTGCACGCTGCAGATTGCTTGCCGGAAGAAGAATCACAATTTTCTTTCCAGTTTTTGTATGGGCTCGAAATAGCGTGGGCTCTGTTTCTGGGCTTGAACTAGAGCCTGGTTCACTGGACAATTATTAGCCCAAATTGAAAGAAAAAATGTTTATGGGAAAATTTTGTAGATGTGATGACTGTTACCTCATTTGTACATCATTGACTAATAAAATTAAAATTTTCAGATAAATGTGATTTGACTATAGTAGTGCAAGTTGAATGTAATTTGACTATAGAAGGTGAAACCATTATACCACTCCAATCTTACAAAACAAGGGAATCTTTCATTTTTTTTTGGTCAAAACCCCAAATTGGTCCTTTATGTTTGCACCAAGTTTCATATTGGTCCTTTATGTTTCAAAAAGTCTAAATTGGTCCTTTATGTTTGCACCAAGTTCCAAATTGGTCCTTCCGTCCATTTCCATCCAGTTTTGCCGTTAACGCGTGACGTGTCCGGATGATGTGTCGCTTTCTCTCTCCTGCGTGGCATACTTCGCTGACCTGGACTACCACATCACCCTTAAACCCAAATACGATGTCGTTTTGCAAAAATCAAATCCCGCCATTTCTTGCTCCTTCCTAATCTAGCCTATTCGTATTCTAACTACCCATTACCCCACTAACACCAGGAAAGAAAGAAGAGCAGAGACCAGGAGAACGAAGCCTAACCTAACCCTCGTCGTCGAAGGTAGCAGAGAAGAGAGAGCAGAAGGAGGGAACGTCGGCCATTTTTGTTTATAGTAGTCCTTGGATCACGATTTGTTCGAACGAAAAAACTAAGGTAAGTTCATTTCTCATACCCATGTTCAGAAACCCTATTTCTTGTAAAAAAATTTGTTCTAGTAGTCGATTTTAGGTGATTGACACTCCATTCTCGGTCTATTCTTGTTTGTTACCTTCATTTTGGGTGGGTTGAAAAGATGGAAGTATTTACGTTGCGAGGGTTTGTTCTTGGGTTGTGTTTGTTTTAGGGCTACAATATTACAATCTGGTTCCTTATTGTAGGGATTGAACCCATAAAATTTTCTTCATTTAAGTATAGGTTGTCTTTGAAATGTTAGAATTTCGTCCGCATTATGGTCTTTTGGTGGTACTTGAAATGCTCTGTTTTTTTTTAATATAGAAAACAGGGGTTGGTTTGGATAGTGATACTGACATGGTATTCGTTTGTTTTTGAAATGCAGTTGACAATGGATTGTTATTTCACTGTTAAAGTTCATCACGGAGGGAGATTTGAGCATAAAGCTCAGCTGGAATATGTTGGTGGCGAATCCATTTACTGGGACAACTGTGATATGGATAGATGGAGCTTTTTTGAGATGAAAAGTGACCTTGATGCCATGGGGTACAAAGGGAACTACGACTTATGGTATGCCAACCCTAATGGAAGGTTGGAGGAACAATTGAAGCCTATTATTGATGACACCCAAGCAATGGATATGGCTCGGGTAGGAGTAGTGTTGGGACAGGTCAATTTGTATGTGTGTCATGTTCCTTTCCAGTTGGAACAAGTTTTGGCATTACCTTCTACTGAGCCTGTTGAGAAAGAAGAAGAAAGGCTACTTATGAGAAAAGGAGAAGAAAGGCATCACAGAGGGCTAGGGAGGCCTAAGAAAAGGAGAAGAAAGGCTACTTATGAGAAAGAAGACCAGGCCAAAAAGAAGAAGGTTGCTGCCACAAAAGATGGAAAAAGGAAGAAGAAGAAGGTTGCTGCCACAGTCAGCAGAAGTGGGTTGAATCAGAAATGTACCAAGTGTGGAATCATTGGCCATAACAAACGGAAGTGTACTGGAGAACCTTCCACATCAATGCCATCATCTTCTTCTTCAGTACCATTTGGGTACAGGACTAAATGTACCATATGTAGACAGTATGGCCACAATAGAAGACGGTGCCCTGCTACAA
This sequence comes from Senna tora, assembly GCA_014851425.1. Taxonomy (NCBI): domain Eukaryota; kingdom Viridiplantae; phylum Streptophyta; class Magnoliopsida; order Fabales; family Fabaceae; genus Senna; species Senna tora. The sequence continues at coordinate 4,782,268 of CM026271.1, read as the reverse complement.
CATCTTCAACTCCACCCCCACCCCCACCTCCACCATCTTCAACTCCACCCCCACCCCCACCCCCACCATCTTCTTCTGCACCACCACCAACACCATTTTATTCTCCACCACCACCTACACCACCATCTACAGCTCCACCATCTTCCTCTGGACCACCACCACCAACTTCAGCTGCTTCACCTTCCTCTGCAGCAAAGGCATTTTCAACCCCAATGAAGTACAAGACTACTGCTAGAAAGGCAGCTACGGTATTCTATTTACTTTACTATTGATCAACTTATTTATTTCCAATAATATTCTATCTCACTTGTATCTTTTATGTCTCATTTGCAGCCACCTCGTGTGAGATCCTTTGCTGCCAGGACAGAAACAACTCAAGGAACAGCCACAGCTCAAGGGACAGCAACAGCACAAGGGACAGCTACAGCACAAGGGACAGTACCACCTAATACGAGGCCTAAGGCCAAACCAAGAAAGAGAACAAAGCCCCCACCCCCTTGGAAGTGGCAAAATAGTTTAGTGAAATGTATTTAAGTGGTTTGATGTATTAAGTTTGATATTTTGGAACTGTCAGTTCAGTATTTTGGAACTATCAGTTCAATATTTTGGTGTTCAAGACATTTCTAATTTGGTGTTTTGTTGTCCAAAAACATATATTTTAATGAATGTCTGATTTTAGGTTCCTTTTGATGTTATTTTCATTCTGCATCTTCGTCTTTTGTTTTCATTTTGCTGGAAATGCTTAATATTACTGTCCATATTGGTTCTTTCTGTTCCAGATAATTTTCTATATTGTTCCAGATAATGTTCTATATTGGTCCTTTAAGTTTTCTTATAAGTTCTATATTGATCCTTTATGTTTAAACAATGTTCTATATTAGTCCTTTAAGTTTTCTTATAAGTTCTATATTGATCCTTTATGTTTAAACAATGTTCTATATTGGTCCTCTATGTTCAAAGAATGTTCTATATTGATCCTCTATGTTTAAACAATGTTCTATATTGGTCCTTTATGTTTACAAAATTTACTGCATTAGTCCTCACATAATTGTGAAGTCAACGAGTCCGGAGCAAAATGACAGAAACATTGGCAAAATCTCACATTACGTTAACCAACATTCTCTTACATTACATTGTCAATCTACCAATACAAACTTCATAAACCCAACCTAACATAAGATCCTATCCCTCAAACTTGTGCTTCACAACTAAAAACAGTAAAATGCAAACTGCTGCAACTAAGATCAAAGTGGAAACAAGAAGAGCTCTGTTCACCATCTGCAGCCTTCTAACAGTACCATTGAGTGTGGATATCTTAACTCTCAGCCTTCCAATAGCAATGTCTTTTGCATCCGTACTAGGTAGATCAATCCAATCGAAAAAGTCACAATCGTCTGCACTCTAAAAAAATTAAAATACCAGTCAATAATGACATTCCATAATAAAATTTTTGGGGGTTTAGTGTGTCAGAACTTACCTTAAAATTTTTGCACCTCCAGAAGCGTCTACCTGGGTTTTCCTGAGTTCTGGAGGTCAAAATAATTGCTCTCTCACCACAGAAACAATGGCGGCCTCTACGAACGGAACCCACAGATGATTGCGAGTCCGACATTGCGTGAACGCAACACCTTTCCTTCTTCCCTTCGATGCAGTATTTCCACTTCGCTGCAAAGAGCTACCTTCGATGGCTCCTCCTCCTTCGATGGCTCCTCCTCCTTCGATTAATTTTGAAACCCTAAACTAATTAATGAAAAGATTACCGTTGGCCTAAAACGACGTCGTATTTGGGTTTAAGGGTGATGTGGTAGTCCAGGTCAGCGAAGTGTGCCACGCAGGAGAGAGAAAGCGACACATCATCCGGACACGTCACGCGTTAACGGCAAAACTGGATGGAAATGGACGGAAGGACCAATTTGGAACTTGGTGCAAACATAAAGGACCAATTTGGACTTTTTGAAACATAAAGGACCAATATGAAACTTGGTGCAAACATAAAGGACCAATTTGGGGTTTTGACCTTTTTTTTTTTACTTTCCCCGTATTTAATTGAACCTCAGAGTCAGAATTTCATCCTTTCCCTTTTATAAAAAGCAATGGACCTGTAAGTCTGTAACCCCATAAGTATAGATCTCTGCATGTGCGTCACGTGAGCGCGATCAGAAGTCCACCACAGGATCAAACAAAGAATACAGTGTGAACCCTCACCCTGACTGACTTAAGTGCTAAAGCTGGCAACACTGTAAAACTGAATTTATATATTCAGGAAAAAAATAATTACGAAAAAAAAGACATGGAGAAAGGTTTATATGAAAGGTAATATAAGAAATGGACTAAAGCAAAGGCAGTGGTAGTAGTGGCGGTAGAGTGTCGCTTTGATGCTAGCTGAGAGAGTACATGATTGACCACCTTCAATATAATTCTCCTCTCATTTCAATGGTGTTTCTTTAATTGAATGCTATGCTCCTACTTTCACATGGTGCGGGCCAATGTGGCTAGCTAGCTACTTGAACCCAACCCAACACAACGCAAAGCCATAATTAATTAAGCAAAACGAGAAATAACCCTACATGTACTATATTTCCTTAATTATAACATCAATTTTGAGGCCTCGCAAATTGTCTAATCGTTTGTTTGTCCACATTTCCTCTTCAACCATTCACAAACAGCATATTTCTTTTGTTTTTTTGCTAGTATAACGAAATATCTTTAATATGCTGTCGTTTTATCTGTCCTTTAATATCTCGAGTAACACCAAAATGCAATGTATTGTCGCTCCTATATATCAATTATCATTCAAAATACAAATGAGTGTGTGAAGGAAAGAAACATCGTTTTTGCAGGGGAGAAATAGAATGATGTGACTGTACACTCATCAGATTTCGGTTTATCTTGTAACCAAATGGAACACGTCCCCAACACACACTGCTAATTAATTTCCTCTTTACAATAAATAAACAATATATAATTCCCCATACTAATTAATATTAACCAATACATCAGATTCAAGAAGAATTAGAATAAGCAAGGGAATTAGAGGAATGAGAAGAGGAGTGAAGCAGCAACAAATGAGCAGGAGTAACCGAAGAGGAGGAATACGACGAATGTTGAGACGTCGTTTTCAGGAGGGAATTGGTATTATTATTATTATTATTAGTACTGGTGGTGGTGGTGGTGGGCTTGTGGGGCTCATGAGGGAGGGAAGGATCGTGTTTAATCTCTCTCAATAATGCTGCCACGTCTTTCATGGTGGGGCGATCCTCTGCGCGTTGGCTAGTGCACAAGAGTGCGATCCCAAGCGTTTGAAGCATCTCTTGTATGTGTGTGTCTGGATGCCCTCGAAGCTTACTATCCAACACCTCTATTGCCTCCTTATCATTCTTCCTCTTTAGCTTCTCTCGAACCCACTCCGTCACGTGCTGCCCCTCCTCCGCAAATGACGCGTCCACCGGTCTCTTTCCTGTTATTATCTCCAACACCACTACGCCGAAGCTGTACACATCGCTCTTCTCTGTGATTCTCAGCATGCATCCATACTCTGCAAGCCAATCCAATCACTAAAATTCAGACACGCATAAATAATTGTACGTTTAAAAATGGGAATAATTGGGTGGAAGCGTATGACATGAGTTGTGTAATGATTTTCCTGGAGGAATGAATAGCTTTTGGGCATGAAAGAAGGAGGCTGTCATGTCTAGTGGTTGTCACTCTAAAGTGCTAGCTAGATTGTGTGTAATTATTATTCTTGCATATGGAATGTGTTTCTAGTACTACATGAGAGTTGTACACATGACAATGATGATTCCATACCATAACACTCACAAAAGCAAACAACACAACTCTGTCATAATGCAAGTGTTTAATGGTCCCATCTAACTTCCAAACCCATTTGGTTCATGAATCTACAATGTTCCATGACAAAACCTGCCTATCATATTTGTTGTTTTCACCAACACATTTTGCTACCTAATTTTTCACTTCATTATCCTTTAAATCAAAGAAGCCCTGCTCAGAAACAGAACACTAATATTTATATAATGAATTTAAAAATTTCTTAGATAGAGTCAGTTTCACAAATCAATAAAATATGTCTGTGTAACCTATTCAATTAAGCTATTATCTATCACGATGAACTTTATTAATTAATATAGCTCTGAAAACATATTACACTCGTTTAATTTGCATGTATAGAACATTTTCAGTTTTCTGTGTTCATTATAGTTTTGATTGTTTATGGATCTAAGAAAGATGGAAGCTCACTCACCCGGCGCAATGTAGCCGTAAGAACCTGCGAACTGTGGGTTCATAGAAAACGGACCATGATCATCTTCCACCAATCTAGCAAATCCAAAGTCTGCCAAACACGGTTCATATCTGTCTCCTAACAAAATGTTGAGCGCCTTCACGTCCCGGTGCAAGATAGCAGGCACGCAGTCATGGTGTAAGTAAGCCAAGCCCTCAGCCAAGCCTAATGCTATCTTGAACCGTGTCTCCCACTCGATCAATCCTGTGCACCCTTCGTGGATGAGCGTGTCTAAATTACCGTTTGGTAAATAATCATACAACAGTAATTTCGTTTTCCGGTTCGCCGCCCAACCCAATAACCGCACGATATTCCGGTGCCGGATTCTTGCCAGCGTGGCAATCTCCGAGGAGAATGCCGAGGCTGAGAATTTCTCCGATGACCTGTACCTTTTCACGGCGATGGCCAATCCCGACGGGAGATTTACCCTGTAAACGACGCCGGATCGTCCTCGCCCGATGACGTTGCCAGCTGTCAGACATTTTGCCACGTCAGAGATTGACAAGTCGAGCTTCTGATACAGCGTCACCTCCCAAGGTGGGCCCATCTCCAAGTCCCTATCACTACCATCGATATCCATATCGTTCTCTGGGAACCCTTGTCTTCTTGCTGCAACGACGACGTATAACGCCGCCAAGAAGAGCACGCACGCGATACATAGAAGGACCACCATGGCTACACGCGCCGCCTCTGTCCGCCGCACTGATCCTCTGGACTCGTCTCCGGCGCATTGGTTGCCGGAGAAGCAGAGTGACGGGTTCCCCTCGAGCACACTGAGAGGGAGCTTTGAGAAGAAAGGCTTGTCTGGAACGCGACCTGAGAATTTGTTGTATGAGATATTGAGGACCACGAGATTTTGAAGGTCCTCGAGATATTGAAGGCTACCACTGAGCTGGTTGTGCGATATGTCTAACATTCCGAGTTTGTTCAAGGCTGAAAACTCCTGAGGGATCTCGCCGGAGAATTGATTACAGCTGAGATTCAATGCAATTTCGAGCCCCGGAATGTTACCCATACTACCCGGAAGGTTACCGGAGAGTTGATTACTACTGAGGTCCAACAATTGCAGCTTCGTACAAGAACCGAGTTCACTCGGAATTGACCCGGAGATATGGTTCTTTCCGAGAACGAGTTTCGTGAGTGAGGCAAGTGATCCGAGGCTAGGGCTGAGTGTACCTTCGATCATGTTATCGGAGACGTCAATAAATTGAAGCGAGACGAGCTGGCTGAGGCTTGCCGGCAAGTTTCCGGCGATCAAGTTGGAATGTAGGTCCAAGAACGTGAGATTCCGGCTGCCTGAGATCTCCTCTGGTATAACTCCTGTAATACGGTTGCTTCCAAGATCCAAGAAATTCAAATTCCTCAGATTCCCAACCTGTGGTGGAATATTACCTGTGATCTTATTGTTGCTCGCTCGGAATCGAATCAGAGACGTACAATTTCCAATCTCAGGTGGTATATTCCCGGAGAGATTATTAGAGAGTAGCAAGAGCTTATTCAAATTCTTGAGCTGGAATATCCCCTTGGGTATGGAACCCGTCAATCCATTCTGCGATAGATCTACGGCTTCCAAATTTTGACAATTCGAAAGGGAAGACGGAATAGTTCCTTCGAGCTTGTTATGCCATAGGAACAACAAAGTCAGATTCCTAAGGTTCCCCAATTCAGAAGGTATCGTACCCGTAATCTGATTATTGTCTAGCTCAACGTGAGTGAGTTGCTCACACCTTCCTAATTCCGCTGGAATCTCACCAGAAATCTGATTGACACTAAGCTGAAGTTCCTCTAGCGACGTCAAATTCCCAAAACTTTTGGGAATGCTTCCACTCAGTGAATTCATTGAGATATCAATGACAGAAAGCTGGTAGCAATTTCCAATCTCTGGTGGGATGGTGCCAACGAAATTGTTCTGCCATAGTAGAAGATTCTGGAGGTTCCTAAGATTTCCCAATTTACTTGGTATGGATCCTGTGAGAGAGTTCTCATACAGATAAATATTCTTAAGCCGTGTGCAATCACCGAGCTCGGGAGGGATTTGGCCAGAGATGAGAGAAGTGTAAATTGCTATAGTGTCAAGCTTCTTGAGAAGGCCAAGAGATGGAGGAAGAAAACCTGATAGACTTGTTTCAGCCAGACCCAACATGATCAAATTCGTACAATTCCCAATTTCTTGTGGCAAAGAGCCTTCAAGATTCTTGTTTCCACCAGCTCTGATCACTTGCAGCTTCCACAGGCTTCCAATGGTTCTGGGAATTTCACCACTTAACTGATTGTCATATAGAACCAACCACACCAAGCTTGTGAGGTTTCCTATTGCATTTGGAATCGAACCCACAAGCTGGTTTGAGTTCAAATGGAGTTGCTCAAGTTTGGGTAAGAAGCAAAGCTCAGTTGGGATTTCACCAGTCAAGGCATTGTCACTCAAGTCCAAGTAGGTGAGGTCAACAAGTGTGCCTATTTCTTTTGGGATTGAACCAGTGAGGTTGGTTCCGGTTAGGACCAGCTGGTTCAGGGAAAGCAATGAGGTGAAATTAGAAGGAAGCGTTCCAACTAAATCCACATACCTGAGATCCAATTTCGTAACTTGGTTGTGGGAGTTACAGTTAACTCCAAACCAGCCACATGGTGTGATGTCATTTGGATCCCAATCACTCAGCACCTCCAGGGACCCCTTCAGGGTTATCTTCCATGAAAGAAGAGCTTCTCCTTGCTGGTTTACTGCATGAGCTAAAAAAGAATGGTGGAGAAGTGAGAGAGAAAAGCAGAGGAAGAAGAGGGTCCATGGATTTTCAGGCATTACAACAATGCTACGAACTCCAATGACACAGAGAAGAGGGAGGGGAAAGGTTTGAGCCTAGGGAGGAACGACGGGAAGGAACCAAATCATGTCTTGTGGGCTAGTGCTTTGTTAAAATAAAGAGTTATATATACAAATTAAAGGACCCAGAATCTCCGGATCCAAGAACAGCTAGGCCATGATGTTTCTGCACATAGAAATGGAATTTTAGATGATTATTTATTAGCATTTGTTTATGCTGAGAAGAGAGGAATGGGGGTGGGGGAAATGATTCTATATATAAGCTTCTTTTCTAATTTTAATTTTTGATTTGAAAGTGAGCAACAGAGGTGGGTGGGTGGGTGAGTGGCTTTTCTTATAAATTTTGTTCTAGACTTCTAGTGTATCTGGTGGTTATCTTTTGATGTGGCCTCATGTGAAGTGAAATAAGCTTTCATTTTCTCTTGGATTTTTTTCACAATATATGTGACGAATTGTATCCAAAAATATGAGAAGGGGTGGATTTTGTCTGTGTCTGACTCAGCCTTTGTATTGAATAAATTTGAGCGAAGCTCGTTTGCATTGGAACGCCACATTACAGATAGTTATTGATGCATCATTTTAACCTCTCCCATGTAAAAAAGACAAATTTGATCATTTTCCGGGTAGAAGCATTGGACTAATTAAAAGAATACTTCATTAGCTCACTTAGTAGTTCTATCTATCTATGTTGCTTTAAAGGAACATAACCAAACCAATCCACCTTATTATTTTTTATATTATTTCTTTTATATTTTTTGCATGCGTTGGCACTGGCAGTGTGTGGTCTGGCCAGTGAATGAACCAGAGAAGTGTAAACTGTTTAGTGTAAATAGTAAATACTAGACAGATAAATTTTTTCGCTTTTTTTAGTTTCTGGGAGTAAGAAATTAAAAGGTATAGTAGTCCTTTCATCTTTGTAGGTTGTAGTACAGTTGTTAAAGTCCAAAAATTACCCTTTCACTTTCAAATAATCGTTGTTTTTGAAAAGCTGAGAAGAATTAAAGCAGAAAATAAGTGGTGGGAATTAGTTTAATTTAATTTCAATTAAAGGGTCTGCCACTGGTAAGGATTTATATTTGGATCTGAGCATAAATAACTAAAATAAGAGAACTATGTCTGTGATCAACAACATAAACCTGCTCCATTTTACATTAATATTTGTTAATCACATTGTGACTCTCTTGTCCTGCGAATCTCTTATTATTTAAAGTTTAATATATCATAATTCGCATCTGGCTCGCTCGATCACAGTTTAAATTAGCACCTACCCATGAGTCATCACCAGTTTAAAGTTCCTCAATAGTCAAGACTATCCCTGCTTGTGATTGACAAAATCAGATTATGCATTTATTAGTCTTTGTATATATTCCATATTCTTATTTATTATTTGAATGCTTAAATCTAATGTTTAATTTGTTGTGGACGATAGACTGTAATTAATTTGATATTATATGATCCTAGTATAATTAAGTGTGAGGCATCACGTGATGATGCGTGACAAGAGGCAAAATGAGAGTGGGAGGGTGAGAACATGAATGATTTAAGTCTTAAGATTTGGATTTTGGTTGACAAAATGGAGTGTGGAATGTAGTCACAGTATCACAGAGATATTCATATATTTATATATGTAATGGTGGCCTCGTGACGATGCTGGGAATTGAGATTATAAAAAAAAAAAAAAAGGTGTAATTTTGATGAAGTACGTCCTTTGGGAATCTAGGCACGAGCTTGGGTCATAGCGGGGGCTCACATGACACAGAATTCCTAGTTGTTAATTAAAACGCCTTTTTTTTAATTTCTATATTACGCTCTTTTTTATTGCAAACCCCACCTAAATTAAACCTGATGCTTAACGCTTTAATTTGTTTTCAATAATATTCTTGCATTGCATCATTACGTATCTCCAATTATATATGTTAGGTAATAATTAAGTAGCCCCCCGTGCATGCTTCTTCACTTATTCAATTAATTCAGCTTGAAGCTATTGTTATGAAACTTGAAAAGATAAAATGTTGTCTAGCTACATGAAATATGGTATCTGGTTATAACCAAATAAACTTGTTTAAAACTTTTATCATTTCTCAAAACTATGTGAGTTATATAAATAAAGAAATTGAATACCCTACATTAATTAGGACTAACCATGAATGGTTTAGGAACTACACTTTTATTTGTATCTATTTCATATTTTAGAAAAGTTTGTTATTTCTCAAATTTAGACGACTTGAACTCCAAAATTTATTCATCTCAAATATATTTTGAAGCACCTAAATTGCTTTATTGTAAAAAAAAATTATTAAAAAGTATTATTTTAAGCTAATAGTAGAGAATGACAAAAAAAAATAATAACAGAGGATCCACTCCCTTATTTTACTTATAACTAATGAGTAATTATATTCTGCAATACTTGTATTAAAACTTCTATTCAAGAAGAAGGAAATTTACCTACTACTCCAATTAATTATTTATTATTATATTTTATCCAATAACTTGAAAGGGCTAGATTTTTCTTCAAATAATTTGAAGAGTACACTTTAGTCACTAATTTAATACATTTGGAAAAAAAAAAGATAGTAGTAAATTTTTAAAAATAAGAAATGGAAGTAATATTAAAGTGAAAACAAAATAAGAATGGAAAGAAATAGATCAATAAGGAGCAAAATGGTTGTCTTCCCCAACTGTATGCTTTATGCTTTGGGGCCTCAAATTATTTTCACTCATCATCTTTCAATCATTTTCATTGTAAAAACTAGGATGTCGCCTCACACCCCCCGAATAATATCATGCTCTTCTCTATCTCACAAACACATTTTCTTTTCTGATAATTAATAAGAGTTGCCTAACAAAACACATTTATTAAGGTTTTATTTAATCAGTTGAGAGATATTTCTTGAAATTGATAAAAAAAAAATATTTTGTTGATGATGTTATCTTCAAAAGTATTTTAAATTTTTTAAAGCATTTTGTTAATAAATTTTGTTATTATTTTAGGCATAATTTTCTAACTAATAGATAAGATTTGATATCATCATTAATTCACAAATTAAAATTAAGTGACACAAGAGATGTGGTTGAATGGAAGAAATTTAGGGATCCTTAACTAAGAGCCTGTTTGTGCATGCTTATTTTTAGAAAAGAAGCACTTATTTTTTTAATAATCACTTCTTTTAAAAAAGTGTCTTGTTTGTGGATGCTTATTTCATAAAATAAGTGATTCTTAGTTGTAGTAGAATGCACTTTTTTAGCTTTAAGCAGAAGTTAGAAATTGGAGCTTCTTTTTCTAGCTAGTAGCAGAAGCTGAAATTTAAATAATTTAGGACAAAAATTTCCTTACTAAAATTTAATATTTCCCATTATATCCTTTATTATTTTAAACCTAGCTTTAACCTATACAAACTCATACTTTACAATCAATCCAAGTTCTTCTATTCATCTTCTTCCTTCACAAAATTACATCAATTAAAATTAATAATTATATAATTAACATTTTAATATATTAATAAATAAATTAACATTTTTTTATTTATTTAATAATAATTAAATAAATAAATATTGATATCCATTTATCTATTTAACAATATTAATAACATCATAATTTATATATGTCCTTCTTGGTAATTTTATAGTCAAAAGCACTTATTTATATAATTTTACCAAACACAAATTGTTTTCCAGCTACTAATAAAAGTACTTCTCAACTCAATTTGCCAAACACAAACTGCTACTCATTCACAGCACTTTTAAAGAACCTCCATTTAAAAAGAAGTCATTTGAAAATCAGCAGTTTTCATAAGCATGCACAAACGGGCCCTAAGTGTTACAAATTTTATTGGATCTCTGACCTTAGGTATATAGTAGTTTTAAATCATTGAGAGTTGAGACTGTTGTTTCACCTTTTAAGGTATTTATAAGTCAACAAAAGAATTAATCATTTTGTTTAATTAAAAGTAAAATTTTATGATAATTTATAAAATGATAAATTTTATCTTTAAAAAATTAAATCAAAATAAATTATCTTTCCATGTCTAATTAATAATTTACTTTTTCCACTTCTACCACTATAATAACTATATTTAAGACACCAATTAAACCTCTTTGAAAAAAGAAAAAGGACACCAAAGATACCGGAGCAAGAAAATACTACAATCACGGTGCCTCCTCTTAGTAATTATTAGTATTTATTACTCTCATTATTGCTATGTACCTTAGTACGTACTATATATCAAGAAGTAAATGTCACAATTTCTATTAATATATATATACATGAGAGGATGTTTAATTTTGTCATAGTATTAAAAATTTAATACTTTCTACCTTCCTTATTTGTTATGTATTAATATTAATAATAATTTTGGTTTTAAGGTTCTCCTATGCTGCAATCATCTTTTTTAAAGGAATCAATACCCTAAAAAGAGTGATTGTAGCATAGTTCTTGTTTTTAATCTATTCACGATATGTTTTATTAGTACAAATTATTATAAATATTGATAAATAATATTTAAAAATTAAAAAATATATATATTCAAAATTTAGTACTTCATAAAATTAAATTAATTTTTATCCAATATATATGATAAATCCCAGTAGTATTTGAATATTGAATAACTAGAACATCTATTAATTCAATTAATATTATTTATCAATATTAATATTAAACTATATTAATTAAGATTCACTTTAAATGAATAAAAATTATAATTTTATTAATATTGTCAAATAAACAAGTAAGAACCGGGTAACTAGAGTAGTAACAAACATCCTCACACTGTCTAAGTTTATGTATGGGCTGTACAGTTAATTGGAAATAATTATATTTAACTGGATTCTTATATTAATAATGAGTAGTAAATGAATGCATGAGAATGATTAGTAATATAATAGAAATGGTATTATGGGAAATTAAGAAAAGGGAGTATTAAAAAGCTGGGGCGCTAAGAAAACGATAAATGTTAGGCGCAGTAGAGACAGTTGTTTTGTGCGTGACGTCGAAAGTAAGGAGGATCACACAATACAATTAGCTGAAGTCTCCATCACCATTAAACGACAACGTCTTCGGTAGGACCAGTGTGACCTCCCTCCCGCTGCTTTCGGCTTTTTTCTTTTACTTATGTTTTCCAAATAAATAATTATATACTTTATTTTTATAGTAAATACTAAATAGTAACATTGGAAGAACCGAATCGGATAAATACTCATATAAGTGTTCGGTTTATGGTTTGATTAGTTTAATTGGTCAAACTGAATGACATAATAAATAATAAATATTAATTATTATTAATATATAAAATGACATAACTCAAGTTTTAGATTTCAACATACATAATTTTAAAGTTTTAAATTAAATGACTTCTCGAATTTTAAATTTTAAGACTTGTTAAACTATGAATAAATTTGATCAAACCAAATATAAAATTCTTGATAATCATGACCTCTTAAATTTTAGGCAAAAGTACATTTCCTGCCCCCCAACGTTTGGGGGTCCTGTCACTTTCGCCCCTAACGTATTTTTGTTGTCAATTGTACTCCTAACGTTTTGTGTTTCTCCCAATGTCAGACTTTTGGCTAACACTGTCAATCTTAAATGATTTTTTATGACGTGACATCCTATGTGGCCAACAATTCTGACTGGACTTAATTTTTTCCATATCAGTAGTCAATAGTATTGAGTTTTATTGGGGTCTATTTTACTAATGTAATGAGTATTTTGGTGTACCCCTAAAACATATTGCTGATGTGAAAAACTGAAGTCCAGTTAGAACTGTTGGCCATATAAGATATCACGTCATAAAAAATCGTCAAAAAATTGACGGTGTTAGCCAAAAGCCCAACATTGGGAGAAATACAAAACATTTGAGGTATAATTGACAACGAAAAAACGCTAAGAGCGAAAGTGACAGGACCCCCAAATGTTGAAGGCAGGAAATGTACTTTTGCCTAAATTTTAATTTTCAAGATTTTTCTAATTTATTTTCTGATATTATTTTTTATTAAAAATATTAGACTGGTTGGACCCCGATTAAATCCGATCCAACTAAAAAATGATTTTTTCTCCACCCGATTCTCATTTATATCCAGTTACTAGTCGGACCATCCGTTTCAAACAACACTACTCAATAGTGCTCATTTTTCTTAAAAAGAATATCAAGTTAATTAGTGTCACGTCCTCTTTATTTTACGAGGCAAATATGTATTCTATAAGCTATATCGAGTCAAAATTAATTAGAACAAAATTTTGACATTTCAAAATAATAAAATAAATGTCACGTTGGGTATTAGTTCACTGATTGTATTTTATTTTAGAGTAATTTCAATTATATTGATAGAATGAAATAATCTTGTTTATATATATATATATATTAACTTATAGATTTTTTATATGGGAACATACAACACTTTAAAATTTGTTTAGATTACAAATGAATGCAGCATATATTTACTTAAACGTTATTTAATTTTGTTTTATTCTTCTCTATCTTTAAATATTTTCATATATATATATATATATTATATATATCCATATAATTTTTCTGAACATCATCAAATAGTTTTTTTAACAAAATAATTATTTTATAATTTTTTTAAAATATATATATATATATATATATATATATATATATATATATATATGATGGGAGGAGAGAAAAAAAAAGATACTGAGAGAAGTTATTACAATAGTAATTAAAAAATAAAAAATTATTAATATTTATTTTTAAAATATAATAATTATTATTGTTTAATATTATTTTTAAAAATTAAATAATAAAAAATTAAATGTACGTATATACATACCAAACTTCTAATATATTACATTCCTGTTTGTATTATAATGGAAAGACAAGATTCTTCCTAATCCACACACATGAAGACCCTTAATTATTTGATAATGTAATTAACAAGCAGAGTTAGAAAATCTGATTCAAATCTTGATGATGATGGATTAGACTTTTTGACGTTAGTGACTAATCGAGATACACAATAACAATTAACAACCCCCGGATCAAGATGTAATTAGCTAGCGTATATTTAATTAAGAGCACAATAAGTTGGTGATAATATAATTAATTAAGTGAATTCGCTTTTGTAGCAAAAGTAGTTGATTTAGTTTATTAAATCATGTTAACCATTAATAGGCATTGCAAAAATCATCATACACTACTATTATATTATTCTTAGCATCAAACATGAAAAAAATAAATTTCTAATTTAAAAAAAAAAAACTCGATCGTGTTAATATCATTTAAAAAAATGGTACAGAGTAAAGTCTATATATATATATAACTAAAAAAGACAAAATGTATTGAACTTGTTGTTGGGAAGGAGAATATAATGTGGTCCATGATTGTATTATATACATATTCTCTTTCAATTTATATGCTTTTTATTATTATATTCAAATGAAAGCAGACATAGCAATTTGTTGTAATATTTATCTGCTAGTGCAACTGTTTTGATGTGCAATGTCTAAGAGGATACAAATTGTGTATACATGGAAGATAACTTTTTTAGTTTATTTTATTTGTTTTTTTTTTGGGGTTATATTTAATCACTCAACTAATTTAGGTGAGATGTATATATGAAGGCCTTGATTTGTAGGCACAATATTAATGGACGACTTTTCAGATGGTTTCTTCAAAGCATGTCTATATATGTTTTTTCTTTATAAGGTTTTGTGTCATCCTCTTAGTCACAGATGACTTTGCATCTGCCTCTATATATATTGATTATAATTAACTTCATGAGTTCAACTCTGCACCCGCCATATATGTACCATCTTTTGATTTTTCTTCATGCTTTTGAGTATTTATCACAAAGAGAGAATTTTTTTTTTTAGATGGAACACAAAGAGAGAATTTTAATTTTGATGTCATATTATTATTATTATTATTATTATTATTATTATTACTTTACGTTATGAGACCCACTGATTATATTTTTTAAATAGTTATATATTATTGGTTAGTGTATAAATTCATTCGGTTTTAAAAAATTATACTTTCCTCTTTGAAAACTAAAATTACAATAAAATCTTATATACTCTTGGAAAAAAAAGTATTGCTGATGACCATATTTATTGGAAGGACAAAGCAACGTGTTGAAGTTAATTAATTTATTGATTTAAAGCAATAATTGAGTTTAATATTTCAAATTACCATAGCCAGAAATGCTATTTACAATTTATAATTAAGTACCATGCATTGCTGGATATGGCTCCACATATAGTGCATGCTTGATATAGATTCCAAAGAGATTATTATCATTTAATTTATTCTTGTTTGATTTTGTTCAATAAGCATTAATATATGAAAATTATATTAATCATTAACTTCAAACTTAGTGGTTAATGAAAGTTATTGTTCTTCCATAATGGTTAGCGTTTTTTGTTGATAAGTTTAATTAATTAATTAGTTAATGGGCAGCGTTTTTTGTTGTTTTGTCTTCGTTATTGGACTGTGTTGTTTTTTCTTTTTATCTCCTTTCAAGAACGATGCCTAGCTATTAATCTTTTCTTCTTTCGGCTCTAAAGTCTAAAGTATATATATCATTAACAAATAACAAATTCACGTACGACACAAAAAGATCAATATTACTTATGGTATGGCATACTAATTTGGTCTTGGATTTATTTTTCTACAAATACATCACTGTTTTATTTTTTGAGTGTGATACTTTTATTCAAAATCTTAAAGTAATCTTTTCCGCAAGTATTTTATTTTTCCAATGGATCTAAACTATATAATATTGCTAAAACTTTTCAATTGTGCGAAATTTAATATTTGTTATCGCTAATTGAGACTTTTTGTGAAAATATTTGTTTTCTTTCTATATATAGGTGTGTTCAAGACCAGCTCGATCAATTGAGTTAATCAATTCTAATTCCTGATCAAAGTTATCTTGCTTCAACATAACCACAAAAAAAAAGTTGTATAATCGAATAATCTATTATAACCAACGGAGTTGGTCTTGACTCTAGTGTAAGGATCGAGTTATATGGTGAATTAATTATTATTCAAATATTTATTTTAATTAAAGGTTCTCAAACTTAGTTCTTCTTCTTTTATAAGAAATAACAATGAAAATAAAGATGGAATGGGTGAGGCCCACTAGGTCCCACCTATTTTTTACTTTTTCATTTTCATTAACTTTTTTTTTTAAAAAAAATACAAAATACAAAATATCTATTATACCCTTTGATTTGACACAATCATAACTTTTTTTTCTTTTATTATTTTAATATAAGGGGTAAAGTGGTAATTTTAATACATTCCCATTCCATTTCCATTTCCAAACTTTTAGTAACAAACACAATAAACGCATTTCATTTCCGTTTCCGTTTCCATTTACATTTTTGTGTAAAAAACGTGGCCTTACTGTTTGACCGTGCTTAAAATGTAGTTGCCTCCAATATAATGAAATGATATAAGTGGGAAAAAAGTAGGTCAAAACCCCAAATTGGTCCTTTATGTTTGCACGAAGTTTCATATTGATCCTTTATGTTTCAAAAAGTCTAAATTGGTCCTTTATGTTTGCAAGAAGTTCCAAATTGGTCCTTCCGTCCAAGTTCGTCTATTTTTTCCGTTAAGTGCTGACGTGGCATGCTGAGGTGTCACACTCTCTCTCCTACGTGTACTACTTAGCTGACGTGGCCTTAATTAAACTAAAATTAGGGACTAAAATGAAATAAAATAATTTTTCATAAGACAAAAATGCAATTTCCTCACTTTTTCATCTTCTTCTTCCTCATGCTAAGCTGCGCTTGAAGGCCATCCATGGCTCATCAAGGCCATTCATGGTCCTAAGTATTAAAGAAAATCTAAGGAGAAAATATAAAGTTAATAACAAAATTTTAATTTAACAAAAACTTAAATCAAATAGAGATTGGGGATTAATTATCAAAACCTAGGGTTTTCACCAAAAACCACAGAGAAAGCAGAAGGCACCTAAAAACCAACAGTAATCTTAGCAAGAAGAGCCACCCTTTTATGTCGCCTCATGATACAAATGAAAAAGAACAAAAAAAAAACAAATTATAACAATTGGAGGAGGATGAAAAAGGGGGTTGAAGTGATGAGATGGAAGCGTTGCAGAATAGAAGCGGACGGCCTGCGATGAGGAAGAAGAAAAATGAAAAAGTGAGAAAATTATATTTTTGTCTCATGAAAAACTATTTTGTTTCATTTTAGTCCCTAATTTTAGTTTAACTAAGGCCACGTCAGCTAAGTAATACACGTATGAGAGAGAGTGTGACACCTCAGCATGCCACGTCAGCACTTAACGGAAAAAATAGATGGACTTGGATGGAAGGACCAATTTGGAACTTCTTGCAAACATAAAGGACCAATTTAGACTTTTTGAAACATAAAGGATCAATATGAAACTTCGTGCAAACATAAAGGACCAATTTGGGGTTTCGACCGAAAAAAGTATAACAATTAATAGAAATGTATATATTTGATCACGAAGTTAATTAGCTACATTTGAATTTTATATGTTACATAAAATTAATGTAAACAAAATTTTTTATCTGTGTTTATATTGACACTTTATTATATATCTCCACTTAAATGTCACCTGTAGTTAATTAGATGGAATCACTGAGAAAATCAGTAGACAAACATGAATTTCATTTTAAAATTCAATAGTATATAACTTATTAATATAATTAAATAAATATATAATTAAACATGTCGAACACATTTTTAAATATATATATATATATATATATATATATATATATATATATATATATATATATACTAATTAATTGTAACAAATTTATAAGACCATATTCATCAGAAAGTTAATTTAGTTAACAAGTAAGACACTGTGTAGTGTTTGCTCCCAATTTTGAATTTCTTATGGAGATGATGTGTGTCTTACCCAAAAGCATGCAAACTAAAAACAGGATATATCGCACATGCCCATTTTTTCATGGGCGTCATTATATGCTTCTTTCATTGATTAGTGATAAGTCATATAAAATAGGTCATAAAACATATGAAGAAGTAATGACGTAGAAGCAAAGGGACAAAAGGAGGAAGGCTCACGAATCGTCATGTGCAAATTTAATGCCATTTGCGGAAAATATGGAAAATATTTAGATTGCATGGAAAAATTATGTGTAATTATAAATTAAAGTAAGTTTATATAAGATAGTGTGAATTATTAACCAAAACATGGTCTCTGCGGTAGGCTTACATTGACTCAATGATTGATTTAAAGTTTCAAGAAGAAGGTTCATATTCGTATATAGAATTCTTTTACATATATATAATTAATTTGTTTGTTTACTTTTATCATTGCCAGGAGTCGTTGAATTGATCACCTCGTGCAAGTTATCTTCTGGCCATTTGAAATTTTGAATATGTAATAATGTCTAACATAATCTTCCCTAATCGTTATTTATTGGAAAAAAAAAATGTAAGTAAACTTTTTTATATTTTTGTCATAAAACTCAAATTTTATTTATGCTCTCTCTTTTATAATTAATTTTGATAAAATATGATAGTCTATATTCTCTCTCTATTATAATTGATTATGCATAAACTTTTTTTTTCATGTGTCTAATTTATATTAAAGATTTTTTTTGGTTTCATTATGCTTTTCCAAGTTGCTATTCCGTTTTGTTGAAAAATTGACGTTGTCACCGGCCGTGTTCATCATTAAAGTCTACAATATAGTAATATATAGGTCAAAAGTCTATTTTAGTCCCTTATGTTGTATCAAAGTTTCATTTGATCCTTTATATTTTAAAATTTTTAAATTAGTCTTTTATCTTTCTCAAAAGTTCCAAATTGGTCATTCCGTCCAAGTCCGTCAATTTCTTAAGTAAACTGTTGACGTGATATGTTGATGTGTTCGTTTAAACTGACGTATCGCACTACATCATCGACATGTATGAGAGATGATATGTCCACATCATCACACCACGTCAGCACTTAACAAAATAAATGGACAGACTTGGACGGAAGGACCAATTTGAAACTTATGGGAAAGATAAATGACTAATTTAAAATATAAATGACCAATATAAAACTTGGATACAACATAAGGGACCAAAATGAGCTTTTGACCTAATATATATAATGTGTTTTGAGATGAGGAGGATGGAATTTAAATTAGACTCTTTTTTTTCCATTTAAATTTAATATTTTCTTAACTCTTAAAATGTATTCGAATTATTGTTTTTAATAGGATTTTCGAATTATTGTTAAGAATAAACATATGAGAAGAAAACATTATTATAATTTAATTTAAAAGAAACGTAAAAGTATAATTTTTACTTTTCTCTACTATCCCCCTATTCCCTTCAATTTTCCCAATATTCTCCTCAATCAAAAGTCAAAACACAACCTAATATTAGAATATTTTATTGTTTAATTAATTGTGAGATTGCGCATCCTATAGGTTTTCTAAAATTTGATGTTTAAGTATAGTTTGTGATTTGTAAGTTTTTTTTCAATTTTATGGCCAAAAAATTTTTTTTTCAATTTTATTTCCGAAAACGCAATTATTGGTTGAGTTCAAGACTTTAAAAAGGTTTAGCCGTATAGGGTTGGCCTCACTTTTTTTTTTAAAAAAAAAAAGAAATTTGTTGTGGATTAACCTTCCTCGTTTATTTGTTGGTTGAAAATTCGTGATTTTTAATATACTACTAGCTATAGCCTATAGGAGACAGCCGAAAAAGCTTATTAGCAGTGTTTATTGGGCCTGGATATTTTTTCTTCAAGTAATGGTTAAAGTCAGGCCCAAAAAATTGTGGACACAAATTGAAAAACAAATGAATGTGGTTGCAGTCTTGCAGACACCTTTTATATATATTTTTTTTAAAAAAAAAGGTACTTTGGCTGTTCTTCTGGTAGGTGCCAAATCTTTCCTGATCATGAAAATTCTTTCACAAATTGCTAGATTTGTATTATATATATAGTGACTGAGTACTTAGAAACTTGCACTGAAAGGATAACATATATACGATGATATAAGTTACTTCAGTGTGTTTTCTTATTTGTACCACAAATCAAAGAATAGCTTAGGATTGTGTGTGTGTGTGTTTTTTTATGATCGAGGTATGAAATTCTAACTAACTTGGTTTGGATTTCAATTTTTCTTTCTTACTCACTTTTAGAATATTATTTATTTGTGTAAAAAAAGAGGATATTATTTATTTGTATAAATTTTAATACGTATGTAGATACAAGTACAAGTGTAAGCACAGTTGCACACACTAACATGAATATATGCATAAATATATAGTACATACATTCTTACATATATTTATATACATGCACATGTGTATATATATATATATATAGCAAATATGGATTGAGACAACTCATCAGTATAATGATTTAGAGTAAAGTTCTTGAACGAGGGTTCAAATTCTTTTAAGACCATATAATTATTCTTTCTTGCATTTTAATCCAACACAAAGTGGATGTGGAGAAGGGAAATACTCTAACTAAAACCCCTTTATTATGATGCGTTTGGGTATATATATACCGAAATAAAAGTAAATGCGTGTGTGTATATTAATGATTAGTTAAAAATCAAATGCACTTGAAGCTCATAGTGCAAGTGGACGCGTGTAATCGTTTGTGAAGCAGGGCGCGTGTATTGTCGCATAGGTTTTGAGCTTGAGATTCGTCATCAGCTAAACTTGAGCAGTTACTCTCATTACAGTCTAAGAAGTATTTCCCACTCACTCCTTCTGTTTGTGGGCTCAGAGCAACATAACACGCCGTTGATGCACCCTGAAAATACACACACATCATTTATATATATATATATATGCTCAATATCTTTATTTCTTCATGCTATATAATATATGTAAAAGAAAATAATTACACTAGATTCAATTTTCGATTATTTTATGCCGCACCTGAGATATGGATTTGAGTAACTTGGATGCAATGAAAAACAAGGAATCTGCACGCATGATAAGGGGAAGATTAATTAACTAATATAATTAATTAGTATAAAACCAAGAATCATGAATTAATTCTTCAAGTTCTCATCAAATTCAATAATTTTAGTTTTACTTTACCTGTTATTAAACTCTTGTGAGCTCTCATAATTCCCGTCTTCACAATTCCCGGATGGACGGCATTGATAGTTACATTTGCATTTCTTGCCTGCAGTATTAACGTACATTTCCATTTCGAATGACTTTTCTAATTAGGGTGAACACAAAATTGAGATCCTAGGAATATATATGAAGCATCAAAATTCAAAATTGAGGTAAATTTTCTTTCACCTTTAGTTGTTTGGCCATTTCCTTGGCATGCAAAAGCTTGGCCAATTTTGAATGAGCATATGCCCGTGTGCCGTTATAGCTGCATTTGTAATTGAAAGAGGAAAAGGTAGGGTGATTAATTAGTGGGGGTAGTAATAATAATAATGATTAAAATAATGTGTATAATTAATTTTGAAGATAAGCAAATTGAAGTTGTACTTTGTTCCATTGAGCATGTCATTGAATAGAAAAGCATCTCTGTTCACCCAACCATGGATCATTGAAGACACGTTTATTATTCTTCCTTGAATACCCGTCTTCTCTGCCGTTTCTATCATTTTCTCTAGTAGCATTTCTGTTAACAAAAAATGTCCTGCAATTCCAACAAAAATAAAACCAATTTGTCAAATTTTATTAATTTATTTATTTAGATGTATGGGTAAAGGTAAATAATCATCATGTCAACTTTATTTTTTTTGTTTGGTGTTCTTTTCTGCTAATTCGTACTATAGAAACGGGCCACGGAGAGAATAGCGCATGACCAGTGTGCGTATTCGTGAACCTTAATAGAGCTTTAACCAAATCATTGTCTTTGTGGACCTATATCAAGCCTAAAGAAAAGTAAACCAACCCTAACATGTTACCTCGCCTGTGCGTCTGTTAGTCTTTTTGGACTGTCCAGTTTACAAAAAAAGAAAAAAAAAGAAAAGTAAACCAAACTTTTTCTTTTTTAATTTTCTTGGCCTAATAAAACAAAAACTGATCTTTGATTTTCACTGTAATTACGGATTTGTGTAATATTTGAAGCTGAGATCTTTTTTTTTATTACAATGGAACGTAGATTATTAAGTGATTGATTCTATGAGTTTATTATTACTTATGACATAATGCATTATTAAATAAAAAATACTATTTTATCAGACTAATTAAATTTATTAGTAGCTAATATTAACTATTATGTATTAAAGTCAATAAATATGATTATACTAATCTAATAAATTAAATTCATAAGATTATCATTCCAATTTATAAGGATATGTCCTTGTCAGAATCATGAATGTAATTCTTAAGATTGTGATGCAAGAATTGTGCAAGGATTAATTATTCTAGTTTTCTTTTGCCCAACAAGGCTTTGGAGGAGCATCGAAATTCAGCCTTTTATGGTCAAAGCGCATTGAACATATTGGAAGACTTGTGAATACAGAACAGTACCATCCATCCACACTGAAATTAAATCTGAATGGTGGTCACTACTGGGGCCCTTTGTTTGAATAAATTCAATGATTTTCTTGACTTTAATTTGTTTCTCTGCGTGAGTGTTAAGGATGCCCAAGAATTTTGATGGAAATGTATGATTGTAAAAGCTAATTAAATTTATTTTCTAAAGAAATTTGTAACCCTATTTAAAATCATTAATTACTAAAACAACTTTTAATTTTTTTTATTACATTCTTTATAAATACCTATCATCATTCTTAAATCAAAAGTAACTTTTTTTGGTCTAGAAGGAAGGAAATTAAAGATAGATATAAATTTATTTTAATGATAAATTCCATGTACATAAATAATAGATATCATTCTTTCTTTTTTTCCATATAATAAAGTCATGTTATTTTCTCACAAATAATTTCCATTTAAAAAGAGATTCATTACTAAAATAAATTAAATAAAAATGTCCAACGCATGCAGACTCATCGAAATTAAAGAGGGCAAACAAAAGATAGAGAAAGGGAATTAAAGTACGTACCTAAATAATTAGTAGCAAATGTCATCTCAATTTTCTCTTCGGAGAACTCCAAAGTCGGAGAGAACATGCCAGCATTATTTCTGCAAATTAAAATTAGATCATGAAATGCTAATGATGACGAAGCTATATAGTCATAGAATAGAAGCGATGGAAGAAAATGAGAGAGGATGGAGAAAGAAATGAATAATGAACTGACATGAGAATATTAAGAGGAAGTTGTAGAGCCAAAAACTCAGAACAAAATCTGTGTACAGAGGCAAAAGAGCTGAGATCAATCTCCAACAATACAACCTCTGAATTTGGACTCTGTTTCAGAATATTCTCTTTCACTTCCATTGCCTTCTTCAAGTCCCTCGCACCTATCACCACTCTCACTCCTCTCATCGCTAGCACTCTAGCCGTTTCAGCTCCAATACCAGAACTCGCCCCTAATTCAATTATATATATCAACACCAATAATTAATTAAGAATTACATTATTATTAATTAAGGTATATATATATATTATAATATCACGTGATAGCAAACAACATATATTTAAGAATTATATGTCCTTCAGATCTTCTATCATGATATTGAATTTGTGGTATACTACATTCAAAAGAAAAGGGCCCTCAGTTTTTTTCTTTTTTTCTTATATGGACAAATTAAAGGAGAAGACTAGTTTTGGGTGTGGGCGCGCATGCAGATGAGGTGATCCAGCCTCAACCAATGGGAGAATAACGTACAAAATTAGAAGACAAGTCACAAAACCATATCTCGAAAATTTACCACCACAAACCAAATTGATATAAATTTACCAATTGAGATCCATCTACTTAAGTCTTCATACAAAAACTATATATGAGGGCGTATATATATATATATATAACATGAAGCTAGGGTTGTTATAAATGAATTACGTACGTACCAGTAATGAGAGCGGTGAGATGAGAAGGAGGCATGGAAGAAGAATATTGTTGGGTGACTTGCTCAGCGGTAGAATTAGAGCCAAAGCCACTAGGGCCTGCAATTCCAGCTAAATACCTTATCGTTGCCTTCATCCCTATATATTTGCTTCGATTTAATTTCCCTCGCTAGCTTCCTACCTCCACAATGTGTAAATATTTCAAATTAAGGATATCATATATCTATTTATATAGATAGAGAGAGAGAGAGAGAAAGAGAGAGAGCATTTATGTTGTGGGACTGCAAAACTAAAAATGGCTATTTATATACGAAGTCACACGCGCATATAGAGCTGTACATTAAGCAGTTATCATTTAGTCACTGGACCGATCTAACTGAACGGTTTTAAGTTTTAACCAAATAATGACGAACTCGTTTTGTCATCAACTTCCTAACTTTTTCACATAATTGGTTGAGACTTGAGACCATCTATATACCGGATGCTCCACTAATTACTATGTCATTTAATTTAAATCAAATATTTCAGAGATAAATTAAAGTGTATCTTATGAATTCAATTGAGATACTTTATATTTCTAAAAAAATTAAATCTAATGAAGAGAGTGATGAGAGTAAATTTTCAAGCATAATTCATTGATTTTGACTCTTGTTTTTTAAATATTTTCATTTCTCATTGGTCATTATTACTGGCCGTCTATTTTAAATGATCTGCATTAATTTTCCGGTGGCTGTGAAGTACTACTCATCGTTATTTTTTTTTCCAGGTAAAATTTCCAGCCGCATATAATTATGCTTCTGTACTAAGAAAAAAGTGCATAATAATGGTTAATTAATTAAGAGCAAAAATGAATCATTATATGAAGATTACCTCTCAAGTTAAACCAAATTCTGAGGCGTAAAAGATGTTTAACAGTTTCCTTTTTTTCCTCTAATTTGGTTACGTATAAAAAAAACTTACCAGAACTTTAAAAAATAATCATGATTAAAGTAACACACACACCGTGATATATCTAGGTAGCCATATATACATAAATCATCAGCATATCTAAACATTAAAAACATATGGCTGGAGGAAGTAAAAAAAATACCTTCAAATGTCTTGTTACTGAGATTAATTACAAAGGCACGAATATATAATGTCTCTACTGCTCAGCGGGTATATATATGCGATTGATCCTATGTTGAAAGGTTGTTTGGGTATGTTCATTTTTTCGACAAGGTGATTTTGGAATCAACGACGAAATCAAAATGGAATTAAAAGTCGACCACTATAATTTTTACGAATAAATTATGATTTCTTTTTAATTATTCCAATAAAGTGTAGCCATTATTCATTGACCTTATGAGAAGACACTTCACCACGCCGGCCCTTAATTTGCAATATTGCTAATTAAAAGTTGAGTGATAAGATGTATTCATCATAGGCCAAACTTTTTGGGTTTTCTTTTCCTCTGTTTTGTAATAAGTTTACTCTCTAATAATGAATCGATCAAATATATAAATGTAATTAATTAATGAATGGAATTATATATATGTTTTGAGTTTTAACCATGCAATGCAAGCAGTGAGGAGAGGATATTATGAGTTATGAGTGTGAATGTACCCCAAACACGTGTGCTTCGAGAGAAGCCAATGATAGTGGCATGCAATGCAAGTAATTTTGAGGAAATTATGAAATTTGCAGAGAGAGATGAGAAAAGGAATCAAAACTAATGTTGAGACGATGGAGAGACACATAGACATATATAGGCGTTGGCATTGCAGACAAAGGTGCTTTTGGTGCGTGCACACCGTGCCTTTTACGTCTCTCCTTTGTCCCCATACAACTTCATCTTTCATCTCTTTTTATTATCTCTTCCATGGCGCTTTCCAAAAATTATTTATTATGGGCGGTGAAAGCTTTTTTTGTTGACTATATATATATATAAGATATAATTAATTATATTTATATGTATACTCACACACACACTTGAGTCAACAATGGAGTGGTGAAATATGATAAGTGTGAGTTGTGCATAAGGGTCCCATTGTGTTACCCAACTTTCAAACACTGTCTCATCAACTTGCCACCATTCTTCCAAGCACTCATCTTGTAGTTTTCATGTGATCTCATTCGTTCTTTTTACACATCATGCCATTCCTAGAATTCTTTTTTTGTTAAAAAAAAAAAGTGTTCAAAATTTGAACACATACTTATATAAATATAATGCGTAGTTGCGTACTATATGGTAATGGTATCATCATCCATCATCATCTAATCAGTGCATATATATGTACTCCATGTGTAAGTAACTTGTTTAAATTAATTACATGTTTTCCTTTCACATGCTTTTGTTCACCCACTAATATATTATTGAAGTAACTTGACATAGAGAAAGTGGGAAAACATTTTATTATCATATCAGAGATTCAATTCAAAAATTGAGGAAAAAAAAAAACTGTTATTTGTCAGGTAAATTAAACTGAAAATTATATTGCCGGCCAAACTCATTATACGGCTAATCTTGTGTGTTTCTTTCATCATTATAATTAAGCAATTTAAAACTTTTGTTCAGCGCCTAATTGTCTTATTAATCCTTTCCTTTGTACGTATCGTCAAATCACCAACTGGCAACAGCTCCTGAAGGAATTATACGTGCATTGTGACCAAAACAATATGGCCAATATATATCATATTTAACATGATTACAAAGAAACTGTTGGAACAAATAAAAGAAAACCGTAATATATATATATATTGATTAGGTAGAGAAAATCCAAATCACATATAGGTTAAATTTGACGAGAAGATCAACAATATATAGCATGAACCTAATTAATATATACATTTTACATACACCACCTAAGGGCCCTAGTGTCACAACATGTCTCAGGATTAGCCAAAATTTTCTACCTGAATTGATGTATTCAACAAAGTAAGAATTCAGCATTGCCGACAAACCCTAATTTTTTCCCCGCCACTCTGAAAAATCATATCATCTTTGATTTATTTATTTTTTATATTATTTGTCATCCATGACCATATATGAATATTAAAAAAAAACAATAAGGAGGAAAAAGAGCCCATGTTCTATATATGTATTTGATCAGTGCTTGCCCCACGTGCCATAAGCCAATTACTGAATTACATGGGACACATGCATATGGCCCTACAAATGTAGGGTCTTCAGTCCTCACCGCACGAGTCAATCACGCAAGACGTGGGAAAGTGGGGGCCAATGGGCCATCACACTCGTTTATATGTATCCTTTAATTATATCTCCACACAGATATCATTTACTTCAGATAATCTTATATTAAGCAATGGCATGAATTGTTTACCCTTATGGGATAAGATTTGAATTAAAGCTTTTTTGTCTTTATCTCCATTTCTCCATGCACCATATGTAACCAAAAAGAATATACGCATAATCCAAGGGTCATATTATTAAGAGGAAATTACACTGTTGATGTTGAAATTACACTGTCTTCTCCTCTCGTTTGCAAAATTACACTGTCCTCCCTTGAGAGATCAAAAGTCATTACACTTTGATCCAAAACATCATTCTCCAATAAAAAAAAAGTCTAAAAGGTCAAATTTTTTCAACTTCTTATAATAACATTGTTTCATTTTTTTATTGTCTTTTATTATTTTATTAGTATTTATAGTAATTATTATTGTTAAGAAAATAAAATTCTAAAAAAATCTGTAACTTAAAATAGTTTATAGATTTTTATATTAATAATGTAATGTAATATAAAACATCTATTATTTTACTTAATTTTCGATAATTAAGTTTAATATATATATATATATATATATATATTAATATTAATATATAATAATAAAATATATCAAAAAAATTTTGTTAGGTGTACTAGAATTCAGTTTTATAAATTTTTTTCGGTAAAGATTCAGTTTTATAAATTTCGATGAAGCATAACGTTAAACATTTTTTATCTTGTGTGAGGGTCAATTTAGTCATGAATATTTATTAGTCATTAATATTTATTATATTAACTTTTTAGACATTTTTTTTAGTGGGAGAATAGTGTTTTGGATCAAAGTGTAATGACTTTTGATCTCTCAAGGGAGGGCAGTGTAATTTTGCAAACGAGAGGGGAGGGCAGTGTAATTTCAACATCTCTCAGGGGAGGGCAGTGTAATTTACTCTATTATTAATTATTATTAATTAATTGTGTGTGTATACATATATCTATATCTATATATATATATATACGGCTTTAGAGTTTTCGGTGTCTCACCAAAAAAATAACTTTCTCCTCAACTTCCCAATAAATAACCAACTTCTCACAAAATAGCTATATTTTATAATTAAAAAATAAAAAAAATAATATGATTGGAGGATGTGGGAGAGAAAAAACAAGTATAATAGGTAGTTACCAATAAAATGAAGAAGTGCATAACTTCTCATTTTTTAATTTTTTTTATTTTAAATTATGATAAAAATTCTATCTAAAAATTTTTAATTTTTAATGATATTAAAATATAATAACTATTTTATATTATATTTTTAAAAAATTTTAAAAAAATTATATATGCACGTAGTGCATACAAAACCTCTAGATATTATATAGGGATTGGTTGAGGATGATGGGGCATGCCTCTGATCTATAGCAATTAGCAACACAGTAAAATAACAATATGCTCTTGAACCCCATGATTACTCGACTTTGTGGTTTAAAAGATATTGAGTGGTGGTGGGGAAGGGAAGTCGTGTGAAATGAGAACAAAATTATTGTAATATAATATTATGTGTTTGCCATTTGTGGTGGAGTGGAGTTTACTGTAAGGAGTATATTACAAATTAAGAAAGCTATACTTGTAGTAGTTGCACGTAGAATTGTCAAAATGGACAGTTTGTTCGGCCTTTTAACAAGTAGCAATGCAGGCCAGATCTGTTATATTTATAGGCCCAATAAAATGAAAGGGATCTTTTCTGGTCTTTAGGCAAGCCCAGTAAATATCTGAAGGCCCAATAAAATGAGGCCTTTTCCATCTTTAGAAAGCCGCCGTAACCCTAAAAGGCCGCCTTACGTTGGCCTCCTAGGGTTCATAGATCTGTCTTAAATGGCTATAAATTTCACTCTTGTAACCTAGTATCCCATCTCGAGCTTACTGGCTTCAGGGTTTCCACTACACCATTCTGAGCGGCCAGATGATTCTAGAAGGAGGTAAGCTGTAGATCGAAGTGCGTCTTTCATTTGTTCTTCTGTTTCCGATATCTAGTATCGATTCAAATAATCGTAGCTTTTTGTGCGATGAGGTTTAGGGTTGTATGTTTTCTGATGAATAAACATCGAATCCCTATGAGGAAGATAACCCAAATTGATAGGAAGTGCCGTATGACACTCCAAACAGCAGCGACTACTTCGTCGATCATAATGTTCTCATCCTCCGATAGGCAGCCCCATCTTGACTCCTTTCCTTCCCGGTACGGCGTCGTTTTGGGGTCTGCCATTGGACGAGATCATTGTGTCCTCGGTGTCTCGCTGTGTGTGTGATTTGAAACGGGACTCTGAGGGTTTTTCTGGTTAATTTTACTTATTTACAGCTTTTTAGGTTTTAGGTCCAATGCCACGTCGCCGGTAGCCTTCTGAGCACTGACCGGCGATGCTATGATTGGACCCAAAGCAAGATTCATTCGTTTCGCATGCTGATAGGAACCTGTGGATCCCAATTTCTCTGGATCCATGGAGCCGATTTCTGCGACTACATCTTTATTCTTTCTTAAATTTGAATTTCTATTATTGATAATATTATAAATTTTGCTTGAAGCCGATGAGGACTAAATTACATTTGGAATTACCGGCTGAACAATTTGCCTTGATGTGAAATTCTGGCTGACTGAGGCTTCATTTTAATTTTTTCTGTTGTGTCGATTTAGGTAAACCACTTTTTCAAAAAAGTAAATACTTTTTCTCAACTCATTCCCACTTTGCATTGGTATTAAGTATTAACTTGTTTATTCCATATTTCATAATAAATTTTCTAGAAGCCATATGTGAACTCATTCTCATTTTAACAGATATGCATAGGTATTAACTTGTTGATTCGATATTTCAAAATAAATTTTCTGGAAGCCATATGTTAACTCTTATCATCCACACAAAAGACCGAGGAAAACTTCTAATGTTGCCTAACCTATTATATATTACGGGCATTTTTTTATGGGTAAATTCTAGTTTGCCCCCTGTGGTTTGGCCTAATTCTAGTTTGTCCCCATGTGTTTTAAAGTGCGACACTTAACTACCCTGTGGTTTGGCTTAAAATTAATGTGCCCCCTGTGGTTTAGAGTATGACACTCGACCCCCTGTTGTTTGTTATGTTAGCACTTAACTACCTTCACTTACCTTCTATCCAAATTTTAGTCAAATTAATCATCATTTTTATACTTTTAATGTTTAAAATTTGTTATTCAACACTCTATAATTATAAAATAATTCAAAAATATATAATTAATATAAAAAAAAATTATAATTTTAAAAAATCAATAAAATAATTTAATATTTATTGTTTATTCTAGTGATTATTTATATTTAGTTATTTATTCATTTTATTTTTATTTTTTATCTTTAATATTTTAGAATTATTAAATCAATCAAAATAAAATTGTAAGAGAATAATATGATATAAATATATAACTAAATTTAAGTTTTTTTTATTGTTCAAGTTCGGAACATACATACCTGAATTGAATGTTAACGTTATTGAGCTTAGAAACTCTAACATTAAACAATAATTTTCTTAAAAAAGTATCCAATTAAGTGACAATCCAACTTCATATTAAGTATTAACATATTCAAATTATTGATTTTTTAAAATTATAATTTTTTTATATTAAATATAATTTTTTTGAATTATTTTATAATTCTAGAGTGTTGAATAACAAATTTTAAACATTAAAAGTATAAAAATGATTATTAATTTGACTAAAATTTGGATAGAAGGTAGGTGAAGGTAGTTAAGTGATAACATAACAAACCACAGGGGAGTCAAGTGTCACACTCTAAATCACAGGGGGTCACATTAATTTTAAGCCAAACCACAGGGTAATTAAGTGTCGCACTTTAAACCACAGGGGGGCAAATTGAATTTAGTCCAAACCACGGGGGGGCAAATGTAGTTTACTCTTTTTTTTATTCTACAAGTTTGACCAATACTTTATTCCTTTTCACTATGAACAAATGGCAACATAGATTACAATACTAGTTACATTAGGGATAGCATTACAGTTAACAAAATTTGACTAGCAAATAGCCATAAGTAAGGAATGATTCATTACCATAAATTAAAATTATTGAACCCTTCATGTCCTCAGTAATGATAACGAAGGGAATCTATTGACCGAAGAACAATGGACAAAATAACTGGAGTCACCCAAACATAGCATAGCTGTACCACACGGAACCAGGAGAACTCCATCTTTAACTTTTTAGATGGGTTAGAGTTCCCGGAGCATGTGGGTGTGCTAGGATAACATGATTTCTTTTGAGAGTAACAAGCGAAAGTAAAAGGAATGCGAATAGATGTTCAGTGGTACTGAATTTCAGTACATCCCTCCAATCATTTGATTCCTAAATCATTCAAGGTGGATCCTAATTGATGTGAATTTTTATTAATATTAACAAATGACACTATATGATTAGAGGGATGCACTGAAGTTCAGTGGTACGGTACCATTAAACTTTTATCCAAGGAATGGAGCCGCAGTTCTCCAACCCATTGACTTAAAACAAAAATGAAAAACTGCATTCAAGCAAATTATATTCTCAAATGAATATTTTACATATCTATAATATCTAGCACCCCAAAATGAAGTATATGTCTAACAGATGTTATTCAAGAAATTTTAAGGCAATTCCACTTGATCGCAGTCAGATCATTGTGTATCTAGACTCAATCTCGACCGGGTTGGTACAATGTGATATTTATGAGTACCGGGTCTACATTTTATGCCTGCTAAATTTCACGATTATTTAGTAGGACAAAATGATGTACATGTCCTATGGAAACCTTCCAAAATTTTTTAAGATAATCCGGCTCGGTTGTCACCGGATCACTGATTGTTAACGAATGAATCACGATCAAGTTCATTGTGCAAAATCAATGTGTGAGGGTTAACTTTTTATTTATACAAAATCTTCTGTGCTTGGGATAACATGAAGTATTTGTCTCATGGTCGTCACTCTCTAAAATTAGTTGTTTTATAATATAAAAAAGTCAAATTACTCTTTTGGTCCTCAATGTTTGTACGAAGTTTAAAATTGGTCCTCAATATTTTAAAAAGTTATTTTAGGTCTTCAATGTTTTTTTAAAAAAAATTGATCTTCCAACGTAATTCTATCTGATTTTTTTTGTTAAATGTTGACTTGTAAGGTTTATGTGGCACACTATCTCTCCTACATGTCATATCTGGATGATATGACATCCTTTCTCACTCTAATTTAGCAAAATGATGTCGTTTTGTATCATTTCTCTCTCACTCCAACTCAGTAAAACAGTGTCGTTTTGCTGAGTTGGAGTGAGAGAGTGTGTCATATCATCCAAATATGACACGTAAGAGAGAGTATGTGCCACATAAGTTTTTCACGTCAGCATTTAACAAAAAAAATCAGACGGAGTTATGTTGAGGATCAATTTTGACAGAAAAAAATGTTGAAGACTTAGAATAATTTTTTGAAACGTTGATGATCAATATTAAATTTCTTGCAAATGTTGAGGACCAAGAGAGTAATTTGGCCTATAAAAAAAATAGTGTTAGGGAAGTGGACATGTATCTGTGGAAGGTTAATTATTCTTTCATATTTTATTTATTAATTATAAAAGGTAACAAGTATGATTTTTATTTTTAAAGAAAACAAGTGGCTTGTAATTTTGTGTATGCAAAGCCCTCTAAGAGTGTTTAAAACTGATTTTTTTTATAAAGAAAAGTTAGTACCGGTATTCCATCAGAGTTAAAAAGATTTTTCAATCTCTTTGAAGATTTATTGAAGAATTTACATATCAATCACCAATTCAAAACTGATTTTTCAATATGCATGCCTATTAGCTAAACCAAATTGAACAAGCAAAAATGAATAAAATTGATCAACGTTCAATTTGATATGTTAAATGTGTGTATATATATATATTCATTACATATAAACAGGTATTTTATAAATATACATACTTTGTTTGATTCTTCAAATATCTTTAAAATTTATTATTAAAAGATTAGATTAAATTTAGTTTATCTGAAAATATAACTTTGGAACAAATTTGATTTTGTAACTAGTTGACTGAATTTAAAAGAATTTTGTTATTTATTTATTTTGTAATATTGTTTTATTATGAAAAATTAATTAAGAACATCTATGACTTTATTTAATTATCTTGTTAATGAACAAAATGTTATCACATTTTCTTGTAATTTAACTTATTTTGAATAGAATTTTAATTTTAATTTATAAATTTAAATAGATAAATTTGACAAACTAAAAGATTTAACTTGTCAAATCAAATCACTTAAAAGCTTACGGTTTAGTTTAGTTTGAAGTTATACTCAAACCAGTATGTCATTTTTCTCTTAAATCACTAGTTGAACACCCTTAAAACCCTCTCGTATGTTATGTATATATAAACATTATATTTTGCTCTTTCTAATTTTATAAAATAACCAAATTAATTTTGTTCATCTAATTTAATTAGAAAAATATTTTTGTTCAAAATTCAATTACAAAGTTATCCTTGTTCTTTTTTTTGGTAAACGAACTTTAGAAGAGTGGTTAGAGTTTAGACTCATCCATGCACCCAAGCCATGATCTATTGGGGCCTGTTCTTATTATGGGCATGAGAGCAACCAAACAAAATTTTTTTTGGCCCAATAAATAAGAAGTAAGGGTACGTTGTTTACGCAGAAATGGAAAAGGAGAGGAAAATGTAATACATTTATTGTGTTTATTTGTAAAAGTTGAGAATGAAAATGGAATGGGAATGTATTAAAATTACTACTTTATCCTTTATATTAAAAAAAAAAAAAAATGGTTATGATTGTGTCAAATCAAAGAGTATAATAAATATTTTATATTTTGTATTTTTTTTAAATTATACACATTCTTTAAGATAAAAATAAAAAATATGTAACATATAAGGTCCACATATTTTTTTCTTTTCCATCCACTTCTCTCTGTTAATTTCCATCAATCCCAACGTGCCTGGAACTTCCAGCTTCACTTAACTACGGTGGTTCATATGTAAATAACATCTTTTAATTTTTTTTTATATAAATTATGTAAGATAAAAGTAATATTAAATTATAAAAATAGAAAGGTTCATATGTTTTTTGTTTGGTCGAGAAAGGTTCATATGTAGGGCAGGACACTCTATTCAATTCCTTCCGTTTGGGCTTAGTTACGCTCAAACTTGAGACATTGTGCTGAACATGATAACAACCCAAGTTAGAGACTCTAAAGGCCCAGATCCAGAAATTTTGTTCGTTGTTCCCACGTGACTCATCGTCGGAGAACAACGACGAGTGCAACAGAAATAGGCAGATTCCTCAGTCTTCAGACTGCAGCTGGAAAACTGGTAGTAATTGCTACCAAGCACGGCTGCTATCTTCTCGTTTTCGTGTTCCGATTGCGTCTTCTTCGCAGAGAAACGTTTTACAGCTGCACTTCTTTTCTGTGTTCTGTGCCTTTCCGATTCTTAGGGTTTTCGAACACATGGCTTCACCTGCGCATTTCGATGATGTAAGTTCTTCTCATTCGGAGCCATTGTTCTCTCTGAATCTTTTTTCATGTGTAATTGTCTTACGGCTCTTAGAACTTTTCTTACTCTATAACCTGAATTGTGTTTCTTGTCAACTTTAGGAATTTGATTTTGAAGGCGGATTATCCGGAAGGCATTCAGGTTTGCCTCGGTTATCCTAATCAAACGCTGGTTCATGATATGTAATTGTATATTCTGACTTTACTTTGTTTGGAAATCTAGGCAATAAGAGGTCATCACCGGACTATGACGATGAAGATTATGACGGTGATCCTTTTGCATCGAAAAAGGTAGTACTTAATACTTCCTCCTGTGTCTAACTTGTATGAATTTTAGCAATGTTGAATTTGTTTTGCAATGCTAGCATGCGCGAATAATTATGGACGAGCGTGGAGCGTCTGTCTCTTTTGTTCCTATACTCAAGGTTTAGGATGATTAAACCAAACAAATTTTAAAGTTCTAACTCTGCTTTTATGAAGAATCTGAACTATTTTATTTTACATATAGGGAGATTTAGGCATTTGTATCGATGATGTTAGTTGAATTTTATTGTCATGCTCACTCCCCTCTTACTCTTACTCAATATGTGCGTGCTTATATGTAACCAGCTCGCACATGCTCCTCTAGATGGCTGGGGATCTCTAGCTTATGTATGGGTGACAATGCTTATGATATGCGTGCTTTTTTGTGTCCTTTTCAATCTAAGCCAGAAGGTCTCTTGTTCCCAAATCCTAATGCAGGTCAAGTCTAAAGCTGAAGAAGCTGCTCCTGGTGTAACAACAGGAATGATTTTGTCTCTTCGTGAGAGGTATTTCACAATGTACCTAATGTGAAATTTGTACTTCGTTAACATTGCGGTAATTCTTTGAGCCAAAATTTTATCTGGAACTTCATTTTTGGCAGTCTTCAGAACTGTAAGGATTCGCTAGCAACATGCCAAGTACGTAATCTTTTTAAGAAGTGAGGCAGTATCTTTTTCATTCGTAATTTTATTTTATTTTTATTTTTTTTAAACAATTTTTATGAGAAAGAATTTTTAGCTTTTGTTGTTCAGAGAAGTGAACTTTAATTATAAATCGTATGATCTTTTTGTTTCGAAACAATAGTCAATAGTCAATACCAATGAAAAGGCTTTATATTATATTTATATAGATTTTAAATAGTAAACATGCAATGCAAATGACATAGAATGTATGTTCATGAAACTTTCCTTGTATGCTTTTGATTGAACTGACTTGCTTTGCTTATTCTAAGAAATTGGTGTTGAGGGTTGTACCATTATCTTACACAAAGTTCAATATTAGGTTGAGTTGTATCTTTTCCTTTCCTTAAGCATTTACCTGACAATTGCGTGGCGATCTTTTCCAGAATGATCTTGAGGCTGCGAAATCTGAGATTCAGAAGTGGCGTTTATCATTTGAAAATGAACCTTTCATACCTGCTGGTGCCACACCTGGTTAGTTTGTATTTGGTGCTTCCTAAATGAATATTGTATTTCACGTGTCCATTTGACCTTCACATCAGAACTATCTCTTTTCAGGATTTGTTTTCTATGTTTTAAATGTAAATCTGAACAATTATGTCATCTTTTTTCTCTTTAGAACCCAAATTGGTGATTAATTATCTTCAGGCACTAAAATCATCTGAAGAGTCTTTTAGAGAGCAGGTTAGGAGTTCAATCTTCCTTTTTTGCTTCAAAAGGATTCATTATTCTTTGAGAAGGTATCATTGATACACTGTACTTGCTGTTTTTTATCAGCTTGAAAAAGCAAAGAAAAAGGAAGCTGCATTCATTGTAACATTTGCAAAACGTGAACAAGAAATAGCAGAGTTGAAGGTAAAATTTTCAAAATAAGGTTTCAATTCTTTATAGCATGTGTGTGTACCAAATTTTAAATTGTACGGACCAAATTAAAGATAGAGTAAAACTATAGGGACTACATGAATAATTTAACGTTCTTTTAACTTATTGTTGTTACACCTGTCTAAGACATTGAACTTTTCCAGTCTGCTGTGCGGGATCTAAGAGCGCAACTCAAGCCTCCATCAATGCAGGTTGTATATATTTACCAATACACATTTAAGTATATCTTTATCACTTTCTTTACTGATTATTCTTCTTTATCGGAATGATGGTCGATGGACTAGTTGGATTTCTTTGCTTTACTTCATCATTTGGACTCAGTTGCTTCTTGCTGTTGTATGCTTCATCAATCTGTCTGTATAAAGCTTTTTTTTGTTAAGAGAATAAGCTACAGAACTGTAATGCCAAATTATCTATGGCCAATATTCCCGCATTTCTTTCATTTCCTCTATCCCTTTGCACTTGCTTGCTCCATGTTGAAGTATTTCTGTCGTTTGCCTTTTTTCCATCTGACAGTGCTACCCAGGACCTAATATTTTCTCTGAATAGTGGACTAGTTAGATTTTATATATATGCTAAAGCTTGGGGCCGGGACTGTAGAAAATTTACTATATACAAGTTTTGCTTCTTTGTAATTTATAATTTAATGTGTTGATTAAAATTTTGATATGGCCCCGCTACTGGTTCTCTGGGTCTAACCTTCCTATTACAGCTAGATTGGCTTGCTGTACTTTTACAGCTAGATTGTTTTCATGCTTTTGGAATCATATGCTTTTATCATCAAACAAGTGAAGTTAGTCCAGCTTAGGAGCTAGTCAGTTTGGCTTTATAATTGCATGAGTGATGTAAATCCCCAAATTTCTTTTGTTAGTGACTTAATTTGTTTGGTATTTAATTTACAGACCAGAAGGTTGTTACTAGATCCTGCTGTTCATGAGGAGTTCACACGTTTAAAGGTTTGTTATCTAAGTTGATATTGACTTATATTGAATTTAAGTTTGGTATCTCTATCTCTCCCTCCCTCAGATCCACACACATGGACTTGTGGATAAAATTTGAATATCAAAACAGATGTTGTCGTTGTCTCCTTTATATAAATTAGTTAATGTTTTATTATTAGTTTTTTTAAGCCCAGATGAACAGTGTTATTTCTTTGTGATGAAGCAACACTCCATTCTCTTTGATGAGCAGTTTGCTTCTGTTTACTGGGTAGTGCTAGTTCCATTCCTTGCACAATAAAGGAACTTCTTAAGAGCAGACCTTGTGGTAGCTTGGAGGCTGATAACTTGTATGAAATGGAACCAAATTATTTAAAAAGCCTGATGGAAGGGGGTGACCAAATATATTCCTAAGGTGGTTGGTTTTGCGATGTGGGTTGGTCTAATTGTCTGACACTTGGACTCTGAGAGACACAGACAACCACTTATAGAGTGGACGGTGGTCTTAAATATTATGAAAGGGAATTTCAATGGTAGTTACGAAAATAGGCAGTCATCTTCAAATTTCAGAGTTGTATTTTGAGGAAGCTTCCTGCAGCTTCTGAGGTTTGTTTGCCTCATTTAGAAACATTTTATACATATGCCCTTGTAGGCAAAAACTCGACGTGTCTTGATAAATGATTCTATTACATGTTCACAACAGTTCTTTCATATATATTAACTGTCTGTTTTCTACATATATTAGCAAATGGTTTTTGTGCATGTCTCTGCCTTGGTGCCTTTTTTAGGATTTTATACACATCTAATACTGATGTCTTATAACTTAACACGTACCTTTTGCTAGATGATTCTATTACATGTTTCCTGTAATTGTTTCAAAACATACACTGTAACGGTTTCCTTTCTGATCACAGAACTTAGTTGAAGAAAAGGACAAAAAAGTAAAGGAGTTGCAAGATAACATTGCTGCTGTAAATTTTACTCCCCAAAGCAAGATGGGGAAGATGCTGATGGCTAAATGTAGAACCCTGCAGGAGGAAAATGAGGAAATTGGGAATCAAGCTTCCGAGGGAAAGGTGCTGCTTCTCATTTTCAATTCACTTGAAACTTTAATATTTCTTTCCTGTTTTCTCCCATTCAATTGCGAGTTCATTTTTCTTCAGTGGGTTGTTAGAAATGAAGTGGAAAAATTATACGCACGATTATTCTCTTTTCTTTTGGGCCATAACGTATGACTATTCTCTCAAGTGTTTATAAGTAAGACATTTATGGATTTCCCTTAGAATGGTTGCTTTGCTACCGCACGTCAACTTATCTAAATGGTCAGTGTGTAGTATTTAGCTAGAGGTAATGTTATACAGATGCCATAAAAAATGTTATACAGATGCCATAAAAAGACGGAACTGTGCAATTTCATCTGCCTAGTGTATTTTACAGTATTGACTGATTTTGCATTTTTCTATTTCTCATTTTGGGTGTGCAGATGCATGAATTAGCTCTGAAATTAGCATTACAGAAATCCCAGAATGGAGAACTTAGAAGTCAGTTTGAAGGTAAGTTGTTAAATGAATCTTGAACAGAACATCTAGCCGTAGTCTCGTTGTGTTTTGGCTTGTTTATTTTTAGTCGTTTATTCCTGTGGCTCTGGAAATGGCGGCTGTGTTTTGCTTGTTTGCTGTCTCACTGACTTCATGTTTCAAGTTCATTGCGTAAATGCTTTTATAATCACGGAATAATTATATAACCATTCTGAGAATTCGAGATATATAATCCGTTCTACTATTCTAGTATTATTCTATAACCCCGTATAATTAATCATTCCAAGTATAAAGACTTAGCTAATTTTATTTTATTTTTTTACAGCGAAAACTTTGGAAAAGACTTAATAGCCTGTTTGGTCAACTTTTTTTAAGGGGAAAAAGTGTTTTTTTTCAAAAGCACTTATTTTGAAATTTTGAGGTGTTTGGGGAAAGCTTCTTTTGAACTGAGAAGTGAGAAGTGATTTTGAGTGGTAGCAAAACTTTATAAAATTTAATAACATTAATAACAAATTAAATTTATACAGGTGATTTGGGTGATTTTTCCGTCAAAATCACTTTTTTATACACTTTTCAAATAAAAACTATTTTTCAGCAACTGATAAAAATATTGTTCAACTAAAGTTTCTAAATACAAACTTGTCCTCTCTCAATAGTTTTTCCATTTACAGTTATTATAATTACCAGAGGGCCTTTAATTAAATGATGCTTAGGAGGAATCTGACCGAGGAACTAGAAGAAAAACTTGTTGCCTTCTGAACTTTGTCTATATAATTGATGATTTTAGGATATATGTCTTCTTCTTTTTTTCTTCAAATTTTGACAGATTAAGTAATATTGAACCCCATTTAAATCGATTTTAGGGTTGCAGAAACACATGGAGGTATTGACAAATGATGTGGATAGATCCAATGAAATGGTTTTCACTAATCCCTTCTATCTTGCTTCATATGCTATTATTACGTATGTACACTATGCTTGGAATCAATCATGTCTCAGGCTTCTCTGATTCATGATAAAGTGATTTTGGATGAACGTATTATTACTTTTTTACTAGTGTCTTCATCTGAAACCAGTATTCTTACAATTAAGTTTATTTTGACCAAAATAACATAAGCATAATATTAAAAATTTTCTTTAAAAAAATCTTAATTTTTTTTACCTCGATGTTATTTATAGTTTTCAAAACGTTAAACTTACTAGCCAATAATAAAAACAATTTATCTTAACGTATTTATATTTGTTATTTATGTCTTCAGAGTTTATTGTGATTTTGGGCTCAAATATATTTAAGCTATAGAGTATATTAGTATAATAAAACAAATTAGGAGTGGATGTTAAATTTCAATATATCCTTTCAATTATTTGATCTTTAATTCTCAATGTGAGTATTTATTAGCGTGTATCTTTATTAATATTAGAAAACGAAACTAAATGATTGAAAGAATGTATTGAAGATTAATATTACAGTAGCACTAAACTTTTATCTTAATTGGAGATACAAACTTTTTGTTTCTATTTATTATATTTAAAATACAAAAAGTTACTATAACTTAATTTCTTAAAAATACAATATAAAAAAATAATGTACAACGTATTGCATCTGAAGTCCATTAATTTTATAATGCTTATGTTATGTAGTTCATTAGATATACTAGTGAATTTTACCTTCACTAAAAATATATTTAGTTATCACTCCATTGATATATTTATTCACTAAAAGTATCTATAATACGTATCTTTTAAATTTATTTATTTATCTATTTATTTTTATATATACTTTTATATTTTGAAAATTAAAAAAAAAAAAAAACTATTCAGTTTCCTGTTCTTCACTGTCTCTCCTACTCTTAATTA
Organism: Senna tora; assembly: GCA_014851425.1. Classification (NCBI taxonomy): domain Eukaryota; kingdom Viridiplantae; phylum Streptophyta; class Magnoliopsida; order Fabales; family Fabaceae; genus Senna; species Senna tora. The sequence goes on along the minus strand of CM026271.1, from coordinate 4,741,315 downwards.
TTTTTCGAATATACTATATATAAGATTTTGGGAGACAATATAAAATAGAGATATAGATAATTGGATATCTTTATTGAAATTAAATCATACTAATTGTCGCCTTTTAATCGATTAAATTAAATTTCTTTGAAATTTTTATTTTGTCAATATGCTCCTTGTTTTTACGTTTTAATTAATTGATGTACTTAAATAGTTTTAAATTTTTATAAAATTTTAAAACTTATGACTTATGAGGCAATTTTGAAAATTGGATTCAGTGCAATTCATTTTCCTGCAATTTTTATGCAATTCTTTTAAAATGCATATTTTGATTTCATTTTTGAAGTACTAATACGGACTCACACAAATAATAACCCACCATGAATAAATTAGAGACTAAATTATTATCAATATTGACAAATATCATGATCTTAAATGGATTAGGGACCAAATTGTTATTGATATTGAAAAATAGTCTCACAAGACTATTTAGTGATGATACCTGTCAAAATTGATAATAATTTCGTCGCTAATCCATTCATAGTGGGTATTATTAGAGTAAGTCATATTAATGTTTTAAATATGAAGTAAAAATGTACATTTTGAAGGAATTGTATCGGAATTGCGTGGAAGCGAATTGCACTGGATCCAATCTCGTGAAGTAATAATAAAGACTTATACTAATAAGGACTAACTATGAATTAGAGACCAAGTTATTATTAATATTGATTAATATTATCACCAAATTGGTATTTGTCAAAATTATAGCAATTTGTCAATAATAATTTGGTCAAAATAAAATTAGTTGTGGAGTATCTTTTATATGGGTGGCCATGTAATTAGCTTGGGAGTTTACCTAAATATTAAGGATTTTGGTAGTTTTCTGTTCTAAGAATGACAAACTAAATGGAATCAACTGCAGGTCCATGTGTTGCAAAATAAATTGGAAGAGAAGGAATGTGAAATTCAAAGACTGAAACAAGAGCTTCAACAGAATAACTTTAAGGGGGAAGATGATAAAAGAGATGCTGCACCTAAAGAGAAAAGCGGTGATGAGATGATTACTGAGGAAGCTACTGTTAATTGATTAGTTTAACTTAAAATTCATTTTGTTATGAACTTTTACTCTTAAAACGAAAAAAAAAAATTATCATTGGTTGTTTGCTTATTCTATATCAAATTCAATGTTTAATTGGTACTGTTGGTAAATATACTTATGGCCGAAGCCAATGTGAATGTCGAATGGTTTTGCTGCTTTTGCCAAATGAGGATGCAATGTCATAATACATAATAGAAATCATTTCTGTCATCTTCTCTGAAAAAATGTTCTATATTCAGCATAGATGCCTACTTTTACAAAAAATTTAAAAGGGTATTGGGGTTTGATATGGAGATTGGAGAGGTCAGTGGAGCTCGACCTCCCGAATAAATCCATCTCTTCAAAGTCCCATCTTTCTAAAAAAATTTTTATCTATTTTAAAAAGGAAAATTTTGGATCAATGAGAAAAGAGGATTCGAACTCCATATGGTCCCCAAATACATTCTGTTCTATGAATAGTTAAATATCGAAAGTCAAATTCTACGATTCTTTTAATTAGAAATTCTTGAAACATTTTTTTGGGTTAAGATAAAGCAAATAAAAAGTTTTTTGTCGTGAAAATAAAGTGAAATTTTGGGTTAAGATTCTTTTAATTAGAAATTCTTGAAACATTTTTTTGGGTTAAGATAAAGCAAATAAAAAGTTTTTTGTCGTGAAAATAAAGTGAAATTTTCGAAAATTTCCAATCTAGAAAATATTTGAGGTAAAACCTCACAGAACTGATGACGTGGTGTTCCGCAGTACCTCAGTGTTCTAGCCACGAAGCGCAACTCCTGGAAAACTGAATTATGAGTTCATGACAATATTTGCAACTCCATGAATCAAGACTCTTCTGGAACTGTTGCCAAGCCCTGGCCACAAAAAATAATCGGATGTAAGAGTAAAAAAGATCGCTAAGCATGACAAATAAGAGGCCCGAGAAATAAACTGCAATTTATAACCGGCAATTATAAAGATGTAGACACTCAGGGCCCTAAGCTAGAAATTGCATTCCCTAAGCTAATATCTGATCAGATCGAGATTATTCGCCTCCAAACGCTTTTAGAGCTGTAGTGTAGACTGCGTTGCCTGGGCCTACTTAAGTACAACATAGTAACTTCTCTGTTAATTCGGCCTACCAGTTTTTTTAATTATATGAACCTTACCTTGGCCAGAAATTTTCTGCGTGCAGTTTGGAAGGGGGAAAGGCCCCTAAGGGTTCAAACATTCCCATATCCCTTCTCAGCAATGTCCATAAGAGTGTCAAGAGGCACGACTCTTTTTGCTGACTGTCCCATATGTGTGGATTACGTTTGATATCGTCTGACTGAGGGGTTTAAGTGAAAGTTTCGCTGTGGGATTATTTGTATGTACAACATTCTGCATGCTGAACGTTGGGCTGCATTTCTTGTCTTGGGAATATCTTGGGCCGAAAGGCTTACAATTAGGATTCGACCTTCGGTTTTGGACTGTTATCTTTTTGCACCCAGTATTATTGTCTTCTGAAGAATCAGCGGCAGGTTGTCAAATTGTCATCAGCTGTTGACGCTCAGTTATCTCCATTGTCTGTTACCAAAGACACCGTCATGGCATCACCAGCTGTTCTGTTTGCAGTGCTGTTGTAGCCAAAAGTAAATAGATATCAGTAGAATTTGGCCTCTAACTCGCAAAACAATACTAATTTTACCTAGAAAGGAACCTAGTTAATTGAAGATACTCATCTTGAACCACCAAATTGTTGGTGCTCCAAGGCCAGGAGTATTAGTAATCCAATTGCCTAATCAATTAAGCAATTTTATGCCAGAACATAACTTGGATAGTAGTCAAATATAAATAAATGTAAACAAAGAAGTACAGTTGGCAAGTTAGCAGAGCTTACCAACAACAGCTTCATCAGTCAAGGTTCGCTCAAGTTGGTAAGCTTCAAATTTACTTTCATAGAGGGAAGATTAGTTCTCACTTCTCAACCTAGTTGCCATAAATGTTGACAAGTGCCTAAGAAGGATTGTCTGCTGTTGTTTCCCTACATAGATATGATCTCCATAATCAGCCAGAGACACTAACAGAACTTATATCATGAACTTGAAATGATAATAACTCAAATAATTTATTTCGGAAACAATTATAGTTTATAGATGAACACTTCTCAGAAGCCTAGACCTAACTTTATAGGAGTAGAACAGTACAGAATTCACATCCTCAAATTTGTAATAACTAATACAGAGTTACAGACTCTCTCTGCTGTTATAGTAACAATCAGCGTTAGAATCAAGGAACAATGGATCATAATGTAGCTTCTCAGGCCATCCAAAGAAATACGAAGAGGCAATGCATTGATATGGAGAAAACGAACACATTCCACTAGCCGAGTTAATTTTACTATCCTAAGTATCCTAAGCATATAATTTAACAACTATTGCAAACTTACAGTACTAGTACAATAAAAACCTAAGCAACACATCCTCTGAGATGATCAAAGAATAAACCATAAAATCGTCAAACGATTAAGATTTTGGAGAAGAGATGAAAAAATAAAATAGAATTCTAGCTAGTTGAGACGCTAATTTAATCACAATCTCGTAGGAGCGACAAGCTTAACGAATTCCATTAGCACATCAAATTTTTTATCTGAAACTGTAAATACATAACTATTAACTAATCTCTAATCATGCATCTCTCAATGTTCAACACAAGTTATATATAAGATTACTAAAATGTAGTCATCTTATGTTCGCGAAATGATTTACAAGAAGCATAAGATTCAATCACCATAGAAGTTAGTTATGGTTTGAAACTCAGAGACAAACCTGACATTGCATATAAATGTGAGGCTCCTCATCACAAACAAAGAGGAATTGCTATTGTACATAATTTCCGGATCGATCGGACTCCATTGCTTTCAACGATGCTTTGCTCATGTACTCCCGGCGCCGTTTGGATCTCGGAGTCTTTCAGTTCTACAAAGTTTCGTGAGAACGGAGAAGATTAGATTCACAGGCTCAGAGCAACACCATCGACGTATGGTGTTGTGGCCGTGACTCGTGGAGCGGGAGTGAGGGACAATTAGTAACTACCTAACCGCGCAAAACGCGTGCTCGATCACGCCGCTTGCTCTTCTGCTCTCGCGGCTCGCCTTCTCAATTTTTTGTTTGAGACAATCGCTTTTGGACTACAATATGTAGTTTACTAGTTTAGGCCCAGCCCAATTTATATACTCCATTGTACCGTGATTAGTCATTTAAACACTTTTTGTCACGTATCATAATTATATTGAGAAAATGGAGAAAATGCACATAAGTTTTTTCCATATTAATATTTGCCTTTTCTTCGAGATATGTTTTCTTGCAAAAGTTTATTAGTTGGGGAAGAGCTGTAGTAGACTAGTAGTGAGTGACTAGTGAGAGTTGGATTATTTGTCAATTTTGAATTATAATTTTTTAAAACGTTTTTTCTTTTTTTGGTATTAGAGGAGAGGAGAGGAAGTCGAAAATTTCGTAGTGATTCACTTATATGATGTTAAAGATAATTATATTTAAGTTTAATATTATAAATAAAAAGAATGGAGAAGTCGCACCTACGTAACTGGATACGTGGCAAACTTCCGTCCAACCATGGTAGCAGTAGTTTTCCAGAATCCTTTGGAAAGCTCGTGCATGCAAATGCCATGACATGGAGTCTCAGCTAAAATCCAAATCCCAATGCTGAATGCTTCATGTTCTTCTCATCTTCATCGATCTTCTCTTTCTCTCCATTGTTGTGACTTGTGAGGGCAAAGTGAGCAACACACACGTACCACTTCTCTTCTTACGTGTTTATCCGCAAACAACACCACGATGCTACGCTTCACTTCATCACCATTATCCATTACCACTTCCCACATTAATTCCTTTTTTTTTTTTTTGGTTCACATAACCCAACACATTCAACGTGCTGACCAACATGAAATTACGCTATTTTTTTCTCTGAATTATTAGAATTATATTGTTGTACAAAACACGGTCACTTTAATTATAGCTTGAAAACATTCGTCTCGTTATTTTTTTCTTTAAACATTGTTTGATATGTTTTTTATCTCTTAAAAAATGTGTTAAATAGACTTAGAATCAGAAGTACCATCCAATTAATTAAACGTAGTTATTTTTTTTGTTAAATATATACAAAGAACCAAATATTATTAGTTTTAATATATTCCACTTTTTGACATTTTATCTGTACGTTCAACGATTAATTACGGGATATATATCCAGGTATATCTAAGTAAATAAACTTAAGAAATGAAAATGAATGAAAAAAAACTATGTAAATGTTCTTCAGTCGAATATCCGCTTTTTGAGACTTGACAGGATAACTATCTACATACAAATTTCCATTACTCCAAGTACCTCACGAACAACCTCCTAATATTCACCACATCACCCTGGAAATTTCTAGCTAGCTAGGTGGTTGGAATTAATATAACAGTTAATAGAGAAGATAAACCATTGTAAAAAAAAGTTTAATTAGAGAAAAAGTGTAAAAACGAAAATATTCCCCCTTAAAAATTGTTTCAAATATTTTAAATATACATTAAAAAAAAAGAATATATGTTTTGATAACATAAAATGCAAAAAATTATAAAATGTTATCAACCTCAATATTTTAAAACAGAAAATAAATTTTCTAATAACATATATATAAATCCCTAAAAGCAAATAAATATTTGTACAATTATTTAAAAAAAAAAAACAGAAAAATCTTGAGCGCCGTAATCTTTGGTGAGCAAGCAAGGATATAACTAACGCTAGTAATGAGCAATGACTAATGACTAATGAATATTAGTAGAGTAAAACATTTGTGCATGCGTAATTAATTGAACAGAACACCTGTATATATATAAAAGTATAAAAGTAGTTCTTCCCTGAACTCTCAAAAACACAGAGCTTGTGAAAAGTCTCCATGTCGCCTCCTAGCTTGGCCAAAAATAATGCCCTCCAACAAACGGAGCACCTCCATGATGATTTTCCATCCTCCATAAAGCTTGAAGCATCCACCTTCCTCGCCAATGCCCACCCAATTCTCACTCAAGTCCCTTCAAACATAGTCGCAACCCCTATTCCTAATTCAACCAACCATCAGAATACCGTCGGTTGCTTCGTGGGCTTCGACGCCGATCGGCCCAAAAACCGATACGTGGTTCCCATCGGAAAGCTCAGGGGGATCCGGTTCATGAGCATATTCAGGTTCAAGCTATGGTGGAGCACCCATTGGGTGGGAAGTAAAGGGCGTCACGTGGAGCACGAGACCCAAATGATGATGTTAGAGAACAGTCATAACACCGGCCGTCCCTACGTCCTCCTTCTTCCTCTCCTCGAAGGTCCTTTTAGAGCTTGTCTCCAACCTGGGATTGATGATTACGTGGACATTTGCTTGGAGAGTGGCTCCACGCGCGTCTCTGGGTCCACTACCTTCTTCAGAGCCTGCTTGTACATCCACGTGGGTAATGATCCTTACGCTTTAATGAAGGAAGCTATGATAGTGATGAGGCACCATCTCGGGACGTTCAGGCTTCTCGAAGAGAAAACCCCACCGGGTATAGTGGATAAGTTTGGGTGGTGCACATGGGACGCGTTTTATCTCAAGGTGCACCCAAAGGGTGTTCGGGAAGGGGTGAGAGGCCTAGCGGAGGGTGGGTGCCCTCCAGGTTTTGTCGTAATCGACGATGGTTGGCAAAGCTTTTGTCATGATGACGAACCCGTGAGTGATCGAGGAAGCCTGAATTGTTCTATACCTGGTGAGCAAATGTTGAATAGGCTCGTGAGTTTTGAAGAAAATAGTAAGTTTAAGGAGTATCGTAGTGGAAGGAGTCCTTCGGATAAAGGGCTGGGTGCCCTTGTTAGGGACCTGAAGGAGGAGTTTGAGAGTGTAGAGCATGTGTATGTTTGGCATGCGTTTTGTGGGTACTGGGGTGGGCTTAGGCCCAATGTGCCAGGAATGCCTGAGTCCAAGGTGGTCTCTCCGAAGCTTTCGGAAGGTGCGGAGAAAACGATGACGGATCTGGCGGTGGTGAAGATAATGGAAGTAGGGGTGGGATTGGTGGCTCCCGAAGAGGCTCACAAGTTGTACGATGGACTTCATTCTCACCTGGAATCCGTTGGTATTGACGGCGTCAAGATTGACGTCATACACGTGAGTGTTTTCCAAATTCTAGGATCGCTTGTTAATTTAATTATATTGAATTAATGGTTCGTGCAAATTATGTTTTTAATTACTTTTATAAATTTAATTGATTGATTGTGAATAGTTGGCTTGAAGTTGAGAAATTTTGAGCATGTGATGCGTCTTATTATAGAAACATTCAGAAGGATGACATTCCTGTCTTTTTCTTGATCAAAAAGATGTTTTTTTTCTTCATTAAAATTTCGTTATTCTTTAACTTGGCTTATCGTATAATTAGTTTTTTAGACGACGATTGGAGAAAAACAGATTTTAATCTCCTGGTTATGTGGGATTCTGGCCTTTACTGGAATATTTAATTTCTACAGAAAACTTGATATGATATTGTAAAAGATTGTCATTTTCTCAAAAATTTCAGATCAAACAATTCAATGATTGACATTTGACTACATAACTTGAAATGGAAAAAAAAAAAAGTAGAAATAATAAGAATCTTGAAGTAATTAATCTAACAATCAAATTAAAGAAAACTAGTTTCTTGAGAGATGAATAAAAGGAGTGAAATGACATTCCTTAATTATAGGCTTATACTCCCCATAGAATAAAAGGAGTGAAATGACCCACGATTTCTTTTGCAAATTCATAAATAATCATATAATTTTGCAATCTTAATTCCATGTATCATGTATGGCAGCTTCTGGAGACGGTATCAGAGGAATATGGAGGACGCGTGGAACTCTCCAAAGCCTATTACAAAGCCCTCACTGCTTCTATGAGGAAACATTTCAAAGGCAACGGCGTCATCTCTAGCATGCAGCAATGCAACGACTTCATGTTCCTTGGTACCGAAACCATATCACTAGGACGAGTTGGTACGTCTCCGAATTAATAATTACATTATTTTAATTAATGTAATTAATTATAAATTATACGTTGTTAATTCATTTGCCTTTTCAATTAGGTGATGATTTTTGGTGCACTGACCCTGCGGGAGATCCAAACGGTACGTTCTGGCTGCAAGGTTGTCACATGGTGCATTGCGCGTATAACAGCTTGTGGATGGGAAATTTCATACACCCAGACTGGGACATGTTCCAATCCGATCATGCTTGTGCTGAATTCCACGCTGCTTCTCGAGCCATCTCAGGTGGACCTATTTATGTGAGTGACTCTGTTGGGAAACACAACTTCGACCTCCTCAAGAAGCTGGTTCTCCCTGATGGTTCAATCCTAAGGTGCCAACATTACGCCCTTCCTACTAGAGACTGCTTGTTCCAAGACCCCTTGCACGATGGCAAAACCATGCTCAAAATCTGGAATCTCAACAAAGTAAGCATACTCATTCCCACATTTTCATAAACATCTATTACCCATTTTTCTTGGGAACAAGTTCCTCAATTTTAAATTAAAGAGTAAATTACTATTTTTGTTTTAGAAAGATTACACTTCCTCAATTTATTTTTTAAATCATAAAAATATTGAATTTAAATCTTAAAAAATACTTTGTCTTATAATTTTATCTGTACATTTAGAGTATTTTTGATAGGTAGAAAGGAAAAAGAAAAGGGAGAGTGAGAGAGAAAGGAAATGGGTTTGATGTGTTTGGTAGTAAAAATTTGAAATGAAAATGGAATGAGAATGTATTAAAATTATCACTTTGCTCCTTATATTAAAATTAAAAAAAAAAATTATGATCGTGTCAAATCAAAGAGTATAATAGACATTTTGTAATTTTTTTTAAAAGAAAAGTGTGAGGAAACCAAAAAATAAAAAGTGAACCCCACCCACTTTTTCCAATCCTTTTCCTAGCCATTTTTTGAAAGCGAATGTGATGTTAATATTTTTGCCTTTTCAACGCGAAGCTGAGATACAATGTATTTTTAAGAATCAAATTTGATGTTTCCATAATAAAGGTACACAAATGGAATTTTTGAGAACTACAAATTTAATCTAGTCCGCCCAATTTTAATTAATAATTTTTGTTGGCCAAATGACAGTACACAGGGGTTTTGGGTGTGTTTAATTGCCAAGGAGGAGGGTGGTGCCCCATTACTAGGCGAAACAGAAGTGCGTGTGAGTATTCACAGTGTGTGAATTGCTTTGTGACTCCCAAGCACGTTGAATGGAAAAACGGGAAGAACCCAATATGTATGGAAGGGGTGGATTTGTTCGCTGTGTATATGTATAAGGAAGACGAATTGAAGCTGTTGAAGTGGTCGGAAGGTGTGGAGATTTGGCTTCAACCCTTTAACTATGAACTCTTCACAATTTCTGCAGTCACAGTGATACCTAAAACATCAATTCAGTTTGCTCCAATTGGGTTGGTGAACATGCTGAACTCAGGTGGGGCAATTCAGAGTGTGGAATTTGATGAGAATCATGAAAAGATGATGATTGTGAGAATTGGGGTGAGAGGGGAAGGGGATATGAGGGTGTTTGCTTCAGAGAAGCCTGTGAGTTGTAAAATTGATGGAGTGAAGGTTGGATTTGGTTATGAGGATAATATGGTGAGGATTCATGTTCCGTGGCCCACTTCTTCACCATTATCAGTGGTGGAGTATTTGTTCTGAGCTACCAACTTCCGTATTTAATTGATGCCTGCATTTCACTAATTCCTGAATTAAACAGAAGATTATTAGAGGACGAAACTAGAAATTTGATAGGTATGCATTGTTAATTAGAATGTGTTTAATTTGCTTTATAAATCTTTCACTAGCTAGTGAGCAAGCATATGATAGTTAATTTCTGAAAATAATTTATTGTTGCACATCAATGCTTTTTGTGTAACGTTTGAGATTATTTTATAGAATAATTAATATGTAATAAATTTATTATTTTTATAATTAGATGGTTTATAAAATTATTATTATTAAATTTTTATCAACTTCGAGATATAAATTATCTCTTAATTAATGAGATAAAATCTTAATAAGATAAACCCATAGCACATATATAGAAACTTTATTTTTAAAGAAAATATAAAATATCATTTTCTATATAACCAATCACAAAAAAATTATAAATAAAACATATAATTAAAAAAATTGATCACGAACTTTTATTTAATTCCATAAAAAAAAGAACTTTTATTTAAGTTTTGAGAAGAGTTTTTTCTCTCTTTTTTTCAGCCTTGAGTTTTCTCTTCTTTCAGAAGAGTATTCTCTCTTTTGGCCAGAAACTTTTGATTTTGATTATATAGTAAAAAGGTAATTGACTGTGTATGTGCATCAGTGCATCGTAAAAATGCAAGTGTTGGGCGATATTTAATGGTGAGACAAGTGTGAGCACTATAGAGGGTCGCGTGTATTGGTATCATTATGCTCTTAAGTCGGCCCATATATTTTATGAACGGGCCGTGGGAGATTCCGTAACTTTGATTAATTTAATTTGAATTAGTTAAACTTAAAATTTTACAATAAAAAATTTTTTCTCTTTAAATAAAATTTAGTTTGAAAAATTAGGATGAGGAAATGAAAATCATGTGTTTGAAAAGTTAATTTTGTCTTCCTTTTAAATATTAACAATCTTTAAATGAAGAATAAATTTATTTTTAAATAAAAAATAAATTAACTTTTCACTCTACCTAATCTCGTTTCTATCCCCTGTACTATTCTCTCGTCTAATTCCACGGACCAAACTTAACGTAGCCTTACTATTCCAGAACTGACTATTTAAACGTTTTTTCATTAAAGAAAACTACTTTAAAGTGCTCCCAAGGGAATGTTTTGATGGCTAGGAACTGCGATAGCTCTAGTAGGGAGGTGTTAATGTATAGGTCTCCTCCTACTTTTCTCTTACAGGCCTTGGAGAAACACAGTGTCTCAGTTAGGAAGGCTGGTTCTTAGCTTGTATTTTGTTTCTTTTGGCCCTTTGGGCTTCTATCCAACAAAAAAATAAAATGATGTAAAATACTATTTTAGTTCTTGAATTATTAGTTAAATTATTATTTAGTTTTTGAATTTATCAAAAATATTATTTAATCTCTAAAATGTTTAACTATGTCAACTATTTAGTCACCAAATTTGACAAAATATTATTTAATCTCCGAATTTGTAACTATGTCAACTATTTAATCCCCAAACTTGGCAAAAATACTATTTAATCATCGAATTTGCAACTCTGTCAACTATTTAGTCTCCTGACTATTACTCGTTATAGTTGACAGAGTTGCAAATTCGGTAATTACATAGTATTTTTGCCAAGTTTGAGGATTAAATAGTTGACATAGTTACAAATTCGGGGGTTAAATAGTATTTTTTTTTTCAAATTTGAGGACTAAATAGTTGACATAATTAAACATTTCGGGGATTAAATAATAGTTTGACCAACTGAAACTAAATATTATTTAGCCTCAAATAAAAACTACTTTAAAGTGTTGGATTTTGCTGCTTAGCTTGGTGCTTGTGGAAAATAAATCTAAATATGCACAATTCTTAATTCCTTGCCACTTCACACCCTCACAAAGTGTCGGGGTATCTTGATTAATTAATCATTTACTAATCAGAAAGTGACTCTCGTACGTGTCAATTTACATGCACTCATAGTATGGTTCCACTTCCACATAACAATTAGACACTTGCATTTGTTTGTAATGTTCTTACCTTATCTTCTCTGTTTACTGGAGGGGATGACCGACCGACACTAACAACTACTAATTATCAATGTACTTTCTAGTCCTCTATCAGCTATAAAGTTTTTATTTTTAGATTGTTGTACAATGAATATATACTCATTTTCATTAATTTCAGAGCCAATTATTATTGAAGACTTCAAAAAGAAAAGTGTGTAAAAATAAAATGGTAATGCCATAAAGAATATGAGGTTTGACTCATTATTTATTAGTTGTTTGATTTATTTTAAAAATTATATTAAATTATTTTTTATTATTCAAATTTAAAATATAATACCGATCTTAAAATAGATCAAATAATTAATAATTAATGAGCTTGAACTTTCTGTAATTTCAATTAATTACCCAAATTAAAAAGGAAGACCTTTTGGTTATCAAATTTTTTTTTATGCAAGCGTCGTTGACATGTGTAGTCTTACATAACATCGCGCAGAGTGCTTGGGGTATCTAAAAGACATTAGGTTGGGACTGGGGAGTGGAGTGGAGTTGACTTCAATGATATTGGATACAAGCGTAGAAATAGGAAGTTATTGATTAATTATTGGTAATACAAAACACAACCAAAATGCATAATATAATAATGTTCCACTTTAGAAACCAAAGAAATGTATTATATATTAGAATTGAGTGCAGAAATGTGGAGGGATATATATCCCAGGTATTTTAGATATTTGTATGTTTTAAAATAATTTTATGTTAGGTATATAGTTATGAGTGAATCACTCCCAAGCTTCTGATTGACTGTCAGTATTTTATAAACATTATGTTTATATATTAGATGATAGATAACATATAAGTATTTAAAAATTAATATCTAATAGATCTATTAATTAAGTAAGGAAAATATGGGAGTCTTGACCAAGTGATTAAAATGATATATTGAAATTCAGTATTAATATTGAAGATTCACAATAATAATGACATACCTTAAATGAATTAAGGATTAATTAATTAAAGAAATGTATTAAAATTCAGTATTACCGTACTATTATATTGAATGAAAGTATGTTTAGTAGTGTTGTAGTACTGACTTCAGTACATTCCTCTAAATAGTTGGCCTCTAATCCATTTAAGGTGAATCCTTATTAATTAATATGAGTTTCTATTAATATTAACAAATTGTATTATATGATTGGAAGAATGCACCAAATACTGAACTTTTATCTCTCCTCAACATCCTCTTTTTCTTTTGTTGCCCGCTCAGCAGGGGTGTTTAGAATCAAACAAAATCGACGCACTTAAACCAAATCAAACAAAACATAGCACAAATCGAACAAAACCGATCAATGTTCTATTTGGTATGCTGAAAAATCGAACCAAATCGCATACACTTATATGTATATATTATGTTAGAATTTCTAAATAAAAAGGTTTAACATTTTATTTTTAGAAGTTTAGATTAATTTATTCAGTCTAAAAATTTAATTTTCGAACTAATTTGATTGTATACCGTAAGTAAATGAAATATTATTATATTTTTTTATTATTTATATTGAAGAAAATTATATTTTTTATTAATAAACTAAGTTTGATAACTTAAAAGTCCCAAACCGCCAAACCGAACCACTCAAAACCACTCGTTTATGGTTTGATTTGATACTAATAACTTAAACCGATAGGTGCATTAATTTTTCATTCAAAATTGTCCAAACTACCAGCCGAACACCCCTACCACTCAGTATTTAAGGTATTGTCTCGACTAATCCCAACTCAACCTAATTACTAAAGTCTCTCACATTCTCCTCTTAATACCCAATTTAAACATAGACAAAAATATTTTTTCAAACCAAAATTTGTCCAAAAGATGGAAGATCATCACAAAGAAAATAAAACATTTAAAAAAAAAATCAAATCTAAAGATTGGAATGAAAGACAAAGTGCTGCGCAAATTGAGTGTTGAAGTCCAAGATATGGGTGGGAGGGTGTGATGGTGACACGCCTTGATTATATACTGAAAAATTTTGAGTAACAATCTATTTAGCAGAAGACGAGGGACGATAATAGTCACTCGAAATTTAAATATCATAAAATTAAGAAATAAACATATATGTATGAATATATAGTTGAAGGTAATGTATGAGTGAGCTAGGTAGGCAATATCCATCCAAGTTGAAGTAAAGATGGATGGCCATAATGAAATTGGTCCCTTTTGGGGCCAAATGCGCCTGCACTCTGGTGCTTCCAGAGGGGTGATTTTGTGGACCCTGAATCAACCAGAGGTCCAGCTTCTTTGTTGTCTAGGAATATAGTTGTCTTTTCTCTTTCATAATAATTCTTTGAGAGTGAAACCATTAGCAAATTGGGGATGCCAATAAATTAAGGCACTACCGGACACCACACCATTCAACCCTCCCTCCATCTTATTTCCTCTGCTTTTCCCTAACCTCAACGATATGCCTGCATTCACACTCCTTTTTTCCTCATCAAATTCTTCTCCAACATTACATATGTGCTTCATGTTTAAAACGCAACTCAGCATTCAGAATCGTTTCATCTCATAAAAAATACTTAATATTATCTTAGTTAATTTATCTTATCTCCATTATTTCTAATCTATATCCATATTTTGATTACCCAATCAAGGCTTGTACCAAATATGTTTCTTAAATAAGTTTAAATGTGAATTTTAACCCAGCTCTAATTTTATAAAATAATTAACTGAATTAGATACCAAATCTTAATATAAGTTAATATTGTTGTGTAAAGAAACAATATCTTTGTCAATAAATTATCAAGTTTGATATCAAATTTTAAATTAAAATGGATGATATGATATAACCAATAATTAGTTTTAATTTTAAACTCAGTGTGTGTATATATATATATTTTTTTTAAAAAAAGTAGATTCACCCCTCCGTACCATCTCTAGAAAATTTCTTCTTTCTCTTGTTTCTTCTACTGTCACTATTATGTCTTGTAAGTTCAGAATCCCGAACGGAAAAACACCATATTGTCAAAAAGATGGTTAGTTTGCTAATTGCTACGAACCAAAAATAATGAAAAGGAAAGGCCAAACAGAGATTGCACATCGTGATACAGAGTGCATGTTAGAAAAGCAGCTTTTTTTGCCAACATAAACTTTAGCTGGTTGTGCACTTGTGCTTCTTTAATATCTACCATATATTTTTATACAAATCTGCTTTCTTTACAGAAACCAAAACACGGGGATTTCAGTATTATTGCTTCGCTGTTTTCAAGATCCTAGCATGGAAAAGCAGTGATTCTCCTGGAAATTTTGACTAGGTAATTCTTTCAAGTTAGTTTCTTTATTCGTTCCTAGTTTTTGCAAAAATCCCAGAATGCCAATGCATTAGGCTTTTTTCTTTTATTTATTTATGCTTTTGTACCGCTCATATATAAATAATATTATACATTACTATATTGATTCTTTACCGCACAGAGTTGGATGGGATTGAAGAGTCCTAATCACGAGAATCCCGTAACTTTCTTCCAAAACTCGGAAGATTTCTGCTTCAGAGTCTTCGCTTGGAAATTGATTTCTCATTAGAGGAGAGGAGTTTCGCCCGTTATGGTGTTCACCTGACAAAAATTTCAAACTTAATTAATCGTTTGACCGACCATTTGTAGTTTTATCTGAGTCAATTTCGGTCTTTTGTTGGCAGGTCTTCTGTCTTCACTTCAATGCGACAAGTATATAAGAAGAGGAAGAAGCTTAGGCCCCCTTTACAATAATACCATCAACCTGCTTGCTCAACTCTCATACTCTCTAGCTACTCTGTTTCTGTGGCTGGTGATGGCAAAACTTCCCGCTACCATATCTTTGAGGCACTTGTTGGTGTTGTCTCTGGCTTTGAATGTGAGCTTAGTTTTGAAAATGATTTATGAAAGTGAAGAGTATTCTTGCTTGAAGACAACCAAGGAAGACGCTGCTTCTAACGGAGATGAACGTCTTGTCCATAAGTCACGTTTGGCTATATCATCTCCTTCTTCGTCTTATTCTACTCCCAAGGTTCATCCCAAAGACAAGGACAAAGTCATCAATCTGAATCAGTAAGTTCTATACTCATACCTTTGTGTTCATATTTTAAATGTTAATTACTTGTTTGTCCTTTGAATTAATTCCGCGGTAACTTGTTTCGGTAGTTTATGGGTTGATTGTTGTATTAGACAAGAATCTCAAACCTGAGATGATGTCAGTGATTTTTTTCCAGAGCCCAACGATAAACTGTGATATTGTATCTTTATGATTAGATCATCATCTTAAATTATTATAACCATTATTATTGGGGTCATTGTGTAGCTGTGTCTCTGCCGCTCTGGTGGTGCATAGTGTACTGTGCTTTGCGTGCTGCTCTAGTTTCGTGAAGACAGAGACAATACACCGTCTTTGTAAATTACTTTTGGTTTTGCTAATAAGTGCTTTTAGATTTTTAATCTTTAGGCATCGGTTAAGAAGGTATATATTATTGTCATTTAGTCAAAAAATTTATAGAATTTTTAACTTATATTAAATGAGTTTATCTACTTTTTTAAAGATATAAATACCACTAACCCATATCTTTAATATTTAATCTTTTTATCAAATCTAATAATCTTTTTATTTTACCTGGACGCATTTTAGCTCTAATAATTTTTTTTATTTTACTTATGATTAAAATTGCTCACTGAACCAACAAATTAAAAAAATATATATTAAGAATTATTTTTAATTTATTATTATAAATAAAGTTTATTTTTTATAAAATATTATTTCTTAAATATAAAATTATTGAATTATTTTTATAGTAATACAAAAAGTGAAATTTAAAATCGTGTTAAATTTTAATATTAACTATATTAGATATATTGGAGTATTATGTATAAAATTAATATTTTATATTATGAAAATTAATAAATTTACTGAATAAGAAAATTAATTATAAGATTTTTTTTATACATACTTATAAGAGTTAAATAACATGAAATGGATGCAGGTAAAATAAAAAAACTATTAAATTTGATAAAAAGATTAAATATTAAAGATATGAGTTAGGGGTATTTATGTCTTAAAAAAAGTAGATAGACTCATTTAATGCAAATTAAGAATTCTATAAGGTTTTTGACTAATTTACAACAATAAATACATTCTTAACCGGCTAAATCCAATTACTTTTCCCCATTTTAAATGTGGGTTTCGCCAAGCATTATTTAATGATTTCAAATTAATAAAAAATAATATAAAGGAAAATTTAAATATTTTTTAATCAATTAAAAACGAAACTTTTACTAATAGTTAAAGGCACTAATTTGCAAAACTCTTAATATATATGCAATAGATAAGTTAAACACAATTTAATATTTTTAACATTTTACCTATTATTCATTGATATTTAAAATATAAACATTTATTTTGCTTTATGTCATAAAAGGTAATGAATAAATAAAAGTAAGTTATATACAGGAAGATTGAGATTAAATAATTTTATATGTTATGTTTTTATTTTGAAATTATTTAGCTATTTTTACTGCTATATTTACAATTTAATCACATAGTCTAATTTATTCTATTAAGTATTTAAGTTTTGTTTTCTTAAAAAAAATGAAATTTCTTGTGAAAAAATCTTGGTTGTTTTTGGGTGAGAGATGTGTTCCGAAGACTGAGGGTCCGAAGTTGGTTGGATGATGGATGTGGTGATTGCGTTGGCAGCACTAGAGATAATAGCAGACAATAGAGTCTAAGTCTAGTGCTTGTGGGCTAGCTAGTGCACTTAAGTCTAACGCAACGTAGCACCATTATTAGCGGTCCTAATTCACGTTTGACCAACACCATCATTATGTTTATGTAAGTACCTAAACCACAAGACCAGTCATGGCTCAATCCTAGTGCCTACGAGGCTACAACTTACAAATAAGTGGTAGATGGCAACGCCGGCTAACAAAGTTGGTTTAAGTTAATTTCAAGTTTCAAAGCACAGGTGTTAGGAAGAAACAGTGAAGTTGAAGTTATAGTGGGGTCCGTTAGAGGTATGTGTGCTCACTGCATGGAGTCTGGAGACACACCCTTTTGGGTATTGTTGTGACCCAAAAGGCCATCTAAGTGCGCCTTTGGGTTGTCTCTTATATTATCATCTTATTATAACTTTTTGGCCGCCCCAATTGTGAATCACTCAATTATAGCTTTTCTCCGTGTCCTTTTTTTTTTTTTTAAGGTATATATGCATATGCGTCGTGAGGATATTTCTGCCTCTTGGTGGGTCCTCGTCAGATCACATCGCTGCTCCACCTAGCATACATATATGAATACGTCTATCTTTCCTAATCATTGTTTGCCTCATACACGTGGACCCGCCCAGTTTCTCTTTCCATACCGTACCCTAACTATTCACCATTCACTCCTCAAGTCAAGGCCGCTTGTTTAATTTTGACAATTTCATTCTTCTAAATTCTTATCTTCCCTTACCAACTTCACTGTGCTCACACAGTTGCTATAAATTCATTTATATACCATAGCCATATATATATATATATATAGGGTATGTGGTTATTTAATAATAATGCTAAGAAACAAAAATAATATGGCAGTGGAGATCCGACGATGTACGGAAGATATTGGCGAGAAATGGGGGAGAAGGCGAGGATTACAATTGCGGGATGGCAATCGATGAGCTATTTCTCGGGTGGGAGTGATGTTTGCTGGTTCCTAGAAGCAGAGTTAGGTGAGGAGGTGAGGAGGCTACACAGAGTGGTGGGGAATGCGGTGACAGAAGGTAGGCATATTGTTGTAGGGACAGGTTCCTCTCAGCTCATTCTCGCTGCTCTTTATGCTCTCTCTCCACGTGACGCTTCTGAACCCATCACTGTGCTATCTGCCGCACCTTATTACTCGGTATCATTCCTCTCAACATCACATACACCATACATGACCCACTTCTTCTCTCCCTCTTAATTCATTCTAATTTCTAATTTCTAATTTTTAGTTGTAATGAAAATTGCTCTTTGCAGTCGTACGCATCCATGAGTGATTACCAGAAATCAGGGCTGTACAAATGGGGTGGTGATGCAGAGAAATACGAGAAGGAAGGTCCCTACATAGAGTTGGTGACTTCTCCTAATAACCCTGATGGGCATACGAGGCGATCCGTGGTTAACCGAACCCATGGGTTTGTGGTTCATGACCTTGCCTATTATTGGCCACAATACACTCCCATATCAGCCCCTGCGGATCACGACCTTTCCCTCTTCACTCTCTCCAAAAGCACTGGCCATGCAGGAATTCGCCTGGGGTATATATAACTTAATTTCCTTCTTTCTATATAATACACATGGATGGAATGGAAGTAAAAGTAATGCATGTGTTTGTAAATTAAAAGGTTTTGATGGTTTTTTTGTGGCAGGTGGGCTTTAGTGAAAGACAGAGAGGTGGCGAAGAAAATGACCAAGTTTATAGAGCTGAATACAATAGGTGTATCAAAGGACTCGCAACTGAGGGCTGCAAAAATTATGAGGGTGGTGTCTGATAGTTGCGAACAACGAGAAGGTGAATCCTTCTTCGAGTTCAACTACAAAGTGTTAGTGCAGAGGTGGAAGCAACTGAGAGCAGTGGTTGAACGTAGTGGACTCTTCAGTTTACCCACATTTTCTCCTGCATTCTGCACCTTTTATGGTCAAGTCATAGAGCCTCAACCTGGTATATATATATATATATTATTAACGAATGAATAACTAGATTAAATAAATAATGTTTACTTGTTTGCTTATATCTCCTTGATTAATTTGGTACAGGTTTTGCGTGGTTGAAGTGTGAGTGGGAAGTAGAGGACTGCGAACTCGTCCTCAAACAACACAATATCTTAACTCGAAGTGGGAAACACTTTGGGGTTAGCACAAAATATGTAAGAGTTAGCATACTGGACACAGATGAAAATTTCATCACCCTTTTAGATAGATTGTCCACAATACACCCTTCAAATTGATTATTACGCATATGTATCCTCCTTGCAAATGTTAATAAGCAGGAGAACTCAATTATCAATCACTTAATGTAGGCACAAAAGTAAATCTATTTTTAGTTCAAGTGAAACCGCAAGCTAGAATTGCGCGGTGATTATTTTGACTAGCTTGTTAATTGTTATCCGTTCTTTGTTCTTTATTTGTTTTTTTATAAATTTATTAATTTTTAAGTCTGGGGATCAAGCGATAAATAACTCAAACCAAAGTTACACATAGCTAGGAAATTCAATTGCAAAAGCAGACTACAACGTACAAACTCATGTTATTACAATCTCCACTGCACTAGATTTTTGGGCAATAAATAAACACACTTTTTAACATTCAAGCATCACACACTACCAAGATGAAAACAGGCTGTAGAAAGTAGAAACGGATCGCAAGGATCAACTAAGTACCGTAGCGTGTAACCACCCAATTCATGACGTAATTTTCTCTTCTTGGGTCTTACCAGTTACGCGAGTTTTAGTTTGGCCCTTTTGCCCCGATTCCTGGGCCTTATTCTGGACATCCTGGCCCACATCTTGGGCCTTACTCTGGACAGCCTCGCCAGCCTCCTTAACGCTCTGGACCACCTGGCCCATCGTCTCCTGGGCGCGACGCTTTGCGTATTCCAGCTGCTCCGGTAGCCGTGCGCGGCGGAGATAGTTGGCCAGCCACGTGAAGGCGGAAAGCGCGGTGACGCCGAAAGCGCCGGATGTCAAAAAGCCAGTGACGGCCAAACCAATGACGAAGGCTGCGGGGAGCAAGACGGGGCTGAAGATGACAAAGAGGGGAGAGGTGACGGCGAGACCGACGACGGTGGCGGTGAGGGTGAGGCCGGCGATCATGAGAAGAAAAGCACCGAGAGGGAGGAGGGTGGCGAGTGCTAGGACTTGCGTAGAGGAAGGAGCCTTTTCAGGGAAGATGGTGCTGTGGGTTTGGGAGGCATTTTCTGGGATGGGATTCTGTTGGTAATAGTAGTAGTCTTGGGTTTGAGCCATTGAATATAAGAGCAATAGAGATAGAGAAGGGTTAGTTTGTGGGGGTTGGATTGATAGCTAGCACGGATGGAAATGGAGATGGAGCAAAAGTAGGCTTTAAATTAAGGAAGGAAGGAAATTAGAGGGAGGACACGTGGGGTGGGAGATGCACACTTGTTATGAAAGAGGAGTACTAGTTGTGCATGTAAGACATGTCGTTTCGTTTGAACTCTTTGTGGTGTGTAAATTAAATGTGTTACGGTGGTGAATTCTGCTGTGCAATTCTGGGACCATCATCTATTCATCCATATATAACATCAAGGTGAAAATGTGAATTTGTTATATGGCGTTTCATTTCTCCTTCATGCATATACACTCTTTCCTCTTCTCCTGCAACTCCATTTCTTGTTTTAACCTTGGTAACAATTCAGAACCACACGGGTATA
This sequence comes from Senna tora, assembly GCA_014851425.1. Classification (NCBI taxonomy): domain Eukaryota; kingdom Viridiplantae; phylum Streptophyta; class Magnoliopsida; order Fabales; family Fabaceae; genus Senna; species Senna tora. Next base: position 4,720,120 of record CM026271.1, on the reverse strand, counting down.
AAGTGGCAGTAAAGTGGTCGTTTTGGGTTAAACTGTAATTTAAATTTAGATATAAGTTTTTGGTGTCTTTGTTTTGTTATTGGTTGGATTTTATTATGTTAAATTATTAGGAGTCCCATAAGGCATGATGATTGGCACTGGCACGTCACTTGGGTTATGGGTACTTGCACTGCATATGACTGCACCGCTATTATTATATTATAAGCTACCAGATATACGAAAGCAAAGAGATGGTCGAATGAAAATCAGAAGCAAAAACATTCACCAGTTTTGTTTAGTTGGATTTGGTTTGATTCTAAAATATTGATAAATTTTATTTAGTTTGGTTTGATTCGGTTTAGTTGACTCTAAAACATCCATTTTCTTTGATTTTGAACCTCTATTATTAACTTTATTGAATTTTACAAAACTTTATTTCAGAAGATCAATTATGAAGAAGAATCATGTCTACACATTCTAATTTTCATGGGGACTTGCAATTATCTCAATTTATCTCCCTCCACCCATTTGTTTCCCAAAGGTTTTTGTGGTAACTGGTAAACAAATTCTTTCCATGTCAAAAATTTTTCTAGTGGCATTTTATTTCCCTCTGAATTTGTCATTTTAATGATTAATTAATTTTACAAAATTTGTTCAAATTATATATATATATATATATATATATATTAAAAATATTATTGAATAATTTAGATTAATAGAAATGAATTTTCATTTATAAATTAAGGAAAAAAATCATCTGGAGAGACTGTTTTAACTGAAAAAAGAAATATTTAGATTAAATTAAAAGTAAAATAATCCTACTAAATCGTTATCTGCAAGCGAGCACAAGCTAACCAGTTTGTAACTTCAAACATTATGGGCCTATTACCCAAACCAAAGCAAGTGTAGCCCTTCGTCTTAAGTAGAATAACCCCACTTCAGCGATGAAAGCTGACCCATCATGATAACAATTGCCCATTCCTCCTATTTCATTAATGTATCTCAAACCCAAGCCCACACATCTAAACAATGAAATGAAGTTATAGATTTGCTTTTAAATGGAATTTTACTTTTTAACAAAAAAATATCATCAGTTGAAATTTTTAAGAATTAAAGGATGCTGGGTACAGAGTCCGCTGACCCAAGAACACATTAATTAGTATTACTACGAACATTAAATAAGGAAAGCCAATGACCCATGGAATGGAATTTTTGCTTTGTACTACCTAACATTATTTGTGAAAGGACCTTATATTTAATTGATGCTGCATATGCATGCCTTGTTGGTGCTCTTTCTCAACAAGTCAAAAACTACCCCATACATATTCATAAAAAAATGAAGGCCCACAAAACTTTTCCATATTCGTTCAGTATTCCTAATTCCATGATCTCTTAATTAAACAAAAGAAAATTAATAATTTATGATCTTCTCTTAATTTAGTATTTCAAAAATAATATCTTCTCCGAAATTTGTTTTTCTTAATCAAAATGGTCATTCTTTTAGAAACTAAAGTGACAAGTTTTTTATTTGAAGAATTCAATTGAGAGAAAAAAAAAGTTTATGGATTAAATCATGAATGTACTCATTAAGCAATAATGGTGAGACAAATTTTCAGAATATAACAATTGCCTGCTGGAACAACTCAAGCATATCTTATATTCTTGATTTAACGATTCTTCGTAAATATTAAATTGTATATTCCTTTAAACGGCTGCAGAAAGCTTGAAATGAATTAAAAAAACGCATGGAATATATGTCTGAAAAAGAAAATCAAGAGAGGGAGAAGGCATCTCTAGTCCAAAAAAAAGAAGAGAAGAGCATCTCAAATTTGATCCATAATCATATGTAGGTTTGTTTAGAACCGCAGTAGTGGCTACCATGATGGTCATCATCATTGGCAATCTCATAGACCCACTTTAAGCTTAAAAAAATCTTAGTTTAGGACTTTAGGGTCATAAAGAAGATGTGAAAAAAAAAAGTGAGCAATGGGCTCTGGGACTCATTAGCCTTTTTCTAGAACCTGTGCATGTGGCAAAGCTACTAAACCCTATCACTTATGCGTATGCTAAGTATGTATATATATATATAATAATTCCATCAAAATACCCAAGAGATTGTATATGTTGTGTACGCGGGATCTTTCTGCGATATCTTGAAGAACTTTATTGTACATATGCTTAAATGAAAAAAAAAAAACTTGTTAGATATGGGTAATGATGATTTCGCGGCGTTAAAGTTATTATTTGCTGCTTAAGATGGATTCCTATAATTAATTAATTAATTCATATCCAAACTCATAATCTGATTTTCTGTAAGATTCGTTGCACACTGACATATGCATATGGTTGCTCTTGACTCTTAATTAGAGGCACCGCACTTGTGTATATTATCTAACAAGTCCCACTAAACTCGGTTTATTGAAAAAGTGATTCTATATTTATATTCAAATAAATATATATTGCTAATTAACAAAATATTCCAACAAAATTGTATTTATTAGAGTGACTAATTTCTTACAGTATAATAAATTAAATTTTATTTAACAGTAGAATACATGAATCTGTTAATTTGCATGCCTAACCTCTCTCTACAATGTGAGTAGGAAAAGTAGAGTACGACGGTAATAAAGCAAATTAAAGTTGATCATGAATCAGATTGAAAGCCTGATTCTTTCTTTTATTATTATTATTTTAATTGTCTAAGAACCTTGTTTTGATTAGTGACAAAACTATTCATAATGGGTAGTGAAGAATTAGCTCTCACATATATTTTCTTCTTTATTGCTATGTTTCTTAATGTGAAGATCTTTGAAACTATGATGGCCCAAATCCGGGAGACATATGTAATGAACATAAAAAAAAAAGTGGTCAAAGTTGGAGACATAAAAAAATAGAAAAAAAAAAATCGGTGCTTAGTATATATCCATCAGTTGCAATTTGTCCGTTTATTAAAAACCAAATATCGAGGTAACCGAAACTTTTAAATCATTAGTCACTTCCCTTTCAACTAGATAAGTGATGATGACCCATATATATATATGTCCATTCTTAATAAATTTCGGCGAAAGGGTCTCATTTAATTCTATGGCCACATTAACTAATTAAAGTATATGAGTATTCATGAACCTAATTTAGCTTCTTAATTAAAAATCTTTCACACACGTATATATATATGTGTGTGTGTGAATCTGAAAACCCTAATTAATAATATCAAAGGGAAGACACACAGAGAAGATGGACAGTGGAAACAAGACTGTGCTAAGTGATGGAAAGGGATTCGACGGAGGAATTTGTACAACAAATGAAGGGAAGTTGTTCTCAAGTCTTAATTAAAGTTTATATATATATATTTGAATTTTGTTAGGCCCAATTAATTAATATGATTAATTTGAGGTAGCTAGCAGTTGAGCTATGCTTGTCAAAGTTGGAATATTTGTCGTACACATAATTGAAATTAATTGACACATCACGTATGCACTTATACTTGGTCTCAATGACTGTCTGTAAATACGATTAGAATGACAAGGGACTTTCTTGTCTGTTTGACCACATTGAGACGAATGACATGAGTACTATGTCATATATGTACATTAGTACATGTTTGTGTGTCTGTGAATATCTATGAATAGAGAGAGAGAGAGAGATTAAACATGGAAATCAAATCATACATAGCGAAAGATACAAGTCCTGCTCCTGTGGTGGCCATTTCTTTGGACTAAGAGGACATAAAGAATTTCTTGTGGGGCTTTCAATAGGGTAGTAGTATAGGACCCCCCCCCCCCTCTCTACACTCACATATACACTTGCTTGTCCTTTCTAATAACCTCTCACTGCCAAATTTCACCCCTTCTTTTGCTTCTTTTCCACGTCAATTTTGGTGCAGAGTGAAGAAGCTAAGATTGATGAGCTTGTTGATGGATTTTGAAATTATTATTATTATTATTATTGTTGTTGTTGTTGTTATCACTATTGCATTCATTCATTGATCAGAGAGGAACAACGAGTTCAGAAAGCCATACTTACTTTTTTCCTCAACCCCAAACAGTACACACTTATCATAATTTCCCCTTTCTTTTCCCTTCTTGGTTATGAGCAACAAAATTAGAATTATTAAATTCTGCACACATATATATATATATATATTATATGTTGCAAGTCTCAAAGTGTGGAATAGTATAGTATAATGTAATTATACGAATTAAAAGGGACTTGACGTAGAAGAGGGAGATATTCTGAGGGAAAGTTGATGAGGGATTAGATTTGGTTGAACAAAAATTCCAAGAAAGAAAAAGCTGAGTGATTTGGTGATCTCGAGGTAATGAAAGCAGGTGGTGAATTGGAGGACCATATATATATATATATATATGCACCTCATCACTCTCACTGTACATATTATAAGAGCCTCTGCCAGGCCCTCGTGTCTCTCATATCCATATTCTTTGTGTGTATTTAAAAGAGAGAGAAAGAGAGGACACTTCTGACTTTTCTTGATTTTATGGGTGTAAGTGTTATAACAGTGTCTGTGCTGAGATGGAGAAAAGAGACTGACAAAAGTGAACTCTCAAAACACCCCCCCTTAACTCCCACATTAATTTAATTAATATCTTTCCATTTGTATTAAATAACGTAACACCCAGCAATTTCAATTTCGATATAACATATCATAGAAAATAAGGATTCTTGATCATATGAGGTTCTTTTCTTTAATTTCAAAAATTATATATGTTTATTAACTTGGTGTGTTTAAATGTTTTATGTGCATATATAGGATCATATTTAATGACGATGACGCCCAGCTTAATTCTTTCTGTGAAATAAAAAGGCTTCACTATATATATACTTCAGAGGAACAACCACAGCTAATGCATAGGGCTGGACTAGTAAGTTTGAACTCTGCTCTTTCTTTCCACCTATTTAATTATATGTACTCTATTTTACAATTCTTGGTAAAAACCCTAACCCTATTATAATAATAATAATGATAATAACCCTACTATTATTATTAATTTATTGTTATTCTCGGATCTCGAAATGGTATTTTATTAGCTGCAACTTCTGGATTCTGATCTCACCAGGATCGGTTCAGAATTTTACCTGTCAAATTCAAAACTAACATTTGCCCAGAAAACCTTAATTTAGTAACCCCCAAAAAATTATAAAAGATGATCTCCAGAGTTATTTGATTGTGTTATATTAATATAAAATAATTTCTATTATTAAATACGCAGAATTACATGTTTATATATAATTACTGGTGTGTACAGAAATTCTTTAATTTTACTTAATGAGGTCGATCACAGAATTACATGTTTATATATAATTATTGGTGTATACAGAAATAAAGGGTAAAATATAGAGAGAGATATAAAATCGGTGTTTATTAATTATGGGAATGCATGCAATATAATGCAAGTTGGTGATGTTGTGAATGTATAAGGTGCAGTCGATGAGAGGGATTGTGTAGTGACTTTCTGTCCATATATATATATATAATAGTCTCGATCACTGTTTCACTGTATATATATATCTGGGGGCAAGTGTTGCTGATAGTAACAGTTTCGAATGGGGTTGGGGGTACTTCACTCTTGGACAATTAGGGGAAAAAAAGCTGAAAACAAAAACCCTAACTTTGAACTACTACTTCTACTTTATGCATGGATCCAATGAGGAAAGCGACTGTGGCTCACTATTTCAGACTCACATATATATATATATATATATATATATATATAATATAATTAAATTAAAAATGAAGGGTGGAGCCTTAGCCTGAGCCTCACGGGGAGACTATGTTTGAAACCAAGAGATTCATCATCCACCTTTTTCTCAGTACATGATGAAAACTACAATTCAAAATAAGCTTCAGACACAAGTTCAGAGATACACTGCTCGTTTTTCCTATTAGTTGTGGTGTTCATTCATTATATTCATCCATCCATCCAACACACACACACACATACTATATATATATATATATATATAATAATTATTAACCAATGCGTTTCCCAATAAATCTAAACATGATCACTACCCTATAACACATGATATGCTGAATTATTATACCTGCAGAAACACACACAGACCTTTTTATATATGAGAAATCTACTACTAAACTCTCTCCTCCTATACTACTGTGTCAACTCAAAGCTCAAGATCTTTTTCTGTGTCTCTCTCTCTGTTATTTCTCATTCATATAATTATACACTACCAGTAATATAATTATTCACTTCCTCTCACTGACTTAAAACTTCTGATCAATGCATGCCTTTATTTTAGGGAAACCTTTTTATTCAACTACAAGGCATCCTGAATTGAAAGTAGAAGAAAATTTTAAGGAAATCAATATACAGGAGAAATTATATTGTTGTAATTAATAATTAAGTTAGTCAAAAAATTGAAAAAAGAGAAAGTAAAAGAGTGGTCCATATATGGAAGTACACAACACATACACACATGCATATATACATATATATTAGGTAAGAAAGCAATTAATTAAGAAAGGGGAGGGGGAAAGAATATATATAGGGTAGAAGTAGAGGAGGAAGCGTGTAAGGCATAGAGTTAGGCTTTAGAATCCTCTTTTGAAGAGGAGGAAAACGTTATTAGGTAGTCATCATCATCAATATCATATATATTATATTTATTGTGAATGAGAAACATTAATGACAGAGAAGAGAATGTCAAGTTCCGCGCATGCACATATGTGCACATGCCTAGAGTTGTACCGGGAAACACAAATAATATATAAGAGGTCTATATAATATATAGTAGCCTTACAATATTATTATTATTCATTAATTCCCCTACCGATCGACTTATTTAGCTCCTAACATAACCCACATTCCTAGCTACTTTAAAATCCTCCAGCTAGCTAATTCAGTTTCTAACAAATACAATAATAATAATAATAATAATAATAATTCAGCATATGTCCATCTAGCTAGGTAGCTAGAATTAAGTTACACTTGCACAATAAACAAAATCAAGAATTCATGAAAGCAAATTAAACTAGGTAGCTAACTAGCTATATAGGAAGCTAGCAGAGAAAGAGTCCAATTGTAAGGCTACATATATATATATATATATATAGCTAGAGAGCACATAAGTAGTACTATAGCTAGCCACATATATAAAATGGTAACACATACACTAACACTACCCTCATGATAGAAGGGAAGGGCAAGCCTCAAAATTAGAAATGGAAGTAGTAGAATAGAAGAAACCCTAGATGGATTCTTTAATTTTTTTGACTTGCTTTCTGCAAAGTTAAAAATTTACAAATTACCTCCACATCCACCAGCACCTGCACCTGCACCTGCACCTGCTGTTCCTGCTCCCTCATAGTTACCATCAGAAGTAGTGGTATCAGCCCAGGGAATAGTATAAGGGAGAGAATAGTTATAAGGCGTAGGATACTGCCTGTAGAATCCACCACCACCACCACCACCACCTGCTGCTTCACTATTACTACTATTATTATTATTATTGGGATGAATCCTTGCATTGAGCACATAGTCCATAGTGGAGGAATTAGATGATATTGACAGCGAAGAAGAAGAAGCGGACCTTGGCCTCTGAATGAGGTGATGATGAATTAGGGAATTAATGTTAGTAGTAGTAGAATTAGGAGGAGGGATGACGTCGCTGGTGGTGGTGCAGGCAAAGCGAAGAAGGTCGGCATTAGCGGCGTCGAGCTCCTTCTGCAGCTTCTGGACTTGCCTCTGGAGGAAGGAGATGGCTCCCACGCAGCCGTAGACGGGGTCCCTCACACGCGCCTCTGCTTCGTAGGCCAGCGAGTTCACCGCGTCTTCTCTCTGGTGAGGCAGCAGCTCGTTGAGCAGCTTCGTCACGTTGCTTGCGCCGAAGATCTTGTGGACGTTGGCGAATTTCTGCGGCTCTTCCGGCGGGAAGTAGGGCGCGAAGATGCACCCAGGCATGCACTTTCTCCGCAGGAATTTGCACGCTGCACATGGGGATGAGTATGAGCTGCTTGATGCCATCTCTGATCTTATCTTATCTTATCTTTCTCCCTGCAATATTACATACATAACATAACACACACAAATTAATATACATATATATATATATAGATTGATATGATCTTCACTCATCGCTATATATTTATATATATGAATTCAAAAATCAAAATCAAATTACTAATCACTGACTTCCTTCTATATATATATATATATATATATATATGTTTGTGAAATCTTTTTAGTAAGAAATTGTTAAGTTAGGTTACTTTGCAAATTTGAGAGGAAATTGATGCTAGATATATATATGTATATTAATTGCACCTTGCACTAGCTTCTTTAATCTTTTGTTATCCATTATAGCAGAGCTCTTCATATATCTGAGAGATACCCACACACATACACACAGAGTTTATATATACTTATACACATAAATATGTGCGCAAGGTTTTGTGTATTATATACATATATAAGTATATAACTGAGACTCACTATCTGTTAATTGCCTTTCTCTTTATTCCATAGCCTCTCTTATTACCTTTTTTTTCCTTCAAAAAAACAGAAAAGACATATTATTTTTTTCTTTCTTTCCTTTCCTTTTTTTTTTTTCTTGGGTCAATTGTGAGGAGATCTCAAACTAGAAAATAAATATTGAATTGAACCTCCCAGACCGGCCCAGATTAGTGGTCTTTTGATTAATTTCCTTGGTTTCAAATTATTTTCTGGGTTTGTTTTCTTCTTCTTCTAACTTTATGAACTGAAATTTCTTCTTCTCTCATAGCCAGCCAACACTGGAACACTTGATTTCTTTCTTCTGCTGGAAGAATTGCTGCATATATGATCAAAGTAGACAGTGAACATGTTTGCTTCTGAAATCAGTTGTTGAGCCTGCAAGGATCTGGGCTGCTGAACCAAGCCATTCTATACATATATATATATTTATATATATATGTGTATTTAATGGCTGCATCAAAGAATGCATAAAATGGTAAAGCCCTAAACAGTGGCTTATCTTAAGGATCCATCCATCAATTGTTACTTTACTAAAAAAGAACAAACAAAAACGGAGAGTAGAAAAAGAACAAAGAAGCAGTAGTATATATAGTCATATATGAACATGGTTTTACCTGTTTATGATATAGGTTTGTTTGATCAGAAGAACTAAAAGGGAAGTACCTTTCCCCTTGTGGAAGGACCTTGAGAAGCTGCTTTTAATTTTTTTCCCCCCCTCGAGACCAAGTTATTATAGGCTTAGCCAATGAGAGAGATTTGTTAAAGAAGGGGTGGAGAGCAGCCTAAAGAGGAAACCCTAATTCAAAGAGAGAGAGAGAGAGTGTTTTTGTGTGTGTGGATGGAGGAAGCTGATAATTATTTAGTAGTGGGAATGGAAAAAGGTGAGAGGGAAGACAAATTAAAGGGCAGTGAGTGAGTGAGTGGATGGAGAAGGAATGGATGCAAAAGACAAAGGTAATAAATGAAGGTACACTAGAAAAAGAATGAGTATGACCCTGCATCTAATTATAATATCTGGAATGTGCCCATGTCTCCCTCTTCCACTCTTAATTACACAAACCCCTTTATACCCAAACAACTCTCTTCTCTCATCACCCAACTTAATTTTAAATAAGTTCAATTTTCTGCCTCCTTATTAATTATCATATGAAGAATATAATAAAATTTAATGGACTAATTAGGGAGAAAACAACAGAAAAAGGCGAGTGTGTGTCAGATAACATGAGTAACTTAAGATCAAATTGATCATTATTAAGAGTGTGACCTACATATTTGGATCCCTAGGAAACGCTTAGGGGTTGCTTTACTGTCTAGTTGTACCATGACATACAGATAAGACTCATGTGTACGGTCATATTTTGCACCAGAGATAGTTGGACTTTTGTGTTTATCAATTGACTCTTCGTCTTCTTGGACTCTCCATATAAATGATGTCACACTACTGCCTTAATTTTATGATTAATACCATTGCCTTTTTTTTTTTAATTTCATTGCTGTATGTGCATTGGAACGCCAAATTATGATTAAGTAAGTGGAATATATATGTGTTACTCAACGGTGAAAGAGACTCAATTAATTAAGATCTGAAAGATCTGCCGTAATTATGAACATCAACGGTGAAATTTCTCATGCTCCTATTTGACCCACATTATTCAATAATTACGGAATTATGATTGTTCCATCACACAGTAGGGAAAAATTAAAAAAGAAAAAGAATATATAATGATTGTTGTATTCAACAGTTCAACTTCCATTAAGGATTGACTACAAATATACCTGCAGGTAGTTTCTTTCCTTTGGTAGTTTGTTATAGTTATTACCTTTATCGGCTGGGTAGTAAAATAAGGTGGAAAATAATATATAAAAAAATATTTTCAAGAAAAGTCAAAGAAAGATCGAAGATTGTATTGATTAGAAATGGATATGTTTTGAAAACCTTATAAAGAAAAAAGATCATAACTATAGACTTTCCTAATTAATTACAGTTTTAAATATAATATTTAATTAATTCTGCACCGCTTGACCTTGATTGTATATATTAAATCTCGAAAGGCTTAATTAACCTGTATACCGACATAGGGTTCTGACTTCCTCCCAACTTTAATTTATCAATTGCAAAAATAAAATTAATTTGGATCATCATTTCCATGATTAATTCCTACAGACAATACAATACAATACAATTATATATATATGTATATATATATATATATATATATATATATATATATATATATATATATATATATATATGTATATAATGGACATCATGTCTTGTGTTTATCAGTACATGATAGGGTGAACATAATAGTTAACTGGTTATGGCACATATAGTAACTTGGTGGTCTAGACTTGAGAGAACACATGACCCTCGTATATATATATATATATATGTAAGACCGGCCTCCTGTCAATTTAAGGACACTGTATATATAGGCTCTAGTAAGGCCAGAAATTCTCTTTCCATATCTAAGTGATATGAATATATCATTCGTATAATTATATATATGAATGAATAAGTCTAATTATATATGCAGTTATATTTGGGGCTTGAAAGGTCAAATTTTGATTGCTGCAGCATATATGCGCAGCTAACTCCTTTTCAATCTCATGTGTCTCTCTGCAGAGGCAGCTAGCATTTAAAGCTTTTTGTTTTGTGTCTATAAATGTTCACTCCATATATATATTGTTTCTACAGCGACATTCAATTAATTAAAATCAGATTTCCTATTCTTTTCAATTCATTCCAATCATATTGAGTCTAGATAGTGAACCTCAAAGATTTTGTAATTTGTAACACAGTACATGATGACACAATATTATTCTGTATAATAATTATATAAGAACGTACAACTGGACTACATATGTTCATGAGGCAATGGCATCATTTATTGAGGTAGCTGTACATACATAGTTCAAAATCCTGCAAAAGTATTATGCAAACACTGTAAAAGATACATAATCTTACCAGATATATAATTATGAAAGCAGCAAATTAAAGAACAAAAACAAAATTGCAAAAATATATAATAAAATGAAAGGTGAAATAAATAATATATATATATTTGTGGTTTTTGAGGGATATATATATATATATATATAGGCTTTACCATTCATCACCACCAAGAACAAGGTTATATACCAGAAGTGACAAGGTGATAGTGCCGTAATGCTTCCATTAGCAGATATATATATATATATATATATAAAGCAAAGGTTCCCCTAATACCTATCTCCCTAGAGTCATCACTCATCCCTTGACATTCCCATTTAGACACCAGCTATTACCACCCCTTATTGTTTCAATAGGATTTACTTTATTGATTCCGCATCGCCTTATTTATTTTTTTGTAAACTTTAATGATTAGTTAAGACATAACGGAAAGGGAAAAAATCAAAGTTAGAAGGTTAATTCTATATGCTCTTTAAATAAAATAAATCATTTGTTTGACTAAAAGTGGATATTATAAGCTGCATTGCTAGCACACAGTCTTAAACGAGGTAAATATAAGAGTTTTTAGGGCATAATACAAATATACAATGGTGTTAGTTGGTGTAGTATCATATGCTCTTCTCTTTTCTTTTAATAGATATTCTCTTATAAAAAGGTAATCTTGTTCATTTTTTAGCATTAAAAATATGAATATTTCTCCAATAAAATTTTAAATTAGAATTTGTTACGTTGTAAAAGATTAGTCCTTCTCATTAGATCTAATTTTAATATAAGAAATACATTAGACTTGACAAAAAGGTTTTATTAATTGAGCCATATAGAGAAAGCATTTCAACTTAATTAATTAGGATTTTCTTTTTCCCTACTTCAATTAATTCCCCACCAACACCTTTTCTTCCCCTTGTTCCTATTATATATTTAGTTATGAACTTGTAATTATCAATATAATAAGGAACTGAAAAGGCAAATGGTAGTGATGACTATGCGGGGTTTGCTTTATCTTTTAGCTATATAACTCAAAAATTAAAAAGAGCATTTTTTTTAAATTATAACTATTTTATTTATGAACTAAATAAATTGACTTCAAACTTGAACATGTGATCATTTGTGCAGTTAATTTAATTAGTACTGTGATTCAATTTAATTATTTAATCAATTTCTTTACACCGTTGATGAATATATTGTCTATATAGTGGTATTCGACTAACCCAGTATTCACCTTACGTAGTCGGTAGTTGCCTGCATCAGACTTTGCTTTAACTTGTCTACTCTTTTTGTACTAAGAAATCAAATAAATGATTAATGAGAGTTTAAATTAAATTTAAAGACAAATCTGTAAATAAAGCCTTTTGTTTACCTTAATTATATGTAAATACCAGTAACTAATTCTGGTAAACGACTACATATAACTGCAAATTAAATGGTTGAATTAATTCTGTGGCCAGTAATGAAGGTGGATGTGGATCATATATATATATATTTGTTTCTGCGAATATGGAAGAGAAGATAAACACATAATAGACATGCATTGCATTTGCATATATATAATTGGAGAAGGTGGGTGGACACACATTTTGAAAGAGAGTGGTCCACAACGTAACAGTGGTAGCTGCACTTAGTCCTTATCACTTTCCCAATCCTTCCTTCATTTTCTCCCCCCAACCACAACACTCCCTCATCTTCTGCTTCCATCTGACCCCATCCCCCTTTCCATTATTTACACACTCCCACTACCTTCACATTATTTTTTAAATTATTATACACATAAATTTTAGAATAATGATGGAGATTTCGAATTCAGTGCAGTGACCGTCAAATAAAAATTAATATTTGTGTCTGTACCGTAACAATATCATCTAATGACTGAAATTGTACAATTTATGTTATTTACCGAATCTGTATAGTTGTTTCTCACAATAAAAGAAAGAAGATTGTAATTTCATAATTTGTGAGAGGAAAAAAAAGAAAGTAATGTAGTCTAAATTTTAAAATCATGTAATGATAAAAATTTTGACTTTTGAATTCTTCAAAATTCCGCCTTTCCCTCTTCTCCTATAACATGCTACGTGCACCATCTAGGACGAACGTACGCTGCCATATATATACATATGCAACTTTTCTTATTCTTTAGTGCTAGCGTTACATATGTCTTTTTCCAAACAAAAGCATAGTTTTTCATATAATTAACTATATATATATATATCTTAGCTTGATAAATAACTATGCAGTTTTTTTTAAGTAATTAACGGTGAAAAATGTCAAATAATTAATTATTAGAAATAATTAATTATTAGAAATAATTAATTTGAGCGGTTTCGCGGGAATTGATGAAGTTGTGTGGCATATTTAATAGATGCACGACACGAACACGACATGTCGTTGTAGCACTTTCTATATATTCCTGGGAAAGGGTATGAGTTTGAGATGAAATGAAATATAGAGTGGATGGGATGTAACAAAAATAGTTATATATAGGTAAGGTATAGGGATTTGATTAGTACTAGTACACGTGCGAACACAAGTTATCTTTATTTGTTGGAATAGTAAGATTCCTTTTCACTAACATACCAAACCCTAACTATACAAGCTACAACCATGTGAACACCCCTACCCTACGCAAATTCACAGGTACGCTGTAATAATATATGTTCATGTTCATCATTCATACCCACTTCTGTCTCCCACTCCTTATTATACCAATTCCTTTTTACTATTTTTGCTTCTCTAACAATATTATTCTACCAACTCACAACACTAAACTCTCTCTGTTTCTAAACACAACAACTTCCGAACCCTTTTTATTAAACTCATTTCAAATTAATATAAATTAAAACGCATCCATGGTTTAAGTTTTTCTTTCTTCTTTTTTAAGAAGCCATTCCATTCCATACCTACCGAACCACCCCATTCAGCTACTCTTCTAGTCTCTACCAAACACAAACCTCCCATTCTGCCATTCAGCCGTACTTGCTCTCTCTCTTCCTCTCTTCCTTTTTTTCTGGGATTTTGAAAAATCCTAATTGGATGATATAGACACTTTGATTATGACTAATTATAAATAAAAGAAAATATAAAAGATTATATTTTACATCATTAAATATAAAATAGAGAGTATTAATAAAACTTATAAGTAGACAAATTTCACACCCAACATAAAAAATTTAGGACGGAAGGAATGTAATATAATTATAAAAATAAAAAATATATATATTTGATATTTAAGAAAAAATTATAATGTAAAATTTGTCGGTGGTGATGGTTGGTGGTGATCGGTGGTGGCGGCAGCCAGTAGTATTGGGTGGTAGTCGTTGGTGGTGGCGGCCGGTGATGGGTGGTGGTGACTGATAGTAGTAATAGCGGTTGGTGATGTAAAATGTAATTACATTGCAATTATATATATAATTACAATCTTATTAAATTTTTAAAATTTGTGAAAATACATTACATTGCATCAATGGTATGATACCAAACACAGTCTTAGAAAATATTTTTTTTCTTTACTTAATTGTATTTAATCTAAACGCCACACAATGAGTGTCTACCTAGACATTACTCAGACACGAAATAATTATTGCCAGACCTTGTGAGACAATTTCTTTTCCCATACAAACATATCCCATATTGTGTTTGGTAATGGTGAGTACGCAACTTGAACTTCCATGTTGGTTTGCGATCATAATGAGTGTGGCATAATATATGATTTATTAATTAATTGAGATTGAAATTGGAGCTCATCATTAGGAGCATCCATACTTGGCTACTAAATTATATGCATTATAAACTAAAATACTTATTATAATTAGCCAACCAAAACTGCTAATTAAAGCCTTCTCCTATCCTATGGTCTCCCGTTCTTAATTAACTCTACAAAGATTCTGATTCCCGCAGTTTCACGCAAGAATCTCATGCGTCTCTTTCACTACTCTCACTAATACTGCATATTATATACTAAATTACTAATACTATCATCACTACCTAGCTAGCACCCATCTTTTAATTCCATTAATTATTCGCATCTTTAACAATGAAGTGGACGCGTCGTTATTACCTCTCAATTCTCTAATCATTTAGGCGACTTATACATTAATTTCTTAATGCTACTTTTTTTCTCCACCAAGTTTAGGTACCATTATTCTTTCTACTATTGGTGAAACATTCGTATACCTGCCATTAATACTCCCAAAGAAGGAAGCTCTGCTTAGAAATAGATAATGGCAGAGCGGAGTTCTGTTTCTATCTGTAGTCAGAAAATAGAAATAAAAATCATCCAAGTAGAATTACTGAATTAGTGTCCAAATGCAGCAACATCAAAGAGTTAAAAAATAATTGAGAAAATAATAGGAGCACCAAGATTTAGTGGCAAATTCGCTTAAAGGAAATACCGAATTATAGTATCTATCAATTTGACCTGGTTGTGACATCCAAATCAGATTCCATATATAGGAGAGAATTAAGGGCATTGAAGAAAACAGAATCCTTAATTGCTTTTGTAGCAAAAGCCACTCAATTCAGTGGACTCAGCATATCAAGAAACGCATGCCATGATGATTCTCTTGCATATATAATCATAAGGAAGGTTTTTACATAATGGATTAAAAACCAAAAAAGAAAGGGGAAGAACTAAGAAGAGAATGTATTGACTTAGCCAAGTGGATTCTCACAGCCAAATAATCGGTCTAGTTTTTTTCTTTTCAGGGGGCGAAAAAGTTTGGCATCTCAATTTTTTTTACTCTGTTGTGGACCCTTTTGATGGTGATTGGTGACTCTTGTGTTCAACATACCAAAATTATATTATTATCACTTACAATGGTAACGAAAAAAGTATAATTAAGAAAGGAAAGGCATCCATCATGGATACGCATATATCAAATTGGGGGAATTGGTTCTTATGATCTCACAACAATTATAAAATTAAACTCAGCTAGCCTTTCTCTCAGCAATGATTCTTGAAATTAAATCATCGTCTTGTGGTACTTTTGTGACTCTGCAACATTTGTACATTAATTGAATTAGTTAATAAAGCACAAACATATATATATATATATATGTCATCAAAATGACGAGGAAAGCATCGATGTGCTAATTATTAATTATTACTGCTGGACCTGCATCTAGCACAAGAAATGAGAACAAAGTTTCAGTGGTAAAGAATAAATTGAATGATCAACATTTGGCTAGAATATGGAGGTAAGTGATTTACCATTGCGTATAAGATCTTACAATTTGCATCCATTTTAGTGAAGGAAACAAGACAGTCTTCTCTGGGGTCAACATCTGTATATCAAATTGTCAAATCCATTTCCATTATGTTACATAAAAAGCTTCAGAGCATTACAATGATGACACAAGAAATCTATCACATATCCTAAAACCGGTAGTGTCTATTTCTCTAAGCAGATATATACAACCCTAATCATGAGTGCAAGAGAAACAGTCATTTCATATGCATGGATCAATTACCAAATATGACAAGAAAGCTCAAAATTTGCCTGGACCACAGAATCTCTATGGCTTAATAAGTATAACAAGTGTCTATATCATGGGAAACACACAAGTTTGGCTGAATTTCAATCACTGAATGCACAAGTGTACTTGCTTTCCTTTTCAGCTCAGACGCTTTTTTTTAAAAAAAAGATATGCATAGCAGAAGGAATTGGAAATGATGAGAAGCAAATGTACATGCAGGCCTTTGATTATAAATTATTGTGGTCCCAATGCTAAATCACATTCATATTATTTGAAAACATTAGATCAATAGGAGATATATATATGAGTCATAACAAAATACTGTGGTTAATAATCAATCATTTATTCAACATTGGACAAATCTAACTCTGATCAAGGCAATGTTTCTGAGGCTCTGCTCTTTGCATTTGTGCTTACTATCTGATAAAGATCGAAATTGCATTTCCACACACAAAATTTTGCGCAACTGAGTAGTAATGTAATAGTATGCTCATAAATGTAATAAAGATGAGCTTAATTTCTCTATACTTATAAAAATATAGGAAACCTCCTACTCTGTGTGACATGGTTACTGTCTACCAAACCATAGTTTCCATTATGTGTGACATATATACGAGTGTGGAGAATATTGATAGAGGAACATAGATTGTGGGAGAGAAAACAGAGCTTTGTTTTGAATGTCTATTCTTATAACTTGAAAACAATGAGAGGACCAACCAATATTCATAAGACTCATTGAGAAGGTTCTAACCTTAGCTTTTCTTTAATTTAACTCCCAACTACCATCTAATATTTACATTTTAAAGTATTTTCCAACTACTGCCTATTTCTCAGAATAAAATAATTTTAGATAACGGACTTGAGAGTGACAATGAGCCAAAACCATGGACCATGTCCAACTACAAGAGCTTAAGCCGAAACTACTAAGTTTATTTCTAACAAAAGGAAGTAATTACTGAGGCATCTACCTACCTATCTTAATTTTCAGAATTAGCCAAATTATGCAATGAATCTGATATATATTGATGAAGTATACATATGTATAAATAGTTACATCTGAGCTCAACAGATGAGCGAGAGAGTCTAGAATATTCTTTCTAACAAACCTCTAACTAATCTGTAACTGACTAACCAACTACCCACATAATACATACTCTAACATTCTCAGAGTTACCTATCCATCAATTTCGTCGTCACATCACCCCAACTATATATATACTAATTAGAAATTAAGCACAACTGATGAATGGGGCTGTAAATTAATTATAATGTATATATCCTCTTCAATTTGACTGTCAAAAAGTTTCACGACTAAGTACAAGTCTTTGAAAAAAACACGCCCTTTGATACGTGGACTCATAACACCATGTAAACACAATAAAGCTCAGCTCAGCTCTGAGATTTATGCACAAAGGGGGCAGAGAAAGCGGATTCATGAGGTATCAACCTTTTCTTCAGAAAATGAAAGGCGAGTAATTTGTACAAGCTAAGCTAATAATGAAAAGGTGAAATATATAGATGATATTATTATATTCAGTTATAGCATTAGGTCCAAAGTACATGTTTTATGATTGCACTAGTGCATGCATATATATTGCATAACCATGTGATGTGTGTC
Organism: Senna tora; assembly: GCA_014851425.1. Lineage (NCBI taxonomy): Eukaryota > Viridiplantae > Streptophyta > Magnoliopsida > Fabales > Fabaceae > Senna > Senna tora. The sequence continues at coordinate 4,701,615 of CM026271.1, read as the reverse complement.
ACATGCATGACACACACACACACACACACACACACACACACACACACACACACATATATATATATATATGCATCTTCTACGTTTCAGAATGAGAGCATGCGCGTTCACGTTCAGCGCAGGCCATTACCAAAAAGTGTTATTTAAAGAGAGAAATTGCATTGTACTAAGGCCCCTCCTGCGTCAGCTCCAATCAAGGAAACCAACACATGGTAAGTTTCGTAACTAGGCACTAAAACGACACCGTATGTCCCTGCCAAATAAATACATATATAAGGCATTAAGGCCTCACAATTTTCACAGACACGGCCCTTATTACTCTTTCTTAGTAAATCAGAGCATATGCCATTACTATTATTATTAAGCACGTCAATTTTACTTTTGCAACACAAAATGTTTGTTTTACCAAAATCGCTCGTTATAATGCAAACAATTATATGATTTCTATGAATGATTAGGTGTCTTGTTAGTATTACTCAAAGGAAATGTCCCTGTTATTTGTTTAATTAAAACTCTTATAATTGATAGGTATAATGATGACTTTTTTTAATCAATTATAGACCTAATCCTATTTTTTTTCTTAAGAAAATAGTTATCGAATATGATAGTGTTTGCTGTGAAAAGGTCCAGGTTTATGTAATGTAGCAAATAATTAAAAAACATGATAGTATTTCTCTTGCAAGAGGTAATTCTATTCAAAACATATTATAGTTGGGCACGCCTCTCTTCAAACCTTAATTTTTTATATTGTAAAATATTAGTCCATTTTGTTAAATCTAACCTCATTGATAATAAATAATTATATTTAAATTGAGAAAAAAAGTACTTATTTATAATTTCAAATATTTATTATACTATTTTTATGTTGTTTTTTATACTAAATTTAGCATTAGATTCCCTGATAGTTGTATAATAATGAACAAAAGTCAACTAAGCTGGGAACAAGGCACAATATTGGAAATTGGATCCAGTGCAATTCCGGTGCAATTTTTATAAAATATACATTTTTACTTCATTTTTAAAGTACTAATACGGACTCACATTAATAATAATCCACTATAAATAGATTAGAGACCAAATTAATATCAATATTGATAAATATCATCACCTTAAAAGGATTAGGGACCAAATTGTTATTGATATTAAAAAATAGTCTCACGAGGCTATTTAGTGATGATATTTGTTAAAATTGATAATAATTTTATCTCTAATCTATTCATAGTGGGTTATTGTTAGAGTAAATCCGTATTAGTGCTTTAAAAATAAAGTAAAATTATATATTTTATAGAAATTGCACCGAAATTGCACGAAAGGAAATTACACTGGATCCAATTTCACAATATTACAATTAGCAAGCAATAAAGTCAACCATTTGCTCCATTTCTAACGTAAAATAAAATAAAATAAAAAATAAAGAAGACCTAGAAAACATAAATGGAAAGTTAATCAATAAGTAAGCAACAAATTGTGTAGACATTACTTGACAATTTTGTCTTGTAGTATGGCATTTTTATTATTTTTATGTAACTACTTTGTGAAATTTATTATTAATTACTTTAAATAAGTATAGCTATTGAAGAATCATAAGTCCTATATGGATTTTCTATATGAATAAGTTATATATGGCTTTTCTACAATATTGTTTTCTTGTAAATCAGATTTCAAATTTGTATATCCATGTATAAATAAACTATGTTATTATTCAAAGTTGCTTTTATGAGATCAAATAAGATATAAAAGTAAATTTTAGAGATGAAGTCACTAATTTATGTAAAACAAATTCAACCATTAATATAATATCATATAGATAGGAAATTTAAAGAGAATCACAACAAATTAAGAGCAAATGAAAACGGTGCTTAACACATTTGAAAAGAAATGGAATTTTGAAGCGAATAGAGAGATATGAAGGGTTAATTCAGAGTTGAAAAGCCAGAGAGAGAGAGAGAGAAATTTAACATAAATAGTATTAGTAATGAATGAAAATATATATTAATTTATAGAGGGAGGAGGCCGATAAGCAAATCCCTTAAAAATGTTTGATTTGATCTTGTTTCTTGTGGGTGCGGGTGGTGGTGAGGGAACAATCCTCCTCAGCCTTCTGAATCTGAAGCCTTCTTCTTCTTTCCTCTCATCACTATATTTATGAATATTCATCTTTCTCCACCAATATGAAGTTGGTAAAGGCAGCTTCTTATATTCATTCCTATCAACCTCTTTAATTTCATATATTTTCAGGCCTAAGGGGGCAATGAAAAGAAAAAAAATTAAAGGAAACAATACATAGCCTATCAAATAATCAATATATATAAACTTATTAAGCATATATATACCATGACGACGAATTAGGTGAGCATAGCATTGTGGAGTATGACCTACGAGAAAAAGTATTACTATCACTACTGCAGCTATCGACTTTGCAGCCATGGTTGAGAGAAAGGCCTTCCAAATCTAAGAATCTGCAAATTGCAAGTATATCGAACGCACCAATCTATTATTCCAATTCAATTTATGAGTTTTAATTATAACAACTAGGAAGTTAGCTATCAATCCTATCATACAATATTTAATATTTTGTCTTTATTTATTTAATTAATTAATCATTCTTTCATTGATGCCAGAAAGGAGCCGTACTTCATGTTGACTTGACTTCACAACAACAATAATGAATGAGACATCTTTAATTAAGTCTCACTATATATATATTTTGCCTACAAAAATAAATGTTTAATTTGGTGCTTTCAAAATTTCATCTCATTTATAAATGGTGGCAAACTGGCAATGGCAAGGCATTAACCAAGAAACAAGATATATAATGGTGTCAACACAACAGTGTCATTTGTAGGTTGTGGCTAAAATAGAAAATTAATTGCTGCTGGTAATCTTGTGTAGTATTTTGTTACTACCCCGATGATTTCTGTAATTAAAAAAAAAACTATGACAGAAAAAAAATTCCACCAGCATTGCGTTTGTGAAACTTTATGCCGGAGATGTGGAAACTTGTTTCTTGGCTCTTCATTTTCCATTTGTTGACTTTGAAAATTCAACATTGTGAAGCTTTAAATTTAAGAATTGATATAAATTTTCATGTTATTTTGAATACTCCATAAAAAACTTCAGGAATGCTAAATGTTTATATTTTCCTGCAAATGAAAGAAAAGGGAGTTCCTTTCTCGCAAGCAAACATGGGAATAAAAATATTTTTCTCTCCCGTTCTTATATCTTTGACTGTTTTCTTGCATTTGCCATTTATGATTGAAAATTTGAAATACTCAATAAGAAAAACTAAAAGATTGCACTTCGACTCTTTTCTTAAAAATATGTTGTTTGAATTTGTAACTGGGCTAATGTCATACATTTTTCGTATATGAATGTAAATATTGTGGACCAAAAAATTGTAAATATTGCTCTACGAAAAAAAATTCTAACATTGTACTTTTATCTTCATATATCTGTTTGTTTTTAATTTTTGGTTCACTTTGAGTATAATTCCAAATTCCCAACAAATTAAAGGAAAAGAAATACCTATTTTCATATTAAACATCTAAATAGAGGAACTGAGGAACATTTATCCTGTTTTTCTCTCTCTTTTTCTTCCTATACCATTTCGTTTTTATTATATTATTTGTGAAATTTTAGTGCCTAATAAAGTATTAGTCTTTTAAAAAAAACAAAAAGAAAAAGTTACTAAATTCCAGCTAATTGAGTTTAAAATAAATGGAAAAAAAATGTGATAAAGCTCTCAGAAAAACAGTATTATACTCGTCTGTTTGAAATTTGGAGAGATTTACCTTTTACCAATGCTTCGTGGAAATACCACTTCATTTGGATCATTGGTTACACTAGTCCTCCCAACAAAAACCGAATATCATTCAACTAGTAAAAATGAAAATGATAAGAAAGGATAAACTAGGGGGAAAAAAACTTTTAATAGCCGCTGATTTGTCAGAGGAATAAATACAAACACTTTGAGTGCAACCATTTTGGTGGCATCAATCAAGTGTAGCAGAAGCATGAGCAGTCACCACTAACCTGAATAGGGCGTCCATAAATGAACGTAATTCCTCAATGATCCCGGAAGCGCCTTCTTCCAGGCATCAGCTTCAGGGAAATCCCCAGTAAGAGCAAGTGAGCTATCATCCTTCCCATTCCCAAGCTTCAGAACATGAAGCTTCTTCTCCCCAAACACCATTTCCATTGCCTTCAAGCTTTCCTCCATCACCACCTTCCCATCTCTCAACCTATTCTCCGCCTCCACGCATCTTCCTCCAACGTTCACCATTATTCTCCCGTCTTTCCTCAAACACTTGCGCAGCATCTCCCACGTGGCGCAATCCTGAAGCTCCGGTATCAAACTCCCTTTAGCGAACAAATCGACGAGAATCCCAGCGAAGCCATCCTTCAAGGTAGCTTTCAAGGCATTCCCAATGTAGATGAAGAGCCTGTGTGGGTACTGTCTTTCGAGTTTGGAAAGGGTGAAGTACTTTCTACCCACTTCGATCACAGAGGGGTCGAGCTCCCACCCGTGGACCACCGCTTCGGGGTAGAGTTCGAGAATGAGACGGGCCGCGGAGCCCGCGCCGAAGCCCAGAATAGCGATGGGCCCAGGAGGGAGAATGGGAGGGAGTGTGGCGAAGACGTCGAAGTAAGTGTTGGTGAGGGATTTGAAGAGGAAGGAGATGCTGTGGATGTTTCCAGGAGCGTCTAGAAGGAGAAGCCTTGAACCGGCGAAAGGGTGATCGGCTTTTCGAGAAACTTCTAGGACTCGTATGTAGTTGTGTCTCGATTTGAACTTGGCCAGAATGTTGACGTCTTCCACGGGAATGCCCTCGTCTTGCCTTCTCGATTGCTGGCATTTCAATGCTACTGAAGTGGGACGACGAATTATGGAAGGGAAAGAGATTCTTTGTGGGGTGGCTGCAACATTTCTGCCAAAAAATCGAATAGAATGGGGAACGGCTGGGTGAGTTTGGGACGATGACACCATAATTGACATCTTCTGATAGCTTACAATCGCAATTCGTAACCACTCTCTGCGCGGTATTTCTCTTCAATCTAAATGTGCTACGCAAAACTCCACTTTTTTCTATTTTTCTATAATTTATTATTATTATTATTATACTGACAAATTTTGAAATAAATGTGACTCTCCTAATCAAAATCTTTTCTATTTTTGAACATCAAAAGGTTGTGGGAGAAAGATGAAGTTAAAGAAATGGAGAAAATATTATTCTTCCATTGGCACTCTGTTTTTTCCCTTCTCTTGTGTAAATGTTGCAAGACGCTTAAAGCAGTTTTTCTTTTTTTGGTGATAAAGGCTTAAAGCAATTCACCAAAAATGCAATGGTTAGGAACTTAGGATGACAAGTATTTCATTTTCAACTAGAAAAAAAAATTTATTGGGCGACATTTACCTTATTATAGAATCTCAACTGAACCAAATTAGAGAAAGCTAATGTGGCAGAAAATAATTAAAATACTCCAAGTTTTCATTCACCACTTGATTTTGTAAAAATGCATCTTATACCGGATAAAAATTCAATAGTAACGTACCACTGAACTTCAGTGCATCCCTCCAATCATGTAGTGTTATTTGTTAATATTAATAAAAACTCACATTAATTAGAGCTCACCTTGAATGATTTAGGAACCAACTGATTGAAAGAATGTACTGAAGTTCAATATTACCGTACCACTGAACATCTACTTCTTATACCCATCCATCCGTGAATGAAAAATCGCATGGAAAACCTTACTGAGGCTTGAATAATACCTAGACAATTTCCACTGCTTACGCCAAGACTCGAAGTCCCCTAATGAGATTAATATAACTAGCTTAAGCTTCACCTACGAAAATTAAGTGCGGGGAAATCAGATATTAATTGGATTATATCTGCACAATTGATCAGTCACACTATATTTTCCATTCTCACAAGACTTTGTGGTGAAAATAAGAACGAAAGCATGGTTGAACCCTACTGTCTACTGCCTAGGGTATACATCAAAAGATTCAAGCTCTAAAATGTTCGTTGCTCCACCAATTGGAATATCTAATGTTTAACTATGATACAGACTTGCTGTTCTGGAACTTGCTCTGTTTTGTAAGAATCAACATGTAGGATGCACTTCCGGCTTCTCTTCTTCCATCTCATCTGGAACATCCCTGCTGTACAAACACCACTTTTATTAGCCTTTAATGAAAAGTAATAACATTTCCCCTTAGATTGTTAAATAATCAATGATGAATAGAACTAGGCCTTAATTAAGGTAAAAAAAAATCGAGTACATTTTCTATTTGTCTACCATCAGGTTTTTCATTAGGGTATGTTTGGTGTAAAATCCTAACAGTAAAATCGCAGTGTTTCACGATTCCCAAAAAAACTTTACATCATATTTTATACATACCAAACACACTTTTTATCATACTTTTTCTCTCTCTTAATTTTTCTCTCTATCTCTCTCCTCACTTTTCTCTACAGTACTTTCTTTTATTCTACAATACTTTACTCTACAGTACTTTCTTTACAGTACTTTACATCCATGCATTTATACCAAGCGTACCCTTAAGGTTATGACATTTGGAAAAACTTTTTTTAAAAAGCAATCAATATGTAGTGTTCTATCCGATATATATATATAAGAACCTTAAGGCAAATACCTAAAAAATTTTACCGAGGTCTTGTTCTACTCAATTAATTAATTAATCAATCGAAGGTCAGTACACCATTCACCTCTCGACACAATGATGCCTTCGTATATATTAACCTAGCACATGGCCTTAGCCCATAGCCCATAGCCCATAGCCCAAACAAATATAAACCTCGTCTTGATGAGGCAACTCACTCACTGAGACATGCTCTAACATGGCAACCATTGGAGTATAATCCCACTTTGGAAAGTAGAGAATTGCATGAAAATTGCACCTTGACTTTTGACACATGGCTAAACACCAAACGGACAGTTAGGTGCCAGTTTAATGATACCGAATTATATAGACAAAACTACCATAAAAATGAAGCTCAAGTCTATTCCAGGCTCTGTAAAATCACTAATGACAGGCTCGGGAAAGAAACAATATAACTCCTCTATAACTGACTGGTAAACCAAATGCATTATTAGTGTTATGACAAAATAGAACCCTCACCTCATATGGGCAGTTAAATTTGAGCACTTTGAACTAGCCTTCTCTTCTTCATCATGATCGGAATCATAATCTTCACCACTCCATATGCGACGTTTTGGTCTTCGATCCATGTCCTCTTCAGCCTAAATCCATTTACTGAATAAAATCAAACCAAAGGAAGAAAATGGAAGAGAGGCAATATCTATTAACAAGTACCAACCTCTTCTGGAACTTCAATGGTGGATGGTGTTGTCTGAAAAGGTGCACTGGGCGCATGAGGAAGTCTGGAAAGCTGTTCCAGTAGTGTGATCCTGAAAGGAAAAAAAAATACATTCTAGTCTCTGTTTGCTCCATACAATAGCCCTCAGCAGCAGTACTGTAAACCCTGCCTCTGCACCTTAGTGAGGCACAACTTGCCATGGCAGATGTTGACATTTTAAACGTTGAACAATACATTATGCATACACAAGAAACAAGAAAATGACAAGGCCATCATCCAGGCATGAACTATATCTCATTTGTGTTTATGCAACTAATCATAAGAATTTATAAAACCCTGAGAACATTATTTACAGAAAGGATGCAACTAGGTCGCAGAACAATTGAATACATGAGTAATTGGGTTTGTAATTTCTTATGACTGGTATAATTATTATAATTATGAGAACATATTATTGAAATTAGAATCTTCAACTTTAATTCCTAAACTAGAAATCACCTTATTTTCTCCATATCCTTGGGTGAATTTAGGTTCTCCATGTTGCCTGGATCAACATGAAGCGTGTAATCTGGGCCAAAATACTCAAAATATTCATTGTAAGGCAACTTATTATCAGGTTCCACTCCTACTGCCACCGCCGTCTAAACCAAAGAAAGCACATGCAATCAATCAGTAACCTCAAATAGGCAACAAAAAGTCAAAAAGAATTATCCATAATCCGGCCAAAGGGGAGAAAGAGAGGGACCTCATAACACCAGCAACGAGCAACATTCCGAATTGTATATCCTCCCCCACCCAAGACCATTAAGGGAACATTGAAAGATCTTAGGAAACGAAGGCAATCTGCGTGACCCTTCACAGACAAATTGAAACAACCCAATCTGTCACCAGACAGCGAATCAGCACCACATTGAAGAACAACTGCATCAGGTTGATAAATCTCCATGACTTTCTGAATGATGGGGCGGAACAGACCACGGAAATTCTCATCATCCATCCCATCATTCAATGGGACATTTAAAGCATAATGCTTCCCAGGGCCGGCCCCGACATCTCTTATGTGGCCAGTGCCTGGGAAAAAATCCCCAAACTTATGAAATGAAACTGTCATCACTCTATCTGTCGTGTAAAATGCCTCCTCAACACCATCCCCATGGTGGACATCAATGTCAACATACAGCACACGCTGTCCAGCAACACAGAATGGACAGTAAGAACAATATATTAAGGGGGAAAGGAAAAGAAGAGATGTTTGATATAAATATACCAGCAATTTAGAATATGAAATAAGCACGGAATTTAACCCTTGTTCTGGCTATATGCATATGTTGTTGCTAATTTTGGCACCCAATGTGATCCCCCCCTGGCCCCCCAAAACATGGCCAGTGAACAGAAAAAAAGAAAAAAAAAACTATAGATATAAATAATATGGGAGGGAGGATGATGACTGGCACTGAACATAAAAATCATTAGCCCTACACAACGAAGACATGGATGTAAACATCATTACTTCATACCAAAGCACTGCTACTTCTAGAGTTGGTTCAATCCTATAAAGCATGGCTACTTCTAAAAAGGAGGGGTATGCATGTCTGATATATGTCAAATACTCGCATTAGACTGTCCACAACCCTTCAAATAACATAAGGATATTTCAAATTATATTATGTAGCTATATCTATGTATTGTAAATTCCCATGCTTACTAGGTCCCATCCCAAAGATGTCTTGTCTGGCTTATATTTTTACTGTTAATAAATACATTGCCATATATCCCAAATCTCATAGCAAAACAGAGTCTAGGGTTGTTCTTAAAAGTTAAGGAAATATATATCCCAAAAGAACAAATGAGAAAAGATAACAGAAAAAACAAGGACCAAAAATACGGAATTGGCAGGGAAATGAAAGAGGATGTTGAAAAGAGAAGAGAATAGAAATTGAATTTACCCTGTGAACCTTGAGAAGCTCAAGAATCCCGAGGACAATATCATTGACGTAACAAAACCCAGAAGCCTCAGACTTCTTGGCATGGTGCAAGCCACCAGCCCAATTAATTGCGATATCAGCATCCCCACGGTTCAACTTGACGGCGGCGCCAATGGAGCCACCAGCAGAGGCTTGACAAAAATTGAATAAGCCGTCAAAGACGGGACAGTCCTCGCCGACATTGAAGCGCTTGAGTTGGCGAGCGAATGTGTTCTCACCGAGAGTCTCCGGCGAGACGGTGGAGAGGAAGTCGACGTATTCGTCGGTGTGGAATCGGCGGATGTCGTCGGGGGCAGCGGGGAAGGGACGATTGATTTCCATGCGGCGATGAAGGGAGTAATGGACGATGAGATTGTGGGCCATGCGAATCCGATGGGGTTTCATAGGGTGGCCTTGGCCATAGTAGTAATCGCCGATGGTGGGCTCATAGAAATAGGTGACCCTCCTCTTCTTTGCGTCTGGACCCGATGGCAGCGAAGCACCACCCACTGTACTCTCTCCCATACCCTTTCTTGATGAACTCCTTCTGCCTCTCTGCTAGATCCAATACCCCAACCCTCTTTCCCTCTTTCTCTCCCGTCTCGTCTATTCTCGACTAGCTCCAGAGTGTATTATGTGTTTACAGCATTTGACTCAAGAAAGAGCCTTTTGTTTCTTCATACACTGCCTCTCTCGCTTTCCATGCCTTAATTTACTTGTTAATTTATTTACTGTGATTATGATATTGCCTGAGAATTGAAATTTACTTTCCCAATTTCCCCAGGAAAATATATTTACTGTCTAAATATGTTTATCACTTATACAAAAGCACCTCTGCCTTTAAATATGTTAACTAAAATATATTCACTGTCTAAATATTTATAATTATACGTTTCATTTATATTGCTCTTATCCAATGATAGAAGATTAGAAGGTCTAAATAATTAACGAAAATTTTCCAATTACCTAATCAATTATATAGCCTATCTGAGGAATACATATATTAGTATTCCTTTTTTTAACAGGTACAAAATAAAGTATTTTTGTTAGGTTGTGATTGAAAACCAGGCCAATAATATTAACCTTGATGGTTTTTATAACTATAATTGAATCAAGTTTTGATCTATGAGAGTGAAGACTAAACCCTTCATATGGTAAGAAAGATTCAAGGTTTTTTTTTTTAATTAGGTATCTTTTTATTTAAAATAAATTTGTTTGAATTAGCAAATGTTTTATAACACATATAAAGCTTTTTCAACATTTTTTATACATAATGCTCAAACTCTTTATTGAACTTGGCAATTGCCTATGGGTAAACATAAAATATTAGTCCAACAAAAATTTAGCACTGGAAAATAAAGAGTTTTCTTATGCCTTTTTGTTTTCTTTACAAAAAAATATTCACTATTTGTTTTGATAATCCATGCTACTATTTTATTGATATATTTATTTACATGTTGTTAACCAAAAAAAAAATATTTTTTGCACTTTTGGCTTTAACAAGTTGGAATTCGTAACAATATTTAGTTTTTCTGTTTTTTTTAAATACTTAATCTTTTTCTTGGGGGTTAATAACAGTAATTCAAATAACTGTATTTTTTTTCTAGTCCATAAACACATGATCAACTATTCAACTGCCCTAAGCCTTAATGTTTGTTTTTTCTTTGCAATCTGCAGGCTTGGGCCTGATGTAGAAGATCAAATAAGGATGGTTATGATTATGAAAGGCCATCCTGTATGAGCCCAATTATCAGATCCGCTTGCCAAAAAGTCCTTAAGCCCAAGTCCATATAGGAGTGCAATATTCATATAATCCAAAGTGTCTTCTTGTTCAATCCAAAAATAATAATAAGATCTTGGTCTCCCCTTGAAAGTAAAAAAAGTGACATCTCATTTGGAAGATATGGAATCTATGACTATCAGTGTGTTCAATCAACATGTTATTCAAACCAGTTATCAATCTCTACAATTATATTATTGGTGAGAATTTCAGGCGTGCGTGCGTCACACACTATTGATAAATCAAAAGAAATTATTTGTTATCAAACTTATTAGATAATAGATATGATTTGCAATTTCTTATTCAACAACATCATCAGTGCATCAACCCAACCCAAAATTAATAAATTTTAAACAATCTTTTTCATTTTCACAATTTATTGCTTAGTATATCAACTGTCTCACCATTATATATATATATATATATATATATATATAACGATTTGGATAAGTAATTTCACTTTGGATACTCTGTAAAATAAAAATTAATAAAATGATCAAGTGTAAAAAGAGGGGAAAAAATAATAAGAAGAATAAATTAAGATAGGTGAATACAAATTTTTGTATTCTAAAGAAGCTGAATACAAAACCAAATAACTTCCGTTAAATATAGAAAATAAATAGAGAATAAAAATAGAAAATAAATATATAAATGATGCGATCGATGGGCCATCCAGCTACAAAAGTTAGAAGGTGGTGTCAAATCTTGGACCCCAGGATGGAAAGCCGATGTAAGAGACTTGTAGGCAGTCATATATTCCTTAAAAAATCAAAAGAAAATTAGAGTTATATATAGGGAAAAAAATTGGCCATTTTTATAGCTTTATTATTAGATTTTCTTTTAATTACAAAAACTATATGTATAATTTATATGACAACTTTTTTTCATACTTTATTTTATTTTAAAATTTTGATAAAAATGATTTGATAATTAAGAAACTGTATATAATTTCAATTATTATATATATGATAATGAAAAAAAAGGAGAAGCATGTGGACCATATTTATATAAGAAAGACGTTAATTAGGGTACTTTGTAATGCCGTCTAATCGGAAATTTGGTTATGAATGGGAGACAAGAAACTTTAATAAAAAGAAGAAGAAGGGTTATGTAGATTAGCCTCTCAATGGTTTTAGATATATTTGATTAGACATGTGGGAGCTGGGAAGCTATTTTCTTCTCAAGGCATTCTTATTACAACTTTTGACTTGTTTGCTTCTGCATTGGGACCCAGGAATCTTCTATCTCTCTTCCTCCTAAATCTTAATCAATTAAGTACTTGTTTTGTTAATAAACCCGATTTTAAGTTAACCCAACTATGTAATTCATTTCTTTATTCAACTTTTCCGCTCTTTTTAGAATTGAATATATTGATCTTTAATCCTTGCTTTCTATAATAACAATTTCTTCGTTCAATTCACTCCTCAATTGTCAGTAATTTCTTTCAAAGCAAAAGTTGATATCTTGATGTATTTTTCTGACTTTTTATACCCAAATGTTAGTTGAAAATTTGTCTCTCCTTTGTACATGTGAAACGTGAGTTTCACAATTTTATCTGAAAATAAAGAATTCAATTTGTGCTCATGCTTTAGTTGAATAACAACGATTACATTATTGTGTACATTATATTATATATAACCAAAACAAAGTACACAGATAAGACACACACATATATAATATATAATAATTATTAAAGAAAAGGCAAAAGGCAAAGAGTATTCAGAAATCATATATATATAGGCCGAGGCAGCACACATAATAAAGTCCTGTTTGGTGACCGGTGCGTGTAACACCGGTTAACCACACCAACCATATACTAAGAAGAGTATTCATTTGTAAAAATTATGGCAAAATAGTGTTTCTTATCTTAACGTTTGCCATTCTTGTTAATTTTGTCTCCATTTTTTTATTGTCAATACCTCTAATGTTTTATTTTTCTTCTAATGTTATCTTTTTCATTAATGTCGTTAAATAATTAATGATTTTTGCTGATGTGGCATCATAAGTGACAAAATAAGTTGATTAGGCAAGAGCATTTTCACACGTGACAAAATGAGCCGACTAGAAAAAGTTAGAGCACAATAGCGCGATGCTTTGACTTGTTTGAGAAGAAAATTTTTAGGGTTCAAAATGACGAAGTATATATTATGCAGAAACTGTCTCCCTCCCTCCTCAGCCCGCTCGCTCTCTCTCATAACACAGGTCTCTTAATTTTCTCATTCAAATGATGTAGAAGGGGTTGATAAATACTATAAATTTGGCATATTTTTCACCTTTTTCTTTGTTTTTATTAATTTAATAAGTTAGATCTTAGGTCTCCGGTGGTAGTTTTGTCTATGTTTATTTATGGTTTTAGTCTTTCTTTATAACATATTTTGTTTTTATTACTAGATCGACTCATATATGAGCATCTATGTCGCAAAGCTTTCAATCTTTTATCAAATTGATAGAAAAGTCTATGAGGCTATGACATCTATATCTGTGCAAAACACAACATTTCTGATATATAAGAAGTGTAATAGTAAACATTTTTTTAGTAATGTCAAGCTAAGATCAGTAAAGATTTTTATTTTAAGGTTATCTTTTTATAAAGATCAATATAATTGTGCTTCTATTTTACTTTTTTTAATCCAATAATATTTATAAATTATTTTTTTCTTTACTATTGGATTAGAATTATCTAAATAATTATAAATACCATTTAACTTTGTTATAGTACGAGTTAACTTTATATTTAAAAAAAATGGCATGGATATATATAAATATATAGAAATGGACAATGGTTGTGAAGAAATGAATGGAGTGAGGAGGAAAAGATAAAAGGAAAGGCAAAGAGGGTAATGATTTGGGGGAAGGACGAAAGGAAAGAAATGGGTATTAGAAGGCTTTACTTTACTTTGATGATCATCATTCTGTGATCATCATCACTTGAAAAGGAAGCTTTATATATAGTTGGTCTCCCTCCTTTTTTTTTTTTTTTGCACTGTTTGATAAAGACAACTAGTACTATTTTATTGAACACCGCTACCTTCCAATTTCTATCCCGGCCCTCACACTACAATACTAATTAAGCATCGGACAATGTAAATTGATATAGCTAACTTATAATTAAAGAATTTAGTAAAATATTTCACGAGGTTTTGAATCTTTTTCCAACTCATAAAAAGTTCTTTTTTTGATAAATATATATATATATATATCTCCTCAAGGAGATGACATAATATTTAAGGACAAATTGATCAATATATAATTATGATTGAATGAAATTATTTACCTCTTCAAATCCGTCAATAATGGCGGATTTGATTGTTTAAAAAAAAAAAAGAGTGTAGCTTCATGTGGATTTGTCAAAACTATTTTTGACAAACTAATTAATTTTCTCTACATATATTTCATCTATGGATTTGTTTGAGAGGATTTTAAGTGATTTTTTATTAATGCATATATATAATATATACTAGTAGACAGTAGTTAATGCAATTTTTTAGTTTTATTTTATAATATAAAAATAATGAACAATTTAAAATTTTATTTTATTTGATATGTATAATATATAGACTTAGAGACTAATATCCAAAATACTCAAAATAATAAATATATAAATATATAAAAAAATATTTATTATTTATATCAAACTTTTGTGCGTACTATATATATATATATATATATATATATATGGTTGAGGATTAAAGAGATTGCATTGTCATTATAATTAACAGGCTGGCTTTGGGTGGATAATGATATGAAGAAAAGAGAGGTTGGGGAGTTGATACTAAAGCCATATGTACGTGTTTAAATCCTTCTTTTAATTATTATCTCACAACTTTTATTTTTAGATAAATAAAAATGAAGGATCGTTTAATAGAAGATTTGTCTCTCATCTATGGACCCTGCCCATTAATGTTTTATTTAATTAGGATTTAATGCACTGGCTGGTTTGATTAGTTGATCCCGATAATGGATCTTATGCTACTCGACATAGAAAAGTAAAGAGAGAGAGTGACACATAAGTAGGTTTCACATGTGAACCCAACTATATGTGGGATCCATTTATGTATTACTCTATCTCCTTACTTTTCTATGTTGAGCAACATAGGATCTATTACCGTGATTCAGAGTTTTTTTTTTGGTTGCATTCATGTATCATCAAAATCTCATGTTTCAATGGATATGGACCATGTATGGGTTTAAGTCTTTGATCAGATAGTGAAATTGCCAAAAGTACCATCAATTAAGAGAAATTATGGAAGAAATTAATTAGTTGGATATGAATATATGATAATACAATGTTCTTTAATATTATACGTAGCTGACTTCACTTTATGTGTGTCTTCCATTCCCCATATAATTAATTTCATTCAATTTATAAGGATGATATAATAATTATCATAACTTAATTATACTAACCACACACTTTTTAAGTTTCTCATTACCATGTAAATAACTGTAATTAAGGTTGCTATTAATTTTTTTTGGGGGTCAATTTCCTGTTAATTATAAAGGTTAAATATATATATATGCACAACTCGATCGAATTCTTAGTTCAAAACACAATTCGTTCAAGATATGAAAAAAAGAAGAAGAAGCAAAACCTACAAATTCAAATCTTAATTATGTGAGTGTGCTCGCGTAATTTCCAATATTCATAATTTAATAATAAAATTGTAAAGTATATTATACTACTATACGTTTTTTTAAACTACGATTAATTAATTGTATTTGGGTATAGTTTACGATTACGACAACCTACGCGTTGTCGGTCATGGTTGCGTCTTTCAGATATGTTTCAATCATTTAAGTGTTTTTAATTTTTCAGCCGTTAACAAGACTTCAATACAAGGGTCTTATTAATCAATGTGTTAAATAATAAATTAAATATCTTTTTAACTGATTGAATATTTAATAAATTTGAGTTTTAAAAAATTAATGAAAAAAATGTTTTTTATTAATTAAATATTACTGCTTTTAAAAATACTAGCTAACAATGTTAATTGGATAAATTACATTATTTTACCTTTTATGATTTAGTCTAAAATCAACTAATATAACATCTGTTTTGTTTGCATTTATAAAAAACAACAAAAAATTATATATATTAGTGCGAAACTATATATATATATTAATTAATTTAAAAAGTTATCAAACATTATATAGGCAGCTCCAACAACTATAATACTATACAAGGGCTTTCTTAATCAGTATTCACTCAACCAGCTGATAAGAGAGTTTTAAACTTCTTTGTTGATTTTTTTATCAAATTCAGTTCATTAAATTGAATTTTTTCCGCCAATTTAAAAAAAGAGCGTCCTTATATAATGTTGATACTTAAAAGGAAGTAATGTAAAGCGAATTAATGTATAATAATTGTAAAGATAAAAAATAGGTTTAGTATGAAATAAAATAAGAAGAAAAGTTTGTAATCTAAAATATATCAAAAGATCAAAATATTTTTATTATTATTATATTTTAAAAATAAAAATGTTTAAATAAAAAAAGTTGTGGTGGATGGTGGCGGCCGGTGGTGGTGAATGGTGGGTGGTGGTGGAGAGTGGTAGTATAGGTGGTGGTGGGCGAGTGATTGTGAAAAATGGAAGGAATAATTTTGTTAAAAAATTTTAATTATCTAAGTAAAGTTTTTTAATTTATTTAAAGTTGATCATTATAAATATGATTTTTTTGTTATTATTAAAAATGACACTAAATAATAAAAATGATATATTAAAATTTAATATTTTCGTAATATTAAATTTTTATTCCTTTCGAACATGTTTTGGATGAGTGCAAGGGAGAAAATTCTTGTAAATTGTAATTGATAAAATTTCCTATGCAGATCCCTAGCTCCTACATAACACAGTAAATTAATTAATTAATTAATTAATTAATGATATAAGAATAAGATAGGACAAATTATTGAAATTGACAACAATCTTTTTTCTATAGGTCAGGGCTAATTTCCCGAGGAAGATTGTTCAATTGCGTGCTTTGGGCTTTATTCCATGTTTAGTTACAAAAATCTAACTCGTTAGATTTGACTCCAAAAACAATTTGCTCAAACATCAATTACTTATTTTTTAAGCCAAAATCTCTAATGACTATTAAAGGATAACCCACTATTACCTTTTATATGTTACTGATCACTTTTGTCATTTTATACTTATATGTCCTCTCTATTATTGCTTGCCCAATAACTTACTTAAAGTTACCTATGGTGCCATTAATAGCCAAACTCCTTAAAAAAAGCACTTCTTGTGTGGTTATATCTGAAAAAGGAGTAGATGTTCAGTGGTACGGTAATATTGAATTTTAGTGCATCCCTCTAATCAATTGACTTCTAAACCATTCAAGATGAGTCCTTATTAATGTGAATTTATATTAATATTAACAAGTGGCTCTACATGATTGGAGGAATGTACTGAACTTCAATGATACGATACCATTGAACTTTTATCCCTGAAAAAGAATAAAAAAAGAGGGAGAATCAATATAGGTTTTAAGGGCACATTTTGTTTATTGAAAAAAAGTATGTAATCTTTCTTGTAATCAATATTTCCTCCAACAATATTCCTACAAAACATATTTTGATTTTTGCAATGTGGTAAAATTATGTTTTTGTCTTTATTTTTTTATTAACTTTTATTCCATTATCACTTTTATAATTTTATTTTATTCATATCACATCACTTTCACATTACTATTCCCATTCCCATTACATTCAACATTCACATAATCAAGCATGCCGTAATTATTACTTAAACCTATTATCTTAATGACAATTTAAACTTTGATTGAAAACATGTGTAAAAAATGATGGTTAATTAGGTACGTATGTAGGCTTTTGGCCAAAAGATTAGGTAACTCTTAGGATTATAATAAGTATTTCAGAGTTTTTAAAAATATTTATAAGAAGATAAAATTTTTTAGAGTCAAATAAGTTAAAATTTATGTGTGTGTATATATAATATAATAAATGTATTACATAATTTAAAAAATAAACTACAGCCTACAGTACTCACAGTAGTATATTTTAATTAGTGTTAAATTGTGAATAGAGCCCACACGTCCTTAGATGTACTGGTGTCGGCTGTTTTTTAGCTTTTTAGTAGAGACGTTTACAGAAAAGTCCAAACAAACACAAAAATATCTGTTTGAAAATTTTTTAAAAAAAAAACACAAAAATAAAATTATTTCACAGTAGAAATAACGCTTTGCACTGCTTATGATCTGGCAAGTGAAGGCCGAAAAGAAGCCATTGAATATGGCGCTCTTGACATACATACACTACACAATAACTACCATGAGGATCGGAGTTCTAATTCTATTAATTAATTATAGGAAAAAACTTAGGTCCATTTTTTTATGTTCATTATATCCAGTTCCACCAATTATATATTATATTTATACTCTCTCTCTTCTATTATTGATTATATAAAAGGTGATCTTCTATATTCTCTTTCTATTGTAATTGGTCATTTAAACACTTTTTGCCACGTGTCATATTTATATTGGAGAACTGGATGTAATGAACCTAAGTTTTTTTCTTAATTATATATGTTTATTGAATTTATAGAAAAACTATAAATATGATTGATGAGCAATATATATAATAAGATATTTAAAAAAAATCTATATTTATGACTTACGAGTATGGTAGATCGGATTCCATTAGATTGACAGCCACATATGATATGGTAGTGTAAGATGACATTGGGGGGTAGGGTGAGATCACATGATCAATTATTAATTATATATTATGAATTACGAGACAATCATTGAGGATTAATATAAAATTATTCAAGACAAGATTTACCTGCGTAGTTTCTTTAATTAAGCATTTGTCATGGGTTTTAACAATATATATATATAATTGAATAATTATATAAGTCAACAACTACACACAGGTGGCTTCCGCAAATAAAACAAAACTCATTAAAAATATTGTAAACAGTAAAAAAGACATGTGTACCTGGAACATATACATACATTATATGCAAGAAGAAATTTAATTAATTAATGTGGTTTTTTTAATTATATGGTAAAGGTATAATTCTTTTTTTGGTCGAAACAATCAATACATAAAGTTCAGGCAAAAAAAAAAAACATAAAGTTTAAATAAATTATGACTAATTTGATTTGAACAAATAATTAAGATTTAACGAGAGTAATTTTTTGATGAATGAGAAAATATATAGAATTTTTACTTTTTTAGTACTTCCATAATACTTGATATTCTCTATGGGGTCTTAACTCTTAAATTAGATATGGAGATTTGTGCATAGTAATAAAAAATGAAAGATAGGGCAAAATTGTATTTGAAATTTATATATGATGACAACAATATAAATTAAACCTTGACATTATATAAATTTGATTTTTTATTAGAAAAAGAAGTAGAACTTTCTAAAAGGTCCTTCATAAAATATTACATATAAATGTTTAGGATTCTATATTAGACAGCATTAAGACGAATTTGGAGAAAAAAGATCTAGTTAGTAGATAATATTAGTTATAAATATTGTTAATAAAAGAGGCGACATAATATATAGACATATACAGGGGTTGTTCAGTTGAGTTGTGTGGTTAATATATGAATTCTTTTGGTTTTTCATATGAAAATAATTATGTTGGAATTAACTGAGGTCTTATAATAAAAATAAAGTTCTTATAATAATAAAATTTTTATATATAAAATTCAAATCTAAAATCTTAATTATTTGAAAAAAAATTAGAGTACTTAGTACTACTCCAACCAACCAGTTGATGATGGTTAATATATGAATTGAGAATTAGATTAAAGAGATAATATAAATTTCTTAAAAAAGAGATATCTTAAAAGGCAATTAATCCAATGGAATGCAAAAGGCACAGGATAGGATTTGCGTAAAACCCACTTGATTGCTTCACCTTGTGGCTGAGGGCTTTAATTTCTCTGTCCATTATAACTTGAATTCTAAGTATGATTTATTCATCCTTTAGCTTCTTGTGTTTAAATCAACGCAATTAGTCCTCCCTCCCTTCCTTCCTTCCTTCGTTCCCTCCCTCTCACGAGTGACGCAACACAAAGCATTTTCAAGTAACAGTTGTGTCCACTAATTCACACTGTACGTACCATCCTCTCGTCAAATCAATGGGTCGCCATTCCTGTTGTGCAAAGCAAAAACTGAGGAAAGGCTTATGGTCTCCCGAAGAGGACGAGAAGCTTTTCAATCACATAACTAGATTCGGCGTTGGATGCTGGAGCTCCGTCCCTAAACTTGCTGGTAATAATTACATATATATATATACTGAAAGAGGCAGAGTATAGTGTGTTCATTAAGTATTAATGAATGAATTACAATTGGAGATACAGGGCTTCAAAGATGCGGAAAGAGTTGTAGATTGCGATGGATAAACTATTTGAGGCCTGATTTGAAGAGAGGCATGTTCTCCCAACAGGAGGAGGATCTCATTCTCACACTTCATCAAGTTCTCGGAAACAGGTACCTAATTCTATTCTTAATTTCTTTATATATTAATTAATAATGTTTCTGTACAGTAGTTTGAGAGATTAATTAATTGTGGTTGTGATGAAATTAATTAATATTCAGGTGGGCTCAGATTGCTGCACAATTACCAGGAAGAACAGATAACGAGATTAAGAATTTCTGGAATTCGAGCCTCAAGAAGAAGCTGCTGAAGCTAGGGATTGACCCGACCACACACAAGCCACTTATGATCAAGCAGGAGGAGACGACATCAATGCCTCTAATCTCCGGCGGCTCCACCTCACCTTTTCTAATAACTCATCATTCCAATCAGATTGCTTCCTCAGATCATCATCAAATGTTGATGAAGAAGCCGGAATTAATGGAACCATTGATGTCGTCCTATTTTGAATTAGTGGATTCAACTAGTGCGACTGTGAGTGATTATCATGTTCATCAGAATCAGAGCATGTCAAGCTATGCCAACTTGTCGGCAATAACGGAAGTTTCAGATAACAACTCGGCTTCCAAAATCAGTTCAAGCAATAGCTCCAACGGGAGCGGTTATCATCATAATAATAACAATACTAGTAATGTGGGATTTTCGTCGTCGTCGTCTTGGGAGGGAGAGAATAAATTGGAGTTGGAGATAATGGACCCTTTCTTTCAGTTTCAACCTATCAAATCAGAGGAGGAATTGATGATCAATACGAGTTCTTCGTGGCAAATACAGGAGCAAGAGCAGCTTCTTCACACTCACACTTCGTCCATGGATTTCAATTCCTATCATCCGTTAACCACCACGTCACTCTCACAAGATCTAACGCCGCTGCCCGCCACTTACGATCATATGTATTCCATCCTATTCCACCAGATTTGAAATGTAATTATATATATATGAATTTCTTTCTTTTTTGTTTTTGGAACTACATATTTCTCTATCTGGATATTAATCAACACAGAAATGTGATGTTGATAGTACAGGAAATTTGTAGCGAGCGAGCCAAAGATTTTGAGATGATGATGCCCCCCTTTTCCCATATGTATTTTTTTTTTCCCTATTCATTGTATCTTGTGTTTTCTTCAGCACGAGTTTGAACCACGATTTTTGCACACTAATCACGACTTCTTCTTTTCTTTTCTTTTCTTTTCCCGTTTTAACAAATTTGTAATTGTCTTCCCTCCCCTCTCTCTATTTAATTTGATGAAAGAAAGAGAGCCTATGGTCTTACTTACTTAATTGGTGCTTACCTTTTTTGCTGTCTTTTCGGGCGTCTGGTCAAAGACTCAATTATGCGTATTTTTTTAAAAAGGAAAATCCATAGATACAGCGCGGCAAATATGTACAGCTTAGCTTTATGGATGCAGCAAATTAAAAGAAGCTTTTGTATATGTAGATTATTTTAGTTTAGAAATATAGAGATAGATAGATGGAGACGGAGGGAGGACGCTCGTGTGGTGTTGATGTTGAATGCAGATACGTCCATGTGTAAGATATATTATTAAATGGTAGAGATAGATTGCGATATTTGCGAAGAAGTGGGGTGTATTGTGTGTCAGATGGAGAGTTTTGAATACATATATATATACATAATCTGGCAGGCACCTGAGATAAGAGCCTGACTTATATGATATCGTAAAATTAGGGATGCTGTTTTATGATTCAGCTGCGGGCTCCACTACCACTATCCACGCATCCCATCCCATCCCATCCATGCATACTCCAAAACCCCTCTCCTATCCCTATGCATTCTTCATTATTGCCATTTCCACTCACCCCCCCCTTCATCATTTACCCTTATATTATACATTCATTCATTACGTCCTCATCTCATTTCATGTCTCTACCTACATATTACGTGTGTGTGTCTGTGTATATATATATATATAAAAATTCTTAAGTAGTTAAAAATGCATGTTCAAATCATTGGATGATCAGTGCCGTCCCTAATTAATGCATGCCTGTATTTATTAATTAACTCATGTATATAATGATATATATATGTGATCCATGTGTGAGTGGGTGGGCTAACTATTCCGGTATTAATCTCATTAATTATTTGATATGAACCAAACAAATCATGGGTAAACCTCATCAACTATCCTATTATAGTAGAATTGTGCCTCGTAATAACTTAAATACCATCTAATTAATTTTCTCATTTAATTTCTATCCAATGTGTAAGATATATTAGTATTTTATAGGTGTTTGGAAAAATTGTATGTATGAAGAAGGTAGAAGATGATGTGTCTTGAAAAAATCACACTCTAAAAGTTAGCTATTAATTAAAGTGAGAGAGCCTAAAGCCTTATAAGATCTTTTCTTAATTATAGCCTTCAGAGATTAATTAGAGAAATGAAGAAAGAGGTAGGGGAGTTGGGAAAGAGAAGAGAGTGACAGGAGTGCACTAGGTTAAGGACGTGGTTATGTGATATATGAATAAAGGGGAAATTAGGAAGGTAGGAGGGCAGAGGGAGAGTGATGGATGAATAGGAGAATAAAGCTGCTCCAGATCATTTGCACGCAAAGCCATTAAGAAAAGTCAAAAGGGGTCCTCACATCGAGTCACTCCTCTAACTCTACTCAATACTCTCATCTCATCAGAAATGTTAGGCAATGTGCACAAGTGTCAGAGTGCATGTATTTTTGTGACCCAATACTATTCATTACTATTACCATTACTATTGCTATTGCTATTGCTATATATATCATCCACTCCACACACTCAAAAAAAGTGGACTCCCTGGACCACTCACAAATGGTCCATACCAAAATTTGTAGGACGCTCAAATTAAATCACTGCTATTTCTATATCATTCATTTAATTGGAATATATATCAGTACGTACTCTATCCATCATTATGACTTATACCTTCAACATTATAATATATATAGCTCAAAATACTATTTTGATATTATATTTTAAAAATTTAAAATCAATCTTTTATGTTTTTAAGTTTGTCCAAAATGATTCTTTTATCTCACACTGTTAGCTTCTTCTATTAAATACTGACCTGAAATACTGACGTGGACCAAAACTTTCATTAGCATTCCAGTTTCAAGTCAGTATTTAACGGAAGAAACTAACGGTGTGAGACAAAAGGATCATTTTGGATTAAATTGAAAATATAGAGGAGTGATTTTGAGCTTTTAAAACATAGAGGACCAAAATGGTATTTTTACCTAATATATACAAACTTGTTCAGCAACGTTCATGTTCAACAACCTGCTGTAAGACTCAACACACTGACATACATTGACATAATTAACCTACAAATATAACCTCGTAAATAATTACGTACTATGTTTGAATATTAATTAAAATGGGACAATACATAACTAACATACATAAATGTCAAAGCTTTTAGCTACTTATACTGCTCAGCTGAACCATAAGCCTTATAAAGATGGAATTATGACACACATTGACAAAATGCAGCGAGATGCTTAATTACCCATAATCATTGTCACTAGCTAGTTTCGCACATTATATATACTAATAATGGCCGAATTTCCAAATGTCTTTCCATTAGAGACATGATTAGACCTCATTAATTATATATATGCAGATTTCGAATTTTATTTTAAACAAACCATCATCATTTACATGTTGTTTAGAATTAGCCATGACGTCAATAAGAGAGGACGGGTTCGTCCTCGATTACGGTATGTTTGGTAGGGAGTGAGTATATGTGAGGTGAGGTTTTGATATGTTTGGTAGGTTGTGAAGTGAGTGGGAAAGGGAAGAAACTTTTTTCATGAAAGGTGAGTAAGGTTGCTTGTATGTGAGGAGGGAAATTATGGTGAGATGAGATGATATTTAAAGACCAAAATGCCCTTAAAAATTTGTGACTTTTAAAAAAATAAAGGCAAAAAAGGTATTTTATACTTTTATCTTCTATTTTCATATTTTCTTCCCACCATATCAAACAATATTACTTTTACATTTCATTTTCATTATTTTGCATGCCAAATATATTTTTTATCACTATGTTCACTGAAAACACAAAATGTGGAGGCAGTTATATCTGTCATGTGAGTGTGAGTGATAATAATGATAATCATTATAAGCAAAATTAGAGGCAATGAAATTGGTGTTAAAAGGTAGAGCTTCGAGAAATGTCATAATGATAAACACTTAAAAAAAAAAACCCAAAACTTTATTATGGAATTTAATTATTACCTTTTGCTTTAACTAATTTACTTTAGTTTGGTTAACTTTAATACGTTAACCTAGCTATGAAAATAATTCAAGTAATTGTACATGCCGACACAGCTTTAGCTGGGGAACTTAGGGACCATTTTGAAGAATTGAAGTCGTCATAGTATGTAAAGCAAAAAAGTGTCAATTAAGAAAGAAAAACGTGGGCGAAAGAAACAAGAGAAGATGAGTGAAGAAAAGTTAGTAATTAATTAAGTTATATTTTGCAACTCTTTCTTGGTCAACTGATGGTGCGTCCGACACCATGTTAGAATGTTATTTTTTCCTCAATAAAATAGCCGTTCAACCTCTCAATTTTTGTTTGTAATAAAAATTTTTAATAGAAAGATAGGCCTCTAAGTTCAGAAAGTATTTAAAAGGAGTACTTATAGATAACCTACTAAAATGATAAGAAGTTACTTAAAATCAAACCTAATCATATGCAATTGTTATGAAAAAAAGTGATCAGATGAATAACTCTTGTGGCTTAACTTCTTAATTCTAACTATATGATGATACTCCCACGCCGACAGCAACTATATTTTTTTTAGTAACAATAGTAATTTTCAACTAATTTATATATTGTCAACGAGAAATGACATAGTTACTTAAAGTTCAGACACTTATCTCATAATTAAGGGTGAGGGTTCAAACTCTATAGACTAATGTGAGGATATTATTGGTGGATGATATGTAAATTTACCCGTAAATTTTAAAAAATGTTGAGAAATTTTTCTTCACCTTGATGGATTATCGATACTTATAACCCATCTAAACTTTCTTTTTAAAAAAGAATTTATACATTAATCAAGACTTAATCCCTTCCTAGAAAAGGTAATCATAGGAAAGATATGAGTACATTAATTATAAACTCTGTCCTGTACTAGAGGAAAACCTATTTATTTAATTTTTTTTTCCTTGTAGTTTCACTCATTGAGTTTTTTAATTGGTTTTTACAATTAAATATTTGTATATCAATAGTAGTTCATTAAATTTTGTTATAATAGACAATATATACCATCTTAATAATATGAATATGTATAATTTATGTCAACTAAAAATAAAAAAAAACGAAGTAAAAACAAGTAAGTAATTGGAGTGGCAATCTTGGATTTAATTTTTGCATATGAAAATAAGAGAACTCAGCATTAATGGTCTGGACGAAAAAAAAAGAGAAAACTTATGTCCATTTCCTTATGTCCATTTCCTTCATTTTCCCAATATAATTATGACACGTGACAAAAAGTGTTTAAATGATCAATCACAGTAGAGAGAGAATATAGAAGACCACCTTTTATATGACCAATCATAGAAGAAAGAGAGTGTAAATACAATATATGATTGGTGGAATTGGAAGAAATGGACATAAAGAAATCGATATAAGTTTTTTCCAAAAAAAAAAACCAAAATAATACATAGTCGGTCACATTAACAAAATATAATATGTTGTTGATGAAACATTTATGACACTGACTAAATTAAAATTTCTTAAAATTATATAAAGACCTTGTTACAAAAATATTAAAATGAGAATAAAATAAAAAACGGTGAAACAGGGACTAAAATGGGGAGTAAGCTGAGCAAAGAACACAGATTAAGAAATACTATTATATTATCAAGTACCTAAATTTCAACTCATCCTAAAAAGTGGCATCTATATATCTTCTTATACTTTTAAAGTTAAAATACAATAGAAAATGCAGTGAAGTAATATGTATAATCTGAAATTACATTTTTCCAAGTTGGTGTTTAATCATATGAATGTTAATCTTAATTACAGAAGCTAGCGTAGCTCAATCAACACATTCATCATAAAGTATAGACATGTTAGCTAGCTAGCTAGCTAGCTTGTCTTCTTAATTAGGCATTTAAAGGACACCAAATTGAACAAGGAAATGAAAGAAAGAAAATGGGGGGTTAGGTAGAAACAATAATGCTTAGTGTCTGGGCTAAAATCGAATGTCATATTGTGGTGCGTTGAACTTAACTAAGAGCTTTTGTTTCGTGTAGAAATAGATGGACCATGCTTGTATGTTAGGATTATGAAAAACAATGTCAAAGTCGACAGATTAGACTCAATGTCATTAGAAATGATGGATATTAGGCTTAAAAGACCTGGGGAATATCATCATTACAGGCACAATTAGTCAGAATAATAAATGATTATATTGTAATAAGATGGGATGTAAAACGTATCGTTTCCTAGCATCATTGCAAAATATCAAGTAAAGATTGTGTTTGACATTTTGTGACACTTTTATCTGGTAAAAAAAAAATGCAGCAACACGGTACTTTTATCAAATTGATTTCGGCTTTTGGGCTTAAAATAAAGTCATTTATTCGGAAACACCACAAAGGAAACATACTACTGTTTTTTTTTACTATTTGGTTTTCTTGCTTTGAGGGCTAAAGAGAAAGCCTATTAGAAACAAACCTTGAAAGTACATAAAGCATTCCTTAATTTGAACGTCTTAATTATAGCTTCTCATCAAAGGTAAAGATCATAGTTGACATCTCTGGAAATATATTTATCATTGATTTGCGCTTCCCTCATTCAAATCACGAAGCATCTTATAACGTATTCGGAGAATTTAGTACTTGCATATGAGGACTGAGAAGTGGGTTTCTGGTTACAATGAGGAAATTCAATTTCCTTCTAAACTCTATTATTAGCTAAACTAGCAATACTAGTTTCTATAATAATAAAGCAACATCCAAAGAGGCAAAAGGAAGATCATTTTCTCTAGATATATAATTGAAGAAAATTTTAGTACTTGATGTTATTGTTCTGAGTGGATGAAGGGAAAAAATAATTTTCTCTAGATAATCGAAGAGAATTTTAATACTTGATGTTGTTATTAGAATTCGAAGGTCCTTTCTACGAGATTTGAGATGTGTATGGACTATGGATATTAAAAAATATTTATTTTATACAAATTTGAAAGAATAAAAGAGCACAAATTTTGTACAGGGAAGACATGAGAAAAGGGGTGTACATTGACGTGGTGCAAGAAGTTAGAATTGAGGTTGGTCTAATCTGCTGCCATCAATTCATAAATAGTCCATAAAAAAGGGCGGCCCAATGTATGAATGAGCTCTAATCCGGTGGTGTTTAAAATGTTCACTCTCCAATTCATAAATAGTCCATTCATTGTCTGATGAAAACGATGCAACCGTCAATGCTGAATGGAATCGATTCTCATGACGAGATTAAATAGCAGGTCCAAAGAAGCCAATCATATTATTCAACAATCAACAATAGTTATAGTAGTACTAACGCACTCCTTTAAAGGAACAAGAAGTCCAGGATTGAAATACCACCGCAAATAAAATTCAGAATTATTAGGCAAAATGTACCCCCAAGTCAAACACAGACCATCCTAAACTTGACATTTATTGTTCATTGCGACAGATTTATCTTCTGTATACAGAGTGCCAGTTGCAAGCTTTAGGGATAGTTTTCAAAACATGACAACTCAGTACAAGCTTCAGCCATGGGATTATATATTGATTTATAATAATGCTAGGGAATTCTTAAGATGTGGTTTACTGCAAAATTTTCCAATCAATTGTGCTCCTGTCATGTTTCCTTCTTCATTGACCACCACGCTTCATTCCTAAACATTTGGTGACCACTCAACATATATAACCAGAATGCCAATTTTGGTGACAGAATCGACTATAGTACAAGAAAGCAAGCCTGCAGCTTTATCAATTGTCATATTATCTTGATTTCAGTTTATAACTCTTGAAGGGTGCCCTGTGGAAGTTGGGGGGAAAAAAGGTGAAAGTGAGATAGCAACCGGGGAAGAAACAAAATCCAGAATTCTACATAACTAGGGGAAATCCTCGGTCACAGAAAAGGAGTAAGTTGCTAAGAGCGTTAGCATTAGTAAAAAGAGGAAATGTATTTATGGAATTATGATATTTCAATCAACATAACTGAAGAGTAAAAAATAATACAAACTATGTACAACCATTTCTGAAAGCATATTTGTAAACTTACTCTGTGCCGTGATATTGAAAATTTTTTCTTGTGATATAATCAACAAATGAATATTATCAACATTTAACACACTCTTTCTTGCTTGACCAACAAAAAACAGAAATTTATTGGCCATAAGGTTGTGTGTGCAATTGACATGCTGTCTGATAAAGAGTCAAGTGGTGTATGGCCTTAGGAAACAGTTCCTTCAAATCAGGAGATTGTGCTGCAACAGAACGAGCTAGGCGCTCAAGAGTACTCAATGCTTGTGCTTGCTCAAGAGCCTTGCTATTGCCCACATGCAATGAAAGGTAACACAGTAGTTTCAGGCAATGCATTTGTGCACGATCGTTATTTTGCACAAGCCTCATTATCTTAGGAACTCCATCAAACTCTATTATTGCCTTAGAATGTTCAACGTGATTGTAGTTTTCTGGGCAGGCAAATTTACCCAAGGCTATAGCGGCTTCCATTGCCACATCTACATTATTTCTATTCCCAAGTTGTGCAACCAAAGGACCAAGAATGTGAGGCACTTTTCCAGGGAAGTTTCTAGCCAACGACCCAATTGATTTAATGGCAGGAATTTGCAATGAGGGATTACTCTCTTCCCTTATCACTCGCAGAAGCTGATCCAGAACGGCTTTCGCGGCTGGTGCCGTAGGCTTAAAGGCTGCTCTTCTGAGATCAGCATTGGATTCTGCAACAGCAGAAATCTCCATGACTGCCATAAGGGAATTAAGCTGCAATTCATCCTTCTCAGTTTCAATAATTTTAGCCAAACAAAGTAAACCTTTGGTCTCTGTGATTTTCTTGCAGGTTGAAAGACTCCCTTTGGAGAGTTTCCACATGGCCTCAGCACAACTTATCTTGATCTTTCTCTTGATCTCCGGACTCTCGTCTTCCTTTTCCTTCCTGTGATGATGCCCACCTCGGCTACTTCCATCAGAATTCCCAGAAAACGAAGACTGACCATGAGAAGACAAGTTCAGAACCAGAGAATGGATACTAGTACGACCCGCCTGAAGCATCGGGTCACCGAGAACCGTATCCATGGACAATAGGGACACGAGAGGTCTAGTCACATTCGCCCTCACAAACTCCTCCCTAGCAATTTCCTCCTGCTCAGCCATTTTGGACACCAAATTCGCCACAGGAATCTTAACCCTAAGCGGCGCGTCACGGAGGACCTGCACGATTATCGGAATCCCAAGGCATTCGACAATGAACCTCACCACTCTGCCTTGGTCCGTAGCGATGTTAACTAAGGCATTTGCAGCAGCAATTTGAGCTTCGGGAGACGCAGCTTCCTTGAGTAACCTCAGCAACGGCGGAATTCCACCTTCTTCCATAATGATTATCTTGTTGCGTTCGTTGTCTTTGGCTATAGTGGCCAGCTCATTGGCGCCTTCGGCTCGTTCCCTGAGCTGACCCATGTGGATGATGGAGGTGAAGGACCAGACCCAAGCGAGAATTGGGTCGTTGCTAGCGATTGGAGGGAGGGAGAGATTGGTACCGTCGGAATCGAAGGTGCTGAGAAGCCACCTCATGTCGCCGATAGAAGATTCAAGAAGGTTGGAGACCTTGCGGAAATCGGCGGTGGCGGAGATGGAGAAAACCTGGCGGAGGACACCACTGTGTTTCCTGCACTTGCGGACGAGGGTTAGGGCTCGGTCGAGGTTCTTGGAGACATCGGCGACGATCCGGCGAATGGGAGGGTGGTAGAGAGAGTGTGTGGTGGAGGCGTGGCGGACGGTGGTTCGGAGCATGTTGGAGAGGCGTTCGACTTGCTTGGCGAGTTGGGAACAATCTTGCTTGGAGGATTCAGCCTCTTGGGCGGCTTTGATGAGTCGATCAGCTAGAAGAATTGGGAGTGAGAGTTGGGCTTGGAGGGTGTTTTCTTCCTCGGCGTTAGCCATCTGAGAAGATGATTGAGTGAGAGATTATTGCTGTTTTTCCTATTTGTGTTTTGCAGGAAATGGAAGGAAGACCACACCAACAATACTGCTACTGCTACTGCTACTGTAGTGTTCTACACTAACACTATAGTTCAACGCTGACTCACAACTCACTAGTCTATGCCCGGCCTTCGCCGTGATTGTGGTGTTGAAGATAACTTTATCTAAATTAAATAAATATGGGTTCACTCACATGTGTTTTCCTGGTTACTCAATGAAAATTTTAAATTTTAGGATTACTTTTTTAATTATTAAACTTTCAAAAATTTTAACATATTAGAGTAAAACTTTAAATCCTATACTCAACACATATGTTAGATAAATTTATAAAATTTGTTTTTATTTCATATTTCCAAAATTGTTGAATTATTCGTTTATTACAAAAATTTAACAACTTACAATATTCAGATGCATTTATTTGTTATATGATGAAAGGGAAAACATGAGCAGTAGTATCCACTATTCATAATTTACAGGGTGTCAATTGGTATTGAGAGTGGAGAAGCAATTGGCTCGCGTTTGATTGGTGGAAACTTGATGGATTGTTGTTGGGTGCCAATTAAATTCAAGTTCAAAAAAAGAAATAGATAAAGAATTTGGAAGATGACTCCGATTAATCGTTCCCAGTCCCACTCCCCACATGCTAATCTGACGTGGCAGAAAGGGTGCCACGTCTAACATCCATCCACGTGTTAGGTGTTTAATGCCCCGTCCATTATCAAGCATTCAGTCCGTCAACTTGGTAAATAATTTTTTGATAATAAACTTGGACTGAATTAACATTTAGTAATTACACTTCAAATCATCCTTGTTTTAACCAAACAATTACTGACATGGTATATGATCCCCATTTCCAACACGAGTAAAGGACAGAAATGCAAAGGCAAAATAATTCATGCCAAGTAAAGGAGAAAACAATGGTGGAGGACTCGAGCTATATACTGAACGCTTAGCAAAATATAGAGTTATATACATCCAACGAAGACGCAAACACAGCATGTTGACAGGGAAAATACTCGACATATAAAAAAGGTACCAAAGTTTTATGGTGCAAACACAAAATAAAAAGATACTCCCAGCTAGTTCTTCAACATAAACAAGTCACTGAGATATAAGAAGGCTAGCTTCATTGAGATTCCAGATGAGACAAGAACATAAGGCTTGGCTTAACTCAGGGATTCATACTGGAGCGGAGTGGCAGATAAAAGCTATGGGCGGACAAGTTTCCTAAAGCTTGGACACCAATCCACTCTGAATAGGCTTGGGAACCCCAGTGTCTTTGCTCTCATTATCTTTAGATTCCATTTCACATGGATTAGGCGGCACGTCTACGGCAGGGGAGCAATTGAAGAATCCATGAGGCTACACCCACAAACACATCACCATGATTCAGACAAGTGGAAAATAAACAGATAGTTGTAGACTTGTCATTTCCTGAGTCATAGTTAGTGCGCCAAAGGACGAAAAGAAGAGATGCAAGGGATTATGGGAATCATATCAACCACCTTAAAATGATAAACTAAACGAAGCCTATAATCCAAAAGCTAACAACTATTTCACGAGAACAATGAAACGGGCAATTACCATAAGCATAAAACCAATGCGCTCCACTGGCATAACAGGCCAGTCTTCTAGCCGGGGGACATGAGTGATTCCAAAAACATACCTGCAGTTAGCAAAATGTGTAACCATGTCATGAGTGGAACAACTAAGTGAGTTGCTTTTCTAGTATGCAACAAACCAACCACCGGATACGTTTGCTTGGTACACAGTTACACAGCTAAAATAAACCATTGCTAGTGCTGCAACATGCAAATTGAGTACGATAAAGTTAATAAATACTAAAATGCATAACCCTAGAAAAGTTTTCAAAGAATGCATGCACATGTGTAGTCAGAGACAGAGAGAGAGAGAGAGAGAGAACCATAGAACTATGTCAGTTTCTTCCAAAGATCTGTTCTGCTTCACCCATGTAACTAGTCCTTCATCTATACGGGGATTTTGATTAGGGAATTCTCCTCCGGGGAACATCTCATCGCGTGAATGTGGTGTAACCCAAAGATTATGCTTCAAGAAAGCAGCTCTTCTTAAAAACTTGGCTTCAGAACCTGCTAATGGTAAGCAGTTTGAGCCAGGTACCAGCTTGTAGCCAGTTAATTGTCCAGTTCTATTTCCTGTTCTTGTGTTCCTCACCTAAACCATTATTAAAATCGCAAACACACCTCAGAAACCGTTAGAACAAGGAACCATGTTCCAATGACAATAAAGTGCCAAGTTCTCCCCTAGAGAAAAAAAAACAATAGAACAGAGCCACTGCTAGTAGTGCTGTGAGAAGAGAAAATTCAAATAAGATAAAGTATGAAACTATTGACATCAATGGACGGAAATTGACCCTAAAACCCAGGGAAGCCTTACAATCCAATGTCGAGCAGTAGAAGGATTGCAATCGCGCATGGCTTCCAATTCAGATTTGAGCAGAGTCTCCTCAGCATAGAATGCATTATTGTGAACATTATTCTCGCCAGGTTCCTCAACTTTGACATTGACCTCCACAACCTACCAAACATGGAGAGTAAGAATATAAATCAACAATAAGAAACAAATCCCACTAGCTGAGGTCAATTATATGGATTAAGCAATCCCAACGTGTTCTGTCTTTGAAGAGAGTAAAAATATAGACCAGGGAAAAAAATAAGGTGCTGTTATTTAGTTACATAGTTTGTTGTAAGAGTTGGATGATGTTTACAAGAAAAAAATGCTAACAGAAAATTTGCAGGTTATGACCAAATAGAGAATGACACTATGCATACTGCAACAAATAGTAATACGAAGTTGCAAATGGTTCAAATAGAATAAGCCATCAAAATGATACCAAAGGATCTAGATAAATACTACATCTCAGGTAAAACTTCATTTCTTTATTTCCTCCATTAAATATTTTCATTAAGATCACAAAACTGCCAGCAACATAAAAATGTAGAAAGAGATTTATTCCATTCTATAGTAAATGACTAATTAAAATTTTGATTAAAAAATTGTAATTCAAGTCAAATTACCTGATTCAAAGCTTCACCAGGTTTAGAATCAACAGCCATGTCCATGCGAGCAACAAAAAAGTGTTGATGGACAGGGGCGTATAGACCTGGAGCAATCATGGTACCATATTTCCGAGTCTCTCCAGGTAGCAAGGCTCCTAAACTGAGAATTCCAGTTAGCTTAACCTCAGCTTCGATTTTCCCATCCTGGAAAATACATCCCACAATTTCCACCAAAACCAATTACCAGTCAAAAACAAGACAAAAGTACATAGTAAAAAGATGATGAATATGTAGAATTGCAGCTCATGAAAAGGGAAAAAAAATAAAAGATTCATTAAATAATGCTGAGGTTGTCTTGAAAATGGTAAAAAGCCAACCCTGGGGGAATAAAGATGCAGCCATATAGTACAAATTACTGATAATTACCTCAAAAAAATTCAAAGAATGCTCAAAAGGGTGGACATTTGTGAAATTATGCAACAAGAACAAAAATACCGTACATTACAACCTCAGAAGCTTAAGAAACCTCATTTGCAATGATGTTATATTTGACTTGCCTGATAAAAGTGCCAAAAAAATCCATACTCATAGTTAGCCACAGTACAAATAAAAGATACTGAAAGTCTTCTTGACCTTCGAACTTCTGCTAAGCCAGTTCTCCAGTCTTGATGCTTCCACAGGATTCCATGATCCTCTTCATGTAAACAAACACAATTTTCAATTGTCTCAACTCCTCCAGTGAAATTTGTGAAGTGGGCATCAAAATATTTAATGAAGCCCAAACAATCACATCCCTGTAAAAATTTTGACTCAAGACTGATTAAATTTTATTCAGAAAGAATAACAAGCCAAGCAAAATACATATAAAAAGAGGATAGATATGTGGTTCTTAAACCTTCTTGAGAGAATGGGCATTTTTTCCCAAGCCATCTTCCCCAGCATCAAAAGCATTTTTTCTGTAATGTGGCTCATTTGGATCTCCATAAGGCACAACCATTTCCACAAAACTCAACCTATGTGCAACAGGTCTTCGCCCCCTACTACCATCAACATATGCAACAGAATATATGACCAAACCTTCTCTGGGTGTAAACCCAATACGAAAATTCCACTGTCAATAAGTGAAAAACCAAGATATCTAGTTACATGACTGGTTGGACATCCATAAATGTAATAGTTCTCGGCTATATTTCAAACTCTCTAGATGAAGTATAAAATAATGAATTAGCTTGACATCTACCTTCTGCCATTCAACATAATGACCATTAACACGAAAGCTTGGACCTTCAGGCTGAAGAATTTGCAAGGGTTTTACATCACTTCTATCAGTACCACCTCTTGTTTCACCAGCAGTATAGTTCCTCAAGGGATCAACTGGAGGTAGAGGAACAAGTTTGCGGTCTTCAAATTCAATCACCACCATGTTTTGCATGTCAACAAGCACATAGATGCCCTCAACTGGGCGTGCATAGCCATTTTCCATTGGGCAGTCACTCTCACTTCGACAAAATATTAGTGGCTTAGCCAGTCTTCGGCTTGGAGAATCAGCTTCACTATGATAACCAACACACCTGCAGCAAAATTATGCTATGTTTAAATAGAAAAAATGTAAAATGAAAGTAGCAACTTCTCCACGTAAATTCTCTGAACAATGGACATCCAATTAAATTACCAGGCATCAACCATTACAAGGTCCATGTCTTCAATACCCCTTTTCTTCATAGCCTCTCTAAATGGTGGAAAATCTTTAACAACAGCTTCGCATTCTGCATACTCCACAGCATCCTAAAGATGAAGAGAATATAACAGAACTGAGAATCATACAATATAGAAT
The DNA here is from genome assembly GCA_014851425.1 of Senna tora. Lineage (NCBI taxonomy): Eukaryota > Viridiplantae > Streptophyta > Magnoliopsida > Fabales > Fabaceae > Senna > Senna tora. The sequence goes on along the minus strand of CM026271.1, from coordinate 4,666,053 downwards.
TTAGCTCATTTAGTTATGATATGAAATTGGCAGATATAATTAACTCATTTAACTAAGGACTGAAATATTTCACATTTTACCAAATCAGACAAACCAGCAATATTTTGTTTTTCATATGTGTCAATTTTGAGAAAATTGACACATGTCTTTTTTTAATTGGCTAACCTTACCAAAAGCATGTAAACAACAGCATATAAGTTTTGTCCTTATGCAGTTTTCTTAATACCACGTTAATATTTGTTGAACAGAAATCAACAAAAAAAAATCCCCCATATTTCAAAATAGATTAAGCATCACTTGTATTTAAGTTATTTTTACAAACTAGAGATTATACATAATTAAAACACTGTGAACCAAAGGAAAAGCCAAATGTCACAACTAACTGGTAACACAATCCAATCCAACCAAAGCAGCCCATAGATATAAAAAACATTTACTGATTCAGTTGCTAGGCATCATTTTTATGTGTCTCCACTTTATGATATTAGCATAACACAGAATCAAAAGTTGTGAGTAAAAATAGAAAAATAAATAAATAAACCTACCATTGGAGGCTGAACATCTGGAATAACCTGCGATGAAATTACTTTTCCCCGGTGATGACCACCTCGAGTTACTGCATGTACTTCTGATAATTCAACAATCCATACACTAGTCTGATTTGACTTCTTATTATAAACAACCAGTCTGGCACGTCTTGGAGGAAGTTTAATGGGAAAAATAGGTCCTCCTTTAGTTTTAGGAAGTAATGATGGTTGGAAGGGGGGAAAGAAATATGCATCTGCCAGAGCAACAACATGCTTATCTGGTTCCCGAAGAACAACTTCAATAAAGCGCATAGCATCTCTAAGCTGGTAGAAATATGGACAGCGAAAAAAGAAATCAATTCTCATTCATTCAAAATACAGGAACTCAAATTGAATGGTCAAATACCTCATGCCAAATAACAGAAATGAAAAAATATTTCTACTGAACAAAAAATTGTAGTATATTTAACAACCTCAGGTGTGGCTCCAGCTGCTCTCACAGTTGCCACAGCCACAGCGATCTCGGCAGCAGACAAAGGGTCCAAAGGGTGGCTTGATTGGGCCCTTGGCATTGCAGTGATTCCTGAGCAACATTGCCACAAATATATACAAGAGAACACAGTTAACTAATAAAAAACAAATAAAGCTAAACAGGAAAAAAAATTGTGAACCCAGGAGGGGGAAAAACAGAATGCATCAGTGGGCTCTACTTCTTATTCGAAGCATTTACTTCTGATTCAAATCAACAACCATATACTATGTTCAGAAGTTAACGAGCAGCCTTAAAATCCATTTCAGGTAGCACTTGGCATTTTTTATTTTCTTCCTCCAGATAAAAAACAATTGGCAAACAACATCATAGCTGAACATAGAGAAGGAGATATGGATAAAATATATAACTTTCATTTTCTTTGGAGAAGCCTAATGGAACCAAATGGTTGGTGATCAATCAGTACAGCCCGGCAATATGTAATGAAAATTATTTGGAGGATGCACAATTAAAATAAGTGTAAGAGAAATGAAGGGATCGGTAAACGGGGTTCTGTTCAGCAAAAAATATTAAGAAGATTGAATTACAAACATTCCCTTAAAAATAGATATTGAAACCGAGGAACAATATTGTGACCGTGATCTCTATGATTCTCTGGATACACATATGTTTGCAACTTATCCGACCGTCAATACATACAACAATTTGAATTCCGTAGTCCCCTAAACAACTTAATCTAGAAATTGAACGAGAAAAATTTTAATATCGCCCTTCAATTTTATTACAGAATGCATATATTAATATAGGTTAATTGAATAGATTCATTCCGCTGAAAATTAAAGGATCACAAAAGATATACTAAGAAGTTCGAGTTTTAATAGCACTGGTGCAAAGCAAAAGGTGCAGAAAGAAACTAAGACACCGAAAAAAAAAAGAAAGAAAGAAAGAAAGAAAGAAAAGACCAGGAGGGCAGTGGAACTAGACAGAATTCGGTGACTATGAAGCAGGATTTGATATCAAGGCTTCCCTATCGAAATCTGGAAGGAAGCAAAACACAAATCAGACGAAACCGAAGAAAATCAAATAACTCGCGGAGACGATACCTTTGGTAGTAGGAGCATTAGTGGACGGTTCGGGAAGCGAATCGACGGGGCTGATCAAAGTCGCGATGGCTACCTTCTTGGTGCGCTGATCATCGGAGCGTGCAGTCCACTCTCCGACGACATTGGCGGCAACAGCGGACGGCGCGGCGAGTCGCGAAACGGGAGCTGAATCGGCAGGGGCACAGAAAGAAGGAGGAGGCGTCGCCTTTTGCGAAGCTGAGGCCATTGCAAAGGATTTGCGAGTTCGCCGATTCCACTGCAATAAGTCTCAACGCAGTCTACTGACATACAGCAAATCCCTACACTAAACTCGTCAGTCGTACTCTCTTCCACCACCACGTCGTCTGAGTGTCTCACTTTCTGAGAAAAATGGCCTAGAAAGTTGAAGAAAGTGCGAGAAAATTAAAGAGTGACCTTATAAGGCGTCTCAGTCTCAGGAAAAAAAAAAGAAGAAAGTGCCTATTTATGGCGAAATTGCGTCTTGTGTTGGTAAAATTGGCGTTGAGGAGCTGAAACGTGGTTAGGAAGCACGTGAAGAGGAAGAAATGCAATCTAAGCTGAAGACAAGAAACAAAAGAAAGAGACGGACCTTCAATTTTATGTGTGTGTATATATATATTGTATTATATTGTTATTACATGGCAACTTAAACCACGTGCTACACTCAAATTCCTCTTCACTTTTAAGTCTTGACTATTCACTAATCACCACACCACACCACCTCTTTCATTCATTCTCACTCTACCTTCATGTTCATGTGTGTAGTAGAGATAAGGCATAGATGGGTTTTTTTGTTGGTGTTGGTCAAACGAAAAGGAATGAGATATAGAGAGGATTGATTTGAGTACAAAGTTCAAAGTTGGTGGGAGGGGGCTTATCAATGGGGCCCAATACGATAAGTAGGTGGGGGATGATAGGAGGATCTGCTTTTGCTAATGCCTAATAGACGTTTTAAAAAGTCCAAACTTACTTTTTATTTTATTTATGTATTTTATCTTTCTGTCAATTTATATTTATGAGCCTTTAAAATCTTAATTAATGACCGCCGAGAAATCCTCCAGCAAGCAATTAACGACAGAGTCATCAAGACAAGAATAATGATGGTACAAAATCTGTTGTTTAAAATTAATACCATTAAATCTTATATTTCTTTATTTCCAATCCTATTTTATCACCATTGCCTGCTCATTCTTTTCTCGGGGGATCCGCTGTTATTTTTTAGAGAACAAGTTGTAATATTCAAATTCCATTTTAACAAATAAATTTTAATTTTGACAAGGACAGACCTTTTTAGTTTATACGTTTTGGTAAATGAAATAGAAACAGTATGTATACACTATACACTATACTAATACCATCCCAAGTTAGCAATACCCAATAGCCAATAATCTCATACCAGACACGAGCTACTCACGTGCTTTTCTCTGCATTCTGACACTGTCTTTTTCATATAAGTAGTTCCACGTTGCAGCAATGAATTATCAAAAGACTTCATGCAATTTAAACATTTTTATTATCCATGATCCGACGATCGGAAATGGGTTAAATTTTAAGATTAGTTTAATTTTAATTTTAAATATGCAATGGTTTTAAATTTTTAAATGATATATCTTATTCTTTAAAATACCTACAAATAAAAAAAAAATTACTACACTCGATAATAAATGTGTTGATCTTGACAAAAGAATAACTAATTTCTTATCACTTGAGCGACTTGTCTTATGCATCTTTGGCTCTGCACAAAAAACAGATTTAAATTTAATTCTTTTTTATCTTTTTTCAATATATATGATCACATCCCTATCTTATTCAATTAAATAATCAATAGTATAATTATTTATATTTTTATTTATTAAATAAAGAATCGAGGATAAGGAGTTGAAGAAAAACAAGCAATTAATGGCGTCAAGAGCTTGGTTGGCCCAATGGAAACACATCTTCTTTATGGCAAAAACCTATCATTATTTAGTGACAAAAGGAGTTGGAAGAAATCAGACAAGTGAAGCCTTATGCCTATGGTAAAAATTAAAAAACACCAATTATTATGTCCACCATAAAGATTGAAATCAATTAGAGAGTTAATCCCCTACTCAGGCCAAAAAAAAAGAGAGTTAACCCCCTACCAATCAACGCTCTTTTTTTTTTTTTTATAAATTTGTTGTCTTGATTAGATGACACTCTCTGTTCTTATTTGTTATTTCTTTAAAATTGAATTTACAATGCATATTTCTTATTATCTATACCACATTATGTGATATTTTATTATAATAAAAAAAGATATGAAAATACATACCAATAAGTGGTTGGTTACTTTATTTCTCTAAGTAAGTTCTTTTGAATTATTTTGTATATAAACAAATTATTATATGAAAAATTTTATTCCCCTTATGAGCTAGATATTAACTAATTGGTTTGAATCATATTAGTCAAAACTAAACTAGCTAGTTTATAAATACATGATGATTTCAATACATTAAAACTCTATCTTATGTGAAAATTTCTTAATTTTTTACATAAAATTTAGGGTTATTCCAAATTTTATGTTAATGTCATTCAAAAAAATTATTATTTTTATCTCAAATCAATTTTAAATGAGTATAAAAATTGTCAGCGTATGTTTTGATTGTTAATTATATATTCACATTAATAACATCTTTAAAATGGTGCGATATTATCTCTTCATCAAATATCTTAGGTACATATTTATATTTATAACATTGTATACAAATATTTTAGATTATCATAATTGGTCCATATTCCTTCATGCATAGTTTTCTATGAGCAATGAAAAGACAAAGCTGTAGATGGTGGTGAGGTGCATGAAAGCGGGGCAGGATGTGTGAATATATATTTTTTAAGATTTTATTAACAAGTGTACTTAAAATATTAAGATTTTCTTTCAATTGATAAGAGAGTCTCTAATCACTAATTAGTAAAAACTGTATTTTTAATATATAAAAAGGCCAAATTACTTTTTTGGTCCTCAACTTTTGCACGAAGTTTAATATTGGTCCTCAACGTTTCAAAAAATTATTTTAGGTCCTCAACATTTTTTTTTGTTAAAATTGATCCTCTAGCGTAACGTCCGTCTGGTTTTGCCAAATGCTAACGTGAAAGGCTTATATGTGGTACACCCTCTCTCCTACGTGTCATATTTAAATGACATAGTACCCTCTCTCACTCTAACTTAGCAAAACGACATCGTTTTGATTCAAAACAGAACATTTAAATGAATTAAAACGACGTCGTTTTGTTGAATTTAAGTGAGAGAGGGTGCCATGTCATTTAAATATGACACGTAAGAGAGAGTGTGTGCCACATAAGCCTTCTACGTCAGCATTTAATGGCAAAATCAGACAAATGTTACGTTAGAGGATCAATTTTAACAAAAAAAAAAAGTTGAGAACTTAAAATAATCTTTTGAAACGTTGAGGACCAATATTAAACTTCGTACAAACGTTAAGGACCAAAAAGATAATTTGGCCAATCTTAAACAAATAATTTTGACGAAGACTATTAATATTGTCATCCCACCATAATATATAGAAGGAGGTCAATTTTGGTGTTGGAACCTAGTAGATACCCATTAGATAACGATGCTTCCACATTTGATCAAAAGCTGAGTCACCTTTCCTACCTAACTCCACTTGTCAATTATAAAAATATATTTGTTGTACACATTAACAAAAGCAACTACACCACTTCTCTTCTCTTTGCTAGTTTTACTTCACTCTCTTCTAGTATCTTCTCTTCATCTACTGTTTTTTGTTTTTTGTTTTTGTTCCTTTCTCATACTCTCATTCATACTAGGCCACATGCTGGCCGGATCTGCTGCCACCAGAAAGAATATATATAATTAAATGGTAATCTAGTATGGTAGTGACGATGAGTAATTAATATGCTAGATCTACTGCTAAATCAGATGGGTAATAAAAATAATAATTATTTTTGTATGAATTTCAAATGAAGATTGACAAGTCGAGAAAGAGAGAGAATGTTCTAGAGAAGGGAATATAATAATAATAATAATAATAATGCACCAACTGTACTTTAAGATGGAGTTGTTTTTGGTATACAACTGGAGTGGGTTATGAATTATGAATGAATATGATGATTCCAAAACAACTTTTTGCTTTTCCAAAAGCACAAGGAAAGGTAAGGAATTGTGGGTATCTTTTAAATGGAGGAGATGGAGCTTCAATATATATAACAATACATTACAAGAATGTATATATATATATATATATATATATATATATATATATATATATATATATGCATGCATGCCTCCTGTCATGTCACCAATTTGATAATTGATAAGATAGTCTGTATGAATTATATATACACATTGAAAACATCAATTCCCCATCTCACTTTCACTAAGAGACCCTACCACTGGAGTTACTGAAAATGAAAGCCACAAAGTAGTTTTTACTTTTGTTTTTTGTTTATTATTTATTTAAAATCATATATTATTAATTTTTTTCATATAGTTGTATGCATACATGTTATTAATAAAAAAACAATCATTTTTTGTAATTAAAAACATTACTTTCAAACAATATTTCTATGCTTGTATATTTAGAAAAATTAAAAACTCATTGGAAAAAGAAAGGCAAGGATGATGGATGTATGGCTTTCCTTTCCAGTTTGAATGGTGCAAGCAAATGAAGAGACACCAATCCTGAACAACAGGAAAGGCAGAGTTAGTACATGCAAGGGAAGAGGAAAAGACGATATAAAGGGACAAGTCATGTTGGCAATCTTATCCTACGAACAAGACTCAAATCTTTAAAATATTATTTCTATTTCTGTACTACTCATTTGTAAGCTTCAGTGAGTACAAGAGAAACATGATTGTACAGCTCAACCACAACCCACTTTCAATTAAAAACACCTTTTCACCTTTGTATTATTTAGTTTTAAATTATTATTGATACTTGACAAAACTATACCATTCATCCAAGCACGGCCATAAATGAATATTCTATGAGACAAGGTGTTAATACTAAAGTTTGATAAGTTGAAAAACAAAAATTCATATAAAAGTTATGGCCAAATGATTCTTTTAGTCCTCAACGTTTGCATCAAGTTTAATATTGGTCCTCAACGTTTCAAAAAGTTATTTTTGGTCCTCAACGTTTTTATTTTGGTCAAAATTGGTCCTCCAGCATAACTCCGTCTGGTTTTTTTTGTTAAATGCTGACGTGGAAGGCTTATGTGGCACACTATCTCTCCTACGTGTTATATTTGGATGATATGACACCATCTCTCACTCCAATTCAGCAAAACGACGCCGTTTTGCATCACTTCTCTCTCACTCCAACTCAGTAAAACGGCGTCGTTTTGCTGAGTTGGAGTGAGAGAGGGTGTCATATCATCCAAATATGACACGTAGGAGAGAGGGTGTGCCACATAAGCCTTCTACGTCAGCATTTAACAAAAAAAATCAGACGGAGTTATGCTGGAGGACCAATTTTGACCAAAATAAAAACGTTGAGGACCAAAAATAACTTTTTAAAACGTTGAGGACCAATATTAAACTTGGTGCAAACGTTGAGGACCAAAAAAGTCATTTGGCCAAAACCGATTGATGATAGAATCTCGATCCTATCTGAACTATGAAGTCCATTCATAATAATACCATTACCCATCAGCAACTAGAAGAATCTTTAGATGGTTTTAACTTTTAACCTTGTCAAGCGTTATTCCTTAATATCATACTATGATATGATAGAAAGATTATATATTAAAGCAATGAAAAGTGGCATATATAGTTGGTTTAAGGTTCTGACATTTATCTCATAATAATAAGTATTCAAATTCTACAATCGAAAATCTTATTAATGGTTAATATATAAAATTTTCCATAATTCTCAAAAAAGTTGAGATTTATCTTGACCGGGTGGACTTGCTCACCTAAACTTTCTTTTATATACCAAACAAAAAAAGAAAGATTAGATGAACAAAATTAAACTACCACTTTCTCTTTTGACTTTGAGCAAAAGATGGAGTCATATTGACCACTAAATAGTCTGTCCAGTAAACATACTGCACAGTTTACTTACTCTGTCTTCTTCTAAATTCTAATACAACCCACAAGATCAGAATTAAGAGGGGATGGGAAGGGGAGAGATTAGAGGAGAAGGGAGGGGAGGGGAAGGGAAGGTTAAGCTTCCATATGTCCTCCTCTTGTTTGGGTATTGATACCTCCTCCAAAATACTCCAATTTGGAATATCTTGAATTTGTGAAGGGGAAGAATAATGGAGGTTAAGGATTGATCTTCCATTATCTTCCCCTCCAATTTTCATCTTTCTAAACAAGGAGAAGATATCTTAATAGTCTCCCCTTCCGTCCCCTTCTCCTCCTTAATTCCCAATTCAAATATAACCTAAGTTAACTTAACTATGGTACAAGTTATTGAACTGCTTTAATAACTGCAGAATTTTAACGCAATTCAAAACTCAGGTTGATTGAAGTTCTAGTGTTCCAAGACCAAAAGGAACAGAGGAGCTTACACAATTTAAAGTGTAAAATTTTTAATATTATTCTTATAACATGAACCTTTTTTAAAAGATGAAATAAACGTGTGGAGAGAATAAAAAATTGAATCCAATTTATCTGAATATAATTTAGAAAAGTTTCAAAAATAGGAATACTACAAAATTCTGAATTATGTACTCGCTATTTCTTGAAATCTTTTAAGGATAAGAATGTGACGTGGCATAAAATCAGCTAAGAAGTTGAAAAATGTGATGATGTCATGGAAGCTTAGCATTAAAAGATTCCTTCAACAAGCTGAGGCATCAAGTGAGGTAGGCTGAAAGGTTTGAGTAACTGAGCTCATCCAAATGAATATATTGCCTTTAAAGGCTCAAAACTTCGAGCTTCTCTATTCTCTGCATCCTACAAAGATAAAAATGGATCACTGACCCAACAAGAACAAAGGAGCCCAAAAAACAAAATCCAATTCCCTGAAATTAAATAATTCAGTAAATTTCGTTTATATGCTCCATTAACCTACTAACAAGTTTTTTCAATCTACTAATAAATTAATATGCAAAATAAATTTTAATTTTAAGCGAATTAATATACAAAATAATAATTTTTGCTAATTCGACTTTAGAGAATCATTAACTTAATAAACACTAAAAGGGTGATTAGTGCATTGACTAGATTTTTATTCTCAAGAATCCTAATCTCAATGTGAATTCCCATAAATATATTATTTGTTTCAATTTTTACATTCTCGAAATTATTTTATAATATTCTCATTTCATAGTTTAAAAATAATCTCATCGCATAAAATTATAATAATACACCATTTTAGATGAGATTAAAAAAACAAAAAAAAAACATAAGACTAAAAAATTCATCATATTGTAATATTCACTTATTTTTTTTATTGCGTATACCAAACACAAATTACAAAATACCATGCTCATAATGCTGAGACTGTAATGAAAACCCACATGAAATATTAATGGATCAGAAGTGAGCTGCCTCCGACTCTATACGTGAAACATTGAAACGATAGATCTGAATGACAAAAAGGTGCTCATTTCTCCAATTGGAAAATGATTTTCATTTTCCATGAGTAAGAAGGGGCAGAAGTCAGAACGAAGTGCGATCATAATTAGAAGACTGATTTTGTAACAGCAAAGTACCAGTTTAACGAGTTTCCTCCTTACAATTTAAATTGGTTGCTCAGCCAGAATTGATTCTGGATTAATGCAGGGCCAACCAAAGCTAAGTTTCCAAGATATTAAAACCAAAATCACACCAGCACAATCGATTATTTCAACTGTATAATTTGATACCCTAATGAAGAGAGGGGAAAGAAAGAGAAGGAATTAAACTATCAAAAGGAGATGAGAATGTTAAGTGCATTGAAATTAACGAAAACTGAAAAGGGGGCTTACGGAGTGTTATTTCAAATTTTAGTTTTCCTCCCTTCCCTCAATTCTACATTTCTACTCAATCCAAAAGGTATCCATCACAAGGGGCATCGTATCAAAAACAGTAGTACGTAGTAGAACAAGGGAAATCCACCACAATGTAGTCATTGTAATTGCAAAAATGCAGAGGCTAATAGCAAGAGTAGTAATTGCTAATCCTTAAGACCATCCTCTCCAATCCAAGGCAGGGTAATTAAAGCAACTTCCTAAAGACTTATTATGCAAATTAATTGCAAGAAAAGGCACCAGGAAGAGATGAACATGATCATTATAACCTATGGCCAGACAATGATCTTTGAGACGATATATGTTCTATAAAATTTGGAAGAAGGTGAAGTTGTCCCCAGATAATTGTTTAGGTTCTCCATTTCGAAGCCATAAGAACACCAATCCCACAGGAAGCTTATTGTGATCTTAGATCTAGAACATTGAAAGTAAAATAAAATGGAAATCATGTATCCTAACACACTGTATGTAAGCGGTAAGCCTCAAATATCACAGAAATAATAACAAAATCCAAGACCTCAATAGTTCAAAATCAAAAGTATGAAATTTTCTTAATTCAATACCCTAAAATTAGGCAGTGAGAACAACGGCTCCTCCAGCCTCCTTGATCTTCTTCTCGGCAATCTTGGACACAAGCTTGGCCTTCACGACCACGGGCTTGTTCTCAGGCAAAACTCCCTTACCCAAAACCTTGAAGTAGCCGTACTGAGTGACGTCGATCATGGGAGCGTTATCTTTGGAAGCTTTATCCTTCAATTCTTGAGGAACCAAGGACCAGAGCTTGTCGATGTTGACAATGGGGCAATAGAACTTGTTTCGTAGCTTGTGGAAGTAACGCATACCGACCTTACCGAAGTAACCAGGATGGTATTTGTCGAAGAGGATACGGTGGTGGTGCATGCCTCCGGCGTTACCTCGACCTCCCGGGTGCTTACGGTGCTTGCCGATACGGCCGTGGCCAGCGCTCACATGCCCTCTCTTCTTCCTGTTCTTCTTGAATCTCGTCGTCATTTTCCTCTCTTCTCTTTCTTCTCTGCTTCAGCGTTGGCGCGGCAAAGCACGGCAAAATTAGGGTTTGCAGATTTAATAAGCGATGCCATTGAGGTTGATTTACTATTTTGACCCCCTCGTTAAACTAGTTTCTCTCATCGTATAAATATCACAAATTATTAATTTTATTATTGTTAAAATGATTTTTCATCTTATAAATATCACAATTTTTTTCATTTTACAAATATCACAAATGATTAATTTTATTATTGTTAAAATATTTTCATCTTATTTTATTTATCATGTAAATTTTTTAGGTTTTTTAGAAACTAAATCTTTTAGTTTAAAAAATAAAAAATTGCATGAATGTTATAATTGTTTAAACTAAATCTTTTAGTTTTTAAATTGCTTCGTGAATCATTATTTTTAAAATGATTTCAAATATTTAAGAAAATTAATACACATGAAGTACTAGTATTTTTTTTTTGGTACTAAACAAAAATAACAAATAAAACACATGCTTGGTAAAAAAAATTGCCGCCAAATTATTAAGGAGGCGAAGCTTTACAAAAGGAGGAGTCATAACTCATAAGTTTAGCGTGACCTCGAACTCAAATTTTTGTTTGGTATTGAAACGGGGCCCAAAAGACTCAAGAAGAACACATGAGCAAGACTAGCCACCGGGATCCTATTGTTGCTAAAGTCAGAGTATTATTGTCAAAATTAGATGCAACAAGGTTTCTAATATCAACAATGATAGTATTGTAGTCCCCCTTATGAAGTACTGTTATAAAATGCACTTTTATTTTATTTCTTAAAAAATAATTTCTAGCATATACTCTTGGTAGTAATGGGCTAATTACTGGCAACTAGTATACTAATCGATCCCCCCCCCCCCCCCCCCCCTTTTTTCTTTCTGCACTGTTTGTCTCTGAATTTTCTTAAAATAAAAAGCTTAGGTAGGGGTAAGTATGGGTATCCCACCAAAAAATTTACATATCACTTACCAATAAAATCATCACATCGGTATTCGAACCCTCGCTCTTATAAAGTAAAAGTACAAATCTTAACCAAATGTGTAGCTCGCATTCTCCTAAAAATTTCAAACAATAGTCAATCAAGTACAGAGCTCTCTCAAACACAGGGACAATGTCAATGTGTGCCAAATTGGCACACCTAGCCTTCTAAGCAGGTTTCCCTTTTAGGCTGATCTAAATGACAAACGTTCTATTACTGGAAATTGTAAATAGGATACCCTCTGTTATGCTTCTTCTATGTGAAAATATCCCACCATTAATATAGATTTTTTTTTTTGGCTATGTCAACTGTTTGTCTTTATCTCTTTCTCTTCTTCCCAAACCTGGATCAATTATCATTTATCACCATGAAGCTTGCAAGCTTCATTCATCCATATACTTTTCTGTAACTACTTGGGACTCCATGCTTGTTATTGTTACCTCCGTTTCAAGAAGCAATCCAAGAATGCCAACTTTTCAAACACTAATCCTTCACTTTATTCATGCACCCTGAAAGGAGAGAAATACAATATGTAAAGGTTAAGAGACAGTTAATACTATTAGAAAATTGGATAGGCTTGAAAAGATTTATCTTTCGTAACAGTAATATTAACTGCACTTGCCTGAAAAACAGGTAAAGTGAAACAAGTTACTTTTTGAGTGACCTGAGCCAAAGGATTCCAATCCTTGCAAGTATTGGTTGTTCACAACCTTTCTGCCATTATAAACCAAGGTAACTTCACAGAACTCTGGCGCATTTTTCTTCACAAACTCTGCTTCTGACACTTTGTTCTTGCGCCTGAATTCAAGAAGCACTTTATTAAACCCATCAATGAGTGGTAGTAACTAGTAGCATATGCATTACCTTGGTGAGTTGGGTGGCTTTTTTATTCCAATTACAAGGTTGGTGATGTTAAGTATAGATATCAGATCCAGAATTGCTTTGCCTATGTCATTGCTCTCTAGAAGCAATGCATCTGCAGTTATCTGAGACACAAACAAAAAGAATTATTAAGAGGAAAATAAGTTCATAAAAGGCAACTTGTTGTATTGTACCTTGGCATCAGTACACAACTTGATGTACTTTTGCAGAAGATTCTTCCTCCTATTGTTCTCTTCGTTCATATAAACCCTCACTTGTTCAGCACTCAATTGGCTTCTTAATATCTTCCCAACTACCACATATTGAAAAATCAGTGATTGAGGTAATTAATAATATTCCAATATGAGTTGATTTTGTTATAATTTACCTGGCGTAGGAATCAATGTGATGGGAGGAGAGACATGGATGAGGAAAATCCGAGCAGAAGGAGAAAGAGCATGATCAAGAGCCCATTTCACTACATCCAAATCATCCTTCCCAACGGCTACATATACATCATTATCTCTTCTATCTTGAATACTAGTTATGCTCTTGCTTTCCTCAACTATTTCCACAATCTCTGATGAAAGCACTTGTCGAGAATAGTGGTTCAAACCAGCAGCCCCAGAGATGTCAAAAGTCTCAGAAATTTCTTCAGGCGTTATGATTTCTCTCGAGTTATTATGATCTAAGGCGCCATTAGTCATATGAATGCCATTGTGACTAGCCTGCGTAGTTTCTGGCCACCATGAGGGTTTAGAATAGTATTCCTTGGCTTCTGATGGTGTGTGATTTTCATCTTCCATAATAATAACTCTATGCCTCTTTCTGATCTCTGTGTGTGGGGGTAGGAATTGGGAAGAGGAAGATGCTGAAATGGTTGAGAAATCGGCAGGTTGTGGGAAAAAGTTCGTTGCCATCGAAGCCACTAAAGGAAAAGAAGAAATAAAAAAAGATTCTCTTTTGTCCAGATTAGCTGCTCATTGGATATGTCATTCAAGTATGACCCTCTCACTTTTTTGGTAGAAAAAGAGGGTCTTTCGGCTATGTAGTATGTGACACTATGCGTATATAGCTATTTTCCATTTAGGATGAGTGGATGACCCTTCCATTAAGGGTTGATAGCATCTTTGGCTATACACCTCTATTTTTGAAGGGAAAGTTTTTATGTCTCTATAGCATAATCTTAATGATAACAAAACAAATATGAGCCTCATATTTCCAAAGTTGCTGTAATCTCTACTTTCCTTCTCCATTGCTTTACCTTTAAAGATCGCAGTAAAATTAATCATTAAGATATTTATTGTGCAAAATTTAGTTTTCTTAGTTTTAATTGTAAAGTCAGGATGATCTTATTCGTTGATGTCAATGATCTAGGCAATGCTTAAAACTGTCTTGTTTGGTTATTATAATCATTGGTTACTGTAGTAACAAGACTCTTTTGAAACATAGTACAACATTTTGGATGTATTAGAAGAAGCTTCTACGTTCTCCAATTGGAAGTCCCACAGGCACGTTCTAGAACTTGAAAGCAAAAGATGGAAAAGGGCGTAGGTGAAACGACGTGTCATTTTTTTTTTTTTTTTGCTGAATTGGGTTCCATGTGTAATACGACAGAGCATTAAGATAAAAAAGCATGCGTATAAGGCTCTATTAACGAAATATCAAGTCTTTTGGGCCTTGATGTGGAGCTATAGGAATGGTGGATTAAGATTGGGCTTCAGCGTGATATTTCTTCTACAAGATATTTTATATGGGCCATGATTATTTCACTAATCATGTCGTTTGTAGTTCAATCTTATCATTTTCTTGACAAAAATATGGCTCGTAACATCAAATCAAAATATATATTACCATAAATGATGATTATTATCGTCGCGTCTTGGATCCAAACATGGCTTGTCATTTTATTATAAGTCACTAGCAAATCACTGCCTTCCAAAATTACTCTTCACCAAGTATTTTGGATTTTTTAAATTCGAGAAATTGTAAGATTTATGTAAAGTAAGAAAGAGATACAACACCAAAAAAAATTCAAAGAAATTTACTATTTCTCAGATTTAGATGATTGAGATTTACTAAGCTACGAACAAAAGACACATCAAAATTACAAAGAGAACAATATTAATGTTATAGAGATTATTCTATGAGTTAAAATAAGAGGAACGATTCTCTTCATATGTTGAAATCCATGTGAATGTTTGTTTTTTTAAGGATTTGTTTGGGAATTAAAATTGAAAGGGAAAGAGAGTGATTAGAGAATAAGGGAGGGGAGGGAAATGAATGTTAACCTTTCATGTGTCATTCTCCTGTTTGGATGTTAATACTTCTTTTAAAATATCCCAATTCAAAGTATCCTAAATTTGTGAAGGGGAAGGATAATAGATTATTAAGTATTAATCTTACATTATTTTTCTCTACAATTTTTATATTCCCAAACAAAAAGAAGATATCTTGATTATCTTCCATTCCCTTCTTTTCTCTCACTTAATCCTTAATTCAAAGATACCCTAAGTTTTTTCCTTTTGTTTCTTGATTGTTCTTTCTGTGGGTGTAAAAGTCGTGTATAGAAGACAATTAACAAAGCGAATAGAATAATAGAAGTGAATAATTGATCACTGAATTGAAATTCGATATCTTGGACCTAAGATTCAATAAAAAAAGAAAAAGAAACAACGCCGATTCCCACTATGTATACCCAATATGAATATAAAGTGTATGGTGCTTCATTTTAACGAGTCATATATATCATACAACAAATCTTAAGGAGGTTCGTACCTATATTTGACATATGGATGCACTCCCATGACAAGATGCCCCGAAGAAAATTGCCTAACATTAATTTTAATTAGAATCTGTTATATATTATGAGACGTCATAGTTTTTTTTTTTTTAAAAAAAGTGTGTTTACGGTCACAATTAAATTAATGAGTGATTGCGTTTTATCTTTTGAGATCAAAAGAAAATAACAAGAAAGAAAAAGAGAGTAGCGCATGACTCGCCCTTTCTCAATTATATTACATATACTGAATAAGGGTATGTTTGGTACAAACACCAAACAGTAGAATCGTGGTGTTTCACGATTCCCAAAAAAACTTTACATCATATTTTATACATACCAAACACACTTTTTATCATACTTTTTCTCTTTCCTAATTTTTCTCTCTATCTCTCTCCTCACTTTTCTCTACAGTACTTTCTTTTATTCTACAGTACTTTACTCTACAGTACTTTCTTTACAGTACTTTACATCTGTGCATCTCTACCAAGCGTACCCTAAGAATAACCTAGCTTAACGGACCGTATAAAGTTGCAAAACATCACGTGATGATGACCTTAGAGGAATGAATGATTCATGTACACAAATATCAAATATATCGAATATTGTTACCAACTTCCTAAATGCTCTTAAGGTCTTTTATTATTATTATGAGATTTGGAAATATTTAATATAACAAAATAACAGACTCAATGCATTGACGTCCCAATTAGAGTATCTTATTCGCTTACAATTTCTTCTGGTCCTACAAGGTATAAATTCACATTATATTCATCCTCCGAAGTCCGAAGTAATGGCAAATTGGCAAATTGGCAATTGGCAAGACGAATAGAGACAACTCTGTGGAAATATGAAGTGAAAATTTAATTTTAGTTTTTAGAATTACAGTTTAGTTATAATATCACGAGGTACTTAAATTTTAATTATAATTTCAAAAAAATTATCATGCACTTTTTTTTGGGTGCACTTTAATACATGTCAAACCTACTATAAGACAAAATCATTTATATCTTAAAATTTATGTATCAATATTATAATTATGTTATAATTTTAAATTTAAATGATAAGATAAGATTAAGTTATATTATTGTAACCTAATCTTAGCTTTGATCCTTATCATTGATTTTTTGATTTCATATCAGGGACATGGTGGGCCATGAAGCGTGGTTATCACTTTCAGTTATTATAAAACCCTAATGGGTAGAGGTGTTAATATGGGCTGGGCCCTACGGGCTGACCCGGCCCGGTCATAGAAAAATATAGGGCTGAATTGAAAAATTTTGGGCCCATTTTAAAAACGGCCCAGCCCGACCCGGCCCGGCCCTAAAACAATTAGGGCCAAAACGGGCTAGGGCCGAGCTAGCCCGTTTTTTTTAAAAAAAAATTTAATTTTTCAAATTATTATTTTATTTAGCCTAAATTCTTAATATTTTTTTTATAAAAAATTCTTAACATATTTAATTTATACTTACTTAATCATTTACTCATTTATTAGCTATTCACTCACTACTAATAAATCAACTATTGTTTTTTTTAAAAGTAAATAAACTAATTCATTTTTTTATTAAAAAAAAAATACAAAACACATCACATCAATAATGGACCACAGAGACCTATCTCATCGGCTACCCACCTCTTTATTTATCTCTTTTTTTTAAAAAAAAAAAAGAGCCCAAAAACTTTTCTTCTCCGAAACAAACTAGAAAAGAATATCCGCATATAATTCCAACCAAGATTGTTACAATCAGTCCTAGGCGGTGTTCTTGTTTATTCTCTTTTCAAATTAAAATATATTTGTGTTTTTGCGTGTGTGAGTCTGACTCTGACGTCAGCCTCCGTTTCCTTCGGCAGAGTTCGGCTGCTTATAGTTATAAATAGTCACCAAAACCTCTGCCCTGCGTTTCAAACCCCAACTATACTCTACACTCTACACTCTTGCTTGGGAGCCTCGAAGTCTAGATTCTGGAACCTTCTTTCTTTACCTTCGAGCCTACCCAAACAACGAATCTGAGGAGGAAATCTATGGAATTAAAACAAACAAGTCAAGAAAGAACCGTTATCAAGTTCCTCTGTAGCTATGGCGGCAAGATTCTTCCTCGAGGCACCGACGGCATGCTCCGTTACGTCGGCGGCCACACCAGAGTCCTCGCCGTTCATCCTTCTATTTCCTTTTCAGGTTTGTTCCGTTCCTTCGCTTATTCCAACTTAGAAATCTATCCATTTGTTTTCTTCTTGATTGGCTTATTAATTTATTCGCCGATTTGTCCTTATTACAGAGCTCATGGTGAAGCTTGGAGAGTTGTGTGGTTCGTCTGTGACGTTGAAGTGTCCGTTGCCAAACGGAGACTTAGAGACCTTGATTTCCGTTACCAGCGACGAAGATTTGGCGAATATAATTGAGATATATGATGAAGCTTCGTCGTCGTTGGCTCATCCGTTGAAGACCAGAGCCATTCTTTCGCCGCCCATGTCACTCAAGAAAGTATCTCCTCCTCCGTCATCTGCATCTAGCGCCAACCAATCGCCTTCCAGATCTCCCCACAAGTCCTCCGTCGAATCCTTGCCATATTCCATGGCCTATCGCTGTATCTGTCGTAACTGCTCTCCGTCGGTTCGATATCCAATCGCTGTCCGGTACGGGAGCCCTAGGTTTTTGTACGGCGGATCTCGCTTCAACAATTACTGCCACTGAATTCATACGCAGAGTAGTCATGCACAAAATGTATAGGTAGTTGATGAATCGACGATGACGAAAATTACCAGCGGATTTTTAATTTTCTGAAAACAAAAGAATTGAGATTAATTAGTAGGATTTAAAATACACTGAAATTTTTTCAATTTGGTACATTTGGATCTGCTCGAGGTTTTCTCATTCTGATGGTCATGGACTCATGGTGGTCGCATTAAGGGATTTGAGTTTTATAACAAAATTCTTTAAAAATTATGATGATGCACTGACATATATATACTGGACAACGCTTAAACATAAACTTTATGCAATGTACTATATACTAACACAGGAAATCAATGTAAAATAAAGGGAAGACAATGAATGATAGGGTGGATCACCGGAAAAAAAAAATCTTTATTATTGGTAGGGACATTAGTAAGTTGAAATAATATAATGTGGCCTTAGTGAGGAATTTTTCTCGGTTATTTGAAACAGTACTGTGCTTGACTAATACTGGAAGGGTTTGAAAGGGTCAAAACTAAACGTTGTTGTTTCGGGGCAGGGGAGGAGAGAAATATAAGAATGAGTTAGTTCTCCCTTAATTGGCGTTGGGGCCGGGATGCCAAGGAAGAGAGAGTCTTTTCGAGTAGATGAAGAAAAGTAAGCTTTGGTTCCCAAGTTGATCAACCTTATTTCAACTATAACTAGAGCTCGAGACAAGATTAATTCCTCTTCTCTATTTAGAAGCAGATGTGGAAAGAAACATAGTGAGATCTTAGGCTATCTTTAGTAAAAGGAAGGAATGAAAATGTGTTTATTGTATTTGATAGTAAAATGAAAATAAAAATAGAAATATATTAAAATTATTACTTTATTTTTTATATTCAAATATTAAAAAAAATAATGATTAAGTCAAATCAAATAACATAATTGATATTTTACAATTTTTTTTTAGTATTACACGCATATCAAAAAAAAATTTTATTCTCATTACCGGCCATTATTTTCCTCCTCAAAACTGACTACTAAACGTAACCTTAATATGAGTCAATTTCAATGTCCATTAAATTTAAATTAAATAATTATTTGTTTATAATTTGTATTTTATACATGACACGATCAAAATTAGTAGACTAGATCACTACATATATTGTTTTCTCTTTGAAAGATAACTATTTTTTTTAATTTGTTTATTCAACCATTTTCTTTTTCCTATCTATTAAAGTTAGGAGAAATAGCTATTTAACTTGGAGTTTGAGGATGAACAAAATTATTGAAGAATTAACTCAAATAATAACTGGTGTGATGTTGTAAGTAAGGTTGTATTACAGAAAATTAATAATTGGTCACTGTATATGTGAAACAGCTTGTGCTACAGGTGCGATGTTGTCAATAAGGTTGAGGATTCAATCAAAATGGTAAAAGTAAGTCAAAGTCATGCTGAAGAGAGTGACAATATGTGAGAACACTAAATAGAAGTGAGAACTATATGAGAAAGGCTGGCAAAGCCTTCTTATCTTTTCTTGGCTAAGGTTTTTTGTTGTCTATGGGTTATTGTTTTCATATTGACCAAAAGAGAGGGTTGTGGGATTTTAGAAATGGCCCAAAGAGAAGAGACAGCATTGGCATGGTAGAGTGGAGGCATCGTTAATCAAATTTGGTACTATTTGAAGAGGTCATTAAAACAAGCATTGGCATACAATGTATGTGGAGGCACTAGCTACGAGATTTGATCCATGCATCTGCGCTTAGTTTGAGATTCTCAGGCTCACACAAGGTAAGTGGGCATTGATGTGCAGCTTCTTCAATCAGTTTCTTGCTCAAATTCTTAACCCCTCTCCATCGTTGTCAAAGTCTTCCTTTTTCCACTTTTCCCTATCACAATTAGGTACCTATATGGCCAAAAAACAAATTTAGGTACCTATATAGCTATATATTATATATTCGTCTTCCTGATTGGAGACCATGAAAAATAACTAAATCTGTACTCTACACTTAAGTTTAATTCCACTCATTCCATGTTACTTCTAACTCACTTATAAGTTCCTTGCATAACTGACCTTTTTCTCCACCGCAAATTCTTGTAACTTTCTGCACTTAAATGTATATACTGTTGATCAATTGATGCTATTGGATTCAGCAATTCCAATTTATTTATTTATTTTTTTTGCCAATAGCAATTCCAATTTATTCAAGCCATATATAACTGCGGTTCACACGTGAGAGAATATCAAGTCTAACCATATCACTGAGTCTCACGTGCTTTGTTGTGGATATACATATAA
The DNA here is from genome assembly GCA_014851425.1 of Senna tora. Taxonomy (NCBI): domain Eukaryota; kingdom Viridiplantae; phylum Streptophyta; class Magnoliopsida; order Fabales; family Fabaceae; genus Senna; species Senna tora. The sequence continues at coordinate 4,645,365 of CM026271.1, read as the reverse complement.
TTAGATATATGTATATTTGAATTGAAAATATTTTATAAATACTTAGGATTATGAATGAATATTTTTTGATATTATATTTAATTTTGAATTTTGTTAGATAAGGTTTATAATTGTTATCCACGTTTAAGGATAACTCTAAGAGTTTGAGTTTGGATCCAGTGCAATTCCCTTCCGTGCAATTTCGGTGCAATTCCTATAAAATACACATTTTTACATCATTTTTAAAATACTAATACGGATTTACTCTAACAATAACCCACTGTGAATGGATTAGGAATGAAATTATTATCAATTTTGATAAATATCATCACTAAATAGCCTCGTGAGACTATTTTTTAATATTAATAACAATTTGATCCCTAATTCATTATTTAAGGTGATGATATTTGTCAATATTGATATTAATTTGATCTCTAATCTATTCATAGTAGATTATTATTAGTGTAAGTCTGTATTAGTACTTCAAAAATAAAGTAAAAATGTGTATTTTATAGGAATTGCATCGGAATTGTACGGAAGGGAATTGCACTGATCCAATTTCTAAGAGTTTAATTAAGATTTTTTATTTTCATATATAAATACTTTACAAAGATGAATAATAAAAAAAGCCAATTTTCTTCCAATACTTTCTTCCTTTACAATCTTAACATTCTCAATATATATATATATCGATCTAATTGGTTCATTTCACCTATTCCTTTAATCTCACTGTCACATTAAATAAGGGACTAGGTCCTGATCCGATCCTGTAATCAAATTCTCAAACGCCACGATATAATTAAGGAGATGCACATGGGTCAGCTAAATCAAAATAACTCTTCTGAAAGCAACCTCAATTTCTCCTCCCAAACTCATCCAAATAACTAGATAAGCATGCATAAAACGCTAGTCATCAGTATCACCTCCCCAAAAAATGACTTCTTAGCTTATAGAAATAAATAATTAAGACATGGCTCACAACTCACAAGACATAAATTTGGGTAGGTATAAATATATAATCACTTTAAATAATTACATTCTTATAAAAATTTAGTATCAAACATAAATACATGTCCAAGGATTTTATTAATTATTATATAGGATCGAGCTGCCTTGCCAATATATTATATTCTGAGACGAACACGATGAAATATAACCATATATATATATGTAAAACGCTGGCAACTTACAGTTCTAAGCTTAAAACATCCAAATCCAATGGGAATTGTGGCTCTTGAATTATGACTTATGAGGAGACTGTAGAGAATACCTTCTCCTCAAACTCAGATTGTTCCATTGTGAGAAGGAGTTCATATCATTATTGGGCCTAAGCCCACTGATATTGAGATGGTACTAGGGCCCACTCATCAAGCTTATGTATAAAAAATGTTTTGCCATAAAAAAATGTTGAATCAACCTTAGCTTACGTAACATATAATTATGTTTGGTATGTCAATTACTCAATTCGTAGTATATACACTATGTTTACTGTTTTTTTAGAAAAATAAATAAAATATAATATTGTAAAATTGATATGTTTTCTTAAAAAAAAAATACACCCAATTAACTGTAATATTTTGTATTATGAGATAACCGATTTGTTTTGGGTGTGAATGTGTGATGTGATAAAATAGTATAATCTTAAATATTTCTTTATTATCAGATAATATTATAATAAACATTATCATTCAATTGTGATATCAAAGATACAAGAGTAGATTTGTTGTTAGCCTGTTAAGATTCCCCAATATGTTACTCACATAATTTATTTTCATTTTTAAATTATTTAAATTTAAGAAATTGTACATTTTTCTAAAATACTTGAGATTCATAGCTCATCCCAATTTGTATAAAATTTTAAAATGTTTTATATCTATATTTCTCGTACTTTTGAACTTTTGAGAAATCTACAACTTCTTAAATTTAGAGAATTTAAAATAAAAATAATATAAAATAAGTCTAACATACTAATTTTTTTTTTTAAAAAAAATCCACCGTCCCAAGATACACGTGAGATAACGTGCTCAATATGTAAGCATATGGCTGGTGCTTTTTACGGCATGGAAAGTAATCAGAATAAAATAATTACTATAAAAGAAAGTAATATAGAATAAAAAAAAAGTATGGTAGAGAAAAGTGAGGAAAGAGATAAAAAGAAAAAGTATGATAAAAAATATATTTGGTATGTATGAAATATAATATAATTTTTTTAAAAAATCGTAAAACACCACGATTATACTGTAGATCATGCAACACTAATGATAATGCACTGTATATTCACATTCATAAATTCGTCTTGTTTCTTGAATTAAACGATGTAGGTCTACCTATTTATATGTAGGGTCAAAATGTACTATAAGATTCCATTAAAATAAATAAATAAATGTATGATGACATAAATATTAAATAGTTAATTAAATACGATAGGAACCCTCCGGCCGGTTTTGTTCATCGAACGGAATCACGTTTCTTTTCAAGTTCAACATCAATACAAACTTACAACAACTCACGCTTTAATTCTCAAAGGGTTTCATTCATCATTTTGTTTCATCGCCTTCATGTGATTTCCTTCTTGTTTATTTATTTTTAGTTACAAAAGAATAAAAAACTGAAAGTTAAGGGTTAATGTAACAAGAAATAAAGATATAAAATAAAATTTCTAATTTCTACTTATATGGAGAGTTTGAGACCTCCTTCTCGTCTCGTGCCTATAACTTAACTACAAATAACAAATTTCACATGTCGTTAACTCACCATCAATCTATTTCTTTCTATGGTTTGGGATTCTTCATAGTCTAGTCTAGTTTTACTCTACCTGAAAGTGTAGTTAGAATTGCTGAATGCATTTTGAATCACCTAAAATATTTGACATGATGGAACTGAAATAAATAAATAATAGTAATAAATTAATGATGAAGTTATAAATATTAACTCAGCTGAATAGGTCGTCACATACCAAATTGTATCATTAGGATCTGTACGTGGATGTTGGTCTCATTATCATCTCATGTTGATGTTGAAACTTCAACTTACTGCCATGGCCTTTGAAAGCATACTATATATATATTCATTCGTTACTCATTGATTGTACTCCTTAATGTGAATATTCAATCAACATAGCATTGCAAGATTTTACATAAATAAAATTTTATTAAGTTAATCTCTTAATCCTCGTATATATCTTAATATTATTTTGGCTAAAATATAAAAAATGCTTGAAACTATATATCATGTGTAAATAATTTTAATAACCTATTTAAAGTGACATAAAACTCTATAAATTTTGTAATTTGAACAAAAAAATCTCTCAATTAACTTCTCCATAAAAAACTTAACAAAGTAGTGATATATCAATAAAATCAAATTAATTATACTAAAACACAAGATAATTTTTTTTTCGGTTATAAAAAGTTGATATAGAAAAACTCTATCAAACATTGTAATCTGTGAAAAAAAAAATCTCCTAACTTTTATATTCAAAATTGTAACAAATAATATAAATGTGAAATTATTTAAGAAGACTTTGGTCTATAGTTGCCCTATTTTTTTTTTTTGGACTTTTATATTAGCCATTACTTTTTGTATCAATACAGTGAATTATTTTAAAAGTCCGGGGATCAAATCATTTAAAATAATATTGCTATTAGTTCAATAATACAAAAGAAAAATATTTTCTTAGATAAAAATCTAAAGAATCAGTCAATCAGGTATGACTTAAACAAGAAAGTAAATATCCCAACGAGTCTTGTTCCAACTAAGCACGAAGCAATTCTCTCTCCGTGACTGTACTCTCTTCTCTCTTCTCTCTTTTCTAGACGATGAAACTTTAAGAACAGTAAACCCAAAGAATCAGGCATCACTCTGCTGCATCGGGCGTCACAGCTTCATCACCAACACAAACCACTCAACTCTCTCTTTCTAATCTCCGACCGCCATGGATCCAAATCCAGGAAGCTTCCCTATTCTCTCTTACGTGATGAGTCGACTCCCTTCTCTAGGGCCTAGGCCTTCCGCAGCCCCTGAATTTGATATCGAACAACCTCACCCTCACCCTTCGCCGCCGATGCTTCAGACTCCTTCGGGTCAACCCGAAATTGTGGACCAAATGCCTCATCTTACTGACCCGAAAGTCTTGGCCGCAATGACCCGCGCAATCGCCGATGTCGCACAGACCCGATCCGTACTCCAGCTCCTAGGTGAGCGACCCGATCATGAGGCCGTTGATAATGCAAAGGCCAAGCTTGCGGACATCGAAGCCCTTTTATCCAAACAACTGGAAGAGATTGTGCTCTCACCCAGGCCCGAGAATATCGACATCCTTCAGTGGCGAGCTCATCAGGCAGAAAGAGAGAAGGAGTGTAGGGAATTGGCGGAGAAGGAGAAGCGTGTATACAAGTCAATGATACAGTTGGAAGAGATGCACGTTGCGTATGAGAAACTGCTGAAGGACGCAGAGAAGAGGCTGGTAGAAATTTACGATTCTGCTGGGGAAGGAGCAGAAGATGCCGAGGAAGACAAGCCTGTTCAGGAGGAGATCAATGAAGAAGTAGTGGGGATACTACAGGAGGCACATGGAAATGGGATGGAGCGGGTGGATCTTTCAGGACGGCGGTTGAGGTTGCTGCCTGAGGCCTTTGGGCGGATTCCTGGCTTGGTCGTGCTTGATCTTTCAAGCAATCAGCTGGAGGTAATACTATTATTAGTATGTTAATTCCATTTTTAGAATCAAATGAGAAGCTAAGAGATGGCCATACTTATATTTAGAAATTATAATGTTTACTTAGGCATATATTGTACCCGAGGAATGTCTGCTACTCAAATACTTTGGCTTTGCATTTCTCATGCTTTGATGTAATGAGGTCTTACCAACGGATTACTAAGTACTGATTGTTTAAGTACTACTTATTTTGTTGTGTTGCTGTGTCTTTTATTGTTATGTATGTGTGCTTCTTAGTCCTGCAGATGTATAGCAGATATATCATTTTTGTGGAATCAACAGTGGTGTGAGGTGGTATCTTCTTACCACCTGGAGTTTAAAGATTTCTATGTTCAAACTTTGCAATTCTTTGGGCATAATAAGGAGCAATTTTCAAAAAAGAAGACATTGGCTGAAATCATTTTATTAATTATGTGGTTCGATTAAGTAATGTTTTCCCTCTCTGTTTCTGGTTGAAAACAATACAAGCTAAATATCATATAGATGTGGGATTATTTGCATCTTGAAGCATATTATTGCCAATTCTATATTGATTACGTCAAAATGACATGGTTATTCTAGGCTCAGGTGGAACAACTTGAAACTAATAATGAGTTTGAGAACCATCTTATTTTTTCGTGTTCATCTTTAATTTTTTTTAATGAATATTCCTACAATATAGTTGGTATGTTGCAAGTTTCTCTCAGTGGCTCAACAAGAGAGGACAGGGAAATATATAAAATAAAGAGTAGAATAAAAGAAGTTTCAGAGTCCTTTACTGTTGAATTTTAGAACACTAATATTTAGAAACGATTTAAAAAGTGATCAGAATTCAGAACTCCTCATCTGAGGGTAATTGGTAATTCAATTGCTGCATGAGGTTTTTCATTTGTTTCTCTGGTTTGGGCTGCTTCTTTGTTGTCCACACTCCACATCGATGATTTTCTTGGATAAATACTACACGACATGGGAGGAAAATTTAAAGCAAGGAAACTGAAAGTGGTCATGTCGAGGGAGAAATTAGGATATCAATCTCCGGCTACACACCGATGATATTCATTTGGTACTGTTCTTATACAATTTATTGCATGCTCAGTTAATCATATATATAGATACGGTAAGTAAGTATTTATAGCCTCTTTCCTGATTTCAAGTAAGCTTGGTTCAAATAGGAATAATCAAGAATATTTTTATACTCTTTTAGCAATTTATATTTTATATTTGTGCAAAAAAAAAAAGACAATTTAGTCTTTCTTAATGAATGTAAGTTTCAGTGCAAGCATGTTATCTCAGTGGTGTAACTAAGGGTTCATTTTGTTTTTTTGGGTGCTCACAGACAATTTTAATGCTCTCATTCTTCTATTTCAGCCATAGAATATAATTATTTATTTACATATTTCTGGAAGTTTTTATTGCTTTTTTTTTTTTTTTTTTAAATGTCTAGTTCTCCCCCTGTTTTATTGATACAAGAATTTATCAAAAAACATTCTTAAAGCATAAATGGATATATGGTGAATCAGAAATCCATTTCCATCCGAGAAACCTGCATTTACTAGTGACAGGAATTGTTTATTAGTTGTCAAGAAGTTTCTTTTTGATGCATGGGTTTGATGCTCCATTGATATGTATAATTATTAAGTTTGTATTTACTTAGTTGATATCTTCTTTTAGTTTACTTATATAATGAGCATTTTTTGCAAAATAACAGGCCATTCCTGACTCAATAGCTGGATTGCATAGTCTTGAGGAGCTTAATGTCTCTTCAAATCTTTTGGAGTCACTTCCAGATTCAATTGGTTTGTTACAAAAGTTGAAATTCCTAAATGTTTCTGGGAACAAGCTGAATGCCCTGCCTGATTCCATCTCTCACTGCAGGTATTTGAGACAAAGAGATATGTTAGGGAGAAATACATAAGAGTGCACTCTTTTAGATTATTGTATAATTATTAATTTGAGTAATAACTTTAGACCTTGTGGTTTGGCAATCCAATAAAGTTAATCTGGATGCTAATTAAGTGGAGAGCCTCCTATGAGGATTTTGAAAATACGTACTGCTTTAGACATGTGAAAATGGGAGCCATTTCACACATGCTAGAGTATAAGCTGATTTAACTTTAACCTTGGTTATTAATAATCTAAGTGTTAAATATCAGCTTCATCTCATAATTTTTACTGTAGTTCATCTTTCAACTTTATTAAAGTCTGCACCAGAAACTAAAGAAATTGTTCACACTATTAATACTTTGTTTGTGATTGACCAAACCCTTTTCTCTGGAAACTCTAACTTGACTCTTAAATGATCAGGTCATTGGTGGAGCTGGATGCAAGCTTCAACAGTCTGACATATTTGCCAACACACATTGGATATGAATTGATAAATTTACATAAGCTCTCCATTCAGTTGAACAAGATTCGTTCTCTTCCCTCGTCTGTTTGTGAAATGAGGTCCTTGCGGTACCTAGATGCTCATTTTAATGAGCTACATGGGCTTCCTATTGCAATTGGGAAATTGACTAATCTTGAAGTTCTCAACCTGAGCAGTAATTTCAGTGACCTTAGAGAACTTCCTGAGACATTTGGTGATCTGACTAACCTCAGGGAACTGGATCTCAGCAACAATCAGATTCATGCGCTTCCTGATACGTTTGGTCGCCTTGACTATTTGGTCAAGCTCAACTTGGAACAGAACCCTCTGGAATTGCCACCAATGGAAATTGTAAATGAGGGTGTTGAAGCCGTAAAGACTTATATGGCTAAGAGGTGGCTTGATATATTGGTCGAGGAAGAAAGGAAAAGCATGCATGAAATGCAAGAACAAGCGCAAGCTGGCTGGTTAACTCGAACCACCTCCTGGTTGAAGGGTTACGTATCTGGCGTTTCTGGAAATGTTACTGAGTATCTTGGGTCTGCCATAGGAACTCCTAAAGCTCCCAAAGATCCTTATCTTGATCAGCAGCTCTGAGATGATGGTTCAGTACCCAGTAGCTTATATTGTGGATTTTCTTTCTCTCGTTGACATGCATGTGAGATGAAGATAATAAATATTATCTGCTGCCAAGCATCTAACTCTTTGGTTGCTACTAAATGCTCTCTAGTCTCTACCTTACTTGGGCAGAATGATAACTTATAACTTGGTTTTACTCAAATGATTGGATTGTTAAATTTGGCAATAATTTCCAGGTAGAGGAGCCAGAATTTCCATTGTACATTGTTCACTAATCACTATCTTTTCAGTTTTATATAAGCATTTTCACTTAGCATTTGCATGCACAAGAATAGGTGGTTGGAACTGAGGTCTTTCTCCCTGTTTTTCCTTTTTATTCTCTTATGCTGCTTGTTCTTACTTCTTGTCTGAGTTGGGAAACTCGAATAACTGGAGTATATGTTAATGCCACCTTGAACAGCGGTTATTGTACAACTACAATTACCAAATTTTGCTGTAATCAGCTCCCCGCTATTATATTTATATCTCATTCACGGCAAAACAAATTGCACCAAACCAAATATTTATTAGATTCGAATGCATCATGTTAATTTTGGAGAAATCAAATTCGAGTTAATAACTTCTTTCTCCAATTATGCTAATCCTTAGGCAATTTTACCTTAACAATCAAGTGTGTTAATCATATATATATATATATATTTTACCTTAGTGTGTTAATAATATTGGCTAAATTATGATTAACCAGTTATATAAATATTAGCTAAAAATAATATCAATCAAATGCCATTTGAACTTAACAAAGAATAATCAATTAATACAAATTTTAGTATTAATAAGTGAATAGATTACGTTATTGGATTAATCTGTATCAAGCTTGAGTCTAATTGAACTTAAATTTATATAAGAATTTACCAAGTCTATTTATCTGTACAATAATAATAAAACTGTTAAATATAAAGAAAAAGAAAAAATTTAGGTCCATTTCCTTATATCCATTTTTTCAAGTTCTCCAATATAAATATAACACGTGACAAAAATGTTTAAATGACCAATCACAGTAGAGAGAGAATATAGAAGACCACCTTTTATATGATCAATCATAGAAAAAAGAGAGTGTAAATACAATATATAATTAGTGAAAATTGATGAAATAGACATAAGAAAATATATCTAAATTTTTTCCTAAATATAATTGTGCAGCCAAAAATAAATAAACAAATAAGCGTTTAGACGAGATTGTCAAGGGAATGCAATCCAATCACAATAATATCTCTCAGCGGGCCCCACTGCTAACTTTGCCAAGAAGAAATATAAAAAGTCAAAGAAAATTTCTTATCCACCAAGCCATCTTAGCAATTAATTACATATAATATTAATACGGTTCGTATAGCTAATATGCAATAGCTACCTTCGTATTCGGAGTGAATAGAGAAGCGAGAGCGTCGATAGCGGCTTACAGGTACGCTAAACGCTTCGAACTTTGCAAGGTTTTGTTCTCTGACTCACTGCTTCCCTTCCTTGGTTTCGTTTCCAAATCTTAAAAAGCCATCTCCGTCTAGGGTTAGGGTTTCGGTTTTTGCCTCGCGGCTAACTGGTACGCGTCCTTTGCTCGGTGCTCTGAAGCTATGGAGTCTACGCTAGTGATCAAGGTTCGAATTTTCTTTTCCATTTCTTTCTCTGTTTAGTTATTTCACCTTCAATTTATTTGTTTTCTGCTCTATTGGGAAATGCTTGAGGTGGATGGAGGTCTTTGAAGTTTCATAAAATGAAATTTATGTGTTCGTTGCAAATTCTGGTTTTATTTGCGTTTTTCGGTTTTTTTTTTTTTTGCGGTTTGATCCTATAGGATGGATGGTTACACTGACACACGTCGCAAAAAACATCTGTTGTATTCCTGCATGGTATGGGATTATATCTGGAGGAAAGGCCCTTGGTAGCTTACATGAGAATGTGGTCACTGGTCATATAAAGTTTGATATTTGGAGTTCACATGCTAGATGATTGGATCTGTATTGCAACCTCCACAGTTCTTCTTATACCTTCAATCTTCAAACTTGAAACATCAGGTGTAAGCATGAATCAACTTCCAATCGCAAAAATCCTGAGATCCTGAGCCTGTAATCATTTTAGTTGGTGGAAGTGGAAGGTTGTGGTTAGATGAACCAAATCTCATTTTCATTGACTCTCCAAAGCTGCTTTCGTGACCTTTTGAAGAGATGCATAACAGAGAGAGAGGTTTTAAAGGGCAAGTCTCTCCACGCCCTTTACATCAAGTCCCTCTTTCCATCTTCAACCTATATTTCCAACCACTTCATACTCCTTTATTCCAAATGCGGCTACCTCTCCTCTGCTCGCCGTGTTTTTGACAGCACCCTTTATCCCAATGTCTTCTCCTATAACACTATCATCTCTGCCTACGCCAAAGCAGCAGAAATTCATATTGCTCACCAATTGTTTGATCAGATTCCTCAACCTGACCTTGTGTCTTACAATACTCTCATTTCTGCTTATGCTGATCGTGGCGACACCCAGCCTGCAATTTGCTTATTTGAGGGCATTCGACACATGGGGCTTCACTTAGATGGCTTTACTCTCTCTGCTGCCATGACTGCCTGTAGCAATGATATTCGTTTGTTTAGGCAATTTCATTGTTTTGCAGTATTAGGTGGCTTTGATTCTTATGCTTCTGTCAACAACGTGCTTATCACATATTATAGTAAAAATGGGTTTCTCGATGACGCAAAGCAAGTGTTTTATGGAATGGGTGAAATTAGAGATGAGGTGTCATGGAATTCTATGATTGTGGCATTTGCGCAACATCGAGAAGGATTTAAAGCATTAGAATTGTTTCAGGAGATGGTTCGTATGGGTTTGAGTGTTGACAAGTTCACTTTGGCCAGTGTTTTGACTGCATTTACTTGCATGGAGGATTCATTAGGCGGTTTGCAGTTTCATGCTAAGTTAATTAAGAGCGGATTTCATCAGAATCCTCACGCTGGGAGTGGGTTGATTGATTTTTACTCCAAGTGTGCGGGTAGTATGTCTGATTGTACGAAAGTTTTTGAAGAGATTGTTACCCCAGATTTAGTTCTCTGGAACACCATGATTTCTGGATTTTCCTTGTATGAGGACTTATCTCAAGATGCTATTAGTTGTTTCCAGCAGATGCTGCGTGTTGGTTTTCTCCCTGATGACTGTAGTTTTGTTTGTGCTATTAGCGCATGCTCCAATCTATCATCTCCTTCTCAGGGAAAACAGATGCATGCATTGTCAATAAAGGCTGATATCCCTTCTAATCGTATTTCAGTGAATAATGCTCTTATTGCAATGTATTCTAAATGTGGAAACCTTGAGGACGCAAGAAGGTTATTTGATAGGATGCTGGAACATAACACAGTATCACTAAATTCGATGATATCTGGCTATGCCCAACATGGTGTTGAGGTAGAATCACTACGTCTTTTTGAATTGATGCTGCAAGCGAATATTGCCCCTACCAACGTAACCTTCATATCCGTTCTTTCAGCATGTGCCCACACTGGAAAAGTTGAGGAGGGTCAGAAATATTTCAATATGATGAAGGAGAAGTTTGGGATTGAACCAGAAGCAGAACATTTTTCTTGCTTGATAGATCTTTTGGGTCGTGCTGGAAAACTCAAGGAAGCTGAGAGGATTATTGAGACGATGCCATTTAATCCTGGTTCCATAGAATGGGCTGCTTTACTTGGTGCTTGTAGAAAGCACGGAAACTTGGAACTAGCAGTGAAATCAGCCAATCATTTCATCCAACTGGAACCTTGTAATGCTACCCCCTATGTCATGCTTTCAAATATGTATGCCAGTGCTGGCAGATGGGAAGAAGCAGCAACAATTAAAAGGTTGATGCGAGACAGGGGCCTGAAGAAGAAACCAGGTTGTAGTTGGATTGAGGTGGATAAGAGGGTGCATGTATTCGTGGCTGAAGACACTTCACATTCGAAGATAAAGGAGATTCATGAGTACTTAGGGGAGATGTTAAGGAAGATACAGAAAATAGGCTATGTGCCAGATGTAAGGTGGGCATTGGTGAAAGATGAAGAGGCAGGAGCAGAAGAGAAAGAAAAAAGGTTGATGCATCACAGTGAGAAGCTAGCAGTGGCATATGGACTAATTGCGACTAGAGAAGGGATGCCCTTACTAGTTGTGAAGAATTTAAGAATATGTGGGGATTGCCACAATGCCATCAAATTTATTTCAGCTGTTGTTGGTAGAGAAATCACGGTTAGAGATTCTTATAGGTTTCATTGCTTTAATGAAGGGCGGTGTTCATGCGGGGATTATTGGTGAAACTGAGAATGGTAACAGAAGCATTCGGCTGTAGGTGGGGTTTAGAGTTTAAGATTAGGCTCCACAACAACAAACAAACAAAACCTTCTCATACTATGTGGGGTTGTTTACTGCCATCCCAACCGATTCTATCTTGGCTCATTTTTTTAATGTAGACTCAAAATATATCAAATTAATCTGGCTGTTTATTCAGCACATCGATGTTTATTTGTATGTCATGATCCTATAGTGTTTTCTTTATCTATAATCATGCTTCTCAATTTTCTTTTCAGAACTTACCAAACTGTTGATATTGGGAGTTTATCAATTATTGTGCTTATAAGTTAAATGTAAAATATATTAGTGCTTTTTACTGCAGTGGTTAGTGTAATATTGTAAATAACTTTGCGAAGAAATATATTGACACAATTTTTTATGTCATACCTACTCTTAAATGTTGTTTATTCTCTCTAGTTGTATCTCTAATGAAGTAAATGTGTGCTCTAGTATTACACTATTTCATTTTTGCATTGTCTGTAACAGGTCAAATATGGAGATACTCTCAGGCGTTTCAATGCTCGGGTGGATGAGAATAATCAACTGGATCTTGACATGTTCCGATTGAGGTCCAAGATACTGTCTCTTTTTAATATGCCTCCTGATGCCAATTTTATGCTGAGATATGTTGATGAAGATGGAGATTTGGTGACACTTGTGGACGATGATGATCTGCTTGATGTGATGAGGCAGAACCTTAAATTCTTGAGAATTGATTTACACATGATCAATGATAAGTCTGGAAAATCAAATTCTATGCCTAGTGGAAGTTCCACGCCCTTAAGATCTCCTCGTGTTTTGCATCCATATGTGGTGAGTGGCAATGCTGCTGTTTCTGATGTCTTGAAGTCTGTTCCGGAGCCAGTTCGTGAGTTACTTTCTAGTTTATCACTAGACTTGGCTTCTAAAGCTGCTTCTTCAAGTCCAGTGATTGCTACCCTTGCGGATTCCTTATCCAAATTGGGACAGTCTATAATAAAGTCTGATTCTCAGCCTCAGGTTGCAGCTGATCTTAGCTCTAAAAGGGATGCTAGTAATGAATCTGCCTCTTCTGCAGTAAGAGGTCCACAGCCTCCATCTGTGGACCCGACTTCTGAATCCAAGCAACAGTTACATGCTGAAAATGTAACTAGAGGTGTAGGAGCACCTGTTGCTCCTGTTGATCTCAATGTACTCCCGTCTGATTCTAATCCGTCTCGGTCCACAATTGCTAGTGCTGTACAAATTTCATCGGCAGTTCCTGATGGTGATGGCAAAAAGGGTAAAAAGGCTTCCAATGACGGCTTAAATCGTAAGGCTGGTAGCCCTGGGGCATCTACTAGCCAGGCAGCTCCTGATAATATCTCAACCCAGATGTCTGCAATGGGTTTTAGTAATTTTGTTGAATGTCCATTTTCTGGGACATGTTTTGTTGATTCATCGGCACCCTCTATTGAAAATCGTCGTGGTCATCCATTTAAAAGGAGCCATAGTCACACAGAGGCGATGGGTGGAATGTTCCATAAGGGTGTCCGCTGTGATGGATGTGGCGTTTATCCAATAACTGGACCTCGCTACAAGTCAAAAGTGTAAGAACATTGCTTTTATGCCACTGATATTATGAAATAGCTCTCAAGAGGTATTTTTAATAATGTTAAAACGGTTTCTCTTATTGCAGGAAAGAAAATTATGACCTCTGCAGCATCTGCTTTGTTGAAATGGGCAATGGGACAGATTATATCAAAATAGATCGTCCAGTAACCTTTCGTGGCCCACGACCCTTCAAGGGTCTTTATGAACATGTATGAAGAATTATAATATTTTCTGTTGCTATGTTGTCCTGCTTCGATTTCTACAGTTACTGAATTTTGGTTTAATTTTCCTTGCAGCCACCTTGGGTGGGTTCTCCAACATTGCCACATGTGTTTAGAAACAATGTTCTTATGAAGCATGGGAGGCCCAAGCTAGACAGCAGGTTCATTTTGGATGTCAATGTAATTGATGGTACAATGATGGCCCCATCTACTGCATTTACAAAGATTTGGCGGATGCGTAACAATGGCACTGTAGTGTGGCCCCAGGGAAGTCAACTGGTTTGGATTGGAGGAGACAAATTTAGTGGCTTCCATTCTGTTAACTTAGAGGTGGTTTCAATTCTCATCCTGCAGTTTGATCGTTCCTTTAATTAGTTAGCTTTTATTGAGGCTTGTTTTGCTTTTTATTAATTGCTTATTTTGTTACACTTGTCACAGATTCCTGTGGAAGGTGTGCCTGTGGACAAAGAACTTGACATTGCTGTTGACTTTAGAGCACCGCAGTCTCCTGGTCGATACGTTTCCTACTGGAGGATGGCATCCCCCTCTGGTCAAAAATTTGGTCAACGTGTCTGGGTTCTTATTCAGGTGAGGACGTTTGGCATTGTTTCCAACGGTTCTAGAAAATTACTTGCTCTTATGTTTGATCATACTTGTAGGTTGACGCTTCTCTCAAGGAGTCATTTTATGATAGCTCTCAAGGTCTGAACTTGAATATTCCTCTGGATAGCAGTGTTTCTAAAGGGCTTGAGAATATAGATATCAATGTTCATCCTGTAGTGGATGATGTCTTTCTCGAACCCAGCAATTCTAATGCTTCCAGAAAACAAGGGAAGCAACCGGTTGATGAACAACCCAGGCAAGAGCTGGAAGATGAACCCTTTATGAATGAACCTACATTTGTGGGCCAAAGTGCCCCACCCCCTCCAACTTCTGTGACACCTCCGTCTGTTTCTTATCCTATAATTGATTTCTCAGCAACAGCTCCAGTTGTTCCCTCTAATCCGCAATCCCTAGATGTAGGTGCACCGTCCTCATCTGTGGGGATTGATGGAGTTAGTTCCATTGAGGATACTCTGCTTAAGGAACTTGAGGAGATGGGTTTTAAGCAGGTTGATTTGAACAAAGAGATCTTGAGGAGGAACGAGTACAATCTGGAGCAGTCGGTGGATGATCTCTGTGGTGTTTCTGACTGGGACCCTCTCCTTGAGGAGTTACAGGAGATGGTATGGTGTTTTTGGATGGAATCTTTAATTGGTTTTTGTTTTCTTTTACTTATTTCTCCTACTGTGCTATTTGTATTATCGGGTTGGATGTACTTTAACATACTATTAGCTGTGAATGCAGGGCTTCCGCGATGCTGAAAAGAATAAGAAGCTGCTGGTGAAAAACAATGGAAGCATCAAACGTGTAGTTCTGGATTTAGTCAGTGGAGAGGAAGTTTAGTTGAAGTGCCTTTTATGAATGCAATGATAGTAATCCCGTGCTCTAAGATGCCTGACAATCCCGTTATGTCATTTACATTTTGATTTTCTACTATGGTTCTGTTGTCATGATACTAAAAGACTTGGTACTATTTGGTTTCTTATGTCTATCAACTTTTGTTAATAATGTAATATGGTTTTGGACTTAGCTTTCACATGTATATATAGTTATTTAACGTGTATGTCAGTATGTGTTTTGGGTTGGCATGTTTTTCTTCCTATCATAAGCGGCCTGCATTGAAGGTTTGATTGTTATGGTTTTTTAAGCATAAACAAGTTGGCCAATCTATTGGAAAAAAGTTCTCTTAATATATAATTTATTTGTATGTGTAACAAAACGATGTCATAAGATTTTTTGAAAAAAAAATAGAGTTCTTTCTATTAACCGGAGGGGAATGATACGTGTCATTATTCATTTTTTATGGGGTAATCATTCATTAATCAGGTAAACGAACTGATACGAAATTCATTAATCAGGTAAACGAACTGATACGAAATTCATTAATCAGTTCTTCCATGTGCGGACTGATATGGTGTTGTGGCTTATTTTTTATTGCCATTGTTTAGTACAGGCATGGCGAGTTCTTGGAGGGCAAGGAAGCAACAATTCAAATATACGAATAACAGAGTTAAGAATTTATTGGCTAGAAAAAGGAGAGAATTAGGATCAAGGAATTTTCTTAGGACATAGGGTTGGCCTAAAAAAGGAGAGAATTAGGAAAAAGGAATTTACAGTTATGTCGTATAAGGAGGTGGATTCCAGCAACTAGTGATTTTACTTCCTTCAATGATAAGTTATTTGTGCTCCATATTCCATAATGCCGTCCTTTTGAAGGTATTTAGGTGGAGGCCAATCTATTTGTGGTTCCGTGTCATAACAACCAAAAGATGGATTCCATTAACAGAGGTGAAGCTAGTGCATGTTCGTTCACTACACAAACACACCACGTTTTCATATCCTAAAGAAGCATAAAAAACTGAAGATAGTTGCATGATTAGAAAATGCCATCACAAGATGATTTTCAAATAAAATAAAGTGGAGAACCCAACTTCTATGACATCCGCCACTGCTCACACGTGTGACCCAATCCTGCGCACATGTGTATCATTATCTTCTGTAAAAGCTAAGAATATATGCTATAACTAGCAGCTTCAGCTCCTAGCTTGAACAAAACGCAAAAGAATTGAAGTAAAACGTGTGCTTGTCCTTCAGGTCTGGCTTCCCAAAGAATTTAAGGGTGATGTTTGTAGCACTTGCCATCTGAAGGACACCTGCCAGAACTCCTGAGACATAGCAGCCCTTGGGTAGGGGGGCCACCATTGGCATTTTGTATGGCCATTCCCCTTATTGAACTAGAAAGCAGCTGTCTTTCTTGGCTAAAGTACACGACCTTCACGAGTCTCTTGAGAGTTGTGAACTAGTGATTATTATTTGCGCACAAATGTTAAAATCTAAATTTAACTGATAACTTTTTTAAAAAAGAGCGAGACCACCTATAGTTTATCCAAATCCAAGTTATGATTGCAAAAATCAAAATATTGTGTAGTCAAAGTGAAAAGTTGATGTATGTATTTTCAAATTTTACTTGTGAAGCAAATGCTACTCATTAGCTACTCAAGTGTTGAAAGAAGAGTGACTCCTCAGTCTCCAAACATGGATGTGCCATGTCAGCAGCGTCTACTTCATTAGTGCGAAATGGCGGAAACTAATTAGTAGGGTAATTTGGTGCTGTTGCTTTCTTAAGGTGACCACCCAATCAATCAATATTCTTCGCTTTTCGTCGAAGAAATAAATAAATCATGAAAGAGCAATGCACATATTGTGGATTTGCGACTGCGCATTTTTTTCCCACCACAGTTTCCCCAATTTCCAAGTTACGAGTTATTTGTGATTGCAGGACCATTGCAGTTCACAGTTTACACTAGTAGAAAAATTCAATTCCAAGGTCGATATGTCTTTTCGGTTGGTCTCTATCAAATTTCCAACTACAAGTTTGAACATTCAATAGCTTGCCATTGCTTGTTCCTATTATTTTCAAAGGTCATTTACTTTTTGTCTAAATAACGCCGAGTGAGTTCAGTTTGGTTCATTTCAATTTATTTTGTACCTTCAAATCTACATTTTTTGGTTTTTGGTATTGCCTATTTAGGTCTACAAGCTCATAGGGCCGCCCCTCTAACATGTTTGGTGAAGTACATTAGCATAGAGTGAAGGTAATAGTGAAATCTAGGCTTTCTGCTTATGCCTTATGTAGCTGTCGACAAGGTCAGTCTCCATGTGCTCCTGATTAGTTTATGGTTTCCACTGTTTCTTTATTACAACACTCGCAAATACCTCTTTTCTACTCTTCAAGGGGTCCTCCATTTTCACGCAAAAAAGCTTCTTCTGTCTTCCTTCTAATTTTTTTTAATTAATTAATTAAACATAGTCTCAATCCAATTCATGATTCTGTCTGCAGATCAATACTTGGTTTCTGCAGTCACATGGATTAAATAAGCTAAAATAAGTAAGAGTATACCATTAAAACTTAAAAAAAATCGTTATAGGCATTTAATTTAAACCTCTTCTAGTAGGGTTCTATACCTAAAGACTTGGTTTTTTACTTGAGGGCTTGGTGATTGGTTCTTTTCCATGTTCCCCTTTCCGGGGATTCCTCTCTTTTCCCCATGAATTTTCAATATATCTTTTTGGGCTTTGGGCTTTGCATTTGCTTGCGTTTATTGTCTCTCTCTCTCTCTCTCTCTCTCTCTCAAAGCATGTGGGTTCCATGCTTTTGCCTCCCCAAGGAAATGTAAAACATCAATCTGCTGAGTTGTGATCTCCGGGCATGACCTTTTGAGATGTGGTTCTGAGTTGCAGAACACATTGCAGTGCATGTCTTGTATAGTTCTCTGTTTCATGTCAGCATATATATATATATTTGCTATGCAAATCAGATATCCATTGGTTTCACTCTAGGGTTCTCTTTCTCTTGTGTGATTTCAGTTTAGAAGTAACCGTGGCAGCTGGACTTAACTGGCCCTAGCTGATGTAGATTTTGAACATTCTATCTCATCATAGAAAGATGGAATCTGATGGTAGGTTCTGCTCAGTTGATGAGTTCAGATTGGACGCGAAATGGCTAATTGATCCTAAGCATCTCTTTGTTGGTCCAAGGATTGGAGAGGGAGCTCATGCCAAAGTCTATGAGGGAAAGTAAGTTTATATTATATCTTGAAATTCGACATGGTACTTGGTCAATTGGAAATTTTCTCAATGAGCACTGGCATATAACTATTGTCCTCTGAGTTTCTTAGCAATTGTGCCGTGTAATATAATTCTTTACTTAGGCTACGTTATGATTATGGAGTTTGACTAGAACTTCAGCTTCTTTCTCTGATAGACGTGCTGCATCAGTCAATGTTGAACTTGAATTAGCGTTCTCTGAGATTTGGGATTTCTGAGTTATTATTTTGGAATAGTGTTTGTGTTTAGGTAAAGTTGTAGGTGTGCTCTCTTATGCTTAATTCTTACTTGGGATCATTTTCAGATATAAAAACCAGACCGTTGCCATTAAAATTGTACATAAAGGAGAAACTACAGAAGAGATCGCCAAGAGAGAAGCCCGATTTGCGAGGGAGGTGGCAATGCTGTCCAGAGTTCAACACAAGAACTTAGTGAAGGTTGGACTTTTGTCTAGGCTCACCTTGATTTTGTACTTTTTGTCTGTTTCATGTCAATGAAACGGCAATAGATGTAGCATCTAACAATGACGGCTTCTTTTATGTCAACACCTGACAGTAAATATTGCACCATGTTTCTCAACAGTTTATTGGTGCCTGCAAGGAGCCTGTAATGGTGATAGTCACTGAGCTCTTATTGGGAGGAACTTTGCGTAAGTATTTGCTCAACATGCGCCCAAAATGCTTGGACATACATGTTGCCATCGGTTTTGCACTTGATATTGCTCGTTCTATGGAATGCCTGCATTCCCATGGTATTATCCACCGTGACCTCAAACCTGGTATGTTTCACTTTCTTCTGCTTTATTTGACCTATAAATGAGCCTTTTTAGGTTTGAGTAGCTTTAGGCTTGTATGCTTCCGTATCTTAAGCTAATACAAACACATGTTTATGTGGAAAAACATTAGTGTTATAGAATTAGACCGCAAGGTCAATTTTTCATTAGTATCTGCTTTATGTCTTTCCTTTAATAAAACTTAGCATACTGAAATGTTTTTTGTTTCTGTGTGCAATTGCATGCATTTACTTGATGTGCTTATCTATATCTATTTCCCCTTTTAATTTGTTGGGGGTACTAGTTCATGCTGTTTGGCTTCAAATTGTCATTTCCCTAACCCCAGATTTCACTGATTTGTAATATTTGTCTCATTCCAGCCCTTTAAGGTTGCAAATTTATATTTACTGTGACTGTAGTATTATAGATCTTTGAGGAATATACTGATGGGCTTTCTCTTAGGTAATTGTCTCATCTTACAGAACAAAGAGAATTAGAGAAAATGGAACAGCTTTGAAGGCTCTTACTCCTTGTATGTTTTGTGTTTTTATCAACACTAAATTGACAAATTGTTAAGTGACATCTTCATTGAGACTAGATACAGTAAATGCAGTTACAAATCAATTCAATATCACAATATATGATGATGACTTTTTGGATGTGTTATCTCCTGTTTTTATCATGTTCTTCTCCCACATGATTCCTCCCAACAAAAAGAGTAGTTTTTATCATCTTTGTTCTGCTATGAGTTGTGCTGCACTGAAACTTGCATGCCTTAGTTGTTTAACTAGCTGAAGCATGCAACACTCATATAATGAAGATAATTGTTCATTTTTCTTTTAATGTAGAAAACTTACTCTTGACTGAAGACCAGAAAACCGTCAAGCTAGCAGATTTTGGCTTAGCAAGAGAAGAGTCGTTAACAGAGATGATGACTGCTGAAACAGGAACTTACCGTTGGATGGCTCCAGAGGTATTCTTCTATTGAGAAGTATATAAATATGCTTTCACTTTTTCTTTATGTATGTATGTATGAACTGGTTGCATTGACACAAATATCACATCAGTTGTACAGCACTGTCACCCTAAGGCACGGAGAGAAGAAGCATTACAACCACAAGGTGGATGCTTATAGCTTTGCAATCGTTTTGTGGGAGCTCATACACAACAGATTACCATTTGAAGGCATGTCAAATCTCCAGGCAGCATATGCAGCAGCCTTTAAAGTAATCAGTCCTATTCATCTAGAATTGTTGAAATTCCGTTGTATAACTATTCAGTGTAACTGATAGGTTAAGGTCTTTTTTGTGGTTTCAGAATGTGAGACCCAGTGCAGAGAATGTCCCTGAGGAATTGGCTGTAATTCTTACTTCATGCTGGCAGGAGGACCCCAATTCCCGGCCAAACTTCACACAAATAATCCAGATGCTCCTACATTATCTTTACACCATATCACCTCCTGAACCAATGATTCCTTCAAGAATATTCACTTCTGAGAACACTGTCCTGCCACCAGAGTCCCCTGGTACACGCTCTCTGATGGCGAAACGCGACGACACAGGGGACACACCCAGGACAAAGGAGGAAACTCAGCCTGCAGGTTTGCTTTGCTGCTTCAGTCAGTGTTGTTAAATAAGCACATGAATAGGGCTATTTTTTCAGGTTAAAACTGGGATAGAGAGGATTTTCAGATATAATGTAGTCCAATGAGATCATTTTGACAACGTGGCAAATGCAGCTCAATCTATCATAATGTGCTTCAAACTAGCATTGTTACTGAACAATGCATTTAGTGTTTCTGGGTGTTCAATTGTAACACGTGAGGTGGTAAAATTGTACTATAATCTCTCTATCGTGACTAGGAGCAATTTTTATGACATGAATTCTGTTCCTGCCATTGCTAGCTGGCCATGTTGGATATTGCAAGAGGAACTAGGATATATATTGAGTACAGGATAAATATTTCAAGTTTATGTATATCTATATATATTAATCAAATTATTCATGAATTTAAATCTCTGTCCTGAATCTTACTAAAACAATCTATTGTTGTACTGCTTTTAATTGTAAATTAATTTTGACCGAATTTCTCCTAAACATAAAAATCCTGCTGTTATTCCCGTTCGGGCCTTTCTTTCTAACCTTCATCCTTACTTTCAAAATAATTAAACTCAAGAGATTAGTCTAGGAATGGACCTGAGTTTATAATATATGATTAAGTGTATCGGCAGAAATTTAAATTCTAACTTAATTTCGTTAGTTTAGGAAGACAATCAAATCAAAAATTCAAAATGTTAATTGTAATTTTAGTCTAACAATTCTTAAACCTAAATTAATAGGTTAAAAAATTTATGATTCTATCACAAATAATTTGACCGGCAAAACCTGTGAGATAAATCTATCTACTTTACTATAGAAGAACACTTGTTTACAATTTTGCTTTACCTTGTGAAGTTACAAAATTAGTATTTGCCATTAGAGTCTGGTGTCACTCAATGTAACTTTTTCCATCAAAAGATATGTATCTAACTATCACTCATTTTAATTGTAATATCCTTTTCAAAACACATGATTATTTGCTTACAAATCAATTCCATAATCTTCATAACCCTTTTCCAAACTTTGTAATTTACAGAAACACTATGATGTAAAGTTTTATTAGTTTGTTAGAGAAAAAATTCTTGAATCACACACTCGTTTGGCTCATAATTTTTGTGAACATACGTTGGTGGCTCTTTTAACCAAAGAATATATGTAGCCTGAGTTTAGTGAGAATCCGTATTAATTAAATGGCGTATACATTATGTATTACATTTGTTCATATATGAAAACTTTTTCTTTAATTATATCACTAATTTCCTAAAATGTGTCAAACTAAAATATTAATAAATTACTCTCTTGAAATTATTGAAAATTACATTCACATTTTTTTTATTTGAATTGATATGAAAACTTGTCTAATCTTAACATAAGTATTAATGAAACTTTTGTAATACTTATGGAACCAAAAATAAAATTATTAGTATAATATGTTAAATCCAAAGCAAGGTGTCCAATAATTTTCAAGAAAGATTATAGTAAAAAATTGAAGCAAAAGGAGTTTAAGTCTGAATTAAGTAATTTTATTTTAAAATTGTTGAGACTTCAATTACAATATGTTAAACATAAAACAATAAAGATTTTGATATTGTTTTCTATGCTCAAAATTTAAATTAGAGGTATTATTTTTGGCCTACTTATATTAGAGGTTCGTGTAATGATTTTACTCATTTAGACTAAAATATTCTTTTGTTTGTTATTTATATAATTAAATAATATAAAACTTATTTTTTCAAAATAAATTATGATTTTAAAAAAATATGTTTTTATGATAAATTATTATTATTTATAAGACGCTATTAAGAATATTTTAATAAAAAATAAGTTTTTAAATATTTTTAAAAGGATAGTATAATTTTGATATTTTAAGAAGGACAATAATGATGAGAGATAGAGTTCCATTTTCATAGGAATAGGACTTGTTTTTCAAAAAAAAAAAGTTATAATTTTTGTTAGGCTAAAGTACTATTTTGGTCCTCAATGTTTACATGAAGTTTAATGTTGGTCCTCAATGTTTCAAAAGTTTAATGTTGGTCCTCAAAGTTTTTTTTTGTCGATTTTGGTCCTCGAGCGTAACACCGTTAATTTTTTGCCATTAAATGATGACGTGACATGCTTATATGGCATACCCTCTCTCCTGCGTGTCATATTTTAATGACGTGGCATGACAGATCACTGCTACGTCACCCCAAATGATGATGATAATGATGACGACGAAGGAGAGTAGATAATGTGGCATTAAAATATGACATGTAGGAGAGAGAGTGTGCCATATAAGCATGTAGGAGATAACGTGGCAGTGATGTGTCATGCCACGCCATTAAAATATGACATGTAGGAGAGAGAGTGTGCCATATAAGCATGTCACGTCATCATTTAACGGCAAAAAGTTAATGGTGTTACGTTTGAGGACCAAAATCGACCAAAAAAAAAACTTTGAGGACCAACATTAAACTTTTGAAACATTAGGACCAACATTAAACTTCATGTAAACATTGAGGACCAAAATAGACCTTTTAGCCTTTTTGTTATAATGCTTAAAGAAAGTTTAATTTAGTATTAGTTTTTTTTTGTTAAGAATTTAGAGGAAGGAAAAATAGTTTCTCCAACATTTTTTTCTATCAAATAAACATGACTTTTTGTAATGAAATTATGTTTTGTAAGGATAAAATAATCATTTTACCTACTTTTATTTCATTCTTGACACGACATTTTCATTCCCTCCAATATTCTTATTCTCATTCTCTCACTCATTCCATCTACTAATCATCCTCAAGGTTAGATACTTAGGGTACGCTTGGTATAGATGCACGGATGTAAAGTATGTAAAGAAAATACTGTAGAATAAAAGAAAGTACTGTAGAGAAAAGTGAGGAGAGAGATAGAAAATAAAATAGGAGAGAGAAAAAGTATGATAAAAAGTGTGTTTGGCATATATAAAATATGATGTAAAATTTTTTTGGAATCATAAAACACCACGATTACTGTTTGAATTTCTTACCAAACATACCTACTTACTTAGATATTAAATAGGAAAAATGAATCGGAGCTCCATCAAACTCTTCGGTGGACCGTAGAAAGCAATACTGAGTGAGTATACATCCGGGATTTTCCCGCCCATTTTCAAAAAAAGAAAAAATCCCCTCCCATTGTTCTCTTCTCCTCTCCCCTCAATTCCAGATTCAATCACTAGGAACAGTACACAATGAGTGCTTCCATGGAGGTTACCCTTCAAGATCCCCCAATCGACCAAGTCTCCGATCATAATGGTGTCGCGGCCCAAGACTCAGCTCCTTCCCCTATGCTTTCTGAGCAGAAAGTTCTCGTCTCTGGTACCTTCAACTCACCCTCATCCCTCACATTCAACCTCTTCAGTTTCTTTTGGTTCCAGTTCTTCAATTTCTAGTTGTTTAACATTAGTTTAATTTTCTGCCTTTCTTCAATTTCTAGTTGAAGTATGTTTAAAACCTACGAGCACAGCTCGGATCGATGATGTCTGTTCAGCCGTCGTGAGGTGAGCCATTTTCCTGATTTTTGTTGACCTCTGGAAGCTCTGGAGGATGCTTCACTTAATGCATTTTATGTATTGTTATTTACCGACAAGCTATTTTGAGGTTCGTGTGTCCGTGAATTACCTAATGCGATTCCTTAACTCGAACTTATCAACCGGAGACTGAACGAGAAGATTAAACATGTCCTATTCTTTGCTATTATTTTCTGCCTGCGTAATATCATGATTTCAATGGTTTTCAGGATGCTTGAAAACAGAAGTTTGAGCTATTCGGATGGGCCCATTCCTGTACCTCTTGACGAAGCGTTTCTTTTAGAAAACGTGCAAAGAATTAGTATTTGTGATACGGGTACGTTAATTTAACTGATGTCCTGCACAGTATACGAAATTCACATACCACTCGTATTAGATAGAGGATAGCATCCTCCACTTTTATATTGTAATAAATTGTTTTTCCAAAAGACAATATATGCAACATTTAGCTCATTTCTCAAAACACGTTTTCTTTTTTAACTTTATAAACTTTATTAGAATTTTGGTCCCCAGCCTCTGCGGCCAAGTGGTTTTGGCTGTTAAACTTTTTGTTTAATTATATTTAGACTCTTTGTTTTTTTAATTGTCAGAACAATTTGAAAAACAAAGATTGTTAAAATCATCCTATTTGTTGTGTCGTTTAACAGTAGAGGCTTTGGTTCGACATTACAGGTGAAAGATGCTGATCTCCAAACAAAAAAGTGAGGAGGTTTTAGCATTCATACATATATAAACAGTTCATTTATCTGATACTAAAACATTTATTTTGCAGATGAGTGGATGAATAACCATAACATTCTTTTGTTCTGGCAAGTCAAGCCTGTTGTGCATGTCTTTCAGGTGATTGTGCTCTACTGGCTCTATTGCTTTTGTTTTGCATAGACAACATACCTTTTCAGACTAATATGTACACAGAATACGTGGCTTTATGATTTCTTCTGTCTTTCTTATACTTGTAACTTGTTCAGGTAATTTTCACATTTATTAGGGAAAGAACCATCTGGGTTGTTAACCATGCACTACTTTCCTACATATCTTTAGTTTCTTTTCACAACTTGTACCTCTCGCTTTAGTTCAGAATCTTTATGTTGCTTTTACTTGAAATGCTAGTGCATCCCAGAATTTTATCAATATTGCCTGAATTTTACTTTATCAGCTTAGTGAAGAAGGACCATGTGAAGAAATTAGTACTGACGGCCAACTTTCCAGCTTCAATGAATGGATTCTTCCTGCAAAAGAATTTGATGGCATGTGGGAAAGGTTCTTAACAGCTTATACTTTCATTAAATTAGTTTTTAGCTATTAGTAAGTTTTTCATGGGTTATAATGAAGTTCTAAATTAATTAATTTATCCTGCGCTACTTAACATTGTTTTTGCAGCTTGATATATGAATCTGGTCTCAAGCAAAGGTTGTTAAGATATGCAGCGAGCGCTTTGCTTTTTACGGAAAAGGGTGTTGATCAATTTCTAGTTTCATGGAACCGGTAATCTATGGAAGTATTTATTTAATTTAGCATCCTCTCCAATTTGGTGCCTTTGGTCTTCATTTCTGAAACTTCATGTGCATAGCAGTGGCAATGATCTTGCCTGGTAGACAGTATGCATAATATTGCTTCCTGAGATGATAAGCACTAAGCAAACTTGGCTTTTGGATATCTCAAAAACTACCTAATATAATACTGCAGATTAAGCTGAGCTCTTATGAAGTGACTTGCTTTATTTGCCTAAAGAAAAAAAAAGTTCACTGCAAATTACAACATCATGAGAACAGCAACTTGCTGACGGTGGTGCTGTAATTCTATCTGCTCTTTAGGACTCCTTCTACCGAGTGAAGAATTTAGAGCTTAAATAATATATTCGGGTTGTATTATATGTTGCAAAATGAAAGATAAATCTCCCCTGCTTGCCTTATTCTTCGATCTTGTTGTACTGCTCTGCTGTGGTCCCATCCGTAAGTGACATCGACTGAGTAGATCATTAAGTAATGATAGGAAGTTGGTCTTTAAACTTCAGTGAGATGAACGAACTATGAGCAGTATAAGTTCTGAAGCTATCCATGCTTAAGTTAGACCACTCCTTACCACTGATGACTTGCAATGACACTTCATTTTTAGTCCATTTGTTGCCTGACAAATTAGTTTACTACTCAAAAGTAAAATAATAGTGAATATGTCTTGATTCTTTTGAATATTGCAGAATTATTCTTTTACATGGACCTCCTGGAACTGGAAAGACATCTTTATGTAAAGCCTTAGCACAAAAACTATCCATTCGATTCAATCAGAGGTGCGTTAATCTAAGTTTGATAATTTCTTCAGTTTATACTTCATTTCATTTTTTATACTCTACCATCTAGTGAGAACAATGGGATAATAATGAACTCACCAGGTTTCTAATTAAATTTCATTCAGATACCCACAGTGCCAGCTTATTGAAGTTAATGCACATTCTTTGTTCAGTAAATGGTTCTCCGAAAGTGGCAAGCTGGTATGCTTGTGTGCCTTTAATTTACGTTTTGGACTCTTCTTTACATAGGTTTACTGCTTGACCTTCTAGTTTTCTTCAATTCATGCACGTGATACATTTTTTTTTGGTTACGATGTATATACTACATAGGAGGTTTGTGTGATGTGTCTGTGTGTCGGATGCAAGTCATTAATGTGCCATGACAGTGTCAGACATGAGCATGCCATGTTGACACACTTAAAAGCAGGTTTGTCCATGGCTCTAGTTGAATTCTTACCGTAGATAACTTGAAAAGGATGAAAAATGTACGGTTGCTGACTAACATTAATATCGGTAGAACAAAGCAAAGCTACTGAACATAACGGCATTATACATTCAATCTGCGATCAGGAAGCTCGACAAAGATGTTTGGTTAGAATAAGTGCCTGAGTTTAATTAGGCCTGTTATCCAGATGGAGACATAGGAGGGTCCTGGAAAAATCGTATAGGGAAAGGGTGGAAGAATTTACCTTTAATGTTAAAGGAGTTCTTTATTTTATTATTTTTCCGGGGGGTAGTTTCAGCCACTTTCTCGTGTTCAGATTTATACGCTGAATCGGTTTCTCCTTTACATGTCGAGATGTTCTGTTGGCCAACTATCAGAGTTTATAATATATTGTTCTGTGCGACGAGGAACAAATCAATTGCATGCATGAGACCAACATGCTTTGTTGGAGTCAACCTGAATAATCTCTTCCACTTAAGTGTCCTGATGCCATTAGTACTGTGGAATTTCATATCAATGTGGTTGATACTTAATTGGTCAAAATGCACAATTGCCTACCCAAAAACTATGCAGTACACGATCACATCATCAATGAACTATTTTTGTACGATTTTGTTGTATTGATGAATATACCTTTTTTTTATGAATATTCTTGTAGGTAGCAAAGCTCTTCCAAAAGATTCAAGAAATGGTAGAGGAAGAGAACAATCTGGTATTTGTTTTGATTGGTGAGGCATAACATTACAAAACTTAATAATGCTCATTTGTCAATCATCCTTGTACGTCTGCTACTCTGCTTGATTATAATTTATTAATACCTATGATCCTGCAGATGAAGTCGAAAGCCTTGCTGCTGCTAGAAAAGCTGCTTTGTCTGGTTCAGAGCCTTCAGATTCCATTCGGGTAAAATCCTATCTCCGCTCCTCCCTACCAGAAATGCCGAAAAATCATTGTTCCTCCCCTAAATTTTCTGAATTACTAGAATATGTTAAAAAAACATACGGAAATGAGATCCTGAGATATTGGCTCTTTCTTTTTGGTGCGTATATGTGTACATATTGAAATCTGAATCTGCAATTTCAGGTTGTCAATGCATTACTAACTCAGATGGACAAGTTAAAATCATCTCCAAATGTGATAGTTCTAACTACATCTAACATAACTGCTGCTATCGGTGAGCCTAAAATTCATTTCTCATTCGTTCAGTTTATCTCCTCAGGCGTTGTAAGTTATGGGGATAAGTTAATACTTGTTGGTTCACTTGGATGCTGGAAACCTGAACTACACATAATGGGTTTTCTTTACCGGAGGGGCAATGAATGTCAGTCTGCTACAAAGATAAGACTAGGACTCCTATTGCTGGCATAGGTGCTAGAAGCCTAGAACAATAATATGCCAGTGTTTGAATTTAATTTACAGTGCTCGCCTTCCTAAGATTATATCCTTTCTTTTAAGCTTCCATTTTCTCTATCTTCAATTTCCATTAGTATGGAGAATTTCACCATAAATTGCTGATCATACAGATTTATTAATTCCATTGTAGATGTTGCTTTTGTTGATCGAGCTGATATCAAAGCGTACATTGGTCCTCCAACTCTCCAAGCTCGCTATGAGATACTCAGGTCGTGCTTGCAGGAACTGATGCGTACAGGGATCTTGACAGGTTTACAGGTGCAGAGTGTTTTATCATTACTGTCCAGAAAACTTTTTTTTCTCAGATAACACGTTAATGCCATCTGATTTGGCACATAAATATTGTGGCTAATAATACACAATTGTTTAGGATTGTAAGAACATCACGCTTCCAAATTATGCTAGTGCGAAGGAGAGGTTGAACACACCTGAGAATCTTGAGGCCGCTACAGCCAATCAACTGTGTAAACAACTACTAGAAACCGCAGAGGCATGTGAGGTAGGAACAAGTACATATAGCGAATATCAATATTTTCCATAATTTGGTTGAACTGCAATCTTAATTTTATCTGTTTGTAGGGAATGAGCGGAAGGTCCTTGAGAAAGCTTCCATTCCTAGCCCATGCTGCTCTTGCTAATCCTTTTGATTGCAACCCTATTGAGTTCTTATGTACAATGATAGAAACAGCAAAGAGGGAGCGTTCTGAGCTTCCCGACTGAACTGCTGATTTAACTTCAATGTAATACGATAAATGATCTTACAGAGATTATATTTAATTTATATAATGCAATGAATGAATCTGGCAGAGTGGCAGTACTGACTGACTTGCACCTCAGATATTTGGGTTATAATCAATCGGAATCAAGTAAAAAGCATTTGAACCGATAATTTGAACCATTGATCCACGGTAACAAAATGCATTTTAATGATCAATATTCTGGATTGTTAATTGAAGTGCATATATTACATAAAGTCATTTTAGCCGATCTAGATCCACTTATAAGACAGTTTCACCTTAGCAAATGTGATTTTTGGTACACGAACGTCACACTAGTGTTATGTTAAAATGAGTTATGTGGTTATTATTTTTAACATTTTCACAGAAAAATAGCTTCAATTTTTGTCAATAATTCGTCTACATCTTTCAACATAAACTTCGGGACATTACCTCTTTCAAGCCTGGATTTTAAAAAATTGCGACAAAAACTTAACAAGGGAGGTCCATAGATTTAAGGAAAATGATTCAGTAACCATCGATTTTGATCCAAAGTGAATAAAGACGTTAAAATACAGTTGAACTTCAATTATCAAATAATAATAATAATCAGGATTACAACAAATATCAATAAATTCAGCTAATCTTGACATACAAAGTAGCACTCTCCAAAAAAAAAATTCATATTATGAATTGTCAACCATGAACATCCATCTCAGAGGTAGGACAAAATAATTCTAGGGATCAGATACAGAAGCAGCTTTGCTACTCTTAATTTTTTTTTTGGCCATTAACTTCGCTACTCTTTGAAGAACCAAAAAGTTCAGATATTTTATTGTGTGTTCGTATATGATGAGGACACTTGTAAAGCAGATCCTTTGCCTCATAATGTCTACCTTCTCGGAAGAAGGATTCAAATATATGAAGATAAGTTGAATAGGAAGGGAAACTTTTCACACTCAATGTCTTCAGAAATTCTGCAGCATCCTCTACGGTCCCAAACTTAGAAATGTACAGCACAAAAGGTTCAGAAAATGGAGGGTAGTTATGCTCCTTCATCAAACGAAGAAGGTCCAGTGCCTCATCGAATTTCATCCTCTCCAATAGCTTTTCAATCAGCTTCTTGTATGTAGCTTGCCATGGAGATATACGACACTTTCTAACCATCTCTACCAGCAAATTGTATGCACCATCTATTTTGTTTTGATTAAGAAAACCATCAACAAGAACGTTCAACAGATCAGCATCTGCTTCGCAGCCCTTCTCAATCATCTTAGCAAAACAAAGTAACGCCTTATCAACTTCATTGGCCGCACAATGCCCTTGGATCAAGATAGTCCAAGTCTTGATATCAGGGATGCATCCACAAGCTTCCATCTTATCCAGCACCTTACATGCTTCTTCAAGCCTTCTCACCTTACAAAGTCCAAACACCAATTGACTGTAGGTGATGTTATCAGACTCATATCCAGCTTTTCCCATAACCTCAACAATCTGTTCAGCTTCATCAAATTTCCCAGCGCTTGTCAATGACCTGTGGATTCCATCGTACATTGCCTTAGAGAGCGTGTGCCCGGTTGACTCATATTTCTTTACAACTCTGTCTACTAAATGCAAATTCGGGGGATCACCTCCAGAGATACACTTTAAAAGGATACTGCAATCCTGCATAGATGGCTTATAAGCGCTATCCATCATAAGCTCATAAAGTTTGACAGCATCCTCGATCATCTTGTGCTTTAAGAAATTTCTGGATATTTTTATGTAAGTATCAATATCTATTTCATGACCTACACTCTCCATCTCTTCAACAATACTCCAAAATTCGTCAATTGAATCATCTCTTGCAAGAACTCTCACCGTTGCATTATAAGTCACTGTATTGTGCTTGTAATCAGAATGCTTCCCAACCCAATGAAAGAACTTGAAAACTTTTAGAGGGCATTGACGAAGTTCTTTCAAAACTCTTATTACAAAATTATCCGACAGCTGAATTTTAAGCTTTGCCAGATCATTCTCAACATCAATCGACCATTCTGACCCTGAAATGATGTCAACCACCTTGGTCACAACACAGCCCATAGCATTTTCCTCAAGCATCCGCTTATAGAAGTGAGTCAGAGCCACACAGTCACTTTCCATCTTTGCCTTTTTAAGAGTTCTCAAAATTGTCAGATATGTCTCCTCGTCAATATATGAACCCTTTTCCTTCGACTCCCTTAGAGTAGTCCAAAAATGTTTCATTGTCTGCTTATTCGCTAAAATCCTAAGCATTAAGCTATACATAGACGAACTTGGTGTAAATGTGTCTTTCTCACTCACCCAGATGAAAAAATTCAAAGCTTTTTGAGGACTTTTATCGAGCTTCTTGAGGACGTATATAATTGTTTCATGCGTCAGAGATGGGCAAGATTTTTCTAACTCGTGTTCCAGTTCATCGGACCAATCATTGGCCAAAAGAAGCTCGGAAATCGAGTTAGGTTTCGATGATAAGTATAGCTTTTGATGAAAGCTTGGATAATGAAAATCAAGAGACCGAGCCGCAAGCGGAGAAGTATAAAGAGAGAATCGTGTCACCTGGTGGCTGAGTGATCGAGTAATGGTAACTCGACTAACGAAAAACGAATTAGCGAATCTGAGAGAACCATAAATTGCCGTCACACGCTTCATGGCTGCATAGATGTAAAATGCAAATGTTGCAGAGTCACACTCACAACGACGAGGCCACAACAATCCGAAGAGAGGAAGGGGAACAAGGGTTTAGGGATTAAGGAGGGTTTAACAAATGGGTATCATTATCACATTATGGGTACGGATCCACTCTCCAAATATTTCTTGGATTATCCATAACCCGAGTGGCCAACTAGATATTAAAGGGAGCTTTTTTTTTCTGAGGCCCAACTTTATCTATTCACAGACATATTCAAAGCCCACTTGTATTAGCCCATTTCAATTTCACTTGTAGAGTTGTAGTTAAGTAGGTGCTATGCAATGTCAGATATTACTCATTGGCTAACCTTAAAATGAGTTTTTAATTGAAACTTAGAAATTAGAAATGTATATAAGCCTTTTTATATTTTAGAAATGGCTAAAATATTATTTTGGTCCTCAATATTTGCATGAAGTTTAATGTTGGTCCTCAAAGTTTTTTTTTTGTCGATTTTGTCCCTCGAGCGTAACACTGTTAACTTTTGCCATTAAATGATGACGTTGCATGTTTATGTGGCACACTCTCTCTCTTACGTGTCATATTTTAATGGCGTGGCATAACACATCAGCCTACATTGCATGAGGATGATGATGTGGCAATGTGGGGTGACGTGGCAGTCCAGTGATGTGTCAAGCCACGTCATTAATGCAATGAATGAATAAGAGTCTGGCAGAGTGGCAATACTGACTTGCCTCAAATATTTGGGTCATAATCAATTTGAATTAAGTAAAAAGCATTTCAACCATAATCTGGACCGTTGATTGACTATAACAAAATGCATCTTAACTAAAATACACATTACATGATGTCACTTTAGCCGATCAGACGGTTTCACCTTAGCAAATCTGAGTTTTGGTACACCAACGTCACACTAGTGTTGTGTTAAAATGAGTTATGTGGTTATCATTTTAACATTTTCACAGAAAAATAGCATCAATTTTTGTCAATAAATCGACTACATCTTTGAACATAAACTTTAGGACATTGCCTCTTCCCAGCCTGGATTTTAAAAAATTGCGACAAAAACTTAACAAGGGAGGTCCATAGATTTAAGGGAAATGATTCAGTAACCATCGATTTTGAACCAAAGTGAACAAAGACATTAAAATACAGTTGAACTTCAATTATCAAATAATAATCAGGATTACAACAAATATCAATAAAAACATTCAGCTAATCTTGACATACAAAGTAGCACTCTCAAAAAAAAAAATTCATATTATGAATTGTCAAAGCTTGAACATCCATCTCAGAGGTAGGACAAAAAAATTCTAGGGATCAGATACAGAAGCAGCTTTGCTACTCTTTTTTTCTTTTTGGCCATTAGGTTTGCTACTCTTTTTTTCTTTTTGGCCATTAGCTTTGCTACTCATTTTTTCTTTTCGGCCATTAGCTTTGCTACTCATTTTTTCTTTTCGGCCATTAGCTTTGCTACTCTTTTTTTCTTTTTGGCCATTAGCTTCGCTACCCTTTGAAGAACCAAAAAGTTCAGATATTTTATTGTGTGTTCGTATATGATGAGGACACTTGTAAAGCAGATCCTTTGCCTCATAATATCTACCTTCTCGGAAGAAGGATTCAAATATATGAAGATAAGTTGAATAGGAAGGTAAACTTTTCACACTCAATGTCTTCAGAAATTCTGCAGCATCCTCTACGGTCCCAAACTTCGAAATGTACAGCACAAAAGGTTCAGAAAATGGAGGGTAGTTATGCTCCTTCATCAAACGAAGAAGGTCCAGTGCCTCATCGAATTTCATCCTCTCCAATAGCTTTTCAATCAGCTTCTTGTATGTAACTTGCCATGGAGATATACGACACTTTCTAACCATCTCTACCAGCAAATTGTATGCACCATCTATTTTGTTTTGATTAAGAAAACCATCAACAAGAACGTTCAACAGATCAGCATCTGCTTCGCAGCCCTTCTCAATCATCTTAGCAAAACAAAGTAACGCCTTATCAACATCATTGGCCGCACAATGCCCTTGGATCAAGATAGTCCAAGTCTTGATATCAGGGATGCATCCACAAGCTTCCATCTTATCCAGCACCTTACATGCTTCTTCAAGCCTTCTCACCTTACAAAGTCCAAACACCAATTGACTGTAGGTTATGTTATCAGACTCATATCCAGCTTTTCCCATAACCTCAACAATCTGTTCAGCTTCATCAAATTTCCCAGCGCTTGTCAATGACCTGTGGATTCCATTGTACATTTCCTTAGAGAGCGTGTGCCCGGTTGACTCATATTTCTTTACAACTCTGTCTACTAAATGCAAATTTGGGGCATCACCTCCAGAGATACACTTTAAAAGGATACTGCAATCCTGCATAGATGGCTTATAAGCGCTATCCATCATAAGCTCATAAAGCTTGACAGCATCCTCGATCATCTTGTGCCTTAAGAAATTTCTGGATATTTTCAAGTAAGTATCAATATCTATTTCATGACCTACACTCTCCATCTCTTCAACAATACTCCAAAATTCCTCAATTGAATCATCTCTTGCAAGAATTCTCACCATTGCATTATAAGTTACTGTATTGTGCTTGTAATCAGAATGCTTCCCAACCCAATGAAAGAACTTGAAAACTTTTAGAGGGCATTGACTAAGTTCTTTCAAAACTCTTATTACAAAATTATCCGACAGCTGAATTTTAAGCTTTGCCAGATCATTCTCAACATCAGTCGACCATTCTGACCCTGAAATGATGTCAACCACCTTGGTCACAACACAGCCCATAGCATTTTCCTCAAGCATCCACTTATAGAAGTGAGTCAGAGCCACACAGTGACTTTCCATCTTTGCCTTTTTGAGAGTTCTCAAAATTGTCAGATATGTCTCCTCGTCAATATATGAACCCTTTTCCTTCGACTCCCTTAGAGTAGTCCAAAACTGTTTCATTGTCTGCTTATCCGCTAAAATCCTAAGCATTAAGCTATACACAGACGAACTTGGTGTAAATGTGTCTTTCTGACTCACCCAGATGAAAAAATTCAAAGCTTTTTGAGGACTTTGATCGAGCTTCTTGAGGACGTATATAATTGTTTCATACGTCAGAGATGGGTAAGATTTTTCTAACTCGTGTTCCAGTTCATCGGACCAATCATTGGCCAAAAGAAGCTCGGAAATCGAGTTAGGTTTCGATGATAAGTATAGCTTTTGATGAAAGCTTGGATAATGAAAATCAAGAGACCGAGCCTCAAGCGGAGAAGTATAAAGAGAGAATCGTGTTACCTGGTGGCTGAGTGATCGAGTAATGGTAACTCGACTAACGAAAAACGAATGAGCGAATCTGAGAGAACCATAAATTGCCGTCACACGCTTCATGGCTGCATAGATGTGAAATGCAAATGTTGCAGAGTCACACTCACAACGACGAAGCCACAACAATCTGAAGAGAGGAAGGGGAACTAGGATTTAGGGATTAAGGAGGGTTTAACAAATTGGTATCAATATCACATTATGGGTACGGATCCACTCTCCAAATATTCTTGGATTATCCATAACCCGACTACCCAACTGGATATTAAAGGGAGCTTTTTTTTTCTGAGGCCCAACTTTATCTATTCACAGACAGATTCAAAGCCCACTTGTATTAGCCCACTTCAATTTCACTTGTAGAGTTGTAGTTAAATAGGTGCTAATGTGCTATGCTATGTCAGATATTACTCATTAGCTAACCTTAAAATGAGTTTTTAATTGAAACTTAGAAATTAGAAATGTATATAAACCTTTTTATATTTTAGAAATTGTATTTGGTTTGGAAAGTTGAGTTCAGTTTTGAAGAGAAGATGTTCGGTAATACTTACGTCCCTCCAATTAACAATTGGTTCATAATTCATTTAAAGTGGATCTTTATTAATGTGAGTTTCTATCAATATTAATAAACGACACTATATTATTAGAGGGATGTACTGAAGTTTAGTAGTATCGTAGTATTAAAATTTTATCCCAATTTCATAATACTTTGTTTATTAAAAGTTTAACTATAGATGGAATTTTCTATTAATTATTAGCATAGTTGTATTGTCATGGATAGAAATTTTAAGGAAATTAAATAGTAGAAAGAAAAAGTTGAATTGTCTATAATACCATCCTCCAAAAAAAGAGTAAAAGGAATGCAAGTATCTAAGTCATATGTTGGAGGAAAATCATTCTTACTATTACTATATATATATATATGTGTGTCTTTAATTTAATTAATACTTCAGAATATTAATGTTCTGATTAACTATCAATGTGTGGGAATTTAATTTCCTTTC
The DNA here is from genome assembly GCA_014851425.1 of Senna tora. NCBI lineage: Eukaryota > Viridiplantae > Streptophyta > Magnoliopsida > Fabales > Fabaceae > Senna > Senna tora. The sequence goes on along the minus strand of CM026271.1, from coordinate 4,609,125 downwards.
GATTCTTTTCTTAAATATTGAAACCCGTATCACTTTGGTGCGTGAAGAAATCATATATTGCCTCTGCCTGCAAAGTGATGTATCATATATATATATTTATATATATATATATATATATATATATATATATATATATAAAGAGGCAAAATACTATTTAGTCCCTAAATTGTTGGTTAAATTACTATTTAGTCCCCAAATTTATCAAAAATACTATTTAGTCCCCGAAATGTTTAACTATGTCAACTATTTAGTCCCTGAATTTGACAAAAATACTATTTAGTCCCCAAATTTGTAACTATGTCAACTATTTAATTCCCAAACTTAGCAAAAATACTATTTAATCATCGAGTTTGTAACTCTGTCAACTATTTAGTTTCCTGAATGTTACCCGTTACAGTTGACAGAGTTGTAAATTCGATGATTAAATAGTATTTTTGTCAAGTTTGGGGATTATATAGTTGACAAAGTTACAAATTCGGGAACTAAATAGTATTTTTGTCAAATTCGTGGACTAAATAGTTGACATAGTTAAACATTACGGAGACTAAATAATATTTTTGATAAATTCGAAGACTAAATAATAATTTGACCAATAATTCAGAGACTAAATAATATTTTGCCTCTATATATAAATGTAAAATAGGTAGGTGAAGATGGATGAGTGGGCGTAAAATCTGTTTAAAGTTGGAGACAAGAAGCAGTGGGCCGGAATTCCAAAAAATGAATCACTTTTTTTTTTTGCACAAGCGACCAAAAGATAAACACAACAGAGAAATTAAACATCTGAAAGGGTGAAGGCTGAAGAAACTCCCTTTTGGAGAAGCCACCAAGCCTTGAGACAAGTTGCTACTTTGCCACCCAAAATTACTCTTAAACCCTTCATGTTAGACCTCCGAGAACCCTTGTTCATAAATTTAACACTATCTACATAATTGATAAAAGGTTAAAACTAGGGGCAAGTATATCTCCTGCATTTTAAAATTTTGCAAATAGATTCATTGACTTTTTAATTTGGAGCATTCAGCACCCTTTCGTCAATCTTTCATCCAAATTCAGCAGTTATCTGTCACATAAGCTTTTTTTGTGAGGTATTTTAAGTGTTATCAGTCATGTAAACATAATTTGTGAGTATTTTAGCTGTTATTTAATACATAATTAAGCATATTTTGTGAGGATATTTTAATCATTATAATGTTATTTTAGTTTTTCAATTTAAGGTCACTAAAGTATGAAATGATTAAAATACCCTGATAAAACGTGTTTACGTGACAGAGAACAGTTGAATGTGGACAAAAGATTGATATGGAGTGTTGAGTGCCCCAAATTAAAATATTTGAGATCTGTCTATAAGGTTTTGAAATTCAATGAATATATATCCTGATCCAAAATTCGAAGCGTTAATGCATCTTCCTTATAAAAAAAACCCTAAATTGATGGGTCATGCAATCACTTTTTGTTGGTATCCTTATGCTTTGTTTGTTAAAGTGGTGGAAGCCGGTGTGAAGATTAAAGAGAAAGGTATGTGCATGCGGGAATATAAGATTAGCGCTTCACCATATATGATGGATGCGTGCCTCTATCGCTATGTATTTATGATACACTATACACTACACTCCCAGTACTTTTCTTTTCTCATTCCTCACCCCACCACCCACCACTTTCTTTACACAAAAAGCTATATTTGCCTACCGCACACATAGCTCAATTATTCACTTTTATCAATTCAACTGTATCTGCACCTTCTCACTTTTTTTATCACTTTTTAAATAACTTGTTATAAGCTATATTTGCCTTGTGCCCGCACAATATATATATGCAGAGTTCATTAATAATTTTCTTAATTTAGTCTATATATTAATAATTTTTTTAAAGTATGTATATATAGTAGTGCATTTTTAGTTAAATTAAAAAGATTACGGTTATGGAGGATAAAAAATAATATTTCTTTATATAACTAACTGCCATAAATTAATCATGAGATGGAGTACGGCTCTTTTTCTCTCCTCTATATATATACAAGTGTGAAGTGAGACTGTGTGTGGTGTGTTTGATCTTGCAAGTGCCGGAGTGATGTACGTTTGTTTGTTTTTGGAATATTTCGTGTGGCTTTTTCCTATTTCCTATATGTTGTTGAGTTCATGATGAACACAAAAGGGTTTGGTGATTGTGCTAATTGTGGGATGGGGTTGTGTACTGAAACAAGCTCGAGCTCTAGGAAATGGCGTCATGGTGGTGATCTAATCATCTGTGTGAGTGCAGATTCATATATCCTTTTAATGAAGGTGAAATGCAGAGGCAGCAGTATAGTATACATGCTTGATCCCTCTCATGATCATTTTGATGAAATTAAAATGGCAGCCATGCCCATGCATATATAAAATTTTATATATTAATGGAAGGCCTTTTGATTTCCAGTACTGATCATGATCTATCGTCCATGCATGCATATTGGGGAATTTCAACTACTCCTGGTCCGAACTCCCATATCCATATCCATCCATATGTATCCAATCCTTTTTCATTTCTCTAATATAATTCAGGTGTTAATTTCCAGTACTGTTTGCGTGCCAATTTAATTACTGTATGTGATGTGACCACCATTAATTATATATAGATGTTAATTAGAATATGAGTAGCTACGGAAATTAAAATTTATTCTTGTGTTTATTCAAATTACCCAACATATATATAAAGCCAAAAAATGCCTTTTAATTTTCCACTCATCCTCCATATTGGGAATTCAACTGCTCCTGCTCCGATCACCCTATATTTGTATATATCCAATCCTTTTTCTTTTCCCTAATACTGTTTGCATGCCAATTTACGGCGACCTTCATTATTTTGCTCATATGTATGACTTGCATGTTAATTAATTAGAATATATATATATGACTAAACTACGGAAAATTTGTTCTTGTGTTCGTTCAAATTCCCCAAGATATAAAGCCAAAATAAGTCTTTAAGTTTCCTTTAAAATGTGAATATTAATGATGAGGAAACCTAATTTTGATTTTGAATCTCTTACTCAATCTGTTATAATTTTTAAATAATAGAAATAGATTAGTTGATTCTCAATTTTTACTTTCGAGTTTTGACAACCATTTAATTTTTGGAATAGTAGTTATTATCTAATTGGTATATGTAACTATTAAATACTAATATGTTATAACTTGGCACTAGTATTGTCATGTCATATTGTCAGGCATTTTGTGGAAGACAATTTGAAAAAAAAATGAAACAAAACATAAATTAGATAAAGATGTTACTTATTTTCTATTGGGATTAAATACAAATATAATTTTTTTAAAAAAAATGATGTGACAATATAATATGATAGTACATGTGGCAAGTTAATGGCACATCAGTATTTAAAGGTCACGTCATCCGATTAGATAACGGTCGACATCTTAAGGACTAAAGAGTTGGCATATATTTAATATCATGGATTAATTAGTTGACAAAGATAAAATTTAAGTCAAAATATTCTTTTCTTCTATTTTTTATAGACTAAATAGTTAATTGACTAAAAAAAAAAGTCTTTTGATGGAATATTATTGAGGTAATTAAGAGCAAGAGAGATTGAATTTATAAAAGGCCAGCAATAACGCCTTTAAGCACCATAATTTCATATATAATACGGTAATCTTTGAAAATATTATAAAATAAATAATAATAATTAAAAAAAAAGAAGTTTCTCAACATGGATCGATGCGCCGGCCATATATATATATATTAGTTAATCCTTATATAGTTACATCTGTCATGAAAATTCAATCTAGTAAAGATAAAATTTGGGCTCCTCTAGGAGGACTTTCAGCTTTTTAGGCTACAGCTCCTTATTAATTACAAAGTCTGAAATGGACATTGTACAATGCTAATTTGAGTTCTTCTGATGATTGCCCAATAAATTTGTATTTTACCTGAAATAAACCAGAATTTTCGCTTTTTTTTTTATTTGAATATATATATATAAAAAACAATCCTCAAATTCAGTAATCACTTCATTGTAGCTCACCAAATTTGTCATCTATGATAGTACTTATTAAAAAATTCACAAAGAAAAATGTCTTTGAGGGTACCCTATAATCACCCTTATGGAGAGCAATTAGTTTAGAAGAGGTCAAAAGTGATAGTGTAATAGATAAATGCCATCACTAAAGACGACTATAGGATTAACTACTTGATCCTATAATCGCTCTCAACGAGGTTACATTTTTTAGTAAAATTTTCAATAAGTGTCATCTGGATTGACTGCTTGACTTTATAATTGCCCTCAACGATGACTTTTTTGAGTAAAATTTTTAATAAGTGTTATTACAGAGGACGAATTTGATGAACTACAATAAGAATGATATATATTTGTAGATAATTTTTAAAAATTGTTAAATTTAAGGATTTTTTTTTTATTGAAGTAAAAAAGCCCATCTTTGACCCTCTTTTTCAAGATATAAATTTGACCACGACAGGAGCTTGACTCCTCTTTATAGTTCTCCTTGCTTTGAAATTGACTAAAAATTACCACTTTTTTCAGGTAAAAGATACCATCACTATAAACAAAAAGATAAATCCAAACTCTCACACATTTTTACTAAAAATTATCAATGAAATCTATTAATAAGTGGGTATATTTTTATAAATATATGTCTCTTATCATATAATATTATAAAATCCAAAGAAGAAGAAGCAGCATTACATTAGATAGTGGTAAACGTGAATAAAAAATGGAGTTGGTATAATAAGTAGTAATAGACTAATAGTATACTTTAAGAAAAGGCGTCAGCTTCCTTTTTGGCATTAGAATTGGATGCCATGTTTGTTTTGTTTCCACTTGCTTCCAATTGGCAATTCCTCCTTCGCCTTCTCAATAAAATATAATATAATCAAATGCCAAGAAAACTAATTTTTTAATATATACAATCTTCAATAAGTAACATATTTTATATATATTATAATTCTCCCATGGATTCAGTGTACTTCCACATTTACACCGATTCAATGTGCTGTAAGAAACAGAATGTTCAAACTTTAATTTAAACAAACCCAATTGTTTTAATATATAGTCATCATGCGATTTGGGATTAAGCTAATTTGTAGATGAGGCTGCTCGATTCATGGTCCCCACCTTGATATATAATTTTGTTATTATTTACGTCTTGGTAGATTATATATATATATATATATATATATATATATATATATAAGGAAATTAGTGAAGAAATTAGTAAACACAAGTTACCCAAATTAAAAAGAGTAAATTACTTTTATGAAAAAAGAAAGAGTAAAATACTTTTTATCCCTGGTTACTGGTTAGCGATCAACTGATTTAGTGATGAAAAATTATAATACATTTTTTAAGTGCTTTATTTGATATCAAATTAATTTGTATATATGAAAAAAAAATTATTTTGATGCATTACTATCTCATAAACTCATATCCATATCATTTTTAAGTATTTTATTGAATATTTAATACCAGATGAAATTTTATTAGTTGACGTACTGAGATAAATTTTTTTCAGCTTAAGAAACTTTATTTGTCTCCAATAAGAATGTCACTTTTTTTTTTTTTAACTTTGAAATTTGAATATATAAAGTGTCACGTTATTTTAAACAAGTTATATATTACATGTTTTATTAATAATTAACAAGTTCAGTGTCTAACAAATTAGCTTTTACAAACTTTCAAGAATAAAAAAAAATGACAGAATATAAAATTTTGTGAGCTTATCTATTCCTTCTATTTTTTTGCCCGGATTTTCTTCTTTTATTTTCGCTTCAGTAAAAAATTTAAATAAAATAAATAATAATAAAAAATAGTGGCCAAATTACTCTCTTGGTCCTCAACGTTTGCACGGAGATTAATATTGGTCCTAAACATTTTAAAAAGTTATTTTAGGTTCTCAACGTTTTTTTTTTGTCAAAATTGGTCCTCTAGTATAACATCAGTCTGGTTTTGCCATTAAACGCTGACGTGAAAGGCTTATGTGGTACACCCTCTCTCCTACGTGTCATATTTAAATGACATGGCACCCTCTCTCACTCAAATTCAGCAAAATGACGTTGTTTTGATGCTTTTAAATGTTCTGTATTGAATCAAAACGGCATCGTTTTGCTGAGTTGGAGTGAGAGAGGGTGCTGTGTCATTTAAAAATGACACGTAGGAGAGAGGGTGTACCACATAAGCCTTTCACGTCAGCGTTTAATGACAAAACCAGATTGATGTTATACCAAAGGACCAATTTTGACAAAAAAAATGTTGAGGACCAATATTAAACTTTGAGGACCAAAAGAGTAATTTGGCCAAAAAAAATATTCATTAATCTCTCAATAAGTAAACTTTTCATAATGACTTTCTTACAGAATTCTTAAAGACTAAGGGTACGCTTGGTATAGATGCACGAATGTAAAGTATTGTAAATAAAGTACTGTAGAGTAAAGTACTGTAGAATAAAAGAAATTACTGTAGAGAAAAGTGAAGAAAGAGATAGAGAGAAAAATTAGGAAAGAGAAAAAAGTATTATAAAAAGTGTGTTTGGTATGTATAAAAATGATGTAAAATTTTTTTAAAAATCGTGAAACACCACAATTTTATTATTTGGTTTCTACACTAAATATACCCTGAATCATTAAATTAATAATGTTCTGTTCAAATTTTTTTAAACAAATTGACAAAATGGACAGCTCATATTTACGTAGGATAAAGAGATATGGAGGAATTGGTTATGGATAACGCTAGGAATTGTCCCATCAATCTATCAAGTGTCACCCAATCCATATAACTAATTACAAGACTTTTTTGTCCAACTTGATGATTCAAACATTTTTGTACTTTTATTCTTGTGCAGTAATTTACATTTATCATAAAAAAAAAATTTTGTACTTCCTAGTTCCCTTTTATCTTTTTTTTTTCTATTCTTTTTTTTGGGTTATATGGAGACAATTTTATGAGTTTTGTTAATTAATATTATTAAATTATGATAATTAATTTTTTTTATTGACTACAAAAGTATTTAATAACTTATAATTAATAAATGTTTTTATTTTTAAACTAAAGACTGCAAGTTTTTTTTTTGCTACTGACTGTAAGTTTGTTTGGAAGAAAAGTTAATAAGAGGGAATAAGTGAAAAGTTAAATTATATACATTTATCTTAAATAAAAAACAAATTAGTTTTACTAACAGGTACTTTAAAAACGTTATTTAAATATTTATTTTAATCAATAAAAAAATTATTTTTATTAATGTTTCATCAAATTTAAGAGAATATATTTTTTCTTAATTAATGAATTTTTTTTAAGAAATACTTAAGATATTTTTTTTAGATAAACACAAACAAAATTTTCAAAAATGTTGTCATCATTTTTCTCTCTCCAATAATTTGTTAAAAAACAGCACACGATTAGACCATTTCATCCAATAAAATATTGGGAGGTAACTGAAAAGTAATCCCTAGAAACTTTTACTTGAAACAGTGGGATGAAACTTATGGATGATTCTAGTAATTTGTCTTTAATGTTAAATAAGACGTCGGGGAATGAGAAAGGGCTTCAGATCTGTTTATTTGCACCGACCTTTATTTATAAAATTTAATCATAGCTGTATGCTTTATAATTTATTGGAGGAAATTTCTTGTCAACATATTATTTATTTTTTAAATAATAAAAATAATTTATTTAATATTTAAACTTCTATTTTTATCAACCCATATATATAATTACGTTTCTTAAAAAAAACATATAAATAATTATAATTATTTCATATATTCCTTTTCTATTTTGGGAACAGAGGGGACGGAGTTTCGATCTTTAATCTGCAGGATTTTAGTTTTTTTAACATCAAAACCCAATTTAATTATTATCTTTTCGGAGTAGAAAGGAATCTACTTAAAATATAGCTTTCAAGACTTTTCTTTTCTTTTCTTTTTTATGTGAAAAAAAAATAGAAAAAAATAAAAAAATAGTTGTGACTATGTAGTGGCAAACGGATGACGTTGAATATATAAAATATAAATAGCCAAAACCGATTTTAAAAAAAGGCCACTATCTACACAAAACATCATGTTCTAATATAATTTTTAAATTTAGAAAGCAAAAAGATTCCCGGTCCAAAGACATATATAATTATTAATTATATATTACATAACCCTATCATTTCAAATATTTTTTTAATTATAATAAATGGGAGATAGAGTTTTATTCTTTAAGAAATTTTTTTCCATGAACATTCTTCTATTAAAAGTGATTCATAGATAAGGTTGGAATTTAAAATTTTATTTAATAAGAATGAAGTACCTACCTATCTAATTAATTATTTAGTTTTAAAATAAAAATAATAATTTTGTTATTATTAAATAATCCCAAATTTTATTTATATAATAAAAATAAAAGTTTTGCTTGACAAAAGTGTTTAAAATATTCCTCTGATTTACCTTATAAATTGAAGAGGTCAACTTTTTTAATAAGTACATTTTTACTATAATATTTTTATTAAAGGGTTGAGATGAGTTTTTTGTTATTGAAAGATTAAGATTAAAAAAAAAATTGTCTCCTCCAATTTTCTTAGAAAATAAGAGAACCTGAATTCGTCCTTAAAAGTTAAAACGCTGCTAACACAATCTTTAAAATGTTTATACAAATTTTAATAAAACTCAATCCCGTGCTGATTAACGGTGAGAAACTGTCTTAATTCTTAAACAAGAATTACTAGCAGGTGATATGAAAAAGAAAGGTAAATGTATCATGTATGGTCCTCAGACTGATTAATTTTCTTTTTAATTGAGAAAAATGGTGACCACAAAAGCCTTTTTCTTTTGTATATTATGAGAAAAGAAAAAAAAGAAAATCCACGTGTCAGTGATGAGTGACGAAGCTTTTTGTGTGTTGGAGAAAGTTTCAGGGTGTCAGACAGAAACCGAATTGTTGATGACGAGAAACTAAATCCCCTCTCCAATTTCTACTCTCCGATAACCTCCGCCGCCGCCGCCACCTCCGGAGTTTGTTCTGTCGCCGGTAGAATTAAAAGCCGAAGCCATGGACTTTGATTTGAGGAATTTCGTGGGTCTTCATTCCATCAAACACGTCTCTGCTGTGCAAGCTGCTCGTTTTCGCTCTGGTACTCATGCTAATGCTACTTTTTCTTTTCACCACTTGGCTGTGTATATTCACGCATATCTATCTCACACGTTTCATTCACCTGTGTTTATCCATTTTTACTTGAATATTTTTGTTTTAGTACTTCCCGGACGTTACTGTAGAGGCTGCTCTTGAGTATTTGTGTAATGGGTATAGTTGACTCTCTAGCATAAAGACTAAAAATATATAGGATTTCCTTTTGTTTTTTTCTTGGTGAATTGAATGAAGAGGGAAGTGGTGGGATGAGTTATTTTGGATTAGAGTGAGGGAAAATGCGCAGAGTTACGTTACTGAGGCTCAGAGTTTAATTGATTTTGGTTTGGAAGGATATGAGTTTGACTAATGTGTGTAAGGTAAGCCCCGGAAATCTGATTCATTCAATGATGAATTTGTTGAGGAATCTAATATTTTTTCCATATGTATTTCTCTTACCAAAAACGGTTGTCTATGGTCACATCTATAACAAGAACCTCGAAATCCATGAGGTTGAAAATAGGGCTTGTTTTTTTGTTAATTAATGATAATTAAAGCCCACATAGCTGCTTACAACTTGAATAAATTGGAGGCTGCTCCTTCCTCATTCTATGCCTTGAACCAAAATGACGAATTACATTGAGGAGAAGAGCAATTCCATTGAAGAACAGCATCAAAAGTTGGTAGCTCAGCTCACGCAGATTCAGCAGTCCATTTCCATGAACGAGCAGCCATCGCGCTCAGGGGTTGGAGGTCAAGGACAGCCATTGCGTCCTCCAAGAAGGTTGTCTCTGTATGTGCTGGGTGAGGAAGACGAAGAGAAGGAGGAGGAGGAAGAAGAACAACAAGAGGATATTGATGTTCAAATTGGGGATGACTTTTTCTTGACTGAGAATCCATTTGATTTTTACTCTGATGAAGGTGAAAGCTTTTAGATTTCAATGCTAGGTTCTATAATCAAGATTGGTAAACTGGTAATTTCAAAAAGGGCACTCATTTCCCTATATAAGTTGGGGTTTTCTTTTTTAAAATTAATTTTTATATTTAGTTGGCGTCGCATAATCCATGTGCGTGACTGAGTCTGTATCAATTTGATTGGTCAAGTTTATAGTTTCTTGGTAAAGAGACCAAGTCACACTATAGAACCCTAGCATTAGGCATTTTTCATGTTTTTGGGATTTTTATGCGGCTGAAATGTGCATAAACTTTCCAGCATAGTAAAAATGTGTGTTGCTTTTAATTTCATAGATGCTCTATTTTCTGGCAATTTATACTATGCAGTTCTTGAGCTTGTGCTGGAAATTGCTTGCTGATAATGATCTCTATTAAACCCATACAGATAAAATTTCAGTTTTCTATGACTCTGAGGGAGATGATGAATCCCGGTCTTACTTTCCATGCCCCTTCTGTTATCTGGAAATTGAAGTCCCTGTGCTCTGCAGCCATTTGCAAGAGGAGCATTGCTTCGACCTAAAAAATGCTGTATGACTTCCTCCTTCTGAAATTATTTTTAGAGTTTTTGTTCACATGAAGTAATTGATATGGTAGTTTGTCCTTACTTGAATCAAGATTGATGAGACTGGACATTTCTAAACATCACATGCTGTTAATGGAGTTTTCATTGAATCTGAGTGACTACTTCAATGTTCTTATTTCAGGTTTGTCCTCTGTGTGCTGCAAATTTGGGAAAGGATGCAACTTCACATTTTATTGTACAGCATTCAATCTCGCTGAAGGTATATTTAGCCTATCTTGGAATGCTATGTCCTGAATGCACTCAAATGCATAGTTGGCTTTTTGAGCTTTGTTTCTTGTATAATATTGTGGAATACATATATTGATCTCCTTTTTTCTGTTTTACAGAGGAGGCGATCCAAAGCAACGCTTGGAAAGAAATTGCCTACAAATGTGAGGGGAAATAGACATGAGCCGGTGCCTGATCCACTTCTGTCACCATTTATCTCCAATGCATCTATTCAAACCTCTAACAGTATCCATCAAGATGAACCCTCCATCAACAATGTCCCAACCATTTCTGATGCTAAAAGGTATGGTTCTTTGAACTTTTACAATCTAAATTATGTATCAGTGACTAGTCATTAAATCAAGAGCAAACAAGAGAAAGTTCCACTTCAGTTAACTTTTTCGCTTATACTTTCTTTGCCAATCTCCTGTTCTAGGAAATATTAGAGATGTTGAAATTATTAACTTGACTAATATTGACTAAACTAAAAAGTTAAATAGAGTAAGAATTTAACATTGTTGTACTTACATCAAACAGAAAGTTCTTATGAGTTGTGATATTATGGAAATTCTATAGCTGGTGTTGTTACCTTGATTGCCAAATGACTAAATGATTGCATCTTATACATTTCTAAGTTATTCATGAAACTTGAAGTTTATTTCTAGGTAGATGATCATTTTAACTGCATGTAGGATCATTTCTTCTTTGATCTTTCTCACTTGAGGGCTACTCTGAATTATCATGGATCAGTTAGTGTGTATAGTAACATGCTGTGTCTTCCTCCCCACTTTAAACCTCCAATTTTATTAAAAAATGGATAGCCAAGATTCATTGTAGTGTAATTGTGGGTGGTGGGGGAAAACTATTAATAGAATCTTGATAAGCATGTTCATAATCAAAATGTGATTTCGTTATGGCTTTGCCTGAAGTGAGCATGCTACCCTGGAACTAGGAAATAACTGACCTGTGATGAAAACTCTAAACATGTGGAATTGAACTTTGCATGAGCTGATATGAAATAGGTTTGATATCAAACATCTTTCAGACAACACAGGGGTGTCTTTCAGAATTTTTCTGCTTTATAATAAATTTGTTTAGGTTTGCTTAAATGTTTCTGTAGTGCATGACTGCATGACTACGAAACAATGATAAAAATAACTTGATGCATTTTACACCTAGTCCATTTCATTTACTTCCAGTGTCAAAAGTATATGTTTTCTGCTTTCTAACGGTTCATTTGGTGTAGAATGCTAAATACTGGTTTTGCATCTATGAAATATTATTCCCAGTAATGTTGACATATTAATGATTGCCTTCTTGTCTGTGCAGTGCTGGTGATGAGAAGGATCATGAGGAGAAAAAGCAGAAGGCAGCATTCGTTCAGCTGCTGGTAGTATCAGCCATGTTCGACTAAATATGGTGGTAGAGAGCTTGATGGTGCAAACACTGGGTTTTATAGCGGTGCAGGAGTTTAGGATGTCAAATGATCGTAAATATTAGGTAGTCATGAAGCTCCCAAAGATGGACGACTGCCTCCGATAGGGGAAAATGTGTATTTCTCTATAAGTATTTACATTAGTTACTTTTTAAATAATCTATATGGAAATAACTAATTTGATAAAATTGCATTCTATTTTAGTGTCTAGTTTTTAATAATGGGCTAATGGAAGATATTAATCTGATAGATTCTTTCAATTTAAATGATCATGGCAACATTACTGTTGATCCTTCGCATCCATTCAAGTGGCGGAAATTGAAGCACCATTCCGTCTATTTGCAGTTCTGCACTGCTTATTTTGGGTATGGGAAAGTTACATTCTACTATGTCATTTATCGTAAGACAATACTTTAATTTCCTTCCATTTCCCATAAGCCAACCTCAAGATTGGATCAAATCTGATATGCTAATAACATACTATCATGAGGCGCAATTCAGCATATGAAAGTTTAATAAGCAAGCGCGCGCGCACACACAAATACACACTTAACTCTATAGTTTCAGTAAAACATGACGATTCGTCTTCTACAGAATCTGGATTAGGATATGATCTGGACTTAGAAGACATCAGTGATCCAAAACATAGAAACCCATGTTCTTTTCCCTGGGGTAGATGTGTCTTCTGTTAATTGTCTATTTCAATTTCCAATTAAAAAACACATGACTTTTAGTACAAAATATAAACATAGAATTCTGCCTCATGATACGAATAAAGGCATGGTAATCAACAGCTTCAAGAATATGCAACTCCTCTAACATGAGGTTTACATATAAATGAGATTGTTGCATGAATGCAGATCATAAAAAACACTCCTTCCATGTTAAATCACATCCTTTCATGCAAGCAAAAGTTGAAGGCATTAATCTCAAGCACTCAACAGATGAAACAATTAAAGACGAAACCAAACAAAAAGAAAAGAAAAGGCAAAACAAAGCATGAGAAAAATATTATCGAAATTGACTAAACATCATCTCAAAGCAAAAGGATAGACCTACAAAAATACAAAATACAAGAGATTTGATATGGATGGCATCATCATCAGTCTGTGTAAAATGGAAAATTAATAGCATAAACTGTAAAGAGTGGAGCAGATAATAGATGGTGTTGCAATCACTCAATGATTGATTGAATAACACCAGCTCCAACAGTCTTCCCTCCTTCTCTAATGGCAAACCTCATTCCTTGCTCACAAGCCACAGGCACTATAAGTTCAACAACCATCTTAACACGATCTCCAGGCATCACCATCTTGGACTCTTCATCCTTATCATTCATAATGGCAGTCACTTTGCCAGTCACATCAGTAGTCCTCATGTAGAACTGAGGCCTGTAACCAGCAAAGAATGGTGAATGCCTTCCTCCTTCTTCCTTCTTCAGCACATACACAATTGCTTCAAACTTGGTATGTGGGGTAATGGTGCCTGGCTTAGCCAAAACCATCCCTCTCTGAATATCAATCTTCTGGACACCTCTCAGCAACAACCCCACATTATCACCAGCCATGGCCTCATCAAGAATTTTCTGAAACATTTCCACCCCTGTCACGGTGGTGTTTCTGGTTTCCCTCACACCAACTATATCAACGGTTTCTCCAACCCTAATTGTACCTCTCTCAACACGACCCGTGGCCACAGTCCCACGACCTGTGATGGAAAACACGTCTTCAATGGCAAGCAAGAAGGGGAGTTCAGTTTGACGCTGAGGAATTGGTATGTAGCTATCCACATTATCCATGAGTTCGTAAATTTTGTCGACCCATTCGTTTTCTCCTCGTTTAATGGCAGGATTGGCCATCAATGCCTCCAAAGCTAGCAAAGCGGAACCAGAGATAATGGGGACTTCATCCCCTGGGAACTCATAAGACGAAAGAAGCTCACGAACCTCCAATTCCACAAGCTGCAGAAGCTCCTCGTCATCGACCTGGTCTTGTTTGTTCAGAAACACGACCATATTGGGAACACCCACTTGCTTGGCCAAAAGGATATGCTCCTTAGTCTGCGGCATTGGCCCGTCGGCGCCGGAAACAACCAGAATTGCTCCGTCCATCTGGGCGGCGCCGGTAATCATGTTCTTGACATAATCGGCGTGACCGGGACAGTCCACATGAGCATAATGGCGATTCTCAGTCTCGTACTCGACGGTGGCAGTGTTAATGGTGATTCCACGAGCTCTCTCTTCAGGGGCAGCGTCGATTTCGTCGTATTTCTTGGGGGCACTGTTACCCATGGCGGCTAAAGCCATGGTGAGAGCAGCAGTAAGAGTGGTCTTGCCGTGGTCGACGTGGCCGATGGTGCCGATGTTGACATGGGGCTTCTTGCGCTCGAACTTGCCACGAGCAGCTCGGATAGTGAAGGAGCGGTGGCGAGTAGGGTTAGGGGAGGTGGAGGAGGGAGCGAGGTGGAGGATAGTGGAGGGATTAATGAAAGAGGAAGAAAGATGGGAGGTGGGGGTTGGGAGTTTGTGGGGGTAGAAAGAAAGAGAGGTGGAAGAGGAGGAAGAGGAAGAGGGAGAGGGAGAAGGATGAGGGTATATGAGCTTGGAAGAAGCAGAGGCTGCTGTTGAGGAGATAGCCATTAGAGATTAGGATGGGAGAGGAGCTCAAGGTGGAGACGGTAGAGATGAGGAAGAGGATAGAGGAGGAGGAGGAGAAGATAGATAGGAAGGGTAAGGAGTAAGGATGATTTTGGCTTTTGTTATCTGTGGCAGAATCAAAGAGGACCTCACATTGCTTCTATCCGTTTCTGCCTCAATTTGGGAATGGGAGGGACTCACACTCATCCCTCGCCTACTCAAGTATGGAATTTTGGTGCAACGCCATTTACTGAATGACGTGTAATATAGAAAAAAAATAACATTATTATATCTTAAAAATTGTCAGCTAAACAATAAACATGTATTTTATATCTAAGTATTTGGTAATTAATTATATGTAGTCACAGGTATTAAAAAAAAAATTTAAAAGCTACTCAGCTTAACGAATGAAATAAGGTAGATTTTCATAGTAACCACAAAAATTTGGAATTTGGTTCTTTAATTATTTAAGGTCATTGAGTGTGATAATTTTAAAGGTTCCAATCCAAGGAGCCTCAGCCTCTTACCTTTCCAAACCCTAGTCATATTTGATAGTGACACGTATTTGATTTGAATCGCCACATTTGGGAGCCTTGCTGGAAGTCAAATCCACCGTTCAAAAAAAGAAATGAAAAGAAAAGCACGCACGCACAAAAGAAATCTTGATTCTTGATGCATAACTTACAAATGACTAAATCCCACGGTCAACATCACAAGCATTTGATTGAAGATGGAAGCCATAGGATAGGAAGCTGGAAGCGTGAGATAGTCATAGTGTGGGGTAATATGGTTAGGAGTAGTGAAGTGTTAACTAACTTAAGTCAGTCAGAGTGGTTAAGAAGTGTTAGTTAACATAGAGGGCAATCACTTCATGATAGATCACACAATCATAGCACCAAAAACTGCGTTCCCGTTAAAACATTCGGCTTCAATTTGTTAATTGGCAGGAACTAAAATAACCGTTGTATCTCCACTACATTGCCCAAAACGAAATAATTTAGACATCCTATATACAATTATACACTTTCTATAATTTAACTCCTGTCAGTATCTAACTGTTGTATATAGGGTGAGATTTTGATGTTTTACTGAATAACCCAACGGTGATTTCTCATCACAGCCTCATGCTTCCCGGGCAAATCACAAATGCAGCAACATTACATCCTCCTTGCTAGACACAACATTAAGCATGCCCTCAACTAATCTCTCAGCAGAGATGACTTCAGATTACGATTCTGCTTTATTGTCCTTTACCAACAGCATCATGCCATCACAATTACCGTTGGTCAAAATATTGAAGCTAAGCAACCCAAGGTTCCAAATATAACATGCAAGGGTCCGAGCTTCATAACTTTCACTACTTCTAATGTGAGCTTTAAGCTGAGGAAGGGACCTCATGTTTCTACATCTCCACTGTCAGGTATCTCCAGGTCACGTATATTTAAAACATGATGGCGTACATCAGAAGGAAGCTTCTTCAGAAAATCTGAGACAGCTAATTCATGCTTCTTCTTTAGTTTCACTAACTCTTCTTGCTGTCTTACCAACAAATTCTCCAGTTTTGTGGCAATTAAGTTGACATTTTCTAATTCGGTATCTTGTAGCTTTCTAGATTTTTCTTCCAGAGGAGATCCTCCCTCGATTGCTTTTAAATCCTCAGATGCAAGACCTCTCAGGGTGGAAGTGGAATGGGAATTAATAATCCCACTAGATTTCTTCCCTGAACTACAATCAACATCATCCATTAAGTTGTTAGCCTGCTGATGAACTGGCGTAGAACCATTTTCAGCCAAGTTACCTTCCTTAGTGCTCCTCATATCCACTTTACAGGACAAGTTTGAAGCACCGGGCCTTAATGGAGAGTTTCTAACAACTGCCTTGGGTGAGTCAGACCAAAACTTACGACCAGAAGGTAATGTTTCTAATGCAAGACTACCAGTAAAAGTAGAAGAAGCATTACCCACAGGAGATGTCTCACCTCCATTTTCAGAGGCACAGCTACCTGAAACTGCCAACTCTTCACCAACACTATGGAGAGGAGTTTCACAGGGATTCCAGATGGGGAAGTGGCATCGAATTTCTGATTCAATCATCTCAGCAATAGTTGTAACATCTTGATCAGTGAGTTCCAGCTCCTCAACCATTTCGCTAGCAACAGCAACTGCAGTGTCGGTCTCAATATCAAAAGGAAAGTGGATAGTGTGAATAAGACCTAAGCATAAATAGAAACTATTTCAGAACCAAAGAAAAAGCAAATAGACACTAGAACAAATTTTTGTGTGTGCGAGAGAGAGATAGAGAACCTGAGAAATCCACTTTCAGTTTCAGAAATATTGTATTAACGTCTCTCCTTTGACCTTCCACTGTAAATTCCCTACTAGTCTCTGTAGAATTATCCTCAGTACTTATACCAATGGCATGATGGCCGCAACTCCGTCCTGCATTTGATAGATCAAATGGTGAATAAGAGACTAAAGAAATAGGAAATTTAGATGCCAAAAATACTTGCCTGGATGATTAATTTTGGGCCATGAAGAACGACCTATACTTTCACTATCTTCGTCTAAATGAAGAAAGGAATCCATTAAGAGATCCTTTGCAGGCAAACGTACAGATACATTTGCAATACACTTTTCAATAAATGCTTTTACTCCAGGATCAGCCACTTTTGCCAATGATGCTGGCTTTATTCCCTACCATGAAAAGCTCAACACTAATCATGATAATGATAAGGACAATCAATTCGCCATAATTACCACTCACAAAGACTTCTCATCACCTCTTGACCAAAAACAAAACAAAAAAGACATCTCATCACCGTAATCATTTGATTTCTTTGGGGGGGGGGGGGGCTGAAACCGTAATCATTTAATATGTAGCATACCATACAAGTAAGATTGATTCTGAGATAAATGCTTTTAAAAAATAAATTTGAGATGCTTATCCTTAACTACTGCTACTTTTTTTCTGCAAGCATTACAACTCAAAAAGGAGGCAATCCAGCAACTTCTGGAGTCTACCAAACAAAATAAGATGATCAACGAAGTTAAAGCATAAAGTGCCTATGTTGAAATAATTTGGCAAATAACACATACTCTCAAAATTTATTGAGAGACTGTGATACACTTACAGATGTCACTTTCTTGTATATTTGAGCAGCATTTGCACATTCAGCGTATGGGTACTCAACAGTAACCAATTCTAACAAGCACATGCCAAAAGCATAAATGTCGACAAGCTCATTGTATTCCTCTTCATAGAGCTCTGGGGCCATAAACTCTGGAGTACCTGAGCTCATTATAAGAATTACAGATGCCTTTAGTTAAAATAATCCCACAACAGTTCCCATCCAAAACATAATATATTTAACCGTCTCAGAAAAAAAAAAGTTACCAATGACACTGTGAGCTGAATTGGCTTGCTGAAGAATGGCTGCCAATCCTAAGTCACCAATTTTCACCTCGCCATGATTTCCATTGACAAAGATGTTGTCACACTTTAGGTCTCGATGAATAATAGGTGGATCATGACTGTGAAGATAGAAAAGGCCGTCCAAAATCTGCCTCGACCATTTCTTTAAAGCTTTCAAATCAACACGCTTATGTTTCTTCCTGTATCTAAATCAAGAAAATTAAACTTCAAAACAAAATCTCCGCAAGACATACAAAAAGAGAGACTTTAAATTAATAAAGGGATTTATGAACCCAGCTAACTCACTGGCGTAATGTTCCTGAAGTAAAAATTTCAGTAATGAAATTGATGGTGCCATGCTCCGTGTCAACCCATGAATTATAAAATTTAATTATATTTTTATGCTTCAAGGTCTTCAGCAAATGAACTTCTGAATATAGGCGTTCCAATTCCTCGGAATTACGCAACCGTTCCACCACTTTAACCTGATTCCAAGCAACTTCAATTCCTTCCAACTCATCGAAGGCTCGATATCTTTTCATTGTTAAGAGCAAAAAAACATACGGAAAGAGTTTTCTTAAAAAATAAATCAACATCATCACATATACAGTAGGTTTCAATTTCATCCGTACATATTCATAGAAAGGATACACTTTCTTGAAAGCCCCCTTCCCCAAAACTTCCTTGTACTGTAAGAACCAGGCATCCAAAGTGAGAAAAAGCAGAACACATCCGTTAAGACTTGAGAGAAAATATCGATCAAACCAAGCCACATTTTCATGGAAGCATAATATAAGAGATTACAAAACTCAATAATTAGGTAAATCAAATTAACAGAATGCAAATTCATAGAAAAACAGCATTCTGCGTGAATTGAGATTGGGTTACTTGTCAGAAGAAACGCAACAAAATGAGGTATAATCCAAAACAAATGAAGGCGAGGAAAAATGGAACCGACCCG
Organism: Senna tora; assembly: GCA_014851425.1. Taxonomy (NCBI): domain Eukaryota; kingdom Viridiplantae; phylum Streptophyta; class Magnoliopsida; order Fabales; family Fabaceae; genus Senna; species Senna tora. The sequence continues at coordinate 4,589,836 of CM026271.1, read as the reverse complement.
ACCATATCGACGGGTGGGATCAATCTCCACAAAGTCAGAGTCAGAATTGTCTAGGTCTTGTTCGGACGAATCCTGCGGCATTACTGGAACCAAATCCTCAAAGACGCTACAATAGTAGTCGCAAATACAAAGTGTGAGAGCAGAGGCGAAAAAATGTGTGAAGTAAGAAGAGAGGACGTGATTGTGATTATGTTTAGTGTTAATGCGTGAAGGAGAAAGAAAGATGTTGGTGAAACTCAAATAGAAGAGAAGAGAAGAGAAGCTTGCTTTTGCCGATTCTTCATTGCTTTCCTCTTTTGGGTTCTACAGTCAAAAGGGATTCTATTTCCTTCCGTTTCTGTGCGCATAAAACGCCTGCATTCCCTTGTCGTTTTGCTTCTCTTTTTCAGTTTTTCCCTTGCATGTTTCCTTTCCGCCGTCATACAACAAACTTGGATGCCCCATGTTTTGACTTTTTTTTTTTTGGTAATCACCATGTTTTGACTTTGTACTAAATTAAACTGAAATTTGTTACGTGTATGATATAAAATGTTTGTATGATTAATCATGGATAAATTTTGTATAATCAATAATTAAACAAATATAAATAAATTTTATTATTAAAAAGACTTTATAACACACTTAAATATAAAAAAAAAACACACACACAAACTTCACCTTAACTTTTTTTTTTTATTGAGATAATATCATATCAGCATACGTGAAGAAAGAGGAGAATACGTCAAAGTGGGTTGGCACAAATGGTTAAGTATTCAGAGAAAAGTTCTCGTCTTACCTATGAGCGAGGGTTCGAATCCCCTTGAAGCCATCCAAAATCCTGCTTTGGTGGGCATCCCTCCTCAGGGAGATCCTCTAGCACCCAATGGTTAGTTGAATAACTGCGACTGGGTAAAACTGCTTGCGGTTTAGGCCTATATGCAGTAATCCTTTGGGTTGGGCCTCTGTTGGTCTCCCCAAATGCCACTGGCGCCCTGCCCGATAGTACTTGAGAGTGCCTCTTCTTACTACTATTTTTTGTATAAAAAAAGAAAGAAAGAAAGAGGTGAATACAAAGAATGTGAATTTTAAGTATGAAACAAATTTAGGAGCTGTTTTAATTTTAATTATATTTTCTCATTAGGTTTTTTAATAAGGAATTAATATATGTATAATTTATATAAAACTTTAAGAAGCTAATAAATATCATATTGCACTTGTAAAAATTTTATTTGATTAATTAAAAAATAGTTTATTATTTTAAACTTGATAAAAAAGCAATAAAATAATTTTATAAATTATTTTGTTGATTGAAAGTAATCCTTAACCAATATTCAATAAGAATCGGAACAGAGTTTCATTCATCTACGTTCTTGTTGGTTTATTTTTATTTATACAATCTCTTATTCCACATTTTTTTTTATTTAACAATTGAAGGAGATGGGCAAAGCCAAGCCAACCATAAAGCCGAAGATTGCAAGAAATTGTTACGCCCGGTTTACAACCAGTGAATATTTCATATTTGTTTTAAAAAAAATTGGAATATTATTTCAGATTGAGTTAATAACTAATGATTGAAACTTAATTATAATGTTTTGAGTTTTCCTTTCAGTTTTGAAAGACAATTCAAAAATGAGATCAACGTAAATACAAGCGATTCCAATTATTATTATATACTATAGCTCGCGGAAAAATAGAAATTAGATTCAGTGTAATTAGTTTTCGTGTAATTATTTTAAAATGTATATTTTTACTTCATATGTGAAATACAAATAGGGACTCACATTACGGTGCACCGTAATTGCACAAAAGCAAATATCAATTACGGTGCACTGTAATTACACAAAAACGAATTGTACCAGATCCAACTTTTAGAAAACGTCATTAGTCTTTCGTTAATGCATTAATTTTAATAATTGTTATTGATATTTGCTCTTATTATTAGAAATGGACGTAATAACAAAAAATATATATCTTTGACTGCAAAAGAATGATTTGGAATTTCGGATAATGACTTTCTATTTGTGTAACATTTTTTTTTAAGGATAAAAGTTTAGTAATATACGGTAAATGTGCAATTAAAAAGGTCTTCACTTATAAAAGAGTATATATTCAATAGTACAGTATTATTGAATTTTGGTGTATTCTTTCAATCATGTAATGTTATTTGTTAATTTTAATAAAAATTCGCATTAATAATAATCCACCTTAAATAAATTAAAGACGAATTGATTGGAAGGATGTACTAAAGTTCAATACAACATTTACTTTTCAAAGTGAAGTCATTTTTAATTGCACATGTACCGTGTATTATTACATAATTAAAGCGTCATATGTTTATGAAAGTCAAAAGATGGCTATGGAGATTTCAATTTCCCTATTGAAGAACACGAAATGAAAAGTGATAGTGCCCATTATTTTTAGGGAAGCATGGGTGGTCACAAAGACAAAAAGGTCAAGTATAGATAACTTAAAAAATTATAATATTTATGATTGTCTAGGAAATTTATTATAATTAAATGCAAGTTTCTTAACTATATTCTGTTTAGAAAAAGCTAATAGATCAAATTCATTACTAATGACATGTTTAGATATCTATCAATGATTGGTTTTGAGTATAATTTTGTTTAGATATGGTTTATTTTAAATGTATGTTTAATTAGTAGAGAGAATAAAGGAGGTACTACTACTACTACACAACATGTGCATTAAAATATGGTGATTTGTGTAGTGTATACCCCCATGCATGTGTGGTGGAATGGCCTGTGAGTGTGAGGTCCAGGCTGGACATTAAAATACGAGTCATGGCCCATTAGGTAAGTGGGCCAATATTTGCTGGCATTCTTACTTTAATTTTTTTGCATTACCAGTGAGCCTATTTTTTGTTTCTTTTATTACAATTTTTTAATGCTTTATTTTAACCATTTAATCCATATCTCATTATCCTTTTGGTCATTTGTTTCCCATTTTTCAAGTGCTTTATATTTGTCCATGATGAGTGATGACTTAGACTAGGAAAGGAAAGAAAAACTCTTGTTCATAATTTCCTTCAATGTTCGTTCATTTTTAGCAGATTGATTCAAACATGCTTCTAAAGAGCGTTTGAAAGGCTACTCACAGGAGCATATTACCTATTTCAGGGGACCACATGCATTTTTCATGATTCATTTTGTTGCTAATTTTGTGGTCATGATGGACAAATTAGATCTAACATTTTTCATGTTCATTATTAGTTGTTATGAGTAGAAGAAAGAAAAACAAGATATTAAAACACAGAATGCAACAATAGGCCTATTTGGTTATATAGGCTATTTTCCTTCCCTAACCTACTAATACTATGCACCACATTTGACATTAGTGTATTTCTGCTTTTATTCTTGAGTTCACAGCTTGTGCTTTTCTTATTGAATAGGGGTAAAGTGGTTACTTGTTAGGTTTGAAGCAGTTGGAATGTTTCCCAATTACCTGTGCGCATTTGTGGTTATTGAATTGCTCAAGTTATAAAAAGGACAAGTTTTTTCGTAAATCTCATTTACATATACATATACAGATACAGTACACTAAATAAAATTGTTTCATGGCAATGACAAAATCAGTTTTTTTTAATCAGATCAGTCATTCAACCACAGTTAAACTGGTATTAATATGAGATTAGATTTAGGGTAATGCTATAAAGCTCTTGAAAGTTTTGTTCACCTGTCTAGAACAGTTAGATCTGTCTTGAGATTTATGTCATCTTAAATTTTAAAAAATATAATTTTTTTTACACAAACCTTAAGACAGATCAAACGATTCTGGATCGGTGAGCCAAAGCTATGAAGGGCTTTATAGGATTACCTTAGATTTATTTTGTTTTTAATTATGAAGTTGTGGAACCCAATCCGCGAGAAATGAGGGTTATGTTGAATAGAAAAGCAGCAGGGGTGTTTGTCCTGAAGGAAAGTGGTGAAGCCTAGGACCAGATCTGCAACTGCAACCATTGATTGCTCAGACTTTTCTGTAACTACCACTCCTTAGATTCCTCTTCCTCTCATGTCTCAACTCTCAAGTGCTTTTACTAACTTTTGACTGTAATTTAACTCCCAAAATAATCAAGAAAAAACTACAAGAACGAATATTTTTGTTTAAAAAAAATCAAAAACTCTTTCCTTAATTAAAATCAACCTCACTAGTCACAACTTTCAATTAAGTCACAGTAGATGCCCCATGTTTTAGAGTATAATACTGGACATTTTCAATTAAAAATTAAGAAACAAATTGTAATTAAAATTTAAAATTTAATAATTTTGATAAAATAAAATTTGTTTCATAGAAAGAATCATTACACCTTGACCTTACATGGGAAAGCTAACCCATACAAGTCCCTGTTTATTTTATTGGGAGTTCTGACCATTTATTTTTGACCTTATCACATGGCATTTTATGAGCTGTCAAGGATGGACGTGGGTTGTTTGTAAAAAATCAATACACCAAATCTGGTAAAACCTCTGAAAGCTGCCTTCTAATGATGCCTGGAACTATGTAATTAATCTACTGTTGATCAATCAAAAGTGAAAACCACCTTGAATACAAAAAAGTCCGTGTAGTTAAAATTTAAATCTCAAAAGGTGAATACTTTCTCTTTCTTTCTCCATGAAAAATAAAATAAAAGAGGTGACATGACAAGAAATAGATAATTATAAATTAGACAGATGTGCAGGGGAATATAAAAAGGGCCTCTTCTTCATCTTCACTCACTCTCACTCACTGCCAGACCATATGCCAGTTTGGACATCTTTTTTTTTTTTTTAATCCCTTAAATAACCTTCCAATCACACCTTGTGAGCTCTGAGTTGTGACTCAGATCTCTCTCTCTCTCTCTCTTTCTCATGTTCAAATTTATCCCAAATCCATTAATACTCTTCGAAGTGTAGAAACATCATCATCAAGAAGAGCTATGCAAGACTCAATTGGGATCCCAGCTTGCTTTTCTTCTGGGGATAGTGATCATGGAGGTGTGACACGTTCAGGCCAGAGTGTGTTCATGTCTGTGTACAGAACAAAGATGGCTGATCATTGCCGCTTGATCACCATCACATGGTGCAAGAACTTGCTGCTTCATGGGCTATCAGTATCAGTGGAGGGCCCACAAGGAGAAACCCACTACACCTGCAAGGTTGAGCTAAAGCCGTGGTACTTCTGGAGGAAACATGGCTCCAAGCGATTCATAGTAGATGGGAAAGCTGTTGATGTGTTTTGGGACCTTAAAGCTGCCAAATTTAATGGCGAGACAGAACCAACCTCGGAGTACTATGTGGCAGTGGTTTGTGATGAAGAGGTTGTTCTGCTTCTGGGTGATCTGAAGAATGAGGCCTACAAAAGGACAGGGTGTAGACCAGCTCTGATTGATCCTATTTTGGTTTCAAAGAGAGAGCATATCTTTGGGAAGAAGAAGTTCTGTACAAGAGCTAAATTCCATGAGAAAGGTAGGTGCCATGAGATCTCAATTGAATGCAAGAACAGGGGAAGTGGAGGAGGGAGCACCAAAAATAATGGAGATTTAGCAAATGGGGTTCAGCCAGAGATGGAGATAAGGATCGATGGGCATTTGGCCATTCATGTGAAGCATTTGCAGTGGAAATTCAGAGGGAACGAGTCCATTCATCTCAACAAGATGAGAGTAGAGGTATATTGGGATGTTCATGATTGGTTGTTTAGTCCTGGTTTAAAGCATGCCTTGTTCATTTTTAAGCCAATTATCTCATCTCCCTCTGTGTCATCATCATCCCCACCATTGTCATCTTCATCATCAACTTCATTGTCAACTCACACAGCAAGTTCAGGGTCAGTGGAGGGAATTAGTGGGGCATCCGAGTTTTGTTTGTTTCTCTATGCTTGGAAGGTTGAGTGAAAGAAAAAGAACCATATCAGCCTAATTTTACATCACCGTCAATGCCAGCAAAATAAGGTTGGAAAAGGACTTGTGGCATCCATCCAAGTAATGGAACATTATGGATGCAGATTGGGGTGACAGAGAGAGGATTGATTGGAATCAGATAGTGGGGGCCAAACAATGGGTTTGGAAGGAAGGAACAATTATGCATAACTCGACGACAAGATAGATTGTTCTCCATCTAGAGGCATCTATATCACTACCATGTGGAAATTTATGTTTCCTCTTTCTTGATCTGATCTTGATAAGCGAGCTATGTTTCCTTCAAAATCTCTCAACCAAAGCTGTATGCTTTTTTTTTTTTTTTTTAATATATACAGAAGAATATAGACAATAATTTCCTCAACTGAATGTCTGTATATATATATGCCCAAAGACTTGCTCATACATGTGATAGACAACTTGCGTTTGATGATGATGATACAAGTTAGAAACAAGATGCATCCATCCATGTATATGCATTCTTCTCTCTCAATTAGTTAGATTATCATCGTCATTGCTTAGCTGCCAAATTCCATTCAATATATTATATACACCAATATCTTGTATTTCGGAAATTACAATTACAATATGGACAGGTAGGTGGAGAATTATTATCATTGTAATCATCTTGAATTTTTTTTATTTCCTAGTTCTTGGAAGTCGCTCACACTCACACCATGTCATAAGTGGTGGTTGCCTTAAACAAGGTATAATTATTAGAGGCTCATTAGAAACTATAATTGTAAAAAATATTTACTACAAACAATACATGCATGCATGCACCAAAGCCAAGATTGTTAATTCACGTCAACTTCTTCAACATGTGAAAGATTAATTTAGAGTAATAGCTGATTTAATCAAATAAAATTCTTAGGTAATTCCCCACATTATTGTTCAGCACAAAAGTAACAACTAAATTGGCAAGATGACAAGAGCGTTTTACAAACATATTGTATGTACACTCTCACACTCATGGGGTGAGACTATTCATTCTTCAATTACAAACTACCAAGCACCAGCAAACAATTGATATCAACAACTTGAGAGCTAATCTGTTCATTTTGGACCAAAACCAAACCACTTAAATAAGAAGAACGTATTCTTTCCACTAAGAGATTCCTTTTCTGCTTGTGATGATGGTGCTGATGTCGGAGTAGGAGCTTGTGAAGAGGGAGAAGTAAGTTTTGCTACGAGGAACATAACAGATTTATATTAGAAACAGAGAAAAACAGAGTAAGAAAGTATTAATAGTTAATGGCACATAGTTGAGCGAACGAGTTCAAATATATTTAAATATATGATCATATATCTGTAATCTCAATGGAAATAGAAGGTAACAAAATGAAATACAACCTGACTTTGGTGAAACCTTGTTAGTTTTAGCACTTTCCTTATCTGTAGAATTCTTCTTTGGACTTGGTATGATGACTTCACAATCTGGTGTAGAGGTTGACTTCCTCTCCCGGGATATATGTTCCTTGTTTCCTTCACCTGCAATTTATAAGATTAAGGTAAAAGCTGAAACTATCAACAGAAGACCGTAAGACAAAAAGATTAAGAGAATGAACATTTAAGTTATTTAACATTGAAACTTGAAACTAGAAAAAAATATTATTATCATCATCAGAGTATGCAATTGACACTACAGTCATATTAACAAAACAAATTCCAATAGCCATATTATATTTTGTAACTAAGGGTGGGAAACGGTGAACTGCTGCTCCATTCAGACATACAAGGCTATAAGACATGCACAGAGTAGTTATAGCAAGACAAAATCAGAAAGAACCTTATTTCAAGTTACAACCTAAACATAGGCTGTATTATGGTATGGACTAAGACTACAGTGAATTTGACACTGCGGAAAATTCAAAGTAAAGAGCTCTAATTTTTTATTCATTCTGCAAGTCAAAATGATACTATAATGACCATGAATTTAGATAACACCAATTGAAAATCATCGTCCATTGTTCACCATTAAACTTGTCAGGCTAGTCACTGAAGAAGTCTGTGCACAGTCAAAGCTACTAGAGTAACCAAGTAGTTTCAAAGTTAAATGTCCATGCATTTCGCAATTTAAATAATCGACCAATACGACTTATATAGAGAGGTCAGTTTAGATTCTTACTTTCATCGAGGTGATTCCCGTAGTTGTGGTTCAAAGCTTCAACAAATGTAGTAGCATTTTGATCTTGCATCACTTTAAGAGAATCAAAACAATTTGATAAATCAAAACTCGAAAATCAATGAAATGACAGCATCTCAATTTAAATATGGTGAATATGAACCTCACATTGATCAAATAGTGTATATCTGTAATTTGGGGGTGACCCAACCAACAGCAATTGTACTGCCTCTGAATCTCTTGTCATACTAAACAAAGTAGATGCCTTCAGATTCTGAGTGTCCAGCAGAATACCAGCAAGCTGTAAAATAATACAAAAGCAAAGAAAAATTCAAGTCACATGCAGCTAGTCTCATTATTTTTCTAGACCATTTCTTGAAGTGGAAAAAGTACATGTAGATGTAGTAGAATTAAAAATCTGTAAATTGATTAACAATGTTATAATATATGCAATTTACCAAAAGCTTCTTCAGCACAGGGTTTTGAAGTAGATCATAAGCATCTTCACAGTAATTATCAGTAAGAATGGTACATAGGGATCCAACCTGTGAAATAGAGGAAGGCACAAGATCAATTCTAAAACTCAACTCCATGAGTTTCCTAACGATTTTATTTGCAACTACATCAAAAATTGATGGGAAGTAGGAACCAACCTCGCCAATAGTGCTTAGTATATCTTGTCCAACTACAAGGATGCTCAGTTGCCCAGTCATTCTAATGCTTTCCATGTCCATCTGCAAACAGGGCTTGAGATCGAGTCAACAAATTCTGCAAAACTCATCCAGCATACATACTATTTATACATCATACGTCAAGACATCTTCTTGATGAATGACCAAGAGAGAGATTATTTCACTGTTTCACAATAATTAAGGAACATCTAAAAGCAATGGGCAGATTAGTAATAAGACATCGTAAATAATTAAATGCTACATCAACAAGGTATCAAAAATCACCTCGTCAGCAAAAAGCAATGAGGTAGCATCAAGATCAGCATGGTGAAAAAGCCAAGCAGCTTGCTTTAGCTTCCACATAGCGCCTCGCTTGACATTCATCACAGGCACCACCACACACTCCCTTCCATCCCCACTTTCTCTCTGCCTATAACCCAAGAGCCACGCATAACAAATGGCGGCTACCATTGATGTTGTGCCTGCAGTACTCAAATGAATCATTCGCGCATTAAGTCAAACACGTGATGTGCAAGCTCGGAAACCAAAATTAAGCAATTACTAATTGGAGTAAAAAGGAGTCTTAACTGTTGGGATGCCCAGAAAGTACAATTTGACCCTTCGTATTGAGCTCTCCATTCAAGACTTTGTGAATCAAAATCCTCTGCTCTTTGAGAAAGCCATTAAGACAGTGAGTCTGCGTCCCCTCTCCATGCGTGGACCATTCATTTGCAGGAGGATTGGACGCAATTTTCTGGAGGGAGCATGTGGAAGACAGTACCGATCTCCGGTGAGCCGACTGGACGAGATTCTTGGGCGGCGACAGAGGTAGAGAATTTGATTTTAATAAGGATGAGGAGTTGGCAGGGTGGCTAACATGGTTGGAGGGAGAGAGGGATGGGGCATCGGGAGAAGGCGCAAGAGTCCTAAAGGTGCGGCAAGAATGAGAAGGGAGGGAAGATTGGGTTTGGAATCGAGATTTTGGAGGAAGAGAGTGGCGAGGAGGGAGAGTTGAAAGGGCAGGATGAGAAGGGGAAGAAGAAGGCGAGGTATCGATGGAGAACCATTTGTGAAGGGGCATAGAAGGTGAAGAATCATGAGAAGAAGGAGGAGGAGGAATGAAGGTATGGGATTTGCTGCGACTGTGAATGGCTGGCTTTGAAAGTACGTCCCCACTGAAGCTTTGGACTTGTCTTTTTCTGTTTCACATAACCAACCCTTGCCTTCAATTTCGTTTACCACCAATTCCATAAAAACCAGTCAAACAAAAGTCAGCCAGCAAAGTCTAACACACGTCAAACTCAAACCCACCATTACTAGTACTAGTGTACTACTTCACAATTGCCATGACATGATACATTATGTACATTTCATTAAACTCCAAAAATTAGATAAAGTTGACATCACATGAAAAAGATTATTAAATGGTAATGCTACCTTCTGGCAGATCTAGAAAGAGGATCTCTTTCCAAAGAAGGGGGAATGGATGAGGTTGGTTGAGAAACCGCGAATCTTGGAGAGCCATAAAGGCGTGATGGGGAAGCAGAGCGAGATGGAGACGCAGCCACAATCCGCCGAGCTTCCTCCAACCATTCCTGTGTCAACCTCCCACGGTTACTTCTAGTGCTGTCGTCGAATCCATGCCCATACTCATCCAAAATTGGGCCTGGGCCTGGGCCTGGGCCTGGACCACCAGATGCACCTGTGAGGTCGTATGTTTTCTTACCCATATCTGTTGTCCCAAAGAACATGTCGTTGATGAAATCAGTGAGGTCCGGGACGGGTTCTGATGTCCTACGACGTGTCGTCTCTACCATCTTCTTTTGGAGGGTTACAGATCCATTCCTTATTTCTCTGCTGTATCCTCGTTGCTGATCCATTGAAATAAACTCGGGAACACTCATGCCGAGAAGTGAGACCTTGAGAGTGCACGCGCGAGCCAGAATGATCACTGAAGGATTCATATATAGAAGATACATAGAAAACATCATTTTCATAAGTAAGCATCAAATTTAATGAAGGATTTTCGGCGGCGTTACGCTCGCGAATCATTTCTTGTTCTTGGTTTGTTTTCTTTGTTACTAGTCGTCTAGGCTTCATAGGTTTACACGTACTATTGACGCATGTACTCTGTATATTCACACTTGTTATCAGTAGTATACTATGATTATTCAACATTTTGGGCTTCAGCACTTATGTAGAAACTAGAAACTCAACTACAGCCCAAGCTTCAGCCTTTTTAATGGGTTATGGGCTTTCATCATTACTCCTAAAACAATACTTCACTTTAGATTTAGAACAGAAGGCACAAATAACAAATTCACCAATCAACCACACACACAAAAAACTTCAAGACCAAAAAAATTTCTCAAGATTTTAAGGGTTTATCTAACAAGTGCCCTAGGACACTTGTTAAGGTTTATTTTGATTGATGGAGAGAAAATTAATTTGTTTGAACTTGATGAAAAGTTAATCAACACATGTTTTAAGAGCTTCTCATTGATTGATAGAGGGGTTTTAATATACACCAAATAAATAGATAGAGGGGTTTTGCTAACTACCCTTCAATAAAAGTTTTGTTCGATTTATTAATTAAGTTTTTAGATAGTAAAAAATATTGTCATTGAGGTTTTTACAAATAAAACTTCATTTTAGTAAGTGGGTACCTTTGAACAAAATTATTAGAAAAAACCCTCATATCATATGTCTCAAATAAGATTGCTCTAATAAAAAAAATATAAGTGAAAAAAAAGGACGGACTTTGGTGCATGTGGCATATTTTCAAATTCGGCAAAGGAAGAAAAACCTGGGAAGATGAGAGAGGATGACATAATCATAGGGTTATGAACAAAATAAGAATGAGGAAGCCAACTTGTGATTCGTGTTCAGCGTAAAAGGTTCAATTTAAAAATGGGGTTGGCTTTTACATAACCGTACAGCTATGCCGATTGATATCCCAATACATTAATAAGTTTATTGTTTGTTGCCCTTTATAAGACATATGGGGACAAAAGAAATTCTTCAATATCTGAGACGAGACGAATCGAACTGAATATCCATTCTAAACACCCACCCACAAGCCAACTTGGGGAATGCAAGAAACAATTAAAAAAGACAAAGTCAAATGCTGAAAATTAAACAAACCTCCAAACACACCCCTCTAAATTCTACTCTTCTTCTACAATCAGGCCGTGCTTATCTCATCTCTAGCCCTTCAAAATCCTCAAAGGCCATCCTGACATGCTTTCTACTTGTACTATCAATTTTTTTTATCACAAAGATCTTATATTTAACACCTAAATAGTAAAAAATAAGGTTTGGGAGGTTTGACTTGTCATGCTTGGCGTATGCAAAGTTTCAATTTGCTTGTTTATTTAATATTGATTAGGGCTTTATATAAAAGGAAACTCAAACCAACCCTATTTTCCATCCCATCCCATCATTCAGATTCGCAGTTTTCATTTTTCACTCTAATAGTAACTAAGCAATTGGAAGCAGAGATGGAAGCACGTGGCGTTTGTGTGGCAGTTTCAATTCTTGTTTTCTGCTTAGTGTTGGTGGAACCTTGTTATGGCAGCGTCCTTTTCTCTTCCTTGAAGAAAACCCTCGATGTCACTGCTTCTCCCAAACAGGATCAAGGTGATTGAATCACACTTGTCACTTATCTTACGATCTAAATTCTAAGCCTTTGAATCGTAAAATTGATTATATATATGTGTGTGTGTGTGTGTGTGTGTGTGATACATGTGGGTGTGCAGTTCTGTTAGCTGGTGAAGATAAAATCACAGTGACGTGGGTTGTGAACAATAGCTTACCAGCAGGGACGAACTCGGCTTATAAGACCATCAAGGTGAAGCTATGCTACGCGCCGGTCAGCCAGAAAGACCGCGCGTGGAGAAAGACGGAGGACAACCTCAAGAAGGACAAGACGTGCCAGCACAAGATCGTGTCCAGACCCTACGATGCTTCCAACAAAACGGTGCAGAGCTTCGAGTGGAGAGTGGAGAAGGATGTGCCCACGGCCACGTACTTTGTACGCGCCTTCGCATACGACTCCAACGACGTGGAAGTGGGTTACGGTCAAACCACCAATGATAAGAAGACCACCAATTTGTTCGGCGTGCAGGCAATCAGTGGACGCCACGCGTCTCTGGATATCACCGCCGCTTGCTTCAGTGCTTTCTCTGTCATCTCCCTCTTCGTCTTCTTCTATATTGAGAAGAGAAAGGGAAAGGCTTCCCAACAAAAGTGAAGTCTGAGTCTGACTCTCAGACATAGTTACTTAAACGACATCTACTAGTGTTGTATTTATTTTCCTTTTTGTCTTAATGCCATAGAGGGTAAGGCTTCCCTATAAGCCCAGCTTAGTTGTATTCACCCATAATAAATGGGACTTGCTTGTCTGAGGAGGAAGGATCCTCTCATTCCTCTCACTTCAAAATGCATCACCAACTGCTTCCCTTGTCTTTGTTTATATATTTAGTAAAGATGTAAAAGAAAGAAAGGGAAAAAAAAAGGAGCTGATTGACACCTCTTGTTGTTACTCATTTGTCTGGATTAATGTACCTACAAATTTTTTTTTCCTTAGGTCGCACACGAGAATTCGAATTCAAAATCATATTCTTATAAAATAGGGTGAGTATTTGAAACTATCAAGAACTTAAGACAGATAATGAATTTGAGCTCTTGATAACTTTGTAGCATTATCCAAATCTATAAAATATTAGTCCATTTTATTAGATTCAATTATCTATGATTACCTTCATTATCTCTTTATACGTAGGAATTAGAGAGACAGAGGGAAAGTTATAAATGAGATGTCTATCTCTAATCCTTTCCTAGAATTCGATCATTTCAGTTATTGTTGAAATCTTTAATTGGCATTACCCCCCACTTGTTCTGCAATAATATGACAGAAGGGTTATTCGGCAATTATGAATAACATCTATTATTCTTTTATCGATTATCTTTCTCAATCCAGCATTACTAAATTGCATATAACATGCGACGCATTATCCCACTTCATAAATGAATTGGGATCCTAGAGATTCTTTGACACGACAATTTTTGCAGTTTCAATATCAAAAGGCAATTTACATATACCTCTCACTCGGTAATTCAACCTAGAGCAATCACAGGAAAATCACATCTCAACGGAAAAGGTCGAGCAAAAAGAAGTTAGTTCATGATTCATGAACTAGCAAGAGGTTTATTAATTCCAAGAAATAAGAACTTGCCTCAAAATAGGATCCCATAATCTACATCAACAAAGAATTTGTGTCTTCCTGTTATATCATAAATCTGCTTGAGCATTAAAATACATCTCTGTACTCTCTATTCTGCCAGTACCAATAAGTGATATCCTGTCATCATAAACATCAACATATCCAAATGCATCTGTGCCAGGAGGACATTCTAAAGCAGCTTCAAGAACTCTATGATGCACTCCATAGGAATCAACAGAGTACCCACCTCTGTGATCATGTCCAGCTAGACAGACCTTCACACATTTGTATCGGTGTATCAAATTCATTACTTCATCATAGTTCCACAATAGTGCCTCCTTGGAAGAGGCACCAGGATCAAGAGGCAAATGGCAACAGATCACCACCTTCTGTTTCAATTCTGTTGCTTCCTGAAGAACACCATCCAACCATTCCATCTGTTCCTTTCCAACAGCTCCATTGAACATAAGAAACCTTCTTTCAAGCCCCACTAAACCTGTTGGACTGTTCTTATCTACATTTGGATTCTTGTCCTGGAGGAATTTCAAGGCCTCCAATGTTTTTGGATGACCTTGAGGCCAACCAATAGCACTGATATCATAGCCATCCAGAACTACAAATCTATATCCAGGCACTGGAGAAAAATCATAGTAAGCATGGCATTCAGGACTCTGGATCTTCAACAACGGAAGTAATTTGCTGCGAGGAAGGTTGTATAGACAGTGATTGCCAATAATATGATACACAGGTCCCTCGAATATCTCAAATTCATCCGCTAGTTTCTTTACAGTATCAAAAGATTGATCTTTTGGACAATACCCATCAACAATATCTCCGAAATTTATCACAAATTTGTGCTTCTGATGAGCATTCCACTCTTTCACTGCTCTCTGTAAAACAAGAATGCTATGCCTATAATACCGAGGAACACCAAGGAATGAGCGACCATCAGGAATGTCAGCATACTGGACATCAGAAATCAATCCAAATGAAAAGAGAGGCTGCCTCCCTTGTGCAATGGCTAATCCATTAGAAGAACCCATGGTGTATCCTACAACCTCCTATATAGAGTATCTGCATAACGTCAAACAAGTCAGACGCTATTTGGAAGAAAATACAAAAGATCAAACACACAGACAATAGACATATTTGGTAGCCAGAATGAGCCGAGTAATTTAAAAACAGAATTTAGGTGTAACAGGAAGGGAAAATTCTAGCAAAGAGCAAGATGTCCACTGTTATTCAGTAATTTAGAGCTAGTTCTCAATTCTCACACATTAATTAAAGTCACGAGTTGTGAGTTAAACACAGTTAGGTTTGTGGGTACAAGTCCGGAAGACATGTGATTGTTGGTATATTGAATACATTTGATTAGCGAATTACCCTGATGGTGCGCAGCTACAAATTTGAGATTTGTCCCACAAATTGAGCCCCAAATCAAACTGCTATGCCTAATCAAGAATTCAAGATATAATCCGCAACAACATATACAAACCAAGCGGAGAACATAAAGATAAACAGTGATCCAGCGAATGTAATAACGTCAGCAGTCCCTTTTCGGAAGGAAGGAGAGCGAGAGCAAAAGAGAAAAACAGAGTATAGAAAAAGAGTGTAAAAGGAATTTTAATAAAATTGTTTTTAGAGGGTATTCTATGAAGAAACATCATGGAAGGATTAGAAGGAGAAGCAATGCACGGCATAGAACATAGAATATTGAAAAAGAAAAAGAAAAAAAAAAACCCTTGAAAGCAACAGAAAAAGCATCAACATGAGAAGAGAGAGAGAGAGAGAGACGTACTTGTGTTGAGAATGAGAAAGGGCGAGATGCGAGGGAGGCGTGTGAGTGGAATGAAGAAGAGCAAGGTTTGAATGCGTATGGAAATAGCGAAAGAGAGATGAATGGAGGTGGAGGTTGGGTTGGTGAGTTGAGTTGAGGTGGGATCTTAAAACTGAAAAACTAAAATAATAGAGTGTGAATCACATCACAACAAACCTGCATCCTCTCCTCCATCTGTTGTTGCCACTCCTCTTTCAATTTTCTCTTCATTTTCCTATTTGGTGGCAACGTCCTACAATCCTCCAACCCCTTCCCCCACCTCTCTACCTTTGTTTTTCTTTTTTTCTATTTCGTCGATAAATGCGATTTCAACTATTTTGATATATATTCATCTAATATTAATTAATTAATCGATTACCTAAATAAACGCTTCAATTAAAATTTTGTTTATTTATGATGATTATCACTTTATCCTATTTCACTTTTTAAAATTTAAAGGAATATTTGACATTCTCTTATAGAAAGTATATATATATATATATATGAATGTGAATTCTTTCTTTCAATGCTATTCCAAATCCAAATCCAAATGTGAATAGGATTTTTCATAATGATTCTTGATAAGGTATTATCATATCTATTGATGGAATATTTAGTTGCTAAAATGGGTTTATTCAGATAGACTGATCCGTTAAGTCTGTACAAATGGACCAGCCTCGAGGCAACCCTTGATAAACAGGGTTGAAACATGTTTGGGTCGGGCCAAATAAGGGCTGCCTCATTCATTTTTTTAAAAAAATATTTAGTTTTAAAATTTATAGTAAACATTTATAATAATAGATCATTTTTTAATGTGTTGATGGAAGACAACTTGAATGTGTTGATAAAAGATTGAAGGTTAGATAGTAAAATTGAGATGTATTTTCACTATTTCAGAATTTGTCTTACTTTTTGGTTATGGCTTGATGGCCTTTTAAGTTTTGTAATGTGTTGATGACCTTTGCCCTTTTATAATGTGTTTTATTTTTATTTCATTTAAGTCTTATTTTGGCGTGTCTTTACTTTTTGTTTTGATGTATTTTGTAATAACTTTTATTGCTATTTTAGCATGACTATTTTATATTTTAAATTCCATATTAAGTCTTACTTAATGTCTCATATTATTATTTTTTAAAAAGCAAACATAAAATAACTAGCCAAAATATTAATGTTTACATCCTTACACACAAGACTAGAAACAAAAATAGGAAATCTACATAAAGCAGGACACTAATTGTGAAACATTACTATTTTAGCATGAGTATTTTTGAAATTATTTAAATATTTGTAAGTTATTATGTATTTTATGTTTATTATTATTTTATTTTATATTTTTTAATAAAAAATTGTTTAAAAATTGATAAGACTTTGTGGGCTAGCCTTGAGCCCGTAGGTTGAAAAAATCTTATCCCATTTTAAAAATGGGCCAGACCGGCCAACCCTGTCAATAACGAGTCAAAACGGGGCCTAGGTCGAATTGGATCAAACTAGTCCGTTTTGATAGTTCTACCTACCGATCAAGCTCTCTTAGTTAGTTGGATCCAAACATTATTATAAAGTACAAATGACTTAGATACCCTCCGTAAAAATATTATAAATATTTAGCCATAAGTATAGTATAACTAATTGAATCTTTATCTGACTTTTCTATATTTCTCTTATCCATATTAATTTGAAATTAACTTGAGCATTAAAGTCTAATCGAATAGATCAGTTCTGCCATAATTCCGCGCAGATCATAGATTGAAGGAGAACTTAAGAATTTATTAATTCTAATATGATATTAGCTTCTCAACCTTTGAGTTAGAGATTGAAAAAGTGAAGTTGAAAAAGGAATGAGATGGATATATTGAAGGAACCTAAAACCATACACGCGTCCAAGAGATAGTAAAAAATTAGTAATGGTTCTCCTTCATCACAATTCACAAGAAAAAGAATAAAGAATGTGTCCTCCATTCCTGCTTCCTTTGTTTGCTTATCACGCCCTTGCGCACTGGGACCCACGCCCACCAACGTGACTTCCTAGTTTGGGACTCAGGGAATCAAACTTTATTTATTTATCTAACTATAAATTCCTATTTATTTAAATCAAACTTTTTGTTAACAAATAATTAATAGTTAATGTTTGTATAATCATTAAAAATATATTTTATAACGATTAATTTTTTTTTATTCCATAATAAAAAAACATAATTTCTTTTTTCACAACCAATTAAAAACAACTTATTCCAAAAATAAAATTCTTAAACTAATAAAATAAGGTTGTCATTTAAACAAAATGGCTTCTACAAAATTATACTCAAATTTAAATCTTTATAATAATCACTTCACTATATAAAATTTATTCAAGTAATAATATTTTTTAAAAAATACAACATAAATTTTAATTATAAACTAATAACCGTGTAAACTTCAATTTATTAATTAAAAGAATTTATTTAAGAGAGTTTTGATTAGAAAATTTTCAATACTAAATCACAAAGCATATAACCCAAAAAAGATAATCAAGGAAATTAGATTTTGGATTGGGCAAGGTGAGGCCTTGGGCCTGAGTTTAATTATGTTTGGGTTGGGTTTGATAAAGTCATTATGCTGTTACACTTTTTTACTCTCAAATTTTCTTTTCAGACCAAAAAATCTCTCAATTTTTCTTTAGGATTGGCCCGAAAAAGCTCTCAATTTTTCATTTATGGCTGAGATTAATCAATTTAATTTAGATAGAAGACTGAACTAACCAATAAAATACAACCTACAAATACTTTTTTTTTTTTCCTTTTACTTTCCTTTTTATAAAAAATATATATCTTGTATATGAAAAAAATTACCAATTTGGTCAAGTCCTTTTCATGAATATCTTCTTTTTTCGTGAAATGTCAAGAATATCTTCAATTTCGATTTTGTGTGGGAACAAACTAGTATGAATGTTGGATATGATTATTTGGGTGAATGGTAGGAATTCGCTTTCTTTCTTTTTTTGATAAAATATTCAAAATTAGCGTCAATGGATGATAGCCTTTCATTTCAGTTTCAGCAATTAAAGATAGAAAGAATTATGGAACCCAATTTGTCAAATAATAGTGTAACAGAAGAATCCCGATAGGTAGATTATATTAGATACTCTTGATTTATATCCACACAAGACATATAATTGAAGTGATGAGAGGAAACAGAGAGGCAGCTAGGTAGCAGAGACAGAGACAATATGTCAAATTTTGTGATAAGTTTGGTACTGCAAGAGAAGACTACCCCATGGTTGTTAGTAACGTTGTTCATCATCATCATCTCACCCATCTTCCAATGGTATTTCAAAATCCGTTCCAATGCTATTACTACCATACCCCCTCCCTCTCCTCCAAAATTCCCAATCATAGGAAATCTACACCAACTAGGCTTGTATCCTCACCGTTCACTCCAATCTCTGGCTCAAAAATACGGCCCCCTCATGCTCCTTCATCTCGGGAAAGTACCCGTGCTTGTGGTGTCTTCTGCCGATGCTGCTCGTGAGATCATGAAAACCCATGACCTCGTATTTGCAAGCAGGCCTAAGATTAAAATGTTCGAGACTCTCTTGTATGGCTACAAGGACGTTGCATCAGCTCCATATGGAGAATACTGGAGGCAGATAAGAAGCGTGTCTGTGTTACATCTTCTCAGTAACAGAAGGGTCCAATCCCTCCGTGGTGTGAGAGAGGAAGAGACAGCCATAAGTATGGAGAAGATCAGGGGAGCATCAAACATGTGTGTGAATCTAAGTGAATTGTTTTGTACAGTGACGAATGATGTAGTGTGTAGGACGGCTTTGGGAAGGAGATATGGAAGTGGAGAGGGGTTCAAAGAGCTTTTGAGGGAGTTCACGGAGGTAATTGGTGGTTTTGTGGTGGGAGACTATATAGGTTGGCTTGATTGGGTTGGTGCTGTGAGTGGGTTGTATGGGAGAGCAGAGAGTGTGGCTAAAGAGTTTGATAGATTTTTGGATCAAGTGGTTCAGGAGCATATTGATAGATCAGGCAGTAGTGATAGTAGTGGTGAAGGGAATTATGATTTTGTGGATGTTTTGCTTTGGATTCAAAGGACAAACTCCATCGGATTTCCTATTGATACAGCTGTCATCAAGGCTTTGATATTGGTAAGAACATTTCTCCTCATGTGTGTGTCATCTTGGTTTTTAACAACATGAAACCATTAACTTCTATTGATTTTTGTTAATGGTAGCGTGTGTAATATAAATAAATGTATTAGCTATGGACAAATTAAAGTTTTACGCTGAGTTTCCACTGATTAACGCAACTCTCTCTTTTATTATGTAACTATAGGCGAAATATGGCACATATATTCTGTGATTGATTGCACTATGATACCATTTGCTACTTATTTTACAAGATAGGATCCATTGTGAGTCAGCAAGGAACCTTAGGAAGAGAGGAAAAGAAATAGAGAGTGACCCCACTTGAAGTGGGTCTCACTTGTAGAGATAGGATCCACTGCATGCAAACAGGGAACCTTAGGAAGAGAGAGAAAGAAATAGAGAGTAGGCCCCACTTGAAGTGGCTCCCACTTGTGGGGCCCACCCCCTCTCTTTCTCTCTCTCTCTCTGAGGTTTCCTACTGGTCAGCCTATGATCTCATCTCCTCACTTGTGGGGCCCGCCCCTTCTCTTTCTCTCTCTCTAATACCTCGTTTGGTAGGATGGAAGTTAGGAGAGGTGAATGATCTCACCACTCATGAGCTTGTTTGGTACATGGTGAGGTTTCTTCCATGGTGAGCCAAGTTCCATCATAGGAGGAGAGGTAGGTGCCATGGGTGAGGAGAGGGAAGTTGTGGTGAGGTGAGGTGAGTTGAGGTTTAAAGACCAAAATGCCCTCAAAAAATTTGTGACTTTTAAAAAAGTAAGGGCAAAAAAGGTATTTCATACATTTATCTTCTATTTCCCTATCTTCTTCCCACCATACCAAACAAATTACTTTTATATTCCACTTCCATTTCTCTGCATACCAAACATACTTTTTATCACTTACTTCCACTTTCATTTCCATTTCCACTTCCACTTCCCACTAAAATACTCACCGAATACCAAACACTACCTAAGGTTCCCTGCTGGCCCGCCTATGATCTCATCTCCTATTTTACACATCTTTCAAATTATATACAATTGCTAAAAAATATGAAACATATATGTTGTATTCTATAAATAATTTATCTATTTGGTTCAGGACATGTTTGCTGCGGGTACGGACACCACGGCAACAGTTCTAGAATGGGCCATGACAGAACTCATAAAGCATCCAAACACAATGAAGAAACTACAAGACGAGGCCCAAAGCATAGCAGGTGAGCATGGAGCCCACATAACAGAGGAGCACATAGGTCACATGCCCTTCCTAAGGGCAGTACTAAAAGAAACCCTACGCCTTCACCCTCCAATTCCTTTACTATTCCCTCGAGAAAGCATGCAAGACATGAAACTGAAGGGCTACGACATAAAAGCAGGCACACGAGTGATAGTGAATGCTTGGGCCATTGGAAGAGACCCTGCATATTGGGACAATCCTCAAGAGTTCGAACCAGAGAGGTTCTTGAATAGTTCAGTAGATTACAAAGGACACGACTTCCAATTGATACCTTTTGGGGCAGGAAGAAGAGGATGTCCTGGGATACAGTTTGCAATGGCCATTAACGAGCTTGTGCTAGCAAACCTGGTACACCAGTTTGATTGGACATTGCCTAAACATGGAGAAGCTGCAAGGGAGGCATTAGACATGTCGGAAACTGTTGGATTGACTATGCATAGAAAGATACCTCTTGTACTTGTTGCATCCCCACGTAACAACTGCTAAATGCGCCACCACATGCATATACTACAAAATGGCTTTAATTGTAACCTTATAAGACTATGTATACCAATATCATAAACTTGAACTTGACTTGTACCATAATTATATTTATCACTGCATGTCTAATACATATTACCTGCTATATATATATATATATATATATATATATATATGCCATCACCTCATTTATTTTCTATTGATTTAATTACGTGTAAACATAATTAAGATCCTCATAGAATGAGATGCTTAATTAATAGAGTAATTTAGTTCTTCTTCTTTAACAATATAATGGGCTTTTAATTTTGGAGAGGGTTTTCCCAAGTTACTTGAATTTTAACGTATCATAGCACAATAGCCTTATGTCTCGTGATGATCCTCCAAAATGTGAACGAAAGAGAAAAGTCCGGTGGAGATATTAAAAAAAAATTACAGTCTCTAAAGTTCAAAGAAGTACAAGTCTAGATAATAGACAAAAAACAAGAGATACGAGACCTATGAGGCGAGTTGACAAAGACCAACCAATTGGATTTGAGAGAGAGTATTGAAGATACAAAGTCATACATCTAATAGGATGAGATGCTTAATTGAATACTTAAGTAATTTAATTCTTTCTCTTTAATAACTAACTTTTGATAAAGGATTTTTAAAGTTATTTAAATTTTAACAAGCTCATTTCTTTTAAAATATAATACTTTAATATAATATAATATTTCACAAGCTCTTACGGATAAGTCGATAGCATACTTCAAGACAATAGGTAAGACAAATCATTTGTATTAATTGCAATTTAGGAAGTAATCGATGCCAAAATTTTCAAATTGTCTTCCTTCTTAAATTAAAGTCAATGGCCGGTTGGACTAATTCATTTTTATCCGTCAATGCTTACTTGTACCTACCAGCTAGTAGTGCTTTAGTCAAAATGAAAAAAAAAAATTTTACTTTATATTTTGTTTGAAATTATAAGCATTTCAATAAATTCATTACTCAATGGTTAAAAGTTAAAACTAATAAAAGGCATGCTTGCCGGGTCATCCTGAGTGACAGAGCCGAGGACGGAGAGTAAGAGGGCGCAGGTGAACAAATTTTTGTCGTCTTGCGATTTCATATATTCATTCTTGGCAAAAGTATGTTTAGTCGTCAAATATTTGATGTTATTGTTAGTTATGTTCTCAACGCTTTTATGTTTTATTTTTTTATTAACATCTTTAAAGAATTAACAATTTTTATAAAAATGACATTTCACGTAACAAAATAAACTTTCATGACTTGGTATTCACATCCAAATTCTAAAGAGTAGTTGGAGTAGGAAGTGATATCCACATTCATACATAACAAACTATTGATATATCCATAAAAAAAATAATAAAACTATTGATATATGAAGAATCTTCTCAAGCGTCAATGCAGTCTGTAGTCTGCAACGACTTGGCTAGTTAGAAGGAGTAGATTTATATTTTTATTATTAATTTGTTTAATTAAAATTAAGCATATATATATGTTTTAAATTTCTAATTAGAAAGAATCTTAGGCAAAGAAATGAAAACACACCTAAATTTGTTCATAATTAAAATCCGGTTTCACACATAATATGTGTTATTGGGATAACAGTCCAAATATTATTGAAATATAGGGGGAAAAGTCGTAGGATCGCAAAATCAGGAAGGAGAGAAAATGCCAAAAAAACAAGTTAACCTTATACAATTGGAGTGCATGGAGGGTTGTTATCCTGCAGATCTCCCAAATTTTAAATTAAAATAGAGATCAAATCACGTTAAGATTAGACAATATATTTAATTTATGTTTTTTTTTAAAAAAAGGACAGTCTGTGCCTTTTAAGTATTAGCTGAATGCTAATTAAGAATTTGGATTAGCGCTTGGGTCGGCAATAGTGTATTGTAATATACGAAAGCAGGTATTGGATGGCATTGCCATTGCCACCGTCAAACAGTTATTTAAGTACTTAACCACATGCTTTCTCTCCTAATTAACATCACTTAACTTTTGGTATTTTATATGTATCTTTTGTAAGAAATTAAATTATCATATTCATATGCAACATATTGTTAAATATTATAAACTTGAACACAGGACTTTTTGGCTAGTTTTTTCTTCTTCTTTTCCCTGAAATCACCAAGAATAAACTATTTCGAGTCAGCTATATAATTATTCAATAGCAATTTTTTCGTGAACTCGAGATTTATCTTGAAGAAAAAAGATTGTCTACCACTCAAATCAAGCATCTCCTGTTTAAGATTTGACCCTCTTTGACCAAGATCAATGAATTGACATTTTTTTTTGGCCAGACAATGAATTGACATTAATACAAAAGTTTTTATTATTTGAACAAAAAAAATTAGAATATTTTCAACAATTTATGCTTTTACGGTTACTATTAATTATTAAAAAAATTTAAAAATTAAATTTTAATTGTTGAAATAAGTATTTTTTTAATAATTAAATTTTGACTGTCAAAATAAATTATTAAAAATAGTCAATAATAATATTTTTGACGGTCAGCAATAGTTGATATTTGTTAATAATATTATTTTCGATAAAATATTTGTCCGCCGAAAAAATATTATTGAGAAAAGTATTTTAAAAAAATATTATCAACAATTATTAACTATTAAAAATATTATTATTGTGAAACCAAAAAAAATATTATTATGATCTTTTTTTAACAACATATTTTAATAGCCAAAATTTAATTGTTAAAAGAACTATTTTTTAATAATTAAGTGGCCGTCTTGAAAATATTCTTTTTTTCTTATAATGTTTTTTTTATAACTTTTTTTCTTCTTATAATGTTGAAACTTGAAAGGTCATTTTTTTGTGTGACAAAGTCTTTTTTATTTATTTAACCGTTGAATTATTAAAAAATGATTGTATTAAACTTAAATGTTAGACTTATAAAAAATTTGATGAATAATACATGTAATTAATAAAAAAATTTAGCGAGGATGCCTTTAATTTTCTTTTGTTTCATAAATTCTATCATCATTGTTCTCAAAAAAATTCTATCATCATTAATGCTCAATATATTTTTTCTAACTATATATTCTAGATTGTATGAAGGTATTTATTATTTTTTTTTATGGGAGAAGGTATTTATTCTTATTTTATTAGAAATGTCAAATTATTTTATTTAGCCATTATTTCAACTGTATATAAATTTAATCACAACAAAATATTAAAATTCAAAACATTCTTACATGTATATCTTGCAATATATATATATGAATTAGTATAAATAATATATTAGCCATGCCGGGCATTTTTTTTTCTTTCTTTATATCAAGAAAATCTAGAGGTCCACCCAAACAAAATTACAATAAATTAGATTTAGTAGTTGACAAATATATTTTTCTTAATTTTACCATAAGTACGCAGGTAAATGATATATATATTTTTTTGGACGATGAGGGCCTAGAAGTCCATAACACGGACTAGTTCGGCTTCAGCAGTTCCTAAGAAAAATAATAAAAAAAGCGGCGGCTAGAAAACTGAGGGTATCAAGACAATATTGAATTTTAATATATTTTTTTAATCACTTATTTTTAATCTATTTAAGATACTTATCAGTGTGTATTTATATTAATATTAAAAATGATATAAATAATTAGAAGAATGTATTAAAATTTTGTCCTCCGAATCCTGAATTTTTATTCCAAACTCAAATAAATGGTTTATTAATAGAATATATATATATAACTAAAACATTAGAAACTTGTTTAATCAAAAGATTCTCCAGTCAACGATTTGAAACTATAAATGTTTTTATCTTAAAATCTAGTTGTGATTTGTTTATTTTATTTTTTTAATAATGTTATGTTGAATTAACTTGCACGCATAATATAAATTATTCATTCCTTTGTAAAAAAAACTTGTTTAAAATAGCAAAATATCAAATGCAATTTCCCCAAAGTTGAAAAGAAGTTTGTATACTTTATATTAAAAATATATTTAAATGCGTATAATTCTTCGTGTGAGGGCCAGCTCATATCACTAAATACGATTAGTGTTTCTATTATAATATCATAGAAATTAAATAGAAAAGGGTGACCACTAACAAGAACTTATCTTTTACTTTACCTCTTGTTTTAAATTGGTTCCGTATTTATTGAAAGCACTAATTGTAATTGTATCCCCATCTATATATATCTACACAATTTCAGAAGAATGGCATCAAATTTGAAGTGAGTGAAGCAGAGGGAGGAAGAAGAATCCATTTTAAAAAAAAAATGATAACTTTTCTGGAAATTTTGAAACTTCCCGAAATCTCCTCCTTTTGGTCATTACAAACACTTGTACTTCTAATCTTACCCATCTTCCTTTTCAATGTCATTTTCAAATGGTATTCCAATTCAAAAACCACCAACAACTTACCTCCTTCTCCTCCAAAATTCCCAGTAATTGGAAATCTGCATCAACTTGGCACGTGCCCTCATCGTGCCCTTCAATCTCTAGCTCAAAAATATGGTCCCATGATGTTGCTTCACTTTGGGAAAGTGCCAGTTCTGGTGGTGTCGTCTGCGGATGGAGCTTGTGATGTGATGAAGACCCATGACCTCGTCTTCTCCAATAGGCCACGACGCAGAGTTGCTGATATACTCCTCTATGCTTCCAAAGACATCGCTTCTGCTCAGTATGGAGAGTACTGGAGGCAGATAAGGAGCATAGGTGTGTTGCATCTTCTGAGCAACAAAAGGGTCCAATCTCTTCGTGGTGTGAGGGAGGAAGAAACTAAGATCATGATGGAAAGCCTCGAGCACTCTGCTTCTAGAAACTTGGAAGTGAATTTGAGTGAGGAATTCTCAAAAGTTACGAATGATATAATTTGCAGGGTGGCTTTAGGGAGGAAGTACAGTGGAGGAGAACGTGGGAAGAAGTTCCAGAAGCTTCTGGTTGATTTCGGAGAGGTGCTTGGTACTTTTGATGTGGGAGATTATATTCCTTGGCTTGAATGGTTGAGCAATATGAGTGGGTTGTACAACAAAGGAAACAGAGTAGCTCAAGAGTTGGATCAGTTTTTTGATGAAGTAATTGAACAACATATCAATCGTCGGGTGAAACAAGATCTTGATTGTCTTGTTAATGATGATGATGATGGTGAGGAGCAAAGTGACGATTTTGTGGATGTTCTGCTTCGGATCCAAAAGAGAAACATCACTGGCTTCCCAGTTGACATAACAACCATAAAGGCTTTGATCCTGGTAAAAACTATCTCTCTGTTAAAATTATTTCTTGTACAATACTCTTGCGTGTGCTGTCCTTAAAATTAATTAATTAATTAATTAATTAATTAATTTGTGTGTTGTTTTAGGATATGTTTGCTGCAGGCACGGACACCACATCCACAGTGGTGGAGTGGGCAATGACAGAACTGTTGAGGCATCCAAGAGTGATGAAGAAACTACAAGATGACATGAGGAAGGTGGTTGGTTCAAGAACACACATAACAGAGGAGGATTTGGTGGAGATGCACTACTTGAAGGCAGTTCTTAAAGAAACACTACGCACACATTCCCCAGTGCCCTTACTAGTGCCACGAGAATCCATGCAAGACATGAAGCTCAATGGCTATGACATTAAAGCAGGGACGCAGGTGATAGTGAACGCATGGGCAATAGCACATGATGCTTCAATCTGGGATCATCCTGAAGAGTTCAAACCAGAGAGGTTCTTAAATAATTCAATAGACTTCAAAGGACAGGACTTTGAGCTGATACCATTTGGGGCAGGAAGAAGAGGATGTCCAGGCACAGCATTTGCGATGGCAGTGAATGAAGTGGTGGTAGCCAACCTTGTGCACCAGTTCGATTGGGCATTACCTGCAGGCAAAGAATTGGACATGGCAGAAACTGCTGGCTTAACCATTCATAGGAAATTTCCTCTTATTGCTATTCCCTCCCCTCGTAAGGCTTAAATCTTATATATATTTTAATCTTGTATGAATTTATCTTTCTGTTGTGTCTTGAATGGTTATGATAAATAAGGAAAAGGAAAAAACTTATGTCCATTTCCTCCAATTCCCCAATATAATTATGACACGTGGCAAAAAGTGTTTAAATGACCAATCACAGTAGAGAGAGAATATAGAAGATTACCTTTTATATGACCAATCATAGAAGAAAGAGAGTGTAAATACAATATATGATTGGTGGAATTTGAGGAAACGGACATAAGTTTTTTCCTAAGGAAAAATCAGCTTAACTTCGTTCAACATTTTTTAATTTCTGTTTCAATTTATTTTAGTTCTATAACTTCAAAAATGTTCTAGTTTCTTTTTTATTTCTTATTATTGACATTAGTTTGATACATAAAAGTTGCATACATAACTAACATTTAAATATTTTATTTGTTCTGGATTGATTTGTTCCAAATTTTTCTAATAAATTACTCATTATGTTTTAAATTTTTATTTGTCATAACTCATATGTCAATTTTTTTCTTCCGAACAAGAAATTTGTTTCTAATAAAAAAATTACTTTGAGGTTGATCATAATTCATGAATCAATAAGATCTTGTATATAATTTTCATTTTTCAAAATTAGCTTAAGGGCACATGTTAAATAAGCCTTAGAAGAATATTAAAATTTTGCATTCCTTCCATATATTACTTCTCATTAGTCAAATAAGTGTAGGGATATTATTGATCTTCTCAGCTCTTTCCGTAGTATTAGTTATAGAGTTAATAATGATGTTATTAAGGCTCCGATTAGCTATTGATGGAGTTCACAGGTAGGAACATACTTCAACACTTCTACTTTGTAACTGTTTTCTTCTTTACAAAAAAAAAAAGTGTAGGTCTCTCTTAGTGTGTGTAAGTAACTATTAATATTGATAATAACATTGAATAAATAGAAAGATGAGTACTAAAAATTCAACGCTCTCGTAATCCTAAACTATTATTTGTGTAGTGGATGTTGAATTAGGTAGGTGGTGGGAAAATAAAATTTGTTTGGGTCGTCATCCACCCTTAACTTATTAATGTGTGGGTTCAATTCCTGATCTTAAGTGAAATATGGAAAAATTTCAAACTCTTGGTCTACAATTTCATCATTGAAGATATTTTTTTTAAAAAAAAACATCAAATCAAATCATATTATAAAAAAAAGTCATACAGCACTTAACAATTATTTAGATAATATATTTACTATTATCAGAAAACGCAAAACTTCCATCGTTGGATACACTTAGCAGTTAAATTTGTAAGTGGAAATTAAAAGGCTGGCTACAAGCCACGTTGCTTCGTGAAGTTATGGCATATAAACATTTTGGTAGGTGGATATTAAAAAGATTTGTTCTTTTCTGTTTTGTTGTTATAAATGGAGAAGATGACAGATAGTTGGGGTACACAAACGGAAAAATCCCGACCCAAGTAAACAAAATTGATAACCATAAGCACGCGTTAGTGTCTGAAATGGAAAGAAAGGAAATTAAATCTGATCACCACGGCACCACCCAATAACAAGAGGGAGTGTGATTTATTGTTGAAATAAAGTAAAATCACAATTATTAGAAGATAATGAAAGTGATCTAGATTGTTTTTCTCATCATTTTATTGAAAATTTCACGCAGGCCCAGACCCTACTCGTTGTCTTTACTCTTTATTCACATAAGTTATAAAATTTGAGGTTACTCCAGCGGGAATAGTATTCGGATTTTTGAAATTTTCTCAACACTGCTTGTAAAAAAATGGAAAAGATCGTTAATGCCAGTTAATATATATATATATATAACTCATTTATAAACATTTTACTCAGTTTTAATCATATTGTTCATAAAGTTTTCAGTTCACGAAATCTTTATTATAGCATGATATATTTTCAATTTTTCATTAGTCTAATATTTAACTAAATAAACAATGAGAGCATGCATGTGACAGAAAAGGTCATTCACTGAAAATTGGAGGATAACAATTTAGGGAAATAACAGTATTCACCATCGAGTACAGTGACTAACTGCTCCATACTTAAAGTAGTGATTGAACTCCTGACACTTAGTTAAAGATGAATGAATTATTTCCACTCAACTACACCCTTTAAAATATGTTTTTTATATATTAAACACATTTTTCATAGTGTTTCTCATTTTTAGTACAGCATTGTCTACCTGCTCCCTGACCAAACTTGTATTCGTGGAGTTTCGCACTGTCAGTGTCAGCCAGCTCCTCTTCAAGTCGCCAATGAGTTTCTTTATTTTTGTGTAATTCTGCATTAATTATCAACCTTCGTCTTATCCATTTTCTTTCTCGAATCTTTATTGTGGTCGAGTTGTCGTTGTTCTCCTTAGTTTTGCTGGTCTCCCTCACATGGCCTCCATCTCTGTCTCCTTCAATCGTTATGGTTATGGTGATGGGAGATGGGAGAAGACGGATCGAGATGGAGAAGCTTCTAGATGATTCTTGTTATTTTTTTTAATTCTAAGACAATTTTAATACTAACGACAAAATGATCATTTTATTTTACTCATATTCTTTTTCTAATCCAATTCTATTTTTTTAAGCCTTATATCAAATATAATTATATCTTATGCAAAAAATATATATACCTAATTATATTTTATTCTTATTGTATTCATATTTTCATTCTTATTTTTATAATTTTATTCGCACTCCCTCAAAATAAATGTATTAAAATAATCTAAAGGGTACTTAGGCAGTTATGCACATGAATATATAAAAAAAAAAAATTATACACAAATTTAATCATATTTAAAAGTTATCCACATACCACATATATATATGGCTTTCATTGTAGTTCAATAAAATTGTTGTCCGTGATGTACTTAGAAAAACGCCATTGTTGAGGACGATTATAGAATCAAATAGTCAATCCTATAAACACCCTAAACAAATAATTTTTTTGAAAGAAATTAAACGCACATTAAGGGATTTTTTTGGCTAAAATGAATAAAACACCGTCTGTGGTTAAAATGAGAAAAATATTGTATTAACTCTTAAAATGGCACTGAGGCAATGAATTTAACAAAAACATATAAGTATTAATTTCAGGTTTGACCCTCCCACTGGGTCCGCATTGAGTTGGGTGGATGATATAATATTAAATTTATTAAATGTATTTTACTTTTTTATAATGTGATAAAATTATATTTTTTATTAATTTTTATTCTATTTTTACTTATAAGGATAAAATAGTTATTTTATTCATTTTTATTCTATTTATATCATATTACCCAAATATTTTCATTCTTATTCCAATTTTGTCGCTTATTCCACCTGCATCACCTTCAGGGTATGCTTGATATAGATACACGGATGTAAAATACTGTAAAAAAATACTGTAAAGTAAAGTACTGTAAAATAAAAGAAAGTACTATAGAAAAAAGTGATGAGAGAGATAGAGAGAAAAATTAAGAGAGAGAAAAAGTATGATAAGAAGTGTGTTTAATATGTATAAAATATGATATAAAATTTTTTTAAAAATCGTAAAACACAACGATTTTACTGTTTGATTTTGTTACCAAACATACCCAAAATTTCTGGCTTTTCGCTTAAAATATAATTATATATATAATTATATATACTTACTTCCCCTGCTTTCTATTGTCATCCTCTGTCATTGTCTTGTACCTCCCCTTTCTTTTTCTCCTGCTTTTCTTTCTTCTATTAAACTCTAGAAATTCCATGCCAAAAAAATCTTGCATTCAAAAAATGTCCTCATTTGTGGTCCCATCACATTTAATTTTTTTTTAAAAAAATATCATGCGTTTATAAGATTGACTGTTTGATCTAATAATTATTTTTAATGGGGACATGTTTTTGAGTAAAATTTTTAATAATTACCATCATAAAGAGTAATTTTTATAAGTTACAATAAAAATAATATATATCTGTGAATAATTTTAAAATATGACTGAATTTGAGTATTTTATTTTATATATTGTGCAAAAAGGGGTATGAAAGATATTGAGTGCAAGCAATAATATCTATTTATAAACCAAACCACTTTGTGACTGTTTTAGCAGAACGCACCATTCTCTTTTTGTATTTCATGTATGATCACACGTAATTGCCTTTCTAAGAAATAAGTTAATATTTATACATTTTCTAATCCTTTCATACTTCACCTTTTTTAGGGTAGCATCTTGTTGTTTTGTCAACAAAAATTAATAGTGCGTAAAGTGAGTCTATTTTCTAGAGAAACCACATATTTTTCATCGTATTCTAGCTAATGCTTGACTGAGTCACGGACGTCTACAAATTTTAGACTAAATTATCGATTTAGTTCTTGAAAATATATGTTATTTAAATTTACTTATAAATTTAAAATATATTCATTTAGCTATGTAAAGATTAATTTTTTAACCATAATTAATATGATAAAAAAATTTAACTAACAACATTATATTACTGAATGTTAACGACTGTTAAATGATAAATTAGATTATTTCTACAGTAAAAATAAAATACATTCGACTTATAAATTAAACATTAATAAAATGCAATGCTTTCAGTTTTTATGTGTAGTTTGATATATTTTATTTTATAATTTACACATGAATAGAATTCAATTTAACATTTAACAATTCATTAATCTATTAATATTTATGTCAATTAGCTTTTTATTCATCGTATTATACAAGAGACAAAATTGATTAGGAATTATTTTTCAAAAATTAAAGGCTAAAGGTCTATTTTGGTCCTCAATGTTTGCATGAAGTTTAATGTTGGTCCTCAATGTTTCAAAAGTTTAATGTTGGTCCTCAAAGTTTTTTTTTTGTCGATTTTGGTCCTCGAGTGTAACACCGTTAACTTTTTGCCGTTAAATGATGACGTGGCATGCTTATATGGCACCCTCTCTCCTATATGTCATATTTTAGTGACGTGGTATGATATATCACTGTCACGTCACCCCAAATTGCCACATCATCATCTTCTCTCCTTCATCAGCATCATTATCATAATCATCTGGGGTGATGTGGCAGTGATGTGTCATGTCACGTCATTAAAATATGACATGTAGGAGTGAGGGTGTGCCATATAAGCATGTCACGTCATCGTTTAACGGCAAAAAGTTAACGGTGTTACACTCGAGGACCAAAATCGATCCAAAAAAAAAACTTTGAGGATCAACATTAAACTTCATGCAAACATTAAGGACCAAAATAGTACTTTAGCCAAAATTAAATTAATACATTTTATCTTTCAGGAATTAAATTAAAACATCATAAACATTTTTTAGGAACAAAATTATTAATTTACTCAAAATTTTATAGACGTATAGTTATGCATGAATTATTGCCTTAATCATAAAGATATAAATGGAAACTATATTTTTTAATAAGAAGGGTATAAATTTAAATTTAACCATAATATTAAGATTTCTTAATATTGCTAAAGTATATGTCTATAGCATTTGGGTAGGGAGTGGAGGACGAGTGTGAGTGTCAGCAACAACGAAGAAGCGAGGAAAGCCCATTTGTGTGAGTTGTGAGTGACTCAATGTTAGCAACATATAAGGTTTTACATGTACGGTGCACCTATATATTATTATTATTATTATTATTATTATTTATGAGATATATTATTATTTTTTAATTAATAAAATATAATATAAATTATTATTATTAATTTTAAAATAATAAATTAAAATTAAGAAATTATGTTTTCATAACTATCATTGTTATTATTATTTTTTTTTAAAAATTACCGTTACTACTAATTTTTTTCTCTCCCATTATCTTTTCACATTATATTTTAATTTTTTTAATTACTTAAATGATTATTTTGAGATATCATTAAAGAAAAGAGTCCATAATCATATATATAAATTGAGAATGGATCCAGTGCTTGGCTCTTCCAAGCATTAGTATGCTAGGTTGGCTTTTTTTCATAGTTTTCTTCACTTTTTTATTTAAATTTGAGAAATTATAAACTTTTTCTAAAAAATATTTAAAGTATGAAAGATATAGATACAAAAAAAAATTAAAAACTTTATGTAAATCGAGATTTACTATGAGTGGATTAGGGACTAACTTTTTAGTCCCTAATAAAAGTGGTCCCTAAACCATTCACGGTAGGTTCTTATTTGTGTGGAATTTTTTATCTTTTTGTGTATATAATTATTATTCTTTATAAAAAGTTTACAATTTTTTAAGTTTAAATAAAAAAAAGTGAAGAAAACTATAAAAAAAAAAAGTCGACCTAGCATACTAATACATAGAAGAGCTAAACACCGAATCCATTCTCATATAAATTAGGGACTTCACATCTATATATATATATATATCAAATTTTTTAATTTACAAAATATAATAAAAATTATTATTAAAAGGCATATATGTGTATTGTGTATCATTAACCATATAAGGCATATATATTTTAATCATGTTATCCTTAGCCTTTGGCTTTGGCAATAAACTTAAAAGGAAAAAATTTATATGTTATTGATTACATATTTTTGGTAAGGTTGATCAATTAAAAAATGACATATGTTAATTTTGAAACACGTGTCCTTTTTTAATTGGGCAACCTTACCAAAAACATGTAACCAACAACATATAAATTTTGTCTTAAACTTAAAGGCATATATGTGTATCTGTGGGCAGCGAGGAAGTAGTGAAGGATTTTACTTGCTGTGACGTTTGGGGGAAATGAATGAGCAAGATTTATCAAAGGCTTCCTTGGTTGGGTGATTTGGTTTCACCCTCTATACTCTATTCGCACAAGACGCAGTTATTCATCTTTGCCTTATTCCTTCGGGACCAGAATGCCCCTTTCTTTATTAACCCAAACAATAATTAATTTTAATGACCAAAAAAAAAAAAAGAGAAGCAAGTCATTGCGTTTGTCCAATTACCTAATTTGGAGAATTGCACTAATAAACGTCCCTCATTATGCTACCCCAAAATCTACACTATAGGATTATTGACATTTTTTTTTTATTCGAAGGTTTATTTTGGTCCTTTATGTTTCACTCAAGTTTTAAATTAGTTCTTTATGTTTTAAAAGTTTTAAATTAGTCCTTTATATTTTCCAGAAGTTCTAAATTGGTCTTTTCGTCCAAATCCGTCAATTTTTTAAGTTAACTGCTGACGTGGCGTGCCGAGGTGGCTTAGACACGCAAAAAACATCCAAACGGGGGTCGTTTAAGTCAAAAATAAAATCATGCTGAGATGACCAATATAAAACTCTAATAAAACATAAATGACTAATATAAAATTTCAATGAAATATAAAGGACCAATATAAAACTTCAATGAAACATAAATGACCAATATAAAACTTCAATGAAATATAAAGGATCAATATAGAACTTGAATGAAACATAAATGACCAATATAAGCTCTAAAGAAACATGAAGGACAAATATAAAAATTTTAGGAAACGTAAAGGACTAATATAAAATTTTGAAAGATAAATGACCTATTTAAAACTTGAGTGAAACGACCAAAATAGATATTTGATCTTGTATATGTATATA
This sequence comes from Senna tora, assembly GCA_014851425.1. NCBI lineage: Eukaryota > Viridiplantae > Streptophyta > Magnoliopsida > Fabales > Fabaceae > Senna > Senna tora. The sequence continues at coordinate 4,554,832 of CM026271.1, read as the reverse complement.
TTTTCAATTGGTTCGAAATTCATTGAAAGGACAAATTGTATCGGCATTCTATCTATATATATATATCTCCACGATAGTCGAGAGTGGCATCAAACTTGCAGTGAGAGGAAGAAGACACTAGACAGTGAGAATCCATAAAAATGACTACTTTTCTGCAAACTTCAACCATGCACGACTCCACCTTCTGGTCATTACAAACAGTACTTGTGCTTCTAATCTTACCCATCTTCCTGTTCAAATGGTATTCCAATTCCAAAACCACCAACAACTTACCTCCTTCTCCTCCAAAATTCCCAGTAATTGGAAATCTGCATCAACTTGGCACATACCCTCATCGTACCCTTCATTCTTTAGCTCAAAAATATGGTCCCTTGATGCTGCTTCACTTTGGGAAAGTACCGGTTCTAGTGGTGTCCTCTGCTGATGCAGCTCGTGATGTAACGAAGACTCATGACCTCGTCTTCTCCAATAGGCCACGACGCAGAGTTGCTGATATACTCACGTATGGTTCCATAGACATTGCTTTTTCTGGGTATGGAGAGTATTGGAGGCAGATAAGGAGCATAGGTGTGTTGCATCTTCTGAGCAACAAAAAAGTCCAATCCATTCGTGGTGTGAGGGAGGAAGAAACTAAGATCCTGATGGAAAACATCAACCACTCTGCTTCTACAAACTTGCAAGTGAATCTGAGTGAGGAATTCTTCAGACTTGCGAATGATATAATTTGCAGGGTGGCTTTGGGGAACAAGTATAGTGGAGAAGAACGTGGGAAGAAGTTCCGGAAGCTTCTGGTTGAGTTAGGAGAGGTGATTGGTAAGTTTGTTGTAGGAGATTATATCCCTTGGCTTCAGTGGTTGAATCAGATCAGTGGGTTTTACAACAGAGGAAACAGAGTAGCTCAAGAGTTGGATCAGTTTCTTAATGAAGTAATTGAAGAGCATATGAGTACAAACGGTGAGGGCCAAAGTGATGATTTTGTGGACGTTCTTCTTCGGATCCAGAAGACAAACATCACTGGCTTCCCAATTGACACAACAATCATAAAGGCTTTGATCTTGGTAAAAATTAAACAATCTATGTGTTAAAATGCTTATTAGTATGTTTCATGCGTAACTTGGTTATATATATATATATATATGATTTAATTTGTGTGTTGTTTTAGAATATGTTTACTGCAGGCACGGACACCACATCCACACTGCTGGAATGGGAAATGACAGAACTGTTGAGACATCCAAGAGTGATGAAGAAACTGCAAGATGAAATGAGGAAGGTGGTTGGTTCAAGAACACACATAACAGAAGAGGATTTGGTGGAGATGCACTACTTGAAGGCAGTGCTTAAAGAAACACTACGCACACATCCCCCAGTGCCCTTACTAGTGCCACGAGAATCCATGCAAGACATCAACCTCAATGGCTATGACATTAAAGCAGGAACACATGTGATAGTGAATGCATGGGCAATAGCACATGATGCTTCAATCTGGGATCATCCTGAAGAGTTCAAACCAGAGAGGTTCTTAAATAGTTCAATAGACTTCAAAGGGCAGGACTTTGAGCTGATACCATTTGGGGCAGGAAGAAGAGGATGTCCAGGCACAGCATTTGCTATGGCAGTGAATGAAATGGTGGTAGCCAACCTTGTGCACTACTTTGATTGGGCATTACCTGCAGGGAAGGAGTTGGACATGGCAGAAACTGCTGGCGTTATCATTCATAGGAAATTTCCTCTTACTGCCATCCCTTCTCCTCGTAAGGCCTAAATGTTGTATGAATTTATTTTTCTATGTTATGTCTTGAATGATCGATAGACATGAAGTGTGGTGTTCATAATCTTATTGTGTCCCCCCTCAAAATAATCAATAGGGTGCTTAGGCTATGGAAGATGTTGAGTGCAACTAATAATATCTATGTATAAACCAAAACCCTGTCACTTTGTGACTGTTTTGGCAGAACGCACCATTCTCTTTTTGTATTTCATGTATGATACGTAATTGCCTTTCTAAGAAATAAGTTAATATTCATACATTTTCTAATCCTTTCATGCTTCACCTTTTTTTTTATGGTTGCATCTTGTTTTGTTAACAAACAAAATTTAATAGTGCGTAAAGTGGGTCTATTTTCTAGAAACCACATATTTTTCATCATATTCTAGCTAATGCTTCGCTGAGTCACGGACGTCTGCAAATTTTAGACTAAATTATTGATTTAGTTCTTAAAAATATATGTTATTTAAATTTAGTTATAAATTAAAAAATATCTTCATTTAGTTATGGAAAGATTAAATTTTAACCAGATTGATGTTTTGATTAATATGATAAAAAAATTGACTAATAGTACTAAATTACTGAATTTTAACAGATTGTTAAATGATAAATTAAATTATTTTAACAAAAAAAAAAACACATTCGATTTACAAACGAAACACTGTTAAAATGCAATGCTTGCATTTTTATGTATAGTTTGTGAATCTAATATATTTTATTTTATAAATTACATATAGACAAAACATTCTGTTTATATTTTTTAGTTGAATAGAATTTAATTTAATGTTTAACAATCATTTAATGTTTTAATATTTCTGTCAATTAACTTTCTATTTATCATATATTAATCAAAAGATAAAACTAATTATGAATTGATTTTTCAAAAAATTAAATTAAGACGTTTTATCTTTTAGAGACTAAATTAAAACACTATACACATTATTTAGGAACAAAATTATTAATTTACTCAAAATTTAATATATGTTTAATTATGCATGAATGATATATTGCCTCAATCATAAAGATATAAATGGAAACTATATTTTCTAATTATAAGAGGGGCATAAATTTAAATTTAACCATTATATTAAGATTTTCTCAAACATTTGTATGAGTTGTAGAGTGACTGAGTGTCAGCAACAAAGATCTTCGTTTCTTCCTCATGTCTCTTCGTTTCACTGTTTAAATATATATATTAGGTATTTAGTAGGAAGTTACGATTAGAAAGTTATTTCTTTAGTGCCATACTTTTTTTTTACACTAAAAATATACAAATGAAAGTTTTTTTAGTTATTTATTTAGAAGTTATACTTGTGGAGTTGGGGGAAGTTATTTTATGGTGTCACACTTTATTTTTGTGGCACCAAAAATCTCTAAAGTCATATTAATATAGATATTAGTTATTTATTAAGAAGTTACACTTGAATTTTTTTTTATGTCATATATACTTTTTTTTTCTGACAACAAAAGTTTGCAAAGGGAATTTTTTTTAGTTATTTATTGGGAGTTGGTTATTTATTGGAAAGTTACACTTGTGATGTTGAGAGAAAAGTTATTTTTTTGGTGTCACACTTTAGTTTTGTGATACCAAAAAGCCATATTAATATAGATATATATTTTCATTTAATATTTATATAATTAAATATGTTTCACTAGTATAAGAAAAATATTTTTTTAAAAGTTAAAATAAAATAAAATAAAATAAAATATTTTTAAATCAAAATAAATAATAGTGAAATATTAATTTAAAGTTTTAAACATTATTTTTAATACATTATAATTATTTTTAAAAATTAATAACGCTGTTAGGGTTTTTAGTAAAAAAATGATGAAAACTTGTAGGTATTTTTTAAAATTTTTTAAGAGAGGACAGTATAGATTTCTAAAATAAAAAGAGTGTAATTTTTTTACATCTTTCAAGAAACTAAGGGTGTAGTTTTAGTAAAAATAATAGTACACACCATAAAAAGCAGATTATTCATTCCTTTTCATTTTTGAAGATGTTTACCATATAACCATTTTGCAGTTTAAAAATTATGCATAAACTCTTTTAAAACAAAACCAATAAAAATACTTTAGAAATAACATTAATTTCTCTTACTAAAAGTAAAATTAAAATTTTTAAAAAGTTCATATGATATTGTATCAAATATATATATTAAATAGAATTCTTAAAATAACAAGATATCAAATATAATTTCGCTGAATTTATACATTTTTTTTATTGGAAAAGAAGAAGCTACACAAAGCTAAGCAGCCACATGCCTGGGCAAACACAGGCCTCTAAGGTTATTCTGTACAATCAAGCTACAACAACTATGGACATCCATGAACCCCAAAATCAAGGCCATGTGACAAATTAGCAAGGCTATCCGCTGTCCTATTACTTTCTCTATAACAGTGGGAAAGACAAATATCCCAATTCCTAGCTAACATATTCCTAATTTCAGAGATGATGGGAGCATAAGGATGGAACTTGTCAACACCATTTTTGACAAAATTGACAGCAAGAAGGGAGTCCACATCAATATCCCGCTGCCTAAAATTATAAATCCACACAATACCAAGACCCCAACAAGTGCCCCAAAGTTCGGCAAGAAAGGAGTTCCATTTACCAAACTTGGAAGCCAACCCCAAAATCCACTTACCATTAGCATTCCGGAACATCATTAGACGCATTATCGCAGGAGCCATCAGCATTCAAATTCACTCTATTTCCATTAGGTGGCTCCCAAACTTATACATTTAAATACATACGTGAATCTTGACGTTCATCACGATATATGTGATTAGGCTTGTTCTCTTGTTTCTTTGGGCCCAAAGGCCCGTTTCAATGCCCAAAAAAAAGTATAATTATAATACTGTTAGACGATTAGTACTATATAACGTATTTTCACAAAGAAATAGTAATGGTGACCAACGAAAAACGTACATCTTTTACTTTATCATTTTTTTTCTTTTCTTTTTGGTAAAATATATATATTGTTTCAATTGGTTCGGACTTCATTGAAACACAAATTGTATCCACATTCTATCTATATATATATCTCTATCCACGAGTTCCGAAGAGTAGTGGCATCAAATTTGCAGTGAGAGGAAGAAGACACTAGGCACTGAGAATACATAAAAATGGCAACTTTTCTCCAAATTTCAACATTGCAGGAAATCTCCTCCTTCTGGTCATTACAAACAGTTCTTGTGCTTCTAATCTTACCCATCTTCCTTTTCAAAGTTTTCTTCAAATGGTATTCCAATTCCACAACCACCAACAACTTACCTCCTTCTCCTCCAAAGTTCCCAGTAATTGGAAATCTGCATCAACTTGGCACATACCCTCATCGTACCCTTCATTCTTTAGCTCAAAACTACGGTCCCTTGATGCTGCTTCACTTTGGGAAAGTACCAGTTCTAGTGGTGTCCTCTGCTGATGCAGCTCGTGATGTAATGAAGACTCATGACCTTGTCTTCTCCAATAGGCCACGACGCACAGTTGCTGATATACTCCTCTATGGCTCCAAAGACATTGCTTTTTCTCAGTATGGAGAGTATTGGAGGCAGATAAGGAGCATAGGTGTGTTGCATCTTCTGAGCAACAAAAATGTGCAATCTATACGTGGTGTGAGGGAGGAAGAAACCACCATAATGATGGAAAACATCAAGCACGCTGCTTCTCAAAACTTGGAAGTGAATTTGAGTGAGGAATTCCCAACAGTTACAAATAATATCATTTGCAGGGTGGCCTTGGGGAGGAAGTACAGTGGAGGAGAACGCGGGAAGAAGTTCCAGAAGCTTCTGGCTGAGTTTGGAGAGGTGCTCGGTGCTTCCGTTGTAGGAGATTATATCCCTTGGCTTCAGTGGTTGGGCCATATGAATGGGTTGTACAACAAAGGAAACAGAGTAGCTCAAGAGTTGGATCAGTTTTTTGATGAAGTAATTGAAGAGCATATGAATGCAAAGGGTGAGGGCCAAAGTGATGATTTTGTGGATGTTCTGCTTCGAATCCAAAACACAAACGTCGTTGGCTTCCCAATCGACACCACAATCATAAAGGCTTTGATCACGGTATTGGTAACAACTATCTATCTATCTATCTCTCTCTTAAAACTTAAAACAATGCCTAATTAGTTTGTTCTATGTTTTTTTAGGATATGTTTGCTGCAGGCACGGACACCACATATACAGTTCTAGAGTGGACAATGACAGAACTGTTAAGACATCCAAGAGTGATGAAGAAATTGCAAGATGAAATCAGAAAGGTGGTTGGTTCAAGAACACACATAAGAGAGGAGGATTTGGTGGAGATGCACTACTTGAAGGCAGTGCTTAAAGAAACACTACGCATACATCCCCCAATTCCCTTACTAGTGCCACGAGAATCCATGCAAGACATGAAGCTCAATGGCTATGACATTAAAGCAGGGACGCAGGTGATAGTGAACGCATGGGCAATAGCACATGATGCTTCAATCTGGGATCATCCTGAGGAGTTCAAACCAGAGAGGTTCTTGAATAGTTCAATAGACTTCAAAGGAAAGGACTTTGAGCTGATACCATTTGGGGCAGGAAGAAGAGGATGTCCAGGCACAGCATTTGCTATGGCAGTGAATGAAGTGGTGGTAGCCAACCTTGTGCACCACTTTGATTGGGCATTACCTGCAGGGAAGGAATTGGACATGGCAGAAACTGCTGGCATTACCATTCATAAGAAATTTCCTCTTACTGCTATCCCTTCCCCTCGTAAGGCCTAAATCTTATTATATATATATATGTTAATCTTGTATGAATGTATTTCTGTATGTTATGTCTTGAATGATAGATAGACATGAAGTGTAGTGTTTTTTTTTTGGGCCAAAAATGAAGTGTAGTGTTTATTAGTGGGTCAATAAATGATAAATAAGGAAAAATCAGCATATATATATATATGTTAATCTAGTTTGAATGTATTTCTGTATGTTATTTTATATTTGTCTATAACTTCAAAAAATTCTGAATTTACTATTCTATGTTATGTCTTGAATGAGAGTTTCTTTTTAATTTCTTATTATCAACATTAGTTTGATAGATGAAAGTTGCATACATAACATAACTAACATTCAAAATGTTCCTTTGTTCATGGTTGATTTGTTCCAGATCTTTTCTTGTGAATTACTTATTTGTTTCAACATTTTATTTGTCAACTGTCAATTTATTTTGATTTTTATTTTGATTTTTCAATTTTTTTCTTGTGAGAACATATAATTTGTTAGGTGGAAAAAGGATGGCCTGTTATATTTATGCATAAAATGACAGATAGTTGAGGAACACAAACAGAAAATCCAAAGAACAGAAAAAACCAAAGAAGATAAAATATAAGAAGATAATGAAAATGATATATAATCAAGATTAATGGACCAAAATTGTTCATTTATAAACATGTAACTTTAAATAACTCCCTTGATAACTCAATTTTAAACATATTGTTCATAAAAATTTCAGATCGCATATTCTTCATTATGGCATGATATCATTTCATTAGTCTAATATTAAGTCAACAAATTTCATGAGTGGATCTGAAATAATTGTGACAATCTGAAGGATAATGCGGCCAAGTTTAAGTGTTTGAGATATGTCAACAATGTATTGGGCTCGAGTCGCTTGTGAACAAACCCACGTTGGTGAATTGGGCTTAAGCCCAACAACTCACAAGAGGAACAGATTTTTGTTACGTATAAATAACGCAATTTGAAAAAAAAAATATAGATAAATGTGAGTAAGAAATCTAAAAGTAAAATTGACAAGTGAGTGGTAGGTGATGACCCACCATGTTGATGACAACAAGATCGGCGTCAATGAGATGATTAATGAAGATTGAGTATTTGTACGCCAATTCCAATTATCATATTCATTACCTAACAATAACATAACAAATATGACAAACCAAACAAAGTTCCCTCTGTTATGCCTTAATTTCTATCCAATGGAAATGAAGTCAACTAATCTCAACTCTTTAACTAGCACAATGCCCAATCATATTTTGAAATTTGGCCTTGTCTTAGGCTATCGAAAATATTAAGTGCAACTAATAATATTTACGTATAAACGAAACCATGTGACGGTTTTCGTCAGAACGCATCATTCTCTTTTTGTATTTCATGCATCATACGTAATTGCCTTTCTAAGAAACAACTTCATATTTATTTTCTTATCCTTTGCTACGGTTGCATCTTCTTGTTTTTCCAACAAAAATTACAAGTACGTAAATTGAATCTATTTTCTGGAAACCACATATTTTTCTTCATATATATAGCTAATGGTTGGCTGAGTCACGGCATTTAAAATAAGAAGGGCATAAATTCAAATATAACCATAATATTAAAATAACTTAATATTGCTAAAATATCTATAGCATTTGGGTAGGGACGAGTGTGATGTGAGTGTGAGCAACAAGGAAGCAGCGAGGAAACCCCATTTGTGAGTTGTGAGTGAGTGTGGAGTGTGGATAGAGAGTGGAGCGAGAAACTTCCTGGAAACAAACAAGCTTTGTTTTGCCAAACACCTCTAATCCCTATCCCTTTCTTTCTTTTCTCTATCCCTATCCCTTTCCCTTTCCCTTTCCCATCGCCTCGCACCCAAGTTTTCACTTTCACTAAACTACCACATCCACTTCATCGCCCACTGATTTTCATACCCTCCCTCTTCCCACTTTCCTCTGTCTCCTCCCTTTTGCTTTTCCTTCTCAAATGCTTTCCCTCAACTTCGCTCCAAAAGGTATCTACTCTCTCACATTTTTCCTTATTTAATTACTCCTCAATTTAATCAATCCCTTTCTACACTTAATTTTGGTCTGGGAAAGTTGAAATCAAAAGTAGGGTTTTAAAGAAACAAACGGCTGGGTGGGGCGGTTAAACAAATGTGGATGATTACAATTTAAAAATTAGAATGCAGCTTTGTGGACTTAATTCTCTATTTTTCAATTCTTATCTTGATGTCTTTTTGAGGACAAAAAACAAGTCAAGAGAATTGTCAGATTTTCTTTTAGAGAATAACATCATCTTCAGCATTTCTTGATTCTCAAAGAGTTGCAAGTGGGTGCAGAATCTTTGTAGAATTTGGACGGGGATGGGTGGATCAGTTTCAAAACGACGGAGCGGGAGGCATCGGTCATCTTCAAGATCTGCTTCACGTTCATGGAATTATCCTCAACCACAAGCACCCTATGTGCAACAAAACCAATATCATGTACCTCAACCTCAAGAATATTTCAGCCCTTCATCTCAAAACTACGGTGGTGGTCATGCTCCTGAGCCGAAAAAGAGGTTAGAGAGGAAGTATTCAAGGATAGAGGACAATTATATTAGCTTGGATCAGGTACTTCTTTTCCCCCTAGTTTCATTGTATGAAATGGTGCTATGCATTTTTACTTCTATTTGTGAAATGAGGTGTATTTTCTTTGTATCTTAGTGTACGGCTGGACAGTGCATTGTTTTTCTATGATATCTATGCATTGTTATTATTATGATTATCATCTTGATTTTGTCTTTTAAAATATGGTGTGAAATGTGGAATTTTCTATTTGCTTCTAATTTTCTGCAAGTTTCTCTATTGGCAAATAGATGATTTTAGAGTATGGCTGATGGATGGCACAAGAATAGTAATTGGTATATTAAATTCACATTTTTTGTGACGCTCTGCAGTAATTCTCAATATTGTCAGGTAACCGAGGCTCTTGCAGGTGCTGGTCTCGAGTCATCCAATCTAATTGTTGGTATTGATTTCACAAAGAGCAATGAATGGACAGGTTTTGCTTCATTTGGCTGTTCTCCTCTTTTAATTTTTTTTTCCTCTCTGCTATTGGGTTAACAATTGAGTTGCATGACTTGCATTTGTATCAGGTGCTAGGTCTTTCCAAAGGAGAAGCCTGCATCATATTGGTCATGAACAAAATCCTTATGAACAAGCAATCTCAATCATTGGGAAGACATTGTCTACCTTTGATGAGGATAACTTGATTCCCTGTTTTGGATTTGGAGATGGTAACTTCTAAGCTTCAAAAAACGAAAGTGTAATATAATAATATATTACCCTCTCTGTTATCTTGATGAGTTACATTATCTGTGCTCTTACGTATTGGCAGCATCAACACATGACCAAGAAGTTTTTAGTTTCTATCCGGATGAGAGATTTTGTCAAGGATTTGAAGAAGTGTTGAGAAGGTACCGGGAATTGGTTCCTGAATTAAAGCTTGCAGGTATTAGAACTTAGGTCAAACATTTATTATTGTTATTATTTTATTTTTCATGTAAGGGTCTTGCCTATAGTATGTTTGCTTACTATGTTGTAACAGGACCAACATCATTTGCTCCAATCATTGAAATGGCAATCACTATAGTTGAGCAAAGTGGTGGCCAATACCATGTCTTATTGATAATAGCAGATGGACAGGTAAAGCATTTCTGAATAATGTTGTCAATGTGATGAAATGGAATTCAAGACTCAATATCTCCAAAAGAGGAATTTCTTATTTCATTTCTTTGATTTAAAGGTGGGATAGAGGGTGGTGTTGATACAAATATTAAGACCTTGTTTCCATATTAAAGAATCCTAATACTTATTCACATCGATGCAAGTAGCTGAACCTCAAAAAGCGGAATATGTGGCAGCACAGAAAGAAACTAGTGGCTGAAATCCTGAACTGCATCAAATAATTGGCCATCAGGATGCTTTGATCACTTAACTTGATTTTAATTTTAAGTAAATCGGCTATTCATATTTTCATTGTCTATGTTGAGATGTGTAAATGCAGCTTATGCTTGATGATGAAATTGAATAAAAATTAGTTGTAATTACATTAGAATTTAGAAACTTTTAGAAAGCTTAGAGATGATATTGCTTTGGAACTATAGGCATGGTATAATCTTGGTTGCCTTCTTTAATTGGCTAGTGGAAACTTCTGGAAGTTGAACTAATTGAGGTTCAGAATTGCTGTAGGTGACGAGAAGTGTTGACACTGAGCGTGGGCAGTTAAGCACACAAGAAAAACAAACTGTTGAAGCTATTGTGAAAGCAAGGCAATTATCTGTGTGTTGCTTTGTTTTTTATTTTTCATTGGCTTATCATATTTCTGAAATGTGTGTTATTTTCAGTAATTATCCCCTGTCAATCATATTAGTTGGAGTTGGCGATGGGCCATGGGATATGATGAAAGAATTTGATGATAATATACCAGCTCGCGCCTTTGATAATTTCCAGGTACGTATGACCAATTCAGGTCATAACTCAAAAGCTGTCAGTTTAGCTGTTGCTTTTGGGTATGCTCCCCATATGTTCTTCCTTAACAGTGATAAACTCAACTTGTCTTATCTTTCACTTTCTGTAGTTTGTGAATTTCACTGAAATAATGTCAAAGAATATGGATCGCTCCAGAAAAGAAACAGAATTTGCACTTTCTGCCCTGATGGAAATACCCTCACAATACAAGGCAACACTTGAACTTAATATTTTGGGGTAACGACGTTAAACACTCTTGTTGGGTAGGCTTTCAGAGTATTTGATACAGCAGTTGTTTGTGAAACTGATTAAGGTGTGTTTCTTTCAAACAGTGCTCGCAGAGGGAAAGCTATAGACAGGGTTCCCCTTCCCCCACCTCTATATAATGCTGCATCTCTCAACACTCCGAAAGCTTCCCATCCAAGCAATTTTCGTCCTAGCGCTCCATCTCACTCACAGAGACATGATACTAGCACACATCATCCTGCAAGTTCCGCCTCTGATAATCATGTAATTTTTGTCTGTCTGCACCTATTCTGCTTAAGGATATATAGCCTTTTGCAACAAAAGTATTTATGTTGTGTAATCCTGGCAGGTTTGTCCCATTTGCCTCACTGAACCTAAAAATATGGCCTTTGGTTGCGGACACCAGGTAACAGTTCATTGATATCTAGCTCTACACATAGATGATGATAGGCGATTGAATGCGTATATATTAGTTATGACTCATCATCCTCTACTTAATTTGCAGACATGCTGTGAGTGCGGACAAAATCTTGATACATGCCCCATTTGCAGGAGTGCCATAGACACTCGAATAAGACTTTATTAGATGATAACTTATCTGGAAACTCGTCCATGGCTTCAAGTTGAGATACGAGACTTGGGCTTTTCTGCAAGTTTTTTTGGTAATGAAGAATGGAGCAGCAAAGTTGTACTTACCAGATTCGTAGTGTACATATATTATTGGGTACTCATTTGTTCAAGTTTGTGGTTTCATTACTTTTCAACATGACTGGGTTCTTTATGTGGTTCTCATACGTTGGAACGTAATAAATAGTTCTGCAATCCCTTCTCAAACTAATTTTGTGGTGATTCATTTTATTTTCTCCAGAGCCTTCTTGTATATCAAGTTTGTTAATAATTCACCCCTTGGCCTATCTATACCTTCGCAACATGATCTTGTGAACTCAACTACAAATTTTCTTTTAATTTCCATTTTGTGCGTAATGTAAAAATATTACCCAATGAAAAGATTAATGACTTGAGGCTCATTTTTTTTTACTCATTTCATCCTTGCTTGCGCGAACCCGACTAATGATTGTTGGTATCACCAAACTCTTGATGTGCATGACGTATGAGCTCAGAAGACTGAATTTTAGCCATGTTGATTGCTCCATTTCAAGTGCATGACTGCTAGTAAATCGGCTTTCTCCAAGACCTGCTGCTACAAAATGAGCCTCATATTCACTACGTCTACTACCATAGGCATCATAATCTCCAGCCATGAGCCTCACAGTCACAAAAGTCTTGATCTCCTTTCTATTTTTGCTGTGTGTTACATTCAGTGATGGTGCAACCGTAGGACACACCCGACGCCAGTTGGGGCAGTGGCAGCTCCTCCTTAACAGCACCGGTGTGGTGGGGATGCACATGGCATTGACCCACCGCAACACCGTCATAATGTTCGACCAAACCGGAGCTCAGCAGTCTGGTTACCGCCTCCGGAGACGCTTCAACGGCACAAGGTGCGCTGCCGGCAGCCGTGATGATTTCATGGACCCCACTTGCTATGCTCATTCTGTTGAGTATGACATTGGTGGTAACAAAGTGAGGCCTTTGAGGCTAGACACTGATCCTTGGTGTTCCTCTGGTTCTTTCCTCAGCAACGGTACACTTCTACAAACCGGTGGATATGGAAGTGGGGCTAAAAGAGTCAGACTTTTTAGACCTTGTGAGGATCACCAATGTGACTGGAGACAAACTAGGAAAACGCTGTCTGATCGGCGATGGTACGCGTCGAGTCAGATTCTGCCGGAGCATGACAGGGTTGTTATTGTTGGTGGAAGAGGGGTTTTCACGTATGAATTTATACCCAAAATTCATTCCGGAGAGAAATCATTTGCTCTTCCATTCTTGCGCCATACTTATAACAGAAGAGCAGGAGGGAACAATCTCTATCCCTTCCTCCACCTCTCATGGGACGGCAATTTGTTCATTTTTGCCAACCGTGATTCCATCTTATTCAACTTGAGACGAAACAGAGTGGTGAAGACCTTCCCTCGAATCCCCGGATCCGGGTCGAGAAACTACCCGAGCTCAGGCTCATCGGTGATGCTGCCATTAGACCACAGAAACAAGTTCCAGAAAGTGGAAGTAATGGTGTGTGGAGGAGCAGCTTCAGGGGCACACAGAGCTGCCGGTGAAGGAAGATTCTTGAAGGGACTAAGTTCTTGTGGGAGAATGGTGATCACAGGGAACAAGCACAAGTGGAATATGGAAAACATGCCTGGACCGCGTCTTCTACATGACATGCTCATCCTCCCTACAGGACAAATCCTGATCATCAATGGAGCCAAATATGGGTCTGCTGGGTATGACGGTGCTAGAAACGCTTCTCTTCAACCTTACCTCTATACCCCAAACAAGAGACTAGGAAGAAGGTTCGCAATCCTGAGTTCCACCAAGATCGCCAGAATGTATCACTCAGCGGCGACTCTTCTTCCTGATGGGAGGGTGTTAATTGCTGGAGGTAACCCACACGATAGGTATACCTTTCGCGATGTGGAATTCCCAACTGAGCTGAGACTACAAGCATTCGTTCCCAATTACATGAATAGAAGGTACCATCAATGGAGGCCAAGAAATGTGAGCATAGAGCATGGTGGTGAAGTTGGGTATGGGAAAGAGTTTAGAGTTAGGTTTATGGTGGGGAGGAGGCCGAGGGATCATGGGATGGAGTTCAGTGTGTATGCGCCGCCATTTACAACACATTCGTTCTCGATGAATCAGAGGATGTTGAAGCTGAGATGTAGAAGGATGGTGAGAAATGGCGGCGGTTGGGTGACTGCCGTAATAGAGGCCCCACCGTCGCCAAATGTTGCGCCTCCTGGTTATTACTTGTTCACAGTTGTTAACGGCGGCATTCCTAGCATATCTCTGTGGGCTCGCTTTGGTCACCCTTGAGTCTGCAATTTTCTTTCCAGTTCTATGATATTTTATGAGTGCATTACTAATAACGAAAGTTTCAATAAAGTAATGACTAAAATAGCTTATGTAATATTTTAATTACGTATTTTATGTTCAGAGCAAAAATAGATTTTCTTTGTTTGATGTAACTAATTTGTTGGATCGCAATTGATACACGTAGCAAGAATGGACTTTCTTCATTTATTGACTATCCCAACTGTCCAAAATCCCTAAATTATTAACTAGAGGGTAATAATGTTCATAAATTTAGAATCTTCGTCTGGAAGTTAACTCAGTAAATAACAAACAACATAAAATTTTCCAAGTTTTGTTAAACTACTATTGGTAAAAAAGTACTTAATTAAACTTTTGTTTACCCAAAAGTTGGACCAAATTAAAAAGGGCTGCTTTGCTTGCTGACTCGCTTGCCATTGCTTTCGTTAGGGAGTAGTGGTGGTCTTGTGTCTCTTCTTTTGCTTTCTTTGTTGCTTTTCTTTTGATCATCCAGTCACCAAAAAAAAAATTAAAAAGGGCTCCATCAATATTTGTCAACTACATTAAATACGTTTTACAAAAAATATATAAAAAGATGACGGCATTTTAATCTTGAATCTTGATTTAACAAAACTGGCAGATTTTGGCCCAAAATATTGTGGCCTACGGTGTCACACACATGACAAATTTTTTTTTGCAGTATCTCACGCTGATTAGAACTTAGAAGTCATCAATATTGTCGCATAGAGGTTAAAAAAAAGTTGTATGAATGCCATTCATATCATCATCATCATCATCATCATATATAATATATATGACACGAGAGAGTTAAGAAGGAAAAAGAACTAGTGATATTTAGTATGGCTGGGATACTGAAGATTGTTTGAAATTCGGCTTCTTAAATGCAAGACGGTGTGATGGAAAAGTGTTGGTATTATTATCCATCCATTAATACATCCGTATCTAGGCATTACCAAGAAATTCCAGCTCCCAAGTTCCCATAATTAATATTGCCCATAATCAGCTTGTCCATGTGAGCCTATTTTTAGTCTCAAAGTAGATAAACCAAAAGCTAATCCCGTGAGTAGATCCAAGTGAATTATATTCATTAAGCAAACATCACTTGAAGCCGATGATCCATCATATTCATATATAGTCATACTCATACTCATACTCATACCAACTATAATTTTGCTCCAAAATGGCTTGTGGGGCTAAGCTTAATTCTTACCAGAGGCTGCGAAATGAAGAAGAGTTTGAGCCTGAAATACTAGAATTTAGACAAGTGAAGAAGGCAAAGGCGTGGCTCAAGTTCAAGGCACTAGCTGGTAGGAGAAGGCCAAAGGTTCGAATTCAAGGGCTTAGGAGGTTCCTCAGAAAAAGAAGCAGGTTTCTTCGTAGGCTCAGAATCAGATCATTCCCATGGAGGAAGGCTTTTCTCAAGTTGAAGAATGGGCAGAGTCATTGGAATGATCTGTTTGGGGGAAATTTTCTGTTTATGCACTGTAATCCCACTCCTACCACAATTCCTCACGCCCTTCATCAATCACCATCTTCTACTACTACTTACCCTATTGGAAAGATCGCTTTGTAATTTGTAATATTATACATAATATATTCAAATTCTGTTTAATAGGATCGGCGTGACTTCCTTTCATGTCATAGTCTGGTCTCTATGTTGGTTTGATTGACTGACCTTGCAATAAAATACATATAATAATGATGTGGTTTAGTGTAATTCAAGTATTGAATAGTAGTATTAATTAGTGGACAAGAAGACGAGTTCAGCAGAATTTTATAATAATTGAAGAATTAATGACAACTAATACTTAATTACCATCATTGACCATAACAATTAAAGTTACGAGGACATATGAAAAGGTAAGAAGAGCAGAAACTACTAGCCAATTCTACATGGCTGACATGGTTGGGATGAGGAAGGCAAATAGGAAGTAGCTGCTCCTGTAATCACTACGTAATATTGGAGTCTCAGGGGAGAGTCACTAAACTCTGAATGGATTTCCTGCATTTATTTATTTATAACCATTTAGTATTCATATCTAATCATAACTAATCTGGTGTATATCAGAGTTAATCAGAAGCTTAAGTGCCTGGCCTCCAAATCATATTGGAGAAAGACACCCAATTTCCAACTCAAAGGTGCCATAATCAGATTGGAGAAACACATTATCCATCCACTTGTTGCCATGAGTCTGCAAATTAATTAACATAATTAATCAATTTCATCATCAACCAATAGTGGCGTCTCCATTAATTTCAGATCTCCCAAAAAGTGAACAAGAATATTAAAAAGAAAAAAACTATATTTTTGGTCCCTAAATCACAAGCCTTCTCTCAATTTTGCTTTTAAGGAATTGTGGATGCAAAATTTTGATGAATAGCAAAATTGTTTGGAAATTAAAAGTTTATGGACACAAATTAGATGAAACAAAATTTAGGTACTAAATTGCTTGCCATATGGTACTTTTGTCTATTAAAAATAAAAATGTAAGTATTAATTATCATGATCAACAGTATGAACAATAGTGAGACGAGAATCATGAATTTGGATGGGCTTTTGAAGTCCCAATAATTAATAATTGGATGACAAGATATACTAACAGTTTGGTCTAACATCTCAAAAACTAGTCTCTCTTATTTTTAGTATCTGATTAGCATTCTTTTGTATAGGATTTGCAATTTATGAGGTCTAAAAAATTTTAATTATTAAATAAGAGAGATTTATGAAAAGGGAATAGTGGCATTGACCGTTAAGGAAATAATTTGACTAAAAATGCCATCATCCTCAGAATCTCACATTCTTCGAGAAAATTATAAAACCTTATCATTTTATATCATTGTATTCTATACGTAATTTATCCTTTCCTCTACGCATAAAAGTCAATACTATGACTCATCTAATTGCTTCAATTCAAAGTTCCCCCCAATTGTTGTTATAATTCAAAGTTTCCAATATATAATATTCAATATGTCATGTTTTTCAAGAATACCCAAAAAAATCAGTATGGTTCTACACTATGGTCCCATTCGTTAGTGTAGTTTGAAATGGTGATAGAAAGAAAATAAAAAAGTAAATGAGTCTATGTTTGAAAATTGGGTCCCATCGTTTAAAAAAACAAATATATATATATATATAATATTTATTTTACCCGCATAATTACAATATTTTTTGTTTTAATATTTTAATATAAGAGATAAAATAGTAATTTTAA
Source organism: Senna tora (assembly GCA_014851425.1). Taxonomy (NCBI): domain Eukaryota; kingdom Viridiplantae; phylum Streptophyta; class Magnoliopsida; order Fabales; family Fabaceae; genus Senna; species Senna tora. Next base: position 4,537,402 of record CM026271.1, on the reverse strand, counting down.
TATATTTTTATTTTATTTTCATTCTCAAATTTTTACTACCAAATACAACAAACGTATTTTCATTCCCATTTCCTTTTTCTTTCTGCGTAAACAACGTGCCAACTTCTAAAAAAAAAAATCTCTTTTTGAAAAATACAATTTATTTTAGTTTAGTTTTTAAAAATTTTTATAACATAACAAACAAAAAAAATATTTTAAATACTAAATTTGATATTTTTATATTTTAAAGACTAAATTGACACATAATACATCTTTAAAAGATGAAATAGATAATTTGCTCTTTGAAGTAATACAAAAGATTGGTTGAAAAATCAAAGAATGATCCCCCACAGCACTGCACTGGATCTCTCATGCCCTTCATGGATCACCCAGCTTTTACTATTGGAAACGTCGTTTTGTAATAGTATACATATCATATATATATTCTACTACTTTTCAAATCCCGTTTGGAATAATCTTTTAATTCTAAATCCTTCTTTGTGCCGGCCAAAAAAAAATATCCTTCTTTGTGTGCTATATTTAGATTTTGTCACTTATATACATCTGTGTTGGATTAATTTCATTAAATCATATGCCACATAATAACATATCTATATATATTAATACGGCCTTTTGGTTGGTAGGATATCAAAATAGTTATTTTATAAATAAAAAATAAAATAAAATAAAATATAAGATGCGAATAGATGTGAGAGAAAATTAAAGATCATGACATAGATAATTATCACACAAGTGGTTAAATAAAAATAAATATCAATATCAATATCAATATCATCAATATCAATATTTTTTTCAAAAAATAAAAATAAATTCAGCTACTACTTAATTTTTTTTTACAAAAAAATACCTTATTTTTCACTCACTAATACATCTCTACAAATAACTAGTTACTTATGAAAATATAGATATTTTCTAATTAAAAAATTACAACAAAATTCATTGATTGGATGAGAGGTGAGATATAATGGGTAGTTATCATCATAGATGAGATAATGGATGGCTATAATTATTAAAACCAACAGTTATTTTTACAATTAAAAAAAATCCGTACAGATTTTTATTAAAAAGAATTCATTTTCAATTTTGGAAATTAAAGCTATCAGTTAGTATTATACACCTGAAAACGAAGCAATTTCCACGATGTAACAATAGTAGTTACCACAAAATAACAATTAAAATTCATTTACAATTTTAAATAAAATCGTCCAGAATTTTTTTTTCTTAAAAAAATAACTGCTCCACTCTTTTAAATATTGCCCATTATCTCCCATAGCATCCACTATTGAATCAGTTTCTTTAGCACGTTAATTCCCAAAATTTTCCTATGTGTCTCTTCTCTAACTAGAGCTATTTTTGTAGATAGAAAACGTCACAGTTTCGTCAACAACGGTATGTTTCATCTCTTAACGTTAATACATTAATCTACCTCATTAATACGAAGCAATTCTACTGCAAGATTCAGCATTTTTTTTATTAACATCATATATGGGGCTTCCCTCAATTGTGTCCAACTTCTTTGTAAATGTTTATTCTAATGAAATTCCCCACTTCTTTTCCTTCCATTTTCTACTATTTTATGTTTTTGGCTGATTCTTATGTAATATAATGTTGCAGAAGTAGAATTTCAGACATAAGAAAATGACGGCAAGAAGGATAAGAACAAAGCACAAAAGAAAGACGACACCACTCCTACCATTGTGGTGTTGATGGTCAACATATATTGTGACTCTTACCACCCTTGTGTCAAGAGCTTCTAAGGTCACAATTATTTCTCAAGTACATAATTATATTTTTATCTAATAAAATAGGTAACATTCTTTAACAACTATTTAAAGTTGAAAAAATATTACAATTATAATTTAAAAAATTATTTTATATGAAATAATTTCATTCTTTATATTCATTTTTATTCTCTTAATTAACAATTTTTATTATTTTAGTTATATTCAATTTTTATATGATTTTTTTATAATACTAGTTAAAGTCTTAAAGATAAAAGATAGTTATTTAATTTATTATTTTAAAGTGCAATAATTATAATTTTATATTATATTTAAAAGTAAAAGAAAAAGAATTGCATAAAACTTAACTTTGTGCGTACATACAAAATTTCTTTCTAGTGCATATATATATATATATATATTTCGATCTTTCCAGGTAATGGAGCACATACTTCAATTCAAACATATGCTACAACTGGTTTTGGAACTTTTATACGATTCCTTTATAAGAGCGTGTTTGGATTTGGATAATAGCATTTTAAATTCAAGGAATTGAAATTACTGTAACTCTAAAGACTTGTATTATAATATGGAATGAAAATCACACATCTGCAAAGAAGTGATAGGTACGGACATTGTCAACGATCAATCGAAGTGCAGAAATGGTGGTAACTATTGTGAGCAAAGATGAAAATATGATGTTGAACCAGTGCCATGCTTTTTTCTCTCTTCTTGCTGTCTTTGCTTTCACCTATCATTTTCCACACATGGGAGTAGCTAGTTAGCTTTCTATCTATATTACATTAAAATCACAATCTCTTTTCTTTTCACATTATTCATCATATATATATTAAAAAAAAAAGAAAGAGACCTTGAGGAAAATCATGCTGGGGAATACAAAGGTGAGAGGAATGAGTGAAAAAGAACCCAACAAGTTGACGAAGTCACCAATGAAAGGAAAGGCAGCACTGACGAATGTGTTGCCTGAGAAAAACAGAAGCCGTACGACAAATAAGCGTTTGAAGTTTTGCTTTGAATGCATGCCCTTATCGATGTCCAATACTTTTGTGTCAAATGCCTCGTGAATTGGCGCTACAAACATCTGCATTATATATAATATACACATTCATTCATTGACGAACTCATTTCTCAAATAATAAAATCAGAAAAAAAAAAGAGGATTAATTCGATTTACATGTTGGGAGACGATAGATTGAAGATAGGCGAGAGCATTTACGAGTACATTGGCCCATCTGGGACCACTGAAATTCTGAGGAAGGTATACGGATACGTGAGAACCATAGGCCCAGTATGCAAGTAGGATAATTCCATAATAAAATAGTAGTCCCACTGTGTATTGTGAATATAATGCCCTCCTCATGTTCTTCACTGCTGGCTTCCTTAGTGTCGACTGCATCCATTCAATTAACCACATCATGCCATGTCATTCCAATTTCATGAAAAGAAAAAGTATAATTAATAATTGAATGTAAGGTTATAATTAAACAAGATTTGATCACTTGTATCTCGAGAAGCAAGCCTCCTGTGTTGCAAACGATAGTGGCGGAGATGGCGCCAAAAGCGTGGAACACCTTGTCCGCTTGGCTTCCTCTGATGTCATACTCTCTGTTTGGATTCGATTTACCTTCCAATCAAATAGGATGTCGTGTCGGTTAGTGTAATTGAAGTATCCAATGGTACAATTAATTAGAGGACAAAAAGACACGCCAAGTTCAACCTATATAATTTTATAAGAAAATAATGACAATTAATTAATACTTAATTACCATCTTTGACCATAACAATTAAAGTTACGAGGATGTATGAGAAGGTAAGAAGAGCAGAGGCTACGAGCCAATTCTTCATGGCAGACATGGTTGGGATGAAGAAGGCAAATATGAAGTAAGCTGCTCCTGTGATCACTATGTAATATTGGAGTCTCAGGGGAGAGTCACTAAACTCTGAATGGATTTCCTGAATTTTATTTATAACCATTTACTATTCATAATCATATCTATTCACAATTATTTATAACCATTTAGTTTTCATACCTTAAGTGCCTGGCCTCCAAGGATGATGAAACCCATATTTCCAAGAAGGAGGGTCAAAAACTGGAAAACCCACGTGAGGTGATACATTTTCTTGCCTATATATTAAATGATCAAGAAACATTGTCAAGTGATGACTTTAATTTTGCATCAATAGTACGTGTGTGAGGGTGGTAAGTTTTTTATAATGGAAATTTACCAAAAAGGAATCCCATAACATCTCGGTATCTGATGAATCTTTGGCCATTGATGAAGTGAAATGCCGCTAGGAGCCAATTAGCATAGGCAGTGTAAAATCCCACAACAATAAGGCACAACACACCCCACTTCCAACTCAAAGGTACCATAATCAGATTTGAGAAAGTCAATATCCATCCACAATTGAAGCTGGTTATCAGCAGCAACCCAACTTGTTGCCATGAGTCTGCAAATTAATTAACATATATAATTAATCAATCTCATCTCTTAAATGATGTTCCAAAAAGCAAACAAGGAATTAAATTAAAAATAAAGATGTGAGTATTAGTTAATTAATTACCTTGGCCAACTGTATGAGCAGTAGTGACACCAGAATCTTCAATTTGGATGGGCTTTTGATTCTGAAGGCCCTGTTCGATGCTCAGAACTGTGGCTTTATTATCTCCTCCTTCTACATCCATGGAGTTACAATCCTGAAAATTTCAGGGGAAAAACAGAGTACTACTTCTTCTTCTGGCTTTAAACAAAATATCTCAAGGTGGTCACTGCATATATATTATTTGTTTGGCCTTTTCCCCACTTGAAGAGTTTAATTTAATAAACCCTTCTTCTGTCCAAGGCACATATATCAGGAAATGGATACACCCTATTGGCTATTACTATGTATGTTCGACTATATTTTGAACGCAATTACTTACTAAGGAAATGAATTAAAATTAGATTACACAATAATAATTGGATGACAAGATATGTCAACAGTTTGGTCTAAATTCTCATAAACTATATATTCTCTCTCTTGTTTCATATAATATTTGGATTTATAATTTAGAAGGTGTGCAAAATTTGAATGAAAATTGAAGAGAGATTTTTTTTTCTTGAAAAATGAAGATGTATACTAGTAGTATTAAATTTAGAAATTAAATATGAAAAGGAAAGAGTGACATTGACCGTTAAGGAAATTAAATAGTGTGATTATGTGGTAACGATCGCATTTCGCATCTACTATATTCAATTGAATTACAATAAATATGATGTTGTGTGTAGGAGTAGGACACTACATCATGTATGTGAATGGGGTTGTGGACTATTACATATACATTGCCTCTGCCTATAATACACACACACAAACAGTCAAATTTGGCATCATCCTCAGAATCTCACACCCTTCCAGAAAATTATACTATGACATTGACGCCTTATCATTTTATATCATTGTATTAAATACGTAATTTATTCTTTCCTCTACCCCTAAAAGTCAATACCATGACTCATCTAATTGCTTCAATTCAAAGTTACTTCACCCTCCCCCAATTTTAATTTTGTTATAAAAGAAAAATTATGTTTCACTAATCATCATAATTTTAATAATTGAATCCCACAGTTCCACCAGCTAGTTCACTAAGAAATCCTAATTAAATTCTTAGAGTTATCCTTAAACGTGAATAACAATTTTAAATTTTATTTAAAAAAATTCAAAATTAAATATAATATCTTAAAAATTTATCCAAAAATATCCCTTCATAATTTTAATATAAAATATTTTCAATTCAAATATTTGTATATCCACAACATATACATATAATGTGAATTGGGTAAAAAATTATATGATTAAAAATATGTGGAGTTTAATGTGAATGACTGAATTCTAATAATTGAGTCGGATTACTGATTAACTCGTAATCAGACAGGACCGGTCTCCGATCCTCTACGCTCAACCTTTGAATTTTGAAACAACAAATTAAATTAAAGCACTGTGCAGTGTGTGTGTGCTCTATCACTCACTTGGGTCTCACTTTATATATGAAGATATTTAATTTGTAACCTTTCTCTCTCTTTTTAATTTTATCAGTGATAGGATATGTATTTGATAATTAGCTTTAATTAATTGATGATTTTGGATAAGTAGAGCTAGATTCTGTTTTAATTGTTAAAAGAAAATAACACAAGCATCGATCAGAGTGTAGGTACCGGGGGGATTAACTTGTACTCATCAAATGAGTGAAATTAAGACAGAAGAAGCGCCAAATTAAAGCGCATGGAAATTGCAGATACATACTTGGATTTATGGTAAAACAAATTAAAGATATTCTAATTATTGTAAAGATATATCAATATTCAGGTGGAAAATTAAATGGGATCATACTCCGCCCAGTTGATATGATATAAAACCACTATCTTAATTTTGCTGATGAAGAAATGATGTTAGATTACGTAAGAGCAAGAAAATATCCAAGTTGAATTATAATAAAAAATTAAATTATATAAAAATAAAATAAAAGAGTGGTAATTAGATAAACCTGATTCAAAAAGAACAGTTGAAGAATTCTTCATGGTTGATGATAGAAAGTGGGCCTGTTCGAGCAAGAGAGGGAGAGGATAACAATTCACGAGGAAGAAATTGAGGAGAACGAAGAATTATTGTGTTATCCACTAGCTACTTATTTATTGTTCCGTTAAGTAGTATGGTAGTACTGAATTTTAATACGTTTCTCTAATCAGTTAGTTCCTAAATCATTTAAGGTGAATCTTTATTAATATAAATTTTTATTAATATTGACGAATGACTCTACATTATTAGAGGAATGTACCGAACATCGATGATACAGTAATACTAAATTTTTATCTTGAAGTATATATATATGAGAGGGATTTTGCCAACGACAAACTTTCTATATATCGACGAGTTCAATCTATTATTATTAAATATTAGCCACGCTTTTTAGTTTACTTAAATAATTATATATATCACAGGAGTTAGGTTAAGTTAAGACGACGGTATTGTTCTTTATTAAATATACTTTCGGCACGTATATCATGTCTTTGTAAATAATATGAAAACAAAAGGGGAAGAAACGGCCAACAAATGGAGTTATTTACAAAGAATGAAAAAAAGGTAGTGGGAGTGGTTGCTAATTATTGAATACTAGTAAATACAAAGATGATGATTAATTAAATATGTGGTGTAAACAGGAATTAAGATCAATTCTAGAAATAGCGGCAGGGTATCAAATTAATTGTGTAGGGTTTGTATTATCTTAATTATTGCTTCTTGAATTTGATTAATATTTTAAAAATTAATCATCAAATTTGTTCATATTAATATCCTTATCTAAAAAAATCTTGGTACCTTCAAGCTTGTAGATCAATTATTTGTAAGGAGTTATTTTAATTTAATCAATAGTCTTAAATTTAAGTCTTGAAAATGTAACTGTATTAAAATTTAATTAAAAAATTTTTTATCACTCTTATTATCCTTATATATCGATTCGAACAAAATTAGACTTATACTTAAACAAACAATATCCAATATTCGTACTAAAAAATACCGGCAAGGAATCTTAGAAAAAGATTTCAACTTCAAATCCGGAATACAACAATATTTTGAATAATAATTAGAGATTCAATATTCAATTTTTTGACCTAATATGATAGCTAGGACCTAGATTCTTTAAATTATAATAAGTAGAACCAAAAGTTCATAGTTAGACTTATCAAAAAAAAAATAGTTCATAGCTAGAGCAACTTTTTTATTTATTTTATGTGGTTGTTGTTGTCTTGTTTGGCCTGTAAGGTCAAGAGTGAATTTGAATTTGTTAAAGTATAGATTCAATAAAATATATAAATTGTATAGTTTAAATCGTTGACCGAAATATATATTTGGTAATTTTTTTCTTTTACAATTTTTTATTTAAATTTTTCTTAAATTTTTTTTTTTTTTGTAAATGTAAGATTATCCTAAACAAAAGATTTTTTTCTATGTTTCAGTTTCAAAAATTGTATTTATTACTTTATGGAAAACAATATATCTATATAACTAAAAGATAAATTACTATTAAAAAAAGATATATATATTTTTCTTTTTTTTTTCAACTCATTCTTTCTATTTCTCTCGTCGGTAGGCTGCTCTTTTTTTTTTCCGGGTCCAATTCCTCTCTCTCCCTTCAATTCAAAAAACAAAACAAAAACTTGTTGCTTTGAGCAACGAAAAAACTTTTGAATTGCATGTCATTCTTTTTTTTTTATTATTAAAAGTATTAAACCTCTATTTTATCGTAGAAAGAATTAAATGGAATTTACAATAATTTAGAAAACTTCAATCTATTAATATTAAAGAATAAATCCTCAAAGTGTAAGCTTATCATATTTTTTCAGGATGAAAAATGTCACCGTCCTTGGTGTTGTCAACAGAGTTGTTACTCTTATAACTCCTGCATATTAGATCTTATGTAATCTTCAAAGTTGAAATTGTTGTAGACTCTTCCAACAACATGATGAACGAGTGAAAATTTTTTAACATAGATGATTCGTAGATTTTAGATATGATTATAACAAGCCTTGAATCCAGAATCATCTTATTGTCAAAAAAATTCACAAAAAAAAAACAAATACACAAAAAAATGAAACAAGCTCCACTTACTAGAACTGAATCGATCTAACAATAGGAGACTACACTCTCACAAGGGAGGATTAAAAAACTCAAAAGTAAATCTGAAAGAAAATCACCACAAAAATTGGGAGATTGAATATCTACCTTATTTATGAAACATAACGACGATAACAAAAAAAAGAAGAAAATCGGTTAGATTTACAGAAGGAAGCTGGTTGAAGAACGAACACAGAGAGAAAAGAGAAAGTGGCTACTAAGGTTTCCTTGATTGTGAATTGCATATCGTTCTTAAAATATTGAAAACATTATTTTATAATATTTTTTTGGGCCAAGAATCACTTTAGGCGCGCTATCTTTTTTCGTTCTGAAATTTGATGAATCGACGCATTTTCAACAAAGTAAAAAGTTTTTCGCTAACGGTGTCACGCTACGCAAGCTACAATCGTTATCTATTTTTAACGGTGTTAATAAAAATAATAAAGTTATTCGAAATATGAAAAGTTGGAAGCATAATTGACCGCAGTTAAACTTTATGGGGTACCAAAGGCTCAAATGTTATGAATACCAGAGATATTTTAACCTCAATTTTTTTCTTACATCGTGCTGCACAACATATGATTCATACCAAAATGAGAACGACGACATAGCTTCGGGCGGCCTCATTAGAGATGATTCTGGCATCTAGGTGATAAATTTCACTAAACATTTGCAATTTGGATCAGTTTATGTGTACTGTGTTTTGAAGTGAAACCACAATACACATTCCAGTCTTTAAATTTATCCAATATTTTTTAAAAAAAAATTAATGTTAAAAAATAATAGTTGAGATGTGCACTGTGATTGCACTTTACCCACAGTGTACTTCAACAAATCCCAGACAAATATTTGGGAGGTGGATATGGCCTCTAACTTAATTTGATTCAATTCCCTCTTTTATGCTCTGTAATTCTTGGAATGACATTTGTGGGACTAGTGAGTGCTTGAATCAAATTACATAGTAGGCTACAATTTATTTGTCTTTGTCTCTGTTTAGGCAATAGTGCCTCTTTTGTCTTCTCTACCTAAAATGTTCTATAGAAATGCACAAATAGAAAAGGTATAGATATAAAGTACTATAGAATAAAAAAAAATACTGTAGAAAAAATTGTGTTAAAAATATAAAAAAATATGATGAGAAGTATGTTTAATATGATATAAAATTTATTGAGAAATGTGATATTACATTCCTTCCCTTAAATTACATCCTTACCTTGGATGTCTTTTAATCTAATTACATTTTTTATGAAAAAAAATATAAATTTATTCTTTTCTTAATTACCTTGGATCACAGGCTATGAAAACGGGCTAATATTGTGAAAGCCCATATTGTGAAAGCGGAAGTCCAATTGAAAATCTCAAACATTTTGTATATACTATCTGTGATTTTTCGTTTCATGCTCCCCTCCTCTTTTGCCTCTTCTTGCCACCCAAACCAAAAACCCTTCACCCCACCACCCCTTATCCTCAACCTCCTTCTCTTCTTCTGTAGAGAGACATGTCTGTAACTTCTATCCCTACCATTAGGACCCTGGCAATGGCAGATTCATGCCTACTCTCTTCCCCTTCACTCTTCTCCAACAAAACCAAATACCCCAATTTCTCAATTCCCTCCAAACCCCTTAAACTTCAGCTCTTATGTTCCTACTCTTCACAATTTTTACCATCTCTGTCTCTCCTCAGGAAAACCCACCCTTCCTCTATACTGACATTTGTGGCACAGACATCGGATTGGGCCCAACAAGAAGAGGACAACACCGAAGCTCGCCTTTCGGATTGGGAGGCTGAGGGAGAAGACGCAGGGGTTGAAGGTAGCGAGGGCCAAGGTGAGGTTTTTGAAGAACCATCTGAAGATGCAAAAATCTTCGTCGGGAATTTGCCTTACAATGTTGATAGTCAAAAATTGGCCATGCTTTTTGAGCAATCGGGAACGGTGGAAATTGCTGAGGTGAGGCTTTTCTCCTTACATGTTTTTGAATTTGGCAGCTGAGCTTTGTCTTCATGAGTCTTTATGGTTATCAGTAGTGGCTTCCATATTCTTTGGAGTCTTGACTTGCTTTTTTGTGATTTTAGGTAATTTATAACAGGGAGACTGACCAAAGTCGTGGGTTCGGATTTATAACGATGAGCACAGTCGAAGAAGCTGATAAGGCTGTCGAGAAGTTCAGTGGCTATGTAAGTTGTTGTTTATATCTATGCTCATACCACTATCTCTACCTTGTCCAGAGAAATGAACCAAAGTTTGCAGTGTCAAGCTAATTACTTGTTTTATAGCATGAAATTATTAAACAGGGTTGTAATTCGGATCAAATATTGCACATTTGCACATATAATAGTATCTTAGAAAAGGAGAAGGAGAATGGAAGAATTACTAGATGTCTTTATAATTCCCTATGTTAGCTAATTTTACTTGATGTCTTGAAAAAAGATGGAAAATTTAGTCTAGTGATTGAGAATAATCTGTGAAGAGGAAGCTGAACACATCAATGAGTTCATTTGATATGTTCCTTCCTTGACTTCATGAGTTAACCTGCTGGGGTGGCATTCTTTCTTACAAGTCTAATTAGCATCAATTCAGCTCCTCTGAACTTGCAGAACCTCTTTGCTTGTCTCAATTAATCCCTATAAGATGAATTAAATGTTATTTACATTCTTATGTACAGAAATGTGAAGGGTAAAAAAGTAATAGTATATTCACTTCATTATTGTCGTGGAAGTAGGTTTTCCTAGATGTAACCTTGGTTGATCTGCGAGGCTTATTAATCTTCCTACAGGATGTAAATCATTTCCTTTGTTCATTTTGCTAATGACGATTTGCTCTCCTTAGAAATTCAGATGGGGTGCCAAGGATTTGGAATGAAGTGTTCATAATAAAACCTACGAAGTAAAATGGTGTCATTACCACCTATAACAATGGAAACTTTTCTGGATGTGCAAACCAATTATGATATTTCTCTTTCTTCATGTTCTGATATGTCTTGCATTCCATTTGTTTGAAAAAGCACACATTTTGTTGTGACTGTTGAGGGTTGTGGTGAATCTTACGGACATATCCTTATTCTCTATAAAAGGATTTAGATGGAAGACTATTGACTGTTAACAAGGCTGCTCCAAGAGGATCACGGCCTGAACGTCCACCTCGTACCTTCGAACCTGCTTTCAGAGTTTATGTTGGCAACTTGCCATGGGATGTTGATAATGCTCGCCTGGAGCAAATCTTTAGTGAACACGGTAAGGTTCTGAGTGCTCGGATGGTCTATGACAGACAGACTGGTCGATCACGCGGTTTTGGCTTTGTCACTATGGCTAGTGAGACTGAAATGAATGATGCTATTGCTGCTCTTGATGGTCAGGTATAAGTTTTTTCTTACTTAATTAATGGTACATAATGTTCTGTTTATCAAGAGAATGCTGATGATTTTCTGGGATTGAATGTACGCAAGTTGAAAGCTTTACATTACAGTGTTATAAATTTTTTGAATAATCTTCTAATTGGATATCCTGACATTTCAGAGTTTGGATGGGAGATCAATGAGAGTGAGTGTTGCTGAGGAAAGGGGCAGGCGTGGCTCCTTTTGAGTGGTAACTCAAGTAATATCCACATGGCATTGGCAGCTATTTGAGTATATTTTTCAGAGTTGGAGCCGAGAATATAGTGTCAATTTTCTTTTTCTCCTTTATTTTTTGGGAAGCTAGGTTGAGATTAGATTTGAAGTGTTCAATTTGATGTCCAGATGGAAATGATTGAATAATTTCGACCTATTATTTAGAAGACATTTTTCTTTTTCTTGAGCTGTTGTAAAAACTTTTATCATCCCAAAACATGGGAATTATCTAACCACGAAGGTACCTGAAAGAGGAAAAAGAGAATTACATGTTACATCGTTGTTTGCACTTTGCACTAGTAAAAAATTTCACGACGGCTGTAGCGTCGTCAATACAATAGTTCGTTGTACAAAAATTGAAATGACTACATATTCCTCAAAGATCAATGGATTATATTCATTATCTTCACTTTTTTAGACATAACATTTAAAAAAATGAAACTGAGATGGAAAAAAATATTTTTATTAGAAAAGCAAGCCATCTAAATGTTATCAATCTTGAAAATATACAAATTCTTTTCAATATGTAATCTAAGCCCTCCCTGGATTTCTTTGAAATTCAGGATTCAGTAGCCTCTCCTCTAAGTTGATCATCTCGACTTGTGAGAGGCACATAACGAACAGAAGTCTCGGTCCGGATACTAACAGAACCGTCAGAGTTCTTATCCACCACTTGTAAATCCTGAAACATGTTTCCAACAGGAATCACCATTCTGCCTCCAGGCTTCAACTGCTCAATTAGAGCTTCTGGGATTTCTGGTGCTGCAGCTCCCACGTGAATGGCATCATAAGGAGCAAACTCCGCCCAACCTTGCCTTCCATCTGTCAACACAACACTTGCACATATTATCAAATCACTAATGAAGATGCCATACTTTAACTGCTAAACTTAAAAAACAGTTTCAACTTTTAATAGCAATTCCAGAACCATACATACCACCACAATGCACTGAGAGTGATCCATCTTTCAAAAGAGGAGCTGCAGCACTTTTCTCAATATTCTCTATCGAAGAGGAAACCAATTCAGGAATATGCTCCACACCAACAGCACGGCCTTGGGGTCCAACCATATAAGCAAAGCATGCTGTCAGATACCCTGTTCCTGCAAAGAAGCACACAGTATGGAAATTGTGAGTATATAAAAAGAAATCAATAAATCAGATGTCTATAGAAACACCACCTTGAATTTGCATTATCCAAATGTATGAGAATATCAACTCATCATGCGATAGAATAAACTAAAAAACAATATTTATAAATAGTTGATCATATCATATACCAGAGCCAACATCCAGAGCACGCATTCCAGGCTGCAAATTCTCCTCCAGCAACTCAAGGCAGGTGGCATGCATATGAGGGGCAGAGATAGTGGCATTGTAGCCTATTGCCATGGGGCTGTCAACATAAGGTTGGGTTCCCTTGGGTACAAAGAAAGCTCTATCAATGGTCTCCATTGCTTCAGCCACCTTTTTTGAAGTTAGTATTCCATAACTCCGCAAATTCTCCACCATTGCCTTGTTCTTGCTGCTATCACTCCCAGACCAAAGCTGCTGTAACATTCACATTCAGGAAAGAAACAGTTTGAATGCAATTCTTTTTATAAACAATGAAAATAAGAGAACATAATAATAAACATATACAGTATTTCTTTCTCCCATTTTTCGTTTCCTTCTCCCCTTTGTACGAGGGAACTGAGAAGAAAAATGCCAAATTAGGGGGAAGAAAAAAAAAAAAGAAAGACAATTAAGTATTGATTCATACAAGCACAACTTCTGCATGGACCTCAAATCTAGAATGACCAATTCAGATACCTCACTGAATTGTTTGACTCCCCTCCCTTATGAAAACCAAGTGTCCAGTTTGTTCAACAAAGGCTCTTAGATATGCATAAGTAACGTTGGTAACCATAAAAGCGCATACAACAAGTTAAATGCCATGTGTCAAAAGGTCCAAACAGAACTAGTTTACATAACCAATCATCATTGCCATTGGCTTCACACAGAAAACCACAGATATATTAAAAGATAATCATGAGAATTAGCAAAGCTTGTGAGTATGCTACAAACTATAGTGGGGTCGGTCTTTTTAATATATACGGTCTAACGTAAGAGTACAAAGACTCCTCTTGTGTTCTCAAGATTGGGTAGGGTAGTTAAGGATAAGAGTAAAATTTTGTCCACACAAATACAAGACAGACGCCACGCATCCCATCCAGAAGAAAGACTCCAATTCGTTAGCAATGGTTCTGTGTGCTATGGTTGAATTAAATAGTGACACATTTAATAAGGGCAAATGAAAAAAGTGTAAAAGCAGAGCAGCAATGAATGAAGGGGTTGTTAATTGTAATGCAATTGTATAGGCGAAGAATGGAAGCGAAGGCGGGAGTAGAAATGAAGAGAATGAAAAGGCATAGGTAGGTAGGTAGCGCGGAAGAAAGAGAGAGGGAATTGCGATTACCTCCATGGCAGAGAAGAGAGTGTTGGCGTTGAGGAAATTAGGGTTTGGGAAAAGGGGAGAGAAGGAGAGGGTAGTGATGATGGGGCAGGAGGTGAAGAGAGAGAGAGAGGGACGGTGAGGATGGAAGTGAAGGAGAGTGGAAGTTAAGAGAGAATGGTGTTGGCGTTGGAGAGGACGTGCATTAGCATTACAGTAGCTGCATCCATACGCAAGCGCCGTCAACAAATTCATTGCTTTTTTTTCTTTCTCTCTCTTCTTCACACGCTCATTCCCACTCATATACTACCCACACGTGTCAATCCTTCTACTTACTTGGATAATAATTGGATTGGATCATGGATCTCACTTATTATTAAAATAACTTGATAATACACCTAATCAATACCTCATTTTTTTCCATATTCTAAACCATTTAGCCAAATTAACTGCCCTAGTAGTACGTACGTACTATCACATGTGTCATGGACAAGAGTCAATTTCTTGTATGTCATCACTTCTTTATAAAAAAGAAAAAGATGTGCATGAAATTCTAGCCTTGAATTTGAGCTTGAGTATACGTGATACACGTTTGTTACTTTTATTGGTAAGAAGATAAGTGATACATGTTTTGAATGTCAATGTTATTTGCACATATATGGTTGGCTACATATATATGATGGGTTCACCATTAATTGTTATCATTGAAAGAATTAATTACTATGTCCCATGGTGAATGTCCCCTCACTTTGATTAAAAACATATATATGAGACAGATGCATTAAACATTGATCATAATACAGCTGTAATTAAATACTATAAATTATCTAGAAAAATATTATTTAAGCGATATATATTTACAATTCAAAATATAATCTAGGATTTTTTTAAATCTTGCGACATTATAATTGAGTGTTATTTATGAAGAGCTCAGATATCTCAATATATAATCCTAGGATTTCAATCTTATCCTTGTAACTTGAAATTAGAAAACTTTAAGACACAGCTTTTCTGCTTTAATTTGCATGTATTTAATAAAAGTAAACTACTAGGAAACACTACTTAAAACTCGGGTGTTAAAAAATAGAGTAATTAATATTTTGGTCCCTAAAATATATAATTCATCTCAATTTAGTTCTTAATTAATATATGAAAATATCAAATTCGATCCCTAAAGATTACAGTTTGTCCTCAATTTAATCTATAGAAATCTCAATTTTACAAGTACTACTACTAAGTTGATACAAGTTTTATCTTTCAGAGATTTAATTTGGTGATGATATTCCTAATTTTTAGGGACTAAATTGACATGTTGATCTTTT
The DNA here is from genome assembly GCA_014851425.1 of Senna tora. NCBI lineage: Eukaryota > Viridiplantae > Streptophyta > Magnoliopsida > Fabales > Fabaceae > Senna > Senna tora. The sequence goes on along the minus strand of CM026271.1, from coordinate 4,521,652 downwards.
GGGGACTAAATTGATACTCTACAAAAAATATGAAAAAGCTAAACAGGTAACAGGGACTGTGAATCTTCCCTAGATTTCTTTTGAGTAGTTAGTATAGGTAAGTAATATAAAATATATGAACTTTTTTCTTAAGTTCCACATACACACTGTGGATGCTTTCTTTTCTTTATCTTCTTTCTCTTTAATTTGTCAGCTACTCATTCGCTGCCTGCGTAATATTATAGCGTCATGTGATGTATCACACGGAATGCATCATTGCATCATGCACATGCCTTTATTTATAATGCAATCCAAGAAAGAAATTAAATTAGAACAGGAGAAGAAGATAAGCTGGATAAAAAAAAGTTGGGGAGCAGGGAGAACAAAACAAAATGAGTATATCTCAATATATAGATAGATAGATGAAGCTAAGGATTCTCACCTACGTACGTACTTTTTACTTTTGAGTGTTTGTTAGATCAACATTATATGTGTTTTACAATGTTACAATCTAAATATAGAAACTGTAGTGTTTTTTGGTGGGTATGCATGCGCTGTGTAATCTTATCCTAAACAAGACCATCATATCATTATCAGTACTTTAGCTTTAGTTTTATACACCGTCGCAAGCAAGGCACATGTTCAGTAAGCCTTTATTCCACATCCTCTCATTATATAAACTCCTCATAACATATACCTTACACACAACACAACGTAATATATATATATATATATATATATATATATGTACTGAGATCAAATCAAACACTCTTGTGTTGTGTTGTGTTGATAATGAGTATGATGGCCACTAACAACCCTCGCCCACCCAGTAAAACGCAGCAAAGAAGAGAGAGGTTCTCTGACGATAGTGCAATGATGAAGCAAGTTCAGGCCACTCATGCCCCTGATGGTCGTGAAGTTGATGTCAGACCCATTATCCAAATCATTGAGGAAGTCCTCATCCATTCCATTGCTCCTACCATTGAGGGTCATGTTGATGTATATATATATATTTATTTATTTGTCTCATCTGCTACTACTGTATAATATTTAATTTGCCTGCCATTATATTAATTTAATTTAATGCTTGTCTGTCTATGTCTTGAAACTCAAAGTAACTTGGGAATGCACCCTCAAAAGTTAGCTCATAAGAAAAAAGAACCAAGCTTCTTTAAGTACTTAATTGAGTATTTTATTCTATTAGATGTGGAACTTCATGTTTATCTCTAATACTGTGTGTGTAGGGAAGGGCAGAACATATGGACCCTATACTGAAGGCAGCTGTTTTTGCTGAATTTGACATGCTTGAATCCCTCGCTTTCATCATACAAAAGATTTCCTGCGAGGTATAATTGTTTCCATATATGATACAATAATATAATTACAAGGCTAAATTATCCTTGCTACCCCCAAACTTTGCTGCAATGTTTATTCCTGTTCCCAAACTTTTTTTTGGTTCATGCCTACTCCTAAACTTTCAATTTTATTCATGCCTACCCTTTTTGCTAACACCGTTAACTTGTTTGACAAAATTTGCTGATGTGGACGATGAATGTGTATTTCTTTTGTCACGTCATTGTCCACCTCACATTTAACTTTTTTATTTTTATTAAAAAAAGTTAACCTAATCCAAATAAAAAAAACATTTTAGGGTAAAAGTTTGGTTTTTTTTATTTGGATTAGGTTAATTTTTTTTAATAAAAGTAAAAAGTTAAATGTGAGGTGGACAATGACGTGGCAAAAGAGATGCACATTCATCGTCCACGTCAGCAAACTCCGTCAAGCAAGTTAACGGTGTTAGCAAAAAGGGCAAGCATGAACAAAATTGAAAGTTTGGTGGTAAGCTTGAACAAAACTAAAAGTTTGGTGGTAGGCATGAACCAAGAAAAAGTTTAAGGACAAGAATGAACATTGCAACAAAGTTTAGGAAGAGTACTTTACCCTAATTACAAATCTTCTTAACTTTTATGCAACTTACCATTTCATTACTATAAAGTGGGTTTCCTGCTAATCCTTTTCCTTTCCTCTTTTTGCTTCTGCCCGCACAATCTATACTTATCTTGACACTGCGTTGACATCACTGACTTTTTTAAGTACAGTGACAGAAGCATAAACAGCAACAAAATACACTTCACTTTAATTATATTCTTGACTAAATTATCATTTTTTGTGCTTTCTGTATCAATTTAGTCCCTGAAATATAGAAATATCAAATTCACTGTTTGTTTCAATTTAATCCTTAATAAATTTTCCGTCTACTAAAGATTCTTAAAGACAAATTGAATCTTTCGAGCATTAAATTTGACATTTTCATGTTTCAAAGACTAAATTGACGAAACACAATGCATGCATCTTTCTTTTTGAGACCAAATTGAAATGATAATTGACTCTATATTATTTTATTATTCTGACATATATATAAAATGGTTGCAAATGAAATGAAAATTGGGCATTGGCAGCTCTCTTGCAAGTGCTCAGGAGGAGGGGATGCACATGCAACAACCATGGTGTTACTGAACACTCTCTCAAACTATGCATGGCATGCAAAAGTGGTGCTAACACTAGCAGCCTTTGCTGTTAACTTTGGGGAATTCTGGCTTGTTTCTCAGCTGGGTGCTTCAAATACACTTGCAAAGTCTGTCTCCCTTCTTAAGCAACTCCCTGACCTTGTACAAAACTCTGCCTTTCTCAAGCAGCATTTTGATACACTCATCCAGCTCGTCAAGGCAGCTTTTAGTGTCACAGGGATCATTGTGGACTTCAAGCAGCTACCATCTGAGTACATTTCAGAGGACACTCCTCCTATGTCTGTTGCTTCTGCTCATATTCCCATTGCTGCTTATTGGACCATCCGAAGCATTGTGGCTTGTGCTTCACAGATTGCAAGTCTTATAGGCTTGAGAAATGAGTAATAATGAGCTTAATTAGATTCCCAATTTCCTTTTTTCAAATCATGAAATTAAATGAGAAAGCTCAATTTCTTGTTTTACCATATTGATTTTTATAGGTTCGTCTCAAACACCTCAGAGTCCTGGGAATTATCAAGTTTGGCTCATAAGATGAGCAGTATATATGACCGCATAAGGGCCCAACTGGCTATCTGCAACCAATATATAGGTGAAAACAAATTAAATCTGTGAATTTTCATGTTATTTATGTCTTGTAATTTTTACTAAGTTGCAATATAATTAATATTGTGGAAATTAATGCAGATGAGAAGAGACATATAGAGGCCTTTGAGAATTTGAAGCGTCTGTTTGAGACGATCCATATAGATAACATGAAAATTCTCAAAGCATTGATATACGCCAAGGAAGATCCACCCCCACTTATAGATTGTACTAACAAAACAAAGGTTTGTTATATGATTCTGCTTTTCTTATAGCTTTATTAAACCCATGTTCTAAAAAACAACATTTAACTTGTTGAACAAGCAGGTTACTCTGGAGGTGCTGAGAAGGAAACATGTTTTGCTGCTTATATCAGATCTTGATCTCCCACAAGAAGAACTCATAATACTTGACAACTTGTACAAAGATGCACGATCAAGAAGCACTGAAGCACACTATGAAATGGTATGGATACCAGTTGTGGACAGAGTGAGCTGGAATGATTTCAATCAACAGAAGTTTGAGCATTTGCAATCACTGATGCCATGGTACAGTGTGAGGGATCCTCTGATGATTGAACCAGCAGTGATAAAGTACATCAGAGAGGTTTGGAATTTCACAAAGAGAGCCATCTTAGTGGCCCTTGATCCACTAGGCAGATTGTCCTCCCCAAATGCCCTCCACATGATCTGGATTTGGGGAAATCTGGCCTTCCCCTTCACTCGCGAGAAAGAGGAATCCTTGTGGAAGATGGAGGTGTGGACCCTCGAGCTTCTTGTTGATGGCATTGACCCTGCAATTCTAGAATGGGTAAGCATTCACATAATTATAAGTATAAAGAGAACCTAGCTTATGGCAAAAGATATAATTGAAGTTTGTGTTTGGTTTGGCATTGAGCAGATGACAGAAGGCAAACTGATATGCCTGTATGGAGGTGAAAAGCTAGAGTGGATTCAAGAATTCACAAGCACAGCAATGGCAGTTGCACAAGCTGGAAAGTTGTCATTACAGATGGTATATGTGGGGAAGAACAATGCGAAGGAGAGAATGCAGAGAATGATCAACACATTTGCAGCAAGGAAGTTCAGCTACTTCTGGCCTAATGTGACATCCATATGGTTCTTCTGGGCAAGACTAGAGAGCATGCTGTACTCAAAACTAGAGCACGGGAGGAATGTGGAGAATGACCAGATAATGAATGAAGTGATGACAGTGCTTAGCTTCGATGAGAATGAAGAAGGGTGGGCTATATTCTGCAAAGGAGCAAATGAGATGGCGAGAGCAAAGGGAAAGACGGCTCTAAAATGCTTGCAGGAGTTTGAGAAGTGGAGTGTGGAAGCTCAAAATGATGGATTTGTGGCTGCAATGATTGAGTATCTGAGTAAGCTTCAGGACCCACATCACTGCAATCGTCTAATCCTTCCAGGGACTGCTGGTGGCATTCCAGAGAAGGTTGTGTGTGCTGAATGTGGGCGTCCAATGGAGAAGTATTTCATGTATCGCTGCTGTGTCGAGTAATTCATTATGGATTTAATTACTTAATGTTTGGTTTGAGAGGTATATATTATGATGAACTTATTATCTATGTGAAAACCATAGTCATATTGATGATGTTTGTGTGGTAGTAAAGAGTGTTATGATTTGGTACTGTAATAATGTTGCCAGTCCATGGTATCTATGTTGTTATATTCTCTCTGTAAACATGCATTTATAAATACTAGTCTCCCTTTTCTTGTTCTCTCCTTATTCTTTATTGTTGCTCCTAACGTTACATGTGATCTACGTATTAAGTATTAACCTTCAATTTTATTTTAGAGGTAAATTACTATTTAGTCCCTGAATTGTTGGTCAAACTACTATTTAATCTCCGAATTTATCAAAAATACTATTTAGTCTCCGAAATTTGTAACTATGTCAACTATTTAGTCCCTGAATTTGACAAAAATACTATTTAGTTCCCAAATTTGTAACTATGTCAACTATTTAGTCCCCAAACTTGGCAAAAATACTATTTAATCCCCGAATTTGCAACTCTGTCAACTCTAACGGGTAACAGTCAGAAGACTAAATAGTTGACAGAGTTGCAAATTCGGGGATTAAATAGTATTTTTGTCAAGTTTGAGGACTAAATAGTTGACATAGTTACAAATTCATGGACTAAATAGTATTTTTGTCAAATTCGAGGACTAAATAGTTGACATAGTTACAAATTTCGGGGATTAAATAGTATTATACATATACTTCCATTTTATTTAATTTCTTCACCTTTTTTTGGTATTAGAAGATAGAAAAACAAACCACACAATGCAACTGAAGATATTTTTCTTCAAATATATTCTATTATTGACACTAACTATAGATACGTTCTTCAGCCAGAATTCAAATTTTATTCGTTTTTAATTATAGATACGTTCCTCAAAGTAACTTTATCTGTAGTAGAATTTTTTTTTTTTTTGAAATCTATCTGTAGTAGAAATTGGGCTTGAACAAAATGTTATCGTGTTAAAATTTTATTCATTTTTTATTTTTAAATAAAGTAACAATAAATTTTATGTAACTTTTTAAGTTGGCTATTTTTAAGTAATGATATTCTAATTAATTTTAAAGGCCTTGAAATTGGCAAAAAAATTATGAGAAATCATGTGGTGTACAGAAAGTCACAAATTAAGCCTATTTATTCTGGCCAGTCAATTTGTACTACAAATAAAGCTTTCCAGAATCATGAAACATAAAGAAATGTAAGGTGGGAGTTCTTTTATCTGGGAGATATTCTTCTATGGGATGTAATTCTTCCGTAAGTTATTTGTTTAAAAGAAAAGTATCTACTAGTTATAAGGTAGGAGTTGGATCTAGCAAATCAAGATTTAAATTTTTATTAAGAGTGTTTATATTTGGCGTACGTGCTAATAGTATTTCAAAACTAATTATCTTTAATGAAAAGATACTTAAAACCCAAAAAAAAATGTAAGGTTTATAATATATATATTCAGGTGAAGTTGGTTGTGCCCTGGTTTAAAAAATAGAAATGGTTATTCATTATTCAATGTGAATATAAATGATGAAGGCAAACTGTAGAAATGGCTTATTTGTTGACTCTCAAGTCTCAACACAAACTAAATGGTTGTGTTGCGAGTTGTGTGACCGTATTCACTTAACCTTGCGTATTGCGTGCATTTACTTGTTTTGAAAAGCGGGACCATACTTGATTAAATAAATAAATAAATATAAAGTGGGATGGATATATGTCGCATTCAAAATTTCAAATATATGCAGTAGTAAAACAGAAAAAGAAAAAGAAACCCGATTCCACGAAACTCACTCAAAGACTTTTTGTTTAAGAAAATGAATGAATCACTATCGTTTTCATTTTGCGAGTACGTTTCGTTTAGGATAGAAAGAATATGGAAGGAGCGAGTATAGCGTGGGATAGATATATACTATATAGTATATACAGTGAAACTTACGGTCACTCTGATATTAACACATAATACATACAAACAAATTTGGAAAAACAACAATATTGACAGCATAACTTAAGACATGTTTCCCTTTGTTAATTTCTTCTCATTTTTGTTTGATTTGTGATATTATTTTATACTCAGAATAATTTATTTCTATATTCTTATATTTAGTTTTGATATTTTATTATTATTATTATTAATCTCTGTAATTATATATTAATACGTATAAAATAAATATTTAAAAAATAGTGAATATAGTGCAAAAATGAATTAAAATAAATGTCACCTGAAGAGAAAGTTCAAAAACTTTTCTATTTTATAATTAAAATTTAAACGAAAAATTGACATCAAGATAAACCTTTGAAAGTAAGAAGAGACAAATGTGTGACTCCCACCCATTTTGCAAGTAGTGAGAGTATAATAAGAAGAGAAAAGAGGCCAAAAGCCAAAAGCAGCCAACTAGCAACGACTTGTTGACTTGATGCGTTGACTGACCCCAAGGGTGAATTGACTTGGATCACACACTTATTATTTATTACAAATTTCCGTCCAAATTTAATTTCATCACAATTAATATCCCCACTATACCCACGTCTCTGCATGTGTCCATCACCAAATCAAATATTTTGTTTTCATCAATTTATTTTTGTCATGTAATTAAATTAAGGATCCAATATCTTCTTTTCTAAAATAGATTTGTAGATTTTAATTTTTTTTTAAGAAACATAGATTTTACTTTTTTTTAATGCATTAAGTGAGGTACATTGCTTAGGAGCAAAATCACAACAGTATTAAGTTATTATAGGTGAAGAAAGAAAGATATTTACACGTATAATGTATATTGTAATTAATTTTATTTCAAATCCTAACTGCATGTAATATATAGTACTACAAATGGAATTTACATACATGATGATTTATTTAGAATTATACTGCAAAGTGCATACATGAAAAACTGAGTTGTTGACTTCAATGAAAATTTAAAAACAAATTTATTTATTGATTCAATAGCTCATTTGTGGAACTGATCATGGAATACAAACAATCCCACGACTCATTTGACCTAAACGTTCAAAGAATCTGAACTTAAGTAAATAAACATTAGCAAAAGGCCGAGAAAGGTATAAATGGCTAAATGCATGTAAAAGACTAGTACTAATATCTGTTGCTAAATCAATTCCTATTAACTTTAATTGAATATTTATAATTTAAAATATCTGTGCAATATTAAAAAGAAAAAAAGCAGTACAATTGATGACTCATCCGTCCATATAACTTTATGAAAGCAATATCTCCCACTTTAATAAAGTGGCTCCGTGAATTAATATTTTTTAGAAAAATAAAGAAAAATATTTTTTTAATAGTATTTTAATGATGTGACCGATAAAAGAATGTACGAACCAATATGTAGGTGATTGAAGTAATAGATACTTCATTTTTTTAAGTAATATTTTGAATATGAGTCTTGCGTATAAAAATTTTTTTTGGAAGAGCTTTATTCATGTTTTAATTAGATTAAACATATAATTGCCTTTAATAAAAAACATAAAAAGAATGTACGAGACAATATAAGTTATAATTAAGTAAAAAGACTAATTGAATATTTGAATCTAATCAAAATTTAAGTGGATTTACAATGTAGTGTGTGAGTTCACGTGTGAAAGAGTATACTATTAAATTAAAGGTCACTAAAAAAAGTGTTCACATAATTTGATTAGTTTGATTTTACTTCAAAATTCAACCAAAGTAACATAAAGAATCATTAAAAATTAGGAAATACTATCAAGTTATAGATAGTTTTAGTTTGTCAGTTCATAATCGTTAGATATATTTTGATATCTGTGCTAAAATACATTTTTTAAAAATTTTTAATAACACAGATCTCAAAACAGATTCAACGATCATGACTAGACAGACTAGTAAACTAAAGTTATCTATAACTTTACAACATTTTCCTTACAAATTTAGTCTGATTGCAAGGGATCAATAATTTATTTATATTTTGATAATTGAAAGGATTTGGCATCGTTATAATGTATATTGTAATTATTTTTTATTTACTAAGGGTAGGTTCAAGTGATAAACGGCTTGATATCGTTTAAATAATATTTGAATTTAAGAACTTGTGAATGTAACTATCCCTATTTGAAAATGCATCTACTATAACTAAATAAGTAACTCAGGTCGAGTTCGAATTAATCAAGACAAAACTTCATAAATCAGATGGACAACACAAAAAAAGTTAATTTGATTTTGTAATCGGTTTGCAAATCGTTAAATAAACTTTTAACATCCTCATGTAGTAATTAAAATTATTCACGAAATAAATAAAAGTTGATTCATCATTTCATAATGAATATAAATCTAATTCGTTTTTATTAAGAAAAATCAACTTGATCAACACTAATCATTTCAAACGTCTTGGTTCTCTCCCTTGTAGCATTGTATTGGCCCTATTTTATTCTGTAAAACTTGCATAAATAATATTATCCAAGATTAATTTTATACTGTTTGAGTCAAACTGATATTTATAAATTATTATTAAGTAAATAAAGCGTCCATAGAATAAAATTGACCATTTTTTTTTTCATAAATTATAGTAATAAAAATACATAAACCTAGACAAAACTCACAAAAGGAAAATTACAAAGTGAGAAATATGAACTTTTAAATCACATCAGTGATGGGCCCACTGCCCAGGCCAATCAATATTTTTCTTGTAATTTTCTGGTCCCGCTTGCGTCTGCGTTATTGAAGGTGTTTTCATTTTTATAACTACCAAACTTATTCAGAAATATCTATTATTCTGTTCAACTCAGTTAATATTATATAACGATACTAAATCCTTTCAATTACCAAAATATAAATAAATTATTATTTTTTTATTGTTCGCCAATCTCCAGGGCTTGGATCATACTAATTCCAATTCGATTTGTGTCGCGCATTTAGTTATAATAGATAAGTCTTCCAACGAAATAGTTGCGCTCCACTTGGAGTAACTCCACGTTGATATAAATTATTATTATATAATATAACATATGCTGAGTTTAGGAGAAACAGAAGAAAATTATTGAATAACTGGAACATGAAGCATCTGGCACGTTGTGGCTGGCAATCATTTTTAATGAGAATGTTCCATTTGATGACGGTTTTATAAGGGAATTCATATTTTAATTATACACATTGGTTGAATTGTTTGCAATATATATCTCAATTCTGTATTTTAGTGTGTAATCAGTTATATAAAACAAAAACTCAGAAATAAGTCAGAATATACTGCACCTTGATATGTCAATATTTAGTTTTACATTGAAAAAATGTATTACATTACAACGTGAAATGAAAACTGTTACTTAAATCTGTAGTTATTACAGATGCCATCTAAACACAACGAGATTTGGACTTAGAATTCTTTATTCATTCTGTTCCTATATATATATGTTTCGACCATTGAATTACTTGGAGGCTTCAAACTAGTTTATTAATTTGTTTACCTTAAAGAAATTGACAGGTGAATGTGAAAATAATTTAAAAAAATGTTTGTACTATCAGTATCAGCAGTGAAAAAAAGTAACATTTCATCTATTTCTATAATATTAATATTACCAAGCTAGCTTATTTGTGGTTAATGGTTATTAGTTATAAGTTTTGTAAGTGGTTATGATAGGTTCAGTTATAAAAACAATAAAGACTGAGTAATTGAATTCTACTTGTGGAAAATATGAAGTAGAAAAAGGGTAAACAGTGAAGGTGACCATTTCAGTTGATGAAGTCAGGTAAGGTAAGTCGTTATGCAAGAAAATTCAATCCTTAAGGGCCCAGCAGCGTCCCAAGTATTCCACAGTCCACACGGTTTGCCGCTATAAGAGTAAACAAAACGAGCAAACACCAATATGACGAAACTGCATAATCCTTCTTCCTCTCCCATTCATCGTTCCGGCCATGCCTCTCTCCGCTCCAAAATCCTCCCTTTTACTACTCTCTTCTTTCTTCTTCCTCCTCTCTTCCACCCACGCCACAACAGATCTCCACCCTTCAGATTCCAAAGCTTTCTTCACTCTCCACAAGGACTTGGGAGTCAACGGTCAACTCACCACCCACCCATGTAACACCGACGGCGTCTTCTGCGAGAGGAGGCTCTCCAACAACGAGACCTATGCTCTTAGAATCACCAGAATCATCTTCTCCTCCAACAACCTTAATGGGGTTTTGTCTCCATCCTTTGGGCGTCTCTCTGAGCTCAAGGAGCTTTCTCTGCCACACAACCAACTTGTTGACCAAATCCCAACCCAGATTGCTGATTGCCGGAAACTCGAAATTCTCGACCTCTCAAACAACCGCTTCTCCGGCGAAGTCCCGTTGGAGTTGTCCTCCCTCATTCGCCTTCGAATCATTGACATTTCCTCCAACAAATTCTCTGGGAATTTGAATTTCTTGAAGTATTTCCCCAACCTGGAGCGTCTCTCTGTGGCCGACAATCTCTTCACAGGGAGAGTCCCAATATCCATACGTTCATTTCGCAATCTCCAGCACTTCAACTTCTCTGAAAATCGTTTCCTTGAAGTTCCTGGACCAATCATGATCAAGTTTGGTTCACGCTCAGCCTCAGATGTCCCCAAAAGGTACATGCTTGCTGAGAATTCAGCCACAAGGAGTAACAGAACTTCTTCAGCACCAGCTCCAAAATCCAGCAGGGGAACTAATTCAACTATTGCTGAAGCTCCAGGTCCAGCAGCACATCACCATCACAAGTCAACCAAGAAGAAACTGGGTGGGTGGATTCTGGGATTCGTAGCTGGAGCACTGGCTGGTACCTTATCTGGGTTGCTATTTTCCCTGCTCTTCAAGTTGGCCGTAGCTGTGATTAAAGGAGGAGGGAAGGGCTCAGGCCCTGCAATTTACAGTCCTTTGATTAAGAACGCAGACGATTTGGCTTTCTTGGAGAAAGAAGATGGACTTAATTCATTAGAACTCATAGGAAGGGGAGGCTGTGGAGAAGTTTACAAGGCTGAATTACCAAGAAGCAATGGAAAATTCATTGCTATTAAGAAGATCCTTCAACCTCCAATGGACGCAGCAGACATTGCTGAGGATGATAGCAAGCTTCTGCACAAAAAAATGAGGCAGATTCGATCAGAGATTAAGACAGTAGGTGAAATTCGACACCGCAACCTTCTACCCCTACTAGCACATGTGTCTAGGCCTGATTGCCACTACCTTGTGTATGAATACATGAAGAATGGAAGCTTACAAGATTTGCTGAATCAAGTTCAAGCTGGTGCAAGAGAGTTGGATTGGTTGGCACGCCACAAGATTGCACTTGGTATAGCTGCTGGCCTTGAATACCTTCACATTCACCATAGCTCTCGTATAATTCATAGAGATCTCAAGCCAGCAAATGTACTTCTTGATGATGATATGGAGGCGCGAATTGCAGATTTTGGGCTTGCAAAAGCAATGCCTGATGCACACACACACATCACATTCTCAGCTGTGGCGGGGACAGTGGGTTATATAGCACCAGAATATCACCAGACACTGAAGTTCACAGACAAGTGTGACATATACAGCTTTGGGGTTGTACTTGGTGCGTTGGTGATGGGGAAGATACCATCTGATCAGTTCTGGCAGGGCACGGAGGAGTTGAGTCTGGTGAAGTGGATGAGAAATGTGATGACTTCAGAAAATCCCACTCGAGCAATTGATCCAAAGCTGATGGGCAATGGATATGAGGAGCAAATGCTTCTGGTTCTCAAGATTGCGTGCTTTTGCACCCTGGATGATCCAAAGGAGAGGCCTAACAGTAAGGATATCAGATGCATGTTGCTCCAAATCAAACACTGATAAGTCTTAGAGTGCTTGATTGGTAATCATAAGAATGTCGGATAATTAAGGTGCAACAAGTATATGTGTATGTGATTAAAGAATTTGTGTAATCTATTAATATAGTTTCTTTCGTCATAGAATGGTGGATTTCTCAAATTAAATAATGTAAAATTGGTCTATTATTAAATTGTAATGATAAAATATTTCAGGACTACTAGTTCCTGAAAATGGTTCCCTCTTTTGATTTGGATATTGTTATTCTTAAGTATGATACTGAAGAAATTAAAAAGTAAAAGACGTTGTTGTTACAGGGTGAAAGAAAAGCCTTGAATTCGGAAAAAGATGAAAGAGGCACACTAAAGTGAGGACCGACAAAATACGAGTGTGTGAATGAGTAGTACTTGTTATAGCACTGGAGAAATTGTCAAATCTGGGCATTAATTGTATTTCTATCTGTCTAATAAATTCCGCTGGCCAACAAATCACAATTAACATAGCCATTCTACTGTACAAGATAAGGGGAAAAACAAAAATGAAGTACCAGAATCTCTTCCAATGCCTGAGAATTGAGAAATCTTTAAGCAATACATTCTGTGTTTGCTATAGCAGCAGGATGTGGAAGTTTGAGCAGCCTCTTCAATCTTCAACAGCAGAAATATTTCCTTTAAAAGATGGGAGAAGTTCACAAGTAAGCTTCTTGGATTTGCAATAAATAAATGCATCAGAAATAGCAACTCAAGCGCGCGTGAATAGCCCTAGAACGATTCTCAAACAAGAAACCTGTCAGTACTCAGTAGGAATATATAATTGTATAAATACCAGAAATTGAAAAATACCTGCAGCACTAAAACTGAATTGCAATTTATGGACAAGAAATGCAAAAGTCAAGGACGAGAATTTTAGCAACAATAACGAACTCCAATGCAGTTTTCCTGCAATTAGAGACTGAAAGATATAAAGGGATGGGTAGCCCATGGATGTCCCACTCTGAAGATGCACAAGAGTACTCAAGACTGACGAAACAATTATGAAACCTTGGGATCAAAAGCATTTTCCTCTCAACATTTTCACGTTTTACTGAGGGGAACCAAAAACTGAATTCTAATAATAATAGCAACTAACAAGGAGGAGAATCTAGGCTCGCTAAAAGGTCCAAAAACCTAGCCACATTTAGTAAAATATTGAAGCATATTCAATATTGTATCTTCATTTTATTTTTCATAAATAGAGAGATTTGAGCACAATAATCAATTAGCCCCTATAGCTCAGTGGTAGAGCGTCAGTCTTGTAAACTGAAGGTCTGTAGTTCGATCCTGCATGGGGGCAATTCTTTTGGGCTAATCTCTTTTGAGTCCAAAATATTAATGGGCTTACATTTTCATATTCTGGCCCATTTCAATTTGGGTATGATACGACGTCGCACAGTACTTTCATTATTAATGTTGACACCTCCTGTCTCCCAAATTTCACCGCCCCCAACCCACCCCAAGGGATCGCGTCTGCGATTTCGCTAAGCTAACCCTTCCTTCATCGTCTTCTCCAATTGCTGCTTCACACTGCAAAGCTTTTTTTTTTTTTTTCTTCATTAATATTCGAAAGTTTCTCTGCGTAAATGGCTAGCCTGATTCACAAGATTTCAAGAAACTCAGCATCATCTTTAAGAGTGCTATCAACTATCAACCCGTCACTACTTCCGAAACACACTGCTTCTCCTCCATTCTCCCCGCAAAGGCTTCTGGATGCAACCAAGCCTGATCCCACTCCCACTAGCAGCCCAGCTCCTGTTTGGGGTTTCTCGGGCGGAGACAAGCTGAATTCTCCTCCAAGCTTGCCTTTTTTCCCCACTTTTCCCTTTGGATATTGCTTAAATCCGGTTGTTCCAAGTGAGTTCGAAAATTTGGGTGTGGCCGATACCCAACATGTCGAGTCCGATGATGCGAGGACGCTTTGGGCGGATAGTGTTAAAAAGAAGAGGAAGCGAAAGATGAACAAGCACAAATACCAGAAGCTTAGGAAGCGCCTTCGTCGCAAGACTTAGGTCAGGCGATGCTCCATTCTGCATACTTTTTCTAATTGGAAGGTTGCTTCACTAATTTCTTTTCGCCCTTTTCCTGAACATAGTTTAATCGTTGTGTTGGATTAGTTATGAGCTATTGATTTGAGGAATTTCTGCATTCTCTTGTGTAGGTTAAAATGTCACTTTATTTCTTCAATATGGTAATAAGAAAAATCAATAACTATGAGATTTCGTGGTTAATATTGTACACATTCTGCTGCTAGAAGATTGTTCTTTATTTACTTAACCATTTGAGCACGCTTGTATGTTAATCTTTGGTCCTTTTTCTACACGCACATATACAGCATAGTTTTATTCAAATTGAACTATTTTTGGTTCTAAGTCAATATGTAAATGATTAAATGTGATATCCAGAAGCTTTGTGATGTGCCTCCCCTCCATTCCGAGAGATACCTACTACCCATTTGTTCTTTAAGAAATAATGTGGAATATTAAATATGCCCAAGTCAAATGTTACCCTTTACAATTTGTAGTTTGAACCGCATGTGGAAAATGGATACTATGCTTCTGTGAATAATCTGTTTTTAAAAGTAACAGCATGCTGAAATAGCATTCTCAATATTTGGAAATTCATGCCATCAATCATTTAGATATATTATATGCTTTCTATCCCCACGGTGTTGTCCTGCATATTCATGAAAGAAGTTTGGAAATTGGAAGTATCAGCTACACTAGATGTTGAGAATCTGAGTGGCCAGACTAGTAAACTAGGGTTGAGTAAAAGCAACAAGAACCGAGGCAAAGTCAGGTTTCCCTGCCAAACGACGATAATAAAATCCTTTGTCCAGTACTATGTGAAGGTGGAAGGAAAAGGAACTAGGTAAATCATAATTTATCTGTCTTGCTTCAAACCAATTGGGTTTAGGCTTGCCTCCCCTAAAGAATGGCATGGATCGGATTTCATGAATTCCCCAAAAAAATGGAGTATACATGATTATTTGACTCCCAATTTTTATTTTCCATTGTGGTTTATGTCTAGATTACTTTAAGTTAAAACCATAAAGATTCGTGCTGCTTAAAGTTTTGCTCTGTTTTAGACAATCTGCATGAGGTTTTTCTTATGGTTGTTTCTTTTGGATTTATTACAGTTTTGTTACTTCTGGAACATTTAGTTTTCAAAACCTTTAAAATTTTGGAAGTCTTATTTATCAGGAGACAAGATGTTTGGTATATGTTGTTTTATTTGTTTACTAGTCCATTAGACATGTTTTAAGCCTGCCTGAGATTTTGTTCTTGTAAACCTTACTAGTACTACTCCTGAACATACTCCACTCGAATACATCGTCACTAACTGTTACATCCATGTTCACACATGCGTATATCATCCACTGATTTCTTACTTCCCAGGTTGACCCTGTTAGTATCCGTTATCCTCATGCAATGATTAATGAATGTGCATACAGATGACCAAACTAGCTAGTAGTTGACAAGTTCTACCTTTCACTATTAATGGACGATCTATCAGTCAGGAGGATTTTCTATAATAACACATAGATAAGCTTCCAAAGACTTGCAAACGCTCGTAGAATTCTTCAAATTTGCCCATGTTTTATGCAAACTCAACATTTCCCTAGCTTTTATTGAGCTCAGTAAGAAAACACTCTAATATACTAACAGTTAAGCTTTCTTGTTTTACTCAGGTATTTATTCAAAACGCTTGGTTTTGGTTGCTCCTAACTTCCCAAGTTGGTACCTCCAGTTTCGGATCAACCTTAATTACTAAATACTAGCTCGTTAACTTAGTGCGAAACTGCTGTAAAACTATGATCATGAGTGGACATGTGAATATTTTTGCAATGGCTTCTGCTGAGCCTGGTCTTTTTGGGATTTAAAAATTAAATTTAGTTGGTAATGCTCATTACATACATATTTAGTTGATGAAGGCTTATGAAGTTTGTTTGATTAGTACAGAACGTTGCCCCATTCATCATTTATATTTGATCGTGCGTGGTTTCTCTCTCCATTGGATATCACTTCAACTTGTATAGAATTGATCAGTCTTTTATCTTTGAAACTCAACGTGTCTTGACCAAAAAAAAAAAAAAAACTCAACGTGTCATCAGCACTCGAAGCTTTGTTCTTGGGAACAATATTAACCAAGACTGATTTTATGAACCAATTGAACTGATTCCTTTCTGGTTTGTTCTTTATAGCATGGTAAAACTAAAAACTGGTGGAGAAATTTTGGCCCCATCCAACTAGATTGATCAACTAAATCCTTTTGTCTCTTCAATGAGTTAGTTACATTCTGCGCCCGTGTATCATTGAATCCAATTTTCTTATAATAAAAAAGTTGCGCGTGAAAAATTGATAGCCTTCACTTAATTATATATCGACTAGACAATTTCATTGTTAATCTAAAGCTCCTCATACCAACCTCAAGAGAGTTTTGTTTTTAAGTTTGGCCACATATCTGGGTTGATCAAGTTTTTCAGCCTTGGAAAGGCTAGCTTATTCATTTTTATTCTTGGAAATTTGAAACAACTGGTACAATAATAGTACACAAGATATTTATCAGTTAATGTCTTACATCATTAAAATATATATTATGTTAGCATCTTTATTAGGTTTCATGATTAAAAAAAACTAATGAATTGACATTTAAATTTTTTTTAGAAGGTAAAATAATTTATTATATGATCTCTCAAAAACTAAACCATATTTGATATATAGAATTATATGTTTTATATACTAAAATTGTTTTTCCTTATTTAATGCGCTAATGGCAAAATAATCGTTACATTTCTTGACAACATGGATCCATTTAGTAGCTCTATCATTTTTAAAATTTCTCCAACATAAGTTAAACAGGTGGAGGGCACTTATCCACGTTCAGTTATAACAAACTCATAAAATCATGTCATATATATACACTGCGCATGCTGAAGATCGTACGAAGACCTATACAAATTTTTATCTTTTGTCAATACGAACTATCTAAAAATAATTGGGAAATTATATCTTAGTTCAAACTGAATGAATAACTGAAAGGTACGTATAATTATAGGAAAAAACTTAGGTTTATTTTTTTATGTCCATTTCATCTAATTCTCCAATATAATTATGACACGTGACAAAAAATGTTTAAATGACCAATCACAGTAGAGAGAGAATATAAAAGATCACCTTTCATATGACCAATCATAGAAGAAAGAGAGTGTAAATACAATATATGATTGGTGGAATTGGATAAAATGGACATAAAAAAATGGACCTAAGTTTTTTCCATAATTATAATGTCGTATTTTAGTAAGGTTTTAAGTGAGTCCTTCACGTTAAATGCTATTTTCGGATCACACCTTTGATCAATTCTCCTACGAAAGAAACATCCATATATAATATTGCTAATACTCTCTCTTGTAGAAAAAAGAAATAGCATATTCCTTGGGAAACATAATATAATTATGAACCCACTTCATTCGTTTTTATCATCAAAACTTTAATGGCCGAAAGCATTGCAGGTTTCTGAATATTGGTTTTGTTTATGTTTAGAGGCTTAGAGCTACAAGCATAATGAAAGTACACATGCATATTTGAGAAATTTATATGAAGATTATTGAGGGTAAACTCATTAAGTTATAATAAATAAAAGACATTTTAATTAGTGAGGTATATTCATCGTTAACGTAGCAAGAGGATACAGGCCAAAAAAAAATGTAGCAAGAGGATATAATGTAACTAATTTCATCTGATCTCTTTTTGTTTTTGAGAAATACCTGACAATTAATGCATTTTATTAGGGTTATGAATTTATGATGGACAAAATTTATATGCTGTTGGTTCTTATTGTATTGTACGAGGTTTCGAGGAGGAAGGACACAATCATCAATATCAACCTGCACCTCACCAAATTCCACTTATTATTGCTTCCCCTAAAGCAAATATATATATATATATATATATATATATATATATATATATATATATATATATATATTATACATACGAGCGAGGAAATCACACATGCATCATGCATATATAATTATATACCCACTTAATTAGGATAACCATGAACATGAAAATATTTTAGATAATTCTAAAGAGCTTTAATAATTTAATTTCTCATGCATTATATTCATCCACAGAAGAGCACATTATTATACTTTTTGTTTGAAAAATCATGACTTTTATTCACTAGCTACAATGTCATTTTAAATTTTCTAAGTACATTTTAATTTATTTTCTATATATCAATGAATTAAATCAACTATACAATATATATATATATATATATATATATATATATATATATATATATATATATATATATATGCATCGCGCATTCTTTCTGAAATGATAATTAAAATTTTCAAGGTATTTTTGTGGTCACATTAAAATTCTTACATGGGAGATTAAAGTCAACTCAATTGTCTTGTGTTGTCTAAAATATTATTTCTATTGAAATAATATCAATATATATGATAAAAAAAAAGTTTGAGTGTAATATTTAAAATTATAGGAATAGTAATTACAATTTAATTAAAACTGATAAGAAATTAGTGTGATGCACTATTATTAGGCGTATGAGATATGCAATTATCTATCTATATATATACATAGATACAGGACCACGCATTGGATGATATGAGATAAGATATTTAGGCTAATTACGTACATTAAATGGAGGACTTGGTAATTGCTATTTATGTGTAGTAGATTTACACTCAGTCATTAAAATTTCAAACCAACACCTTCCAGTTTCCACACCTTAATATCCCCGTCAAGGCTTCCGCTAAAGAGTGTGACGACGCCGTTTGCGGCACCTCCTGATGATGAAACTGCCACTAATGACTTTATGGGTTTCTCGTGACCTTCTAACACTGCTTTGCAAACATACCCACTTCTTCCCCTTTCCTTTCCCCAAATCCTAACCGTCTGATCCCCTGACCCACTCACTATCCAATCCCAACCCTCCACTTTCACCAAACACAGAATCGCCCCACTGTGACCCCTCACCGTTTCCACCAAAACCATGTCGTTTAACGACCCCTCCTTCCTCTCCCACATGCAAATCGCACCGTCGCAACCACCCGAAAACACCACCCTCCCATCGCCCTTCAATGCCAGCGCGTTCACCGTCGATTTCTGCTTCTCCACACAACTCACTAATCTATACTTGTTCACCTTCTCATCCCTCTCCCAAACCCTAATACTCCCGTCCGCCGAAGCCGTATACACCGTCCCGCCCCTCGAAACCGCGACGGCGTTTATGGCGTCTTCGTGTGCCTTCACTGATTCCACGCACCGGTAATTATTACCGGACACGTCCCAGATCTTGAAGCTCTTATCCCAAGAAACGGAGTACATTAGCCCCTGGTTCAGCGCCAAGCCGGAGACGGTATCACAATGTTGAATCCAGAGGCTGCGCTTGTGGCGGCGAACGTGGACGTAGTTGCTGGGAAGCATGAAGCGACGCAAGCGGTCGTTGAGGGTGGGGAGGGTGAGGAGGAGACGGTGTCGTTTGGAGTGGGGAGTGATGAGCCAGACGCGAATCTTGCAATCTTGGTGGGCGGTGAAGACCTTGGAATCGGCGAATGCGATGGACTTGACGAAGCCGGAGGAGGGATTATTGTGGTTGAATGCGTCGATGTGGGTGTAGTGGGAAGCATGGAAGACGTTGATGAGGTTGAGGGAAGCGGCGTAGAGAAGGTTACGGTGGAGCGCCAGGCAGGTGATGTGAGGGGTTAGGGTTTTGAGGGACGCAACGCAGTCAAAGCTGATTCTATGCGACACCGTATTGGTTGCGCCATTGCCATTCATTTTCATGTAAGTTGTAACTGAATGAAATGAGAGTAACAGAAGCGGGAATATAAATAAATGTACGGGAATCTGTGGAATTGTTTATGGGACAGGTGGCAAGCGTGGAAGGGGAAGCACGTGGCGAGCGTAGAAGGTAGAGAGGAGTTACCTGGTGGGGCCACTGAAGAGAGTGGAGGGGTCCACCCAAGATATGATGGACCCGCTGAATCACATAAAGCTACGTGTTCCTTATACCTAAACCTGATTGGTGTTATCAGAAATAAAAATAAAATACCTGATTGGCTATAATTTGGGTTGATCTATGTCAAAGTATATAAAAACGAGAATGGATCATATGTTACTTTTTTTTTTTATGTTGTACAATATAAAATTCATTCTCATATAAAATAACTAGTATATTATGACTATAATGAAAAAAATACTAATTTTAACTTGTTTTTGAATTAATTCGTGATATTTAATAATTGTAATAAACAACTTAAAGCAAGAAACTAACTAGGGGAATATAAATAATTTATTATTATTGTAATGATATATTCAATGGATATAGGCCGTTGGTTGTTTGAAATAATGGAAGCTCACATGAGAGTGAGCTTAGTTTGAACTTTTTAATGCGCTATGATTTGAATCTCATTTTTAATCCTATAAAATTTGATGCATGGTCACTAGCTACTCTATTATTCCACTACTTTAATATAACTTTCTTTTTCTTTATTGTTTAATTTATAGAAAATCCTTTTACGTTCCTGTCTTTCTCTGTATCAATTTCGCGGACACTATTGCTCTTTCCCTCCTCGTTTCTCTAATTCTCTTTTCTCCCACCAAAAGCTCTTTCTTCTAATAATATTATATAGCAACACAAGCATAAGTCTAAGCAAGAAACATGAGTTTGAGGTAGGATCGGAGTAAAGAATGGCACTATAGAGCATAATTCAAATATTAAAATACAAATAAGGTTGTGCCGGCCCGCTACATCTTGTCCCTTAATATATTCAAAGTATAATGTAAATAATGTCATTTAATTTTCACATGCTTTTATTAATATGTCATATAATTAACAAAAAAGAACAAAGTGTCAAAACTCCATCTTAATTATGTCTCTGCTTAAGTGTCATAGCTAGGTTTGTGTAAAGGTTGAAAACGTGTCACGGTTGAATCGTTGTTTGGAATACGAAACTTGTCTCCAATATATATAGTTGCGCTCAAAAGTGTATATGCCAATGTGATCAAAACATAGGTTCATGGAATGTAGCACAAGCTTATGCCTCTCTTATGTAATTTATTTAAGGCAACAATTAATATAAGATGCTTTCTTAATGATTGTGTGCCAATGCAATCAAGCACTCGGATTGAAATTCACTGGCTAGTAGAACCATAGCTTTCTTGTCATTATGGTGTAACGAATTAACAATTAAACAAGTAGTTTAATTTTTCATTTTGTTTTGTTATTCTTTTTATTGATAATTATTTAAGGGGTTTTGCTAATCATTTAAATGGTTAAGATGCATGTCTTCCTATTAAATGGTAAAGTTTTTAATTACACATTACAAATTATTATTTTTTTATAGTTTTTGTTTCATTAAATAATCATTAATCAATGAAAAAAAAAAGAAATCTGAGAACACTGGGAGTAAAACTCATATTTAAAATTTTCTATATATTTTAGAACAAGTTAAAAATTATCAAAATACCATTAAAAATATGATTGATTTTGTTTACGGGAAATATCACTAATAAAAAAAAATGAAAACTTTATTCTTACATTATTTATGTTTTTCAAAACTCAAAAACGTAAATCTAATATTTATACATAAATAATAAATATAAACAAACATTTTAGTGAGTTCGTTAGTGGGATGACTTAAGTGCTGACCACATCAATGAAGCATAGGGTAGGGGCTATGGCCGCTAGGGGCCAGGGGGTATTGGTATTCCATATCATATTCATTTGTCAGCTGTTAAACGGTTCGTTTCTTTTGCTTTACATATTTTGATGGTCTTGCTTGTTTGGTTCCAAGAATTATGGATGAGGGAGAAATGAGAATGAAATAAAAGTTAATTTTGTAATTTTTAAATTTTAATAATTTTTTAATGAATTGTAAAATTATCATTTTATCTAATTCGTATTTTATTTTTTTTTTCATCTGTTCTTTTATTTTTATTCTTATTTTCACTTCCTCAAAATAAATTTACTAACCAAACAAACCCTTAAATCTTGATTATATATATAAACCAGGCCTCTTTGCTAACCATAGTTTTTGAGGGAATAAAGAAGGGGTTGAGACATTTCCATGACATATGGATGGGTAGTTGACTTTTATCATTAGGCTTCAAATATTTTCATATAAGGACAAAACAATTAACTTTTATTTACTTTTGTTCATTTTTCACTTTTATTCTTATTTTCATCCCATTCTGCATAGCAAATGAGCATAAAAATATATATAAATTACAAATTCACTCATTTATGAAAAAAAAGTACAAATTCGCCTTATATAACATATATTAGTACGTTTTAAAATTATCTTATTAATAGAATCAATTGTATTGTTATTCTATTTTTTTTTAGTTCAACGTCGTTTAATTTATTCTTCCTCTCAATATTTGATTGATGTTTTTTTTTAATAATTATAAGTTCCGTTTAACATTTCTATAATATGATTTGACTTTTTTGTTAAAAATATATACATTTTAACAATATCCATACTTCACATAAAATAATTAAGTCCGCACCATTAGCTCAAAAGTTTAATAATTGAGGTAGATGATTGACTAGTGTTGAGCTCCTGTTTTAAGACTGTTAATCAAATTTAAAGGATTGATTTTTTTTTAAAAAAAAAAAACTTTGGCCTGAATTAACAATGGAACGATTCTGAAATAAATAGAGCCAAATCGATATATGATGAAGTCGGTCGGCTACTTGGCTAGTCCAGATTATTTTGATATTTTATTCTTTTGTATATATTAAAAAAAAACTAATCAACCCAAAAATTATTTTTCGTTTTATTCCTGCATTCCATCCCACACCTAACTCTAAATTTGTAGCTTTCTATTAATATATTTTACTATACGTGTTAATATGTAATAAAATATAAAATCATGTATCCTAATGTACTATAATTTTTTGTTAAATAAATAAAAAATTATTTATAATGATGAATTATAATTTATTATTTGATTATTTAATTATGCTACTTCTATTTTCAAAAAGAAGCATCTGAGCCCAAATGTACCCCGTGTCATATTAAATTGAATTAGTCCCATTTGACAAGTCTACTTAATTTTTGTAGTTGAAAAAATAATGAAGCCTAAGCCCACGCAATTATGGCCCATAACTCCCACCGATAAGTTTCGTTTCTCATTCTCAAACAGTATATAAATACCAAACAAACAAATAAACGCTCATTTTCACAAATTAAATTTGGCGTATGGATGATTCAACAGATGTGGAAAGAGTTAGGAATAAATGGACATTAACATTAAAGTTGGAAGACAATCTCACTTTCAAAAACATAATTATGAAAAGGAAGTTAGAGATGATACACAGAGTTAGCACAAACAAAATAAAAGGACTTACAAATTGTTGCTTTCCACGTATTGGAAATTATAGGAAAATTATGGGTATGTTTGGAATGAAGAAGAGAGGGGAAGGGAAAAAATTAGAAATTAAAAGAAAATGAAAAGGTTAACATAAAATTTCCAAAATAACGTGCTCGTTTATTTTTTTTCCCCTGAATTATTAGAAAATCTTTTAATTTGAGAGAATTAAATTTAAAACTAATAAAGAAGTATGATTAAGGAAGTTGATATAAAACCCTATAATTTATTTTAGGCAAAAGTACCTTTCCTAACCTCAATGTTTGGGGGTCCTGTCAGTTTCGCCCCTAACATTTTTTCACTGTCAATTGTACCCCTAACGTTTTACGTTTCTGCCAATGTCACCCTTTTCACTAACACCGTCAAATATTTAACAGTTTTTGCTGACGTGGCATCCTATGTGGCAAAACGTTTCTTTTTTCTGTCAATTGTACCCCTAACGTTTTACATTTCTGCCAATGTCACCATTTTCACTAGCACCATCAAATATTTAATAGTTTTTGCTTACGTGGCATCCTATGTGACAAAAATATCTGACTTGACATATTTTTTTCCACACCAGATATTTTACTCATCTTTTTCTCATCAAAACCGTGTCGTTTTAGCCTCATCATATTCGTTTTAAAATATAACTCAAACGTACATGCCATTTTGTAAACAAAAACATTGGAGACGTTATCCATTCTCTACTTTGTCAGAGACGTTACCCTAAAATAGAGAATGGATAACGTCTCCGATGTTTTTATGAGCAAAATAGCGTGTGCGTTTGAGTTATATTTTAGAAGGAATAGACCGAGGTCAAAACGACACAACTTTGATGGGGAAAAGATGAGTAGGAAATCTGATGTGGAAAAAAAATATACCAAGTAAGATATTTTTGCCACATAGGATGCCACGTAAGCAAAAATTATTAAATATTTGATGGTGTTAGTGAAAAGGGTGACATTGGCAGAAATGTAAAACGTTAGGGTTACAATTGACAGAAAAAAGAAACGTTTTGCCACATAGGATGCCACGTCAGCAAAAACTGTTAAATATTTGACGGTGTTAGTGAAAAGGGTGACATTGGCAGAAACGTAAAACGTTAGGGGTACAATTGACAGCGAAAAAACGTTAGGGGCGAAACTGACAAGACCCCCAAACGTTGGGGTTAGGAAAGGTACTTTTGCCTTTATTTTACTCCAAAACTTTAAAATCCAAGTAAGAAAAAGGTTATATACTTTCAAAAAAAAAAAAGGTTATATAGGGTGTTTGGCGGGCGATTTTCTCTTTCCTTTCCTTTTATTATCCTTTAATCCAAACACCCTAAGGGCAAATAAAGATGGGTTAGATGTAAATGTACAAAAGAAACAAACAAGACGAAATTGAATCCAGTATAATTTTTGATACAATTTCTATTGAACCATATTTGAAACGTGTTTAATGGTACCAGAATAATTGGGGTATGTACTGTAACCTTCTAGTTGTTCGTTTTCTATTTTTAATGGCCTTGCCTTGAATTAATATCACAGTGTTTAATTTATCAATATATATATATATATCATAGTGTTTGAAACTTTAACTTACACGACACCATTAAATTAACGTATATGCATCAACACAAAGGTTTGATCCCTACTTCTACTTCTATTTATATAAAAGAAAAAGGAATAAACTCTTTTGGTTTAGTGTAAAGAAATTAATCTTAAATAATAAATAATAAAATATTCATAATAATTATCTCGGCATTTGCACATGTATATACTAAAAAAAAAAAAACACAAATTTAGCCACTTTTCAAAAGTATCTACAAATCTATACCATTTTTACTGTTCACCTAGAAAAACGTCATCGGTGATGGCAATTTGCTGATTTCTTGATAAGAAAAACGCCATCTGTGAGGACGTTTATAGGGTTGACCATTTGACCCTATAAACGCCCTCCGTGATGGCGTTTTTCTAGCTACCGGTCAAATGAGGTGGGCTCAATTTTTCTAGCTAGAAAAACGCCATCACGGAGGGCGTTTATAGGGTCAAATGGTCAACGCTATAAACACCCTCACAGATGGCGTTTTTCTGGTCAAGAAATCAACAAATTGCCATCACCGATAGTGTTTTTCTAAGTGAATAGTAAAAGTGGTATAGATCTGTAGATACTTTTTAAAAGTGACTAAATTTGTGTTTAACTTTTTTTTTAGTATATACATGTGCAAATGCCTAATTATCTCAAACTTCCATATGTATTTGAATATTTTATTTTGGAAAAAAAAAAGCTAAAAAAGAAATCAGCTTCATGGGAAGTTGCGTTTTGTGCAAGCAAGAGAAAAAAAAAGAAAAAGAGAAACGGCAAATTAAACTCACAAATACGGGCATTCTGGAGTTTGAACCGTAGGAATGAAGGAGGCGTGATTAAACGGAAGTGGAAAGAGTTAGGAATAAAGGGGAGCAACCCACGTTGAAAAACATTATAAAAAGAGGAGTTGAAGTTAGAAATGAATGTGCAATTGTAGAAGAAGCAAAGGGCGAAACAAATTAAATTACTAAAATAGAGATGGGTTCATCAAACGCAGTAGTGTCATGGAAGGCGAGGATGATGGTACATGCTGCTGTATTAGCATTTGTTGTAATGGTAAATGTGGGAGTGACGAGAGGAAGTAGTAGTGGTACTAGTATTGTAGAATCGTGCCTGAGGAAGCAAATGGGGCTTCCTGAACCTCCTTCTGCTCCACCTTCACTACTATGGGTACCATTAAGACATGGGATTGATTGGGGTCAAATAGCGTGCAAAGACGAGTTTCGCTCGCAGTATATTTATCTGCGTCGAACTGGCAAATTAACTCTCACCTATTTGCAGGCGCTTTGTAATATTTACGGAGACGACCAATCGCAAGTGGATCATCATATCTCAACCATCTACCCACGAATGGATCTTCAGAAACTTCTAGATGGTCACACTTGTCAATCCATCCGAAACACACCCACCCCACCATCCTCATCTCCATAGCCTCCTTCATTTACATTTCCGTTTTCAATCAAATCCATGTAATGGGCCCCACAAAACAATTATATTTTAATGAATAATTTGTGAATCCTCCATTAGGGCTTTAGTGCAGACCAAATGAGCCCATGTTTTGAACTTGGGCTTTCTAGTTCTATTTATAATGTTTGCCATTTCAAAATAAAGGTATATAATATAGATAGACCCCAGGATAGTGGGGAGTTCAATAATTTTTTCCCCTTCGACACTGGGAATGGTATAATTGAAAAGCTTATTATTCTCAAGCAGCTTCATTAATTATTATAGCTATAATATTAAAAATACAAGATTTTATTTTATAATGCTTTTGATTCGCTTCAAGTTACTAGATCCTACAATAACGTTTCTATATTATCTTGTGTATTGAATCCAATAAAATATGAAAATAGAAACGGAAATCTGATTGGAAAGACGTGTTATTATGATTATTAGGAGTAAATAAAAAAAGGAGAAAAGTGGGGAGAAAGCATGGGAAGTATAAAACGTGTAGGCAAAGTTAGAAACTAGTTTAGCTGTGTTTGATGGTATTGTATGATGAAATGCAGGTCGAGGGGGGAGCCTATACATAAAACATGGAACCGCAAATATTATTGTTTTGTGGGACGTGGGTCCCACCCTATTGGGTTCTATGCCCTAAGATGAAGGACGAGCTTGAGCCGTTGATCAGGATTAGGATTAGGATTCATTTGTGAGACGAGAGACAGAGCCGAAAGAGGACTGTTGTGAAATCATGTTCAACCAAGTCAACCAAATGGGACACCCTGTTAATACCCCACTTACATCATTTAAACTATTCCATTTTATATTACCTTTCTCTATACTTTTATTCTTTTCCACTTCTCACCCTCCTGTCTTTTTTATTTTAAAGCTAATTAATCTTAATATACATTCACATTTACTTGAACAAATGTAATAAAAATTTCTTTCTTGTTATTATAAGTATATATGCTTGTCTTTTTAAATTAAGATGAGTCAAGAGTTTATTTTTCTCTATATTAAAATATAGAGAAAAAAATAGTCATACAATTTCCTAGAGACAAAAAGCACAAATTCTCAATTTATTTTCAATTAATTATTATTTTGATAAACATCCGCCACCAAAAAGATATCTTGTCACTAGATTTTGGCACAATTATTAGGAAAAATTCTTAGTACAAATAAACACTGTATTGTACCAATTATTAGAGTTTTCATGTATTATTGTGCCTTTTTTTTTGGAATTTGAGAAAAAAAAGAAACGAGTAATGAATGAACGTAGAGGTGAAGGTGGGAGGATAACGTGAGAATAGAAAAAGAAGAAGGGGTGAATTGCAAAAGAAAAAAAAGGAAGGAGGAGGGAGTTGAGGGTCAATAATAGAACACGTGAGCGTGAGGATGGAACAAGTTGGCACAAAATGAAAATAATATATGGATGGGAGAGAGTGAGAGGGAGAGGCTCATCTATGGTTGTTAATGCCTAGATAGTAGATACTATTACTCCCACTGTGGATGCAAACCCAAACCCAAACCCAAACGCTAAAACGGTTCTGTTTACTGTGCTAATACCAACAAAAATCCTTCTCAAAAAGCGTGAACACGCATTAGAACAAGAACAAAGAAGAAGAAGGAGAATAAGGGATGTTCCTTGGCTGCTTCTCCTTCATTCCTACCCAACCTTTTTGAGCACAAATCAGAGACAAAGGGATTCCTAGGGCGATGGGTGGGGTTACTTCTTCCATGGCTGCCAAGCTCGCTTTCTTTCCGCCT
The DNA here is from genome assembly GCA_014851425.1 of Senna tora. Classification (NCBI taxonomy): domain Eukaryota; kingdom Viridiplantae; phylum Streptophyta; class Magnoliopsida; order Fabales; family Fabaceae; genus Senna; species Senna tora. The sequence continues at coordinate 4,493,081 of CM026271.1, read as the reverse complement.
AATCCCCCGTCCTATAAGCTCCTTAAGGAAGATGCCACTGGGCTCTTGCTCTTGGAACCCTTCCCCCACCGTGAAAATGTCGAAATTCTTAAATTGCCTACCCGTCGGGGCAATGAGATCGTAGCCATGTATGTTCGGCACCCCATGGCTAAATCAACCATCCTTTACTCTCACGGGAATGCCGCTGATGTCGGCCAGATGTATGAGCTCTTCGTCGAACTCAGCATCCATTTGCGCGTCAATCTCATGGGGTAATTCAATTTCTATCCCTTCTTTGCGATACTTTTCTGATATATGCAGCAAACGATGTTTGTCAAACTATTCTCGGTGCGTTCGTGTTCCCGTGTTTGATTTTTTTTTTTTAGTGAAACAGTGTTTGGTAATTGTTATCCCTGAGAGAGTACCTTCGATGCGGTGATGTGCCTGTACTAGATTTTTCCCAAATTAGCAAAATTTATTATTTCGTATGCTTTTCCAAATCGGAAATTTACCCCCCAAATTGATTAAATCGTAGCGTTTCACTGGACAGAGAGGCAGCTTGATTGTCCTGTTCAGCTTGGCTATACCAGCCTTTGATGTTGATAGGTTGTATGCAATAAACAATTCCGCAGTATTGTTGGGCTTAATTAATCAAGGACGCGATGGGACCAGTTATAACATACTTTCAAACTTATCTGGCCAGAGGGTTGAGAACAATTGATGGTCTCTGGTTTCTTTGTGTAGATCTGCACTGCTGCCTTTATACTGAATTTATGAGGCCAACCATATGTTTCCTTTGCTTCTTGCTTGAATGGAAGATAATAATTTCAGTGTGAATGTGCTGTTATCTTTTCTTTTTCTAAAGTAATTTACTCAGTAATAAATATACAAGCTAAATGTGTGATTATCAACATAGATGAAAATTTTCTTATAAAAATATGTAGTTAGGGTTTAGTCCAAAAATTTGTCTGAGTCTGAGTTTTGTCGTATGTGGTCCGGCCAAAAGTACCTTAGTTTTGTCGTTAATGGTCCGGCCAAAACACGAGTTTTGTCAACTACCATCTGGCCAAAAGTAATGATTTTAAGATCCAATATTTGTAACGCTCGCAGATTACCCGTAACGGGATTGAGTCAGATTCCCTTGGTTCGACTGCTTACCTCCAATTCATTGCTTTTAATAACCTAGAGAAGTCCCCACATATACTGATTTACCTGATTAGTGATTACAATAAATGGAGTTGTAAACTCCAGTGTAGTAGTTTCTAATTAACAATGTACAACCAAACATTTTAGGTACAACTATATAAGTTGACTTTATCTCTTATTTCAGTATTCCTAAATTGTTTATCTCGCACTTTTATTGCATTAGATTGCTCATCCCTGCACCCTTAACCCAGTAAAAGTAACCTAGAAGACCTCTTACAAAGCACTGTATAAAAAACTTAAAGGACTATGGATGCTTATTATGTGATAGTTTTGTAGTTTTTTTTTTTATGTTTATCAAACATGATGTATTAAATGTTCTTAAAACACCTTGGTTTAATGTTTGCAGATACGATTACTCTGGCTATGGACAGTCAACAGGGAAGGTAACTACTCTATACACTTCTATCTGGTATGTTTAATTCTTGTTACATCACAGCTGGCAAGAGCACCCTGAAAAACATTTCTGGATAACTTTTCACAGCCAAGTGAGCATAATACCTATGCTGACATAGAAGCTGCATACAAGTGTCTTGAGGAGAACTATGGTGCTAAGCAGGAGGACATAATCCTTTATGGTCAATCTGTTGGAAGTGGCCCTACTTCGGATCTTGCTGCCCGTTTGCCCCGCTTAAGGGCTGTTGTTCTTCACAGTCCTATACTGTCTGGCTTGAGAGTCATGTACCCTGTTAAGCGCACATACTGGTTTGACATTTATAAGGTCGGATTCCTTGTCATATTAACAACGCTTTATCTTGCTTGATTCTACCATTATGTCCACTTGCTATTATGTATCTGAATTTAGTTCTGTACTATTGTTGCAGAACATTGACAAAATTCCATTGGTGAAGTGTCCTGTGCTAATAATTCATGTAAGTACTTTGCATTTATTATGTTGGATTTTCTACTTACTAATGTTATAATCTGGATGTTACTATAAAATTTGAGATTGCTATAACCAGCATCCATTCAGTCCTTAGGTATAACCATTAGTGCGAACTGCGTGTCCAAAGTCACAAATAGCACCCTTTTAAAATGAATATTCTGCAATTTGTTATATATAGTATCCCACTAACACTTTTGAAGCTAACTATGATTTTAAAATATGAATACCTGATAAATGGAGAACACCATCTTGAATGCTTGATAGCTGCTGATGTAAACTTTCTACATTATTCTCTTGTGTATAATTCTAAGTTGAATATTCACAAATCACTTATCTCCGGTTATCATATGCGTAGGATCGGATTTCTGTGACTTTACTAATAGGGTATCATTCTAATGCTTTATTCAGGGAACTGCTGATGAGGTTGTTGATTGCTCTCATGGCAAGCAATTGTGGGAGTTGTGTCAAGAGAAATATGAACCTTTATGGCTCAAAGGAGGAAGCCACTGTAATTTGGAACTCTACCCTGAATACATTAGACATCTCAGAAAATTTATATCAACAGTAGAGAAATCACCATCACAGAGACAAAACTTATGGAGAGGCATGGACAGAGTTGAGCAATCCAGAAGAAGTACTGATTGTTTTGATGCACCAAGGAAGAGTACTGACCAGAGGGACAAACCAAGGAAAAGCACTGATAGGATGGAAAAACTGAAACATCATGAATTTAAATTTAACAATGGTGAAAAGTATGATAAGGTAAGAATGTCTTTTGACCAGATGGAGAGATCAAGAAAAAGTGTGGAGTACCTTGACAAGTCTAGGAGAAGCATTGATGTTCAGTTTGAGAGGGCTCGGAAGAGCATCGATTGGCGGGACAGGATTCGAGCTGGCTGAACCTCTTGAAGCGTTGTTAGATTGGTTCTGAAGTTGTTACATTGGAGGGGAAAGTACAAAGATACAGATACAGTTACTTACATTGGGGGTTTTAACTTATGGTTTGGAAGATGTGTGTATGTTGTTTCAGTTTCATTGTAATGTTCGTGTAGATTTTGATATGTTGAGATTTGTTATCCTTAGTAGTACTTTGTGACTCTAACCTTGTTTTATTCTAAGAAAGAAAATGAAGTGCTCGTGATTTAAAGGTGGTCATTATTGCTTTTATATATACCCTGCTTTCTGGAATTCTCCAAGCATCTGTATTTCTGAGTTCAGTTTTCCCCCTACTTTGGCTGCCAAAAAGAAAGTAGGACAGCTCTTACAATTCATTGATGAGTCCTATTATATGTTTATATTATTGATGCAATAACCTTTACAGAAAATAATATTTGAATGAGATCATTTTAGAAATAATTTAAAGAGAAATAAACTATATTCATAAAAGTATTAATTTCATGCAATTGATTTTTGGGTGGTGCCATTAACAATGATGTTTCGATGATTATTGAAGAGCACATGCTAAACAATTCTTGTTTTCTTATCAGATTGATGATTTTCTTATTAAGGGAAATTATTAGTATTAAAATAAGAATGCTGAAATATATACTGCTATGCTGTATTAAGAAGTAACCCCGGCCCCATCCCATGGGCCTAAAAGAACACAGTATAAGTAATTATTTTAGTACAAAGAAAATTATCCAAAAGATATAAAAACAAACAGAAGACACAAACGAAGAAGCGGTGTATACAATTCCAATAGCATTAACCAGTAATTTTTTTTAGCCTAAATTACTTGTACACGAAATTTAATATTAATTCTCAACGGTTTTTTATCAAAATTAGTCATCTAACGTAACATTCGTCTAATTTTGTCATTAAATACTAACGTGAAGGTTTATGTGGTACACACTTTCTCCTACGTGTCATATTTAAATAACATAGTACCCTCTCTCATGCACCCTCTCTCACTTCAACTCAGCAAAACGACGCCATTTTGATTCATTTAAATGATCAAAATAGAACATTTAAATGAATTAAAACGACGTCTTGAATGAGAAATGATGCTATATTATTTAAATATGACATGTAGAAGAGAGTGTATGCCACATAAACATTACACGTCAGCATTTAATGGTAAAACCAAACAATGTTACGCTAGAGGATTAATTTTGACAAAAAAAAACGTTGAGGACAGAAAATAACTTTTTAAAAAGTTGAAGACCAATATTAAACTTCGTGTAAAAAAATTATAATTTGGCATTCCTACAAAAAATTCTCATTTTATTTCATCGTTCGTTAAAAAAGTGCCGCGGAAGCAAGATGTTTCTACTGTCTACCATCTTTCTAAATTGAAGATCGAGATTGCAAACTCTTTCTTTACAGATCGCGTTAGCTGCGACTCAGTACAGCATCCTCAATATGTAAGTAAAAGTAGGATGAACTAAGAGGAATAAGGGTTTCTAATTGGGATTAAATTATCGAGGATTGGTTAAGGTCAATTTGTCGTTGGAAATTTTATTTTCTGTGCTGATTATCTCTAACAAATCTTTCATATTTATTGTGCACGCATTAAGCAGGTGAATTTGGTGGGAACGGTGATTAGATTGTTTTCCGATGATGGCCAAGTCTTCTAAATCACAAGAAGAAATTGCAAATAAAGCTATACAGCACGCTTTGAAGGCTCTGCGGAAGCGGCATTTGGCTGAAGAAGGTGCTCATGCTCCGGCTTTCGAAGCTCTTTCCAGACCCATCGCTTCCCAGGTCACCCAATTCTGTATTTGACTTTGCTAATTGGCATTTTATCGAATTCATAACATTGAAAATTCGACTTTGAATTCGATCGCTTACATGCTGAGAGTATAAATACAAATCCTATACGTTGTATAAACTTGCTGAATCATCGGTTGCTACAGGACAATTCTTATAAATAAATTAGTATTTTTCATTAAACAAAACTTGCATTCATCTAGTCTCACACACACACAAAATCCAATTCTGCACCAAGTTATTGGCTTTGGATACCTGTTGCATAGTTCTCTTTCTTTTGTTGTTTGGGCTTTATAGGCCGGGGTGCTGCCACTGACCCCACCAATGTCTAATACTTGACGCATTGACTAAGGGATGCCTTTTTCCAGTATTTCTCTAGACTAAGAAAAACGTATCAGTGTTTTTTCTGGTACTTCTAATGTTATTCTAGCTACTTGGATCGTGGTTTGGATTTGGAATACTTAATTGAGTTAGATATTGCATATTCTTGAAGGGCTCTGAATGGAAAGAGAAAGCAGAGAATCTGCAATTAGAACTTCAGCAATGCTACAAAGCCCAATCTCGGCTGTCTGAGCAACTGGTTGTTGAAGTAGCTGAATCCAGAGCAGCAAAATCTTTGGTTCAAGAGAAAGAGACTGCAATCAATGATCTGCAAAAGGAGTTGACAGAATTGAGGTTGATTTTTATTCCTTTGATGTTCTAAATTTTATGAACTTTTATTCTCTATTTCACGTCATTCTGCAAATGATTCTAACTTGAATAAATGTTGCAGGGATGAGTGCTCTCAATTAAAGATAGACTTAAAAGAAAAGATTCAAGCTTTAGAATTGGTTGTGAGTGAAAATACAGAACTTAAAGCACAATTGGAGCAGATGACTCTTAAAGCCAAGAATACTGAGGCTGAAAATAAAATGTTAGTTGACCGGTGGATGTTGGAAAAGATGAAGGATGCTGAACGCCTAAATGAGGTATAATTTATTCTCATTCATTGCATGAACTTTCAAGATTAGGTAGTTTAGTATTGGTACAAAACTTTCTGCAAAAATGAATGTGGCTTTGGCATATTGTGGGGTCTTGAATGATGTAAGTACATCAAGGGTATATATTCCTCTCGGGTTAATTGTATTAGGATCTGTTTGAACAGCTGCTACTAGTGTTGCCATCCTTGTGGAAAATACAGTTACCTTATTCATTTTCTGATAGTTCAAAATCTAGATTGTGCCTGATAGAGTTGATCAATTTGATATTTACTCCAGTAATTTAAGTTTCTTTCATGCAGCGTCTCACAAAGTCTTGATGCTTCTAATTCTAGTAGTGCTAGGATTCTAATGCTTCCTTATTATGCTGCTAAATCAAGTATTTTATTTTATTTTTTTACCTATTCAGGTAAATGCACTGTATGAAGACATGGTTGAGCGGCTAAAGGCGAGTGGTTTAGAAAAGCTTGCAAGGCAGCAAGTAGATGGCATAGTTCGACGAAGTGAAGAAGGTGCTGAATTCTTTTTAGAGCCAACCAACCCATCCACATGTAAATACAGGCTGCATGCCCATGAAGGTGGTTGTGCTTCCGCTTTGTTTGAGTACAACTCTAGTAAATTGATTACTGGGGGACAGGACCGGTCAGTTAAAGTGTGGGACACAAATACAGGATCCTTAAGTTCTAATCTTCACGGATGCCTTGGCTCTGTATTAGATCTCACAATCACCCATGATAATCAATCTGTTATTGCTGCAAGCAGCTCTAACAACTTATACGTGTGGGATATCAACTCAGGCCGGGTTCGTCATACCCTTACTGGCCATACAGATAAAGTGTGTGCTGTTGATGTCAGTAAGATGTCAAATCGTCATGTTGTCAGTGCAGCATATGATCGTACTATCAAAGTTTGGGACTTGGTAAAAGGTTACTGCACTAACACAATAATTTTTTACAGCAACTGCAATGCTCTTTGCTTCAGCATGGATGGACTTACCATATTTTCTGGTCATGTTGATGGAAATCTTCGATTATGGGATATTCAGACTGGAAAGCTACTTAGCGAGGTTGCAGCCCATTCACAAGCTGTCACTTCAATATCTCTTTCTCGAAATGGAAATGTTGTATTGACCAGCGGAAGGGACAATTTGCACAATTTGTTTGATGTGCGATCTCTGGAGGTTTGCAGCACACTAAGAGCCACTGGAAACAGAGTGGCATCTAATTGGAGCCGCTCCTGTATAAGTCCTGATGACAATTATGTTGCTGCTGGATCTGCCGATGGATCTGTCTATATTTGGTCGGTATCTAAGGCTGATATAGTCAGCACTCTGAAGGAACACTCTTCTTCTGTCCTGTGTTGTACATGGAGTGGGGTTGGAAAACCACTCGCTTCAGCTGACAAGAATGGGGTTGTTTGCATCTGGACATAATGAGGTGGTCTTTATGCGCATACACTTGTTGATGACGGTGTCTGGTATTGCTCAGTTGCCAAAATGTCCGGCTGAGTTTTTCTTTTTTCAATCTCACATGCTCATAGTCATAGTGTAACTTGTTAAATCATGGATGGTGTAGATATATTGATTTTAATAGCGTATCATTCAAAATAGCCTCTCCCTCTCTCCAAGGAAGCTTCAAAACCATGATTGTTACTAATTTCAGTGACTAATGAAGTTATAAAGCAATGCTTTTTACCGATTCTGGAGCGGCATCAGTTCAAACATATCACTGTCTGTCTGTTAGTGGAAAAATTATAGATTTGAATTCGTTAAAGTGCATTTTGCATGAAGTGCATGATGTAGACTATCAGATAAGAATCAAGATATGTGTTTGCACTGTAACACGAAAGCCGAATTGTGTATTTCATACCATTGTACTTTAGTAAATCCAAATTCCAAAATAGCATGGTTGGTATGATATATCTCCAGGTCTTTTTACTTCAATGTGATTATGATACTTTTTGCTCATTATGATAAATATTCCTTAGAGCCTTTGTTTCTAACTACACGTTACACGTCAAACTGATTCAACTTATGTATTTTGAAGTTTCTTTTTTAATGATATACTTGTAGAAAAAGAAATGATCAGTATTTTATATTTTAATCAATTTACATCATTTTCTGTAATAGCCTTATTGAAATGAATTTTGCATATTTAAATATGAGTCACATTTTTTGAAGCTGAAAAATAAATTTTTTATTAAGAGTGCTGAACGTGTATTTATAGTATATTATGGTGTTAATATTGTATCGTGTTGGATTTATAATTTTTATAAATAAAGAGTCAAGAAGGAATAAATAGGTGATTTTTTTTTTTTGGGGTGAGGTTGGATTTTGAAGCAAATAATTGAAAAGCCCAGGCCTTTAAGGATAACTTTGGTGGGTTGCACAAACGCGTCCAAGTCGTGTCCAGTTCAAATAATTAAATTGTGTCACTGTCATATTGTTGCTATGTTATATTAATAATACATGAATACTTGTATCTTTAAAAAAACAAGACTAAGTATTTTGGTATCTTAACATTTGATCATTCGGTCAAATATGCTCTTAATTTTGATTACGATTAATTATGTAGTTAATGTTTTATTTTTCGAATAATCTTATCATTTTTTTAACACCGTTAAAATAGATAATGATTATGGCTTGGCATGACATGTAACAAGGAAATCCGACTAATTCATTTATGTCACGTCGTAGTTTCTTCCATTCTCAATGTTATCATAAAACATTACCATTTATCCTAACTCTTCATTTCTCAAATTTTGCAGAGAATCACCTTAGGCGTATCATTTTACTCTCAAACTTGACGGATCGACACATCTTCAACAACATAAAACATTTCTCTCTAACAGTGTTGCGCTATGTAAGCAATAACTGTTATTTATTTTAATAGTGTTAATAAAAAAATAAAATTATTCAAAAAATAAACATTTGGTACATAATTAAACGAAAAAAAAAATCTTGAAAAAATATGAATATTGAAGACACCAGCAGCCACCAGCCATGTGGTGCTGCTTCTACTAAACGAACACTTATAATTGGGAATGGAGATAACGCATGCAGCAGCAGCCGAAGCCCAAGATGAAGTCAATAAAGGCAAGCCATCACTCTCCAATAAAATAAATAAATGGCACGCCATCCATCATCCCATCTCAACGTAAAATATTACTATGGTCCTACTTCTTCTACTTCAATCAAAAGCCAATGCATTGCTTCATCAACATGTTTTATTTTAATTACATAATCTACTAACAAAAATATTAAAAATTGCATAAGTCGAATTCATATTAAAGTTTATTCTATCGCTGTCCAATGCCTTACGCAAAGTTAATCCAATCCATTACTACAAGCAACTGCTTCACCCTGCACTCTCCAGTCAAATAATAACCACTTCTAAACTAATATAATAATATCAATATTAGTTTCTCATATACTTTAATTCCCCAATGAAATATAGAAAGTGATAGAATTAATTCAAGCAAGGACAAAACTTATATACCGTTGCTTACATTTTTTTCTAAGGTTAACTAATTAAAAAAAAAAGACACATGTCAATTTTGAGAAGATGACATAAAAAAATTGACACATATCTTTTTTTAATTGATTAACCTTAGAAAAAACATGTAAGTAACATCATATAAGTTTTTTCCTTCTAAACTATTCTAGAGACCTTGATGAAATTAGTTCACCTACTTCTCAAAATCATATTGAAACATGGAAATAATTAATTAGCTACGACAACAAGCAACCAATTTATAGCTCTAGATTCATCCAACAATTACTATTAGTTAAGAGATTGAATAGAGATGAAGAAGTGATTAGTAACATGATGCTTTGCATGTACATGTATACAGAAGGAATGTAAAATTCAATGGAATCTGCATGAACTTGTATTTTTCTTTCCTTTTTCATAAGCCCCAATTAATGCACTTTCTAGATCCATATTTTGTCTTTCTCTTTCAAAGACGAAAACTTTTTCTAAAAAGCAAGCAAGCCTGTCGGTTATGGATAAAACAGTAGTTAGAAGTGTATACTCCCCAACTTGCAACACCTACGGCATCTCAAAACCAGAAGAGAAAGAAACCATGCTTTTTACCCGCCGTTCCCACCCCTAGCTATCATCTCCTTAATTCACACAGTAGCGTGATAAGCATGCCAGCGAAAGCTCGATGACCCTTCAAGCATACACATTCTGACACAATATTTTTCACATTTGGCAAAACTCCCAATTATTTATTATTATTAAAAAAAAAAAAACTATTACTTCTAGATCAGATCAAGATATCGATTGGTTGATTGAGCTATACCAATCACCTCCTCTCTTGTCCGCATATCTCGAATGCCAGCCTTGACATCCCCAATTCATTAATTATTTCGTTTGATGATACCCATAAGGAATCTCTAACGTGTCCTGGACAAAAATAATATTTTCCCTCTTCCTATCTCCTATTTCATTTCTCTATATAAACCTCTCTCTTTTCCCTCATCCAATCATCAATCATATTCCTTAATTATTCCAAAAACATTATGGAAATGAAGAAGTTACTATGGGTTGTTCTGTCACTTGCATTAGTGCTAGTCAAGGTGGAGAGCTTGGATGTGAATGAGAAGGATTTAGAATCGGAGGAGAGCTTGTGGGATCTGTACGAGAGATGGAGAAGCCACCACACGGTTTCTCGAAGCCTGGAGGAGAAGAAGAAGCGATTCAACGTGTTCAAAGCCAATGCAGTTCATATCCACAACACAAACAAGCTGGACAGGCCGTACAAGCTGAAGCTGAACAAGTTCGCAGACTTGACCAACCACGAATTCAGGACTGCCTACGCCTCGTCAAAGGTTAACCACCACAGGATGTTCCGAGGTGCACCACACGCCAATGGAAGCTTCTCGTACGAGCATATCGTGGCTGCTAAACTCCCTGCCTCTATTGATTGGAGGAAGAAAGGTGCTGTCACTCCAGTCAAGAATCAAGGCCAATGCGGTAATAATATTAATTAAGCATAACAACATTATTCTTTCTCTAGCTCTACTTCATTTTTTAGTGATACAAAGTCCCACAAAGTGCAGGTAGTTGCTGGGCGTTTTCAACGGTGGCAGCAGTAGAAGGGATAAACAAGATCAAGACAGGAAAGCTAGTGTCGTTGTCAGAGCAAGAGTTGGTTGACTGTGATACTGGAGGGCAGAACGCAGGATGCAATGGTGGGCTGATGGAGTATGCTTTTGAGTTCATCAAGCAGAATGGTGGCCTTACAACAGAGGACAACTACCCTTACACTGCCGAAGCTGGAGAGTGCCAGCAGCAGAATGAGATGGCAGTCACCATTGATGGACACGGGAATGTTCCAGCCAACAGTGAGGAAGCTTTGCGCAAAGCCGTAGCCAACCAACCTGTGTCTGTCGCCATTGATGCTGGGAGTCACGATTTCCAGTTCTACTCTGAGGTAATTTAGATTTTAATTAGAGTACCTTCCTCTGATCTCGTGTTATATAGACTTGAGCATTCTCTTATTTTTTTCGATGTGGGACTTTTTCAGGGAGTGTTTACGGGAGAATGTAGCACAGAGTTGAACCATGGGGTGGCTGCTGTGGGGTATGGAACGACCACTGATGGAACCAAATACTGGATAGTGAAGAACTCGTGGGGAGCTGAATGGGGAGAGAGTGGTTTCGTGAGGATTGAGAGGGGAATTTCTGAGGAAGGAGGACGCTGTGGCATAGCGATGGAGGCTTCCTACCCTATCAAGAACTCCTCCACTAACCACAAACAACAATCCACTGATCTTAAAGATGAGCTCTGAAGCTCTTCCTAGCTAGATCACTTTCACCCTTCATTTCTTCTTTTGCTCATTGCATTTTCAACTACTGTGTGTTGGAGACGAAATAATATAATAATAATAATAATACTTGTATCCATTCACATTTGCTTATCTTTAATTCTTCATGTCCCATTGGGAATTAATAAAAATCTTTCACATTCAATCCTCTGCAATTTGTATTATTCAAATTATGGGTTAGCATTTCAGTTTACATCAAATTTTTTTTTTGGTCTAGCAGTTTACATCAATTTTACTAATATATATATAATCCACAATATTAAACGGTCCCCATCCAGACTGACCACAATCGATCTAGATTGCATCATATGGGAAAATGCTATAATATAATTAAAAAAAAGTTCAACTTCAATTATTTTTAATTTTGGAGTTAGAAACAAACATATTTAACCACAAACTTTTATATATTTTTTATATATTTATATTTTAATTAATGTACAAAATAAAACAATTAATTACAATAAATCAAATCATTTCGATTTGTGATGAATATCCGAGCTCTCCTGAGAATCTTCGATGACCTGAAAGGTTGGAACCATGGCAGGAAGAGGCCTCTTCGGTTGGACATACCTACAGCTTGGGTTGGGTACTTATAGTGTTCTCATCGAGGGTATTTAGGTCTTTAAGACCGGGGCTGGCCCAGGTGCGTAACCCTTTTCCGTTAGGAGATAATACTGACAACTACAACCAATCGATGGAAATCCCTTAGTCGGTATAGTTAAATTGATTTAATCAATTTGAACAAAATTATTCTCATATAATTAATTAACTAATTATTTTTGGTCGAAGCGAATTGAATCCATTCAGTTGACTCACTTCTAATTGTAACAAGGATTGATTAATAAAGCTAGTTAACCCAGTGTTCACCACTTTAAATAATGACTGAATGTGTTCGTCTTTTTTTCCCGATAATATTCTCATCCTATATAAGCTACAATGGATGAACAAAAGAGATATTAGTTTCTTAGTTTGTCTCAAAAATAAATCAAAGAAATAAACAATATTGAATTTTGACAAAAAAAAACAGCATAATATTAAGAGGCAATACAAAAAAGAAAATTAACCATCCACTCAAAAAACTCAGATTATTATAGATTTGTAAGCGGTAAACCAATTATCATTTTCAGCATTTCTTTTTGGGGGGGAATGGAGAACCATGTCCATGTATTTGTCTTTCTTTTTAGGCCGAAGTCCAAACTATGTATTTGTTTATTATTACTATTTTTTGGTCTGAAAATTTGTCTATTACTATTGTAAGACACACATCCCATGTCGTTTTTTATTATAAAAAGCCCAACTCAGCCTAGCCTATGCCCTCTCACCATCTTTCAGTTTGGGCTCAATGGCCCAACTTCAATGTTTACACTCAGTTTATAAAAGTAAAAATTGTTTATGACATGTCATGTGTGCATTTATTATTTTAGATGAATATATATTATTTATTAATCCTTCTACGTTTGTTCAAGATTTCAATGACTCGTAACTTTAATTTTGTAATTTTATATAGGACAAAATTTATATGTTAGTTTTTTTTTTAAAAAAAACTTATATGTTATTGTTTACATACTTTTTTTTAAGGTTAATCAATTAAAAAAAATATGTGTCAATTTTGAGAAAAATTGATACATATCTTTTCTTAATTGATTAACCTTAAAAAAACATATAAGCAACCGTATATAAGATTTTTCCTTTTATATATTATACAAACACCCTTTAAGTTTAGGAAAAAATTTATGTCCATTTCATCCAATTATACCAATCATATATTGTAATTACACTCTTTCTCTTTTATGATTGATCATATAAAAGGTGGTCTTCTATATTCTCTCTCTACTGTGATTGGTCATTTAAACACTTTTTACCACGTGTCATAATTATATTGGAGAATTGAATGAAATGGACTTAAGTTTTTTCCTTAAGTTTAAACTTTAAAGAGCTGAAAATCTATCAAATACTGATAAAATTCTTTTTTTTTACTCCCGAAAAATTAAGTGATTGAAGGCTGTCGTGTAAACATAAATAAATGGATGGATTGATAAGAAAGAGGGACCACATAGTACCAAGGCTCATCTAACTAATTATATTTTTTTTATAAAATTCTTTAATAGAAGATTATACAATTCATTTTTTATGACCTTTTTTTTAAAAAAAAAAACCTTAAAACTGAATAAAAAAATAGAAGAAGTTGCACTAAAGTGTATAGTCCATAATAATAAGGGATTAGCCGTTCAGGGCCTGTAAAGGTAAAATTAAACATCTCCAAAAACAAAATGGTGACTTCATTCAAGTGTTATCTGTCTAAAACTCAAGACTAAATAAAATCTTATATATTTGAATCCGATCTTATCTTTACTTTTGTTTTTGGTTGGTTCATAATTTCCACTATCTTTATAACCAAAAAAGAAAGTCAAGAAGAAAAGATTTATTAAAAAATTACAACATGTTTTCAAAAAATTAAGAAATCATTTAATTATATGACAACGAGTTCAATCACACATTTTTTTATCAAAAAAGAGTTCAATTACACATTTCATTAACATACAAACCCCACTCTACAACCACCATTCAAGGTACTTTTCCTATGCAGTTAGTCATATAAAATTCCAAGTTGATATCATATGGGATATTTAAACATTAAGTCACACCATTGTAGTTTTGATTTTTCAAAGGTATAGTGGGGGAACATGCATGTTGGGAGGCCAAATTCTTATTTCTTATTTTTCTTAGTCTCCTACAAATCTAAAATATCACTATATATATCTAATTCCTATATTTTTTTTGGTTTTTCAAGGTATATCCCCCAACCCGACAGGCTAAAGACTAATCCTTCGCGAATCTAAGTTCTATTTAAGAGTTTACCGTCGGTCAATTAGTTGTTGCATAATTGACTGAAACCAACCAAAGATAATGCTAGTGCCAACGAAAACTAATATTTTTGTCTCTACACATATGAACCATACAGAAGGAGAATCCCAATAAACTTGACAAATCTCCATTTATAATATATATATATATATATATATATCTTCATCTATATATGATCAATTTTCAAATTAAATATCTAATAAAAAATCTGGGGTTCACACATTCAACAACATGCATTTGTTATTTTCCTTTATATTTTTTCCCATCATAATTTGATATACCATTCATCAATCCACCTCTTCAATCATTTCAAACGATCATTTTCTTTTGAGGTATTTGATTATGGGTTGACAATTCTCTTATTAACGAGTTGAAATGTAACATTTGTATGCACAGAAGGAAGAACATTTGTTAGTTGCCAAACGCAATGAAATTTTTAGATATAATTCATCACACCCCGACCCCTTGAGTCTTGTCATGTGTTAAAATATCTTGGAAACGAAATTTTGGAGATGTTTTGAGCCTCAAACCCAACGACGTCCCTTTCTTTAATTTCCAGTCTTGTTATTTGTCAGCTACTTCATAATATCTACATTAAATCAAACTACAGTAAATGTTTCTGATTTGTAAGTTCTACCATGATCATGGAGGATGGAAATCTATGATCCATATCATTTTACTGTAACTAGATATATCTAGAAGTTCTTAAATTCCAAAAATAATCCAAGTGGAGTTTGGTGCAAGGTGACAACTGAGGGGGACATATTTTAACTTGTATGGTATTTCCTATATATAAGAATGATTCAATAGAATATGAGACAACCTACTACTAATAAGTTGATGTAAACCACACCAATTAATAAAGATTGAAGTGCAAGTTGTGTGTGTCCCTCAACTCACAAGAATGCTTATGCTTTGTGAGAAACACAAATAATAATAATAATATCACAATGGCTTTTTGTCAATTAGTGGAAATGAGATCCCATGTTAAAGCAACCATCCTAGTACTGGCGGACATGGAGACCTTCTAATGATCTTTTTTGTGTTGTTGCGTCTCCAATTTGAACTGCTTTTAGATTGTCGTGAGACAAGGGCCAACAAACAAAATGATGCAAGTCCTGTTGCTGGAAACTCTACACCTAGCAGCCCTTCTCATTCTTCCTTTTTGCATAACTTTTGATTATGATGACCAAGTATGCCTTCATACTTATTTTTACCTTCACATATAAAAATTATGAGATATAAGAAATTTGACTTCAATTCTTTTATAAGCTTTATTTTGATTGAATTAGTAAAAAGTTAATCAAAAGAACCTTAAATACTTTTTTTTTTTAAATGCTCTGGTCAACAAAATTTGAGAAATTATATGGTAACATTACGAAGAGGTAGTGAGTTCAAATTCATGACCTTTGGTTGTTGGATCTACTTCAAGATGGATGTTATAATAAATCTCAAGATTAAAAAGATAAATTAAACGAGTGAGAGTTGGTTATCCAAATTATAACGAAGACTTGGGATGAAGTCACTCATGTCATGATGACTATGCCTGCGCCGTATAGATGGCCCTCTCTGGGAGCCATAAGGGCTAAGGCGCATCACAAAGTCACTTTGCATAATTATGTTGGCCAATGCTTTTGCTTTTATCTCTACATGTTTGACCCATATGCATTAAGATATTTTGTTTATTTGCTCTCCGATATTTTTAAATTCTACATTCTCTAGCTATCATCTGCTTCTTTTCAAGATAAGGCCCATCCACAATGAAAACGATACTTTTCACTTTTGCTTTTGGAGTTTATTTAACAATAAGCTGAGGCAGACAAATCTTATGGAAACCCGAAAAGAGGGTTGCATTGGATTACATAATAATAATAATTTTTATTATATAGATATATATCTACATGCAAGTACTGAACAGACTAATTTACAATTACAAGCTAATTAAGAACGAAAAAGAGGAACGCACAACAGGATAACTCACACTATCCAAAAACCTGCTGCTTCTACAAAGAACATCGAACAACATCAACCTTAAGAACTGGAAGGAAGATATCGACACTAAATTTTGCACTGTCTATTACAATAAATCTCATTTGAAATTGAAACTTCTGATCCCGTAATTGTTCATGGTCACTCTAATTCCCTCATCTCTCTTCCTCTTTGGCAGAGACAGAGCAGACAAGGCTCTGGCAGAGGCCACCTTCCTCTCTAGAAGTTTCCACCTTGGATCTTCTTTCCTTTTCTCTTGCTGCTGCATTTTCATTTGTATTTCCCTGTCAAATTTTCGAAACAGCAAGGTTAGCTTAACTGATACTGCCGAATAGACATCAATCAAAATTCGTAAGATTTAGATGATATTAAGGATAAATAAGTACGAGAATTTTCAATTAATTTTAACAACTAGCTAGTATGCCTTTGATATACGCACACCAATTGTGTTTGTTAAATCCTCCACTTGTGTAGGTAATTGATAAAGATGGAGATCAAACTGTCACTAGTTCTGTATGACTTATCTAGGAAAGAAATTAAATATCACGGACATTGAATTTTCTTGTAACTTATGAAGGGACCGCTCACTGATGGAAACCCTTTTGTCATATTTTTTGACCCATGCTCCCCAAGTTGAAGGTAGATCTAGAAGTATAACTCATATAGGATGTTGGTACTGAGGATTTTATCTTGCATCAGTGCATTGGGGTTGTGAAGTGAATAAAAGCCAAGACCAAGCACATATTCAATCAGTTTTTTTTTTTTTTGTTGTGATTTGTGAATATAACAGCTAAGACTAACACAGAAATCTTAAGAGATTATGACTGGCCAACTGCTGCAAATAATATCAATAAAGGAACGCAACAAATCAACCAATTGTAGCATTTTATTATAGATGCTACCAAATTTAATAAAAGGAATATAGGGACGGTAGATTTGTAGATTTTAATGCGATCGAGTCAAAACTTCCAATCGCATTGAATTCAATTGTCACATGGAAAACGATTTTGAAAACTTCATTTGTCGCATCCAATAGCTTGGAGCCTTTTACACGCAAATTTGTTTCAGAGTAATGTTTCCGGGTCTACCTAGTGAAGATCTTTCATGGTTTTATGATCAACATCAACAGGATTTATGACTTTCTGGCGTGAATCAGGCGCAACCCAGAAAACCAATTAAGAAAACAATATATGTCATGGAAGGAAAATAAAATATAAAAGACTATCTGTCCTAGAATAAATTCAATCACAATTCTTAGCGTCTGTTTGACCTTGATCGGTCTCAGATGCTGATCTGATCTTTTGTTGGCCAATTATTTTATTTATTTTCCATTAGCCATATAATCCTACTTTTTCCCTAAGCAAAAGCAAAAGAAAAAGAAAAAAAAAAACCCTATCTTTCTGCCTTCAAAGTTGGCGGAATGAGGAAAATAGGTCAACTAAGAAAAACCTCGTGCCAATATTTATTATAATTTCCTTTTTAAAGGATAGCTGTCAAGGACTTTTCCTTCTAGTGGGAAAAATCCCAAAATCTAGCTCATGCATGACACAACATTTTTTCATTTTTACCAGTTTTTTTTTTTAACAAAAAGAAGATAAAGTAACCGAAAAGGAGAACAGAAAGAAAACCAAATTGTAGTGGTATATTGACTGGAAAATACCTGCAAAGAGGAACCTTGCAGGAATCGGTTTGTTGGCAAATGGAAGAGTGCAGTCTGAAGAGCTGCCACATTCGCTTGCAGCGTAAGCACCCTCCGTTCATCCTCTTATTGCACGTTGCAAAGTGCTTAATTAAAAGCTGGAGGCCGCGACACGTGGAGAATTTGCTACACGGTTTCTTCTCTTTCCGTAGCTCCACACCGTAAGGCCCAACGTCCGTGCAGCCTTCTGTGCATATGTGCTCCAAACACTCCATCGCCTCGCTCAGCTCGATGTACAACCTCTGCTCCTCCCTCTGCCTCCTCGATTTCTTCTTCCTCTGTTCCGTTTCCATTCACACACATTTCTCATTGTTAATTTTGGAAACTTTCGAAACACAACAAAAGGAATCAAAAGTCACACTACTGAACTAAATTAAATTAAAATTGAACGGGAACTTACCGATTCGTCCTCATCCATGAAGCGGAGAATGTCGAGCTCAAGCCATGGATCATACCTCTGCAAGAATTTCCAGCCTTCTGTTGCTTCCACTGATTTGAAATGATTGGTGAGCAATTTCATGCACTTGATGTATAGATCGGGAGCATTACAGAGCCTCGCGAGTTGGAGCATATCCACCACATTCTCAATCGTTAACCGTTCGGCAAGCGCCTTGATGCACCTCTGCTTCAGCTGTGGCACTGAATACACATGCGACAATGTGAGCAGATGCATCCCGTACATCTCCATCTGCTCCTCCGTACACCTACATCAATCGTTCAGGGCCATCTCAAACTCAAATATCACAAATCAATTATTTCGCAGAGAAAGAAAGACGAGGCGAGCATGTGATTACGTGTCAAACACGGCTGTCATTAGTCATTACCAACCTGGAACAGTAGAGGAAGCCGACAAAAGCGGTGACGGCTTCGCAAGGCACACCGTGGATTGGAATGATCCTCTCGGAGCTCCGATGCTTGCGTGGTTGATCTATCATATTCTCCAGAACCGGCGACACTGAAGCCTTCGCGAGCCGAAAAAGAACACGATGAACAAAATCGATTAGAATAGCCATTCAGATCCAGATCCAAAATCGTAGTAAAGAAAACATTTAATCAGATGATTAATTCGAATTTAAAGACGAGAGTATACCAAAATGCTTGTGTGTGCGGGAATGCGCGCGCCACCGGAAGTGTGAATAAAAACATCGGGTTCGGGCAATACCCGGTAGGTAAGGTAGTCGCCGCCGGAGGCGACGGGAGAAACGGCGGAGAAATCATCAGTGGGCGAGATGGTTTTGACGGCCATTAATGGGTGATTGAGATAGTTAGAGAGAGAGAGAGAGAGAGATACGAAAAGACGATATGAATTATGAGAAATGAGAATGGATGGTACGGTTTCTTGATACACGGTCATATACAGAGAATCAGCTCAGCGAACAAGGATCAGGTAATGAGGTATTTATAAGAGAGGCTTCCTAATAAGTGTGACGCGGAAAGTTCATATACAGCGTTAATCATTGTGACTGTGTCCTTAGTCACACGCGCTGTCTCACACAAATTTTTTTTTTTTTCAATTCCTAAATTCTAGTCCTCCAACGTAGCTATTATAATTGCCAAAGTAATAGATAATTATATTAAGTAAATGATTAATTTGTTGTGTTCCATGATGCGGGATTTAGTGTATATAAATAATTATCCTTTTCATTTATGATTTGTACAATTACTTGTATTATTTAGATCAGTTATATGTTTTCAGATTTGTTGTCAAATTTTGAATATATCATCTGGATGGATAATGATTTCTATTTTAGTGTTATGGTTTAGTTAATTGTATATTAAAATTCAGCTGTTTAAAGATAAGAAGCTAATATTTTTTAAAATTTTTATTGACCAAATAAATTGACTATTAAATGCAGGGAAATTGTCATCTTCATGAATTGTTTTATCATTTCTGCATCGAGTTCCAAACAGTAAAATTTATGTATTTTCATATTTTTTCTTAAAATTTATATTATATTTTTTATATATCAAACACAATTTTTATCATATTTTTCCTTTTTCCTAATTTTTCTCTCTCATCAATTTTCTTTTTAATATTTTTCTTTATTTTATAGTTTTACATCTCTTTTATTTTTATCTATGTATTTGTACCAAATATAATCTAAAATGATGGTATAAAACATGGGGGTGGGGGTGAATGGAGAACGATACACGAATTTTTGCGTCATAGCATGGTATAGTGTGAAACAAGATTTTAATTATTTTGGAAAGTAATAAAAAAAATGAAAATGAGGAAATGAATTTGGATGGAGTTGAAGAGAGTGGAGGGAGAGGCGCGTGGAGAAGCAATCATTTTAGAGAATTAAATGTAAAAGACATGTGGAATAGGAGGGAGTGCCAAACTGGCAATCAGGAGATTGCATGTAAAGTGACAATATTAAAATGGTATGACGTGGAATAGATAAAGGACGTAATATTGTGATGAGAAAGAGAAACGTAGTCGTTTTGGGTTCAATTGTGTTTATGTTGGAGAGAAGGGCAAGAGAAAAGGAGTGGCGTATATATAGTAAAACGGCCTTTGGAGCACCGAAGAAGCGTTTTTCTAAGAGAGTTGGAGTTGGTTGTGAGCGAAGGTACACGTATTCACTATGGTTCTGATCCATTCTACCTCATTACATGCCAAGTAATTGCCACGTTGCACCTTCTGAGCTGTCATTCAAACTAATCTCACACAAATCATTTCATTTGTCTTCACCCCCTACTTCTTTTCACGCCTATTTGGCCTCCTTGTATTTAATAATTCGTCAACTTACCCTTTCTTGGGGGGCTAAAATTTGAGATTTTTTTTTATTCCGTTTAACATTTTGTATGTCAGTTGTATACTTGTATTGAATTATTTTTATATTTTTTTAATTTTTATTAATTAATAATGTTATCCAAATTAATAATAAAAAATTTAATGTTTGGATCTATTGATTGAATGTTTGATCAATTTTTATTGATCCTATATTTTTTTTGGTCATCTTTGATCCTATGTTATTGGTTATATCTCTTTTGTATTTTTGAGAAATAGTAAATTTGAAACTTAAAATTATAAACTTGAATAAAAAAAATTATTGAAATGTATTATTTTATGTTAATGAAAGAGAACAACAGAGAAAACTAATGATTAAGAATCTACTCTTATTTTATCATTTAAAATGTTAAAATAATATATATTTTTAACATTTTCTTTCATAAAAATTCAAAATGAACTTTGCTAATTGTTATTTAATTATACTTTTAATAAATTAGTTAACTTTGCTATTTAAGCTTCTTCTTTTTTGGAACTTTGCTATTTAAGTTGAATGTCATTACTCGTTATAACTGATACTAAAAATGTTTATAAACATTTAAGATAAAATTAATACAAAAAATCATTTGAAGATAAAATTGAAAGCCACCCTAATCTTAACAAAATGAAAAAGGTAGTTTTACTTTAAATATTTTGATGTTATGTCCGATTCGAAGCCGACTCTCCTTTTTTTTTTTTTTAGTTCCCTCTAGCTGTGCGTATTTTTCTATGCTCTGTGTTTTTAAAAAAATAATGGAAGATGGCTTTTATCTTCTTTTTAAATTGAAATGTAGAATACATGACTCAATTAATTTAAACTTTGTTTATTACTATTTTCTTCCATTTTGAGTTTTTGTTTAATGAATGATGTTTTTATGAATTTGAGTTTATATAAACTACATATATATCTATTATGTTAAGAGTTTATTAGAATAAAATAGAAAAAAAAAAAGCATAGATGCCATTATTGTTAGATTGAAAAAATTAAATTATTTTTAATTTTAATATTTAACTAGATAATATAACCAGTTTAAATAACATGAGGCAAAGTCGAATTTGTAAAAGAACAAAATTTAAGTGAAGTTTTTTTATATTTATCATGAAATTATTTTAATTATATGTTTTATTTATATTTTATTATTTTTATGATTATTATTATAAAACGTGATCTTTTATATATATATATATATATATATATATATATATATATATATATATATATATTTAATGTGATTGATCATAAAAACATATTTTAACATGTATTTTATTTATATTTAAAAATTTTATAACATAGATATATATAAAACTTTAGCTTAAGTTTAATCATTTATAAAAACGTTTTTTTGTTTGTTTAAGAGGTCTTTTTTATTTTGAAGAGGCATCCGAAAATGTGTGTGTGAGAGAGAGACAGATGGAGAATGATGGTTGGGTGTGTTGAAAATGGGAATGCGAGTGCATAATGGTCGGTGGATTTTAGGGTAGACGCACTATGCACTACTATTATTATAAGGCCTGCTAAATGGGAGGCACCGCATGGACACATGCTAGAGTTTGTGTGATTATTTAGAGGCATCATACTACAAATAATGCCAACACCAACAAATAAGAGAACAACTCCCTGGCCCCTGCCTTTATAATTTCTAATTTCTCGTAAGTTGGTATAAATACACAAATTTAAAGTATTATAAAAAAATTTTATAGAGTAAAGTAATATATAATAAAATAAAAAAGTACTGTAGAGAAAAATGAAAAAAAAAATAGAAAGAAAAATTAGAAGAGAAAAAAAAAATGTGTTTAGTATGTATAAAATATGATGTACAATTTTCTTTAAGAATCGTAAAACACCATAATTTTATTATTTAGTATCCTTATCAAACAAACCCTAATTCTTTTATTCCTAGGGCCGAGGCCGCTTAAAATTTAAAATGGACTAGTTCGAGTTCATTTATTTTATTGTGATAGAATTGGACTGAATTATTTTTAATATGGGCTATAATTAAAGTTGATCATATTTATTTAATTTTTTAAATATTATTTTAAATTATTAAATAATTACATCATTTTTTATGAAATATGTTATTAAATAATATTTATTTTCATTTAAGTACTATTAAAATAAAATAAAATATAATATAATAATTATAAAATTCTTTTAAAAATTAATAAAATTTAAATTAAGGTGAAAATCGTGCAAATAATTTTTTGCTTAAATATTAAAAAAAATCAATTTTTTTAAAATTTTAAAACAAAAATGGATCGTCCCTCCTCACATTTGTTATATTCTTTGTAGCGGGCTATATTAATTTATTTTTAATTAAGATAAAAAGTTTAACATAATTATAAATTTTAAAGCGTCTAACGACTCAGTTCGTAGAATCTAGCACATGATGACAGCATCAACCTCTATTTTTTAGTTGTTCCTGTTTATATGGGCTACTAACATAGCCCATCATCATCAAAGCCCATAAACACCTTATTTTTTGGTCTGGTCCCAAAAACACTATTGATCTGCTTACTACGTTGAGTTCTTGTGGGATAGTTTTCAAGTCCAAGCCCAGCCCATAGTTACATATATGTTTGTTATATTTGGTCCAAGACTCTCCCTTATTATTATCTTATATAATGCCGCATATCCTTGGAATTTTGACTTTTGAGTATGCTTTCTCTTGTTTGTTGGGGTCCCATCAGAATTCAGAAACCCCTTATATACCCATCTATACATGAGCAGAGTTCAGATTACAGTTATGTATAAATTATTGACCAAACTTTGTTTGCAACCTTCATTTATTACTCCAAACTGCACAAACCAAGTTCATTTGAATTCTCCTGGTCAGTAACTGCAACTTCACTGTACGGAAAGATTAAATGTTTAGTACAATATAGAACTTTAATACATTTATCCAAGAATTCAGTCACACTAATAAAATATGTATTGAGATTTAGTATGGCTATACTATTCAATATTATCTTGAAGCACATTGCACGAGTATCAGATCGAGCGTGACTCTCATTTGCATGCATTACATAATTAAACACACTAAAAGCAGTGGTCCAATATATATAATAAATTGGGTTTGGTAAATTTCCTACTGTACAGAGGCCCCTTTGACAGGGATAAAACCGGGAAATTCAAAGGATTAGTTAAAGCAGTGAGCCGCTTTTACAAATTAAGCCAATTTGAATAGCTCAAATTTACCAAACGTAACGAGAAGCTTCGAGGTAGTAAGATATGCGTAAACATAAAACTTGTCAGTGCAATACAGAATAAAGGATTCAGTCACTAGTTGTGACAGAGGTTACATATATCTATCACACATATTGATTTCTTAAAATGAGATATAGAAGCCTGATGGAAACCTAAAAAATGGGTAAAAATAAAAGTCGAATTTGATTGTGGTGGGAATAGCAGTGGGAGGTAGAGAAAAGTGAGACGAAAAGCAAATAAAGGCAATGCTTTGGTTGGGTATAGTGGCATGTGGCAGAGTGGTATAGTTGGGGTTTGGGAATGACTTGCTTCCCCTGTAATTGCGGCATGAAATAATAAGGGAACCCAAATTCAAATAAATAGTACTAGTAGTGGTGGTGGGACCCTGTGGGAGATAGATGATTTGCCCACTACAGTACTCTGTATGAACCCCGCATGTGCAAGGGCGGACCTTCATTAACTGACATTCCGAACCTTCTTTATTTTGGGACCTATCTAAACAAACTAGAACCAGACACATATATGGCATTGGAACGCAACTCATTCTCATCCACGTGTGAACTCTGAACTAACTTGGTAGCCATCGAATCATGATGTTGTGCACTCTGCATGTTCTTCTCTCTCTTCCGGGACTCATTGCATTCCACAAAGTGAAATAATGAATGCTTTAATTTGCTTCTACCCCGTGATCAATGAATATTTTTGAACTCCTTTTCTTTTTTCGGTTCAAAGATTGTGTGATTCTAAAACCAATTCAAATCTTCACAATCACATCACATCAAAAGAATATCCACTTCAGTGGTCACTCCTTCCATGTGCTTTTTTCTTTTCCTAATTGCTCACGGCTCAATGTTCAATTTCAACCCTCATCTCATAAAACCATAACTCATGCAACCTCTCGTTACTCTCGACTCTCGAGTATTTTGCCGCCTCTTTATTATTATTTTTTTCCTTTCTTTTTACTACAAGCCCATTATGCACTGCAATAGTACACTCTTCCATGTTATATACACATGTCGAGTTTGAGTTCCCAATATAAGTTAATCACTCTCACTATATCTTACAATATTCCTTACTCAACTCAAACAACTATATATGAGTTGAATGCCTTTCTTTTTTAAATATTACTTTTGTACTCAAAATTGTCCCGTTCCAAAAATAATAGAATATATATTTTTATTTAATTAATAACTAATCATTATTATAATTTTTAAAATATTAGTAGTAGCTAGCTAGAGAGCATCAATATTGTTAGCCAATATCATTTTTTAAGTAAAAATATTTATACGAGGGTTCCACTAAGTTGTAAGTTCTTTTGTCTGATTAGTTAACAGTTATTTCAGTAGTTGGAGTTTTCGATTGTTCCAACATATTATATTAACTGAGCCGTTTAGGTGGGGTTAGATCCCTCAACAGATTATCGTTTCTTTTGGCTAGCATTTTTCATTATTGTACTTGCTTTCCTTACTTTATTTATGGTATTTGTCAACACTCTGTTGCAATATGCATGTGTCGGTCACACAGAGAAATTAAAGATAGAGAAAAATTGTAATGGCAATATATATGTAGCTAGGAACATGTAATTTGGTATATATTAATTATAAATTAAAAATATATCAACTCTTCTGCGCCCACTTGTTTTCTCTTAGACCCTTCATAAATCTTCAACAGTCGGTTCTAAGAGTCACAGGCAGAGGTTGTAATGAGACTTGGAGAAACAAAGACGGTAGGAAACGTACAGTCTAAAGAAAACAAAAGAAGAGAGAGAGAGAGAAGAATGTAAGGAAGGAAAAAGAGAAAAAGGAAATCCAGGCCAAGTAAAATCCTAGAGATTGACCATGGACTTGTCATATATATTTTTTTTAAAAAACTTCCCTTTCCTTTCTTACTACTATTTTCTTCTTCTACCATCTCTTTTTCTTTTTGGAATTAATAGAGGCGTCCTAATCAGCAGCGGGAGCCTTTCTTACAGCTTAGTGCACCCGCAGTGACCGTTATGGAACCCACGAGTGAGGATGGCCTCGCACTCAAGCTCGAAGCCCTTGCATAGCTCGACGAGGCTCCCGCACCCGATGCCGTGAAAAACGCACCGTTTACCAACATGTCCCCCTCTGACCTCCAATTCCAACTCTTCCACTCACTCTCTGGAGCATCCTCATGCTTCGTCACCTGCATCCCCATTTATTCACATTTAATTTCATTCATTTTAATTTCACAAATAATTAATTAAGTCTCCCTCTTTTTTCAAAACAAATTTATAGCTAGTGTTACCTCTTTGCTGAATCTATCATCAGGTGCAACAAATCTATTGCCTTGGCTATTGATGGTTGGGTTAGCACTTCCACCAATGGCATACATTTCCCAATGGGTGTAGTCATTGTTGACCACATGGAAATATCCCAGCCTGCATCTGCATATTCAATTCATGAATTAATTAGCACCAATATTAGCACTGGGCCCACACACACCTAAAAAGGATTATGTATTAATTATTATTAAATTAATTAACTCAGTTTGGACTTTTGACTTTACCTTGGCATTCTTTGAACGAGGCCTTCTCCAAAGTGGTTAAAAGCTATAGTGACTTGCATGTTCTTGTCGTCGGTATAGGAGTCGCTGTGACCCAATAACATGACTTTGTCGTGGTGAGTCATGTAATTGTTAGAGATGGTTATTGCGGTGGACCCATGAATCGCATCGATTAACCCGTCGTTGCAGTTAGACAAAGAGCAATGGTCCACCCACACGTGGCTTCCTCCGAAGATGGACACGCCATCACCGTCCGATACGGTTCTCCACCCGTAGTGCCGTGGGGAGGATCTCACCATAGCGTTCCCCCCTTGCTTGCAGTCGTGGATGTTTATACCGTGGATTATAATATTGGTAACGTACTGGATAGTAATGCAGGGCCCACCCGCAATGTGCACACTCGCGCCTCGGCCGTCGATGGTCTTGAAGGAGTTCATGATGAGCTCTTCCTTCAGCTTGATCACCATGTCTCTGGCGAATGTGATCCACAAGGGCTCGTCTTGGATCACGGCGTAACGGAGAGTCCCTGGCTTGGGGTTCACGGGGTCGTCGTCGCCGTCGTCGGTCACCACGTAAATCTGACCATCCTTACCCCCCACCGCATTCTTCCCGAACCCAATCGCGCAATCGGCTAGCCTCTGCCTGTTCTGCTCCCAATTGGGGTCACACCTCCAGCAATCGTCAATGGGGTTGCCGCTCCCACAAGAGAGGTACCCCAAGTTCCTCCTCCGAGCCATCGAACCATTAATTTTCCTGCAGTAGTACAACACATAATTGTAAAATGCATGCACTAGCTAATAAGCCACAATATAATGTGGTACAATTATGTGTATTATTATTACCTGTTGACCGCTTGTACAACCAATTCAGGGTCTTGGAGGGGTGAGGAGGAAATGAGGGTTGGGGTGAGAAGAGAGAAGAGAAAGAAGAGAAGAGGGAGGGTCATGTTTAATTTCTCTCTTGCTCTCTCTTTGATTAGTGAGTGAGTAGAAGACAAGTCTGTAAGCAAGGGAGGAGGATGTATATAAAGACAATAAAGCCGGGTTAAATGGCGTGATTAAACTCAACATGTTGGACCCACGTGCCTCGTGATTTCTTGTTTTACGGGGATACCAAATTGGTAGTTTTGGCCGTTAAGCAAGCCCTAATTCCCTAAATGATGGTGGAAGATCAGTTTTTCAAACGCAGTAAAAATTAAAAAGCAACAAATCAGGGAAAAGCAAATATATGTGCACAAAAGTCTAAGATTGAACTAATACATATAAATTATAAAGTGATGTTAGTGTTTTATTGAAATTAACCTTAAGTTGTATAATAATAGTACACAACCGCATGCTCGTAGTGTTATAGAGGGTAGTTAATTAGGTAATACCAACCGTATTAATTAAGATGTGGCAAGTGGATAATAATAATGATATATAGAATAGCATGCGGGGGGGCATAATCTATGGTCCAATATTGATATATAATAATACAGTACATGGAGGCGTATTTAGCAAAGTTTCTACTTCCGTAGCCACAATGATAGAGAATAATCAAAGCAAGCTAAGGAGTAAGGACGCCCTTACGTACCTATTGTGAGATGGCTGGCCACTTGTTCAAGTTAAATTAATTAATGGAACCCAAACTAAGAACTAAAGACTGTAATAAATAATCCCTCCTCCCACCTCATCCTATATTTATGCGATTTTCCTTATATTTTTTTATTGAAGAATATATATATATATTTCATGGCTAGAGATGAAAACGCCGAGTGAGAACGTTATAAGCTTTACCCGTTGGAAGATATTGACTTTTTTTTGCTATCGTGGGTCCATCTCTTGCTTTAACCCAAGAGCTGTATCTTGAAAAAAGAAAATCTAAATTTAGTTTAATGTAGATAATTATTTCAATCTAATTATCCTGTATGGCAAGTCACTTATATATATTATTTAACCAACTCTTTTTTACTTTTTCATATTATATATGTATGCTCCTTGGTGTAAATTAAGAAAAGTTGTGTTAAACATGATTAGTTAATACATAAATAAAACGACACAATGTATATACACTAAAATTTTTTCATGAGATTAAATCATTAAATCAACCCAAATAAAGTGTTCCTGTTTTCTTTAATGCATATGAAGAAAATGTATGAATTCACACATATAAGCACGATGTAAATTCAGGGGATGTATTTATTTTAATTATTGTCATTCTTTAGAAATAATAAGGGGGAAAAAATACGTTACATGTAGTATGATATAATGAAAACGAGCACCGACACAAATGGCGTTGTATCAAGGTGTGTCCTGATTATGACACGCGATGGTTTTGCTTTCTAATTTATTTAATTTGTTGGTTATGGAATGATTTAATTATTTCCACCATATATATATATATATGCCCGCTGTTATGCACTTACGTGGGTTATATTGGAGATTAGATCATTTAAAGAGTCAAAAATCAAAATGACTGTGAAGGGTACTTTTCACTTTTTTGCGATTGGAGGAACTAAAATGATAATAAGACACAGGAAGCCTTGAAATTTGAAAATGAGACATTATAATTCACGGGAAATTCCTCTCTGCCTTATTGCTTGCTAGCTCATTGATATTGTAGATTTCATGGGTCCCCAACACACACTTTCTTCGCTTTGCTTCTATGTCAAGGGAGGAAAATAATAAAAGTAAAAAAACAATTGCGTTTAGTCATCATTTATTGTAACGGAGCAAGTCAAAATTAAAGATCTTATACAGAGAGAGAGACAGAGAGAACCTAATTTCATGCACACATCAGTAATTCAGTAAGCATGCTGTATTTTCATTATTATAACACAGTTCAAGTTGATTGCTTTCATATATAATATATATATAGCGCAACAATCAACATATATAGCTTTTATGTTACTTTTTAATTAATATTCTCAATTAAATTGCTTTCTGGAAAACAAATTTTTTAAAAAAAAAACTGAGAACATGGATATTTTTGGTAGGTAATATTTGTAAGAGTTGGCTGAATTTTGATTTGCAAATATAATAGAAACTTCTACAAAGGAATTAATTAGGCGTGTTGCTGCTGATAAGCATATCATTTTTTCCGGTCTCATTAATTATTATGCGCTTTTTTAATAAATAATAAAATCAAAATTCAAACTACCAAAAAATAAGAATAATAATAAATAGGAGCTAAAATGCTATGACATAGGCACATGCTTTGCCCTCAAAAATCAAAGGCGCAATAGCTTTGTAGGCCCAGCATCTCCCTCTCCTCTCAATTCTTCTTCCCAAGCTATGCTGACATGGCGCTACCCGATAGGCTGCGTGGGAGACGTAGTGACGTCTGTGGATTCTGATGGATTCCCCCTCGACGAAACGATACGGTTGTCGTTTTGGGTCATCCACATTGGGAGCCATCCATTGAGGATTAGAAGTTGGAAGATAATAAACAAGGCAAGGGCATGCAGTTTGATATATATATATATCTGATAATAATGGGGGGTTGGGGGTGATGAGTGACCCAAATGATGGATAGAAAAGTCATTTCGTGGGACAAAAAAGAACGTGAAGGTCTTTGTTAAGGGTGCTAAAGTAGGATTCAAATAAAGGCACAGCCATGTTGGTTGAATTACTGGTTCGTGACAATTACAGCGCAACCTCCACATATAACCAAACATCTGGTGCTCATTTTTCCTAATTTCCTATTCCTATTTCTAATTATCAATCTCTCTCAGCCAATCGTTTCTCTCTTCTGCGCATGCTAGTCCACATGTCGTTTCACATCACACCCAAATTCTCTTTTTCATTTCCTCTTTAATTTATTATTTTTCGTCCGGCTCAGAGTGATCAATTTCATCAAATTTTGCCTCAATTAGTGGATTATGAGTCAATCATTTTCTCAAACTCTGTATGCTTCAGTTTAATTAATTTATTTACACCCTCTAAGTTAATTTAGTCAAATATTGTATATTCTATGTGGAATTTGGATCTGCTGTGAGAAGATAGAAGAATATTAATAACCAAACTTCATCACATATATACTTGTTAATATATGAAAGGGGTTATGTTGCTTTTATTTTGTGAGCCAAAGGTAGAGAAGAGAAACAGAAGCTAGCTATATATTGCATGCCATTATAAGCCACATAAGACAGGGTGGTGGGGCCCGTACAGGTCCCTCTTGTTAACTCGTGCAATAGCAAAAGCTTCTCTAGTGTTTTATAGCATCATGTAGGGATAAATGTGACTCCACTGTTTTTTTTTAAAGATAAAATTTAGGTGAGGAGATGACGCCCTAGTCCAAGGTCAGGGTAGACTTTTGGGTTCAAAGAGCACATACAAAAGTTCTTACAGATAACCCACTAAATGAGTTATCACTAAGAGCCGAACTCAAACCATGCAATTGTTATGGAGAGAAGGTGACCAAATAAACCAAACCTCATTAAAAATGTGTATCCACTATATATATACTGTCCTGCACCAATTAATTGGTATAAAGAGAGATAGCTACTTTTGTCAAATAACTCATGAATCCTCAATTGAAAAGTCCGATTATGCCTTTATATTAGGTTTTGGCTCCATCCATCGTCCACTGATCTTCTATACTAGATAGAAATTAGAAGGCTTATAATTATATCTAACTATACGTAAACAATTTGTCTTCATTTCCATGAGTTTATCTTCGTAATATGATCTATGAACTCTTAACAAATCCATCTAGAAAAATCTATTTGTCATAATCAATATAGATATGAGCTATGAACTGTTAAAAATTATACATTATTCTCATATATATACATATTCAATCTTTATTTGGCCGAGACAGTATTCTTCCTTTATTTAAAAGCCATCATGAACTAGTTAAAAAAAATGAACTTAATTACTAATTAGCTAGACAGACAGGACTCAATTTAAATCATATATATGTGTGTTTGTCTATCTATAATTTCAAGTACTGTTATAAAAGTCTCATTGGTTGAGGGAACTGAATATCCTTTTCTCTCTTTAATTAGCTGTCTTCATCATATACTGACAAATGATTCTTCTAATTAATTGTATGTCGAAACAAGTAGCTAATTTTGATATATTTTAAATAACAATATTTATTATCCCAGTCAGACAAACTAATTATATAGGTGGAATATGTATCCTGCTTACTGTTTAGGGCTGATCAAAATACCCATACTTAATGGATATCATAAAATTTTATCATGTGGGTCAATGGGTCTGAATAAAGAGGTATCGTACCCGTAATAGTAATTATTTATTTTTATATATAAAAAATAATATTTTAACTTTTTTGTGTTGAGAAAATATATAATTTAAAAAAAAGTTAAATGTTTTATAAATATTAAAGTAATTTAATAGTATATTTATATTTATCATTTAATTTTTTTATTTTTGTGATTATAAATAAAAAATTGATAAAAATAAGTTTTATATTATAAAAAATAATTTATTTAAAATTTTTATGGATTTGAGTCCGAGTATGGGAATTTGACTATTCATAGGGTCCGAGGATGAGATTAATTTTGATACCTGTTCAAATTCGGGTACAGATCTGAAGAATATAGTACCCTACCTAAATTCTACCCATGATCATTCTTAATTTGGCTTTCTGAATGAGACTTAGGACAATTTATATGCTTAAATTTGAACCTAACAATATTATTTCATTATTCTCTTACCTGAGATGTGAGATATTACTGGTATATATATATATATAAGAATTCACAGGTTATCCTCAAATTCGTTTTTGAATTGTAAAGTTTTAAATTGATGGTGGAAATGAAGTGATGCATAAAAGTATTTGTTCTCTAGGGTTTTTGAAAAAAATAAAAAAAGAAGAATATTTAGGGGTTAATTACGATTTAGAAAATGGAAGATAATAATGATTAGAAGTCATGTGGAAGAGTTATGATATATGAATCACGTTTAAGGGTAAGTGGTAGGTGGAATCGTAGGAGGCAGTTCAAAATAGAAGCACCCATCAATCATCATGCTCTTTCACTCTTTTTGCTTCGTCAATCGAGCTCGCCGCATGGCTTGTGGAGTTGTGATTCACAAGTCAAGAACCTTCCATGTGGCATCATTACATGCAATGCAACCCCTTTCTCTTTTTGTTTATTTAATTCCACCACTACAAACTACCCTTTTTATCTTATGGTTTCATTCTTCTTCTTTTTTTACTACTTTCTTTGCTTATTTGACTGGGCCTGCTTGGCCTAAGTAGGGGTCCGATTCAGACACTCCAAAAGGCCCACTACGCTCAAAATGCAGCCGAAGAATTAGGGTTTTTTTACCATTTTTTATTTTTTTAATAAAATAAAGTGTAAATTACACTTATTCATTATTATTATTTACTTTGAGTTAAAAATATTTTTTTTTAAAAAAATTATATTAATTAAATATATATTTAATTATATAGATAATAATTATATGTGAGTATTTTAATTAAAATGAGTGAGATTATAGATTCTTTAATTTTTAAAAAGACGGACATGTTTTTCATATAATAGACAATGAGAGAAAAGTGTAATATCAAAATCTTTCGATGGAGTGTTACTCTAAAATAAATACAAAGAGACTTCTAAATTTTAGATTGTAAATCATTATTTGAACTTTTTTTTAGAAACAATAATTATTTGAACTTTTAAATCAACTTTGTTAAGGCCAAAAAAAAAAATCAACTACCAACGATGCTTGGAAAATTTTTTAATCAACAAATCATTGTTTTTGTGGTTGAGAGTCGAAACCAAGAAAGTTGGTTTAACAAAACGAGCTCACCACTCTGGACGCCAAATAAAAGGCCGGACAGTGGGCCCAAATATTAGTTTTCAAATATTACGCCCATTAATATATTGGGCCAATCTTTTGTCGAGTACAGGCCTAATAGCTTCTTAACTTCCTTCATAGATGATAGACCCAAAAAGAGAAGGCTCCTCCCACAGAATAAGTATTTTTTTTGGATGAACCAATAATACGGAATAAGTTAATTTCACTTCTTACACATATTTTAGTAAATTATTGTAACAAAATTACATTTGATTAAATTGTATATATGTTTTATATAAAAAATATATGACGATGATGATGATTATTATTATTATATAAAAATAATTTTTTATTGATAATAGTGAAATATCAGAGAATCTACTATAAATCTATAATTCTTGAAACTTGAAAGAAAGAAAGAAAAAAAAAAGGTATCTAGCAGGTAAATTATAAATATGCAAACCTAACTGCCTTAAGTCAAGACTCAAGACTGAAGCGAAGCAAAGCGACCCTGTCTGAGGAGGTACAATCTTCGTCAACGGCATAGCTGGAAGTGCAAAAGCTAGGAAATGCCCGAACCGTTAGAAGCTCGAAATCATGTTTTGCCTCCAAAACCAGACTTGGGAGCTGAAGAGAGCTCCAAGATTCTTCAGCCTGCGAAGCTCGTCGTTTTGGCTGACCTCAACGTTGATCCTCCCGAAGCAGACGAGGATGATTCCCCCCATGTGCCTCCTCCAGAAGCTTCCAGGTTTAATACTCCCTTTAGCTCATTCCCTTTCTCATTTCACTTCAATTATAATTGTCTTACCTTTTAATTACGGCTTCCATCTCTTCTTTTCATGATGTTGCCATTCTGCTTTCTTTTCTCTTTCTGATTAAGTTCTGGTAACAAGAAGAAAGTGAAATGTTATGGGTCGTACAAGTATTGTAATGCATCTTACTTTGCTAGCGCTTTTATTGTAATACGGAACCAGAGGCTTAATTACAACTTGTATTCACTACAAAACATTCATTTCTGAAATATCTTATTGTGAAAATTTGTTGACTGAAGACACTTTTTTTCACTAAATTATGAGTGAACAGTGAAGTATATAGAAGAAGAATAGACGGTGTTGTCTGTTGGATGCACTGCAGAAATTACTTGTAAAAATGTTTAGTAAACAAATAAAAGAGATATTCATGTTAAAATGTGAATTTAAAGCTGGAAAGTTTTCTTTGTTAGGGCTATTTAAATTCGGTTTGTAGCTTTTACCTAAATAACTGAATGATTACATCATCAAAACCACAACAATGAAGAGTTTAAGATTAGAAAAAAAAAAAAGCAAGGCTAGTACATCCCTTTTATTCTTGTCTTAACTTGTGTGTGCTATTGTCATTTTTATGTTATTCTATATAGCCAATTTAGTTAAGCTTACTTTTCAATACAGGAGTTTTATGTTTTGCACAAACCTCTTGTTTTATATACTCTGTTAATAAACACTTTATAGAATGAACGTGTAGATTGACAAATGATGAAAACAGTCCAGATAAGAGTATGTTGTCCAAAGAGACTGATGGCACTGAAGGTGAACCTAAAAAGTTGAATAAACCGGGTAAGTGCCGCTCCAGACTTAGTAAAACAGATTCTTCTGTTGATTGTGGAGCTGATGCAAATGGTGATCAGCATATTCAAGGGGTTGCATCCTCTCGGGAGGAAAAAGTTAGCAGCTTGAAGACGGTGAGTTTTCTTTAGTCATTATATAATTTTTTTTTCTGCCTTTTGATTTATGTAGTCCTTAACTTAATTATTTTGATGGGCACAAGAAATAAAAATTCCCATATTATTAATAAGTAAATGATGCTCTTTGAAGACATTTTGCTCGTTTCCATGTTATCACTATTTAAAAAATTCCCTAGATAATGTTTCCTCTTTTCAAGTAGGTAGCCCAATAACTAATGGAAGAGGGAGACCAAATAAAACAATAGCGAGAAACTATTAGGATGGTTTTAATTATCAAGAATCTAATTGTATAAATGAATCAAGATAGAACACAATGGCGTCGCTTGATCTATGTAGCTGACTCCATGTGGTGAGAAAAGGCTTCGTTTACTATTGTTGTAATGTTTCCTTTCCACTTTTCAAGTAGGATGTATTTCTTTGTGCATGTTTATTCACCTGGATCTATAGTAAAATCGTTTTTCTTTCCTCCTTCCTTCTACCTTTTCTATTTGTAAGATACGGGCATGACCTAAATCTTAACTCATGTCAGATGGTTATGTTACCATTTTCTTATCTAGTATCTCCTAAAAGAATAATGTCTATTACAAGTCATCTATATAGAGTTTAATCATATCGCTACTGAAATTTTTATTCTTTGCTTTTATTGACACCAGCTTTTAACCATTGAATCAATTTTTTTGTGAAAAATATAGGGGGAGGAGGAAAGGCTGGAAACTTTAACCTTGACATAGTTGTGATTTTTGGTTATGGTCATTAGTAGCTGCTAATTTTTATTGCTTTTATGATTGATAGACTTAAAGTTAATTTTTGTAGGGTTTGGTTCATGTTGCAAGGAAGATGCCCAAAAACGCTCATGCTCATTTTATACTTGGCCTAATGTACCAAAGGTTGGGCCAGCCTCAAAAGGTAGTGCTTCAAAATCCACCTAATTCTTGTTTAATTGATATATATATATATATTGTTTGCTTATAGCGGAGTTAATACTTTTTAGGCTGTATCAGCATATGAGAAGGCTGTAGAGATTTTACACCGGTATGAGGCTGAGATTAGTCGGCCAGAGTTGCTTACTTTAGTTCAGATTCACCATGCACAGGTGAAATGATTTTAATTTGATAGATAATGAGACTGGTTCTAATTTTTCTATTCCTGACTTGTCTTATAATCTGTATAGTGCCTGATACTAGAAAGTTCAGCAGAAAGTAGTTCAGATAAAGAACTTGAACCTCAAGAACTTGAAGAAATTCTTTCTAAAATGAAGGAGTCAATGCAAATGGATATCAGACAGGCAGCTGTATGGAATACACTAGGATTTATACTTCTTAAAACTGGTCGCGTGCTGGTACTACTAGTTACTCTTGTCATTTAATAGTTTCTTTAGTTCTTTCTTTATGCCTAAGCCTTTTATGTTTCTGGTACTCTTTTTCTGCAATTGATGGTACTACTTTAAACCTTTGCATGAACTAACATGACTTTCAATTGCTGGTCTAGAGTGCTATCACAGTATTATCTTCATTATTGGCTATTGCACCAGACAACTATGATTGCCTGGGAAATCTTGGGATTTCTTACCTTCAAAGGTAAATTTTAGTGGTGATTGGCTTTCTTTTTTCCTAGAAAGTTGTCCTTAGCAAACACTTTGATCTGAGCCTATGTGATGTGCAATTTTTTTTGGTACTAGTATACAATTGGATTATGGCATCCTGAATAGAGCAATTTGAAGAGGAAAGAAAAATGAACATCCTTAAAAAGGGAGAGAATAAGAAATCTCTCGAATATAGCATTGGTAAAACGCATAAATGTGAAATAAATATTAAAGTTTCCTTTTCACTTTGCACCTCAAATATTCACAGAGATAGATGAAAGGAGGAAATGATGGAAAATAGGAGGGAAATTGATTATGAGAAGAGAAATAATGGACTACAAACTCATTTTGATTAAGTAAAAAGAATTAATACTTGTAAAAACTATATGATGAACAAGAAAGTTTTAAGGTCTACTGTACAACAGGAAAAAGGAAGCTCAGGGAGCCATGAAAAATGGCAGAGGAGCATTTTTTTTCCCTTTTAAAATAATGCTCTTCAGATTATGTGGAAAAGAGTTGTCAAATGAGAAATTTTCTATTCACAAGAATAGTTTGTGTTCAGAATAAATACCACTCATGAAAGCAGAAGTTAGAGATACATGTCAGACTTGAGGAGTATTATTTGAGTGGGGAAACTTATAATCAACTGCCGCAATGTGTCTGCAATCTTCATTGTTGCTTTTATATATTTGCTTTTGATATCATCTTTTAGGACACTTCATTTTTTTTAATATTTGTTGCAATTGAAATGAATTATATGAGAAATAACAATGATTGATTTAATAATTTTGCTTCAATCGGAAATGATTTTTCATTAATTTCCATTTGTTTGGATCTACTCTCAAGTATTTGTTACTGACTATATTGTCTCCCAGTGGCAATTTGGAATTATCTGCAAAATGTTTCCAAGAGTTGATTCTAAAAGATCAAAATCATCCTGCAGCCTTGATCAACTATGCTGCCCTTCTTTTGTGTAAATATGCTTCTGTTGTAACAGGTACTCTACACTGCTAGACACACTCAACTTTGTGGGATATTTGTTTGACCTGTCATTTATATTAAGTGGTTGAAGAATATTATATGGTTTTTCACTACACCCAGGTGCTGGTGCAAGTGCTGCTGAAGGTGCTTCTGTAGATCAGGTTGCAGCTGTTAATGCTGCAAAGGAATGTTTGCTAGCTGCAATAAAAGCAGATGCCAAATCAGGACATGTCTGGGCAAATCTTGCAAATGCATTTTACTTGTGTGGTGATCATAGAAGTTCCAGCAAGTGCTTGGAGAAGGTGCTCATGGCTCATTGCTAAGTCATTTATAGTGTATTTGTTGAGTTGCTCAATGGTTTCCTGGTCCTTGTTCTTGGTGGAAACTGGAAAGGTTCCGATCTTTAATTCTTTTATATGAACTTCTGCGGATTCTTTTGTATGCATTTGTAGGCAGCAAAACTGGATCCCAATTGCATGTCTACTCGTTATGCTGTTGCTGTCCATAGAATAAAGGATGCTGAAAGATCTCAAGATCCTAGTGATCAGCTTTCTTGGGCTGGAAATGAGATGGCGTCTATAATAAGAGATGGAGATTCATCCTTGGTTGAGCTTCCAGTAGCATGGGCTGGGCTTGCCATGGTTCATAAGGCTCAGCATGAGATAGCAGCAGGTTTTGAAACTGAACAGAACAAGCTGATGGAAGTTGAAGAGCGTGCTGTTTGCATTTTAAAGCAGGTAATATGATGCTTTATTTTCATGCACTGGAGAGGTGAGATTTTACCAAGCACGCTGTGATGTTTACACAGCTTATCCGGAATGTCATGATGCTTTTATGTTTTCTATGATACAATATCATCCCTTCCAATTTGCTTTTTCATTCCTTTTCTGGTAGGCTGTAGCAGAAGATCCAGATGATGCTGTGCACTGGC
Source organism: Senna tora (assembly GCA_014851425.1). Lineage (NCBI taxonomy): Eukaryota > Viridiplantae > Streptophyta > Magnoliopsida > Fabales > Fabaceae > Senna > Senna tora. Next base: position 4,454,472 of record CM026271.1, on the reverse strand, counting down.
ACCAACTTGGTCTTCATAGTCTGTGTACTCGGCAATTCAAAACATCACAAAAGTACCTCAAAGCTGCAGTCGTCCGTGACAAGGATTGCAGCTATGCATGGTCAAATCTAGGTGCGCTCATTCTCCTCCCTCAAAACAACTTGTGTTCATTGTTATGTTTATACTTTATACCCCTGGTAATCCAACTTTGGTCTGGATTTCTCTCCCCATCCTAATTATGATGAAAGAAGCATTCCGTATAATTGATTTCATGTGGACTTTAACTTTTAAATGCATGATTAGGTGTTTCACTTCAACTCTCAGAAGAACCATCAAAAGCTGAAGAAGTATACAAGCAAGCATTGGCATTGGCAACAACACAACAATCACATGCTATATTATGCAACCTTGGAAATCTCTATCGGCAGCAAAAACAATATCAACGTGCCAAGGCAATGTTTACGAAGTCTCTTGAACTACGGCCAGGCTATGCTCCTGCATATAACAACCTGGGTCTTGTTTTTGTCGCTGAGGGTCTATGGGAAGAGGCCAAGTATTGTTTTGACAAGGCCCTCCAAGCAGATCCATTACTGGATGCAGCAAAGTCTAACGGCATTAAGGCCCTTACCATGTCAAAGTTATGCAGAAGCCTCTCCTCTTGTATTCTTAAATAATGATTTTGTATATCATCAACGGTAGGTAGTTTTCCCGAATTCTCTAACTCCCGTCTGCTGTACATACATTTACAATTAATCAACGAGGCATGCATACGCATCATCAACGATGATCTGAAAATGAGTATCATTGTCAATTATGCATGAATATCGTAGTAAGGAAGGGAACAACTAGCGACGTGCGCGGTACAGGCCTACGTAAATGCGTAAATGCATCTAAATTTAGGGCAGAAATAGAAATGAAGATGGAAATGAAATGCGTTTGATGTGTTTAGTAGTAAAAGTTTGGTAATAGAAATGAAAAAGGAATGTATTAAAATGACCATTTTACCCCTTATATTAAAATAATAAAAAGAAAAGAAAGTTATAATTGTGTCAAATCATATCAAATCAGAGGGGTATAATAGATATTTTGTATTTTTTTTCTTTTTTTTTTAAAGTTGATAGAAATGAAAAAGTGAAAAAGTAAGTGGGGTCCAATAGACCCCACCATTTCTATTGATTTTTCTATTGATGATTCTTGCTAGTGAACGTCGAGGGAAATTTTGGATGTCATAACTCTGATTTATCCAACTTTCATAGATGCAAATGTTGTATATGTATCACTTGATGAGAGATGGAGGATTGAGACATAAATTCTTTGCTAATCTTTTGCGAGATAAGAGAAGGATCTAGCAACTACAATCCTAATATGCAAATATTTTGCATCAAAGTTTGCTGTGAAATGCAGATACTTGAGCTCTACTCTTGACAGCTACAGCTCATTAGACATCTTGCCTGTTCCGAAACCCCAAGAAATGGAAGCTACACTGTAATACTAATAATATTCCCATGGAATATCACAACGGCCAATTTAGCTGCAATGACATCATCAAGTACCATCTCCATTTTCCGTTTCATTCCCATATCATAGCAATTTGAACAGAACTTTGATATTTATCTTGTAATTTTGTGAATTAAAATTATTAATGAACACGCCTTAGGAAGGGAGTCCCAAAAGATGAGGAGGAGTGTGAAGCAAAACCAAAAGAAAAAGGTGAAGAATGGTAATGCCAAAGTGAAGGATGATGAAGCAGATTAGCAGTGCGACGTAACGCAGGAGTTCAAAGGTGTGGAAAGAAGGAGTCATGCATGAGGCATGCTCCACGCAGGCCATACTTATGAGATGCGCACAAAGATTATATGAATGAATAAGTACCCGCCATGTTTAGTGGAGAAAAACAGTAAATATTATGGTTGTAGTTTTAACTTTTAATTAACGGTTAAAAAATTAATATTAAACCATTTTTTAAATTATATTATATTATTTTTAATTGTTAATTATATAACGAGTTGATATAAAATTAGGCGGTTTTGAATTTATGAGAATGTTTTTCTATATGAATTGTCCTAAGTCCTAACCCCAAAGGTGAAAGTCTTCTCTCTCTCTCTCTCTCTTTTAAAAAAATTTCCTTGGATCAGTTTCATACATGCAAAGAATGATGCCTTTGCCCCCAAATTTTAGTTCCCTTGACATCGTGATGCCGAGTAGTATAGGCATCTTTTGCATAATAGCATTAAATCTTGGGTTCACATAGAATGTATTGTATCTATGTGGGTATTTCTGCAAGAAAATTACTATTGACTGAATAGAAAAAAGAGGCAGGGGAAAATATGAAAATTACATTTATAGACTTTGACATTATATTGAAAATAAGCATTTTTTTAAAAAATAAACTATTTATTTTGACAAAAAAACCATTGGCAAACAGATCAATAAATAGATTACTGTCGATAAAAAGCATAAATTGATCCGTGGATGCTTGCATTCTTTCTTCATATAATGGCCAAGTTGGAAGATGCTCCATTAGAAAGTAAACCCCACCCACCTTATACATGAATAATATATTGACCCAAAAGAGCATGCACAATGTCTATTGAATACACTGTGCCTCTATACTCTCTCCACTCACAAAGAGACAAATCCACATCCCCAACCTCAGTTTTCACTTTTCAACTTGCAAGCCCATACTCTATAACTTGTTACTAAACCTAACCTCACAATCCAATCCACCATCCTACGCTTCCTCATTTGTCAATTACCATTTACCATAGACAAACATTCAAACCAGTACCTATAATTTATCTTGAAAAATGGGCGTCTTGGTTAACTTTTCAACTTCGTTGTGATTTTTTTTTTCTTTTTTGGTTTGGAAGGCGTTCATCATTGTAATGCACTTGATTTCCACTTTCCAGCTTATTGTGCTTCCAAGTGTCCAGTGGCAACTACATACGGTTACAGGTACAGCAGCCTTTGACCCGTATAAAAATACGTATTATTGCAATTTGCAAGCTTACAAAACATGAAAATAATGAAACTGCAGTCTACAGTGTTCAGACACATCACAAAAGGCAAAAAGTAACGCCCTTTTTTCCTTGCTTCGTTTCTGTGTTCACACACTACACTTCGGTTTACTAACTTCTCAATCAAAATATAAACTTTTTTCTCTCCCAATCTATCCTCAGTCACTTCTGTTTTTAGGGTTTGAAATGTGGAGGGAGAATGGATCCCTCTGAATCCGATAAAACCGCTGTTTCGAGCTCCGTTGTTGATGCAGAAGTGGGGTTTCAGTCACCTCCTACTTCCCCTAATTCCTATCACGATCCTGAAACGTCAGATCTCAATCACCAGGCTCAGCCCGATTCGCTTCATGAGGAGCTTCAGGACAAGTTGGATTTGAAGGATAAGGATGAAGGCGGCGAAACGGAGAAGAAAGATTCAGAAGTTGATGATGCTACTAAAGCTGGTGCTGACGAATCTGAGAAGAAAGAAGGGTTCGATGAAGACAACTGGAATTGGGATGAGAATGAGAATGTGAACGACGGTGACAACGATAAGCTGGGTATAGATGATGTAATTGTCGGTGATGAAGTGGAGAACAAGGATGAGGAAAGCAGCGGTAGAACTCACCAGTATCCAGTGAGGCCTGAAGCTGAAGATTGTGCGTTCTATCTTAAGACTGGAACTTGCAAGTTTGGGTTTAACTGCAAGTTTAATCACCCTCTTAAGAGGAAAAATCAGGTATCTCCGTTGTCTTTCCTTTGTCTCTTGCACAACTATATGTTGTTTTTTATGAATAAGAGGAAGAAAATTATTGAACTTAATTATGTGAGTATTAGATTTTGTATCCCCAAGTTTCTTTTGTTAAGAAGGGCATTTTGCTTTAGCAGTATGTTTAATTTAAGGGACTGGTCACAAACTGCTCAGCATGACCAATAGCTTGATAATTAATTTGTTTTGTTCTTTTCGAAGTTGTTGTTTTGTAATATGCTTTTAAAGTGTCCATTTGGGAGTTTCTTTTCTGTATTGCTTATTTACTTTGGCACATTTCTAACATTTTCTTCTTTCTGGTGAATTCTTGTATATGGCATTCCTCTGGGGAGAAAAAAAAATTATATGTATAAATATATCTCTTAATTGGTTTTTCTTGAATGTTCTATGACTGGAAACATCTTATACTTTGTCACTTCTTAAAGTTTCTGTATCGAATGTTTTAACATTAAATGAAGGTTGTCAAGGAGAAGGCAAGAGAAAGAGAAGAAGCAACAGAAAGATCAGGGCAGACAGAATGCAAGGTTGTCAAAACTATTTTGTTAAATACTTTGTTGCAAACTGTAATTTTAATATTATATTATCTCATTCTGAAAATGACGGCTTTGGCTTTTATGTTAATCTTGCCTCTATCATTATTAAAATAAAATGTCCTTCAGCTAATGGATGTGCTCATGGAAGGGCATTTGTGAGGTTAACTTCAGAAGGTTTAACTAAGCATTTAATTCTTTATGTACTTATGTTGGATTAGATCATTTAAACATTGTTCAATTTTAGTTACTGTCATATTATCTATAGCCCAAGAGAAAGGGAGGGAGGGGAATTCTTTCATTGTCAAACCTGTGCTATTAAGGGCTACTACTGGATTTGACTAGCTGATATAAGTAGTCACTGATACCGTGGTTTCACTAAGTGATATAGCTAGAATGTAAAGTATATAAGAATTCATTGATCAATTTGCAGAAGTCAATAGTTTCTAGTGGCTAAGAATTAATAAATCCCACTTTTCTTTGATACCTACATTATGCATATTAGCTAAGGACAGGTAAATTATCGTGCCATATTAGTTGACAGAGTTCTTCCAGTGGTGGTATATGTTCAATCACTGTTTAGTTTACTCATTCTGGCCTCGTAATGAAAATGATAATTGATGACAAAATACTGGTAATATTCATTTAAGATTAATAATAATAGTAAATACATAAATAAATTGAATTTAAATAAAATAAGTCAATAAACCTATTATTGAATGGAAGGGAAGATGACAGGATAAATGAATACGCCTTCCCCCTTGGGCTACACTATCAATTGCAACACTGAAAATGCCTAGACATCTGAAGAATGAGTTTTGTAAGAAGCATATTTGAATTTTATTTCTATGTTTAATCTTTTTTAAGTCATAACTTCAACGTTTGGCACTTTGCATGACATATTTATAACAAACCTTTTTGGCTTTCTGATGTTTTGACAGTATTATCTGAAGTCAGGGGGTTGTAAGTTTGGAAAAGCTTGTAAATTTAACCACACAAGAGGGAAATGTTCAGCCGCTCCAATTTTAGAGCTTAATTTTCTCGGCTTGCCTATTCGTATGGTATAAACCTAGTTTCCTATCTATCAAGTCATGATGAAACCTCATCTGTTTTGTACAATAAACATTTGATATCTTGTCTCTTTCTGCATTGTGGATTATCTATTTCCTTAACATTAATGAGGTTGTTATCCATGACATGACAGGGAGAGAAAGAGTGCCCCTATTACATGCGTACTGGCTCTTGTAAGTTTGGAGCACAGTGTAAATTTAATCATCCTGATCCTACAGTTGTTGGAGGAAGTGATCCTACTTCAGGATATGGTAATGGTGGGGCCATTCCATTACAAGGTGTATCACAGCCATCTGTGCCCTCTTGGTCTTCTCCAAGGGCATTAAATGAAACTGCTCCATTTGTGCCAATGATGCTTCCGCCTAGTCAAGGGGTTTCTCCCCAAAGTTCTGAATGGAATGGATATCAGGTAAATCATTATTAATAACAATGTATCGAGGGACTTTAAGCACTGAAATGTGACAATACTATGAGTTGCATTTAATATTCTGCAACCCCTCTCCCTCCCCCCTTTTTTGTTTCACTTCTACTATTAATTTTTGTTGCGTGTCTTAATTCCTATGAAACAGGGTATGGTTAACTGGCATATGACATGAGACATGGATTGTTTGTTTTTATCTCCTTTTTGGCCTTCTAATGAGTTTAATATTCTTCCTATTTGAACTTTAATAAGTGATTGTTTTCCTATTGATTTGTTTTTGTGGTTTCTAAAGGCACCTGTGTACCTGTCTGAGAGGAGTATGCATACACCATCTACATTTGTTGTGAATAACCCAGCAATCGAAACAAATGCTTATATGCATCATCAAAAGCAGATGCAGGTTGAAGAGTTTCCAGAAAGGCCTGGTGAACCTGAATGCAGTTACTTCTTAAAAACTGGGAATTGCAAGTTTAAATCTAATTGTAAATTTCACCATCCAAAGAACCGTATTGCAAGACCTCCATGCATCCTCAGTGACAAGGGCCTGCCCTTGAGACCTGTAAGTTTTTGATCTTGTTTCCTGCTGTTACTCGTTTGTGTGGTGTGGAAATGGTGAAAGCATGAGTTCTTTCTCTCTCTCCTCCTCTTCCTGAATTAGGGATAGTTAGCATGCCCCCTTAAAGCAGTAGCGTGTAAATTGGAAAGCAGAGAGCTGTACTGTTTTCATTAATGTGTATGTATATATAAAATACATGAGATATATCCCTTAAGGTCAGGGATCAGTTTAAATTTAAATTAAACTATATCTAAACTATCTCCTAGATAGTGGCGTAATCCTAAGAAATTAAATAATAGAAAATAATCCCTAGAATCATGGGTTAACAGAAAAGTAAAATAACTCCTAAGAATTAATTTACAATAACTATATCTAAACTGACACTAAGAGATTTAATATAAGAGAATAATCCCTAGAATCATGGGATAACAGAACATTAAATAACTCCTAAGAATTAATTTAAAATTATTGTATCTAAACTGACGCTGATGTGTCATTACCCCTATACATGGTGCTGATATTTTTGGAGAAACTATGAAATTGCAATATGAATATCATGATTATTTTTTAATAAAAAAAATCAGGATCATTTTAAAATTATGTACTACGACCTGCTTCCTTTATTGTCTCCCCTCCCTCATTTTGCCCTCTACAGGTTTATGAAGGAAACTCCTTCCTAGAAAATTCAAAACTTTTGAATAGTCTGGATTAATCAGTAATTGAGGCTGATTCCAAAAATTTAAGCTGGTAATGTTCATATATATTTAGAATTTGCTAATGGCTGAAACATGCATTCTGGTTCTAAATAGTTGTTATCGTAAGGCAAAATTGATTATTTCTGCATAAATGAGTAGAGACTGTAAAAAAAAAATATTTAAGTCTTGCATGCCTTGTTAAAACAAGAGTGCACTAGTATGTTTATAATTTTCTTAATAATATATATATATTGTCTATGTGTGGCCCTGCAAATCTAAATCCTTTAACATGGAATAAAACGGAATATGTAACCGAGAGATGCTTGTGTTTCTGGTTTTAGGTAGACCGTAGACCACAGATCTTCAGTTTTATTAGTCATATGAAACTCTAAGGTAGACCTACTAGTTTTCCTTATCCTATTGCAGGATCAAAATGTCTGCTCACACTATAGTCGCTATGGAATATGCAAATTTGGACCATCTTGTAAGTTTGACCATCCAATAAATCCATTGCCGTCAACTATGTCTGGACTTGATCAGCAAGACTCCTACACGGACTCTGCCAGTATGGAAGTGGCTGAGATGGCTGGAAATGGAGGTGCAAGTGATGCTGCAATTCAGCAGCCTGTGTAAAACCATTTCCATCATGAAACTTCTAGCTTTTAGCTTTAGGATGCATACTACCCAGAATTTGTAATTTTCTTCTTAAACCTGATAAATTTATTACTTTTTCTTTTCAATTCTGCTCAATGCAGCACAAACTTTGGAGAGATTAGCAATATATATAACAGTTGTTTATTACAAGTAACATTACATCAGCATCTCTATATTGTTCCTGGTCTTAGAATTATATACAATCCGGTTAGTGTGGACTTAGATTATCTTGTTTGTGTTACGCTGGCCAATGGAATTGAGAATTGGGTATCTCAATGGTTAAAAATTGCCAGTTCAATCTAAATATCAGATAATGTTAGAGTGGTTCTGTCAATATGCCATATCTGCGAGACTATGGTGGATTTTTTATTACCGCAGTCACCTGCACATATTTATCGGCACTTCTCATTGTCTTCCGTCTTCTTCTCTAGTGTGGGTTTATATTCAAAAACAGTGCATTTCATACACTTAACGAAAAACGCGATGTAGGAGATTTGTTCTTATAAGTTATAACGATGCAGCAATGTGACCATCCCCTGACTGTCTCAGACATATTTGATTGTACATATTTTGAGCGATTCCACCCAGCTTGTATAAAATTTGTATTAGTAGAAAGAATATGCTGATTGGGTTAGGACAGAATTTGTAGGTTTGGTTCAGCAATTATTATTATTCTTATTTAACGTTTAAACCAAAAAAAAACCTTAGAGATAAACTATCAAGAAGATTACCGATCAATTGAAGTCATGACAAAATACTTTCTCAATACTTGTTTGATCCATTTCATAAATAAAACTATGACAGGCAATATTTTGCACTTCAATCAGCAGCAGACGCAGAGACATATTTTGTCATCTTGTCATCTACACTGATTCTTCATAGTGTTAAAAACCTACAAACAAACTTTATCAGAAGGGCGAAGAAGATGAACCTAACCCCAAAGGAAATTTCCAAGGAAGAAAACCATGACCGTAAACCATTCCTTTCTCCACCAGATTTGTATGACCACGATCCACACAACAAATGGGACGGTACAAGACTTCACACATCCACATTCGTCTGGGTCATAAGTTCTGTCCTAGAGATGCTTAAACCATGCAAGAATCAACCACAGCAAAACCACTTACTCTGCATTCAAATCTCAGAAATCAAATAAAACAGAGGAATCTAATCTTAAACAGCAAAATCTAAACACTTTCGTTGACTTTAGAAGTTTACCTTTCGAAGGAATCGAGGATGACTATCGTAATGACTGTCTTCCCCGTACATTGTTGGATCATATCGTCGTGGAGTTACCAAGTTCTTCGTGGTAGATTTTTTGGACTTCTTCTTCTCATCCCTAGCCCTTTTGAATATCACACTAAATCCTTCGGCTGACGCAGGGTTGTTCACATCCCACTCGCCAAATTTAGGCAATGCTCTAGCTTTATCCTTCTGAAAGAGCAAGAAGAAGATGAGCAATTAGTTTTCATATTTTCTTATCTTGCAAGCAACTTTATATAATCAAAACTATGTTGTTAGTTAGCATCATCAAGGAATCATCTGACACCACACAAATGCAGATTAAATTTAAACCTATCACAGTCTCATTCTATTTTCTTCCATAATTTATTTGCATAAGAAATTAGGGGCAAAGGTAACCTAAAAATGTTTCGCAAACATATTATCGAGTAAACATAACAAATCAGAATAAAATTTGGGTATAAAACTGGAATTCCGAGCGATCAAGAAATAGAAGCAAACTCATATATATTTCCATCAGCAGCAATATAGATTGAGAAGTTAATAGCAATGAATTCATCAAGCAAATAAAACCGTATCGACGCACTTGCATTTGTAAAGCACATTTTCAATTTTATGAAACGAGAAAAGAAAAGAGAAAGTGAGAAATGTCACCGAGGCCATTGATGAGGTAACCTAGTGAAGATCGTAAAAGCTTCCAAACGCTGGGATGGATGGGAATGGGGTCTACGTTCGTGTGAGAGAGAAGGAGGGTTGTGATGGGACTATCAAGTATGAATGAAGACAACAAACAAACTCAGTAACTGAATTTGGACGAACCATCCATGCACACGCGTCGTCCCTACCGGATTCAACCGTTTCTGTTTCCCGCGAGAAGGGTACTCATTACCCGCGTCCGTCGTTTTCAGCCTCCTACTTCCTCAATTTTCGTATTCTCCATTCAATTTTTATTTTTAGCCGCTAATAAATTAGGTAGTATCAATTTTTCATTTTCTTTAATTGATGACATTTATGCATAATCAATTCTATGTTATGTTGTACGTATAAAACAATAAATAAATAAATATATATATATATATATATGAATTGATCTCACATGTAGGCCTGACTTGACATAAGATCCATCCAATATATCTTTCTCTTTTGTATTGTCTCACCACTTACAGAAGGTTTATGGTAATACTAAATTTTCAGGCAAAAAAAAAATGGTAATACTAAATTTATTTGTATGGTTTATGGAAAGTAAAATATTAAGTTGGTACTTTTTAAATGGATTTATTTGTATGGTTTATGGCAAGTAAAATATTAAGTTGGTCCTTTTTAAATGGCACATTTTTTAATTTAATCTTTTTAAATGTGTCTTTTTAATTTAATCTTTTTTAAATTATTCTGTTATCAATTTGGTCTTTACCGTTAAAATTATTAACGGAGTATGCTGAGATAGACAATTTGGGACAACTTTATAATTTAAACATTAATAGGACTGTCTAATATAATTATTTAGACTATTTTTGTAATTTACACACATTTGCAATCTTCCCGAATACCCCTCCTTTTTTCTCCTTCCTCCATAACCAAAAACCTCCACCTATGCCGTCATTCATATAGCTTCGACCTTCACACACTGGCATTCTCATTTGGGGCTTTTCTTCGCCACTTTCTTTGGTCATTTGGGGCTTTTCTCACAACCTCGCTACTGGACCCAAGGCGGAACCTTGAGAAACGTCCGCGTCGGAGGTGGCTGCCGCAAGCCCAAGCGCCTCAAAACCTCTGCTTTCTCCTCCACCGACATCCACCCCCTCTGTCGTAGTCGCAAAACCCGATGCTCCAAAATGACCCTCGTTCGTCCGTCGTGGGTTCGACTCCTCCCGCAGCGGCTTCGCAGCCTATGAGCCCCTTCTACCAAGGTGGTGGTGGTGGGTATTTGTCGTCTCTAATCGCCGTTGAACCAATCTCAGCCGTTCAAGTCGAATTTGAGTGGGTTGGGTGGGGTTATACTGCGTAGTTTTACAAAATGGGGATGGTGAGAGAAAGGGAAGAGGAAGAGTTGTCATCGACTCTGTATGAAACAGAGCAAGGTTTGATGATGCAACAATCAACTACTTCGGCGAATCCTAGCGGTTGGGCAGAGAGCTTCATCCATTCCCATTTGGAGCTTTTCTTCGCCACTTTCTTTGGTTATTGGGGGTCAAAGCTAGTTGAATGATGATGGGGTGGAGGTTTGTGATTACAGAGGAAGGAAAAAAGAGAAGGAAGTGAGAAAAATTGCAAATGTGTATAAATTACAAAAGTAGCCCAAATAATTACATTAGATAGCCTTATTAATGTTTAAAATTTATAAAGTTGTCCCAAATTGTCTACCTCAGCATACTCCGTTAATAATTTTAATGATAAGGACCAAATTGATAACAGAATAATCTAAAGAAGACTAAATTGAGAAGTCACATCTAAAAAGGACCAACTTGATATTCTTCTCTTTGGCAATCTATAGTATTATATTAGTTTTTAGCCTAGGTACATATTTTTCTAGACACTTCAATAACCAAATAAGTTGGTTTTCTTCTGTAACAAAAAGACGCGATTAGTGTATGTAGCAACCAATTGGTTAGCGACAAACCCTTAAATGGAGCTCAAATTCGCGGAGGATTAGTTTTTGGCCTATCAGGCTGAGGAATACCTTGGAAAACAAAAAAAAAACAGATGTGATTGGTTTGCAAAAATATCTAGATTTTATTTTTATTCACATTTCCAACCGCTCAAATTTTGAGAACGGATTCTCGTAGGTGCACATTCTATAAAAATGATTAATATATAATATGATAATTTATTTCGCACATTAACTAACCAGCTGCACTCGTTAAATTAGTTTGATGTGAGTCTGACTAGAAATTGAGGATTTAGCATGCTTGCATTGCATCCACAATCACACATATGTGTTCATAAACAGTTCCATGTGTCAGAAATGGTATCGTGGTAGTTGGAATACATTAATGAGACTCACACCAAATCACCATGCAATCAAAGATGATGCTTCCAAATTTACTCTCACCACCAAAACAGAGGTATTTGGCCATTGTGAATCTTCCTATTTCACTAAATCACCCCAAAAAACAGTTGGTGTGGGGACACACTCATTCATGGCCTCAACTAATTCAATCTATCTCATTCATGGCCCAATATATAATAAATGCGTCTCTTTTTTCAAGTGTTCGATGACCAAGAGTGATGATATATATATATATATATATATTACTTCATGAAGTTTGATTTAGCTCTTACCTTCCCATCTACTTCTTCACAATAATGCATTAATACCATTATTAATGTAATCTGACATAGAATGCATTATGCAAGGCGGTGCCATACGAAATAAAGCGAGAGGACTAATGTCCCGTTTAAAGAAAACGACTATATATATACAACAGCCTCAGTAGCTGAAGGTCTATACTCTATACTAGGAAGGAAGCACTAATCAGAGATGGCTTCTAAAATCATTCTCGTCACTATCTGCATACTCTCCTCCATTCTCTCAACTGTGGAGTCCCAAACAAGAGGCTTCAAGAAGATTTATGCCTTTGGTGATTCCTTCACTGACACTGGCAACACAAAGAATGCCAATGGCCCAAGTGGGTTTGGCCACGTGTCCAACTCTCCCTATGGAACTTCCTTCTTCAACCATTCCACCAACAGATACTCTGATGGAAGGCTTGTCATAGATTTTGTGGCAGAAGCTTTGTCTTTGCCTTACTTGCCCCCTTACCTACACTGCAAAGGCAACGATACTTTCGGAGTTAACTTTGCTGTGGCTGGTTCTACTGCAATAAACCACGAGTTCTTTGTCAGGAACAACCTTACACTTGATGCAACCCCTCAGTCTATCCAAACCCAGCTTCTATGGTTCAACAAATACCTTGAGAACCAAGGATCGTGTAAGGGAGAACCATCATCAGCGTGTAAAGCTGACTTTGAGGATGCCCTGTTTTGGTTTGGTGAGATTGGAGTCAATGATTATGCTTACACTCTTGGATCTTCAGTCTCCCGAGACACCATTAGAAAGCTCTCTATGTACAGTGTCTCCGATGCCTTACAGGTAATAATTAATATAGAGTAGAGTTGCGTTAATTAGTCTACAACCTGTGGAAAATTTTGTCAAATTTCTTTTTGGTCTTGACTCTTGACCAAGGTATTGGGAAGTGTATCTCTAAAGTAATCATCTACATTTTTGGTAGATTATAGAGAGAAAGAAAATTGAGAGAAGAATTAAAAAAAAGAAAATTTTCTTTCTCTCTATCTCTCTCATAACTCTACCAAAAAATATAGAGAATTTTTGTTGAGAATCTATTTCTAAGGTATTCACCAAAGCAGTCAAAATGACTAATTTTTCGGTGCCTAAGGACCCATTGTTGGGGTGACCCTCCCAACAAATGAGTTCAATTCCCATCCTTCTGGGATCAAACCCAAAAGTAATGGATAACATAGACCCTTGTGCCTTAGTAATTTTGTCAAATCTTTGAGTACGGATAAAAAATACTAAGTTGTTGCTTGAAAGCAACACGCTGAATGGCTCTGAGTGTCATATTCATATGAGTAAGAGCCTTGCATTGTAGTTGTTATTTAAAGTGTGTAAAGATCATGGGTAATATACTCATGTTCAATCAAATGAAGAAATTGATTCATATTGTGTTTTCATTGATTTGCAGGCATTGCTAGAGAAGGGTGCCAAGTACCTAGTTGTGCAGGGTTTTCCCCTAACAGGGTGCCTATCCTTGGCCATGTATCTGGCTCCTGAAAACGACAGAGACGACATGGGATGCGTGAAAAGCGAAAACAACCTTAGCTACACACACAACCTCGTACTGCAAGCCAAGTTGCAACAACTCAGGGAACAGTACCCTCATGCTGTCATAATCTATGCTGATTACTGGAATGCCTACAGGACAGTGATGAAGAACCCAGCTAGATATGGATTCACAGAGAGGTTCTCAGTGTGCTGTGGATCAGGAGAACCACCTTACAACTTCAGTGTGTTTGCCACTTGTGGGACACCTAATGCCACCGTCTGCTCAAGCCCTACTCACTATATCAATTGGGATGGTGTTCATTTGACGGAAGCTCTGTATAAGGTTGTTTCTGATATGTTTCTACGAGGAAACTATAGTCAACCTCCATTTAGTTTTTTGTTGGACAAGAAAGTGAGGCAGGGGTGAAGAAGGGTTTGCCTGAGATTAACATTTGGTATTTGTTAATCTTAATGTCATTACAGTGTCTGCTTATGCAACCATAAAGAGGAGAATCATATTTGTGTTTTTTGCTTCATGTTATGTCTACATTTTCCATTCTGCCAACATAACAGGAACCTTGTATTGTATCATATGCCCCTGACAGAACCATCTTAAAACTGGGGAAATGATCTGAACGTAGGTACACTTTTAGGTGATTTTTTACAGGTCCTTCACTAATAACAGGAACTTTAAACTAGATTTAGTTTCAACTGGAGTTAGCAGTTTATTTTCATTTTGAGACAGCTTGATGTCGGCAGAACAATATGAAGAGTGATAAACATGTATTGGACAATTAGTTTCTTCATTCTCCCAAAGAAAAGAAGAAAAATAATATGTAAATTGGACAAAAAAGACAAAGTAATTGAACATCATAAATAGAGTTGGAGAACGTTTAAAGCTAGCATCTGAGAATAGGACCACAAACCAAGAATTTTGTAGTTGGGTGCATCTAAAAAAATGGCTAGTTATCTACAATTAAGGCAGAAATTCAGAAGGTCTAGGCATCACTTCGAAAGTATAAACTTCATAAAGTTACACGCAGTTCCCAAACATTATTACGGCATTAATTTTATTTACCACTATCTGATAATTTAACAATTCACAACACCAGGTAACAAAATTACCTAATTTACCATTTTTATTTATAGTTGGTATCTGATTTCTGGACCGGCAGTTATAAAGTTGATGCCTAAGTGATCTTTGAACTTGCATGCGATGAAGATTTTTCCTTCTAGTTTGTGCAAGAAAGGGATAAGATTAATATGAAAATAATGGGAATGTATCGTCGTGCACTTTGAGCAAGAGATGCCAATCTATCTGATATCAACAATTTTGCTTCTGAAGTGCCATCATTTGAGTAGCTACAATGAAATAATCAAGGAGGCAGAAACCAGATTCTATACATGTGATAGTGCTTATTCTTCAATTAAAACAAGTACTCATTATACATTGAGAAGAGAGCATCTGGAATATCCTTAGGGAGGTTGTTTATAAAGAGTGAGAGACGAAGCATGTCTTCTCTAACAACAGTTTGCACATCAATCATATCACTTGTGCATGTTAGAACCCACAAATCACCTGACTTGACTCTTTTCAAACTTCCTCTGCAAAATGGACAAGATTCTGATCTTGTGTTCCTGTGGTATAATAAAGAGATGAAAAAGGATCTGTCACATGACTGGTTCAAGTATAGATGAATGAAGGAACAAAAGGAGTCATGATGAATACCAGTCATGGTAGCAATTTATACACATGGCGTGGCAACAGTTTGGCAAAACCATTTTGGTGCAATGCTCTAAGCAGATGCCACACTCGTTTTCTCTTTCCTTGTCTACATCAGAAGTATTTCTCTTATCTTCAATGGTCCTATTCACAGCCATCGGGATGTTTCTACCTTTTTCTTGAGTAATATCAGTTTCAGTTGAATCACCATGAAGGCGCTGAAGTGAAGGCAATATAACACCTGCGGTAATAATGAGTGAATGCTTGCAAGTTTAGTGTGAAAACAAGAGAATACTATCCAATGACTCATTCATAATCAGTGATGTCCAAGACAGTCTTCTATGCAGTATCAATGCACAATGAGTGAAAAAGTAATGTACTTACTGTAGAATTCCCTTATGCTTGCTTTCCTTCCACAAGAAGATATTTTTGGTTTCCCATTTGAGTGCAGCTAAACAAATAAGAGACCAACAAAGAAAGTACAAAAATAAGGGAAAAAGAAGCCAATGGTTCAAAACAGACCAGTGATAGAGTAGTTATAGATAGTCATAGACACAAACCTTGTACACAATTACATGGAAAAGATTCAAATAGCTTGAAAATAGACATGAACAGGAGCAATCTATCCATTGGAGTAAATACAGGAAGATGGGCGCCAACTGATTGTAAACTAACTTCATTTGAAGACGAGGCCTACCCTTGCCCCTTGGAATAGAAGCTGCCCTGCACAGTTTTCAGTTTAAACCTTTACAAATGGATGTACATTCAGCCGCCCCATTAGTTTAAATAGAGTATCATCAATATGCACAAACTCGAGAAAGTTGTAAACAAAATTATAATGACTAGAACTCTTCAAATTTTTAAAAAAGGATCTCCTTTAAGTAATACTGCAAATAGGTCATGGCGCTTTATATATTCTCTTCTCCAACAAATATGATGCTACATGTCTACCAACATATGACATGGTCAATGATAATGATTGAAATCTCACAAATAACCATATGCATTCTACTTGTTTCCACAAATAACGATATGAATTTATTCATCTTTTAGGAAAGTGGGGAGAGGACAAAAGCAAGATGAAGAAAAAAAAAAAGGATAAACAGCAAACTGAAAACCACCACTTGGCTAATTCTTAATGAAATTGTGACATATACGGACCCAGAAATGGTACGTAAATTCAAAATATGCGACTCTTGCCAGAAGAGCTAGTGTGTATGCCTTAGAATGTCAAATTAGTAAAGTGAACTCTCATCAGCAACAATGGCCAAAGTAGGAAAAGAATAGAGAAAGAAAGAAAGCTCACAGCATATTGGCATGCTGAATATCAGCCTCAAGTGCCTTGAGGGAATCTTGGAAAGAGGGCCTTTCATCAAGCAGTTGATAGTATTCTAACATTTGCTCTAACTGGGAATAATTATACTTCTTAATCTTATAATCAGAGACAGGAACCAGCAATGATCAGAGAAGGAGAAGAAAGCTATAGAATAAGTAGCAAAACCAAATGCTGAATAAGAACATGAAAATATTTTGAATATTGTCCAAGAAGAGGCGGAAAATGGAGACTTGGTGTTGATAACCCAAACCCCATCAAACACTCTGTCATAAATAATCAAAAGAGAATCAGTCAGTATTCTCCTCTTCAGAAGTGTGTGAGTTTTTTGACTTTCTAAGCTTGCATCATAATGAATTCTTTGACTGCTTTCATTGCTATGTGATGTTGAGTGGTTATTATTATGAGTAGTAGTTGCTTTGATGGTACCGATGAGAAGCTAAGCTTCAAATTGGTCAGAGAAATTTGGGTTTAGGTTTAGGTTGAAGCTACCAGAGCCTCACCTCACCTCACCTGCCTCACTATTCTTTTTCTTTTTCCCTTTCCTCCACGCCTCCTCATATTTTATAATCCCTATGCTATGTATGTTTCTTGTCATCGTCTTTTTCCTCATTGACTCTATTTTTGAACTTGTTTCTCTATTTTTTTTTCCTCTTGCTTTCTTGTTTTCTTCGACTACTAAGGCAAGGTTTGGACTTTTGGAATTTGGACCATTCGCCTTCGATAATCCTTTTTCGTTGCATCTTTTCGTTTGTCTTCTTACTCCAATATTCTCTTTTTTCTTTTTCATTAAAAATGTTCGGCTTCATTGTCTTACATTCTAGAGTTTGTGCAATTATTTTTGCTTTTGTTATTTACCATTAAATTACAGTACTAGCTTCCTAATATAATAATTTGATGAGCTTATTTTGAACAGCTTCGACATTTTTCAGGCCACTGCGGATATGGTCAATCATCATCATCATACACCGGAACTTCTGTTTCAAAATTTGTTTAAGCAGACAATATTATGGTTTCCTTTTAAAATTAGATTAAATGAACGATTCTTGATTGTTGGAATGTTTCTAATATGCAGTTGAAAGATTGAGTTTCAAGATAAACTGCGTATGTAATGATTAAAACAATTTATACGAATCTAATATTAGAATTACCCAAGTAGCTTAAAATTTTAAAAATCTTGGAACTCTCAAATTACAAATCTAATAAATTTAAGGACCAATATTAAAGTGCTGTTTTTTTTTTTGGAGATTCATTTTATTTTATTTTTTGTAATCGAGTCTTCAAGTCAACTGTGGAAGATCTTTTACAGATCTCAAGACGAAAACTTAAAATCTTTCTTTTTAATTTTAAAAAAATTAACTTCTTCAAGAGAAACTCTCAAATTACTCGTTGCTCTTTGTCAAAATCAGATTCAAGAAACAATTAGCGTCCTCGTTTTAACCATCAGCTTGATCAAGGTCACTGTTTTAAATGCTTTTGTTATTATTGGAAGAAAACTTCCATTCCACTTTCAAGTATTTATTATCAATATTTATAATAAAAAATAAATATTTTGTAAAGTCCAACAACATGATTAAATATTTTAAAATTTTATTTAAAAAAAGTTGATAGAAAAATCTCGAATCGTAGTTCTTATTTTGTATGACCAGACCCAAAAAGTTCGTGGAAAATATTAAGACGCTAAAATGGAAAGTTTCCTATTTCAAATTTTATTGGAACTTAGAAGTGCCCTACCTAGTGTCTAATTTCCATTTGGTGATAGTTACAAAGTACAATATTCCAATCTCTAAAATTTAAAATAATTAATTAATTTTTCATTTGTCTTTTACATTGCAAGCCCATATGCTCACGAGTCATGCAATAATTTCCATACGAAGCAGTTCTTAATTAGCACATACTCTGAATTTCATGACATCAAACAAAACCAAAATTGCATATTACATTCTTGATTCCACCAAATCCAACTTCATATAAAAATATATATATCAGTTTCTAGTTTTCTTCTTGCCTCTTTTCTTTGAACTAGTTTCAGGCCCTTCGTCCTCTTCTTCTTTTTGCTCAGTTTCTAGTAGGGCGAGCTGCAGTGTCCAAAGGAAAAAAAAAAAAAAAACTTAATAATTGAAAGACAATGGTGATGAAAATGGCCAATGGCTTTTAGGCGCAAATCTCAATCCTAGACAGAAGTCTCCAGAATGAATTTACAGAAGATTACCTCGTCAAGAATAGGCTTGAGCTCCCTATACCGAGCTTCAGCAAGATCAAAACCATCCTTCCGGAGTTCCTGTTACCCAAAGCCGGAATTTTGCCAGAGGGATCAGGACATACGTCAGTTGTTAACATCGTTTTAAGACATGACTATGTTGTCTTGAATACTCCAATAAGTACTGAGATTTGGAATTAAATTTTTGTTTGAATTAAGTTGTTATATGAACTTTTAAATCATTTTAACAAACTTTTGATTGACGATATAATATCATAAAAGGGTTATCTATTTTCTATATTGTAAAAGTTTTCATATATTAAAACATTTTCTTTATTTATATAGTATATTGTTATTCCTGTGAATCCTATAGAAGGCAAAAGTAACCATACCCGTATGGTACGGGTATGTAGCTTCATGCTGTGCAACATAGCAGAGTGAAAATGTGACTTGCAAAGGCAAACTTAGGAGTATATTTTACTGTCCAACATAAATGGATTGCATGGTGCTAGATGCTTGTGAATTGTGATCTAACTCAAGAATCACTTGTTACCTCCAAAGAAAATCTTAAAGAAAGTGGTCTTATGAAACTTATTTCCAATACTTTATCCAACCTAACCCTAACTAAGTTGAAAACGAGGAGAGGGAGAGGGAAAAGGGGGGTTATTCAGTAATTTTGCTCACCATACATGCTATGAAGGTGCAACTAAATTTGAGCTACATGGATTGGACACACATTGCTATAAATATAATTGACTCAACAAATGAATCCAACCCAAGTAGAATGAAGAAAAAACATTTGATAGAAGTACTGAAATTTTAGAAAAATGATAATTCATGTTTATTGGAATACTAGATAGGGAGAAACTAGTCAAACTTCTAAAGATATATTGAATTGACAAGAAAAATGACCTGAACAGAAAACAAAAGAGAAGAAAAGAGAGAATGTACCTTTCCAGTATGTTGAGTATGTTCATGGGCTGCCATTTGCCAATACAAATTTGTACGTTTATAGAAATCCCTTAAGGATTCTCCTGGCTTTACATTAAACATGCAACAAACATTCAGTCAAGAAGACAGCGTGGTAAAGTAAAAAACAACATTGGATATGTTTATGCAAACAAAATGGCATAACTAGATGTAATCAGCAAAGGTAGCAGACTTCATATGCAACAAAATATATGAAATTCATTGTTCAATACATTCACTGTCTTCAATCAATAATCATCGTTAGAGAGTTTTTAGTTAATGAAGTACCATGGGCGTTCTTTGTGAATCTGACAAACCAAGGCTAGCTCTGATCTGCTCTATTCGTGACCTTCTTTCTTTTCTCCGCAGATTCTTCCCCACGCCCTTAATTAAAGCAACAGCATCTCCCACCTGAACTGACGCATTCTGATCCTAATGGCCAAAAAGGTAATGTCAAATCAGAACTCTGGGAAGCTTCAAGCTATAAAGGAAAAAACTATACTGTTTAAATTACTAAATTGGAATGGGGACCACCTCCTCCTCGTCCTCATCCTCATCATCTTCATTTTCATCACTAGTACCGTCGCCATCAGATTCATCTTCGTCATCTTCATCATCATCATCATCATCATCATCATCATCATCACCCTCTGAAACCTCCACCCATTCAGATTCTGAAGCCTGGGTTAAAGAAAAGCTGAGTCAGGATGTAGTTAATAAAGTAATAATGCATATTGTATTGGACAATACATTCACTGATCCACAAGATATCTTACAGAAGATAAGCTGTAGTAACAAGATAAGGTCTAAAGCATCAGCATAAATCAAATTCAGAGACCTAATTTGCACAACAGACAAGCATGTTTCAGGGACCAATCCACACTGTAATTGTATGTAATCCTCAAAATCTATTCCCCAATTATTCTTTAAATAAATTTTTAAAAAAAAAAGTGCTTCCATTGACTCAAATTTACTTGACAAAAAGTCATGTGATGCCATCCCTTCTGTTGAATTCAGTTCATTTCAAATTAATGTGGACCATACACATCACAGAAGAAGTCATGTTAATACAACATAACTTTGCAAAGATATAGTTGTAATCAAACAGATCTGATTACCAGCAAAATAATGTTATTATGGTAGCCTTCCTAATAATATTTAACGAGGAAACGAAGGTATACTGGGTAACTGGGATAATCAACAGCATTGTTTAACAGTGCCCTTTCAAATTACAGTTTTTGGGATCACTGCTTACTGCCTTCTTTCTCCCTTTGCTTTTTCTAGATTCTTTAATAGGTAAGACATTATTATTTCAAATTTATAGTACTGTCAGCAGGCATTTTTCTTTTTCTAAATTTAGTTAAGGTAACAAACCGGTATAATGCACTTCCACTCATCAAGTTTGCTAAGGTTCAGAGAATACAAGTCATCAAGAGTGATTTCTCGATCTTTAATCTCCATCATTCCACCATATATGTATAATGTATCTCTTCCAACAACTGTGCATGAGTTAATACGTCCACAGGGCCTCACTACCTAAAAAATTTGAAGGAAATTCATCAATCAACACCATAACAGGACAAAAATAAAGCAGTGAAATAATATTGTTGATCTAGTATGACAACCTCAGGCAAAGAATTTTGAGAGTTCAATTTAACACCAGACTCCTGAGGCTTCCCTTCAGATTCAATGACTGTTACACCATCAATAGTCATGTTTGATTTAACATTCTGGGATAAATCGTCAATGTTGCCTGCTCCTTCACGGCATTCTGAATCCTTATTTTCTTCTCGTTCTTCAAATTGTGGTGTCTTATTGTCAACATCATCAGTACATTTTTGTTCGTTCTTTTTTAACTGAGAAAAAAATTTTATTAAGCAGCAATATAATGTTAAATCAGAAAAATCTACAAGAGGAATGTGTTTAATCTACCTTATCTTTTGTTGACTTCTCCTTTCTTAACTCCAGTGGATACCTAAAAGCAAAGCAAAATCTAAATAAGCTCATTGAGATACGTTAAATATGATATCACATTTTCACTCTAGCCAGTATATGCAACAAAATGGTCATACGCAAAGTAAAATGCAAAAATTGGATGAGGATGTGATGATGCAACATAAAAAATATATATTGCAAGTAAGAAAAAATAGAGGATGAGTTAGAATAATAGATAAATTAACTCTGCAAAAGCAAACGGAAGAGATTAATTTCATAAGGACAGACAATGATTATTGATGCACTAATAAGACTCACCAGCGACGATTGTCTAATTGAAAGCCATAAAGCTCATTCAAGAACAAGCTCATTATTTTATCACCTGCATAAGTTCAATGCAATTAGGAAATTAACCTTCAACAAGAATAGACATAGAAACTTGGCCACTCAAAAAAGAAAAGGTAAAAAAAATTAAGGATCAAGTGACATCAACATGCTCTATCTTGGCTCAAAATGATAGAAATGATAAATAGTTAAATACCCTAGAAAACCTAACCTTCAACTTCCATATCAACAACACCTCCAAATAGCATAGCCCTCTTCTTGTGAACACACATGGAAAACCCAGCACGAGGCCCAGGAGGCATTCCACTTTTTTTAACCTATCATGGAAGGAGGAAAAAGGGATGATGAAAAAAAGTAAGTTGGGTGAAAATAAACAAATATACTTCACAAGCTTGTGTGTGTGTGTGTGCGCGTGCATGAATGAAGAGGAGAGACAGACATGAAGATAGCAATAAAGACAAGCACATAAAGATAATGATGCGCAATTTCATAGTTGATCATTTAAACATAAAAGCTGCTGCTATTGAACAACATTGCCAGCCATAGTTATTTTATTTCTTAGAGCTCAAAAAGCTCTTAGTCATGCTATTAAGAAGCTTCAACTTGAAGATGAGGTGAGGTATTCTATCAAAAAAAAAACAGATGAGGTGAGGTGAGGTAAAAACAGATCCGCAGAAAGTTAAACTCCAACCAATTACCTTGTTCCATTCCCAAGTCTTAGGATCAAGAGACCACATGTCTGAATGAACAATTCCTTTCTCATTGATGCCCTTATCAGATGAAACTTCTTTTGAATAGCCACCATACAAAAAAATCTGCAATGACAAAGAGATTAATTATAATGATGATAAAGCTCATGAAGGAAAGTTGTGCCAGAATGATAAGTAATATCCACAAGCACATTTCCAAATCCAAGGTATCAAGTAATTAAAACAGAATAGCTCCAAATAAGTGTCTCTGATAATTTACTCGCCTCATCTTGGTGAACAAATAATTGAAAACCACTCCGTCCAGTTGGCCACATTGCTCCAGGCTTAGGTTTTATTTCTTGCCACTACAACACAGAATCAGGTTGGTATTACATTAATGTATACGATATCAAGAATATTTTTGCCTAGTCAATCCTGACATTTTGGTACAAAACTTGGTCATAATAATGAGTAGATGTTAGTGGATTCATTGCATAGTACATCAAATAATTCAAATTTTACCTTAAATTGATCGAGGTCAAATACAAATAGATCATTGTAGTACCTGTGCAGCAAATTAAGAGGTTCAGCCAGCAGAAATCATGCATTTAGGTGTACCAATACCAATAAATTCTTAGTGTTAATAAACTTTAAAATAACTCAAACTAATTCTGACATGCAAAGAACATCACCAAACAAACAAACAAAAACTATAATTTGAATGTTTAATAACAACACAACAAATTTTTTAGCTACAAATGCAATTTTATGAAATATAACTGTGATAGAATGAGAAGCTTCTGAACTTCTATTCAGCCTACATCTATTAGTAGCTATTAAACCATAAAATGTTATACGAGTTTCTAAAAATGCAAGAAAAATAAAATAATTGACAACTTTCAGGCAGACATACACAGAAAACATGATCACACAAATAACCTTCAGTGTTTTCTCGCGATTGCTTACTCGGTGATACTATGTAATGTAACGTTTCAGTTGCCTTCATTAAGGAGTTTAAATATCTCAATTCTCACCAGTAGCATCCAAGTATATTAACATATTCAAGACATAAAACTGTAAGCTCCTAGTAAACAAGAAAGCAACCTGCTGAAGAAACTAGAAAAAACAAAATAGGGAAACAAAAGAAGACTCCCTATGAGTGCTCTAACCCCAAATTTTGTGCATGTGCATGCACACCCACACATAAACCCACGCAAGAATTCAGCCAGCAGCAAAAACAAATCCATTCTTGTAAAACCAGAATTATAACAAAGAAATAAATGTCAACATGCCAAGTAAGTTTCCTGGGAAGAAAAATTGCACCTTAACCTTAATGCACTGTTACTAAGGTCTATATAAAATTCCAGGTGTGCTTCTTAACACTAATACTTTAGCCAGTAGACTGGCTTCAGAGCTGCTCCAAAGTTTTGATAAGAAATAATGAATACTACAATTTTCACATATAGAGGACATTACAAGTTTTTCTTTTATGAAGCAAATTTTTATCGAAAATCAAACATGTTACAGAATTAAGAACTCAGCAATTACACAATCGTCAAAAAATTAAAGAGCAATAACAACCTCACTTCTCTAAGAGTGTCATAGAAGCCACCAAATACAATAATCTTGTGCTTGTACAAAACCTGTAAAAGAATTAAACTTTTTTAATGCAAATACATATGATGAAGACAGTATAAATATAGGCTAAACAGATGACATTGCAGAAAAAAAATCACATAGCAGAGATAAAATTGCTAAAACGATGATATTGAAATAACAAACTTAGACTTAACATTCAGATTATTAATCACATATATGTTATATGTGTATCTGTGTATGCCAAGTATTTTTCTGTGAGGAAGCAAGCATACATTTTACAGAAGATAGAAGCTACAGAACACAGTACTCATGCCATTGGAATATTTAATATCACATATACACAAGACAAAAGGAAATCATCTGAATTCTGAAGGTCATTGCTACACAGTTATCGTACTACAGCATAGCAGCTACACAATGTTATGTGAATTAAAGGCTTAAAACCAAATAAAAAGTGTTTTCCAAATTAAACAGATTGTTTGATTTATGATTTAGAAAGCAGACGTTCTTAATAAAGAGATTAGTACATCAATAATACAAACTTGAGCGTACCATTCGATGTCCAGAGCGTGGACTAGGGCACCCTTTCAAATTAAGTTGTTCCCACTGGTTTGTTTTCAGGTCCAATACCCAAAAATCCTATACAAAATAACATTCACAAAAAAACACCAAAAAAGGTCAGAACTTTCAAATAGTCAAAAGCCACTAAAGTGAACCACATTTCCCTTATGTTAAGTAAGATTATGAAAGTCCAACCTTGTAGTGATGAAACCGCTCTTGGTTTGGAGATGTGAATTCACCACCTGAAGTACAAATAAAAAAGTTCCATATACTTGTGGAAAAAGAAAGTGCTTAGTTTGTAGGCCGTTAAATTATAATGCCAAAGCTTACCAAAAATATAAAGATAATTCTTCCAAGCAACAGCCTGATGAGCACTGCGAGGAGGAGGACTATTAGGACTTGAAACTAATTTCCACTCCAGCTTCTCAACATCATACCGGTAAAGATCACCGTACACAAAAGTCTGTATAAATTCATGTTGGCATAATCTAAATATGAGTTCAAACACAGATGACAAGCCAGTCAAGCCTACAACATATGATCATGTTAATTATCATTGAAATCTGACCTTGTTACCATTGTAAAATTCACCCCCATAAAGAATCAACTCTGTCTCTTTCAAGGGATTGACTGTGAGCTGCATAATTGAGTCGAACAGGCATGGAAAAATCTTGTATTCTTAGTACAAATTTTATTAGCAAGATAGAGGAGAATGTGTAGTCAAGATGGACCAAATTGGAATTAGTAATAACCAAAGGTTACAACATTACCGTACAGTTGGATCGAGGAGAGGGTGCAGGGACATTGTCTTCAACATGAACTTCCTTCTTTTTGGCTTCCTCCTTTTGTATGCTTAACTGTCAACAAAGGCAAAAATCACATAATTGATTTTTTTGTCCTCAACAAACTGTAATGACAGCTCAATACAATCATAACACCAATCTAGTACCATCAACTATAATGCTGCTTTTAGAGCATGATTACAGCGTTAGACATAATAGAAGCTGATAAATCACAAAAAGGTTCAGCCATGGTACGAAGATCAAGAGAGAAATGAAACAGAAAGTTAAAACTTATGATAAAAACAAGGAGAAGAAAGATAGCTCCTGCATTCAAGTTCAAAACTGAGAAGAATTTAGAAACTTAATTAAAGTGAAAGCACTTTATAGAAACCAATGAATCAAACCAGAAACAGAGGAACAATGGAGATCCCAACCGCCCAACCTTCCTATACAAACTAAACAACACCTCTGCCACTATTCTGGGCATCACACAATAGAACTCAACGGAGTAAAAATGGTAGTTTCCAAAACCTGGAATCAGCACAACAAGCAACATCAATTCTAAGGAAACACGGTGACTGAAAGTTCCAGAGCTTCAAAGATCAATTTTTATAGCTATATTCGTCGAATAAATAGACAAGAAACTTCTCTTTCCCTCAAATAGATTAATTTCTATATAAGAAAAACCAAGGATATTATAAAAATACGAACACTGCCGCAATCAAAGTCGAGTATGCACGAAAATTTCACAGTAAACACTAAACTGAATGATAATAATTGATAACACATAGCTTGTACTTGAATGGGATATCTTCACACAGAATTTTCATCATTCTCAACATGCTCAGCATATTTCATAGCAATTTTTGTCTGATGTAATCAAGGACTACCAATATGGCATCGATATCATCCTCTGGAGAAAGCTTCTTAGTGTCCCTGCGAGCTCTCTTCTCCTCTGCTTTGGCAGTTTTTCTCTCTGTTTTCTCTTTTCCTTTCCCGGGCTTCTTCGTCTTCTTCCCCATTTCTTGCCTTCGTGAGCGCAGCAAAACGGCCGAAGAGTGGCAGTCACCTGGTGGGAAGGGCAAATTTATGAATCACCAAAAACAAAGGGTCACTTCTTGAACCCTGCGTCGTCGTTTTGATCTTTTGCAAAGAATAGCAAGAGAAAAATAACCATTATTCATATAACAAAATTAATTATTTTTTTTATGAACTAAAAATTCAATATTATTAAGCATATTATGATGATGTTCTCTAGGATGGAAAAAAGAGGGGGAAAGTTGATAGAAAAAAAAAAAAGTAGATCTCACATTTACTCATTTTTTTTATTTTCATCTTGAAAGTGTGTATAATTAAAAAAAGAAAATATAAAATACAAAATGTCTATTATACTATTTGATTTGGAGAATGGATCCTCTAAAGTAATTCTCTACATTTCTTGGTGGAGTTATGAGAGAGATAGAGAGAAGAAAAGTTAGGAGAGAAAAATAAATGTAGAGAATTACTTTAGAGGATCCTATGATCCTATCTCTTTGATTTGATACAATTATAACTTTCTTTTCTTTTTATTATTTCAATATAAGAGGTAAAGTGGTAATTTTAATACATTCCCGTTTTATTTCCATTCTCAACTTTTACTAACAAACACAATAAATATAATTCCTTTCCATTTCTACGTAAAAAATTACTGTGCTTATAATTTAGAACCAGAAAATTGGTTCATCATATGCATTATATGATTGATGGTCAAAACTCCAAATTGGTCCTTTATGTTTGCACAAAGTTTCATATTGGTCCTTTATGTTTCAAAAAGTCTAAATTGGTCCTTTATGTTTGCAAGAAGTTCCAAATTGGTCCTTCCGTCCATTTCCGTCTAATTTTTCCGTTAAGTGATGATGTGGACTGCTGAAGTGGATCCTAAGTGTAAGAAAAAAGTGACATGGCACTCCACGTCACTCTCTCTCTCCCTTTATCAATTTCTCTCACCTCCCTCCATTTTTTCATCTTCTCCATCACTCTTTCCTCTTGCTCTTCTTCTTCATCTTCTTGTCAGACAAATCAAGGCAAAGAAAGTGGAAGCAGCAAGAGAATAAAGGAAAAAAATGAAAAAACTGAAAGAATGTGGTGGTGGTGGTTCACGGCGCGGTCCATCTTCTTCCTCTCACTTCACTCGTCGACTTGCCATCGCGTTAAGATTCGACTCATGTACTCTGATTCCCATCCTCTCGCTTCTTTCCACACTCTCATCAACAACCAGATGCCCAAATCCTCTGACTCAAACAAGCCGTCTCTGATCTCGTTCACGGATCTAACTCGCCTCCACTCGAAGGAGATGGTCGTCGCCGCCGTGAACCACCACCACCACCACATCCTTTCGTTTTTTCCTTTGTTCTCTTGCTGCTTCCACACACACACGATCCTGCCACAGCTACCCTTTGGCTTATCGCATTTATTGTATGGTGTGGGCTTCATGCCCAAGCCCGACGAGGAGAGAATAAGGGATCGAAGACAGAGGGTCTCAAAGAAATTCAACTAGCACACTTTTCAAATCTCAATCTATGATTTAATGAACATAGTTCCTCTCCTGCTGCTTATTGAATTTGAATAAGAAGAAGAAGCCATGGATGGCCTTCAAGTGCAGTAGCAACAGTGATGAGGAAGAAGAAGATGAAAAAGTGAGATTACATTTTTGTCTTATGAAAAATTATTTTGTTTCATTTTAGTCTCTGATTTTAGTTTAACTAAGGCCACGTCAGCTAAGTAGTACACGTAGGAGAGAGTGTGTGACACCTCAGCATGCCTCAACACTTAACGGAAAAAATAAACGGACTTGAACGGAAGGACCAATTTGGGACTTCTTGCAAACATAAAGGACCAATTTAGACTTTTTAAAACATAAAGGACCAATATGAAATTTCGTGCAAACATAAAGGACCAATTTGAGGTTTTGACCTATGATTGATACTCATTCTTAATTTCTTTTTATAATAGTTTACTAATTGATTTACAATTCCAATAATAGTTTACTAATGCATTTCCATAAAAAGAAGTAATAGTTTACTAATGTAGTTATTTTGTTAAAATGTGCTTAATATATAATTTATATAGATAATCTTTTCAATAATAAAAGTTGATTTAAAATTTTTAATATTGTTTATACTAATGTAGTTAACTCAACAGAGGTCGTTGAAAGTACATGCCAATAATGAATAGAGGTCGTTGAAAATCTTTATTGGAGATGGAGCAAGAAAACCCTAAAGATCTCTCAAAGGAGGAGCAAGATAATCTCCATCGGAGTACCAAAAAATCGAAACTAAACGAGGAAGATGACGGAATCACTCTTGTTCTGCCATCCGTAGAAGAGCTCGAAGATATGATGGAGGGGTCTGCCAGACCTATGGAGGAAAGCCCATCCCAACCAAGAACAGGGGGAGACATTTTGATGGCTGACGCGCTGAACCCAGAGAGGATTAGTAAGGAAGGTCATTCCAAGGTGGTAAGATCTCTGACTTGGGGAAACAACAATGGAGAGGCGATATCTTTCAGAGATAAATTGATGGCCTTTAATGGGAGAGGGAATGTATCCACTACTGTTGAAGAAGAGGACATCCCTGTCTTGGAAGAGGATTGGGACGAGGAGGAAGTGCCGGAAAATGAGGAGGAATTGTACTGTCCTACCCTCCAGGTTTCTCCAGAGGAGCGAAGAAAGCTGTACAAAGATTGGAAGCTGTCTTTAATTGTTAATCTTCTTGGTAAATCCATAGCTCTTAGATTCTTGAAATTCAGGCTGGAAAGAATGTGGCAGAAACATGGCTCTATCAGAGTTATAGATATAGGAAATGGCTTTCATTCGGTTGTCTTTACAGACCCATCAGATTACAGCCATGCCTTGCATGAGGGCCCATGGATTATTGCAGATCACCAGCTGCTGGTTCAGAGATGGAGACCAAACTTTGATCCTTACAACATGGAGTATAAAAAAATTCCGGTATGGATTAGGGTTCCAAACCTCCCGATAGAATATTACGATTATCATATCCTATGGCGATTGGGGGACTTGTTTGGTAAGACCCTTAAGATTGATACGCATACTCTTTTGGAGAAGAATGGGATACAAGAAATTGAAAGAGCGAACTTTGCAAGGATTTGCATAGAAATAGACTTGAGGATGAAATTAATTTCTAAATTCAGACTTCTTGGGAAGATTCACAGGGTTGAGTATGAGGGCTTGCGGCTTGTTTGTTTTTCATGTGGTCGTTTCGGGCATGGGAAGGAAAATTGCCCAGAAAATAAGCCTCCTCCTGTCCCTGAGAACGGAGAGCACAACCAACCCGAAAAATCTGCTGGTAATATGGGTCAGAACAGAGTGGAAGTTGGTGAAGATCATTTTGGGCCATGGATGATACCCCAGAGAAGACCTCGACGAATCCCCAGGAGGCAGCAACAAGTTAGAGCAGAAAATGAATCGGAAATTACACCTGTAAACCAAAGCTCTAGGTTTGATATCTTAAATCAAGTTTCGGAGGAAGATAAGCAGAGAGACAATAGCAAAGACGAGCAAATGACTCCTCAAGTTGACAATACCAATTCCATAGATAACTTGAAATCCCCAAGAAACACCCCTCCTCGAGTTGACCCGAAAAAAGTAGGTAGAAACACTGTTAAGAAACCTGAGACAGCAACAGGGGTAAAGAAGAGCAATATCATGATCAAAACAGCTACAGGGAGTAAAAAGTCAGCAAAAACTCCCTTTGAAAAAGCAAATGTGCACACAGTGGTCACCTCTAGTTCTTCAGGTATCAAAAACTCTTCTCAGTCCCCTATCTCTCAATCTCCAGGTAAGAATAGGGAGACATCAACCAAAACTAATTCTAAACCTAATATAGAGGGTGGTGTTCCCAAGCAAAAGAAACCACCTGACTATAATGAGGTTTTGGAATTAATGAGGATCCAAGAGAAGAAGGAAAGGGAGTCAGGGGAGTTCCTATCTCAATTAGGAGCTACTCTTGTTTATGACAATAACCTTTAACTTTATGATGAATCTTCTAGCTTGGAATTGCAGAGGCTCGGCCTCAAAATTGTTTCCCGGTTTGATTAGAGATTTGTTTTCTATTTATAAGTTGGATGTGTTAGCTCTTTTTGAAACAAGGACGAGTGGTGGCAAGGCCGACTCCATTATTTCCAAATGTGGGATCCCTCACTTCATTCATATAGAGGCGGATGGGTATTCAGGGGGTATTTGGGTTCTTTGGAAGAATGACAATATTGAGATAAGTATAATTAAGACTTGCTTTCAGTTTCTCCATTGTAATATTAAGTGTAATAATGAATGCAACTTTCTGACCACTTTTGTTTATGCGAATCCTTGCAACCAGGTGCGAGAATTTTGTTGGCAAGGGCTTGAACAATTGGCTATCCCGTCACAAGAACCCTGGATAGTTCTAGGGGATTTTAACTGTTTTATCAGCAATCATGAGAAAAAAGGAGGGAGTATGCCTAATTTCTCGAGTATGCAACGTTTTAGTGATTGTATTCATAATTGTTCCTTGTTTGATTTAGGTTACAGAGGTCCCAAATTCACATGGAAAAGAGGACATGTTCAAGAGAGACTAGATCGAGCCCTTTCTAACTCCAAATGGCAGCAACTTTTCCCAAATTGGGTGATCCAGATTCTGCCCTCTTTTAAGAGCGATCACAATCCCATTTTAGTTCAAACTAACCCCAACCAATTATGCCAGAAGGGGGACAAGCCTTTTAGATTTCAACTTGCTTGGCTAACAGATCCGAATTTTGACAAAATTATTAAAGATGCGTGGCACGACCATAGTGAATGGGGCATTGCTTCCATGGCCTTCTCTGAGTCCGCTGAAAATTGGAACAAAGTTGTGTTTGGTAACGTTTTTAGAAGGAAAAGGGACCAGATCAAGAGAATGGAAAGAGTAGAAGAAGCTATAGCAGTTCGAAGCACCCCTGAGCTGCTTAATGAGAAAGAGGTCCTTTGGAAGGAGTACAATAAAATCTTAACCCAAGAAGAGTTAATATGGTACCAAAAGTCTTGCTCGAATTGGTTGAAGTTTGGCGATCGTAACACCAAATTTTTCCACAACTTTACCATGTATAGAAGGAAACAAAACAGAATTGAGAGCCTCCAAAACGACAATGGAGATTGGGTCTCGGATGAAACAATTTTACAATCATCCATTTTGGGCTTCTTCAAAGACCTCTACTCCAGGGATCAATCTTCTTCGATTCCTAATGATCTTAACAGGAGCTGGCCGGATATGGACCATCACTTTACTGCTAGTCTTGATCGCCCCTTTACTTCAGAAGAAATTAAGGAAGCTTTTTTTATGATGAGCCCCCACAAAGCCCCCGGCAACGACGGTTTGCATGCTTTCTTTTTTCAATATTATTGGGATGTGATTAGTAATTCTGTGATTAGCTTGATAAATGATATAATTGCTAACCCCTCTCATGTGGATAAAATTAATCACACTCTTCTTGTCTTAATTCCCAAAGTGGTTTCTCCGGTTAACATTAAACAATTCCGGCCAATAAGTCTTTGCAATGTTATTTACAAAGCTATTACTAAGATGATAGCAAATAGAATAAAACCTTTCCTTGACACCCTGATTTCTCCTTTCCAATGTAGTTTTATTCCCGATAGGCAAGGTACTGACAATATTATCTTAGCCCAAGAAATTATTCATACTATGAGAAATAAAAAAGGTAACAAAGGTATCATGGCAATCAAAGTTGACTTAGAAAAAGCCTATGATAGGCTTGATTGGGATTTTCTTGACTTCACTCTTCACTCTCTCAAATTGCCTGATAGAATTATTAAACTCATTATGTGCTGTGTTTCTACTAGTAGTATGCAAATTTTATGGAATGGCTATAAATTGGACACTTTTACTCCCTCTAGAGGCCTAAGACAAGGAGACCCATTATCCCCTTATCTTTTTGTTTTATGCATTGAGAACCTTGCTCATCAAATTCAGGATGCGGTTAACAGTGGTAGTTGGAAGCCTATTAGACTTAGTAGGAATGGCACCCCCATTTCCCACTTATTTTTTGCGGATGATTTGTTCTTATTTTCTGAAGCCAGCCTTGACCAAGCTGAAACCATACGGGCTTGCCTTGATAGGTTCTGCTCCATGTCAGGGCAAAAAGTCAATAAGGACAAAACTAAGGTTTTTTTCTCTCATAATGTTAATCACAACAGATCTAATCAATTATGCAGCATTTTGCAGTTTTCTTTGACAGGGGACCCGGGGAAATATTTAGGGATGCCTCTTCACCACAAAAGAGTGAACAAAATTTTGTATGCTCATGTTGTTGACAAGATTAAAGCTAAGCTCTCCTTGTGGAAGAAGAAATCTTTGACCATTGCAGGAAGAACTACCCTGGTTAAGAGTGTCACCTCGGCTATTCCTATATATTCCATGTAAACCACAATGCTTCCCTTAAGCATTATTGATGAAGTGGAAAAACTTGAAAGAAACTTCTTATGGGGGTCTGATAACTCTCACAAGAAAATTCACTTAATTAATTGGGAAGATGTCTGCAAGCCCAAAGAGGAAGGTGGTCTCGGGATTAGGGAATTAAGAAGTCTTAACAAGGCTTTTTTCATGAAGATTGCCTGGAACATGATATCTAAACCTGATGCGGTGTGGGCGAAGGTCCTTCAAGAAAAATACAGGTTTAATCCTGGAAAAGACAATCCCAAGCCGAAGCCTAGCAGCTCGAATATTTGGTCAGGATTAAATAAAATCTGGGATGACTTTAAGCATCACCTTATTAAAATAATAAGAAATGGCAAGAACACCAAGTTTTGGCTTGAAGAATGGGTTCCCGGTTTTAATTCTCTTGCTGCTCATACTACTGCTATTGTGCCTCAAAGTGAGTTAAATAAAAATGTGTGTGACTATGTTACCCCCTCGGGATCCTGGGATTGGACAGCTTTTGCTCACTTCATCCCTATGGACTGCCTGCAATCTATTGATAACATTTCTCCTCCCCAAACCGATGCAGGGAATGACTTCCTAGCTTGGAAGCACACTCATGATGGAGTGTTTACCATTAAATCTGCTTATACTAGTATTTGTCATAATAGTCAGGATAATCTCTGTAAAATTTGGAAAAGACTTTGGAAATGTGAGTGCCCTGAGAAGGTGAGATACTTCCTTTGGAAGATCAGCCATGACTGTATCATGACTGAAGTTCAAAGGAAGAAGAGGGGAATTTCTAGTTTTGATGTCTGTAAGAGGTGTGGGCTTGCTGCGGAGTCAACCACTCATGCAGTTAGAGATTGTGTGTGGGTTAGAGGTATTTGGGAAAACCTTGTCAAAAGGGATAAGTGGGATATCTTTTTTAGCATGGATATTAAGTCTTGGGTTGAGAATAACATCTCTAGGAACTGGGGGGTTACTAATGATGGTAACTGGTGTACCACGTTTGCTTATACAGCCTGGCTGGTTTGGAAGCAAAGAAACGACTTTATCTTTAATAGTCATAATACTGATGCTTCTGGTCTTGTGAACAGGATTTATACTGAGGTCCACAACTACAAGGAGGCTGCCAGGATAGATAGAAGAGTGAACTCTCTTCAGAACCCGAGTGCAGGAAACCCTATGGCTTGGCAACCTCCTGACAAAGGATGGTACAAAATCAACTGTGATGGCTCCTACTGGTGCAATTCGGATGACATAAGTTGCGGTGGTGTTATTCGTAATTCTCATGGCGACTGGATCACTGGTTTTGCCAAGAAGCTTGGTAAGGGAACAGTGTTTCAAGCTGAGCTTTGGGGAGCTCTGATAGGGCTCCAGACTGCTTGGGACCTCCATTTACCTAGAGTCATTCTTGAAACGGACTCAACTTTGGTTTACAATTTCATCACTAAGGGTTGCAGTGATTCTAGTCCTGTTGTTAATATGGCGAAGAGTTTTAAGGATCTTCTTGCTAAAGATTGGATGGTTTGTATCAAGCATGTGCACAGGGATAGCAATCATTTGGCTGATATTTTGGCAACCTCTGCTCATTTTAATAGCTTTGGCCTTGTTTCCTTCGATAGAGTTCCTGATGTTTGTAAAGCTACTTTCTTGGATGACCATAATAGGGTGTTAGCTAGTTTTAGGCTTGGTAGCTAGTTTTGGCTTCCTGGAATCTTCTCTTATAAAAAAAAAAAAACTCAACAGCACTTCACTAGAGTTATATACGTTTTTTTTATTATTTATATTGCATAAAAAAATTATTATTGTGAATTTATTGATATTTCTCTAAATAGGATATTTTCTATTTTTAATGCAATTTAAATGACATAATTAATCTAATATTATTATCGAGACTTTTATTTTTGCTAAACATCCAAATCACAAACGGTCAAAGTACATACCAACTATGTAATATCTACTTCCTATCATACCATACCTAAATAGACAATAATTAACCCTTATAAGAACATAGAAGTTTCAAAGCGGCAATGACAAAGACAGCGATGGTGGCGATGGTTGCATTTCAGAGCACCAAATGATTTACAGAGAGTGACGTTGTGTTGCGGAGGTCGAAGAAGGTGTGCTTGATGAGGGATTCGATGAAGGAAAGGGTGTCAGTGGCGTTGCGAATGATGTCGATGAGCATGACAGCAGCAATGGATTCGAGGTCAGAGTTGGGGGAGAGGGGGTTGGAGTGGAGAGTGGTGGAGCAGAGCTTTAAAACCTCGAGGCCATGGAGGTTGAGAGAGAGAAAGAGCCGAAGGAAGGAAGAAGAATATTGCATTGAAATGGCTTGATGATGAGTGTGGTAAAGTACTTACTGAGTTACTATAAAGAAAGTACTGTAGAATAAAGGAATGTACTGTAGAAAAAAGTAAGGAGAGAGATAGAGAGAAAAATTAAGAAAGAGAAAAAGTATGATAAAAATTGTGTTTATGATGTATAAAATATGATGTAAAATTTTTTTGAGAATCATAAAATTACATATAATATACTGTTTGATAAGTATACCAAACGTGCATTAATGAGTGATGAGTGTGGTTAGTAAAGTGCAATTCGGTTGTGAAGCAATGAGTATGTTATCGAAAATCTATTATCTATTATATACTATAAAACAATAACCACACCTGCCACGTGTCAGCTTTAAAACAATTCTCTTTTGTATAAATTAATTTTTATCTTCCATTTATACATTATTGGAATTAGAAATTGCATTAATACATTATATATTTTTGAAATTCGTGCTATATTTTTTTGTTATTGATTTTACAGCCTTTGTAACTGTATTATATTTATCCATGAGAAAATTTTTTTTATTCAATTTACAATATTATCATTCATTACATATTATAATTAATTCAAATCAGCATATAATAACTAATTAACTCTTAGTTAGTTCATTTTAACAATTTATTTATTTTTTTCTTTTCTTAACCTTATACTTTAATTATTAGAGTTTTATTATTGGAGCATTATAGCTTTTCTCTGTGTAGTATTATTAAATGTGTTTTTTTTTTCTTTAATGCAAATTATATTATTACATTCTTATTAATAATTTTTCTTTTTCAATTAAATCATACCACAAATTTGATAAAGATATTGTTTATATTCTAAATTTTTTGGTATTCATATAAATAAAAATTAAATATAATTATTAATTGATAAATTTTTTAAGCTGAATAAAAACATCCCGTGCAAAGCACGGGTGACAATCTAGTTATATATATATATTATGAGAAAAATTGGAATATATTAAAAAAATAATTATTTTAATATTTTTTTATAAAATATTTAATAAAAATATTTTAATCTTCTTATTTCATATTCTATTTCAATTTTTCAATACTATATTTTTATATTAAACATATTTTTTAATTCAAATAATTTAATTTTAATTCCATCCCACCAATAATTCTTTGACCTTTCTCCCACCACAGTGCAAATGACGCAAGATGGATAAGAAACAGTAATTATGAGGCCTAATGTTACCAGAATTGACCGTGAGTCACAAACAGCGAAGATTAAAAGAGAATCTTGAGAACCACGTCTTCAAACCAATTGAAAACCAGAGGAAGATGCAACTAGACGAACACCGCTTGTGACTGTAGATACCTCGAGGACGCCGGAAACCTAGATCCGTTCACCACAACGGGGAAGGTTCCAAAACCTCCACCCCCAAAGTTTGAACTCGCCAGGCGGAGAAAGAGACGAGCAAAGAAAAAACGAAACAACTAAAGAGGGAGAGAAGACGAACGGAGAGCCGAAACAGAGAAAACCAGAGGTTGAAGATGGGATATGAGAAGGCCTGAAGCCGCCGGAACCCTAACGGCGCAATGACGGAGAGGAAATTTCTAGAGAGAGGCGAGAGTTTCTCTCTCTTTTTCATTCGACGCGACGAATAATAAACCATTGAAAATTTTTCGAGACTTTAGTTATTGGTAAACCTCTCGCGAAAATTGGAATATTTCCAATCATCCGAACACAAGCGGGCCTGAAATTCCACGTATTATTAATGTCTCCATCCATGGCTTGCGGGAGGGAATTTTTGCAGAATAGGGAGCCAGCGTTCAAGTTGTAAGAGAGCGTGACAGATGAAGTTCACAAAAATTGCTTCAATTTTCTTCATCTTTATGACGATTTCTATTGAAATCGTCAAAGTTTCTTCGTCGTCGGCTCTCTTACATGAAAACCAGGTCATGTTAATATTATGTGCACGCTATGTATTATTTTCTTTACGAATAAGAGAAGCTCGTATTTGGCAGCTCAATCATGAACGGACTGAAGCTTGGGGTTTTGTTGGCTGATGAATCTGCGAAATAGCTGTTTGCATTTGCTACTATAGAATATGTTATATGAAATTTAATTTTGCAATAGAGGTGAATTTTGGTTCGACTTTGATAGTCGAAGAAGCTGTTGAGTACTTGAGTTAATTAGAATTTATAAGAAATTTGCAAGCTCAATTTTCATTTGAGTGCGTGATTTATTGCACAAAACCTGCGAAGTTGACAAGTGTTATGTTCTCTGTCTTTGAAATATTTGCTCCAGGTTTCCGAGGAATCTGCTGGTGGAAGGTAGAAACGACAACAACTTAATTATTGTTACTACCCAACACTAAATATATATATATATATATATATATATATATATATGTATGGCTTAACTGTTATATTTAAAATGACGTTTAAACTGATAATCTAAGTTTCATTTCTAACATATTAGGAATGTGGAACTCCTTTTATGTACTTTCCAGTACTGTTCCTCTTCATGTACTGTATTTGGTCTCATTTGATTTGATCTCATGCCCAGCTTGACATGCTTTATATTGTAGACATAATAAACAGGAACAAGAGCATGCTCATGAAGTACACTGCTCTAGAGAAAGAAGTAGGGTAGCTTCAAAAATAATTGAGCAGGTATGATTTTTTTTTTCTTTGCAATTATGATTCTGCTGTGAAATATGAAATGATACATTTAGAAATTCATATCCATGACTATGTTGCTTATGTACTTTTTGTAGTATTTGATGCCATTTGTGGAACAAGAAAACTATCAGCTCTCAAGCAAGTGCAGACTTCATCCGGACAATAATATATTCAGGGATCAGGAAGAGCATAAAATATACATAGATATAAATGAATGGCGGTGTGGATATTGTAAGAAAAGCTTCCGTGCTGAAAAATTTCTTGATCAGCATTTTGATAACAGACACTACAATCTTCTAAATGTAGTATGTAGTTTCTCATTCCCTGTCTCATTGTGTTTAGAGCATACATTAATTATGCGCAATGCAAGCTTTCATCTTTAGATTTTCCTTTCAGCTAGATGAGTTTAATGTTAGGGTTTTGGGTTTACTGTCTAAAGAAGGACAGATTAAACTAGTTCTGGAGCAATGACGCTTGTGGTTAATGAGTACTTATGGAAAATATTGTGATTCACAATTATCTGTCTTATAATTCTTCTGGGCCAGATACTTATTGTTGAATTGATCTTCACCAATTCTTGGTTTTCCATCTTCCATGTTACATTTCTGCCTTCTTTTTATTGTTCTTCATTGGCCACTGTTATGTCTAAATGTGGTACTTTATAGTTTATAACATTTTTTTTTATAGAAAAAGAAATATTATTGAAGAAAAGAATAGAATACACAAAAGGAGGACAAAAGGTCTCACTTCTTGGTGGATTTATGTAAATGCAGAGTCATGGTAAATGCTTGGCTGATTTATGCGGGGCATTGCATTGTGATGCTGTGATGAATACCAAGATCTCTAAAACCAAGTGTAATCCAGCAGCTGCTGGGAGAAATCGTCACCTATGCGAGGTTTCTCTTTAGTTTATTTATTATTATTTTTAATGTTCTTGCACTGTTTATTGCAGTAAGAAATGTTTCTACCAAATCCTAATCATTCTGTTTACAGAGTCTTGCCGATAGTTGTTTTCCTATTAATGGGGGTCCCTCAGCAAGCCGCCTACGTGGTATAATTATATTTTTTAAGATTTTTTGTCTATTTATTTTACCCTTTACAATGCCACCATGTTTTATATTTTTGTCTCTACTATTTTAATTTGTCTCTCATGGTGATGTCATGATGTGGTGGTAGAATTGTTTCTGCACCAATTTTGTGATGCCCACACCTGCTCAGGGAAACAGAAACCATTTGTTAGAGGAGGCAGGGTAAGATGCTAAGATCCAACTCTCTAGTAAATTGTATTACTAAAATCCATCTTTATTTGTATGTCTCTTCCCGGAAAGCTGTTTTGGGATATTAATAGTTTTATACTCCTTGTACCAGATTATCTGTATTGTTAAGTGTTAGGCTGTTCCATTCACCAGTTCCTCAGACAAAAAAACCTTATTGTTATTGATATTACTTTTCTGCTTGGTTCTTCAGGGTGCGTTTGGTAGGAATGTGCGGATGGTAAGGGAAGGGATGTAAAGTATTATAGAATAAAGGAAAGTACTGCAAAAAAAAAGTGAGGACAGAGATAGAGAGAAAAATTAGGAAAGAGAAAAAGTATGATGGAAAGTGTGTTTAGTATGTAAAAAATATAATGTAAAATTTTATTGGGAACCGTGAGAATACATGTATTTTACTATTTAGGATTCTTACCAAATGTAGCCTTAGGGTTTCTCCTACCATATTCTAAGTTTTTAAACATGCGAACAAGATTTTTGTGTCATGAAGATCTAAAAGTTTCTAGCATGAACTTTATTTTTAAATCCTAAGCTATCACTACTTTTCAACATTTCCTGGTCCACTGTAGCATGGAATTACATAATGATAAAGCTGATCATTATCCATCCTGATTTTTTTTCTGCTGCAGAAGGAAAGAAGTATGCTCTATATGGCTGCCGGAGCACTGACCTTGGTGCTACTTCCTGTGTTTTATCTTTTTGTTTATTTGGCACAAAGGTACTTTTTTTTTCCTAAAATCTTTTGGAATTAACCAAGTTTTTTTCAGTAATAATGCATAATGCTATTGGGCAAATTGCAGAGATATGAAGAGTCGAAGTCAAGAGCTTCGGCGCATTACAAAAGTGGGACAGAAAGCAAAACCATCATGATTGGTATTGTTCATGTCTTTCAATGAATGTTTCTTTGTTATTACATGACAGGCCAGAATATCGTAATAACTTCTTTAATAGTGAGGACATTGATTTCATCTCTAAGAAGGTTGTTTCTCTTGATTGGTCCTTTAATCTCTTGCTTTTGTTTGTATCTTTGTACAATGTTCAAGTTACATGACCAAACATAAATTAGTTGACTTTCACTTATTTTTAAATGAAGGATCACAAAGTTTAGATTTTTAGTCTTGCCTTAAGTTTATTCTCATTATCACTGATCCTTCCAGACTTGTTTAGATCTGCTATGAGCATTTTTTGGAGGTTTTGATTTATTTAATGTGCAACATTCTGCGTACTTTTTCATTTCAACTGCTCACTTTGAGCCTGAGCTGTCCATTATCAGTCTGCACTCTGCACTCTGCACTCTGCACTCTGCACTCTGCACTCTGCATTTTGTTCATTGATATCTAATTCTATTGAAAATGTTTTACTTCATCTCGCAGTCCTTTAAAACATGACTACTCTTTTGTGCCAATAAATGGCCCTAATTCGTGCTCTCTCAAAGTTATGATAATAATTGCTTTTGCTTCTACTTAACTACAAGTTCTTGGTCTGTTTCATGCGTTATCCTTTGTTGCAGCCTTGCAGGTTATACTGCTTGAATCATTATCTAGAAATGTGAATGGTTAAGCAAAGGTTGGAAGATGTACTGCAAGTATCGATGTTAGGTTTCCCTCCAAGCAGATTCTATTTGCATGCCTGTCAGTGAAGGAATTCTAGGGAAATGTGGTTAAGATTGTAACTGAA
Source organism: Senna tora (assembly GCA_014851425.1). Lineage (NCBI taxonomy): Eukaryota > Viridiplantae > Streptophyta > Magnoliopsida > Fabales > Fabaceae > Senna > Senna tora. The sequence goes on along the minus strand of CM026271.1, from coordinate 4,413,280 downwards.
AGAAATCAAAATTGGCAATGGTCTAGGTTCTTTTTCCCTGAGGTGAGTTGTTGAAAGAATAGAAGATACTATTTTATACTCATGCAGGGGAACAGTCTTTTTTTTATCAAGTTATTCGTGTAATATCTTTGTTGTAATGCTGCTTTTAATTTTCCTCCTCCTTGTAGTACTTCATGATTTTTATGAGGTATTATAATATGTCATCTTTCTTATGCAATCTCCTTTTATCATACTTTCTGGTAGCACTATACGAGCATTTGATGTTTGTAAGGCTTTAAAAAGCAGCGCTGCGTTCACTTTAATTTGTGGCACCTTCCGTATTCATGATTCTTCGTTTCAGCCTATTCATTTAGCAGAACAGTGCAGATGTAAGAGGTAGTAGATGCCAGTTAAAAATATTTGTACTATAAATACGTTGTATTGTATGTATAAAAAACCTTAGATGCGAAGGCAAAAGGTCTTAGAGGTTAGAACTCATATACGGCGATGTTTTTCAGCTTTCAGTACATAACATAGTCATAACGCAGGGATAAGTACATGGTTAACTTATGGAAGTAAAAAGAAAAAACTATCCCCAAATTGGCTCAATGTGCTCATCAATTCTAGTTGCAAAAGCACTCACTTCCATTTCCACTTTTCACCAAAGCACTCACTTCCTACCAAACCAAACGCTACCTAACTTAACAAACAAATCTGTACAGATAGCTTGTACAGGTGTCTAAGATTTCTGCAATTAGCACTTAATAATTTGGTTGAAGACAATTATGGAAGAGAGAATCACATGTAGGATTTTTATGGCAGGCACCATCATATTTTATACATAAGTTATCCCTTGGCTCTATGATGTGACAGGATTTGGCTGATATTTTTCGACCGTCTGCTGTAAAAATTATGATTTCCTTTCCATTGAACATCAAATTGTGACCCCTCAAGATATCCAGCATCGTCCATATTGTAGCATGCAACAAACATTGAGACGAGCTAGAAAAACTCCATCGGAAATATTTATCCCAACAGATATTTCACCATGTAAGGCCCTTCAAGCTCGTACCCCAGTTTCCTGTAATAATGACGTGTGCCAACTCCTGAAATTACAGCTATTTTTGTTGATCTATGTTCCCTGCGGGCAATTCGTTCTGCTTCCTCCATTAGAAGTGTACCATAACCCTGTAACAATCATCAAGGTTGGAACTTGGAAGTAGTAAACCAAACTAAAGATTTGAAAAGAGACCTTATATTAGTGTACCAAGAAAATGGTGCTTTGATACTGTATCATCAGTAGCTGAATAATTATTTACACTAACAAATCTATACCTAAATGAATTCTGAAGCCAAAATCATATACCCTTCAATTTTAATAAGAAAATTTTGTCCATTTAGATTATCTGAACATCCATATTGTTATGGCATATAAACTCTATTAGCATTACAACATTACCTGGTGTTGCAGCTTGTCAGCATCCCGTCCATGAACTGGTACAGCAGTTCCATAAACATGGAGTTCACGAACAATAGAACACTTCCCCATGAGCTCTGGACAAGTAGTGTTCCGACCACATTTCCGTAGTCGAAGCAAACCAACAAGGATATCCTGTTTACAATCATAGCACAAACGGTAATTGTTTTTTTTCAAGCAAGAGAAAAAAACAGAACAGGTTGAGACATGTCCCTCTTGATTAACTAAACTTTCAATCTTCTATATATTTTTACCAGAGGCAAGGATAGTTGTAATACATGGTAAAGTAAAACTTCTCACCAGTCACCAATAACACATCTAGGCCAATCAAAGATCAATAGAATAGGAGGACCATATATTCTATGAAAATTATATTAGCAAACAACATACTATGTTTACATGTCAGAAGTAGGAGAGAGGACTATAGAAGCTGGAAATACGATAACCTAAGCATGTGAGTAGATATGTTCATCCTCACATAAAAATGGGTACTAATAAAGGGAATGGAGAAAGAGAGGTCAACTTACCTGCCGTGTATCTTCATATGATAGGAATGTTTCCCAACCCTCATTTGCCATATAATCGCGGCGAACAAGCTCCACCTCTTCAGGCCTAATTTGGTGATGAATGTCCTACAAAATTTTTAAGATGTTTATAGGTGATTCCAAATAGCTAGCAAACTAATTGTATATTCCTATCTAAAGAATTCAAAGTTTTTTTACTCTTTACTACATAAAATTTTCAGATGAGATTAGTTCTATATGATAACCTGTATTCCAGCTTCTCGGGTCCGAACATCACGACATTTCAAGCCCAGGTCGTCCATCCGAGCTAAAGCTAGCTCCCTTAGATTACCTTTCTCGACCCCAGAAGTAACCAGGGGCATGGGAATATCCCGCTGAACTCTATAAACACGTGTCCAAGGTGGCACCATAGCAAGGATTCTAGCTATGATGTCCACCAGTTGCTCAGGTGGATAATTTCTATACCTAAAAAAATTTCAACAAAATCTTTTATTTTCCTAATAAAAATAATACCAAGAGAAATTGATGAGCCAGAGAAAATTATATAGATGTCTACATTCTAAAACATAAATAACAAGTACCTGCCAGTTTTCCAGAGCTCGTAAAGACCAGTTCCACGTATTACGAGTGTAGGGTATATTTTAAGCCCATCTGCTCTAAACAGGGGACTCTCAAAAAACTCCCGAAAACTTTCCAAGTCCCTCTCAACACCAACATTTGGAAGATCAGGCATCATGTGAGCAACAACCTAAAGCATAGCCTAGGAAGATTAAGGATAAACAAATCGACAAAAAAGATATTTGTAAACATCTTTGATTAGCCTAGTCCATAACTGGGACAACCAAGAACAATTTAGAGAGATTGTCAGAATAGAAAGCTGGCTATTTATACTGAATGAATCTAATCAAAGTTTGTTCTAGTCTTCTGACAAAGACAAATATTATGAGACAGCACAAGAGTCCATAATGTTTTGATCCACAAAGACATGAAAGATGAAATGTATAAGAGGATGGATGGTTAGGACAACTGGACAAAGTAATGTTTTGTTTACTACAGAAAATGCAGAAGTGCAAATATTAATGAGAGACCAATAGCAAACCTTAAAACCAGCATCTTTTGCCAAGCAAAAACAATCCGCAACAGCAGCAACTGTATGCCCTCTATTGGTGTCTCGAGCAACATCCTCATATGTGCTTTGTACTCCAATCTCCAATCGTGTACAACCATAAGAAAGCATTTGCCTCAAGTGAGGCCCAAGACAATAATCTGGCCTCCTGATAAATTTAGAAAGTGCATATATCGATAAGCTACTAAATGATGTTTTCAGAAAATATAATACAACCGTGTTAAATTCAAACACCATTTCCACTAAAATAATTCTGGATAACCTTGAATGGAAGCTGAAGCAACATTCATTAATTTCCATAACTAATCCAAATCCAAAACCATAGTGATAACCTTTCATGAACTAATCTTACAAGGGTAAATCTCTAACAAAGTGGATAATATTGATGACATAGAATGCATCACTTCCCTTAACAGGGAGGAAAGATAGAACCAACTACTTAGCATGAATTTAGAACTATATGCAATGATGATTCAAAACTTTCACACTCATCTTAAAGATCTAAATGGCATCTTACGTTTCAATTGTCATGCCAATACACTTAGTTGCACCATGCTCAGAGTATGAAACAGCCTCTTCAACATTTGCAGAAGTGTGGCCAGACAAAGCATCATGAAGATTCCTGATAAAGTAATCACGATAGTCTGCTGGAAGGGACATGAAAGTACCACCCATCAAAATGAACTCAACCTGGAAACAAATCATTTTACAAATAAGGATGACATATAATATCTACAATTATATTTCAGCACTCTGCGAATTCAAGAGATATAACTTGTTCAAGATCCAAACCTTATCTACGCTGTGACCCAAACGCTTAAGCTGGTCTATCCTGCTTCTAGCTTGGACATATGGGTTGTACCTAAATCCAGCGTGGGAAGTACGACACATACAATTAGTATATGTTACCAAACCATTATGTCACCACAGAATAAACATGCAAAGAAAGGAGATCACAACCCAAACGCTTCAAAGAACGTGAGCTTTATTATTTTTTCTTTTTCTATAAAAGAAATTCGCTAGAAAGAGAAGATTTCACACCTAGCTAGAAGTAACTGTTAGTTTTCAGTTTTCACCATATTTGCATTGTGAATCATGGACTAATATCCATATGAAATAGAATCCCCAACGAAAGTTTCTAGAGATCAGAACAATTGAGCTGCATCAAGGAATAAGAAGAAAGAGTTATGAGGGCAATTTATTATGTAGTCTACTATTATTTGATATCCCTAGTACCCTAACTCCTGCCTGGAAGTTATTCATATTTGCAATTAAGTTTCACTAGTGAATAGTGCATAAGCATAACGCATTTTATGTGGAAGTTGAGATTTTAGTTCAGGACTTATAGTTTAATATACTGATAGGAAGCTCAACAAAGAAAATCTTGCCATCGCAACAATTAATTTCTTTGATGAGAAACTTGAATTCTTACTGCACCAAAGCTTTACTCTGTAATTTACAAATCAGCATAAGCATACAAGCATAATCTTGGCTACTTCTTTTTATTGTTTCATTTAACTAAACTCTAAAAACCAACACAGAAAAGTAACAGAATCTTAACGCCAAACCAAGAAAAAAGAAACAAACAGAAAGCTTCGTAACCCTACCTTGCCCGTATTGCTCGCATACTAGTTGGTTCGTAACCAGTGTAAGACTGCGTACTGTACTCAAAATCTGAGTCTGGTCCTCCGGGGCAATACACGCAAATATTACCAGTGGTAGCTATGTGAGGGCAACGGTGAGGCTTGGACATGACAGCCACGACAGCTATTCCTGAGGCGGTTCGGACAGGTTTGGCTCGAAGCTTCGGTAGCAGCGCCTCCCGCTCCGACTCGGGTAGTGCAGCGATCATCTCCACAAGCTTGGGTGCACGTGAAAGCCCATACTTGCGACATGCTGCGGATTTCAGTGCATTTAAGTCGACGTTTTGCCCCTTTCTGGAGAGATCCACCATGGAGTTAACGATCTCTGCAATGGCTCGAACCCGGGCTTCCTCTTCGGAAAGCCCGTGGGCTTCGAACCCGCCCTTACCAGGTCGAGGGGTTTTTCTTGGCTCGGCAACTGCAGCCGCCGCCATGGGCGATAGTGTTGACTGTTGATAGCGAACAGAGAAGATACAGAAGACCACAGACGTCTAATGTTTTGCTATTTCTGTCAAAAGTTCGTTTCTTTTTTCTTCAGTGGGGCAAAATAAAAAATATAACAGTAAATTACTTTTTTGTCCTAAAATAATTTACTTATCTCAGTTTAATCTTAAAATAAAAATTGCAATTTATATTTAAAGAGGTTATGTGCATTTTAAAAGATAGTTTGTAATTTATATTTTTGTTTTTGTTTTACTTATATATATATATATATTTCAAGTGATGCACGAAATGGGTCTATTGGAGCTATTCCACCGTTGATATAAAATTGTTTATAGTTTGTTAGTGATCACCTGATTTTGCCTGCTCTTACATTGTTGTTATGCCTCTGCCCTATGATGAAATCATGAAACATACCATAAGCTGTCTACTATTAAAAATAAAGAAGAGTAATGATATGCCAATAATATTGACAGTATTAGACCTCGAGAGGGGATCTGGTTTCTCTTCTGATAAAGAGATAGGCAAGAGTAGAAAGAATTTATTGGAGTTTAGTGTGCTTGATCCAGATGAGATTATTGATCCAGCTTCACTAAATCTTGAATCAGACTTTGATGATAATGATGATGACAGTCAAAGTGAAAATTCATATTCCTCAAGTGATTTATCTTTACAGCCATATGGCTTGTCTGATGATGACTCGGATTTGAAAAAAAAAATCTCACAGTTGGCTGATGTAGTTGCGGCTCTTCGAAAAACTGATGATGCTGATGGGGTTAGTTATTAGTTCCCACAGCTATTTTTTAATTGCATCTTGATTACTTGCCGCTTCTCTGCATTCTTATGGAATATAAGATTTCTCAGCTAAAGTGGTGCTAATAATATATACACTACTATGCCTAATGTAATGTTGTTTTAGTCTTGTTCATTGTTGTTTAATTACGAGCTGTTATTAAGCCAGCCCTTATGAGCACTTCTGTATAGCATATCTGTTTGGATACTTTGACCTCAAGGAGGTGAAGTCGAAATCATGTCACTTAATAATCCTATGAAATTCTGACTGACCTGAGCACAAATTCCCCGATGTCCTATTTTTTGGGTCGAAAACTGGTGTAGAAATACTTGTAGATGTTGATTAACTTGTTCATTTTTGTTGCAGGTGGAAAGGGCAATTGATGTTGCTGAAAAGCTCATAAGAGCATCCCCTGATGAACTGAAACACATAGCATATATCTGGAAGCATCTGCACTAGCTACCTCTCTTCTGGTTATGTTAAGATCCAGGTACCGGCCGAGGCAGTAATTTTCTTTTTGATTTCAAACTGTGAGAGGACCTAACGGATTTAATAAAACTTAATATCATAGTCTAAAACCCTAATCTCACCTACAAAAGTGCGTCTGTATTTGTTCAATTAAGTAGAATTAACATATAGGTGTTACAGCAAGGAGCATATAGAAACTTGCCAAAGTAACTCTGGTTACTCAAGAATTTCTCATTATACTAGAGGCTTCTATTTATATATATACACGTTGTTGGTTGATTTACTGTTTTTCTTTGGTTTGGTGATGCAAGAAAGTTTACGTGTGTGTGTGTGTATATATATATATGCAGGGAGGTATGCCATCACAAGGAAGCATATGTAAGAAGATCTGTACTTTTTGCAGCTGCATGCATAGTGATTGTTCTTCACCCAACTTACATTGCATCTGCCTTGGTGGAAAGAAATGTTGATATATCTACAGGCCTTGAATGGATTCGAACGTGGTTACTCGATGTAGCTGAGTCGAACTCAGATAGAGAATGCTATATGTTAAGTAAGAAAAAGGAAATTTGAAGCTTCCAAAAGGACAAGGTTTATGAGTAGGGTTCCAAAATTGGCCATTTGTGTATGACGCTAATACCCATTTACAGATTTCAAATGCATTCAAGTTTAATACTTTTGATCTTGTGCCTTTTTCCTCCCAATAGTTGAATTATTGAAATTTAACTTCCTTTCTATTCCAATTCAATGTCATTTTTATATTATGTGTAATTATTATGTTGATATTATATGTTACATTTTTTTAAACTTACAGTAGTGTGTAATCTCATGTAGTTGATATTTAATATATAGCAAACAAAAAATTTGTTAATGTAATTCTATGAGCATAATATGCATGATAAAATCTTTAATCCGGTGTAAAACTTGTAAAAAGTTACTAAGGTGTGCAATAGTAAATTCAAATTTCACCATATCAACAATTAATCAATTAGAGAAAGTAACTATTATAATATATTTACCGAATATACTTTTCAATTTTACCGAATAAACCCTTGTTAAGCCCAACAGAAGCCCATTCCGTTAAAAGACTAGAGCCCAACCAGAACGTGTCGGCCCATATTCTGACTGCACAATAATGTGGGACCTAAGCCCCTTCCTTGTCAATGTAAAGCGGAAAGCGCAATTGAAATTGGAAGCAAAATGCTTTGATAAAAATGACAGAGAGAAGTAGGAAAAGCCGAAGCCTGCAAGTAAGAAACTGAGAATCAGGTTATGGCCGTCTCTCAGCTTTCAAGCTTTTTCTCCTCCTTGCTTCCTTCAAAGTCATCATACCAACGTCCTACCTGCCTCCATTGTCCCCCCACACAGCTCCATCTTCCTCAAACCTCATCGGGATGGTCGTCGCTGGTGGCCACCGCCGACCACCCGACGGCTTCTCCTTCGTCCTTTTCTTCTCTTTCTGCAAGTGATTTATCATCCATCGTGTACCCCGCACTCGCGTATTCAAATACACTTTTCTTCAAATCAGCATATAACGTTCAGGTCATAGTGGGCGAGAACGAGCCGGAAGATAAGCTGCTAAACCGATTCAGAAAAGAGGTCCTCAAAGCCGGCGTGATTCAGGAGTCTAAACGGAGGAGATTCTTCGAGAACCATCATGACAAGAAGAAGAGGAAGGCCAGAGAAGCTGCTAGAAGAAACCGAAAGAGGTCTAGTCCTGTTCTTTTCTCCCGTGTTTACTTATGATCTTTGTTTCATTTCCATTAGTTCTAGTTGTCGATTTTGTAAACCCCAAATTACAATCTGTCTAGTGTTCTGCCACCTAGTTCAGATATACTTTTGATGTGTGTACGTAAGTGCAGGAAATATGCTAGAATTTATACTTAGTTCTTATTGTTAAAATTACTGATCCATTGTTTCACAAGTTTGAAATTTTCTGAAATTATATTTGCTTGTTCCACTTGACAAGCTTGGATGGTCAATGACTATTTGGTATTCAAGGTGAAATTCTGAGTAATATTTTTTTGCATAATGGAAATGTGATTGACAACAGAAACCTGAAGCAGCTTTGAGGATTTTCACTTTATCAGTTTTCATATTGTGTTATTTTCATGACTTTACACTTCAGAGCAGCTATGAACTATGAATGCTACACATTAATGACAATAAGATATTGTGATTCGCTTTAGAAGTTTGATCTTCACAGATTGATATTTGTTTGGGACTTCTAGTCAATTGGCTTGTGTTAGACTGCCACTCTAAGCTATCAGTTGTCAAATTATGAAGTTTCATAATAAAGATCAAATTTTTGCATTTGATGAAGGATACAAATTACTTTCAATTGTGTGGTCTGGCATGGAATTATTTATTCTATGAAATGTGTCGTAGCAGGATGCCAATGAAGAGAAACTGAACTATAAAGGATGAGTCACCATTGCTAGGTTGAATCAATTTTTTGTATGGAAAACCATACAGATAATTAGCTTTTTGTATATGCTGTTCATCCGTACTCATACTCGAGCCTATTTGTAGTATTTACAAGTTTAGATGCACATACAGTCCAATTGATGATTTAAGATTGATTCCTTGATTTCTTATATGAAGTTAAAAGCTATGCAAAGATACTGTTCTTAAGCTTTGAAGGCTTGCATTAATCTTTGGATTTTCTACATTTTTGTATCCCAGTAGTGATGAGCTGAACATTGTTTTTCCTTGCTTATGTTTGATGCTAAGAAAATATTGGATTTCATTTTGCATTTTGGAATCCTATATCATAGTCTCAGTTTTCCTGGCAAACATTGTCCACTGATTTGCCCTAATGAATGTCAGGAGACCACAATCAAGAGCTCCACCACAAAATAAAGATGAAGCTCCCAAGATGAAAAAGGATGATGAAGAGGAATATGATAATTGGGAACTTCCAGACGTAGATCTTCCATATTGTTGAAGTACAAAAACATGAACATACCAAGAAAATGTAACTCCAATACTAGTAGTAGATGACTTCACTCAAGTGGATTTGTAGTTTTTTACTTCATTTTTTTATGGATTCTTGTTATTTGTATTGCCATTTACTTCTAATGGTAATGGGTAGTCAGGTAGACGCCATGGAAAGGGAAATGTGAAAATACATTTTTGTCAAAAATTGGTATGATGCTACCTAGGATGTTACGACTTACTGAATTACATTATGGGTATTATATTGTGTTTATAATTGGTTACAGAAAGGTTCCATAATGAATGACGGACTAATTTTCCTTAGACAGATCAAAACCTCAAAACCACTTTGTTTAATTAATTGAGTTTTGCTCAAAAAGGAGTTTGAAAAAACTCTGATTAAGAATTATAATATAGATTTCTGTGATGTTTCCTTGGTACAAGCTCATGACAAGCTTGTCTCTCCTAATTCACTCTCTATACTATGCATTTAAAAAAAAGGGGGGGCTTCGACGGATGTACTGGATTCCAATTTCCATGGTAATAGCTGTTATAATATCATTAATATGTATGATTTTCCATCACTTGATGATTGTTTAGTCACGTGCTTTCATCATAGAAGCCTTCCTCAATCAGCAAACCGTGGTTTAGAAAATATAATCACAATAATTATATCTGTTGTTACACATAATATTTGAATTGGTGATTTAAAAAAACAGACAAATTTTTTAGAACATTTCAGCTTTCATATTGGTCTATTGATCAGTGTTAGATCCACAATTGTGAGCTATACAGTAATTGACTATTAATACAAAATCTCATTCGTATCTTCAAGTAATGCTAAGTGACAACTTTCTCATTCCCAGTTCTTGAAAGAAATTGTACAATCAAAACAAGGGAAAATGAGATAAACAAACTTGCTGTAAAAATCAGTCTCTACTCATCAACAGACATTTCGGAATCAAATGAAATACCTCAAGGTCTCCAAAAGATCTACTAAGAAAGGTATAACCAACAGGTTGGTGCTCTCATCATTACAAATCCAGAAATCTATAGTCACAATGTGTATACATATGATCTTCAGATACCTTCTACATAATCCAGAGATAACAGATTGCGCCAAAATACCATTTATCATTATTTACCCTCTTCAGCCATCTTCTTGCGTATCTCGTGAGCTGTGTTAAAAATGCCAAGAGTGGGCTGATTACATACAAAACACTTCTTATTCTTGGTATGATGCTGTAAATAAAAAGGAAAGAAAAAGTTGGTCAGGATTAAAATTTTTTGGCAGGAAGAATACATTTATATTCATTCATCCATTAAACCATTACTATAGCCAGAACCCTCTGTAGACATTGTTTAAGGTACACTTCCAAAAGCAACCCAAAATGCCCAAATAAAGCGAACTTATTCAGATCTAAAAGAACACTACCACCTTGTCATGAACCAATTATTAGAGTGATCATTAGCCACAACCTAAATATGAAAATTTTAACCATCCTTCAAAAAAATCCAGGCCAAAAAAAGAAAACCATCCTTCAACAATTGTACTTGTAAAAACCCTGAAAGCACTCACTATGAACTCAATAATATACCAAGCTCAAAATTCTAAAACAAAAGATCAACTATAAAAATCAAAAAACAAACAAACAAAGCATTTTCCAACTAAGTGGAATCAGTTTTGTGAATGCCAAACGTGTTCTATTTTGCTCATTTAACTATAAATATCAAACAAAAAACAAATCTCAAGGGAGTACCTTCAATGCACAATGCTCGCAAAAGTAGTGCTTGCACTTGGTTACAACAGGATCCACAAAAGGCTCCCTGCAAATAAAGCAAGCAAATGGTAATGCATCATCATCATCTTCTTCACCAGTCAACTCATCACCCTCCTCATTTGGATCCTCCCCGGCAGCTAATCTCATCCTCCTCGCTTTCTCTGCTTCATCCCATTCTTTCTCTAACTGCCACCCAGACTTATAATCACCTCGGTCATGCATAAACTTACACGAATCACCATAGCCACAGTAACCAGTCTCCTTATAATCCTTACATATGTCCGGCTGATAATCAAATCTGGCTGACACTCTTATATGTGCTGAAGCCCTGAGAGGCCCATGTGACCCACCAGCTTTCTCACTCGCGATTGTTTGCTCTCTACGAAACCCGGCCTTGTAATCTGTGTAACTATTGATGCCCTTATACAATTTTTGGTCTCCAGAACTACTTGTGTCTTTTCCCTTCAACTTCTCCTCCGCTTGCTTCAAAGCTCTCTCACGTATAGCTCGGGCATCTCTAGAAAAATCAGTTTCAGTTTCTAATATCGCTGTTGCTCTGCTATCATGTTGAACTTGAATCTCTTTTGAAGATTCAAACTGAAACCCTTTCCTTTCAGATTGTTCGTTGGGTTCAGATGATCTGGAGCTTTTAGAGGGCCCAGTCGAAAAGTACAATTTATTATCAGCTTTGATGGTCTTTCTTTGATTGCTTAACATAGAGCTTTCCCTTTCCGAGCCGCCATCATCATCTTCATTATCTATAGTGCGTTTTCTGATATTTTTTCTATTAACAGGCTTTCTAAAGAAACTGCAAACTGAAAATACAAAAGGCACAGAAAACATTAGCTGACCATTCTGTAACCGAAGAATAATAACAATAACAATAACAAAAATATCTCAAAACAAGTTAATCAAACGTGACAATGGTGGACACAAAAGAATAAATACATATATTAAAAAAGAAACATACCTTGCTCGGGTTGTTGGTTATCGGCAGATTTCACCGTTTCGTCAGGTTCCGCCATAGTAAAATCAAGCTTCCAGAGATTTAGAAACTGATATTAACCAGAGCAGCTAACTAAGAAAAATTTGAATCCAGAAAAAAACCCTATATATGAACTTGGACAAATTTTTGAAAACTCAAATATGAAACAGGCAACATAGAGACGCTAGAGTGAATTGATCGAAAATTTGGTGAGGCTGAAAGGTGAGGGAGCAGGGGAACCCAAGGTAGCTTGCAGTTAACGATAACACAGCACCGCCGACTCTGCTATTTGCTTTCGCTTCCTCCGCCTCGCGCCTCCATTCTTCTGTTCTATCAAATCTTAAATCCAGATCATGGGCCGCCTCACAAAATCTTTGATAAATAAAAAGCCCATGAGATTTAAGTAGATAAGCCGATAAGGTTCTGGTTAATAATATGCTTTTTAAGTTTAAGCAAAATATATTTATCTATTTATATTAATTATTTTAAATTATTAAAAATATAAAATAAAATATGTGATATGATGTGAGCAGAGGAGAGAGAGAAATAAAAATAATAAGTGGAAAGTTACAATTGTAATTAAGAATTAAAAAATATAAAATATTAATTTGTTATTATTTTAAAATAAAATAATTAGTATTTTATATTATATTTTTTAAAAATTAAAAAAACTACAAAGCATATTATAAGCGTAGTTGATTTTTTTTGTTCGTTATTTCATATTTTTAATTATTTTATAAAATTTTTTTTTGAGAATATTATTGCGTTTTCAAAGTATCTTTCAATTATTTTATTTCAAAAATAAAATTCAAAATCAAAGAGAATGAAATAACAAGACAAACTACTCTAGTTTTTAAAGCATCATGTGTTAAGACTTAAGAGGTACGCTGAATTGTGATTATTACCTCTAATGTCTTGATTGTAATATAACTTTGGAAAAAACTTAGGTTATTTTTTTATGTCCATTTTATCCAATTCCACCAATCATATATTGTATTTACACTCTCTTTCTTCTATGATTAGTCATATAAAAGGTGGTCTTCTATATTCTCTCTCTACTGTGATTGGTCATTTAAACACTTTTTGCCACGTGTCATAATTATATTGAGAAATTGGATGAAATGGACATAAGGAAATGGACCTAAGTTTTTTCCTATAACTTTTACGTTAATGAATCTCCATTAAAGAAAACATAATATCAGTAATGAATGATCCCAAAAAGATGCAAGACAAATTTCTATAAATATCAATTTCGGTAATTGATTTGGGTTTTCACAAAACTTCAAAACAATAATTTTGAGAGTGTGTTTGGTTAGTGGGGTGGAGGATATAATGAGAATGGAGATAGAAATGTTAGATGTAATAATGTCATGTCAATGTAATTTGAATAGAATAAAAGTAGGTAAAATCATTTTACCCTTACATTAAAAATGATAATAGAATAAAAGTAGATAAAAAAAGTGGGTAAAAAGTAAGGTATGTTTGATAGAAAGAATGTTAAATGTAATGTTGGATTCTCAAAACAACCTACCAAACACCCTAGGAATAGTATAACATGCAACTTATTGCATGTATGCAATAAATTATGTGGCATAATCATATCTCTTGATGTAATTAATGATATCAAATAATGAAGAGACAACATTTTAAAGATGAAAACTTAATTTTAAAAAAAAATTAAAGTTTAACCCTTCAAAATATATAAAATTATAATATTGTCCAAAATATAAAATAACATTTTTATTATAAAGAATTATGATTAAAAAATAAATATTTTTTAAGTAAGAATTCAATCATAAAAATTATTTAAAAAAACATAAAGTCAACTAATATATTTTTAAGATTATAAAACAGAAAGTAAATCAACTGTTATATACAATAGTCAATTGTTTTTAACTAATACATAAAAATTATCAAAAAAAAGTGTGAAATTTGTTAATGATATATTAAAAACTTATTAGATAGAAGTTAAATCCAAAAAAGGAAATAAAACAAGGCTTAACTTAGGTTCAAAATTTACATATAACATTTGGGATAAAAAACATAAATATACATAATATTTAAAAATTTTCTCTTCAAGTCATCCTTTCCCGTAGCTAAATGATATACAACAAAAACAGTGTTTACATCGAGTCACCCTTATGTTAACTCATTTTCCTTTTTCTCTTGTACAAATTCTGCACGTAAGCGTTCATATATTTCTTAATTACCCAGCCTTTCTACTCTCTTTTTGCAGAAGCATGTAAAAGTTAAGACGTTTGAATAAATTATATTAATCACGTTTCCAAGCCCTCGGTATAAGTTAGGCTGGGTTGCAAAATAAACTCAATACTTGCAATATATTTACTTTACAACACATGGTTTTTAATAAATAATTTTCTTATAAATTGTTCCTTATACAAAATTTCTTAGTACATATGAACACAATCTGATCAACCCAATCCACATCTATCTACAATTGTGCAAGTCGAATTAAACAGGTTCTCTCTGACTCATGAGCATCACTTAATATAGATGGCAAAAATATTCAAAAAGTTGCAATAGTGGTGAAGCTTTTGCAGAAAATGTAATAGTTTTATTGTGTATGCACCAACACTCTCCTGTATATTCCCTATAGTAAACAGATACAGCAACCTCATATGTCAACGTGGCACAATTCTAATAAATATAGGTACAGAACAAGTCAAGGCACATTGCATAATGATAGGAACAAACAAATTGTGCCATTCAAAAGGAAAAAAAAAAGCAACTACTCTGTTACAGAGTACAAAGGAGGCACACTGCCCTTCAGAATAGTCAAAAAACAGATTAGCTAGGAATAAAAATGTATGTTGATTGATTCTACAGCCCATTGGCACGAGGTATTTGAGGCCAAACACCCAGTAAGAAAAGAACTTGGGGTGTTAAAGCCTCTTTCTTGCACAAATTCTGACTATCAGTGGTTAAAAACTGGCCACCAGGTCAGGTTGAATCTTCATTGAATTGAAATTGCCATCTTTGTAAAATTAGAGATATTAATTCCAGAGGGACAAAGGATACAAGGAGTGAATTGCCAGAGAACCCATCTGCCTTATGAAATGAGTTTATCTTCGTCCTCGGGAGAGAATTTGCTTTTGTAATCATTCTGTGCAAACACATTTAATCAAGTCATGTGCGTTAGTATTCAGCAAATCACTTTTGCCCATCACAGGCAGAATTTAACATGGATATTTGATTTCATAGAAAAAGTAAAAAAAAAAATAGTAATGTGTCCCAAGAAACATGTTAAAAAACAGTAACAATCACTGCAACAGCAACACAAGCATGAGACTACTTGGTCGATTTCTTCTATCGCTCTAAGTGATATCAACTTCTTTTCTCATTTTGAGAGTAAATACAACATATGGCAAAAGTGAAACATCAAGTATGAGTCTGATAAGATAAAATTCAGCTAAAGCTTAAAAGTACACCAAGCCAAATCATGAATATAAATGCTAGAGATAATTTATATAGGAAATGAGAGATAAATTAACAGCAACAGCCAACAAAACATAAAAACTGCATCTATATTGCCTAATCTACATGCCATAAAAATTTCTAAGCTACTGCCAAACCCAAGTCTCTGCCAGCATATTGAGGGAACTTTAAACATGTGAAATCTGGATATTGAAATCGAAAGTGATTTTATAAAAGCTGCCAATTATAACTAGAAACAAACAAACATGCCTGAATATGATGAAAAGAAGCAAAAAACGGTCATCATTTTGTAAATGAACCATAATTGTTAATGGCACATTGGCACACCATAGTGCCAAAGTGTTGCACCATGCAAAACATATGGCTTCGAATATTCACACAAGGCAGTGTGGTGTGTGGAAAATGTGTCATTTGATGTGGGGATTGTGTGCACCACATGCACCATATAAAAATCATTTTATCGCCCTCAATGTTCACTTTAGCCTACATATGTGTTGGTACTTTTGGTGAGAGAGGAAACCAACAACAGCAACAATTGATTCCCCAGCAAGGCAGCAACAGCAGAAAACTATTTAAGTCCATCCATTCTTCTCTTTTTTTCTCGTTCTTTCTCCTATGCTTGTTTTTAAACTTGATAGAATTAGAATCCATTTTGATTCTACGAATTCATCTTTTCTCTTTTTCTTCTCTTTAAAATGAAACAGATCATTAGAGCATGCATAGATTTGATTTCGTTATGTTAAGTTCATGAGGGATGTGTGCAAATATTGTTATTCACTCATTCTCTCTGTGATTTTTTTCTTGAGTAGAAAAATATATATTATAGTTTTTAAATATTGAAGGAAGGAGATAAAGGCTGGTTAATACAATAAAAAAGTGGATAACCTAAACTAGCATCAGAAGTAGTAAGAATACATTGGGGAAGCCATGGTCATGAAGGAAAAACATCCATCTGAGAAAACTGCAACTTTGCAAAATAGCTGTCTGTAATTTAAATATATACTTAGCTTAGTTGTCTAAACAAAGATTAGCAAACACAAGCAACCAAATCCAACCTGACCATTCATAGCATTCCTATAGATTTATCCTGGACGGGTCTAGTAAATAAATATAACTAGTAAATACAACAATTGAGTACTAAGAAGAATAAATTGAAAGCGGGACACCCAAAAAAACCACGCACTATAAGATAGGAGAACTTTCTAAGTTTAAGAAATACAAGGTGGGTTATAGTAAAAGATTCTAGAAAATCATAGAAACCATAACAACAAAGCCAATAAGAACTTCGTTGCTAGATACATTTACTTCAGGCCAACAAAGAGAACAAGAACGAAAAATTGCTTTTAGCTAATCTAGCACCAATCATTCTCCAGGCTCACAGAACCTAACCAGATCGTATGGTTTACTGTAGAAAAAATTAGGATCTCCACCATTATATAATTTAATTCCTGCTCCTAATGCGTTATATTCTCAACTTCATCCCACATAAAACTAAATGAAGAAACTCCCTTACTTTATATAGTGATTCCCCTCTTATGTCTCCTGATGACAAGAAGCATATCCATCCAGACTCTTGATTAGATATTTAGATCTATTGCTCTTCAAATGAGTCCAGGAGATTTACTATTAGATTCAACATCTTTACTACATAATGTGATGTTTCAGCTCACATCTAGCTAAGTAAAGCTCAATAGACTAATGAGCAGGCTATAATTGATAGACAAAGCTACGTATTTTCTCTAACGCATTTATGGGATACATATGTTAATCAATTCATTAATCACATTATTGCTATCTAATTTCCTAACCAAAAGATTGCATATTGGTGCTACTTAGTACCTACCACAACGAGCATGTTACGTTAAAATTCAGGAGAGGACAAAACACAAAAATCCCAATCCTATAAAAGGAAATTACATGGACAACATAAATTTGAATCGAGAAGACGAGCATACCATCCACTCGAACTAGGTCGACTTCCACTCGATGTGGGCCGGCTCAGCACCCCGACATCGGACGCGCCACCTCTCCTCATCCTCTCGTACCCACCGGACTTGGGTCGTCCATCTTCCATATAGCGACCCGCGGATCCAACATGTCCCTGCTGCCTGGACCGAACCACATCGGGTGCACTCTTCTCCTCCCTCCGCACGAATCCCGGCCGAAGATGTGGCGGCACGAACTTGTCAGGCTTCGGAGATATCAAAGGCGGAGGCAGCTCCTTATCTTTCTCACAATTCAGAACGGGGGACGACGAAAGAGACGACCCGGTTCCTGTACGACCCAATGGGCGAAGTGAGATGGCGTTGGAGTCTGATCCGGGTTCGGAGTGGGGTTGATCTGGGACTTGCTGGGTCTGCTTAGGTTGTTGGGGTTGAGGCGAAGGCGGTGCCGGAGGGGTAACAGGTTTGGGTGTAGGACGGCTTAGAACAAGCATACGGCCATGAGGCTTGTTGGGGGACGAGATTGCAGAATATGAGGCAGCAGAGTAGGAAGAGGAGGAAGAAGAAGGAGATGGGTTCTTGGCTGGGTGGGTGCTAGAACTGGTAGTGGTGGTTTTCTCGTATATGTGGTTGAAGTTAATAGAGGTATACTTATTGCTTTTTGCCGCCATTCACCACCACCACCGCCACCACTTTCACAATATGAAGAGAAAGCAAAGAGAGAGAGGAGAAGAAGAAAGCGATTTCGAAGGATCTGAATGATTCAAGCTGTCTCTGTTTCATGCTCCTTCCTGTTAAGGAAAGAAAGGGAAGGAGAACGTGAGAGAGTCCCGAAACTGGGCCACGGTATTAGGAAATCGAGCACAACCTCGTGTTTACAAGGCCTAACGTTTGGCCCGAATTTGGATTCTCTTCAAGGCCCATGCAAAAACAAAACTTTGATTTATAATGCCCACCTTAATTACACAATCAACATATGCTCGTGGGTCTGGTATTGTTTGATAACATGAGGATAGATTTCAACACTTGTGAGAAATGAGAATGATACCATATTAATTATTTTAATTATGTATGTTATCTCATATCTAATTCATAAGATATTCTGTACTATAAAAATATTGAAAATTCTGTACATCTTTTATTTTTTATTTTTTATTTGATAATATCAACAAAAATTTGGTTCGTACTATTCAAAACAAAATTTTCACAATACATTTCATCTGTTAGAGTTCATAAAAGCAATAAATATGAAATCCATTTTGATAACCTGTCCCACATACCACGATATCATGTAACCAAAAGTGAAAACAAAATCAAAGGGATATAGTACGGGCAGTCAAGACTAGAGAATATATGGCTTCTTTACTGCATATATAATTCCACCCTTTACTCTCTCTTTTTTTTTTCCGTTTTTTCCTTTTGATATATATATGTTCTCTTTTTTATTTTATTGATCCATATATAATGAATAATATACTATAAAATCTCTCATGCAAACAGTAGTAGCTAATTAAGGGTTTAATCAACTACAGGTCTTTATGCATCTACACAAAAAATCAGATAGTTTCAAAAGGGTCATATATATAATATAATTCATCAGAGTCGACACAGAAGACAAAGTGATAAAAGTAAAACAATGAAAAAGTGAATTCACAAGCTGCAAAAGCTATATATGAATCAATATATATAATACTGAGGAAGCTCAAAATCATAGTTCTCAATGTATGTTTGATTTAGTAAAATTATTCATAATTCTTACATAAAAATTAAAAGTGTGATTTAAAATATGTATTTCTTAATATAGGATTTGAAAGTCTTAATTATTACAGTAACAAAGGAATTAAAAAAATACGGTTTAGGCCTTTTAAAAAAATCAAATGAGAGTGACCGAAAATAATGATCCAAAAGAAAAGAGGAGGGTGGAATGGGAAAATTTTGAAAAAAAAAATAACGAGAGAAAGATAGAAATGATGGTGAAGGAAATTAACCTTGAAAATGAAATGAGAATAATTGTAATGATGTGCCTCTCCCCTATATATATAGCTATTAGCTAATCTCAATATAGTATATATATATATATATATATCTATATATATATGGTTTTGGAGTTTTTGGTGTCACACAACCAAAGCATGTATACAGAATATTGGTGGGGAGTACTGAAAAAGGTACACTACATAGAATTATATTTTTATTTGAATAAAAGACGTAAAAGCCTAATTGTAGTAGAATCATGCTTTTTGTGATTTGGAATACAAAATTCTCTTTTGAGCTCAGTTTGACAAGAACCACAACATACAGAGGAAGATGCAAAACTATGCAATAATGGAGTCCAAAAGCTTAGCTTTGCTTTGCTTTGCTCCCACTACTCCACAAAATCCCCCCCTTCCCTTTCTTTATCATAAAAGAAAAGACACCAATTTTACAAAAAGGGGTCAGCTTTCAGGATTCAAAAGAATATGCATGGATCAACCGGTACCCCTCTTTAATTTCTCAGCCCTTCAATAGTTTTCTAACAACAAACCTTTTCAGCCTCAATTCCCTCCAAATTAAGTCTTCACATACATACTTGTTATGTCTTTCCCTTCCTTTCATCAAGAACAAAAAGCAAAAACTTAAGTCACCTATTACATCTAAAATTAAATCAAACAATGAGAAATTCTACGTATAATAATGTACAAGTTGACTGTACATCAAATCGATCAATGAAAATTCATCAGAGTAAGTACTAGTAGTACCATAATTGGATCATGGTGTTTAATTAAATATGAAGTGGGATGCAGGTGGTGTTTAATTTAATTAATTAATAAGAATATGAATATTTGCTGGTTAAACATAGTATGGATGAATCAAATCCATCCATTGATTGATGAAGGGTGGCAAATGGTTTGCACACCAACACCAAGGAAATCCCTAGTTTGCCCCCCTCCTGGTGCGGCAATTTCCTCAGTCCCGTGTACTAGTTGGCGGCGTTTGGGTGGGTGCATTTGCGACAATTCACCGGGAGAGGTGGTGTTGTGATCTGTCTCATCGCTTCCTCCACCACCAACGCTAGTGAGCACCGAGTCTGAACCGTACATATTCCCGCAGTATTTGTTGCTATTATTATTAATATTCATATTATGCCTCCCAACAATTAGATGATCATCTTCAGTAGTAGTAGTGCATTTGAACCCTAAGCTTCCAAGGAATATTGATGGGTCAGGCGTAGTGGAAGAAGTTGCCGATCCTATTTGAGCAGCTTTCTGTAATAAAGCCGTGGCTGACATGTTAGCCGCGGACGACAACGACGTCGTTTGATGATGCTGGGAGCTATACAGGGAAGGAACACTTATCAACTGCTGGCAGCTTCCACTTGTTAGCTCTTCACATGACGCAGAATTATTTGAAATTAGCTTACTGTTACTATTACTATTCCCAAACACCCAATTTAGCTGCTGCTGCTGCTGATGATGATGATGATGAGAGACAAGTGGTGGATGATTATTGTGGTTCATCCCAAATTGATGAATATTAGCGTTATAAAGTGTGGGATCTGCAGCATGAGATTGATGATCAACCATATTATTATTCCACAGAGATAGCCCTCTAGGTGTTTGATTATTTGCTTCTTCTTCATGGGTGGTGTTTGAAATTGGCTTCAACATTGAAGGGAAATGGGTTGCCATATTCATGGTAGGCCCCATTCCCATAATGTTGTTGTTGTAACTTAGAATGTTGTTGTTGTTGTTGATGCTGGATGCTGCGTTTACTCTAGCCGTTTCTTCTGCCAAGGCATCACAGAACGCCCTATGCGTGATGAAGCTATCCCTCCTGCTTTCCACATATATATATATACATATGTCAAGCCATAAAATTAAACTTGATCAATTTAATTTATATATATATATATATATTAGAAACCCAAGATTAATTATATGTAATCAAAGAAAAACAATACTACAACTGTATATAAAATGAGGAAATTAAAGGTTTGAAGATAACTCCAAAATAAAAAAAAGTTTTTGTCGTTTTACCAAGGAGAAGAAGATGCATAAAACTAAAAGTCATTGTTTCACTTCAAGTTCTTTCTTTATCTGCACTGATAAGATTATTCTGCTTTTTTTTTCTTTCCTCCTAAAAGCAAAATGGACAGCAGAGACACAGTTTGCACGCACAGCTCACAAACTATTCACCATCAATCTTTAATTTCCCTATACTACTCTAAGTTTCTTTTTATTTCACAAGCTTAATTAAAAGTATAGATATATATGTATGTATTGTACCGTGAAAAGATGGTGCCACAGTCACATTTATACTCTCGTGTGCCACAAGTTTTGGAGTGAGCTTTCCAATCAGACTGAACAGCGTAACGCTTGGAGCACTTTTGGCACTTCCACTTCTTCTCGCCGTGCTTGCGGCAGAAGTGCTTCTTGATGCCGGTGAGGTCGCCGAGAGCTCTGGAAGGGTGGTTGTGGACGCAGGTCTTCTCCGGACACACATACACTCTCTTTCTGATCACATCTTTGTTGCTCCTCTGCTTCAGCTTCCATGGCAGGTTGTGCCCTCTTCTGTGTAGTTGCAGATTCTGATCCCTCTGGAATCCCTTCCCGCATATCTCGCACACGAATCTGTTCGTCGCCATTAGCGTCTTCGGCGACAACGCTATCACTTCCGCTTCAGGATCTGTAAATCATCAATCAATATAATTCTTCATTATTATTTTATTTATCACAGAAATTATTTATTTAAAATATATAATATTTGTATGTACTAGCCAAGTCCAAACTAATTAAATAGAAATGAAAATATTAATTAGGTAGCTATAGCTTGCCTGGGTTTCCTGGGAGATTTCTCTTCCTCTTGAGAGGAGGATTATTGGTGTTATTAGATGAAGTAGCAGTGGGAGGGTTGTTCTGAGGAAACCCAATATTTGAAATTTCTCCATCCTCCATCTTCTCTAGAGCTAGCATATATAGGTAGCTAAATTAAAGCTGGTGATGAACGAATTGAATTAAGAGAAGAAAAAAACGAAACCTGAGAGGAATGGGGAAGGAAGGCTTGTTGGTTAATTATGGGTTCCAACCCTAAACAACACAAAGTGATATATGCGATGGAGAGATGGGATCTCTCTCTCTCTCTCTCTCTGTCTTTCTCTCTCATGTGTTACAGTCAATTTAATTATCTACTTTTTAGGTGGAATATTAAAATACTAAGATGCTACTACGAGAGGCGGTGAAAAGTTAAATTAAAGTAGATAGAGAAGGCAAAGATAGATGTATATGTATGATGACACATATGATGAGGTCGGAGGAAAGTTAATCTCCATTTGGAATGATTGTCCCATAATTTGTTGCTTAGCTTTCTCTTTTCTTATTTTTCTCATCCTATTATAATAATCATTTCTTTCTAATTAATAATTCATCTTTATTAAACATTATTATTTACAAATTAAAAGAAGCCCCACTACTAGTACTGTACTCTATATTATATATATGTTTTCCAAATTCATATCCTATATACGTTTATCCGGCAGAGCAGTACTATATATAATATCCTTTAGTTACTTCTACAAATTAATTATATATAGTTTTCATTTTATGTTTATATAATTTCCCTAATATAATTAATTAATAAGCACAGTACTGTGAAAGTAGCTGATATGCTCTACTCCGATCCAAGTGGATTAGTTGTATACCTTAGATTTACTTTATACATATAGGCTAGCTTAATTACCATTCAAACAACCAAAAAGGTGTATAGATTAAAACTGGGATTTGCTGAAATGAGATAGCTAGCTAGCATTCATTGTATTGTGCAGAAGTACTTGGTGATGGTCATATATTGCCAGATATTACAATACAAGTTGAAGCACTCCACTTCTTTAAATAATGCAGTAGTTTTTCTGTATGGAAAGAGAGAATCATTATGTCTCATGTTTGAGTGTGACTGGAAAGAGAAGCCTATCCAATCACATACACCTTGCTTTAATGCCCATTTTCCACAAAAAGCTAAATCTTTTGAGTCTTTTGAACCTAGTCAAAGTGAAAGTGCAAGTCATTTCCCGAAGAAGATTGGTACACGCCAAATTGATGAAATTTGCATGCATGCCCTCCATATACTAATTAAATAAGCTAAGAGAGGTTTGAAATTTGAAAGCAAATTAAAGCTATTATTGAACTTGGAGTAGTTATAAAGATGATCGATGGATTAGTAATAACACTTTAATTTGGCATACTGATCTTAGAAAACTGTACTCATGCACGTGTGTCCATGCACTCACCAAACTGTCAAGGAAGGTAAAACCAAAGGAAACGACGAAACAATACAGAAAAGGGAATAATCGTCCTCAAAATAAACATGACCATGTCTCACATACATTATTCACTGGGTTTCTAGCCCACTTGGATTTTAATTATATACATCAAAGATCAAACTCTCTTGTTTTCTTCCATATTTATTATTTATTGTTATATATATATATCATCAACTATATATGTATATTAATTATTTAATTATATATTATTAGTTATCATCACATCAATGTGATGATTTAACCATATCAGGCAGTCAAGCACAAGCTTAATTAATTTACTTCTTTTGATTTCTTAATTATAATATATATGCACAAGTTGAACAGCCACGGAGACCATGATTGGGTGGTCAATTTCTGAGTGGTAGATATTGAACTTTGTTACCTTTTTCTTGTCATTTTTTTATATATGCTTGGTATATATTATTTACTTTATAGCTAGCTTTATTTCAGCATCTTTGACGTACAGTTTCTTTTTCTTTCAATGGGATCTAAAGGGATTTTCAAAGCAAAAATGTTCAAGCTAAAGGGCTATATCAATCCAAATGTTAAATCACAGAAACAGTGGCTTGAATAATTATTGTGCACTTTAACAAATTAGGTAAAAAAAACTATTGTTACTACTATATGGTAATTAAAATGTTTCGATGAAGAGGAATGACTTATATTTCATTCAAAAGATTTTATTTTCTAAACATTTAAAAGCATATCTAATTAATAGGATGTTTAAATATAATAAGTACGTTTTGTATGATATATGTCCTGCATGCATAATGTAAGGACTATAAATAAAATTTGAAGTAGTTGAGAAATTTAAATACGACTATATATATATATATATATATTGTAGATTAAACATCACTTACAACTAAATCTTAATATATGTGTATTAAGTCAATATAATTTAAGTGGACAGATGCACCTTCAACATAATTTAAAAGAACAAAACATTAATGTGGACAAAGTTTGCCCAAAACATTGGTACATAATATACCAAACAAAAAATCATTATATTATTATGGTATACTAGTGTTGCCTAGCTACATTAACTATCTACACATGTCATTAGCTAAAATAAAGAAACATGCTCACCAATTTTGAATTAAAGCTGCATTTCCATCTAACAACAATTAACATTAAGGCATATATATATATATGCCATTATAAAATTTCTGGAGGATATATATTAATTAATAGAAGGTAGCTATAGTCCTCCATCCCCACTATATAATATATATATATCTACCATATGCACCAACCTCAAAAACAAAAACTAAAGAAAGAAAAGAAACAGCTAGCTTGCTTAACCCCAACGCTATGGTATATCTTCTGTAGATTCACATGGTTATGGAAATAGGATAATTATCTTGGAAGTGGCACAGAGAAAAGCAAGAGCTAGAGCTGCTTCTGTGTTGTAGAGTTTGATTTGTTAAATTTGAGTTAATTAATTAATTAGTAAGTAATAAATATATAAGCATATAGAAGACAGGGAGCTGACAAAGGCAGTGAATTTTTGGAAGTGTGGGCAGTCGTCTGGTTGTGGGCTGACTTTTTGCTGCTCAATTTGCTAATGCCTTAATCATAATCTAATGATGTTTTTTGCTTTCTAACTTTGTTTATTATAAAATTTTTGGAGTTTAGCTGTTGAACTCTGGTGGCCCTAGAATATTCTTCTCCTTCCATCTCCAACTCCAACGTACTCTCTCCCTCTTTCATTTCCCCTAAAGGCTTCAACTTTCGATGCTCTCTCTCTCTTATTCATTGTGAGATTCCTATATTCAATATTCACAAGGTTCCCCCCACTTCTCTCTAGCTTGACATATTAATAGCCATTTGAAAAAACACAGTTTAGTTTAGGGAAAAGCAAAGTGTTGTCACCGAGGTTATGTTCGTTTCCACGTTTGTCCTTTTGTTTTCAAAATAATTTTTGATGCGAAAACTCATGCCCCTAATTTGTATTTCATTGCACTTGCATGTGTGTTCACTCATTATCAATGGCTATCCAAAAAGACTATATATGTGGAATTTTAACAATTTTACATTTCACCTTGATCTTAAAAACATATGTACTCATTTATAATTAATTATTATTGACATATATATAATGCATTTAAGTTATAATTTTATAATAGTATGTGTATTAATTTTATTACAAAATGTATATAATTGCCTATGGTTAATTATATAATGTGATACGATTAATTAAAGGTTAAGCTTTATTTTGCTAGTTAGTTAGGGTTTTCAAATTAGTACGTAGAAAGGGGTAATTTTGTGCATTTCTAGCTATTAGTAGGTAGATCTATATTAATTTAATATAATTTGAATTATTACCCAAAAGTTGAACAGATTTAGATCTAGGATTCCATTATACAGAAATCCACATGCTCTCTGCTTATCAAAAGCTATGGAGAATAATATGTTCCTTTTTCACATTAAGAAATTAATCAATCTTTTCTTTTATAATTCTTCCAATCCCTTTTAATTTATTATATTTTAATATTTTTTTCTGTCAATTTGACATACACATGGCAGGATGTTAGAAGGGCTTTAATATTGCATTTTAGCCAAACCTACTTTACGGACACAAAAAACATTATTGGCACTTGGCATGAATATTCTTTTGGATTTGCAATTTGTACTTTACTTTTCGAGAGATATATGCATATATAATGCATGGTTTATTTATAATGTGAATAATTGCACTTCCGTGTTTCTTCAATAAAATAAAACCATTTACCCAAATTTCTTAATTTTATTTGTATTCCCTTCTAATCCAAAATTCACCCCAACAACAAAATTGATAAGGACGCGAGTCCTATATATATATATAGTTGCAACATTATTTCATATATATTTGTTTATTATTATTATTCTCAAATCATTTATTGAATTGTTTTATCCTGTATAGGCCGGCCGGAAAAGCAAAGCCATGTTAGGTACTAGGTCAAGATTTAGGTTCCTGAAATCACATTAATTTGTAATACCAAGCCACGTTATTTTAAAGTATAATTAATGATAAATAATCCAGCCTTATTTTTAGTTTTAAATATCGGATTTATTTGTATATTAAGAATTCAAATAATTTCATATTTTAATAACTAACAAACATTATATAATTAATTAAGTCAAGTTCAACAATTTATATTTCCAAATATTTTAATTAATATTGGCCGGGAGCTAGCCCATGACCAAACCCTTTCAAATAATATAAAATCCATAATAGATTTAGTGCTATATAACATCGGCTAATATTTTTTCTACTTTCTATATTTTAATATTGTATAGTGCTTGATTCTTTTCTTTTACAAAATGAATCCTTTTCTTACAAAGTCCAATTCAAACATCTAAATGATCAAAAGAAAACATTTAAATGAATCAAATTGCGTTATTTTGTTGAGTTTGAGTGAGAGAGGGTGTCATATCATTTAAATATGACACGTATGAGAGAGGGTGTGCCACATAAGTCTTCCACGTCAGCATTTAATGGCAAAATCATACAGATGTTACGTTAGAGGACCAATTTTTACAAAAAAAAAATGACGAGAACCAATATTAAACTTCGTATAAACGTTGATGATCAAAAGAGTAATTTGGACGATTTATATATAATTAACTCACATTTTTCATTATTAAGATCAATTATAATTTGATCAAAGTCCATGTTTTCGACCTAACATTTTTATTATAAATATATGTATTTATATGTGGATGACCACATTTTCAACATTGGATTCTTCATAAATCCTACACATAGTCACTTGTCTCTTTATATCTTTGGTAACCTCTCCATAAAGGTCTCTTTAAGAGAATTGTGTAACCTTTCAATTAGTGTGCTTAAAGGTACATTATTATATTCTTAATGTTACCTTTATGGCTAAAGTCCTATAAATAGGGACTATTGTACACAAGTGAAGTATGAATAAAAATTTGGGTGCATATTCTTGTTGCTCTTTTGTTGCTAAGCTCTTATTTTACTGTTGCTCTTTTGTTGCTAAGGTCTTGTTTTACAACAATTTTCTCTTTCTTGGGCGTGAATCTTAAAACTTCAAAATTTCGTTTACCATTTCAATGCTCGTCAAAAAATATATCATTATCCCCTCCAAAGCACAAACTTTTCTTATCGTTTCTTGCCCTCATTAATTATATATATATATGATAGATACACACATCCTATATTTATGATAAACCACACAAATAATATTATCGGCGAGTTTTCAAAAAAAAAAAATTATCGGCGAGATTATTTGATGCCCAGTGGATAACCATGCGTTAATCTAACATTCGTCTCTATTGCTAGAATCATCGGCAACTTTATGGTCAAAATTGAAAAGGAAATTAAAGAGATAATTTGTCAAGGAAACCCATTTAAAATAAAAGTTGCTATCACTTTGCTGGGTGCAACTCTTGTGCATATCTTCTAAGTGATGACAACGCGAGCTACCTATAGCTAGCCCACCTCTATTTTTTAAATTTCGCCATCAAATAATTTTGTAGTCAATTAATTTATTTATATTTCAACTTTTTCTATTTGATCTTTTTGAAAGTTTTAAATTAAGTAAACAACACGGTTTTATAAGAATTTGATTATGTTTGTAAATGCGGTTTGGAGCCTGAAAAGGCATGCACTACGATATTGAATATATATATAACAATTGACCACCACTATATATGGGCTCAATCAATCACATGATGATATAATAAATGTGTTCATATAATATATAAAACAAGAATATTAGCCAGGAGCAATATTAATGTAATTTAAAAATTGTAATAATTAGTAGAAAGATTGTTTATTAAAGTTAATGTAAATAAAGATTTATATGTGTGAATTTTCAATTAATTTTTAGGGTTAGCTTAATTTATTAAAATCTTTTGAGGGATTATTCTCTAGCTTTTATTTTGATTTTTGAAAAGCATATAAAAACTAAAGCACCCATAATATCTCTTTTTTTTTTTTTTGCAAGATGAATCAAGCAGGCCTTGACTATATATATATTAGTTATCTTATCCCTTTATAGAGAGAAGAGGTAGGGACCATTATGCATGAAGCATGATCCATGTATTGAAGAAAGAGAGAGCAAATAATGCCCAAATGAGAAAATATTTTATTTAGTCATGAAAAATCAAATCAACTTGTAATAACGCGCTAAACAAAAGGTCATATCATTTTCTCTCTGCGTTGCTATAGGGAAGAAGGTCGCAATCAAGAATTATATGAAGCACCGATCCAGCATCCACTATGATAGAAGAAAAGGATTAATAAAATATAATAAATAAAAGAAGAAATGTTGAAGACAAGAAGAAATCCATTGGCATTGTATTGTCCTTCCTTAGCTCATTGAATTATTAGCAACAAATATGGATGGGGGAAGGCAGCAAAAAGACAGATTTCAAAAACCCTTTCCTTGAAGCAATTCAAAGACAAAGGAGGCCCATCTTCCACTCTTTCTATGCATTATTGATATAAAATGCTAATCCACTCACTACATATACATCACTTTCTTTTTAATAAATAATTAAGATGATATGTAATTTTATTTTATTTTTTAATATTTATTATTAATGTTCTTACTAAAAGTAAGATAATATGCAAAATTTTCAAGATTATTATGTATAGTGTTAATGTTAAGTTGTAAAAATAATTCACATGTATGTTATAATAGTTTTAAATAAAAGGTAATTAAATTTAAGTTTTTTCTACAATTAAATTGATATCTCTGTAAATTTTCACATGTAGTTAAACAAAAATTATATATAACATAATCTTTTAGTATTGAATTTTTTTAATGAAACTCTAAGGAAGTAAAGTAATTAAAATACACAAACATATATAATTATTATAATAAAACATACATAGCTAGATTGGACCCAGGGGAATAAAATTAAAGCGTAGGTACGTATATAAAAGTGATTTTTGTTATTTACCTTAACGCCTAAATATTGATGGGTAGCCTGTAATAAACAATTAGTGCATAAAAGTTTGGTTTGAAGAAAACAGTGTATAAATTTGTTGGTAAGAAAGAGATATTTCATAGACAAAAATTAAAAGGTCTAAAATATAATGCTAATTAATCAGCTTTTCATTTGGGTCCCTTCCCCAGTCCAATTATATTCCGTGACGATGATGGGTCATAACAATCCCAAGAATGAAACAAACATTAGAGTATGTACGTACTTCCCAAAATTAATGCATTTGATCACATATATAAAACTGAATTTCAAACCAAATTGGATGTTGATACGTTGGTGAAAGGTAAGTCCGCTATATAAAATTTCTTACCATTACGTGTTTAAGTATCCCATATCATGATTGTGATGGGAACCGAAGATTTTGAGTATAACATATGTATTTAGTACGCGAGATAGTTTTAGGGTTAAGTAACTAAGAGTTTGAATATATATATATATATATATATATATATATAAAAGAATTAATTGATTTAAAAAGGTTTTGATTATATATGGTGAAATTTGAAGAACATCGAAAGTTGAGGATGGATGAAGATTTTGGATATTCTTTGGATCTAGCTCCTTTCAAGCATCAATCCTCATATATAAGACTCCAAAAATATCCAACTTGGCAGGGAATTATTGGATATGTCAGGTATGTATTGCTTATTGTGGTGGATGACAGAATTTTTGAGCCAAGCCTGAGGGACGGAGGAGAATGGATTATATGTTGTACAATATAGAAAAATAAGAACAGAGAGTGACACATAATAAGTCTCACATGTGGGTCTTATTTATGTGTGAGATCCACTTACGTGTCCTTCTCTCTCTTTACTTTTCTATGCTGTATAGCATAGGATTCATTCTCTAGGAGGGAGAGACTCACACGAGAATGGATCCTATGTTGCCAAACATAGAAAAATAAGAAGAGAATAAATGTTTATGTGTTACTCTCTTCTCTTACTTTTCTTTACTAGACAGCATAAAATCCAATATGGACTCATATCCACCCAAATTTGCCTCCGCTTGCATTTATTATTTACAACGACGTAAGAAGTAAGAACGAATAGATAAGGGCCACTGGCTATTCCTAATGCCAACTGTATTGGGCCCAAGGCATATTTTTCAGCCCTTAAAAATATAATGATTTTCGGCCCAAGTAAGTCTTGCACTCAGACATCCATACGATGTCGTTCAGTCGGCCAGTGGTGACCTGACCTCTGCCTGAATCTCATTCTTGACGGAAGTTGATGTGCAACCCTGGCCTGAAACCTAATCATCCTTGATCTAACCGACAAATTCTAATAAATTAAATCCATGTTTAATGTATTATTATTGTCTTGATTCCATTCAATACTATACTTTATCTTGCAGAAAGTGGTGAATTCAAGCTTCAGTAACGGGTAGCTTTGAGAGTGCAAGTTCTTTATTTGCATGTAATGGATGTAAAAGCTTTGGCAAAATCGAAGAGAGCTCATTCTCAGCACCACAGTAAGAGGCCTCATGGCAATCATCAAAGTCAGAAACACAAAGCCCCATCATCATCAGATGGCGCAACTGATGCCGGCACTGCGAACAAGTCATTAGGCAAGCAAGCCAAAGAGAAAACCCATCGTCCCCAGGGCTCACCCGGGCTTCCCTCCAATTGGGACCGTTACGATGATGAAGAGTTGGATTTTGGGTCTGAAGGGGTCTCTCTTGGTAGTGCCAGTAAAACCTCTGATGTTATTTTGCCCAAAAGTAAAGGGGCGGATTATCGCCATCTCGTTTCTGAGGCTCAGTCTCAAGCAAATGCTAGTTTGGAAGCCTTTCCTTCTTTGGATGATGTTCTTTCTGGTATGTCTGTAGCTTCATAGGTCAAGGACTCAGCAGTTTGAAATAGATACCTTTTTGTTGCTCTAATGGAGCATTATTCACAGTTATCTGTCCTGTCATTTAGACATTGCTTTCCATTAGTGGCAATGGCATATCTGTTTATTTGATCATTGGAGCATTGAATGAATGATGTTTGTATGTTTTTTCTGCAGGGGAGTTCAATGAGGGAGTAAGAGCTATGCTTGCAGTAAGGGGAGAGGGTATTCTTTCATGGATTGGGGATGATAACTTTCTAGTAGAGGATAAGACAAGTGGAACTCATGAGGTATTAAAATCAATGACTTGACTAGAGAAAATGTGAAAATAAGATAAATAAATCGTTTTAGCTTCCATTGTGATTTTAAAAATAGTTGTTCTAATAAGGTTTGGGTTGTCTCAATTCTTTCTAAATTGTTCCTAAGTTCCCGTGCAATTGGGATGTACTTCTCATTTTGAAGGTCATACTCGTCAGTCATCATAGACTGAATAGGTTATATACATAACGATATTTTTCTGTTTTACAACATTATTACTATATTGAAATTTGATTACTTTCTTGATAGATTAATTAGTTAGCAAAATAAAATTTCCTATGCCATATGTCATGCAACAATCTTTCAGTCTGGTTTGGCCTAGTATATTCCTTTTCAATAGGGCAATTATCACCATGATATGTCCTCACATCTATTGTAATTATAAGTTTATCCAATTGGGTCGTTTACTGTCCCGTCAAATGCATTGAATTTAAAGACATAAGTTGGGTTTATATTTCCTTCTCATAGCATGTCATTGGATTTTTTATATCACGGGCAATGAAGATGTCTGTTTACCTAATTTTTTTAACTAGTAATAATGTAATACTGATTACTGAGAGTTAGGCATGTTGTGGCATCAAGTAGAATTTCTGAGTGTGGTGTCTGTTTAAGAATTATGATCTAATCTATAAGCCATGTGCACAAAAATCAAGTTTTCTTGAGATCCAGCCTCCTGATCTTTGTGAACCTATGATCAGAGACACTTGTTTTGTTTGTTGCTATCAGCTGGGACCTGATATAGAAGAAATGGTTTTTTCTCGTATCTTCAAAATAACTGAGCATCTGTTTCTGTCTCTTGGTGCGCCTGAATGCTCTATTGCTTTGTTTATGTCTATATGCGTCTATTTTCTCCTTTTGGTTATACTTATCTTCAGATTCACGCGATAGTACATCCATTGACCAAATTTATTATATTTTCTCAAATCATACACATTTCTTGGTATTTTCTTGATTCTTAGCCGCTCCAAGCATGTGCAGTATCATTGATACTATGTGGAAAATTTTGAGGTTTGAGTATGCATGGTTGACTCAGTGCAATTTTGATTGGAGTATTCAAATGCTTTTTTCCTACAATGTCTAACAAATTAAGGAATTGTCTGTCCACATAAGATTATAGTAGGGTATAATAGTTCTGCCATGTTCATGGAATTAGAAATAGAATTAGAGTATGCTACATTTTATAATTTTACTTATTGTTACCTTATTCCACCACGTCTTTGTTTGCAGGCATCATTTCTTTCCTTGAACTTGCATGCTCTAGCTGAAAATCTTGCAAAAGTTGAGTTATCAAAGAGGCTATTCATTGAGGTTGACTTGTTACCCCATGAGCTGGTATGTTTACTCTCTGATTTGAACTTTGAAACTACATAATTGGTTGTCTCTTTGCAAATCTCAGAACATTAAAGTTAAGTCAGATTATAATGGAACTATATATCCCTTAAACACTTCCCTTCTCTTTACTCAAGTTTCACATCCTTCTTTCTCTCTATGGCTTTGGCAATAAGGGAGCCACAGCTGAGCGTTGTTATTCCTTTAATTACATTGACGAATTTTTTTTATATTATAATTACCTGAGATTTTTGCAATTTGATTGTAGTAACAACAGAGAACAGTACATGATGCGTTAGGTTTAAGTAAATTAACCTGAGCCAACTTTGTTATCCACCATTTCCTCGCACATAAAGCATTGAAGAATTAAGATTGTCTTTTTTTTTTTTTTTACTGATTGTACAAACTACACCTTATTGCAGAATCCTTCATGTTTCTATATATTAGAAAGACAAATAGACAAAGCTATTAACCCACACTTAGGTAAAGGCGTGAGAGTTGAGTCCATCTTATAAAAGGAAGTCCTCACCTTCTATGTACTGCAGCATGGCCATAAACGCACTGATTAAAGTGTTTACTGCTGAAAGTATTTGCCATGTATCACTTAAGCAAATGACATGACATATCTGTGAATTGATTATCTTTGGAAATAGTTAAGGTGAATATTTGAGTTTTTTTCTCTTTTCAACTTAGTCATTTGATCAATTCAAGGTATGGAGACATATGAAATCCATAATAAGTTTCAAAATGATTCTACTTTCACTTAGTCTGCAAACTTATAGCCAACTTCACCTATAGGGAAAAAGCTTCGTTTGTTTGTTGTTTTACTTGTTTATAATCTGCTAACGTCATATATGCTACATTTATATGTCTGTCATTTGTTTCAGTGTGTGGAAGGCCCTGTAGCAAGTGACCATGAAGAACCTGACAAACTACAAACTACAGAGGAAACTGAACTAGCCAATAGGACGTCTGAAGCATTAAGTTTAGATGATTCTGCAGTAGATGTTAAGATCGCAGATCAGCTTACATCATCTAGTTCCTGTGGCACCAGCCAAGCTGCTTCTACCGAAGTTAACTTACATTCTACTAAAGATCCTACGAGGAAACTCCCAACATTTGAGCCTGCTGCTGCTGAAGAGGAATTAGATATGCTTCTAGATTCAGTTAGTGAGATCAAGATTCTGGACTCTCCTGGCTTTCTGTCGGATTCCAAGGCCCCATTTCCTGTTTCACTAGGATTGACGTCTGTGGATGCTTCACAGATTTATAACAACGAATCAGATTCATCAAAAACTGTAATGATTACTGAGAGTCTAGATGATGCACTTGACGACTTGCTAGAGGAGACATCCAATATAATGAACCGAAATGCATTTTCACAGCCACGGGAAGAAAAGTCTGTACTCCATAGTGCACAATCTTCTTCACATTCTGGAACCAAGTCCAAGGTGTTAGATGAATTTGACTCATGGTTAGATACAATATGACTGGCCTTGTCCTTTTCCACAAGAGTCTGCTATAGAATGTAGATCCATCAAATTTGAAAGTTATTACCAAGTTTAGTGAAACTCTTGATGAACTGACAAAATCCCCTTCTTCCTGCACCTTCTGCTGAAAGTGTGGTTGCCCCATTGGATAAGGTAACAACGATTGCATATATAACTAAAAAAATCATTGCATACAGAACTCAAACTCATGCCTCTTTGCTCTCAGCCCCATTGGATAAGGTAACATGTGATTCATGTGGTATCAATGTAATTGTTCTTTCAATGATGTTTATCATGCAATTGTAAAAAAAATCTTGATGGGGTTGTCAAATCATCATGTCGCATTCCTTACCTGTCTTGGTATAGCTTTGTTCTTAAGTTCTTCCTCACAGAGATGTGTGAGAATTTGTTGTTTTATGCCCCTCCAAAAAAAATCTATCCAAGTTCGTAGGTTTTCAATGTTGGTCATGATATCGTGATATCGAACTCTTGAACAAGGAAACCATTAGAATGCCACATATAGAGTAGTATTATCATCCAAAGATATTTTTACCTCTTGGAATGTCAATTTGTAAACCTTCAGCAAAAGATAGAGACTAGTACACCACGGTTTTACATTCAATTCGTAACCTCAGTTTTTTTTATAATGTATCCTCTGTTTTTGGGAGCTAACACCTCTGAAAAGAAAAAAAAAAGTAAATAGAGTTCTACTATAGTTTTTTGGTGACAAGTAACTTTCTTTAATTTTTTTATGCTCAAAACTTCGAAGTGAAATTAAATTAACTGAAGTAAATAAAATACATTGGTTGAACTTAAGTTAATAAATAAATAAATAATGTCCATCTAATATGTGTCATAATGTTAAAATTTTATCTTATTAATCAATTGAATTTTTAAACATTTAAAATTATTTTCCACAAATTTCAAATTGATAAATGTTTAAAAGAAACCTTAAATTCATTAAAAAAAAGTTTAGTTATATTTGAATACAACAATATGTAGGTATATGTAGGTAGCGTCATTTAATAAGAGTGGAGAAAAAAATTATTTTTTGCGTTGGTCTTTGGTTGTTGTGGTAAACGAAGTTACACAACAGCTAAGACGCGCACGCACCGAATCGTCTTGAAGCTTATATCATGATTCATGCCTAAGCCTAATCTCATTATGTTAAGAAAGTGATCTTTCACAATATCTTCTCATTTCAATACCCCCTTTACTCTCTCTCTCTCTATCTCTATCTCCTCGTATTCCTAAAGTCAAAAAGGTGGAATCCTCTTACACCGCTAAACAGAGAACAAAAGATGCACAAAATCTTCCACCGTTCGATTTGTCATATCATAAAATTCTGTTCCCATTTACAAAAACACGAAAGATTTTGTTTTTGGGATAGAGTTTTCCTCTAAAATGTAAGTTCATATGCAACTTCGATGCATGAACTGTGACGAGAGCATTAGAGCTTATTGATGGGTGAATGGGTGGATTGAATATTCTCTTCTACCGTTGTTTCTTTATCAATATTTCGAGAATTTGGTGAAATAGGGAACAAACAAATAAAAGAGAAAATCACATATCTCACTGGCTGTTTCTTGTTAATAATGTAATGTTGGGCATTTAGCTTAATTACTTGGGAAAGATGAGAAGGTGTTATATCATGCTCTGAAGTTCATGTATTTATAATTAGGTTAGGCCTTGTAATTTTCCTGCCTTTTTCCCTTTTTCTTTTTTCTTCTCTACAATTTCTCAACATTATATAGCACGCAGACGAGAGAAAATGAAAAATAAAATCAGAGAAAAGAAAAATGTAAAAAACTAGAATTATCAT
The DNA here is from genome assembly GCA_014851425.1 of Senna tora. Classification (NCBI taxonomy): domain Eukaryota; kingdom Viridiplantae; phylum Streptophyta; class Magnoliopsida; order Fabales; family Fabaceae; genus Senna; species Senna tora. The sequence continues at coordinate 4,376,677 of CM026271.1, read as the reverse complement.
AAAATCAGAGCCACAAAGCCCCTGCTTTCTTCAGAATCGGAACCAATTCACCGGAAATATGAGTAGCCATAAGCCGATCCAATCCTCCGAAAAATTTGCCGCCGATGAACACCGCCGGAAGCTGCAGCTTCCCCTGTTTCTCACCATCACCAATGGCCTCCAGCTCTCTAACAACACCCTCTTCGTCTTCCTCCTCGATCTCATACACCGCAGGATTCACCCCCAGACCCAGAAGCAAGCGCTTCACCACGTGGCTCATGCAGCACCCTCGCCGCCCGAACACTATCGCCGCGTTCTCCGACACCATGTTCCGTACCATTCCCTCCGTGCTTCCTCTTGCCAGAACCGAAGAAGGAACAGAGGATGATGTGGATGGATCGGTATTGATGTTGAGATTGTGGGAGATGGGGTTTAAGTGGGCGTGGTGGTGGTGCCATGACCGGTAAGGAAGTGCCTGCTGCATGTTTGTGAAAATGCCTGAGAGAAAAAAAAAATGTGAGAGAAAAAGCAGAGAGTGTGGGTTGCGATATGGCGATTGGAGGATGGGGAAGAAGGTATAAATGGAGGAAGAAGATGATGATGATGATGATTTGAAAGAGTCATTACTAGTTACGTCAACGGCAATTAGGCATTTTGTAGGGTTTCTAAGATTACGCGGTCTTCTTTGCTCATCTTGTTCGGTGATGACGTTTTCCTTTTGTCTCTTTCTCTTCTTCTCTCTTCTCTAATCTAAATCTTATAAATTAATACACAAATCTTACAGTGTAATATAAACTACTAAATCTTAGTTAAAATATATATATACGAGATACTTACAAAACATTGATGCGGCCTCTAATTAAATCTTTATATTTTTTTAAAAATACATAAATTCAGTCCAAAATTGTAATAATTTTAGGTTAATCCAAATATAATGACGTGTTGTGATTTGGACGGCCACCCACTTGCTACGTTGCATTGCCTGTGATGTGCATCATGCGAGTGCCGGGCCGAATTCATCTTACTCAATTTTGCTTTTCTATTTCTAGTCAATGTGCTCATTCTTCTTCTTCTTTTCATTTTTTGTTAAAATTACAAACGAAGTTCACAGTTTAAAAAAGAAAGCAAATCAGAGCAATTAAAGGATCGGAATCAAATCTGAAATATCAAATTTGCTTAACTACTAAAAAAGAATACTGATGCTTTTGTGAGATATGAAATGTTGGATTCTTGGCCAAATCCCACTTCATCTTAAAATCTTGAACTTACATATAAGCAAGCAGTAGTAGAAAAATATAGCCAAATTGCAAGAAAGAGAACAAATTAAAATTGACGACGAAAATTAAAATGGAAAAAAAAGTTTTTAGTCAAATTTAAAAAATGATTAAAAAATTATTTGTGCTTAGCCAGGATTCATTTCATGAAAATTGTTGGTTTAAATTTGATTACCATGACATTGATGCAAACTTCGCGAGAACTTATTTAGTTGTTTGATTCTAATCTTTTAAAAAATATATATACTAATCATAATTATGAATTGTAAAAATATGGATAATATATTTTAATTAAAATTAAAAACCCGTATTTAATCATCATTTATCCTCACACTATTCCTTAATACGATAGGATATGATGGGACAATGGCAATCCAATTTTTTTAATTGCGTGAATGTTATGTTTGGTATGAATTTTAAATCGTAAAATTTATATATTTTTATTTTTTTAAAAATATCTTATATTATATTTTTAACATATTAAATATATTTTCATTCTTTTTAAAATTTTTTATCTCTCTGTTCATTTTTTTTATAGTATTTTTTTCACTTTAATATTTTATTTTATAGTTGTTTATATGTCTTTCTTTTGAAATTAGATCTAGTGCAATTCTCTTCCGTGCAATTTCGGTGCAATTCCTTCAAAATGTATATTTTTACTTCATTTTTAAAGCACTAATACAAACATACTCTAATAATAACCCACTATGAATGGATTAGGGACGAAATTATTATTAATTTTGACAAATATCATCACTAAATAGCCTTGTGAGACTATTTTTCAATATCAATAACAATTTGGTCCCTAATTCATTTAAGGTGATGATATTTGCTAATATTGATAATAATTTGGTCTCTAATCTATCCATGGTGAATTATTGTTAATATGAGTCCATATTAGTACTTCAAAAATGAAAAAAAAAATGTGTATTTTAAAGGAATTGCACCGAAATTGCACGGAAGGAAATTGCACCGAATCTAATCTCCTTTCTTTTACGTTCAGGTATTTGTACCAAACATAGTCTAAGGATGTGAAGAGAGTGAGGAACACGCGCGGGAGAGAGGGGAAATGCAACGCAGCAGAAGAGGAAGGTTCGTTTTCGGTGATAACGTCATAGGGGAAGTAATATGATGTCAGGGAGGATGGCCCGCCACGTGGCAGGGATAATGGTAGAGCAGGTAATGACGTCATCATTTTGCCCTTAACCGACCCGGTCGCCGTCGATTCGAGCCACGTAGCCAGCTAAGCATTCGATCGGTACCCTTGTCCTCCTGCGGGACCCACCTTACCAGTTTAAATAGCAAGTTCCTCGCTTGATTATGCCACCACGTGTTTGGGACCGCTAATGTGTTAAGAACATTAGGGTACCATTTTGTTGTATGTAAAGACAAAATTATTTCAATAATATTTTTAAGAATATTAGGGTGACAAATTAGTATGTAAAGACAAAATTATTTCAATAATATTTTTAAGAACATTAGGGTGATAAATTACTGTTCATCATTTTTTTAATATATTTTTTCTAAAGAAGTCGCATGTGAGACATGCGACTTGTAAAAAGAAAATATTAAAAAAAATCGTAAACAGTAACTTGTCACCCTAATGTTCTTAAAAACATGATTTGAATGATTTTGTCTTTACATGCAATAAATGGCACCCTAATGTCTTGAACTCAATCATGAGATAAAATTTATGCTATCATATTATTGAAGTTTGATAAATTTTTTTAATTATGTAAAATTATTTATTAATATTAATAAAAATTTACCTTTAATGATTTAAGGATAAATTAATTAAAAAAATATAATAAAATTTAATACTATTATACTACTGAATATCTCTTGAATTACCGACTCATATGCTAATTTACTATGTTCTTTTTTTTTCAGATTTAAATACGGTTAATACTTAATATGACACAAATTTTATTTATCTCTTTTTTTGTCATAATTCACTATAATTAATCATATGTTAGATTATTAATTACCTCAATCAAGATTTTATTTTTGAGAATAAATTATTATTTTGATTCTTAAAATATTTTATTTGTCTTAATTAAATTTTTTTAGGGAATCTTAATTTAATTTTTAATATGTGAAGATACCAAATTTAATAAAAATTCTAAATTTGATTTTGAAAAGATACTTTGTATTAAAATTTTTATATTTTTGCCTCATAGAAACAGAAATTTGATAAATTTTAGAGTTCAGAACAATAATTTAGTCTATTTTGATCACTTTATAAATCTGCACCTCTATCTTTTTTCAGTTGTGGGAATTAAAATTGGCTTCCTTGGAAATAAGAATTTTGCAATTTACATGTATTACTTATATTGGGTGAGTCTATGATGCAACTTGTTGCATGCATGTAATGTAATTTCGGTCGATAAGATTGTGACATGTGGGTAGGATGACTTGATATACAATGTAATTTTTTATGTGTCACAATTCTATCGATCGAAATTGTATTACATGCAACAAGTTACATTATTGATCAACCCGAATATGTTGGGGTAAAAACAGGAATGGCGTTTAAGTAAGAAAAAGAAAAAAAGGAAATGAAGAAAGAAGAGTGTGGTATAGAGATAAGAAGGGTAGTTGCATGATTAATGAGGTAGCGGTGACAATAATTAAAAGAAAAAAGACAGCGCATCCTTACAATATTTGTTACGATTATATATGTGATTAAATGAACACAGGCAATGAGGTATGCGCGTATATACATTTCATCATCAAATCATATATATGCGCATATATATATCCTACTCTTTAATAATATATATATACTTCTTAATATATATATATATATATATATATATACTAGAGATTTTATATACACATATGCGGATGTCAAAATTTTTTTAATTTATAAAATATAAAATAAATTATTATTAATTATAAAATGATAAATTAAAAATTATTTTCTTTGATAACTACCATAATCATTATTTTTTTAAAACAAAATTATCATTACAATTATTCTCCTATTTTCTCCCTCCCATGATCTTCTCACATCATTTTTTTATTTTATTTTTTAATTAATTAAATGATTATTTTGGGAGACCATTGACGAAAAGGGTCCACAGCCATATAAATATAGATATATATTTAATTTTATGTATGTATGTATGGATGTCACATTGTAGATAAAATAATTGAATAACACGTACGTCAAAACGTACGCGGGATATTACAATGTGGATGAAATAGTTTGAGAGTGTTGGCATCTGCCAATTGGGAGAAAATGCATTTGGAACATTATCCTTATATCGTATACGAATAATTCAATGACGTTAACGTTTTTTTTTTTAATAAATGACGTTACCGTTGAATATATACCATGAACCAAATAAGATACCCTCATTTAATACTTATTTTCAGCTTCATATACTATACTAGCTAGCAAGTTCATGTATTAGAGTTACAAATCAAGTTTTATAACAATTTAAATCTTCCAAAGTCTATATGCATTTCACTTTTTTTATGAAAACAAAAATGAGAATTTCATTCATGGCCTCACAGGTAACTAACAACATTTATAAGCTACACTTATTAACATTTTTTTTGGGTCTGAAACACATATTAACTTGATGTACCTTTTTTTTTTTTTTTGAACTGATATTACCTTGATGTACTTAGTTATACCAATGCGTAAGATTCTTAGTTTTGCAGGAAGAGTAAAGGATAACGTTAAAATAAGAGAGGGAAAAGAGAAGCTGATTATTTAGTATTAACAGTTTGAGACATATCATGCATTTTAAAGATAAGATTATAATCTATATTTGTATTAATATATAGAGTTTTAGGATCTACTCCAATTATATTAGTCCCAAAATCATTAAATTAAAATCAAATTTTTTTTAAATACATATTTATGCATTTCCATTAAATGCATGAATTTCAATTATTAGGTTATCTTAAATATTTTAAATACATAATCAAATGATATATGTTCATATATTTGTGTAAGTTGAAAAACATGAAAGTTTTATATGAATAAGACAGGGAAAAAAATGTGATGAGTGAAAACATAAGAATTAAGAAAAGAGAGGTAAAACAGAAAAGATAATAAACTAAGGATATGTTTGTTTAGTAGAATGTTATAGGGAATGAGAATGTTATGTTAATATAATGTGAATGGAATAAAATTATATAAAAAGACCATTTTGTTCTTATATTAAAAGTGAGAATGAAATAAAAGTGGGTAAAAAAATACAGACAAAAACATAATTTCATTAAATTGCTAAAAATAAGGTTTGTTTGATATGAAGAATGTTGGAGGAAATATTTCAAACCCATTCCTTTTCCCTTCTTTATTCCATCAAACAAACAAGGTCTAAACATTTCAACTAATATAATCAAGATAATTCCTTTTCCCTTGTTTATTCCATCAAACAAACAAGGTCTAAACATTTCAACTAATATAATCAAGATAATAATATAACCATTTTTTATAAGTAATCGAGAATTATATTCTTTGATCTTTGAAGTGTATAGTGTAGTGGATGAATATTTAATAAAAGGGGTTTATCTTCAGAAATTAGCATCAATGCGGGAGAAAACAACGGATTAAAGACTGTGGTCACAGCCAACGGTATTGCCAATTAGGACTGGACATCCTTTCAGTGTCTTCAAGAGCTCAAATGTTATTTTGTACCCTTATAATTCAATGATCCTTATCCAATATATATACCAATTCCATATTAAAGACAAAATTTACAACATGATACATTAAATATATATTTCAAATATTTTAAAATTTTTTTTTTTCACGCACTATATACACGTACACAGTAAACTCTTGGATCAACTTAGCCAGCAAAACATAAATAAATTGAACCATCATAAAAAAATCATGCTTATAAATTTCACTTTTATAATGATCTTAGTCTTAACTTTCGTAATTAAGATCAGTAAAGACTTCTTCAATCTAATTTACTAGGGAATGTTGGAGTTCGTTAGAAACTAAACTCAGTTCATGTATAAAGCTTCCAAACACCTGGCTCGGCGAGAAGACAGATTTTTGTTTAAAGCAAACTCCTCGAGTCGTGCATTTATTTCCTTACCACAAAAAAGTTCATCGTACCTACAGAAAACCCACAATTTAATCCAATTAAATCAGCAAAATCAACTAGGATGCCATTCACAAGCATATGCCCCAACAATAGCTGAACATCTATCATTTTGTGCATGATTTAACATTTGAATCTCAGCCAATCCCTTTGCCACAGGTTCCAAACGACTATGATAAATTTAGAACATTCCACATCCTAAAATTAACACGTTCATGACAAATAAAAGAGGAATATTGGTTCCAAGTCAACCCACTCATTTTTTGCCGGTATCCAAATTCATCTCCTGCAGATTCAGCAACAAATCATCGGAGTTGAGGAAAACTTTGTTCGCTGCATTTGATATAGTGTGCGCAATTTCTCTTGCAGCTTCTATCTTCCTCAGTGTGATAAAAGCTGGATTATTGGCAATAGCTTGACCAATCAACTGGGCACTTTTTGCCTCACCCTGGTGAGTTAAGCAGAATAATAGTCAGGGTCACTTAAATAAAGAGGTGATATGAAATGCAATTTAGATCAAGAAAAAATTCCTAGACAGCTGAATTTCAGAGTTCAAATAGTCGCCAATAGTCTACATGCACCTATTCCAATATCCCAATCCTAAATTTCTCAAACAAATTTGTGGATTATGAGTTCAGGTTGGACTTTTAAAAGTTGAGACAATTCCTAAACAAAATGGTGGTTATAAGAACCTAAGCTACCAAATTGTTTACCAACATTCTTCCCCTTGTGTATAAGCCACATTGACAAACAAAAATTAAGCAGTAGCTGTTTCTTAGCATTGAGAAGTTATTCTCACCTGTGCTCTAATTACAGCACTTCTCTTGTCTTGCTCAGCTTTTTCTACAACAAATTTAGCCCTCTCAGCTTCTTGTGCAGCCACCTGCTTAGCTTCAATAGCAGCTGTAAACTCCTTGCCGAAGGTCAAGCTGGTAATTGAAACATCATCAAGTGCAATATTGAAGTTGGCTGCCCTTTCAGTCAGGATCTTACGGATTTCCCTACTGACAGCCTACAAAGAGTAAGATAAGTCAATTTTCTTCCTTTGCATACATATTGAAACAAAAACTTAAGTGGGTTAATAAAAATATTTTCATGGACCTGGAGGGAACTAGGAAAGATACCAACAGGGCATTAGAAGTGAGAATACATATAAATCATATTATACTGGTAGGAAAAAATGAATAAACTTCAGAAGAACATTTGAATGACAAGTCACTTGTCAGTAACCATGGGAATTATTGTTGCAAAGGAAGAAACAAATTATCATTGACATCTTGATACTGCAACTAAAACCAAACACACTAGAAGTAGCAACCTTCATTGACAAAATCATAATTTGAGATGAGGTACAGACAAGCTTTGCTTCTTACCTCTCTCTGAGTAATAAGCTGGCTGGCATTGTACTGAGCAACAACAGCTTTCAAAGTTTCATGTATAATTGAAGGTAAGACCCTTTCATTAAAATTCTCACCGAGTGTCCGATAAACTGTAGGCAACTCGTTAGGTAAAGGACGAGTAAGAACTCTGAGGCCAATTTTCACCTGCACATCAAAATACAACCTTATTTACATGTGATGGAAAAAATAATGTATTGATGGCAAGATGAAACAGTACATCAACAGAGGACACAGAATTCTCCCAAACCAGAAAATAAATAGCTAGACTAACACTTTCAGAAATTTAGATAAAATAGCTGATTCTAACACAAAAATTAGGAGGTCATGGAATTTGTTTCCGAATATGATATCTATGTTGTAAACAAAAAAAAAAGTTTAAGCAGTGTTGAAGAAATCATGTGATTCATGATTCAACTAGTATGGTTCACAACCTTGGAAATATGTGTGTGTGTGAGGTCGCAACCCTGTCAAAAGAGACATGTAACTTTTTTTAATTGAGAAAGTGAAATCAGATATATTGCTCCTTTGGGTCTTTTTTTTATGTAGAAAAAGTAGTATTATTGAAGAAGAATGTACAATTGGGACGTAAGCTGTGGAGTCATTGGCCAAGTGCCATTTGTGATACAAGCTTATGTTAAATTTAGGTTATATTTACTATTTTGAGTACTTCCATAGTTCCATTCATGTCATGCTATTTATTTAGTTTAGGCTGCGGAGTCCATGGTCAAGTTCCATTTATGATATAAGTTTATGTTAAATTTGGTTTATATTTACTATTTGAAGTACTTCCATTCATGTCATACTCATATAGTTATATACATCTTTTAAGCCATTTTTATAAGCTATTCAACAACTTCTTACCCTAAAATATGATACAAATACTATTAACATTAGTGATTCACGATTCATAAGAAGTCATTATGATTCACAATAAGCCTATATGACAACTATGTTAAGAAGCTGTTTTAAGGTTACAAGTTGAAGCAATACAAAAACAAAAACAGAGCAATATCATCAGTACTTTAAAGGGTGTACTCATATTTTAGGTGTACAAGATCGAGATGTACACAGCAAAGGCGTAATTCCATATATATGTATCATTTTGAATTTATCATTGAAACCTAAAAATCTGTAAATTGGACACCCAAAATACTAAAAAATGCCAGCCAAAATAAAATATACCATACTCCGAAAAATAGATAAATAACCAAAGCTTCATTCATGGAAGCATACAAGTTTCAGCAAAGATATTTACCATCTGGAGATCGCGACTTCCTGACGTACTCTCTACAAGATGAGGTCGTGCACGAACATCATATATGACTGGCCTTTCAAACCATGGAATTATGAAGTGTGTTCCTTCAGGATAGACCTAGATTTGAAAGAGAATTTTAATTGCGTTGCAGGGAACAGAACAGAACTGAGTAGACCAAGAGAAGAACTCTAACCATGACCATATTTAAGAGAAATTAAAGGAAAAGATAAATTGCTCCCTTGAAATATGTGTAATCACAGTGATACTAAAAGATTTAAGGAACACAAAAATAATATCTGAATGACAAGCATCAGCAGCATCCTATAGGCACCAATGTAATGCACGCTGTCTTCTACTAAGGCATAGTCGCACTGGTATTATGCATTATGGCTATTTGAATTTTGAATAGTCAGATAAAACTGTAAATGTAGGAAATGCTCTAACAGTAATCACTTAGGTTTCGGTGCAGTCAAAATTGTTAGATGTAAAAGGAAAGCAATTAGTACAATCAGAGGTCCAATTTATCAATTTAACATTGGGTAATAATTCGCAAACCATTTTAACTTTTTCCATGGAATAATATAAAAATATGTCAAACATACCTTGTCCTTGACACCAACTAAACGATTGAAAACAATAGCTCGATGCCCTCCATCAACATTGTAAAGACTGTTTGAAACTGCATATAAGCCAATCCCACCAATAATCCCCAGCTTAAGAAGTGCCGAGGCGGCGGCACCACCCCCTGGAACGTTTGGAACCTTCATGTTCTTCATATTCATTTTCTAAACAGGATAAAATTAAAATTGAGAAATGGTCAGCTCAACTTCACTAATTAGATTCAACATCAAATAGAATGACCAACACTGAAAATGTAAAGGGTAACTGGATGCTAAAAAATGCACTTAAGAAACCAAAACCGCCGGAAATTTCTCAGAACCTTCAGCTAAACTTACTTAATGCGAAAAAGGAAAAAATACACACAAACCACGAGGAAAAAAACAATCAAATAATGCGAAAGAAAGTTGATCTACTTCCTAAACTTCGCAACAGCTAAAAATAAACAGAAATGAAAGATCTCGATAACCCACGAAAAACCCAACCTAATTTAATATAGGAACTCCCAACCTTGATTGATTTCCCGAGATTTCCCACTAATGAAACAGCAAATAATGTGACGAGAAGAAATGCATGGAGATCGTAGAGAATAAGTGGTAACTATACCGTCTAACAGCGGCTAGGCGTTATACCGATAAAGCGATGAGGAGCGTGTCGGGAGGAATATGGAGTTCAACCTTATAGTAGGGTTTAACCTCTAGAACAAGAAATGCTGAAAGGGTTTAGGGGCGAGAAAAAGAGACAAATTTTATTTGGGCCTCATAATCTTACGTGGTACCTATGGGTCCAATAAAAATTATTGTCCAACTATCCAGCTGCCCTTCAGCCCATTAACCCGCTTGCTCATTCCTCAAAACTCTTATAACTTACAAGCTTTTTTTTTTTTTTTTATGAACAACTTATAAGCATTTTAACTTGTGTAAATTAATAATTTACTACTTACAAATCATCTTTTGTTTCTTTTAATAGGTTCTAAAATATAAAACATCTCTTTTTACTTTTTAGTCATTCAAATTTCAAAGACTTAAGTTGCATAATTGGAATTCAACAAAAAAACCTATCAGTCGCTTTCTCTCTACGTTCGTTCTTCAACCAGTTTCTTTTTGCAGATCTAACCGGAGGGGTTGCCAAATAATCTCCCTATTTTTCTTCTTCTTTTGTTACCGTTGTTACGTTTCATAAATAAGGTAGATATTTATTCCCCCAATTTTGGTGGTGATTTTCTACCAGATTTACTTCTGAGTTTTTTAGTCCTTTCTTGTGAAAAATAATCTCCCATTGTTAGATCGATTTAGATCTAGTAAGTGGAGCTTGTTTTATTTTTCTGTGTATTTCTTTTCTTTTGTGAATTTTTTTGACAATCAAGTGATTCTGAATTCAAGATTTGTTATAATCATATCTAAATCTACGAATCATCTATGTTAAAAAAATTTCACTCGTTCATCATGATGTTGGAAGAGCCTACGACAATTTCAACTTTGAAGATTACTTCAGATCTAATATGCAGGAGGTATAAGAGTAACAACTTTGTTGGCAACACCAAGGACGGTGATATTTTTCATCCTGAAGAAATAGGATCAGCTGAGCTTACACTTTGTTTAATTAGTTCAATAATTGTTAGGATTTATTCTTCAGTATTATTAAATTGGAGTTTTCTAAATTATTGTAAGTGCCGTTTGACTTTTTTTACAATATAATGAAGCTTTAATATTTTTTTATCCAAAAAAAATTTTAGCATCATTTCAAGGGGTTGTACATATTTTAGCAAATTTATTCTCATTTTTTAATAAAAGAAATTGTGTTTTATTTTAAAAAAATTTAAGAGCTAAATTGAAATTCTTATTTGGAAAATAAAATTGGAAAAACAGCGATGTTTCAATGACTAACTAAAAAAAATTGAATACATTCAGGTCAAAAAAAAAAACTGAATACCAGCCTAACAAAATCTTCGATTAAATAACAATCGAACGAGTAAATAATTAACAGATGGGAAGATTCAAAAGTTAAATAAAATTTTGACAATAATTTATAGACTAACAAATATTTTTCTCTAATTTTGATACTTCATATTTTATTTCCCTCTTTCTTGTTTTCTTTTCACTTTCACTTTTATTTCGGCTAAATGTCTATTTTGGTTCTCAATGTTTGCATGAAGTTTAATGTTAGTACTCAATGTTTCAAAAGTTTAATGTTGGTCCTCAAAGTTTTTTTTTTGTTGATTTTGGTCCTCGAGCGTAACACCATTAACTTTTTGCTGTTAAATAATAACGTGGCATGCTTATATAGCACATTTTCTCTCCTACATGTCATATTTTAATGACGTGGCATGACATATCACTGCCACGTTATCCCAAATTGTCATATCATCATCTTCTCTCCTTCATCAGCATCATTATCATCATCATCTGGAGTGACATGGCAGTGACGTGTCATGCCATATCATTAAAATATGACATGTAGGAGAGATGGTGTGCCATATAAGCATGTCACGTAATCATTTAATAGCAAAAAGTTAACGGTGTTACGCTCGAGGACCAAAATCAACCAAAAAAAACTTTGAGGACCAACATTAAACTTTTGAAACATTGAGGACCAATATTAAACTTCATGCAAACATTGAGGACCAAAATAATACTTTAACCCTTTTATTTCTTATTAGAATTTTTTTTTCTCGGAAATTAATACAAATGCAAAAAGAAGTTGGGTGCTATATTTCCCTAAAATAGTTTGGTTTCTAGACTCAAAGCTTGCAAAATTAAACTGATAATAATAACTGAAGATTAAAAGCAGATTGCAACACAATTCACTAAATATTAAGATGATGTGTAATATGAAATGACAAAAGAGTAAATGGTGATACTAAGAACTTAATGACTGTATTATTTGGTCAGATAACAAGTAACAATCGATTCATAAAAAAAAAAATAACATTCAAATGACTAATTAATTTACGAATGTAAAAATTTAAAGATTAAATAGTAATTTGAATACAATTTAAAAACCAAAAAATATCTTTCTTTTAATTTTAATATTTTATATTTCATTTCCCTTTCACATATTTTCTTTTCACTTTCACTTCTATTTCTTACAAAAATATGTTTTTACCAAAACATGACCTTTGGTCTTTTATTTCCATTACATAGAAATTAATACAAATACAAAAATTCTGGGTCCTCTATTTCCCTAAAAAAGATTGGGATCTAAGCTCAAAACTTACAAAATTAAAATGATAATAATAACTAAAGATTAAAAGCAGACGGCAGTCACAATTCACTGACAGGAAATAGATTCTCTACAATAATTTTTTATATTTGTTGGTAAAGTTATGAGAGATATAGAGAAAAATAAAATTTTCTCTTTCTGAATTTTTCTCTCTCTTAATTTTGTTTTTTCTCTTTCTCTCTCATAACTCTAAAAAAATACAGAGGATTACTTTAAAAGATCTACTTCTTAACATGAGGAGTATCATATTTATTTTTATTATTAATATAAATTTGAAAAGAAAAAAAGAAGAGAACAAACAAAAAATAATAATGTAGATGTACATAATGCCAAACCCCAAAATAGCTCCCCTTTTGTCTTCCACAAAAGAAGCCAAAGAAGAAACAGAAATAATGTGAGAAGAAACTAATCAAAAGAAAATAATAGACAAAAAAAAATGCATCAAATTGAACACATTCTACAACAATTCCCCGTCACTATCATCAAAACAGAGCTCCCATACACAACATGGCAAGCCCAGCAACTAACCCCACACCCACATTCCTTCCACTACTCATCGCGCCACTCTTATCATCCGAGGAAGGCGAAGATGGAGCCGCACCAGCGTCCCCGCTCTCTCCGGAGCTCTTCGGCGTCGACGGCGGAGTCTTCGCCGACTTGGGCGCCGGAGCGGCGGCCGGAGACTTGGCTCCGAAAAGCTCAAGAGGCAGCAACACCTGGTCCACCTCGTAAACCGCGAGAGGGAATTGCTGCCTGATTGCATTGTTAATAGCCGTCTCCACCACGCCGCTGGAGACGTTCACCTGATTGCCCTGCCCGGTGAAGTTGAGCCCCCAGCTTCCGTCGTGGCCGGAGGCCTGGGTTCGCACGGGGTTGCTGACGGTGAGGAGTTGGGTGAGGGTGTAGAATTTGGGGGTGACGTGGTAGAGGATGAGCTGGACCTTCTGCTCGTCGGAGAGGCCGTTGATGGCGCCGGAGGGGAGGGTGCGGAAGGCGTTGTCGGTGGGGGCAAAGATGGAAAACCCCTCCGAGGTTGAGTTCAGCTGGGATTGGATTTGTTGGATCTGTTGGGTTTCCTCGAGGAGGCGGATGAGGGTGGTGTATTGGCCCGCCTGGTCGAGAATGCCGGTGAGGTTGAGGGGGCCCGCGGGGGCTGGGGCCGGGGCCTTCTGGGCTTGGGCCTGGGTAATGAGGAGGAGGAGGAGAGTGGGAGTGAGGGTGAGAAGAATGAGTGAAAGAGAGGAGGCCATGTTGGTGTTGGTGTTGGTGTTGGAGTACTGGTGGAAGGGTGAAGACTGAAGAAGGGGTTTTATACTTTTATTTTATATATTTGAATGACATGTTTGGTTGAGACTGTGTTGGCATGAGCTGGCTCAAGGCTTGCATCGCATAAAATACAAAATATTATGAATTGACAAATGAAAAGGAACATGCATACATGGATGACTAGTGAGCGCATCAAAATTTTCAAATCACGTTAGATAAATTCTTTACCCACCACAATGATATTTTAGTTCTTGATATATAGATAATTCCCAATAACATCTTATTAATTTGATCATTTTAAATAATTAAGGAAGAGATTGAATGATAATTGAAAATTTAGTGATGAGAAAGAGAATAAAAACTTTCACAGTTCTTGTGAAAAAGCAAGGAATAATTAAAAAGCCTTTGCATGTGGTAAATGAATAATTAAAAAGCTTAATTTGTGAACTTGGTGAGATAATGCAAGCAAAAAGTCAGAGATAACAGCTCCGACACGGAAAACCTTGCAGATGAAGTCAACCATTTTACAAATAATCTACATTGACACGTTCTTCTTATTCTTGCTCTTCCTCTGTTTTCTCATTTTTCACCCATCCACTACACTCTGTTTTGGCATTTTATATTTCAGGTTGCTAACACACTGATTGGTAGTGAAGCTTGATTGAAAGATAAAAAAGTATTTAATATAGCCAAAAGGGTAGAGAAAAATTATATTATGAATTGGAGCTAGCTAGTTTAAGTCCCATCCAAGTCCAACCAACTTGCAGTGTCTAATTTGGTGTATTTTTGTTTGTTGTTAATTTCAAGTTGGTAGTCTAGCGTTTAGACAAAAGAGAAGGGTATAAAATCTTGGGTTTGGCAAGCTGGCATATGTAGTGTAGCATGTGGCATAACACTAACTACTCAATAATTAATATTATTCTGATCAAAAGTATTGTATTGGAGAGGATAATGTTAATGTGTTTTCTGCACTCTACATCATTACCAATATACTCTCTGATTACGCTTTGGGGATCATTTTGGCCCCCCAATATGAGGTCATCCTTCATCCCTTAAATTGTTATGCTTCTTACCCTTAATATTCTATACAAAAATATTAATTTATCTTTTTTGTCCTTTAAATTTTCTATATGCTTTTCTCGGTTACAAGATATGCATTACTCAGCCACTGCATGATTTCTGTTTAATGTAATGTAAACATAATTAAGACATAATCCTATTCAAAGTAATTGGAGTGAAAGGTGAATTGCATTTACGAATTGAATGTTGATTCCCTATATTGGCATGGATCATGGATGCATGATCTATTTGACCAGCTCCCACGACCACTTTTATTTTATTTCGTAGCAGGAATGTATGACAAAAATAATTATATTGTGGGAGGAATGTATGATAAACTAATTTCCCAAATGTACTTTATTTTTGAACAAAACAAGTATCATATTTATACAGTTTTTGGTGAATAATAGAGAAAAGCCCAAATGACCCAAAAAATGAAGCCCAATATGCCAAATGGTTGGGCTTACACGGGCCTAGCACTTTTACAGATTCTTCACAATTGAACTAACAATCCACACAAAAGAAGGACGAAACCTGAAGCAGAATCCCAACTCGGGAGAGAAAACGGACAGACCATGAAGTTCACGGACTCGCCGGTGATAGAGCTTGCCGTCCGCCACGGCGTACTCTCTCTTCAGCAAGATAACGGCTCCATGCACGTCGGAACTTCCGTGTGGCCCTGCTCTCTCGTCCTCGTCAAATTCGCCGAACGCTGGGCCCCACCTCTTCCTCCCAACACTCCCAACCCTTACTCCGACCTCCTTGATTTCCGATCCAAACGCGCCGTCGAGCTCGGAACCGGATGCGGCGTCGCCGGCATGGGTCTCTACCTCCTCGGCCTCACCGATATCGTGCTCACTGACATTGCCCCAGTCATGCCTGCGCTGAAACGCAACCTTAAAATCAACAAGCCTGTCCTCGGCAAGAATCTCAAGCACTCGATTCTTTATTGGAACAATCTCGATCAAATCAGGGCTCTGAACCCTCCCTTCGACTTCGTCATCGCTACCGACGTGGTTTACATCGAGGAATCCGTGGGTCTACTTCTCTCCGCTATGGAGGCCCTTCTTGCTGATAACGGTGTCGTTTTGCTCGGCTACCAGTTGAGATCCCCGGAGGCACACAAGCTTTTCTGGGAATTGTGCGAGGAAATGTTTGTGATCGATAAGGTCCCTCACGACCACCTTCATCCCGAGTATGCATACGAGGAAACCGACGTTTATGTACTGAGGAAGAAGAAGAAACAGTAATAGTCACTGTTGGGGACTACAGCTAGGTAAATTTCCATTTCATTTTTCAAATTTTCATGTTCATTTTCCGGTGCAGTAGGCAAAATTCTGTAATGCTCGGTTATTCACTTGCCTGTTTGGGTGTTTGTAGTTATAATTATTCCTTCTTATTTGATTAATTTTTTTTAACTTTCTTTTAACATATGATTTTAGATGGGGAGCTTGGTTTGGTGTTGCTTCTACTACAGTGCATTTTAGTTCATGAGTTGGATGTAATTATGAAATTAGATGAATTAATTGATGAGAACAAGGTTAAGAGTTCATATATGGAAGCTGACTCTGATTTAATGACTTATTGATCAGATGAGATATGGACTGATGCTTGAAGCCAAACCAAGAGCTTTCTATGGTAGTTTCACGTAGGAGTATACTTCGAAAAATTCCTCAGGGGAGTGTTTACTTATGTACAGAAGTTCATGGAAAGTAAAGTTGTGAGTTTTGTTTCAGATGCTTACGGCTTAGCAAACTGTTTTATGCTCTGCTCCCTTTTCAAAAGCTTATGGTATTTCGGTAATATGCTTATTTGTAGGTCTTGTCGATGAAAATGTGGCTTAGATCTTTGTATGTGATTATTTTGTTTCTGGATTAGTTTTGGATATTAATACAAACTGTCTGCTACTCTGCTTCCATCGTTGCTGAAACGCTACTATTTATTGTTGATTAGCTGATATTCAGCAAGGCTTCAACAAAAAAGTTGAGTTTCTGTTCAATTGAGGGTGTGGGTGATGTCGTCTACCTGGGATTTTCTGATGTTAAATCGCTGCACATAAATAAAGTAGCGTTGTATTTATTCTTTTCCCCTTCCTCCCCTCTTCCTTCTGGAGTGTGAAAAAGCAAGGGATTTTGATTTTAAATATGCTTTTTCTCCTGGATAGAGCTGTAGAGAATTTTGGAGTAACCTTTGTATGATGGTGTTGAGAAGGAGATGAGAATTGAGCTCTCAGGTTTGATGAAGATGCAAGAATCATAGACACAATGATTATAAGGAAGAGGCAATAATGATATACTCTCCAATCGAAAGAAGATATTATAAATTTTTTTCAAGTCGATTATGAATGGGAAAATGGTTGGTAATGACTACGAATAAACAATGTGTAATGATATATGGTGTCTAATGTAAATTTCATAGCAAATTGTGCATGATGTATGGTATATGTTTATTTATAAAATCATATTTGCTCCTTGTATCTTGCCAATGGCACAACTTATAACCAAAAAAAAAGCATTGGTTCTTGTACGAGTAAATTTTTTTTAGCATCATATACTTAAGTGGTTTAAATTGCTGCGTGACACTTCAACACCTGAAAATGATATTCGTCAGCTATGAGAAGTTGTAGTTTATGAGGAAGAAGAGAGGAAGCACTGAAGTTTCTATCCAACAATATTGCATATATGACAAAATTTTCAGTGAAAATGGCACATGATCTGTAGTTCAAGACTGCTTGAAGTGCAAGTTATCACGTTTGTACTGACCGCAGAAAGGGACACGATGCCTTTGACGTTAATATATTTGCTTACACTGTACAAAGCATGACATTGAAGCTGCCCTTAAAACAGAATTAAGGTAACAACATTAACTTGACAATGAAACTAATCAATATATAACTTTAACGTATTTATTTTTATTAAAATTGTGACCACAGAAAATACAACGTGGTTAATTAGTAGTCGCATAATTAAACAATTACATAAAGTTGACCACTATACTTCCAAATCACATGGAACAAATTTAGTTCGGTCCAAATTACTATAGGATAAAAGCATAATTTAGCCCTTAATTTATTCAGTGTATAATAAAATAAAATAAAATAAAATAGTAAATACCTCTCTCTATTTAACCTTAATTTCTCGGCTTCTTGTCGTGCTTTCAAGCAATGAAAGGAGATGCATCATGAAGTGGAAAGTGAGAAATGAGTTGAGCAGCATTGGTTGATCTATGTTGGCCACCTTGATCAAAGGATATGAAAGCAGAATTATAATACTGATGAACAAAGCCGCCATTACTATTAATGTTCTTGTGATTATCATGATGTTGATTTTGATGCTCAGCTTGTCCTCCTCCCTGCTTTAGAAGGAGAGAACCACATTGCCTAGGTTGTGTCTGATAGAAAACCTTGGACACCACTAACTCCCCTTCTTTCTCCTCTTCGTTATTTCCTAGGTGGTATTGGTGCATGACCCAGTTAGTTTTCTCAGGCTTCCTTTGCTTTCCATAGTTGGTGTAAAGCACAAGGATCTTCTTGTACCCTTTTAGCTTGCCTTTCATGTACACTGGTCTTGTCTTCCCTGTTTTGTGCCACCTTGTCTCACAGCTACTTCCATCTGCTTCTTCTGAGTGTACCTTTCTCCTTTTTCTTGTTCCTGTGGTGTATGCTTTTGATGGCCTATGAAAGAAATGCCGGATAAGCCCGTCTTTGCTAACTCCTGCATCCATCCATCCATCCATGCCATAACATTATATTCACTCAAAATCAATTTTATCTTAATATTCTTTTTCAATAAACTAAGTGATTAATTAGCATATATGAGCTCATTTCTTTCTTAATTCTAATATTTGTTAAGAAAATAATTTGTATATATGTTAAAATGATGAACATTTCAGTTTACTTGTATATAATTTTATGATCTTCTAAAATTGAAACAATAGTGAGGTCAAAATTTGGATTACAAATATCATATACAGTGTAAATGGACAGTGATTATATTTATATATATGCCGCATCAATATGACTTTTTAACTATATATATATATAATTTATATTACGTCTCTTTATCTTCAAATGTTCTAAAGTAAACAATTCTTCTGACTGAGTTCTGACCATAGTGTATATATATATATACACTCTGTTGAAAGCTGCTTTAATTGTTAATTAGTGATCAAAAGTATAATTAAAACAAATGCGCGCAACATAATTAGTCGTCAGAAAGAAAAAAACACAGAATTTAATTAATTAGGAAAGGGTGTATATATAATTAATGAAAAATATATAAATTAATGACCTGGCAACTTCTGGGGATGAGTATAACAAATTCCATTCTCGCCTTCCAGAGTGGGAATGAACTCATCAATCAATGGATGAAGCTTTTGAATATCAGACTTCACCTTCGCTTCCAAATGTTCCAAAAGCTCTTGATCACTCGGATCAAACTTCACTCCAGCAGGCAGTCCAGGTAGCTCATGAATTCCACCCTATATATATATATATATATATATATATATATAGCTAGTATGTCAATCTAATTGTGTATTATAACTAATTATATATATATATATATTTAAGAACAAAGGAAATAGTTAATATGAACCTGGTCTTGGCATTTGATATGATGGCCACATGAAGGACAAGTTCTTGATTTCCCCACAATATTGATATTGCTGTGACTGTTGTTTTGATCATCCTCATCATTGCACTGCCTCATCTTATAATTTCCTTTCTTTAACTTCCTCTTCTACCCCACATTAATTAATTCCACTTAATTTCTATATTCTTTTCTTGTTTTCTTCTTCTTCTTCTTCTTCTTCTTCTATCTTAAACCCATCAAACTAATTAAAAAGCGAGCTAGGTCCAGAGAGTGAGAGAGAGAAGTATATATATATATATAATATTAAGAGAAAGAAAATAAAAGTAAACAAACAAAAAGAGAAGAAAAAGAAAAACTTGTCTCTCCTCAAGCTTTGCTCTTTCCCCTCATGCATGCAAATCTTTGTCGAGGGAGTAGGAAGGAATTGAATTCTCTCTCACTTTTTTTTATAGTGCTTTAATTTTCTTTTCGTCAAGTGAATAATATTTCAGTCCTTCCCATAACCTCTCCCTCTTCTTGACACAATGGAGAGATCAGAGAGAGATATCTAAAAAGCCTATAAACGGAGAATGAAATAAACAATGAAGGATAGGGTTAGTTGCCCCAAGACACATATGGTAGTATGGTACAATTTTCTTTTTTAAAAAAAACATATTCAGATTGCTTTGATCTCAAGTATAGTTTTTTCCCTTGCATATATACTGTGTGTGAAAACTTGTAGCTGAATACACATGTAGGTTTTTGTCCTATTTACTCTCAATAAATTAAAGCTGCCTCTTTTTATTCCTTTAAATTTTAATTAAAAAAGTATCCAGACTTTAATTCCTCCCATGCATTGCTCTTAATTAGAGTTAATTAAGTCTCTTACTGATTATTAACTTAAGGTAGCTTCCATTTTAATTTGTGAGACAAAATTAAAATTAAGAGGGAATTAAGAGAGTAGTTAAAGTATATATATATATATATAGTTGAGTGGGATTTGGGCAATCCAATATATATAAATACACATAGAAGAAGAGAGCAGAAAGGGTGAGAATTCAGGTGCAATGTCACCATGGAGTGTACATAAAGCTAAACTGTAATGAGCAGAACTAATTAACAAGAAGAAGAAGAAGAGGAAGAGGAAGAGGAGGAAGAGGTTATGGGGGACATTCTATATTTTCAGCCAACCATAAATTCTATTACTTCACGTAGACTTCTCATGCATAGCAAGAAACCTCTCTCTTTCTCTCTCAACTCTCATGCTTACTTTGACAAACTTAACCCCACCATCTCAATATATAATAATAATAATAACAATATATATTAATTAATGGTTACTTACACCCAAACTTATCTGATACGTATCATGTCGCATGCAAACATGACGTCTGTACATACGTATACTATCATATTTGTATTATATATGTAACCCATTGAACTCTGTGTGTGTGTTTGAGTAATTTATATAAGGTTTAATTTATATACATACACTAGTGCATGGAGTTGTTTTACACAAGCACTTTATTAAACGAAAACGTAAATCAGTATAATAATATAAATACCAAACTAATCTAAAGCTTAAAATTTGAACATTGGAATGATTCATTAGTTATTAAATATACCACAACTTAGTTTAGAAGATCACTAATTGATTTCTAGTATGTGGAATTGAGAAGAATCAAGAATGTGTATCATGACAGGAGCCAATGGGACCCCTGTTAGAGAAAGCAAAAATATCCTTGTTCTTACCATAAAAAAGTAGAGAAGAGAATTTGATGCATAAAGGCATAAACTTACAGGCTGTTTAGCTAGTCCCTATTATATGATGCATCATTATCATCATTTATAAAGTCGAAAGAGGGTTATGACAAAAAAATTTAGAAATCTCTAACTCCATCAAATCATATATAAATTGGTCGCTCGTATGAGAGAGTTGCTAGAGACAATAAAGGCACTCGGCTTCTTGGCTTTTTGTAATAGTATAGCTCAGGAGGATTTGCAAGGGCTAGTGCCCTTTTGTTGCTGGGCTTGCCCATATTCAAGCCCACGGCTCTGCAGTTAGGCCCAAATCTTGTTTTTCATACGGATTGGGATAGAAATGTTATAGAGTAAAATAAGAGAAAGATCAATCCAAAAAGGTAAGATCTATAAACAATTTATGGGTCCCACTCATTTTGGTGGATTCTATCTAATTCTGTTCTTATGCATCATATTTTTATACCATATAAATCAAGTTATAATGATCAATTGATATTTTTATTATATATATTTAAATATATTGATTAATTGACTAAAATTAACTTTTTTCCCCTTAGCTTGCATGAAGCTTCAACTTTATCTTTTATAATTGAAACAGTTTTTGTTTCTTTAAATGTCTTCAGTCATGCATAAAGCTCAAGTGAAATTGTTCAAGTCAAAGCATAATTGAAGTTTAGTTGAAATCAAAATAGTTCAAAATAACTTGGAAATTTTCAATTAGATATTCAAAATGATTTAAAAAAAATAAAACTATATGAAGACTAAATCGTTTTAGTCTCATAAACTCTTTGGTAAGCTCAAATATATTCTCTCAAGAATAATTCCACATATCCCAGTTCATTAATTAATATATGAAATGTTCTTTTCTCATTTTAATATCAAATATAAGAAACATATCCTATGCCTAAACCTGACTCCGAAATCAATTTTTTCTAACATTATTCTAAAAATATTGTTTTTACATTGCCATATAAGATGCATCTCTACTTAGCTTAATTTGTTTCACATAAGAAAAAGTGAAAAACCCATGCAGTAGTCATACACTTCAATTATTTAAAAATACCTCACCAATCCTTCAACTCCAACCTTAAAAGTATTGATAGAAGTACTTGTGACAGTGAGAGCAACAGAATAACTTAATTTATAGACGGCATTGATGTCATTTACAGATAACTTCCATTGCATGAGTACAACAGTGTAAGGCTAATTACATGCCGTTCTCTTGCAAATATAATAACATACAAGTGATAACAACGAAGCCAACGCCCAATGGAATAATTGAAATTTGCAAGTCTGTCTCATAACATTTCTTACACTTGATTTTCCAACTACAGTCACCTAAACAATGACAAATCCCTACTATATTCATACTTGTACATCACCAAAATCACCAAACCAGATTGCAAAATTTGAATCTGGCGCTATAGTTTTCTAACCACACAGTTCAAACTATGCTCGGACTAGCTTGTCAAGGGACCTCAATTAGCTCAAGGTCAAATTAAGCAGAACTGGTGATTTTGACAAAAAGAAAAAGTTCAAACTATGTTTCCCTGATCAGAGGCTTCTTCATGATAATAAGGGGAGAGTTTTCCACCCTTCTTCCCACTTCTGGATTTAGGATCTGCAGAAGCTTCCTGCAGCATCTTCACCACTCTACGCATGGAAGGTCGGGTTATAGGAAGAGAGCTTGTGCAAAGGAGACCCACACTAAGTACCTTGCTGATTTCTTCCTTGTATTTGGAATCAAGACAAGGATCAATCACTTGCTCTATTCCTTTCTGATCCAATGTGGAAGAAACCCATTTCACCAAATCTTGTTCTCCATACTCTGAATCAATTGGGGGTTTCCCAGTTACCAATTCCAGAATAACCACTCCAAAGCTATAAATGTCACTCTTTTCATTCACCCGAAGAGTATAGGCATATTCTGCAGCAGAGAGCAAAGTCAAACAAATATAAATTCAAATTTAGGCAGATTATTATGTAGTATGTACTAACTATAAATCAGATTAATGAATGAAACCATTATATAGATTGAACTTTGAAGGCACAAACCTGGTGCAATGTAACCATAAGATCCTGCAACTACAGACATTGATTCTGCACCTTGGCTGACTCCCCTGAACATTTTTGCTACTCCGAAATCTGCAACTTTTGCCCCAAACTCTCCATCTAGCAATATATTGTTAGATTTTACATCCCTATGAACAATTGGGGGGACACAATCATGGTGTAAGTAAGAAAGTCCCTCAGCAGCATCAATGGCAATTTTACACCTGGTTGGCCAATCCAATAAGCTTTTCTTGCTGCTATGCAATATGTCAGCCAAGCTTCCATTTGGCATATATTCATAAACTAGAAGCTTGTTGTCTCCATTGTTGCAGCAACACCACAACCTTACAATATTCTTGTGTCTGATCTTTCCCAATGTTTCAACTTCAACTTCGAATTCATCTTTTTCGTCAGAGCCAACAGTTCCATCTTCTTTCCTAGTTGATCTCCAGAGTTTCTTCACCGCCACTGCCTCGCCACTGCTAAGGACTACTTTGTAGACCTTCCCAGATGCTCCACTCCCAATTACGTTATCTTCATTCAGCAATTTAATAATCTCAAACTCGCTGAAGCCGTACTTATGAAATGACCTCCACTTTGACATGTTAAATCCTTTCTTCATCTTCTTGATGTTTCTGTATTTCAAGTAAAACCAAGCAACCCCCACGACAAATACAATACCGGCAAGTACAAACATTGACCGCAAAATCCACAGATACCTCCGGTTCTTACTTTCACTAAAGGTTGGACAAAGGCCATAGAGATCGCCACAGAGGCCTAGATTTCCTAGAAAACTCTTTCTATAATTCTCATTATCATAAAGAGGAGGGATATCCCCAGAAAGCAGATTATTTGACAAATTCAGCAAATTAAGCTTCAAATTTTGCAACTCAGATGGAATTTCACCGGAGAATCGATTGCTAGAAAGATCAAGGTAATTAAGCACAGGCAAGCTCCCTATTTCGTTTGGTATCTCCCCATCAAACCTATTGTTTGCCAAGTCAAGCTCATTGAGCTTATTCCAAGCACTAATTCCTCTAGGAACTGCTCCAGAAAGTTTATTTTCACTGAGATCAAGCTTACCCAATTGGCTCAACTTGACCATACTCGCCGGAATCTGACCTGTAAAACTATTCTGGCAGCCAACAAACTCAACAAGATTATTCAACGACCCAATCTCTTTGGGTAAAGACCCAGAAAACTGGTTGTCAGAAATCAACAAAAGTGACAGATTACGAGCACCAGATATTGCACTGGAAATATGCCCAGATAGTGAATTATGAGTAAGCTCAAGCAAATACAGATGAGGTAAACCCCAGAGAGCATCAGGAACTATGCCTGAGAGATTATTATTCCTAAGCCGAACTCTGTTCAAGCTCGAACACTCTCCCAGACTCCGAGGAATTTCCCCAGAAAATGAATTGTATATCAAAATCAAATCTCCCAACACGCCGCCTCTGCACAGATTTTCCGGTATTTCGCCAGAAAATTGGTTATACGAAACGTCTAGATTCAGTAGGCGCGAGTTGTTACCGAGTGCACTCGGCAATCGACCTTTAAGCTTGTTGTTGAACAATTTGAGCTCGTACAGATTCGGAGACAGAGCTATACTTTCTGGCAAAGACCCTTCAATTTGATTAGCGTACAAATTCAGAGATCCGAGCTTCAGCCGGCACAATTCATCAGGAATCGTCCCACTCAAATTATTCATCGATGCATCAAATCGTCTCAGATTCGTCATGCTTGACATTCCCGGAGGCAACTCGCCGGATAAAAAGTTCTGATAAAGCTCGATTTGAACGACGCTTTTCATCCCCACAATTGATCTCGGAATTGACCCATTGAGACTGTTTAGGGACAAGTCGAGGTTCTGGAGCCGAGTGAGACGGCCCAGCGATGCCGGAATGGACCCCACGAAGTTACACGAAGCGAGCCATAGATCCTCGACATTCGTCAGGTTACCGAATTCTTCCGGTAACGGATTCGGAACGAAGGGGTTATAAGCGAGTTGAAGCTTTTTGAGGGTCGAAATGTTACCAAGAGAACTTGGAATTGTTCCGTTCAGGAGATTATAAACGAGCAAAAGCGACTCGAGTTGCCGGAATTCACCGAACCTCGCCGGAACATCGCCGGAGAGGTTATTGAACGAGAGGTCCAGATACCGGAGAGTTGGAATTTGCGAGAGCGTCTCCGGAATGGGACCGACGAAGGTGTTCTGGGAGAGGTCGAGATACTGGAGACGACTACAGTTGGCGATATTGGGAGGGATTGAAGAGTTGATGAGATTGTTGTAGAAGGAGAGGTTTGTAAGAGAAGGGAGGCGGCAGAGGACAGTGGGGAAGGGTCCGGCGAGCTGGAAGTTGGAGAAGTTGAGGGAAGTGACGTCGCCGGAGAGTGAGTCGCAGGTGACGGCGAACCACTTGCAGGGAGAAGCATCACGGGGGTTCCAGTTGGAAAGTGCATTGGAGGGGTCGTCGAGTTGATGCTTGGGTTGGAGGAGGAAGAGACCGTCTTTGGATAGAGAGAGAGTGAGGGGAGGAGGAGAGAGGAAGAGAAGGAGAAGCAAGAGAAACATTGTGAGTGGTGGGTTGAGAAGGGAGGGATAGAAGGAGCTTTTTATTCGTGGTGTATGGTTGTGACGCAACTGAGAAGACCGAAGAGTGGGATTTGAAGAAACATGAAGGAGGAAGAGGAAGAAGAAGAAGAAGAAGAAGAAACA
This sequence comes from Senna tora, assembly GCA_014851425.1. NCBI lineage: Eukaryota > Viridiplantae > Streptophyta > Magnoliopsida > Fabales > Fabaceae > Senna > Senna tora. Next base: position 4,350,429 of record CM026271.1, on the reverse strand, counting down.
GAAGCATGAAAGGTGAAGATAGGTAGAGATGTGGATCCCACTTGTGTCCAGCTTTGTTTTTTTTTTCCTTCCCCAATTCTGAACGTTAGATAGAAGTGGGTGGGACTTGGGAGGACAATGCGGGAAGATTTTCTTCCCTCCATTTACATGTTTGGAGTTTGATTCAGGGAGTTTTTTTCTTCTTCTTTTTTTTAAATGATAAGATTTATGAGTTACTAATTAAAATAAATAATTTTATTTCATGTGAAAGTATGTTTGATGTTATTAAATTTTAGCTTATTGGCTCAAATTTAGTACAAATAATTAATAATATATACAAATTTATTATTTAAAAACAAAAATTTTTTGATAAATATTTTTTAAATTTTTAATATTGATTGTAATATCAAATAATATATTTAATAACGTTATTTTGTCAATTTAACATCGATTGTAAATATTACTACAAAATAAAAAATATTTTTTTAGTTAAATTAACGAAAAAAATTAACTAAATATATTATTTAATGTTACAATCAATATGGAAGTTACGAGTAATATTTATATTTATTGTTAATTATTTATGTTAAATTTGAATAATTGACAAAATTAATTACAAATTACAAATCTGGAGACATAATAACAACCCATAAAATTTAAAAGCTTGACAAATACCGTCAAGTCCTAAAGTTTAAAAGCATAGAAAATGCTTTTACATTTGTTTTATTATATACAAATCCACTAATTTTAATTTTAATTTTTTTCATTTACTTCAATTTTAAAATTCAATTGCAACCAAACACAGCCTTTAGATTCGATTTCTTTCCACCTTTCATGACAAGGCCTAATAAAATCTGGGGAATTCTATGAGGAGTTTGTGCTTAGAAATTATTTTCTCCTCTCTTCTTGTACGTTGAAACTTGAAATTCAAATTTAAAAAGATTTATTTCATCCCTAAAGTAATAGACTATTCCAGATATTAATCTTTAGGTTTATTGATAAATACATTGCTCTAAAACTACAAAAAAAGTAATTGTTTTTTTTCTTGACTCTATTCTTATAATATAATTAATTTCAGCTTTTATTTAGTCCATTATAATTTACCTAAATATGTGTTTCAAACATGTGCTAGTTCATCCCCCCCCCCCTTATGGTGACATCACAATTATCATTTGTAATTATTAATTTGTAGTTAAAGTAATTGATAATCCGTAATTTCGTTGACCAAAAAAATTGATAATCTTAAAAAATTACCTTTATTAAGTTGTTAAATAAGTGACCAACTTATTCTATACAAATTAATTTTCATTAGACCGCCAGATGTATTGCACGTTGGCTCTAATATTTTTAAAATTCAATGATGTTGAAGACAGGGGAACACAATCCCAAAACCAGCCAAAGTGTTGTTTATGCATACCATGAGAATTGGAATAGGTTACGTGAAATTGATTTTAAAGAGTAATTATATGCGTTACGTTCACTTGTTAAATGTTAGGAAGCATTCAATATATAATTTTGCAGCAAAAGTAACTTTCTTAACCCCAACGTTTGAGGTTCTTGTCAGTTTTGTCCCTAATGTTTTTTCGCTATCAATTGTACCCCTAACGTTTTACGTTTCTGCCAATATCACTTTTTTCATTAACACCGTCAAATATTTAACATTTTTTGCTGACGCGGCATCCTATGTGGCAAAACGTTTCTTTTTTCTGTCAATTGTAACCCTAACGTTTTACATTTCTGCCAATGTCACCCTTTTCACTAACACCATCAAATATTTAATAATTTTTGCTTACGTGGCATCCTATGTGACAAAAATATCTGACTTGACATATTTTTTTCCACACCAAATTTTTTACTCATCTTTTTCCCATCAAAACCGTGTCGTTTTAGCCTCATCATATTCCTTTTAAAATATAACTCAAACGTACATGCCATTTTATAGACAAAAACATTGGAGACGTTATCCATTCTCTACTTTGTTGGAGACGTTACCCATTCTCTACTTTGTCGAAGACATTACCCTAAAATAAAGAATGGATAACGTCTCCGATGTTTTTATGAGCAAAATAGAGCATGCGTTTGAGTTATATTTTAGAAGGAATAGGCCGAGGTCAAAACGACACAACTTTGATGGGGAAAAGATGAGTAGGAAATCTGATGTGGAAAAAAATATACCAAGTCAGATATTTTTGCCACATAGGATGCCACGTAAGCAAAAATTATTAAATATTTGATGGTGTTAGTGAAAAGGGTGACATTGACAGAAATGTAAAACCTTAGGGTTACAATTGACAGAAAAAAGAAACGTTTTGCCACATAGGATGCCACGTCAGCAAAAAATGTTAAATATTTGACGGTGTTAGTGAAAAGGATGACATTGGCATAAACGTAAAACGTTAGGGGTACAATTAACAGCGAAAAATGTTAGGGACGAAACTGACAGGACCCTTAAACGTTGAGGTTAGGAAATGTACTTTTGCCTAATTTTGCTATTTGCCAAGTAATGAAAAACAAAGTAACTATCTAAATATATTAGCTGGGGAATGTTGATAATATTGTATGTTAATATTGGATAGAAGTTGTTGGTAAAAATAAAATATTGGATAGAGTATTCTACATTAATTAAAGAGATACACTAAAATTTAATATATTAGGATATAGTCTCATTAATATTCATTTATTCAAGTTATTGTATGACATGGACTAGGACCACTCACAAAAAAGGAAGAAAGGAGGAGGAAGTGAAGGTGTAGTAGCAGGGAGATATTTTTACATTTTGAATCTTACATAATATATTTAAATTTTATATGATTATTATATATTGAGTTTAAAATAATATATTAATTTTGACCATTTAGTTGGATATAGATAATTAAAAGGAAGTAAGAACGTTCTCTAACTTAATATATTCTTATATATATATATATGCTATGATTTTATTTACATGTTAATTCATTAGTTATATAATATATAAATAAATTTATTTAACATATTAAATTTTTTATTTGATTGATCAATAAAATTTGTTAAAATTAATAACATTTTTGTTAATTATTTGTATATATTCAAAATTGTAAATATTTCACCAATTAATGAGATGAATTTGTATACGTTAGATAAATCTTATAAATTAATTCCATCAAAAAAAAATCTTATAAATTAATAATATATTACCTTATATTAATAATAAACTAACAACACAAAATAATAAAACTTACAATTTCCTTCAGAGCGGAAATGATTGGGAAAATGTTAGAGCAGAAGCACGTGCTGAATCGGTGGGGACTGGGGATTGGTGGGCACCGAAAACATGCAGAAAATATGAGACAAGCACAGTGTTTGACAGTCAACTCTGTGGTCAACGTGGAGAAAAGCTACTTTTGAAAAATCATAAAAACCTCAATCAAAAAATAAAAACAAAAATCATAAAAACTATTCATAATTCATAAACGATTTTCTTTTGTTGAAATGACAAAATTGGTATTTGGTGCGCACTAATAATAGTAATAAGTAATAACATAATTGATATTTTCGTCATTTAGAGAAAGTTAATTAGGATCTAATTAAAAGATTGAAGACTTGAAAGAATAAATTTGATCTAGACATTGGACCTCAAAACTTACCTATTTTCAAATAGTGAGATCAGAATTTATGTAGTTAGTAAGAAAAGCATTTTCAAATTGTAAAAAACCTGAAAGACGAGGTTCCTTTATGAGTACAAGACAGAAGAAGCAATGGGAGAATGAAAGTTTTATAAGAAGCGCAGGTGTGAGTGTGATGAAAGAAAATTGGATCTATTAAAGTGTAAAAATTGTAAAGTGTATGAAGTTCATCATTCAGATCATTAAATAAAAATTAAGATTCGTGTTCGTACTGTAACAATTTCATCCAACGACCTACTTCATCGAATTTACACTTGTAAGTCGGATAAGTAATGAAAGTGCATAGTACCGACTATGGTACATAAGGCCTACTAAGCCCTGAAATACTAACAATAGAGTTTTTGAAAGCTGTAATTTTAAAAAATACAACTTTTTGTATGAAAAAAAAAATTACAACTCAATCCAATACATTCTTTTAATTTGATCTCTCAAAACTTTTTTTAAAAAAAAAATTAAATGATCATTCCTTATCTAATAACAAAGCCTTACTGCCCTTACATATAACATTTATAGTCATTATATAGTCAAAATTTGATGCTTTCTTTTTTCAGTGAACTATTTTTATTAAAAAAATATTTAAGATATTAAATCATATAAATTACTTTTAGATATCTAAATTAAATTGATTCGCTTTCAACATGTTTGATTGATAGTGATTAGTGAGTGCGTGGTTTCCAACTTGCCTTTGTGATTGATAGTGATTGTCTCATCTGAAGGTGTAATTAGCGATTTGGCTAGAGTAAATTGAAATATTTACAAAATTGATGAAACCTGTGTATTTTGTAATTAAGTATAGATTTAATTTAGATCGAGGTTCATTTGAGATTATATTATTATATATTTATATCAAACAAAATTAAACCATGCATGTCTAATCAATTTTGAGTAAACTGACTCAATTTTGGATAGTCACCTAATATCTAAAAATAAAAATAGTAAGAAAATACAATATCTTAAAGACAATGGTTAACAAAAACACATAAAAATCCGAGAGTGGATCCTATGCTGCTCAGCATAGAAAAATAAGAAGAGAGAGTGACACATAAGTGTGTCCCACACATAATGGGGTCCACATGTAGAACACACTTATGTGTCATTCTCTCTCCTTACTTTTCTATGCTGGACAGCATAAGATCCACTCTCATAAAATTCCATTCATTAATAGCACATGCATGACTTCAGCCATTTAATACTGTGTGTAATTGTGAGCATTATTTTCTCATGCGAGTGTGACAAGGTGGACATTGGATATTCTATATTATAAGATGAAGTATTTTCTAAGATAGAAAAGAAAAAAAAAATTAAAGTAAATTTATTTAGGTGCTTGTTATAAAGTTCATCAATTATAAATATTATTTATATTTTTTCTCATTTTTATTTGGTTATGTAATTTATTGTTTTTTATTTTCTCTTTCTACAATGATTGGTTATACGAAAATTTGTTATCACGTGTTTTAATTATATTGGTAAACTTTATAGCAAGTACCTAAGTAATTTTACCTTAGTTTAGTCCAAAAAAAATTATAAATCCTATATTATTATATTTTTTCTCTTAATTACTCTTTTTATCTCTTTCGTCATTTTAATAAGAGGCAAAATACAAAATTCCATTCATTAATAGCACATGCATGACTTCAGCCATTTAATACTGTGTGTAATTGTGAGCATTATTTTCTCATGCGAGTGTTACAAGGTGGACATTGGATATTCTATATTATAAGATGAAGTATTTTCTAAGATAGAAAAGAAAAAAAAAATTAAAGTAAATTTATTTAGGTGCTTGTTATAAAGTTCATCAATTATAAATATTATTTATATTTTTTTGTCATTTTTAATTGGTTATGTAATTTATTGTTTTTTATTTTCTCTTTCTACAATGATTGGTTATACGAAAATTTGTTATCACGTGTTTTAATTATATTGGTAAACTTTATAGCAAGTATCTAAGTAATTTTACCTTAGTTTAGTCCAAAAAAAATTATAGATCCTATATTATTATATTTTTTCTCTTAATTACTCTTTTTATCTCTTTCGTCATTTTAATAAGAGGCAAAATACTATTTAGTCCTTGAATTGTTGGTCAAACTACTATTTAGTCCCCAAATTTATCAAAAATACTATTTAGTCCCTAAAATTTTTAACTATATCAACTATTTAGTCCCCGAATTTGACAAAATACTATTTAATCCCCGGATTTGTAATTTTGTCAACTATTTAGTCCCTAAACTTGGCAAAAATACTATTTAATCACTGAATTTGCAACTCTGTCAACTATTTTTATCAAGTTTGGGATTAAATAGTTGTTATAATTACAAATTCAGGAACTAAATAGTATTTTGTTAAATTCATAGACTAAATAGTTGACATAATTAAATATTTTAAGGACTAAATAATATTTTTGATAAATTCAAAAATTAAATAATAATTTGATCAACCATTCAAAAACTAAATAATATTTTACCTCTTTTAATAAAACTTCACCTCACACATTGAGAGCGGTAGGTCCCATGCTTTGAACGTTGAAAGTTGAAACTTGAAACTACTTTGTAGTTTGTAGCTTCATGCCTTTCAGTAGCTTTCAAGTCTCTCTCCAGTCTCCCCTCAAAAATGAACCTATTTTATTAATTCATTTGACCACCCACTCTCTACCCTTCATTTCTTTTGACTTTTCAACTACATCTTTCTTAATTCTAATTATAAAATATTAAACCATATAAAACACTTAACTGTTGTACATTTTCATAAACACTTTAAAATAACACTTACAATATTTGCATTGCAGATCCAACCGCATCTATCAACTATCATTGCTATAATGTACTCTGGCTACAACAGGTTAATCAAAGTTATAATAGTCTTTTAACTGAACATAATAGTTAGCTTCGCATTATTTTCTTAAAATGTATAAGATACATTGTTAATTTAATTTGTATCCAAAACCTATTAAATTTAAGAAAGTTATATTATGGGATGACTTTGGAAAATCTTAAAGAAAAAATTAGAAAAAATGTTCAAATTTCTCTTGGTATATATGGTGGTTGTATTGGCCTGATCGGAGAATTCTTCAGATCAGAGCCTCGATGGGAGGGCAGTTGAGAAATGAATTGACATTATATTAAGAGGCAAAATACTATTTAGTCATTGAATTATTGGTCAAATTATTATTTAGTCTCTAAATTTATCAAAAATACTATTTAGTCCCTAAATTTTTTAACTATGTCAACTATTTAGTCCCCGGATTTGACAAAATATTATTTAGTCCCCGAATTTGACAAAATATTATTTAGTCCCCGAATTTGTAACTATGTCAACTATTTAGTCTCCAAACTTGGCAAAAATATTATTTAATCACCGAATTTGCAACTCTGTCAACTATAACGGGTAACAGTCAAGAGACTAAATAGTTGACAGAGTTGCAAATTCGGTGATTAAATAGTATTTTTGTCAAGTTTGGGGACTAAATAGTTGACAGAGTTGCAAATTCGGTGATTAAATAGTATTTTTGTTAAGTTTGGAGATTAAATAATTGACATAGTTACAAATTCAGGGACTAAATAGTTGACATGGTTAAAAATTTCGGGGACTAAATAATATTTTTGATAAATTCGAGGACTAAATAATAGTTTGACTAATAATTCAGGAACTAAATAGTATTTTGCCTCTTATATTAATTATACCGGCTGCCTTTACATTAGTTGTGTGTATTAGAGAGTTTTATAGAAAACTTTTGGTTGTAATGCTGATGAAATTGGTCCAAAGTTTAGAAAAATAGCGAGAGAGTGTGGGATCCACACAAGATCCATATTCTATATGTCACTTTTTTTTTTATGTTGTACAACATAGGATATATTATCTTTTATTAAACATTTGTTTTTCAAAGGAAACTAGTGTGTGAATAGATTGATCTATAAACTATAGATTTAATGAAGGTAAGCATGATTGTTTCCCGAGGCAAAAGTCTTGGAGTTGCAGAGGATGTAGTGGACTGCGTTGAAACTTGAAGGAAGCAGTGTGGTTGTGGGGACACAGAATGTTGAATTTTGATGGCATTGATTAGATTAGAATCTCAGTGGTTTCCAATGAATTATTGTTAATTGATTGGAACCATTCAAATCTCAATCTAACATGTATTCATTTTTCAAAAAGGTGGTTGTTCTCCTTTTTGACTGCTGCCTTATAAATTTCAATTTGATATCCTTTCCTTAACGTTGTTTTCAAAACAGCATTCTGTAACTATATATGATGCCTTTAACACATGGTATGCTTCAATAATATGCATACCTATATATGCTATATATCTTGTTGCTTTCAAATTTCAATTAGACATTTGGCATTTTTAGTAGCTAGGGGTAGTGTCAAAAACTCAAAATTAATGGGCACAGGGCTTTATATCTCTATGGTTTTTTTTTCAAAAAAATAAAATTTATTTTTTTATATTATATAAGAATATTATAAATTGACTTTAAAAATATTAATTAAAAAATTATTTAGTACAAGTTATTTTTATATATTAATATATTATAAATGAATTAGTAAATTGATTTATATCATGTTAATTTTGTCATTTAATATTAAAAATATAATATAAAATATATTTTAAAATTTTAAAACAACAAATTAAAAATTAACTACATGAATAATTGATCACTCTATGAAATACAGTTGTTTAGGCTAGTATTTCATTAATTTTCTAATGTTTTCATTGTTTTTGAGTCACAATCAATTGCATTTTAGAGTGTTTTTGTGTTTTTAGACTTTTAAATGTTAATTTGTATGATTTTAGATTGTGTTGATTTCATTTATGAGTTTTTTTGTTGAATTTAATTGAGTTTGAGGACTTACATGTGTTTTACTTTGGTGTTTTTCGAGTTTGAAGTTTAGTTAATGAAATTCCCCTTGGATTTAAAAATTCCATATAGTGTATAAATATAATTTCACTGAAAATCTTGTACTTGTTTTTTAGTAGCAAAATTCCAACAGAAATACTTTTATTTATATTTAAATAGTAAAAAAATGATGATAATATTAATCTGTTGCTATGTTTGTTAAGTGTTAGGATGATAAACAGTTGAAATATAAGTGGTAGACGCAACTTGAGAATGAAACAAAAGGTGGTGTAATGAGCAGTATATTGATTTAGCAGCTTGCCTACCTAAAAAGTAATATTGTCCTTACCGCCAAACAAATGCATATTAATTAGCTACACATATTACATTAGTCTCCACTGCACATGCCAAAGCTTTAAATATATATATATATATATATATATATATATATATATATATATGTGTGTGTGTGTGTGATTCCTTATGATCATTGATCGATGTCATTATCATCTACTTAACTAAATTATGGATTTTCTTTCTGTCTTTCTTTTGGTGGTCTCTTCATACTTTTTTCCCCTTTAATTTGTTTGCTTGCTCTTTGCTTATAGTAATTGATGATCCATACTATAAGCAAAAATTTCTAAATTAGTTATAAAAATGGTACTTATAGAGTGTGCTTATATAGTGTGCTAAAAGATCAACTAGACATACAGTGATTGTTTAATAAAAAAATATGAGGATACATGTGAAAAAATAAAATAAAATAACATCTTTCTAAAATACTATAAATATAGGTTAGATCTAGTGGAATTGATTAATTTTTCATAACATGACAAATCATTGTTTGAATTGAATCTCTGCTTGAAGGTAATGCTTATTATACTTATTAGCGATGAATCAAACATTATTAAATTATTATTTATTTTTAGTAAGAGTGGATATCCGCAAAAAACAAAATGTATATATATATCTTAAAACTTAAATCGTCTAATTTGAAAATTTGTTTACACGAACTCACGAAAATAAAATGTCATCCTATAGTAATATTAATATAAATCTTAAATGCTCCATGTAATCCACTCTATCCTTATCCAAGTTTTATTGTAGCTTTCTCGGATAAGGCAAAGGCATTAGTTATCTCTTCGAAGTTATTTCGTTTACTGTCCATAAATCAGATATAGTAAGTTGCCAATTACGTATATACACAATGCCAATAAATTAGGATTTTATTAACTAATATTCAATAATCCATGTTAATAGTTAATCTCATGGTTAATACAAATTTGTAACATACAAAAAAAGATTGACTTCTTATTCATTCCAAATTATAAAAGCTTATGTTAATCGAACAGAATAAACCTTAACCAATATTATTAAATTAGTTAAATCTTAAGACTCGTCCATTATTTTAGGGGTTAATTAAAAGAGCTTATGACAAATCTAACAAATAAGAACAAAAAGGATAAGAAAGAGTGTCCAAATCAGAGGATGCCAACGAATAGATATGTAGGAATCATTAAGAAATTTCTTGAAGCAAGTTGTGATTAAGGTACTAGTTAGAAGCCACGTCTAACAGACAAATTAAATACCTACCTTAATTACTTCTATATATTCTTCCTAATCACTACAATCCACCAACTTCTACCCATTTCTAATTCTGCTTTAGAGTAGTTCTTGAATGTATTGTTTTTTGGGTGAGAAAAACAAGCAATATGAGTATTTTATTTTGTATGTTTGAATATTAATTAGGTTGATAAATTTTTTTTTGGTCATAAATAAAAGTTTGTGTGAGGTAAGCATTGGTATCCCACTAAAATAAAAAAAAAATACATGAATCAATTAGTTTTTTTTTTTTTTTAAAGACTTGAATCTCTTTGAAGGTTTACGAAAATATATCATTCATTAATAAGGTTTGAACACTCCCGGCCCATTGTGGATAATTTTTTTAAAACTTTTCAAAGATGATTTTCTTTTTTTTGTCAAATAATTTGAAACTGATTTATCTTTATATTTATTAGCTTTACTAGATTGGGTTTTTAAGAATAAAAATTCTTAAAATTTATTGGCCTATTGGGCCTAACACCACACAGACAACAAACTTAAAATTGGGCTTCAACCATTTGGGTTGGATATGGTCCAAAATGTTTGGTCTTGCTGATTTAATTTGACCCCCGATGGCTTAGTTTCACTTCCAAGTTCCAACCCATGCACACATGCACAAAACGGTAATAAAAATGAAAGAAGAGACTTATATATAATTTTTTGTATATCTTTGTTATAAGACTGTGTAAACCATAAAAATTGTATAAGGGAGATACATTGTCAATTAAAATAAAGTACTATAAGAGAGATACATTGTATAAACTATATACATAATAGTTTAAAGAACATGATGATAAAGACCTGAAAAGTAAAAACAACACTTAAATTGTTTTCCAAATAATTGGTGTCACTTGTGGGCTTGTGGCAAACTCACACCCAAGTTTTTATCAAATAAGAAGTTATGGTTAATTTTTTTTCTTGAGAACATTATTTATTTATCATTTTAGACTTCTTACTTATTATAATAATATCTCTTAATAACAAATTAATTAATAGGCCAGAAAATTGAACAAAAAGACTTATTAATTACTAAAATCTAAAAAATTAAAAAAGTTCATAATTTTCTTTCCTAAATAAACCAAATTTTAAGATTTTTTTAATGACTTTCTTTTAACTTAATATCAACTTCTTTTTTTATTATGCAAAAAATAAAATTATATTTGTTATGTGTAAACATTGCCCTTTAACAAAGAAGAACAAGAAAAAAAAATAGAGTATTATCTTGTAATTAGAAAAGAATAAAATAAAATATGGAGGTCATAATTTACTTTAAACTTAAATTATCAAATATTGGATCAGCTGAATCAAGTCTTCTATCACCTTTAACTCAAAAGGGGGAAAAAAGTCCATTCTCATTTATCTCTATAGGGACCAATAAAACTTGATTGTTATGTCTCAATTATAATGAGTCAATTGTTAGGTCTCAATTATAATGAGTCAACCAGGTTAATATCGTCGTCAAAAGTCAAAATTATAATTTTTTTAAAAGAGAAAATAATTTTTTAAAATGTCTAGTTATACAAGATGTATATATATATATTTTTTTTTTGGTAAGGGAAAATTTATGTGAGGAGATGGCGGTTCAGCCTAAGGTCAAGACAGACCCCCCGAGTTTAGAAAGCACTTACAAAAATTCTTACAAATAACTCACCAAATAAGACATTATCAAGAATCGAATTTAAATAATGTAATTGTCATTGGTGAAAAATGTATATATATATATATATATATAATCTCAAAAACAATTCGAGGGGTGTGGTTGAGTGCAACGCGGATCCTCTGCAGTTGTGCTGTTCGGTTTGCCACGGTTAAAACGGTGGCTAACCGGTCACGTAACCGTGGCTAAAATGTTTGCCACGGTTGCGTGACCGGTTAGCCACAGTTTTAATCGTGGCAAACCTAACAGCACAACAACACAACTGTAGAGGATTCGGACTCGGTTGAGTGGAAGGGACTCATCTATATTTAACCAAGTGTCAACGATTCGATTCTTGTATTGAGTATGGAGCAACTTTAAATCCTTGGTCTCAGAAAATAATAATCTTATTTTTGGGACCTATAAAAAAAATCTTATTTTTTAGTTAATAATTAGTGTAATAACTTTATTCTTAATTTTTCAAATATACATAATATAATATTAATGTCAAAAGTAGAGAAATTATGGTACATAGATAGCACTAGCAGACAGTAGATTTTTACCACAGTAACAAATTAGCGTAGAATACACGCGCGGGAATGGTGGTGCATGTGAGCCTGAATGGCATCGTACCAGAAGGTCCCAAAACGAACAGAAACCGTTGAAAGCAGCGGGTGGATTGAGATCAAAGGAAGAATGGCTACGGAAAAACCCAATCCTAAAACCCAAGAAAACAAAAATCCATAAAGACGGAAAAAGTTAGAGAGAGAAAACGAAACTCACACACAAACCACGATAAGCCTCATTCGTGAGTTGAGTGAATCAATTATCAATCGCTCGGTTACGCTCACTCTCATTTCAACGAAAAAGCCAGCTGACTGACAACAAATGCTCTCTCTCTCTCTGAATTTATTATTCCTTTTCTTCTCTTTATGATTTTTTATATTTTCGTTTCTCGGCGTCATTTTATCCAACATTTTTACGATTAAAACATTAAAATTGCAAAAAGCGAATAAAATTATGGCAGCGATTGGGGAGTGCATGACTGTTCGTTCGTTTGTTCGTAGTTTCTCTTTTCATCAAAGATCAAAATACCTTTCCTATTTTTATTATTGTTGCCTTCTTCTTTTTCTCCGTAATCTCTACTATCGTATTAATTATTATTGTTTGTTATTCCCAAAATCCAACCGCACATCTCAATCACTCCCTCAGAAAACTCCTTCGATTCCCATAGAGACAGACTTACTGTATGCTAGAGAGAGAAACCCTGAATTTATATTCCCAACTTCCGCCTCAAACCCAGATGTACAAGTTCTAGTTTCAGATGGGGTCAAAGGAGCTCGGCTTCTTCTCCATTTTCTTTTTCTTAATGGTTTTGTGGTTTCTGGGTTGTTCCTGAAGCCCTTAGGGATCGCAATTTCTGAGCTGGTTTTCTTCTGTGAGGATTTTACTGGGGATTTGTGGAGCTGTGACTCTTTTCCCCTCAGGAGCGAAATCTTTGTTCTGTAAGGTTAATTGCCCCGTAGGGTTCAATTAATTCGGATTTTTTTTTAAGTGTGAGCTTGATCGTTAGCAATGGAGGCTGGTTCAGAAGGAGAGAAGAAGAAGCTACCCGAGGGAGAGAACAAGACCAAGCGCAAAATGAAGACTGCTGCCCAGTTGGAGATTCTGGAGAAAACATATGCTGGTTAGTAATTTTTCAATTTTTTTTTCTCGTGGTTCTATTCCCTTGGTGATATGATGTGAAATTGTGCTGAAGTGTGATTTTTCTTTCTTGTATTGTGCACTTTGTATTCAGCTGAAGCTTACCCGTCAGAGGCGTTGCGAGCAGACCTATCCGTGAAATTGGGCCTTTCAGATCGTCAACTTCAGATGTGGTTTTGTCACCGTAGGTTAAAGGACAGAAAGGCACCAGCAGCAAAGGGGCCGCAAAATGATTCGCCTCCTGGAGCCGGGGCTCCGAGGCCAGTGAATGATGGTGTTGAGCATATGACAACGAGTGATGCCGGGCACGAGCGTGGTTCCTTTTCCGGGTTGAGGCCATCAATTCAGATGGATTCCCGGCGAGCTGTCCCACGACCTGGGACGGCATTTCCTAGGATGGGAGGGGTAGCAATGGAGAGTTACTATGAATCACATCAGTCCATTGATGAGCTGAGAGCTATTAGATTCGTGGAAGCACAATTAGGGGGGCCATTAAGAGAGGATGGGCCAATTTTGGGGATGGAATTTGATCCCTTGCCACCGGGTGCTTTTGGTGCACCAATTGGTAAATTTGTTGTTCTTATGTTTTCCTGTAATGCAAATGCAAATAACATTCCTAAGACGATTGTAGGGAGAAGTAAAGGCCGATTTTTTTTGGATTTTTCGGGGGTGGGGTGTAGAACTGCCTGGAATTTTTGTTTACCCAATAAGGGGAAGGACTTTCACTTGTTTCATAACATGCAACCATACTCTTATTTCTTGGGTTTGGCCTGCAGTTGGGGAGGGGTCTGCTTCTGCCATAGCTAGGTGTGATATTCATTGACAATGGAACTTTGGTGGTACCAGATTCAGTTGTCAATCACAAACTATTAAATCCTTTCACTAAAGTACCCCATTGAGCATCCTATAATACACAATGTGGGACTTAGGTAGTCCATACTACCTAGGACGTCCCATACCATTCCCGTTCCCATCACTAAATAACCTCTGGCCTGGACTTGGGCTTTGGCAATCAAACACCACAATCAAGTGCTCTCGAGGGACCACTGGCATGGGCTTGGCTATTATTTCTTTTGAACTCTTAAAAATTTTGAAAGTGATTTCAAACATGGGGAATAACCATTTTCTTGTCGAACTTTTGAATGGGAAAAGGAGAACCGAGAAGTCTGTGATTTGTTTCAATTGGTATTTCTTGTGTTATATGGTCTAATGCAACTGAATCCTTATCAAAGTCTTATATTATTCCAGGGCATGGTACAATGGGGCAGCATAGGCAGTCAGGAAAACCCTTTGAGGCAAAAATTTATGAACGACTGGAAAAGGTTAGTGGCTTCTTTCTTCCCAAGATTCTTGCATAATGCCACAATCTTGAAGGAGCATTATGAGCAAGACTCTTCAATTTTGTCTTCACATTGCCTTTCTAATAAAAATCTGGTGTTCTTTTATTCTTACCTTTCCGAGATCTTCTCTTGCTTGTTGTTATATACTTTAAATAAAACAAATTGTGCCTGTCCCTTGGCTAACAAGTTCAATGTCCAGGGTGTTTCAAGGACTCTCCATGAGTACCAATTTATTCCAGAGCAACCAACTGTTAGAAACGAGACATATGACTATGAGAGAGTTGCCTCTTCTAACCACTACAGTTCTCTTGATGGTATTTCACATGCAAGGTCTTCATTATCTAGCGGGAAGCCATTCTTTAATGGGAATGAAACTGCTTACCATGGATATGGATATCAAGGTCATATGCCAGGTTTAAATCTATTGTCTCAGCAAGCCAGGCAGAATCATCTTTTACCTTCTGCTTCAGGAGAGAAGGATAATGTTCCATGGAAGAACCCATTTGCTGAGGTGCCTATTGACACTCATATTGGGGCTGACCCAGTAACTCAGATTGATAGAACATCAATGCCATCTGACAGGAAGGTTATCCATGAGGAGGAAGTTTTGCGGTTTCAGAGGAAGAGGAAGGTATCTGAGAGTGCTATTACTCATGTTTTGTCACCATAGACTTGTATCTCATTAGACTTTAATTTTGCTTCCAGAGTGAAGAGGCAAGAATGCAACGGGAAATTGAGGCACAAGAGAAAAGAGTCAGAAAAGAGCTTGAAAAACAGGATATTTTAAGGCGAAAGGTTTGGACCAGTCTCTTCATTTTTTACCCTTTAAATATTTTGTTCTGTGACTAATAATTTGTTGACATGCTTTTGTGTTTTGGTACAATAGAGAGAAGAACAAGCAAGAAAGGAGATGGAGAAGCATGAACGTGAAAGGCGGAAGGAAGAGGAAAGGTTATTGCGTGAAAGACAGCGAGAGGAGGAAAGATACCAAAGAGAGCAGAGGCGTGAATTGGAGCGAAGGGAGAGGATTTTGCAGAAGGAGTCAATCAGAGTATGTAGGGAATTTAGCTAGTTTTCCATTATTTGGCATATGTAATTAAGTGATGCTTATGTTAATTGGTTCCTGCAGGCTGAGAAAATGAAACAGAAGGAAGAATTACGCAGAGAGAAAGAGGCAGCAAGGATCAAAGCAGCCAATGAGAGAGCTATTGCTCGGAGAATAGCCAAAGAATCAATGGAACTAATTGAAGATGAACGATTGGAATTGATGGAGTTGGCTGCAGCAAAGAAGGGGCTTTCTTCAATTCTGTCTCTTGACTATGAAACTTTGCAGAACCTTGAATTATTTAGAGGTGAAGAATGTGCCCCGTTGCTCGACTTTTCTATCCTAGTTGATTTGCTATCTGATAACTGATTTATGAATGCTTACAGTACACATGTCTGCCTGTGCACCCGCACGCACATAAACAAGTAGTAGATCCATGCCCTACAGCAAACCATTATAAGATTTTTAATTAATTTAATGAAAAAATTAAAAATATGAAGTGAGAGAACTATTGATCTTCTTCCTAATATTAAAAAATAAATAAGATCGATGAGAAATATATAAAAATTGAGAAGCAATTAGATAGATGAGAAATAAACCAGAAGCAAATAAATTGTAGTTGAAATAAAATACTTTATGAAATATTTACAAAATTATGAAGGAAAACATCTATTTGGTGTAATCATTGCATGGTGTAATCTTCAACTTCAAAAATATCGATTTTGTTATTATTGACGCATCTGCATTTTAGTGCAAACTTTAGTGTTAATGGCTTATGTATGGATAACAATTGCATATTCTGGATATAGTTTTGTTTTGTATATATCAATTTTCTTGAGTGTCCAAGGGCTGCTGATTGACTTGAGACACAAAACAAAAAATTTGTCTAAAACAGGACATTAATATGTTAGTCTTTTCATTGCATAGATCGTTTAAAGGAATTGTTTTTGAGTTTGGTACAAATTGAGTTTTTACTTGCATTGCATTAAAGTTGTTTCTTAGTAATTGTTTCTATTTTTTCTGTTTTTGCTTATGTGCAAATTGGTCCTGTTTAAAGGTTGTGGCAGGACAGCAATCCAACTTTCTATAAGTTAAAGGGAAATGTTGAATAATTGGTCCTGTTTAAAGGTTGTGGCAGGATAGCAATCCAACTTTCTATAAGTTAAAGGGAAATGTTGAATGGTTTCCCTGTCACAAAAGGTTGTTTGTCTTTTTTCCCCCAGAATATTCTAAACTGAAATGTCTTCCTTGCTCATAAAATGAGTGCTTGAGAATATCAGAAATTGGTTTTGTTCGATTTACTTGCCATAAGAATGACAAAATACCCCATTTCCTGCCCCTAATTTCAATAAATCCCCCATTTTTTACAATATTGTAGAAATTTCGCTTCAAATATATGAAACTCTTAAGTAACAAATGTACACCCTTCTTCATGGTCTCACACTCTCACTTTGTGGACATGTTACATGATTAAAATTGTATCTCTGCTTAAATTCGTTATTTTCTGCTTCTTTAGATTTAATTTATGTGGTTAAAATAATAAATTCCATGGAAGCAATTGATGGTATTTGTTTTTCAGAGGGGCGGGTTTCATTTCCACCGAAGTCTGTACTGTTGAAAAGACCTTTTTCAGTTCAACCTTGGTTGGATTCTGAGGAGAATGTAGGAAATCTTTTGATGGTAAGACCATTATTTTCTTTTCTGGTTGTTAGGTAAAATTTATTGAGATAGAGAATCTGACATATAAACCAGAGTTGTGAACTAATTTCCTTCACCAGTGAAGGCTGTAGACCAGTTATAGACTTATAGTTCATGGTTTGGATATAATATCACAGTTTATTTATGCAGTTTAGTTATGTAGCTAATTCTCTCTTATTGTATTTTGTACATATCTACTTGCTTCCTCTTTTTTTAGCAAAATTTTTTAATCAACAACGTGACCTAGTTCACCAATTTGGTGGTTGAGTTCCTTTTGTCAACCATCATCTTCCCCTTGTGACCTGGTTTTCAATTACTTGGGGTTGAACTTGCAACTGTTAGAATCAGTTTTTTTTTAAGCAATAATTTTTGACGTCCTGTTTTGAAGTAAAAAAAGGCTTACTATATTGTGCAATTAATACTATTAGTTTATCATTGCATTTGTTTTGATATTCCATGCTTGTCTAAATTTTTTTCTCGTTAATATTAGACATGCTTCATTTTCAGGCTTGGAGGTTTTTAATCTCCTTTGCAGATGTTCTTGGGACGTGGTCATTCACCTTAGATGAATTTATACAAGCTTTCCATGATCACGTATGTTTTTGTCTGCTCTTTAGGGTCTCTGTCTAAGATCCTGTTTGTACTAATTCTCTTTTTGATTTGTGATTATTGAAGCATATCTACTCTTTTAATTTTGCAGGATTCAAGGTTGTTAGGTGAGATTCATATTGCTCTTCTGAGATGCATTATAAAAGATATTGAAGATGTTGCAAGAACACCTACTGGGTTAGGAGCTAATCATAGCAATGCTGCCAACCCTACTGGGGGTCATCCACAAGTAGTTGAAGGGGTGAGTTTCCTCTCTTCCATTGTCTGTAAATGTATTCTTTCTTCTTTAAGTAAAAAGAAAAAGAAAACTAATTATACTCTGGCACTGTCAGGCTTATGTGTGGGGGTTTGACATAAGAAATTGGCAGCAACTCTTAAATCCATTAACTTGGCCAGAGATTATGCGGCAATTTGCTTTGTCAGCAGGATTTGGGCCACAATTGAAGAAAAGGAATATTGAGCAGGTGTCTCCTGATAATAATCAGGTGAACATTTTACCTCTATTCATCACTAATGGTTTCAATTATGTGAATTTACAGCATATTGTTTCTATGAAGAAAAAGTTACCTTTAATAATCAATTTGTCATTAGTTATTCGTTTTTAAGTTAATATGGATTTATTATTTTCATTTAAATCAATTTGTCATTAGTTATTCGTAGTTATGCATTATATGTTGCTGCTACCGAACCGACAACTTGACTATAGTCTCATGCCCTCCCCTCCCCCCCCCCCCCCTTTTTTGATTATCTTGCTTGTTTATAATTTCTCTCTGCATTGCAAGTGCAGGGTATTGATGGTGAAGATATAATTTCTAATCTACGTAGTGGAGCAGCAGTTGAAAATGCAGTTGCTATCATGCAAGAAAAGGGGTTATCTAATTCCAGAAGGTCCAGGCATCGCTTGACACCTGGAACTGTTAAGTTTGCAGCATTTCATGTCCTATCGCTTGAAGGAAGCAATGGTCTTACTATATTGGAAGTTGCAGACAAGATTCAGGTATGGCAGTGCTTATTGGATATTGTATTCATTGTCTCCTGTGTAATAATAATTTACTTGTTCATTTTGTCGTAGAAATCTGGACTTCGTGATCTTACAACTAGCAAAACTCCAGAGGCTTCTATAGCTGCTGCTTTGTCCAGAGACACAAAGCTTTTTGAAAGGACAGCTCCTTCCACATATTGTGTGCGTCCTGCATATAGAAAGGATCCATCTGATGGTGAGGCAATCCTGTCAGCTGCCAGGGAAAGAATCAGGATATTCAAAAATGGATTTGTTGATGCAGAAGAACCAGATGATGGTGAAAGGGATGATGATTCTGAAATTGATATGGCAGAAGATCCTGAGGTTGATGATTTAGGTACGGAATCAAATAATAAGAAGGAGGTCCCCAACTTAGTGGAATCTAATTCGAGCACTGTTAAGATCAGGGAGGACAGTGATATAATTTTGCAAACTCCTGATGGTGGCCATGGGCATATGAATAAGGATTTAGGTTCCATTGTTGTTGAAGGATTTAATCAGGAAATTGTCGGTAGCAGTAACGATGTGGCTAATCTTGATCTGGAAGACACCATTATTGATGAAAGTAATCTGGGTGAACCATGGGTTGAAGGGCTCACGGAAGGGGAGTACTCAGATCTTAGTGTTGAGGAGCGACTTAATGCTCTTGTTGCTTTGATCGGTGTGGCAATTGAAGGGAATTCAATTCGTGTTGTTCTCGAGGTATTATTTATTAAATATTGTTTCCCAGCAGAGTGCCAGAGTGTGTACTTAAAAGGAACAATTTTTTTAATGTTATTTAGCAATGTTTCAGGAGCGTCTAGAAGCAGCAAATGCTTTAAAGAAGCAGATGTGGGCAGAGGTACAGCTTGATAGACACCGAATCAAAGATGACTACCTTTTCAAGATGCAGTCTGCCCCTTGTATGGGCAATAAGAATGAACCAACTCCTATAATTCCATCAACAGAGGGTAAACAGAGCCTTCTGCTAAATGTCGATGACAAAAATGACAAGTTAGCGGAAACTTCCCCTGCCCAGCAAGTACAGATAAATAGTCTACAGGAAAATCAGACTCATCTCCAGATTTTCCCATCAGAGGTGAACATGCATATGCATGAATCTGCTGTCCCTGATAATTTTTCTCACCAACAATTTGGATATGGTGCTGAGAAGCCAAGGTCAAATTTCAAATCATACATTGGTCACTTGGCAGAAGAAACTTATATGTATAGGTCGTTGCCTCTTGGTTTGGATCGGAGACGTAATCGATACTGGCAGTTCATTACATCCACTTCTCAAAACGATCCAGGCTGTGGCAGGATATTTGTGGAGTTGCATGACTGTCATCATTGGAGGCTGATTGATTCTGAACAGGTATTTCTTCTAAGTGGCTGAGCTTTTTTTTTTTTTAGTAATAAGATGAAATTGCATTAAAACGGAAACCGAATACAACAAATGTTTATCCAATACCCATTTTCCGGGGGTACTGTACACCCAAAAGATCTGCCAGAAAGACAGAAGACAAACTAGGAGGAACAAAATCATAAACAAGAGGCAGCAGGTTCCTCTCCTGAATTGCTTTCCTCGCCAAAAAATCAGCAACATGGTTTCCTTCCCTGAATGTTGCACCACCGAGTCCTCGAACCTACTGAGGGCTGAGCTTTTCTTTGATGATCATTATTTGATTTAATTGTAGTCAATGTATGCATTTTCTCTGTTTCTGTGTGTCAACGCAACAGTTATTTTATTTTTATTTTGTCTTTGTACGAAGGTAAGGCAAGAAATGTCCTATTCTGTTTATTTTTTTGTGGTGAAGTCATTAAATTTTATGCATAGATTATGTGACAATTTTGTAATTCATCATTTCCTGATCATTAAGATCTGAAGTCTTGTATTCATAGATGCTACAAAGATAATTATTCTTGTACTCGTACATTTTTATTTCTGCAAGACGTGGTCTCTTTTATATTGGGATTTGATACTGACTTCATTTTGCACACAGGATTTTGATGCTCTTTTGGAATCGTTGGATGTACGAGGTGTCAGGGAATCCCATTTGCACATGATGTTGCAAAGAATTGAGATGTCCTTCAAGGAATCCGTTAGAAGGAATTACAGGAGAAGGGAAAATGGGGACACTGCCAATACAGAAACTTTTCAAATGGCCGCAGAGCAAGATTGTAGTTCTTCTATAGCTAATTTGGATATATCAGAGACCTCAACGTCTTTTGTTGTTCAGCTTGGAAGGAATGTTTCCGATAACAAAGATGCTTTAAGGAGATACTGGGAATTTGAAAAATGGACGCTGACAGAATGCCTAAATTCTTCTCTATTATGTGCAATGAAGTTTGGGAAGAGAAGATTCAGCCAATCGCTGGGCATGTGTGATTATTGCCATGAAATCTATTTATCTGAAGAAATACCATGCCCTTCATGTCATAGAACCTTTTGTTCTTGTAAGAGCAACTTAAGTTCTTCTGAACATATGGTTCACTGTGAAGGAAAAGTGAAGAGTGCCATTGATTATACAATTAATATCTCATCCTCTTCTCCATTGAGGGTGAGGCTACTCAAAGTGCTGTTATCAATTGTTGAGGTGAGTACCTATTCATTTTGGTTGACTAGATTTTGTGGACTACTTATAATGTAGCTATATTACGTTATAGTTATGAATATAGGGTTTGTTTATTTTGTGTCTCTTGTAAAATGGGACTAAGTCTATAACTATGGTTGGGCAGGTTTCCATTCTTGAAGAAGCTCTTAAACCTCTATGGACAGATAACTACCGGAAATCTTGGAGTACAAAGCTGCATGCATCTTCCTCCTCTAAAGACCTTCTTGAGGTTGTTTGTCTTGAATTGATAAAGCATGATTTGCAACTCCAACACATGAATACTTTTTGCTAAATGTTTCTAGTTTAATTAGTCCACTTTTTTCTCATGGTATTGTTATCATCTCGACAATGCTCATTCTTGATCCTCCTTATGCGGTAGAAATTATAGTTAACATAATTATTGATACTCAATTTCCTGTGAGGTAAGATCTAGAGTATACAACGTAGGAATATTATAACATTGAGGGGAACAGCAATGCCTCTTCCATAGAGGATTTCGGATAGTTAACTCTCTGTGAAGTATTTGCTATTGCAGATTAATTGGACAGAAGTCAGAATTTAGAAATTATTAACTGTGTCCCTTTACTCTTGTTGTTGACTATTTGACTTAGTTATTGCTCAGCCTAGTTCCTCATTTAATCTGATTTTTTTTAACTTTCCATTTACTTATTTATTTACATGTTCTGCTAATGTGCAAGACATTATTTCCTTCTCAGATACTGACTATACTGGAAGATGGTATAAAGAGGGATTATTTGGCTTCAAACTTCAAGACAACTAGTGAGCTTTTGGGTTCCGTTATTTTTTCTGGATGCCATAATGATTCCATAAGTGCTGAAAGGATTCCTATACTTCCGTGGGTGCCTCATACAACATCTGCTGTGGCACTAAGGCTCTTGGAACTTGACATGACCACCTTTTATACCTTAGAGCAGAAGCAGGAGTCTGAAAAGGACAAGACAATTGAGGATCTTACGGTTAGTTTACTTTTTTAAGCTTAGTAAACAACAGCAAAATCAAAAGAGATTTTAAGGAAAAACTCAAGAGATAAGGTGAATAATTTATAAAACAAAGCAAACAGAAAGAGGTAAGAGATTATAGAGGCAACTTTAAATCTGGTGCGTGTTCATCATACTTTATGCGACTTAACTGATGGAAAGTAAGTTGTAGAAGCTCTGGTTTCATATCAAAAGCCTAACTGGTAGCCCACAAACTATTGGTATTGAATTGCCTCAATGCCTCACGAAGCATCAAGTACGAGGGAATTTGTAATCTTTACTTGCTCTCTGTACCTTGAGCATATTTGTAATAATATTATTTTAGTGAAATGAAAACTCAACTCTGCCTGGCAGTGTCTCTTGCTAACATGAATTTTGACATACAAAACAAAATCTAGCTGCTCATGATTCTGGGGCATTGCTTCATTTTTTTTAGTATTATACCTTTTGAAAATTATTCCCCAACAACTTGCTTTTCTCTTTCAGAAGTTCCCCACAAAATACGCATCTGCCAAGAACTCCCAAGATGCTTGTGCAGCTGAATCTGGCCATAACTTAGTTGATCTGGGTGTTGGATTTGCAAGCTACAGCCGAGGACAAAGGTCCCGTGTACAGAGCCGTGGTCAAACTCGTGGTGGAAGATCACAGTCAAGGGCCACTAATTCGAGATCTGAATCTAGAAAGAAAGTTACTGCCACTAGCAGCAGGAAACTCGGGCAGGTACTAAGATGGAAAGGGAAATCTCGCGGACATGGAGGGCTTGGCCGTGCACGGAGGAGTATTAGAAGCAGCAGGCAGAAACCAGCAGCAGCTAAGGTGCATGAGATCAGTGGTGAGACTGAAAGGGATGCTCCCAAAGAGGAATCAGCTGGTATTTATGAAAGGGAGGAGACAAATGAAGCTGGAACCATTGGTTTCCAAATGGACGTTGCTGGAAATGCTGGCAGTTCAGGGAGATCAGACTATGAGGATGATAATTATCAAGCAACACCTGACGAGTATGAGTATCTGGTGGATAATAATGTTGAAGGCTATGGAGGTGGATTTAGTGGGAAGTCTGAGAACATGGCAGAAGGGAGCGATTATAATGAGGATGATGATGAAGCTGAGGATATTGATGAGGATGATGGAAGGATTGATGTTGATGTTGAACACTTCATGAATGGGGATTCAGATATAGGGGAAGACGGAGATGAAGCAGAGCAAAACATGAATCCAGATGGATTGAGCTCTACATCCTCAGAGTTCAGTGACTAAAAGAAGCATTAGTTGTGGAGGATAACTCTACAACAATCTAACTGTAAGTTAAATTTTGGTATATTATGCTTAGTGATGTAGGAAAATCCTATGATTTTAGTTAATTCTAGAATAGTCATCAATTGTGCATGTTATATTATTGTATTACAGATTACAGAAGATATAATTGTAGGTTACCAAATGGCAAAATGAAATTTATTTTCCTGCCATTATGGTCATGTGAGAATTTAGAAAGCGCATATCATATTACTTGTCGCTTTACTTTTGGATCTTACTGTTAACTGGTCAGCATGACGAGAACTTTTTAAAATATGAGCGGTAAAGACTAAAGTGAATTAAGGCCACGTTTGGTATGCTATAGGAGATTATAAGGATAAGGGAAATCAAATTTTATTATGTTTAGTATATTATTTTGAAAAGGAAAAGGGAAAGAAGGCTCGCTTAATCGCTTTAGATAGAGAATGATGGATTTTACGTGAAAAGAGGGAAGTTGATGGTGAGAAGGAACTAAATGTAAAATTATTATTTCACCTTTGGTTAATTATAAAAAACTTTATCATGGGAGGACAAAAATAAAATAAGGACAATTTATATTTTTATCTGTCACTTTTTTATGCTTTTTTTATATACCAAATAGTTTTACTTTTTATTTTTATTTTCATTTCTTATATACTAAAAGCACTTTTTACAACTTTATTTCCTCCACTTTCTCTACTTACCAAATAGATTTATTTTTTACTTCTACGCATTAACTACCCAGGTTGAAATATGATGTACATGAAATACTTATTCTGCAGTCCCATACATCCATGATGGAGAGTAGCTTATCTAAGATATCCAATAGTAATAATTATTTTTTTCTTCTGCGATAGGAATTTCATAAGAAATTAATGACGATATGTTTGTGGCTAGTGTATAACGCTTATTTAAGCAAGTATCTATAAAATTTTACGATTCGAAACAATTAATTTGCAATTTGCATAGAGATAAATTTGTATCATCCTATCAATCAATACAAGTCGAAACTCTATCTACCAAATTTTAACATAATTGGAAAGGTAATCAAGATCGAAATTTTAAGTAGGATCGGGAGAGGTATAAGATAGATCGGATCGAGGATCATAAGATCTTATCAATTTTTAAAAATAATTAATCTATATATTTAATAATATATATTTTAAATCAATATATAAAATGATCACAATTTCATGATATTTTCATAATTTAGTTCATAAGTCGCCAAAGTGACAATATCTATACATCAATTCAACAAACAAAATATCAAAATTCATAGTCATAAATATCTAGGACTAAAGTTGCGTTTTGGGCCTATGTTTTTTTTAAATTAACTTACACGATCTTACGATTCTTTCTTACGATCTTACGATCAAGATCGCGATCCTATCCCGATCCTAAAATTTTTTGATCTTAAGCACAATCTAGATCAAAAGTGCGATCGCGAAACGATCTTAATCTTGATTACTATGATAATTGGAAACGATCTTAATCTTGATTACTATGATAATTGGTAATTCGAAACCCTCTTTATCTATTAGATTAGACTTCAAGCCTTGACACACCTAATATATTAAACCATGAGACACACTGGAATAGCAATAACAAAGCAAATGAGTTGATTGAACATGTGAACAAAGCTTCTTATTCCATTCCCTGACAAATCCTACAAACCATAGAAAAGAAAAAAAAAATCCTATCAAAATTTGTATTACCAGACTAAATTACAACACCGATAGACATTATCCCGTTCTCATTCAGCCAATTTTGTGTTCAATTTCGTACATTCCTTCAGAAACACGACGTTTCCCACCACGAAATTTCTGCCAAGTACTGCTATCTCTACGAGTGTTGCTATAGAAAATTCGACTTCTAGAGAAATTAAGTTTTTCATGTATAGATTTACTTTGAAAATCTCACTTTAGCTTTTTTTATTAATAGAGTCAGGATCATAAATTATATCTCAACATCTCAAAAGTCGTATTTTCCACATCAAAACTTCTATCTTTGATCTCTCAGGGTGAAGCACCCAAGAGTTTCCTGATTCCTGCTTTCTGCTCTGAAGTGAGACGAGTTGGGAACTTAATGTTGAACTTTATCCTCAAGTTCCCCTTCTTCGTTGGATCCTTTTGAAGTGGCATTCCTTCTCTTGGAACAACCTCCTCATAGTTTGGATGTATGACATTGTTGATTGGTATGGTCAAGTTTCTTCCATCCAGGGTAGTGAGCTGCACTGTATAACCAGTCAAGGCCTCTGCGAGAGATATCTTCTGTGTCACAATCAGATCGTTTCCGTCACGTGTGAAGACACTGTGAGGCTTTTCGTCAACAATGAAAACAAGGTCCGCGGGTGTCACATTCGGCTGCTCGTTTCCCTTCTCAGGGAAGGTTATTTTTGTGCCCTTCTTCCAGCCAGGCTTGATAGTAATAGTTAAGATCTCCTCCACTGGCATGGTTTTGCTGCTCAAAGACAATGCATCATTAGTTGGTTAGAGATTGAGGGAAGACTATACACAGAAGAGAATGCTTGGAAGAATGAAGATGCAATCTCATGCTGCATTAATATTACGGAAATTGATGGAAGAGACTGAATGTAGTGCACTTGGTTAGGGAAAGGCTAAGGTCTAACACATAATAGGAGTTGTGATCCAAGATTCATACAAGTAGTAGGATACTATATCATCACGATATATTCAAGGGACATATAAGTTCTATATTGTTAAAAGCAGGAATTGCCTAACAATGTCAATATTAGCTGATCACTGATTGACACGGGGGAGGATTTCTACAACATGTTCAAGAAGCACAAATCCCAATCAAAGGTAAAATATTATTCACAGAACAAACTCAGAATGAAGCAACCTTAAGTGACATGAAGACTTGATTGAACAGAGAATATTGTACTGAAACATAAATGGCGATCACAGATAAACATGGTATGATTAAAACACAGAACCTCGTATCAGTATAACCATTTACAAACCTACTAGAAACTATTCAGTAGTTATTTAATAACTTTTTCAATCACAGAACAAATGCTAAAGAACAACACAAAAACAGTGAATACATTTTAACTATAGTACTCATAACAAACATGAAAAGGGAGATCTTTTCATCAATGAATAATTGAAGCAACATTGGTAAGCAAGCCATGTGTTAAAGGAAACAAGTTTCATCTTCAATTGATCCACAAATGATTCATCTTCAGTTCAACCCAGAGAAAGTCAGCCCGAGACTGCTGAATTCTTATTATCAATTAAATACCTCAGTGATGCACAACAGAATCTCTTTAAAAAAAACTATAAAACAAAAAGCACTAATGCTAACACAAATATGGACAAGATTCAAACACCAAAACATATAGAAATAGAATATGCACTTTCCCTGTGCAGTGCAATTTAACAATGATGCTATATTTGACCAGAGTGTCGAACAAGTACTTACCCACTGGCATCAGCAATTTCTCTAGAGATCTTCATCTTCTTTGTAGTTCCTTTATACAAGTCTTCGAGACTGCAAGGCAATCTGTTCTCAATAGAAGGAGCTTTGCGAGGAACACCTGTATTCATGTGGATTCCTCCTCCTTCCCCAAAAGATCCAAACATGTCATCACCAAACATCCCACCAGAGAACCTCGACCTCATCCCTCCATGACCACCACCGCCTCCGAACGGACTCGAAAAACCGAAAAACTCGGCAAATATATCATCGGCGTTTCGGGGATTGAAGCGAAACGATGTCGGCCCATCTCCCGTCGAAAAGTAAGAAGCTCCTCCGCCGGGCCCACCGGCATCGGGAGGCGGAACCTGGCCCTTCAAACCCTCTTCACCGTATTGATCATAGATAGCTCTCTTCTGAGAATCACTTAAAACCTACCAGAATCACAAGAAACTGTCAGTTTCACCTATTGATGAGATATTAATGAAAAATAAAATTTGCGATTATAAGGTGAAGATGAACTTACGTCATAGGCTTCAGAAATTTGCTTGAATTTAGCTTCAGCTTCCTTCTTGTTATTTGGATTCTTATCAGGATGCCATTTCATGGCAAGCTTCCTGTAAGCCTTCTTCAAGTCGTCTTCCTTAGCATTCTTATCAACCTGCAAGATCTTGTAATAGTCCACACCCATTCCTTCGTCTCCTCTCTTTCTCTTCTTCAGCTTCTCAATGTTTGCGGGTGGGTAGAGCGTAGCGTTGTATAATCAAAAATGGGAAGCTTGTGAATGGATGAATGGATGAATGAGGATGAGAGGAGAGAGGTGTGTTTATGGTAGTGGGATCCAAGTCTCTATGGGATTCGGCAATAGTTTTGATGGTTTGAGAATTCTGTGGAAACTTCCAGAAAATCGCCTCCGCTGTTGAATTTTTAATCCACCAAATATAAAAATATTTGGAACTCTCCCAAAGCCTACCTATAACTCCTTACTTTAATTCATGCATGCCCCATTTAGGCCTCTATTCGTGGGTGGGTCGTGCCCATGGAGTTTCTTTGTACGCTAGCTAATTAGAAGAAAAAAAAAAATGTAATCACACAATTTTCTCTTTTTGAGTTTCAAACACTTTTTTTTTTTTTATTGGAACAGTCTACAAGGAAAGGAAGTAAGGATTGGAGTTCGAAAAAAGCGTACTGAGGCGTAATACATTCTAGATCACCAACTTCTTGAAAAAGATCCGCATCTGCAAGCCTTAACAGTATGTTTTGTCTTTGCAGTAGATGAAGGACATCGCTCGAAACGATCGCCACATTGTAGTGAAGGAAATGCCTCTGATTAGAGAAAGATATCCTGGCTTCGGAAGGACTACCACGTCAAGCGAAACCTGGTCTTGTAAACTAGCCAACAGACAACTACGAAATTTTTGAAATACCGTTAAAAGGAAGGCATTTAAACTTATAAACCTTCCTTTATTCCAAACCGAAATTTTTGAAATACTACCATTTGAAAAGAAACAAAACACGAGACTAGTCATTCAAACACTAAATATGCGGAATGATGAAGTTATTAATGACTTGTGACAATGAAAATTTTTAAACTCTTAGGGCACGTTCTTTACGCAGAAATGGAAATGGAAACAGAAACGGAAACGGAAACGGAAACGGAATACGTTTCCTGTATTTAGTAGTAAAAGTTTGGTAATAGAAATGGAAAGGAAATGTATTAAAATGACCATTTTACCCCTTATATTAAAATAATAAAAAGAAAAGAATGTTATAATTATGTCAAATCATGTCAAATCAGAGGAGTATAATAGATATTTTATATTTTTTTTCTTTTTTTTTAAGTTGATGAAAATGAAAAAGTGAAAAAGTAAGTGGGGCCCATCATTTCCTTTGACATTTCTTATAAAAGAACATGTCTTTTAACATTTTAAAAATACAAATATAAAAATTATTGTTGGATTTGATGTAACTTACAAAAAGAAATTAAGTTTTGATATTACAATCTTGCTAGTACAATCCTACATACAAAGCTGTGATCTTACTCTGATCCCACCAAAATTCGATTACACATGAGATTGAAAAGAATTTAACTAGAATCTTACGATCTTACAAGCAATCTTAACAACATTAATTATAATTACTATTCATCATCCTAATGTTATCATCTTTACTCTCTCCCCCTCTTTTGTCCTCTTTTCTTTCTATTTTCACTCATTTCTTTTTCATTCTCTTCTTCTTCTTCTCTCTCTCTGTTGTTATTTTTTTCTTTGTTCTTAACAATAGATTTTTTTCATCATTTATCCATTTTTTTATTTTTTAAAAAATTTATAATAAAATTTACTTACTTATTCTCATTTGTGTGTGACCCAGTTCTTGATCAATTTTTTGATAGATTGGTTTAGTGGTTCTTCTGAACTGGTAATTAGTTCACCAAATTTTTGATTCAACGTATTGGTTCGGTCTAGTTCTGCCAACTATAAGTTTAGACATTGTCATGCTCGATTCACTGGGCTTCAATTTGTAATGGGCCTTCAAAATGATGATATTGGGCTTTCCATGCAGAGCCTTCCAGTATTTCGTGGGCTGGAACACAATATAAAGCTTACTTTGAACGTACAGTTAATGGCATCTCGTTAGGGAGTAAATGAAACGAATCGTTCGTGAGCGGTTCAGGCTCGGTTCGTATAAGAGTTCGATTGGGATCGGCTTGTATAAGAGCTTGATCGGGCTCATTCGTTTATTAAATGAGCAGAGCCTGAACATAAAAATAAATTCGTTTAGTTAAACGAGCCGAACTTGAACATTTAAGGCTCTGCTCGTTTAGTTCATGAACGGCTTGTTTAAGAATAAAATAATATAATTTTTTTTTCTATTTTACCTGTATTATTATATTTAAATATATAATAAGCACTCATTCTACATATATATATATATGACAATCAAAGTAACATATAAAGTAACATATAAAGGGATAAAATCTATAAATTAATATAATATATAAATTAATTTTCTTATGTGCATGTATATTTTATGAAAATTGATAATTACTTAGCTCACCTCGTTAAGCTCGTGAACAGCTCGATTAATTAAACGAGTCGAAGTTGATCACGATATTTTGTTCGTTTAAAAATTCAGACTCAAATTCGAACTCGCCTTATTTTAAAGGAGCCGAACTTAAATATTTAATAAAACTTGACTCGTTTACGGTCATTTGTGATTGTATAGAAAGGAAAACTCTTGTTAATTTCTGTTAATACATTTTGTTAAAAAATTGTCGCTTGATACTCAATTCATCTATATCACTCCTCGCTTACAACTTTTTCTTTTAATTTATTGATTTTTTCTTAAATCTACACAGCACATTATAAACGTTGTATCACTAACTTATAATTAAGAAGAGGAAATTACTGGAAAGAATAAGAAATTAAATTACACTACTCGTAATTATATTATATTTGCTTTCATTTACACCCTTTCAATTAATACTTGCATATAACTAGTTAATTTCATTTGTCGATCACATTGGAATTAATCAATTGGGGGATCGGAGAATTATAAATATAATGCGAACAAAAATTATATGGATAAGTACAGATTTTCTGTATATGAAACATAAAGAGATTCATATAACATATTTGTAAAATGCCATGTTATTATAAAGTTCATTTGTTAATTATAAATATGTTTATTATTTTTGTTTATTAATTACATAAACGCAGTAATTAGTAATTACCGTACATTCCAACTTGTTCTTTTTAAATCTTATTTCAGTCTGCAAAGGGGTAAGATATGGAAATTGATAAGTTAAATCATTTTAATTTGAAGAGTCATGTATAATAATATTAATGAGATAGGGTAAACTATCTTTGGTATTCCTAACGTTTACGCCTTCGGTTAAATATGCCCCAAACGTTTTATTGCGATCAAATATGTCCTCAACGTTTCAATTTTTGAACAATCTTACCATTTTCACTAACACCGTTCAAATAGTTAATGATTTTTGCTGACTAGACGTAACATGTGGCATTAATATTTGACTATGATCAATTTTTTTCATTTCATGTTTTATTTTTTTTTTTAAAAAAAAAAGAAAACCTGCTTCTTCGAAACCTAAACCTAAACGATTTCTTTTTTCTTTTTCTTTTAAATAAAATATGAAATGAAAAAAATTGATCCCAGCCAGATATTAATGCCACATGTTATGCCTAGTCAGCAAAAATCGTTAACTATTTTAACGGTGTTAGTAAAAATGATAAGATTGCACAAAAATTGAAACGTTGGGGGTATATTTAATAGTAATCAAACATTTAGAGTTTATTTGATCGAACGCGCGCAACTTAAGGGTAACAAAGATACTTTAGCCAATGAGATATTATTTAGTCCGAATATCAAAATCATTGAGAATTTTATTTGTATCATTACCTGTCCACAAATTTTTTTTTTTTTCTTTTTTTTTTTTATATTTTCTGGCACTCAGTGCTGAAAGAAATCAAAGTTCATATATATCAACACTTTTCAATGAAAACTATCTTCATTTGAAGATTCCAATTTTCCTTAAAGAGTAAGCATGAATTGAATTGGGTTCTGCTTATTATAGAAACGTGGTTGATGGCTGTGAGATATCCACGATACTGAGAAATCAAACGTTGAAACATGGGTTAAAATATTTATATTAGCATAGTTATACCCCTAAATTAAATCTCTTATTTTGTTGATTATGATCAAATGAAAAAAATTATAATTAAATACAATAAGAGATTCTATAATTAACTTTTTTTCAAAAAAAGAAAAAGAAAGTCTATAATTAACTAAATGACGTAAGTTTGTTCATAAACACACGAATTCCTATGGTTTGAAAGCAATTAACGTTGCTTGAAATCATGATTGGTCCTACCTCGAGATTGATTCCAAAATTCTTAACCATTTTTAAGCAAACATAATGTACCTATACATATATATATATACAAGGTCCGTGCCTTAGGAACATTCCAATAATATGATTAATGTGTTAATATCAAAATTATTAATTAGCTTTTTGAATAGCAGTATTATAGTACTAATTAATCAACGTCATTTAAAAGATACAAGACATAAAATTTATGGAATCTCGTGGACTTTATGACTTAATTTTTCTTATACATATAGATACAAGGTCATTTAATTATACATACTCATTTTTCTTATAGTGAAAAATAAAGAGACACTACTATCTGCAGATAATCAAGTTTAGCGTTGATTAATTTAATGCATTTGTTAACAATTGATGTCATTTGTTAATTAGTTGGTTGATATAATATAACGTAGGTTAAAAATTTTGATAAAAAATTAATTTACGTTAAAATGATCTCAATACATATTGTCTAACACTTGCTGTAGCTAGAATTAATGCTAAACTCTTTAACATTAATCATAATCAACAACACTAAAATAATTTATAGTTGACGAATTTTTTAAGTGAAATAAAATATTTCACATATCCTATTCTTTTTTTTAAGGGATTTGAAGTTTGAACACGTATACACAAAAAAATATATATATATACAGATTCAGCCACTTTTTAAAATTGTATATATCTGTAGATAATTTTAAAAGGTAACTGAATTTGTATATATATATATATAATTTTTCTTGTACATACGTGTTTAAATCCTTTTTTGAAAAAAAAAACGAAAGTAAAAAAGAATCTTGTTAATTCTCACTTGACACTTGTTAGTGAAGGTGTGATGGGGGCCTAGATCACTGGAGCATTACCACTACCAGTCTGTGGCCGTGTCCCTTACTCCCTTTCCTTTGGCCTACAAAATAGAAACGACCTACCCTACACTAATCATGATATATAGCTAGATTATATATTCATATATTGTGTTGTATGTGTCACTATATATATGATTAAGTAATTCTTCTTGTATATACATACATATATATATATAGATACTTGTACGTATATAAAAACAAAGAGGAGCTATATATGGTCTACCTATACATCAAAACAAATCCATTATCACCACAAATTAAAGCTCCACTAAATTACTGCCATGCACCAAAGACAAAATGCTCTTCTCCACATATATTGGTCTACTGCTATTCAAATATCATTGTAAATAAAGATTATTACTCTAATTACCCCTGCTGTTCTTGTCAGAATCTTAGACTACTACTTCATTTGTTTTCTAAACCACCTAAGGAATGGCTTCAGGGAAAGGTTTTGATGATTATTTTACATTAATTAATTGCCATTGGAGTTACATTTAACGAGAGGAACATAATTTTCTTCTCTTTTTTTTTTCCTTTTAAATTGGGGTTGATTAATGTTTGGGTCAATTAACAATAAACACAATAAAAACAAATCTAGAACTTGACTCTAATTATTATAAAACTGAAAGGAGAAATTAACATGAATTTATATGAATCCTGTGGTGATCTGCTTATTATATACAGGATTCTAGCCATGTATATAATCATTAAATTCTTTTTTTTTTTGCCATTACATATAATAAATTCATGTTACTTTACCAAACACAGGCATATTTATGAAGAAAGCAAAGATATTTGCAATATCGAGAACCATTACTATATAATAAGCACCGGACACACATGTGCAGCATATATATATACATGAGATGATAATGATAGAAATATCATTGGATCTATAAAAGTTACAACTTACAAATGCCAGGTAAATATACATACTTTCAATCTATAAAAAACAGAAAAAGAAACTTTAATAAATTCAATTCATTGTGAAGTTGGAGTTTTTAAATAATATATTCTTGTGAGTCGTTGTGATATACTATTTTAATTACCGTACATACCTTTGTATTTAATTTGTAATTGATTTGATGTATTTTAGACAAATGGTATTGTTAAAGAATTATATTGATTGCCCCAAATGCAGGACAATTGTAGTAGTCAGTATTGGTGAGATATATATATATGTATATATGTGTGTACGTAAAGTGGTATATAGTGGGGTTAAATTATTGAGGATGAGATGGGTGTGTGACGTTTTGGATTGTTTTAGTGGGTGAGAAAATCTGGGACCTCTCAATTTTGGTTTGAGAATGACCCATTATTTATTAATTAATGATATGATATGAACAAACTCTGATTCCTGTATCTCACAGCATGTAATAAAATCATAATTATTGGTACATTCTGAGAGGACCCTAACACCTCTTGTGTTGAAGACAGACCATCAATAAAGACGCTTGTGTCTTTTTTGTTGTCTACAATGTTTAATGTTTGTCAAAGTATATATCTCCATTTCACTACAAGAAAAAACAGGATTAGCTAGGGAAAAATCCGTAGCTAATCCGTAGCTAATCCCTAGCTAATCGGATTAGCTAGGGATTAGCTACGGATTAGCTACGGATTTTTCCCTAGCTAATATTTGGACGCTAATTGCTAGGGATTTTTTTCGTAGCTAATCCCTAACTAATCCGTAGCTAATCCTTAGCTAATCCCTAGCTAATCCCTAGCTAAATTCCCTAGCTAATCCTTAGCTAATCCTTAGCTAAATTCCCTAGCTAATCCGTAGCTAATCCCTAGCTAAAATTCCCTAGCTAATCCGTAGCTAATCCCTAGCTAAATTCCCTAGCTAAGCCGTAGCTAATCCCTAGCTAAATTCCCTAGCTAATCCGTAGCTAATCCCTAGCTAACTCACCACCTCCAAAAATTGTCGCCGGCGACCTCCTCCACCGGCCTCCGGTGGCCCCTCCGGCGACCCCCTCCGATGACGGCCGGCGACCACCTCCGACGACGGCCGCCGGTGACCTCCTCCACCGCCGGCCGGCGGCCCCCTCCGACGACGGCCTCCGGCGACCTCCTCCGACGACGGCCTCCGGCGACCTCCTCCGGCAACCACTTTATATTTTTGAAAAATGGTCCTAGGAGGCCTCGAAGACGGAACATCATGAATGGTAACATTTAGACCAACCACTAGGCCATTTATCACTTTTTGATTTATTAATGTAAAACATTTTATATATACACATATAATAAATTAGCTAGGGATTTTTTCCCTAGCTAATTCGTAGCTATTAGCTACGGATTAGCTAGGGATTTTTTTCCCTAGCTAATTAGCTAGGGATTAGCTTGGAAAAATCCGTAGCTAATCCCTAGGTAATTTCCTTAGCTAATTAGCTAGGGATTAGCTAGGGTTTTTTTCCCTAGCTAATTAGCTAGGGAAATTCGTAGCAAATCCCTAGCTAATTAGCTAGGGATTAGCTAGGGATTTTTTCCCTAGCTAATTAGCTAGGGATTAGCTACGGTTTTTTTCCCTAGCTAAATTCCTTAGCTAATTAGCTAGGGATTAGCTACGGTTTTTTTCCCTAGCTAAATTCCCTAGCTAATCCGTAGCAAATCCCTAGCTAAATTTTCCCGCCTTTTCGCGCCAAATTTTTTTACCAAATTAGCTAGGGATTTTATCCCTAGCTAATCCGTAGCTAATTAGCTAGGGATTAGCTAGGGATTTTTTTCCCTAGCTAATCCGTAGCTAATTAGCTAGGGATTAGCTAGGGAAATTTTCCCTAGCTAATTTCCGTAGCTAATACCGTACATACCTTTGTATTTAATTTGTAATTGATTTGATGTATTTTAGACAAATGGTATTGTTAAAGAATTATATTGATTGCCCCAAATGCAGGACAATTGTAGTAGTCAGTATTGGTGAGATATATATATATGTATATATGTGTGTACGTAAAGTGGTATATAGTGGGGTTAAATTATTGAGGATGAGATGGGTGTGTGACGTTTTGGATTGTTTTAGTGGGTGAGAAAATCTGGGACCTCTCAATTTTGGTTTGAGAATGACCCATTATTTATTAATTAATGATATGATATGAACAAACTCTGATTCCTGTATCTCACAGCATGTAATAAAATCATAATTATTGGTACATTCTGAGAGGACCCTAACACCTCTTGTGTTGAAGACAGACCATCAATAAAGACGCTTGTGTCTTTTTTGTTGTCTACAATGTTTAATGTTTGTCAAAGTATATATCTCCATTTGTACTAAAACAAAATTAATTAAATACTCATACATATAATGGTCCCTTCATCCACATGTATGGTTTTCAGTTCCAAAATTGAAAGGCGACGACGTCGACCACACACCATATATATATATATATAGTATCTAAATTCTTAGGAATAATTTTCCGGAATATAATTAAGCCCCGAAGAATTATCTGATCTATGGTCATGTTCTTTAGTTTGAAATGAGGAAGGAGATCATGAAAGAATTAGTGAGATTAACTGAATCCCACCTACTTTTTCACTTTTTCATTTCCATCAATTTAAAAAAAAATATAAAATAAAAAAAATACAAAATGTCTATTATACATTTTGATTTAATACAATCATAACTTTCTTTTCTTTTTATTATTTTAATATAAGGGGCAAAGTAGTAATTTTAATAAATTTCTATTCTATTTTTATTTTCAATTTTTACTATTAAACACTGTTGTGGATATACATATATTTGGATATATGTATATTTGAATTGATGTGGATATACATATATTTGGATATATGTATATTTGAATTGAAATATTTTATAAATAGTTAGGATATATGTATTTCAATTCAAATATACATATATCCAAATATATGTATATCCACAACAAACACAATAAATATATTTCCATTCTCTTTCCTTTTCCATTTCTGCGTAATATATATATATATATATATATATATATATTAATTCCCATGTTTCAACTTTCAGGGTATATAATATCATGTATTCAAGTTTTTAGTCGCCTCTCATACTTAATTTAATTTTAGTAACTTGATTGTCGTATTGAATATTAGAACCTAGGAGAAAGTACTGAATCAGAAATGAAAACTTGATGATTTTGCATTAATTAATCCAACTGTGTTTATATACAGAATGTATGTCACGTGATCTCCATATACTAACTAATGCTAACCGACTAACAAACTAACTTATGATATATACAAATATGAATAATATAATTTCCACTGTTTCACATATAATTAAAATTAATTAACTAAACTCCATTGTCTCTCGTGTTCTGTAGGTTTATCTCGCGCGACCTATTGCTATTTGCTATACGTACGTCGTCCGACTTCAGGGTAGATCTTACACCGTTCAGCTTGTCGGACTCTGTATGAATTGACGGCGCAGATTTTTTGAGTAATTGTGAACTTAATTTGATACCTGCTACTTGTTACAAGCACAAACTGTACTTCATTTAGGTACTTATCCCGTATTCAGTCTCCATCAACAATAACACGTCTATTCTTCACGAAATTAATCTCAATGTTGATTAATTAAGATAAAATATGCTATAATTAATCAATAATCCAAATCATAAAATTTAAGTAAAGTAATTTTACTTGATTCAGATTCAAACTTATATAAATATATATGGGTTCATCTAATATATGTTTTAAAATTTTACTTAATTGATCAATAGAATTTTTTAATATTACAATTTATTTTTTTAATTAAATTTTCATACATTTCTAGTCATTAAATCTTTCATTAACAATTCTAAAATAATATACTAATAGAAATACATATTGTCAGCCAACCAATATAATTTTATTGCAAGTTCAACCCAAAGATAATTAATGTTATAATACTTAGTCAATCTCATTCGTATTTTCGTAGCTAGACAGAGAATATGACGGTTAAATTTAATGGAAGAGTTACAACGTCATTAAACCTAGGTTCAAATTCTTGTTAGAAGAAGTGCTTATATGAAATTAGCCACATATATATATTATAACCTTTTTCATCAATGGTCTTTTAAAATAATTTTATTTTACATTTAAAAAATACAAATCAAGCTAAATGACAATTTAACTAATTAAAATAAAACATGGTGTGAAAATAATGGGAGAAAGAAAATAAAAATAATAGTAGTAATAAGTTTTTCAAAAAAAATGTTAGTGGTAATTATACAAAAATAATTTTTTAATTTTTAATTTATTATTTTAAAATTAATAATAATGTATTATTTTATAAATTAAGAAAAAATTTTGATATGTGTGTGGAGTAGTTGTTGAATTCGGAGCTGGCAAAAATCTTATCCGGGCCCATATAAACCCATCGCACGGGTTTGTGTTCAGAGTTCTGGGACCTTCCATATATATAGTAATATAATATTATTGGTTTTGTATTTAATTTTAATATAATTCAAGTTATATATAGTTATATACATATATATATGGCTATAAATATTCTGTTCTGATTTATAATTAAGGCAAAAGTACATTTCCTAACCCCAACGTTTGGGCGTCCTGTCAGTTTCGTCCCTAACGTTTTTTCGCTGTCAATTGTAACCCTAACGTTTTACGTTTTTGCCAATGTCACCCTTTTCACTAACACCGTCAAATATTTAACAGTTTTTGCTGACGTGGCATCCTATGTGGCAAAACATTTCTTTTTTCTGTCAATTGTAACCCTAACGTTTTACATTTCTGCCAATGTCACCATTT
The DNA here is from genome assembly GCA_014851425.1 of Senna tora. NCBI lineage: Eukaryota > Viridiplantae > Streptophyta > Magnoliopsida > Fabales > Fabaceae > Senna > Senna tora. The sequence continues at coordinate 4,311,530 of CM026271.1, read as the reverse complement.
TCACTAACACCATCAAATATTTAATAATTTTTGCTTACGTGGCATCCTATGTGGCAAAAATATCTGACTTGGTATATTTTTTTTCCACATCAGATTTTCTACTCATCTTTTCTTCATCAAAGTTGTGTCGTTTTGACCTCGGCCTATTCCTTCTAAAATATAACTCAAACGCACGCGCTATTTTGCTCATAAAAACATCGGAGACGTTATCCATTCTCTACTTTGTCGGAGACGTTACCCTAAAATAGAGAATGGATAACATCTCCGATGTTTTTATGAGCAAAATAGCGCGTGCGTTTGAGTTATATTTTAGAAGGAATAGGCCAAGGTCAAAACGACACAACTTTGATTGAGAAAAGATGAGTAGGAAATCTGATGTGGAAAAAAAATATACCAAGTTAGATATTTTTGCCACTTAGGATGCCACGTAAGCAAAAATTATTAAATATTTGATGGTGTTAGTGAAAAGGGTGACATTGGCAGAAATGTAAAACGTTAGGGTTACAATTGACAGAAAAAAGAAACGTTTTGCCACATAGGATGCCACGTCAGCAAAAACTGTTAAATATTTGACGGTGTTAGTGAAAAGGGTGACATTGGCAAAAACGTAAAACGTTAGGGTTACAATTGACAGCGAAAAAACGTTAGGGGCGAAACTGATAGGATCCCGAAACGTTGGGGTTAAGAAAGATACTTTTGCCTATAATTAATTTGTGAAATGTTCTTCAATATTCATCATATTTTAAGTTGATGGTGAAATTAATTAGCTAGTATGCAAATAAGTACACACAGCTAACTACCAGATTTTCATATTCCAATATAAAGTTATACTATATACATGCTATTTCCTTGTATGGTTCTTCAGATTAATTACCTTCTTTAATTTGCTAAACGTACGTAACTCCACTTAGTTGTATATATATATATGCTTCTCGAAATATTGAACAGTTGAAATGCGCTCTTTTAAATGCCACTTTCTTTTTTTTTTGCCAAAGAAATGTTACCACATTTTGACATATAAATTAGGGTGCACTAAAAAATTTTGTCCATGAAAAAAAAGGAGATGACAAACACGAAAATATACAAAATATATATCGCTGCACAATGAAAATTAATTTCTAGAAAAAAATAATACGGAATTTAAAGAATATATATATATATATAATATATATATAGAGAGAGAGAGACCTGTATATATATAATATGATACATATACAATTAATGATATATATAGTAGGAGGAGTTATATAGTGCTGCATAATTTGTAAGCAGCGCCTTCTCCTACTTGACCTTTCTAGTTCCTATCATGCATGTGGAAACAGATATCCATTATATATCTGTAAGTGGACAATTTGTCCACAAATTAAACATCAATTTGAAATACATCCCTTTTTTCTTCTTCTGCCATGTACTGCTACAAAACAGACATATATGTATATATACTTCACTAATTGAAACCAAATTATTTTTCTCTCTATCATATCTATCTATATATAATATATATTATCCAATTACAACGAATAATATGAATTATTTATATATATATATAATCATTATAATGGCCATGTTCTTTTACAAGAATTGGCAATGGAAATAACTATGAAATGGGTGGGGCTCACTGGGTCCCACCTATTTTTTACTTTTTCATTTCCATCAATTTAAAAAAAAAAAGAAAAAAGAAAATACAAAATATCTATTATACCCCTCTGATTTGACATGATTTGACACAATTATAACCTTCTTTTCTTTTTATTATTTTAATATAAGGGGTAAAATGGTCATTTTAATACATTCCCTTTCCATTTCCATTACCAAACTTTTACTACTAAACACAAGAAACGCATTCCGTTTCCATTTCCGTTTCTGTTTCCATTTTCATTTCTGCGTAAAGAACGTGCCCAATAGTATGCATACGAATCTACCTTTAATTATAGGACTAAATTAGCTAAGGTTCTTTATATCAAGGTATACTTGACAAAAGTTGATACATGATCAATAACAATATAAAAAAAATAAAAATTATATATTTTACATGACTAATCATATAAAAAAATATATACATAAAATTTATAATGAGATAACCGTATAACAAAAATATATATATTGATGATTATATATAAATACTAGTTAAGTTATAATAAACACCGAAAAATCCAAGGTAGCGTAGTCAATATATGATTTTGGATCTCATGCAGTCATGCTATACTTTAATGTAAAGCATGAGGAGAGTGATAAAATTATGCCTTGTCCTTATTTTTTATCCATTTTTTTTATATGAATACTTCCAAATTTTCATTAATTAAGACGAAAAATCGTTTCTAAGAACATTACAAATCAAAGGAGGATAATCTTCAAGTCAAACTAGAATGCCTGAATTGTCCCCTAAAAATTCAACCTGATCATGAGCTAAAGTGTGGGCAACCTTATTGGCTTCCCTTCTAATCCAATTAAAAGAAATAGAATTAAAACTAGAGCTTAAATCTAATATGTCTTCTATTACATAACTTAAATAAGAACTGTCAAAATATTTCTTATTTAATATAAGAGTAAAATGATTATTTTATAAAAACGCTATTCACAAAAAAACTAAGAAATATAGGAATAATATATATGTAGGTGCAAATGCAATCAATTAAAGTAGCACAGTGGTCTCGTCCCAACCCAAGTGATGAGACAAAAGCATAAAAACAAGATATGTTGAATTAAATAAGTTGTGGTAGAGAATATCCAAGCTCTGCTTCATTCGTTCACACTAGTTCCAAAAATTGTAATTATAAATCACTCATCAATTCTTAGCTTGTTGTAGCTAGCTCAAATAATTCCGCTCTTCTTTAACACATATATTAATACACACACCAACAGTAGACACTAGACACTAGTCGTATTATTGTTTACCTTTTCCCCATTCCATCATTTCATGCACTACCACCTCACCTGACACACTGCGCTTTTCTGGGCAAAAAGTGAGCTGAGCGCTCATAATTTTCAGTTTTCACTACACTATATTTAGTGTAGGGGCAGACAGTGTTCAATCTGTTGGATGATTTCAATTTAATTAATTCTTATACAGTGGGAGAGATCTGGGAATATAATTATTGATGCTATCGGCGTCATCTTTGAGAATAAGCAAAGATGAATTTGAAAGCCAGAGAGAGATGGAGGGCTTGGGGATGGACGTGGGCGACCACTTTGCGGAATTTTCCGAAGGGAATTTATTGGAAAGCTTCATCGATTTTGACGCGTTTTTTGTTGGCGACGGAGACGTGTTGCCGGAATTGGAGATGGACCCCGAAATCCTCGCTGAATTCTCCGCCGGGGAGACTATGAACTCCTCCTTGGCTTCACTGGATAATCAGAATATTAGTGATAAGGCTACGAATAAAGAAGAGTACGAGAATAAAGTTTGTTCGGATTCGGGTTCGGGTTCAGGCTCAGGTATATCGGATTCGAATTCGGGTGGAGGAGGAGATGGAGAGGAGATACTGAAGCAAGCTAGCAATAATAGCAAAGCAAAGAAATCCAAAGCTTCTCAAGGAAAGAGAAAAGTGAAGAAGGTAACAATTAGTAATTAACAAAACAACCTACCTAGCAGACTGCATCTGCTCACTTTACTGGCTATGTCTGTAAGCATGCATTCACTCATTTCAATGCCGCTATTAATTAAATTAATTATGTACTGTTATACGTATCTCTAATCAAGTAATTAAATTTTCTATATATAGTATTAAATATATTAAGTTTGAATATATAGTATTAAAATTTCAATCAATTAATATATTAATATTGTTAACAAGTGTCCTTGGTAATTAAGTTTGAATAAATGAAATGAAAGGCATGTGCGGCAAAAGCTAGTCCTTAAGGTTAAGTCCCCATCTCAATTATGGGTATCCGCAGAGGGTGCCAAAAGTCAAAACAACTCACTCACGGGTACCATATTATTCAAGTATTTGAAAAGAGGGATTAATATTTAATAGTAATAATTATAATTATATGTAATTGATTTGGAATGAATTAATTTAATTTGTAGGTGGATTGGACACCAGAATTGCACAGGCGATTCGTGCAAGCAGTGGAGCAGCTAGGAGTGGACAAGGCAGTGCCTTCCAAGATTCTAGAGATTATGGGAATTGCTTGTCTAACTCGCCATAACATTGCCAGCCACCTCCAAGTAATTTATAACTACATACATGATACATGTTTATAATTTTTGTGTTTAAATTGTTGAAATTAAATCTGAAAATGAATGTGCAGAAATATCGATCGCATAGGAAGCATCTGGTAGCGCGTGAAGCAGAAGCGGCGAGGTGGAGGAGTGAGAGAAGAGAGAGATACGGTGACGGAGGAGGAGGGAAGAGAAAGGTGATTAGCCCATGGCTAGCACCCACATTGGGTTACCCTCAAATGGCTCCACCACCCATTCACCATTTTAGACCCTTACATGTATGGGGTCATCCTCCCATGGACCACTCCTTCATCCCCATCTGGCCCAATCTTCCACATCCCCCATCACCGCCGCCTCCCTGGCCACCCGCCACAACCACTCCTCCACCACATCTACACCCTTCATTCTGGCACCACCCAAAGGTTAATTAATTAATTCAACTCTTACATTATCCCTAGTTCACTATATATAGAGATAACAATTTAAATTAGTGCACCCTATCTGTTTTAATTATTAAATATTTCTTCAATTACATGTAATAATAATTTGTCTAATTAAGCATACTATATATATTAATTAATTGCTTTCAATATACAGGATCCCAATGCACTTACCCCAGCAACTGGAACACATTGTTTCCCACAACCTCTCACTGCCACTGTAATTTCTATACATTATTATTTCCATTTAAAATGCCATATATATAATACTCATGAAGAAATTAAAATACATATTGAAATATTATTGGTGCATGCAGAGATTTGGATCTCCACCTATCCCTGCTGGCATCCCACCCCATGCCATGTTCAAGGTAGATTCCGGCGTCAGCCTCTCCACCGGCCGGCCCCCCCTCGACTTCCACCCGGTAAGTGCACTAGCTATGTTGTTAGTTTCAAACACTAAATATAGCAACATATATTTATCAGACAGTTTATTAGAGTACGTTTGATGACTAATTTTTCGAGCATTTAATTATATATATAATTTTAGTAGTTAACACTTAATATGATTTGGCCGGGGTGTTGCGTTTTGTGACAGTCAAAGGAGAGTATTGATGCAGCTATTGAAGATGTTTTATCAAAACCATGGCTGCCACTTCCTCTTGGGCTCAAAGCTCCGGCTCTTGATTGTGTGTTGAGTGAATTACAGAGACAAGGAATTCCAAAAATTCCACCCTCTTCCGCTTGACCACCAAAACCCTAATTCGACGACTTCTCATGTCTTTTAATTAGATGTTGCATGTAACATCTAATTAAGATATATCAAATTATAAACTACCTAGCTAGGATTAGTTTCATTTTTCTTCTTTTATTTTAACAAACTAAGTGAGGAAAAAAAAAACTATAGGATTTTCTTTGGCTAAAGGTCTATTTTGGTCCTCAATGTTTGTATGAAGTTTAATGTTGGTCCTCAATGTTTCAAAAGTTTAATGTTGGTCCTCAATGTTTTTATTTTTGGTCGATTTTGGTCCTCGAGCGTAACACTGTTAATTTTTTGCCGTTAAATGATGACGTAACATGCTTATATGACACACCCTCTCTCCTACATGTGATATTTTAATGACGTGGCATGACACATCACTGCCACGTCACCCCAGATTGCCACATCATCATCTTCTCTCCGTCATCAGCATCATTATCATCATCGTCTGGGGTGACGTGGCAGTGATGTGTCATGCCACATCATTAAAATATGACATGTAGGAGAGAGGGTGTGCCATAGAAGTATGCCACGTCATCATTTAACGGCAAAAAGTTAACGGTGTTACGCTCGAGGACCAAAATCGACCAAAAATAAAAACATTGAGGACCAACATTAAACTTTTGAAACATTGAGGACCAACATTAAACTTCATGCAAACATTGAGGACCAAAATAATACTTTAGCCGATTTTCTTTTGTTGCTATTACTGTATGTGTGCTAATAAAAACTAAATTGAGCATATAGTACTAATAAACGAATTATATATAACATGATGAACTATTAAATAAAAAAAATATTATATTTTATTAATTTCTTTGTCTTTAATATTATAATCATTCATATTCTACTTCTTTTTTAATCAATAAGAATTACAGTAACAAACTTAATAAAATAATTAAACAAATATTATTTTACTTTTAATAATTTATTATATCCTAATTAAAGTTTATAGTGTCATCAGTAATTGGTTTTTATACTAGCTAGTGAATATGAAACTAATAAAGTGATATTGGCATTAATAATTAGTCAAGGTGCGTGATATAGACTACAAATTGTCAAGAAAATAAAGTACTTGTAGTAAAAAAAAAAAAATGGCTAAAATGGAAAAAAATCATCCTCATGCGCAGATAACTTTCAACTATAAAATGTTTCCTAGCTTATAGCTACAACCTCTTTAAACTTAATAATTTATGCAAAAAAGAGGAGATATTCAGTGGTACGGCAGTATTGTCAGTATATCTTTCTAATCAGTTGGTCCCTGAATTATTTAAGGTGCGTTCTTATTAATTTGAATTTCTATTAATATTAACAAATATCTCTGTATAATTAGAGAGATGTACTAAACTTCAGTGGTACGATACCACTGAACTTTTATCCGCAATAAAGAATCTCACTCCTTATACTTTTTCCATCCAAAACCTTAATATATAATAATAATAATAATAATAATAATAATAATAATATATTGTGTTAACAAAATTAAGTCATATTAAAATACAAAAAAATCATTAATCTTTTAATCACTTTTTGCAAAAAAAAAAAAAAAGTCCTATAGGAACTTTATATTTTATGCTGAAGTTCAATCACTTAAATTTAATTTTTATGCGGAAAAACTTTTTAAATATGTCTCTCTCATATATATATATATATAGAGGCAATTTATGCAATATATATATATATATATTGCATAAATTGCCTCTATATATAAACTTATGTGTTAAATGTAAAATAGTTTTAAAAAATGAGGATTAAATGAACTAGTAAAATATTTAATTATAAACTTATAAAAAAAAATACAAGCTAATTAAGTATAGATAAACTAATTAATGTTGTACTATATACGTTATATTAAAATTGATCAAGAAGTGCTATATATATATATATAGGAGGACTCTTTTATTTATTTATTTATTTCATTTGTGGTGTATGTGTAATTTGTGGATCAAAATCACAGAATTTTAGAACAAAATCAAAGTTCTTTTTCAAACTTTATATATATATATATATCAGTATGTCACACCCTCTGCTATCAAATTGATTCAAATTGAATCTCATTACCCTAATTTTTAAAAATGCTGCACTAAAATGATCGTACGTTAGTTACGATTTGTAACCAATTAAAAGTTTATCCTCCTGGGTTTTCATGAGAAGAAGCTACGGTGGAAAATCAAATGAGAATGAGGATATGAACATGCAGTATAATTAAGAAACCAACTGCGACTGACACAGAGCAAGTCATATGTATTTTGACATCTTTTAGACTAAAAGGACAAAAATATCATGTTCAGCCAGTTGCACAGCAATTGGATCCGAGGACTGGATAAGGATATATAATTAATTAATACCTGCACATAGAATCTTATATATATTAATTAACTCGATTTTCCGCTGAAATATATATATATAACAGTCGATCGATAAGTGCAGATGTTGAAATATGGTGTGGTGTTGGTTATCATAATATAAACTAAAGTTTTTATTTATATACTGGAGTATTTAAAAATAATATATATAGTTGATCACCATCATATTTAATGAATTTTAGGCCCACTCTCTATATGTGTTGGTACTTCTCGATCCACTTCATTTTTGTATTTAATAATAATGATAGAGACTTAATTATATCCATATAAGTCACCGATTTACTTCATATATCTTGGATATGGTAGTGCTCATCAATGCAATCTTAGAAATATATGAAAGGTCTAGTCGTCTTTGGGGATGAAAATAGTAATTGGATTGGATATATCGTTGCTGCTGGTTTCTTTAGCATCGATCCTTAGTTGAAATTGAATCTCACTAATTACGGAGTTTGCTACCATATATATGCATGAAACAAGGCCTCCTTATTGCCAAATACATGAAACTTTATAAGGATGTGTTATATATGGTAGAATCTGACTATATGAAGCTGTTCACCTTAGTTCTTACTACATGAGACTGATATCTCTACCATAAACTTAGCATCTTGGTGCATGAAATCAATAATTTTTTTATAAGCTTACATACATGCAGCTTACTTTCCCTTTTTTGGCTTATGTTTTTGTGTTTCTTTCAACATTTAGTTCTTCTTCTGTAATTGCCAGAGTTTTTTTGTTCTTTGTTTGTCTAATAAAATAAATTAGCATGAGTTTTCCATATATGAAAGAAAATTATCACACACTATAGTACATATTAAGAAATTTAATTTTGATGACTTCTATAACTTAACCCAATATAAGGACGTATGTATGGGAAAGAGGAGACGCGCAGGATAGGGATTATGAGAAAGTATTATAATTTGAAGCTATCTATAGTTTAAATTTATCAATTATAAATGATTGAATTTAATTTAAAATATATGTCATCTTATATTTTAATACAAATCTCTAAACAAATTCAATAATCTAAACAAATTTGAAGTATTGTTAGCTGAAATTTGAATGTAAATAGTGGTACTACTGCTGGATGATTTGGTGTCAGTATTCCCGGCGGCCCCCCCAAGGAATTGAAATGAATGGATAAGAAAAGCCACGTACGGACCACATGAAGGAGACACGTGTCATTCAGTAGCTGAGTCAGACTGTGTACTACTACTACAAGGTTTGGGCCCTCACATGTTGAAGCACCTTAAACCAACATTCAGGACATTAAGATGACGTGGCACTATTGTGAGATGAGATGACAAGAAAGGCATCCCAACATCAACAGTGGATCCACCCAGACCAGACCAGACGCTGCCCACATGTCGTTTCATTTGATTCGAATTTGTGTAAATTTAGAAATATTACACATTTAAATTGTTGTAAGAAAATAATTAATTAAAATAATAAGTATTCTATTTTTATAAATAAAATTTTGAATTTGAAATTTGTGTATATTTTTTTTTATTAAAAGAGTTCTATTTTTATTATAGAACCTCAACTAGCTCGAATAAAATTATTTTTAATAAAAAAATATTTGTGAAAAAAAAATGTTAGACGAAAGTGTTAAATAAAGACACACATCTCAATATTTATGTGATAGTTTAGATCAAATATTTCATGATGAGATTGAATTATTCCTAAAAAATCTATATTCATCAAATAATTAATAAAACTTGTACGGATATGTTTGGTATACAGAATATTGGAAGGAATGGGAATGTGATGCGAATGAAATAAAAACGGGTAAAATGATTATTATATTATTATGTTAAAAGTAGGAATGAAATAAAATCGAGTAAAATAATAATTTTACCCTTATATTAAAAATGAGAATGAAATAAAAATAAATAAAAAAATAAAGACACAAAAATAATTTCATCATACTATAAAAAAAAAGTACACTTATAATAAAAAATATTATCTTTGCAAAATAAAGGTGACTTTACTTTTTGGTGCATAATGGGTTGGTTATTTCTCATGGATTGTGAATTGTGATGGGACTAGAAACCTAATGAAAAAATTTTTTTGGCCAACTTTAAATTGAGTATAAAGTTAATATTTTTCTCCTTTTTATTTGCTTTTAAATTGAAAAAACTTATATGATATTTTTTATATTGACCATATGAGATTTTTTAATTAGAAATATACCGTTATATTTATACAACTTATTTTTTATGGTTACTTATTTTTTTTAAAAAATTAATATGTTTTAATTTGATTAAATAGTCTTATAATAAATATATAAATAATTGCATAAAATCTCGTATCATTAAATTATGGGTCAATCCATCTATTCTCTTGCGTCTTTCTTCGGAGCTCACAACCACAATTTTAGTTAGGAGTTTTCAAAGGTTTGGTTTGGTTTAATTTTGTCTAAAATTTGAACCGAATCAATGTAATCGATTTTCAAAATGCACGGACCTTGTCGATTTTATTTTCGAGCGGTTTGATTCGATTTTAAGGTCGATTTGGTTCATACTAATTTGATATTTTTATGTTGACATATATTAAACAACTCTAATTTTATAAAACCTAAAAAATAATAATTTTTAAAAATATTATACTAAATAACTAATTATAAGATGTTAAATGAAGATGATTTTAAAAAGATTAATAAGAATTCAAAATGTTATTTGTTAATTTGATTGTTATAACTAACATTAAAATGCTCTCAATACAATCTCTAAGTTAACATCGATTGTAGAAATGAAAGAGTCATAGCGTTGAAGATATTTTTATACTAATGCTAATGATATAATTTTTTTTAAAGATTATGTTATCTAATATAATCATATCAAATGTTTTAATCTTTATCAATTTATACACATATATATACTTAACAAAAGAACAAATAATAACTAATAGTTATAAAGTACAATTACAAGATATATTATAATTTTTATTATTAAGAGATAAAAATATATATAGATATATTGGTTGCTTTGGTTCGGTTAAAACCGACCAATAAATTCATAATTCTCAACCAAACCAAACCATGTCGATTTTTTCATTTTAAAAAACAAATCAAATCAATTTTTTTAGTTTGATTTGATTACTTTGATTCAATTGATTTGGTTCGATTTTGAACACTCCTAATTTCAATTTAAACTTGACGCTGGTTTTTTTTTTTTTTGGATCGATAGATAAACCTCAAAACAGATACCCGGGCCTAAGCAAAAGTGTTATTGTGGGGAAAAGAAAGGCCCATGTTTGTGAAGCCATTCAGCCCAAGAAAATTGAACTTGCTTTCTATGAAGCCCAAATGATCAAATGAGTCAAATTTCCCAAGTCCTTCTCAACAATATTTGTTGAAAAAATACATAATATTCTTTTAAACTTTTATTAATTTCTAAATAGCCATTTCAAGTTCAAAGTTAGAAATTTAAAATTTTATATTCTATGAATTTACTTATAATATCTTTTTTTTCCTTCGAAAAAGTATCAACTGCCGACAGTAATGACTAATTATCTCGCCGCATGTTCTCTACTTAAAGGTAAACAGCTAACTACATAATGTTTTCTATATCAAAAAATGAGAATCACACCCCTACTACTTGATTAAAAAATCACGTAAGAGAATCACCAAGTCACACTCAATATGGTTAATGTCATACGAGTTCTCTGCTTACTTATTTTGTCTCTTTCCTCTAGAGGGGAGAGAGAAAAAATAATTAGAAATCACTTTTTTAATTAAAAAAAAAACAGTGAACCAGTGGGAGTTCAAGCCCCCACTAGTGTAGCTCAAGAAGATTTCTCTAAACTTTGCTTTTCTTCTGAAGTTTGACAACTATTTAAAAGTGACCGACATTAGGATTTGTTTTTCTTTTCGCATTTTCCCTATTTTGAGCAGCAAACCTCCATCCTCCAATCTAAACTCTAAAGTCAAAATGTTGAATGTTGATCCATCAAAACTAATAGAGCATGTTCAATTCCATGTCTTTTTCAATGTGCATCTTTAAAGACAATTATGTCTTTGTTTTTATTTTTCTTTTGTTTTTCCGCTGATGGCGCTGAAGCTCCAAAGTCCAAAGTAAATAAACAGAGTAAAAGGCAAAGCGCACCGTTCCGTTCGTTTCCTTCAAAATTATACAGTTTCGTTTCTTTTCTTTGGCTCTATATATTTTTACTATCTTTTACTTTTCCATAACCGAAGGGAACTCAGACTTTGAATGAAGAAAACTAAAAAAAGATGTAGGTGAAACGCTTGTGAATTAATCTAGAAATACATTTATAGTGGAGGATCATTTACATTGCATCACTAGTGCCATGAATGTGGAGCATCATTAATAAACTCTGAAGCGAAGCCCTTACCTTTTTGCCTTTAGAATTTCTTCTTCTGTCTCCTAATTTAACTTTTGTTTAAACTTCCAATTTCATTATGGCTGCCTAACCAATTGAGACCACAATGTACTCCGTTAGTTGCGTTAACCAATTTGGGACCTCTCACAGCAAAAAGCGCAAAGAAGACGAGAGAAAAAAACAACACTTTTTGACTGTGTCTATATGAGTCACATTATAGAGAGCTTCTTCATCAAGCTTAAATTTTCTACCATTTCCAAAATATATGTGTATAAATTTTAAAAACCTAAAAATAATTATTTCCTGTGAGGTCAACAGAAAAAAAATTGGTATATATGGTGTGTATAGTACTCTCCACCAATCTTTGTGTCTGCCATGCTTGACATTAGAGAAACTTGCACATGCAGCATCAATTAAAGGTGAATCATTAACCTGTGTACCCCACCCATTCTTCCTCTTCTTTCCTCAATCCACGCACCATTACCCGCCAATATTTACAAAATACAAATTTAAATTCTGTGTAATAAAAATTCATTTAAATATATATATGTATATTAATTAGTTTCCTTTGAGTGGGAATATGTGAGTGACTCTATTCTATATAAACGAGCCTTCCCACTCAACATTTCTGTCATTGTGTTTTCCACTATGGCTTCCTCTGCCTCTCACCATCTCTCATTCTTCTCCCTCTTTGTGCTTCTCCTTCTTCTTCTTCTCTCCCCCCAAACCCAAGCAAGAGAAAGCAAGTTCTTCAGCCTCTTCTCCCATTTCACCAAAGAGCCTCAAGTAGTAGTAGTTGTGCCACACCAAGCCAAACCTCACCCATCAGCCCCTGCACCCTCACCCACCCAATCACCATCGCCAGCACCCTCACCCTCACTTGCACCACAACCCGCTGAACCAGAATTTGTGGACAGAGGTGATGCCTATGGCCTCTATGGCACCACAAGCCTTGAGGAAAACAATGAGAAGAAGAAGGACACATTCAAGACAGAGTATCCCACCACTACGTTGTACAGCAACAACAATGAGGAGGAGGAAGAGGAGTACAAAAACAACAACAACAACAATGAAGAGTACTATAATTATAATGATAGGAGCAGCAACTCCTATGGCAACAATTTTAACCAAGACAGGTTCTACTCCAACAACAACAATTATTACTACAAAAATGCAGGCTATGAGAAACAAGGAATGAGTGATACCAGGTATGTGGAGAATGGAAAGTACTTTCATGACATCAAGGGTGAGAATCAGAATTATAATAATTATAAGGCTCCTCAAAGAGGAACCAATGCTTACTATCACAACAATTATAAGTACCCTAATGAGTTTGACACCATGGAGGAGTATGATAAGCAGCAGGAAAGCCAGGGATATGTACCTTGATCCATCCATTTCCCATCACTACCACTCTTTTTCTTTCTTTATTTTCTTCAGAGATACGCACGCACACACAATTACGCATACGGTTTTGAAAGGAAAAACTAGTGTTAAGTAATGTGAAGACTGAAGATATATATATCATTATATTGTGATGTGTTCATCATGTGTTATGCTACTTTCATGTTTTTGCAAATACAAGAAATGTATCATTCTGTACGCTTCTTGTGGCTTCTTAATTAATTTGTTCAATTATGCAAACTAGATAGATTATTATCACTTTGTGTTTAATTATCTTTATTATCATATTAAGAATATAATCACTGTCTAATGTTGGACATTAACATTATCTAACTATCTTTACTACTACCGTGTATCACAGTTAAAATTACAACTTCCTTTTCAGTAAAAAGTATAATTTATATGGATATATAATAAATTGAATGAAAACCTTTTGGAATATATAATCAAATATTAAAGAAGTTAAGTATAATTTTCAAAATAAAGGGGCATCAAGTATAATTTAAAAAAGTTTAATTTACTCTACTTATATACATATATAGCAGTTGACAAGTACATTAAGGCTCAGCCTTCATTTTATTTATTTATTTTTTTAAAAAATCCTTCTTATTATCCATAAAGTCCAGAATTTATCTTTGTATTTGTTGAAGTCCCACATTGCTTAGTTAAAGAGCTGATAAGGTGTATATATAGGTTAAAGTAATCCTCTCCTCTTGAAAGCTCTTTTGGGGTGAGTTAGGCTTCTTAAGAGTATTTGATATTTTCCATTTTCTAAAAATATGTAAAACAAAAGCATATACAAACTGTTAAGGGTTGTTTTAGTTTAATCAAGGGTCTCAAATTTGAGTATTGAAAATATAATTATGTTAAAATTTGATTAGGAGAGCTTTATATCGTCTTTGTGGTTATGTATTGTTCGAATGAGATTAATTTTTATCTAAATCATATGGATGGACAAAAGATACTATGGGTCGTTAAAAAATAAAAGCATATATATAAGTCTGATATTTAAACCGTTCCCTCTGCTTAAGATCTATAGTTTGTAATTATATAGGCTTGTAACTTGTAAGTAAATATTGGGCAAAAAGCGGCGAAAATAATTGCAAGAAAACCATTCATTAAAATGGATGTGATCAGTTTGCTTCTCAATTGAGTTTACCTTTATGAGGCAGAAACCATGATTAAACTTACTATACAATCTGTTGGCTGTCTTGTAAGGAAGAAAAAAGGATTTGTAGATCGAACATCATAAATAATTTTAATTATTTAGAAACAACCCTCGGATGCTGGCAAGTCTAACATTAACATAATAGTCAATAGAGCATCACCATGCATGCAATGATGATATCTCTAGCTTTTGCCCTTTTCCTTTGTTGCTTTCATATTACTTTTCCTTTTATAAACTCTAGTAGGGTAAATTAGTTTAGTTCAATTACTAAATATATATACTTTTTCTTTGGCCAAATGACTCTTTTGGTCCTCAACGTTTGCACCAAATTTAATATTGATCCTCAACGTTTCAAAAAGTTATTTTTGGTCCTCAACGTTTTTATTTTGGTCAAAATTGGTCCTCCAGCATAACTCCGTCTGATTTTTTTTGTTAAATGCTGACGTAGAAGGCTTATGTGGTACACCCTCTCTCCTACGTGTCATATTTGGATGATATGACACCCTCTCTCACTCCAACTCAGCAAAACGACGCCGTTTTACTGAGTTGGAGTGAGAGAGAAGTGATGCAAAACGGCGTCGTTTTGCTGAATTGGAGTGAGAGATGGTATCATATCATCCAAATATAACACGTAGGAGAGATGGTGTGCCACATAAGCCTTCCACGTCAGCATTTAACAAAAAAACCCAGACGGAGTTATGCTGGAGGACCAATTTTGACCAAAATAAAAACGTTGAGGACCAAAATAACTTTTTGAAACGTTAAGGACCAATATTAAACTTGGTGCAAACGTTGAGGACCAAAAGAGTCATTTGGCCATCTTTCTTTTAACTATTTCGAAGTTTCCATAGTACCATAAAAGCACATGTGTACATTATAAAAGCAAATTATAAGATTATTCTTAATAATTTGCATTATCTTTAATTATATTTATAACTATAAATAATGACCGTGTATTATAAATATATGTATTTATATGTGTATGACCACATTTTTAACATTGGATTCTTCCTAAACCCTATACATGGTCACTTGTCTCTTTATATCTTTAGTAACCTCTCCATAAAGGACTTTTTAAGAGAATTGTGTAACCTTTTAATTGGTGTGCTTAAAGGTACATTATTATATTCTTAATGTTACCTTATGGCTAAAGTCCTATAAATAGGAACTATTGTACACAAGTGAAGTATGAATAAAAATTTTGGTGCATATTCTTGTTACTCTTTTGTTGCTAAGCTCTTGTTTTACTGTTGCTCTTGCTAAACTCTTGTTTTACAACACCGTGTATTTTTTAAAAACTCTCATGTGTAATAACTATTATATACCAAATACTTAGTTCATCTAACGAATTAATAAAAGAAAAAATGACGATGATGATATAATGAAGTAGATGCACAAGTAGAAAAAGAAAGATAAGATGGATAAATCAACAGATCAATTTCAAGTATATCACGTTCTTTATTAACAAAATTAGTATATAATATTAATTATGACCTTCATTAAAAATAATATCTATAGCATTTTAAATGATAACTTATATATTTAATATTTTTAAAAATCTATAGCTATTGGATACTTATTCAAAGTACTATCGAACATTAAATGTAAACATTTCTCCAAGTAAAAATTTGAATTCAGATTTATCACATTGGTTGGGATTATCCTTCCATCAAACCTAACATTTGTTGGTTAGTTGGGTGTATTTTTATTGCTCAACTTCATAACTACATACTTCTGATCTGAAAGAAAACGTGGGACTGAATTCATCCAAAACATATCCATGGGTGCCTCCTTGGCTTTTTTTGTAACTAGGTCAGTTCCTAAATTACAAAGCCTTGGAAGAAGTTGGAATCCATCTAAAACAAACATGTTCAAACACAGAACTAAAATCCAAAATTTCTCTACATATAGCAGTGTTGAGGTGTGGGTGCAAGGTGTCTGCAGCATCTCCATGAACAATATGCATATGAATGAGTGATTATGTTTTGAATGGCTTATTTAAATTTCAATTCTTATGTCTAAAAGCAAATCTTATTTAATATATGCATATGAAATAATAAGTTTAATATCATTTTAAGTGTATTAATTAGATTTAATTTTTTAAATATACAAATTTCATGTTATTATTGAGTCATTTAAATTACAAAATTTATATTATATATATAAAAATATAATATTATTTTGTATTTATATATTTATATTTATACGAGACAATGGTAAGTCAAGACGCCAAGCCCAAAATACTGGCAAAGCAAAGCCCATATTCCCATACTAGTAAAAACAAAGCGATAAATCTAAATTCTTCTAGAGCGGCCCAAATGTTTAAAATGGGCCGTGAAATTTGGTCATTGGGTTGAATGGTCCATATAAATTTTGGGCCTACCAAATAAAATTTAAAGCAAAAAAATCAGAGAAATCCTGGGTTACAAGAAAACTTTCCATTCCATCTCTTAATAGAGAGTTGCTTGCTTCGAAGATTTTCATCTTCAGGTTCAGTGTCCGCGTATCTCTCTCTCTTTGAAATCGAGCTTCGGTATTTTTATTCTTCTCCTTGTGCTCTTCTCGAACTGGAAACTTAATTTTTACATCGCTGCTTATTTGCGTCTTCTCTTCTCATTATTTTTCAATTAGGGTTTGAAGTTTCTTCAGTAGTTGCAAATGGCGCCTGATCCAAACCGAACCGCCGGCGGTGCCAGTGGCAGCGGCACCACCAAAGAAGGTAAAGATGATACCGTGGCTAAGAAGAAGGTTGAAAACGAAGATCTGGTGAGTCAAAACGAATAGGTTCAGTTTTTCTTGTGTTCTGTTACTGATTCTGTAATATAATTTTGTCACGATTGAAACTGAAGCATCTAGTGCATAAACAAGTTCCCAATATAATTTATTTTTTATTTAGTCGGAAGAGATTACAACCCTTTTTACGCATCTTTTTTACTTTGCATGATCATTGATCTGTCTGAATCGTGCACGCAGTCAGATGAGGATTTAGCGTTAAAGCAGCAGCTGGAATTGTATGTAGAGAGAGTTCAGGATCCAGACCCCAGCTTGCAGAAGGTTGCTCTCGAGAGTATGAGGTAAGCACAAGTTTACTTGCTAATATAATGATACTTTGGTCGTTTTTAATTAGTTGATTAGGCAGGAATTTGTATTGTGGGTTGACATGGGATGTATACTTGTGTTGTAGACAGGAAATTCGTACTTCAACTAGCTCCATGACGTCTGTTCCAAAGCCACTAAAGTTTCTTCGCCCCCATTATGGAACTCTTAAAGCATATTATGAGACTATGTCAGAGTCTGATTTGAAGGTATTATCTGCGTTGATTGTGTTTATATTAAAGTAATAGACCAACTGCTTCTCAATCAATTGCTCTGTATTTAATGCAGAAGTACTTAGCTGACATATTATCTGTTTTGGCCCTGACAATGTCTGCTGAGGGAGAGCGGGTAAGACTTGCTATTTTAGTACTATAGTTATTTCTATTGTTGATTGTGTATGAGAGCTTAGTGGTACAACTAAGTTCTACTTCTATATTTCATTTTTCTATTTGATATGCATATCTTACTCTGTCTTCAATGACGTTGAGTAATATCTCCAGTAAATGTCTTTGCTTTCTTGCTCTTTTTGTCAAACTAATGCAGACCTTTACCTAACAGTATTCTTATGTGTTTTCCTTTGCCAGGAAAGCCTTAAGTACAGATTGTTAGGCTCAGATGGTGACATTGGCTCATGGGGCCATGAGTATGTAAGGTGAGCATTGTGTTATTTGGGAAGTATTCTTTGTGAAACGTTTGAGGATGTATTTTGTGGTGTAACATGTATGTCATGAGGAAATTTTAGAGTTTGTTGAGTGGATTGTAACTTAATTGGAGTAACTGGACTACTGGAGTTACCGAGTTATAGATTATTCTTATTCTCACTAGTTTTTTTTTCCCTTTGCTGTCAGGAATCTGGCGGGAGAAATTTCACAAGAGTATGCTAAACGACAGGTTAGGCCTTCGTCTAATACAAAAGATAATCTTATCCAAGTAAAAAATGTGGCAGATGCTACTATAATATTTTGTGTATATCCATTGGTCCTGAATGAATCACCTCTAGTATATTTACAGTTTAAGGCATCAACTGCAGTGTGTCCGGAAAAGATGGAATGAAAAGCCACTAGAAGTGGGTATAGTGGTGAGGGGCTTGGGCAATGTACAGTTCCCTGTGCTTTCAAGTTTCATGTACAACAAAATAAAAAAAAAAGGATTGAAGACATTGTAGGATTATTCCACATGGCATTGTGTTAACTAAAATTTATTGATCCATATAGCCGACCCTACCTAGTGGGAAAAGGCTTTGATTGTTGTTGTTGTAGTTGCATCCCTAATGCTTGGTGTCCTTTCGTTAAATGCCAATCTTTTTTTTTGATAGGAAAAAGGCGCTGTAGTGGTTAAATGTCAATATTTATCAATGAAGATTACTCTGTAGTAAAGACTTGTTCATTAGATATTTAGAATAGCCTATGTGGTATGGGCTTGTGTAATGTGTCAAGGAGTTTTACCTATATCAAATTTAGTTCCGGTGTTCTGCCAATCTGAGTTTTAAGTTTTTGCTGAAACTTTTTTTTTTCTTTGCTTTTGCAGAGTGAAGAGGCCCCCATTGATGATCTTATGGAACTTGTGCAACAAATAGTTGCTTTCCACATGAAGGTATGAATCTAAAATCTTTTTTGCAGTGAAATTGGTAAATTTGATCTTTATGAATTAAGTATAGAATAGAGGTAACATGTTGGAGAAACATCCATTTATTCTTTTGATTGATTTGAATCCTATTGCAGCACAATGCAGAACCTGAAGCTGTCGATCTTTTGATGGAGGTAATAGGCCCATTCCTTGTTTAAGTACTTATCTAACTACTTGAGATGGTAAGCTGAACTTGGTTTTATTTGAAATGCTCAATGCTAGGTTGAAGACCTTGATATGTTGGTTGAGCACGTTGACAAGACAAATTTTAAGAGGACTTGTTTATACCTTACCAGTTCAGCAAGGTTAGTGCAATCAGGTTCATGGTTCATTCAGTTTTTGAACCTATCACTTCAAGCTTCAGAGAAATAAATTAAATAACCCAAGGGGTGTGGTTGAGTGGAAGGGACTCATCTATCCTTAACCAAGTGTCGGGGGTTCGATCCTTGCCTTGGGTATGAAGCAGCTTTAAATCCTTGGGCCAGCTGTCCCACCTTTCGAGGTGCCTACAATTCAGCAAGGGGATTAGTTACTGTGCTCGACAGTGGATACCCTGGTCTAGACAAAAAAAAAAGAGAAATAAATTAAATTTAGAGAGCTCATTGCTTTTGGAACTAGGAATTGTTCTTAGCATCATTCCTACTTTTGGACCTTGTACTTTAGTTGGGGTCAGGGGAACTCTAGATTGGTAGTTCTTTGTTTGAGTGGCATTATAGAGTGAATCACCATTATGTTTATGCGGTCATATGCTCTTAGGCTATATGCTTTGTTTGGGACTTTGGGCTTGGCTTCTTGAGTTGTGAATTTGGTATTTTATGAAGTATCAGTTTACCTGGTAGAGTTTAATATGAAACAAGGTCAAAATGGGAGGAGAAAATTGCAGGGTTTCTTTGGGTGAAGCTGTTTTGAATCTTATATCTTATTTCGTGATAAGTTACAATCTTTCTTTTCACTTTATTGGTTATGTATACTGTATAGGATCATGTTAATTGACTAGCTGTCCCTATCTCTTACACACTGAAGTTAAGAATGAAAATTGTTTCACTTTTTCAGATATCTTCCTGGACCAGATGATATGTTAGTGTTGGACATTGCATATTTGATCTATCTAAAGTTTGAAGAATACCCAAATGCACTTCAGATTGCATTGTTCCTGGATAACCTGCAGGTGTGACTTTCTTCTACTGTTGTGTTTTATTCTCTTTCATGTTTTTTTCCTCTTTTGGGAATTATTAGCATAAATTTTCACTAGTTCAAGTGAGTTATATCTTGCATTTCAATAGTTCCCTATAGCATAGAAAGATTAATCTTTATTTTTTTATCATTCAATGATTTATAGATTGAAACTAACAAAGTGTTGTATTGTTGACAGTATGTGAGGCAGGTGTTTACTTCTTGTGATGATCTTCTACGGAAGAAGCAATTCTGTTACATACTAGCTCGTCATGTGAGTCCTGAATTATCTGATTGTACTGTAACACTTTCTCATGTTCAAGTTCCCTCCACGTGTATTATATTTGACTTCCTCCTTGAATGTGTTCTGGTTTCCTGATGATATTTGGCTCTTGTATTGATTGCACTTAGTTAATAACTCAGCAATTTACACCTAAAGATAATGTGAGTTTATTCCCTCTCATGAATAGTTCTTATTGTAGGTTACTATTGCATTTAATAGATTAATGGTGACGATAAGTGCTTCTATGTTTGGACCCTAGTTTCCTTTTAGAAATTGAAAGTAATGTTTTGTCTTTTAAGTGTTTTGTTATCTTCAAAATATGAATTGCTTATTTTGTCTTTTTGTGGTTAGATGTTGTCAAATCAATTGGCAAATAGAGAAAATAGAAATATGTCCTAAACAGATTTTAGTGGAGGTTGTCTGTTGATGTTTTTTTTTTAAACAGATTTTTGTTTTGTTGATTATTATATACATGCAGGGAATTACTTTTGAGCTTGATGAGGAGATGGTTGCTGATGACGATGACCGAGAGGTCTTGCAAGATATCATAAACAACTCCAAGTTAAGCGAAGGATATCTGACCCTTGCTCGTGATATTGAAGTCATGGAACCCAAGTCTCCTGAAGATATATACAAGGTGCGAATTCTCATAATAAGGTTTTACACTCCCGCCCCCTTTTTCCCCCTTAAGATGTAAAGACTGGAGTTGATATGACTCTTGGTGCTTGCAATGTTGATCTCTTTTCAATAAAGTTTTCCCTGCTATAGTAGCTACATTTGTATTTGATAATTTTATATCTTAATAGACATTCTTGTAATGTGTTGCGCTATAGTGATTAGTGATAGCAATGGTAGTAATTCGTGAAGCAACTTTATGCATCTAGAATGGAATCTATGTAGGATGACAATTTAATTTGCAATTGTGCTCAAGTTGCAAATTATCAGGATAAATGCTTATATCTATTTGTTGTCTTGGGTATTTCGTTTTGTTGGATTGCTTTCAACCTTACATCTTTCTCTTTTCCATCGCTTAGGCACACTTGCTTGATGGCCGGGCTAGTTCTGGTGCTAGTGTTGATTCAGCTAGACAGAACCTGGCTGCTACTTTTGTGAATGCATTTGTAAATGCTGGCTTTGGTCAGGTACGTGTTCTTCGTAGTTGCAGGATTGTGTATGTGTATCTATCTGCTATATCTTTGGGTTATTAATTTCTTTTGTCATTTTCAACCCCTTTTGTCATTTCCCTCTTGTGCAGGATAAGTTGATGACTGTCCCTTCAGACTCTTCAAGTGGTGGCTCTTCTGGGAATTGGCTTTTCAAGAATAAGGAACATGGGAAGACTAGTGCAGCAGCAAGTTTGGTATGCATTCTCTTGCTGAGTTATCTTTTTTCCTTGTGTATGGAGTAGAACAAGTGTTAACAAATCTTTGCTTCATAACAGGGTATGATTTTACTCTGGGATGTTGACTCTGGACTCGCGCAAATTGACAAGTACTTTCATAGTAATGATAATCATGTGATTGCGGGTGCTTTGTTGGGAGTTGGAATTGTAAATTGCGGTATCAAGAATGATTGTGATCCTGTAAGTTCCGTTCATTTGTTTCTTGCTTGGTATCTCTTGTATACTTACGAATTCTATATTGATTCTTATTTGATTCTTTTTCAGGCAATGGCTCTTCTAGGTGATTATACAGATAAAGAAGATTCATCGATTAGGATTGGTGCAATTATGGGATTGGGAATTGCTTATGCAGGTTCTCAGAATGAGCAGGTGAGCTGTGTCTCATCATTTATTTTTTACAGAGTCCTGTACCAGTGTTTCTGTTTGTTTACTAGTGGCCTCTTTTTTTCCCCAAACTTAATTTGTGCATGGTTTTTTCAGTTACGTTACAAATTGGCACCTATACTGAATGATGCTAAAGCTTCACTTGACGTAATCGCTTTTACTGCAATTTCATTGGGCTTGATCTATGTGGGTTCTTGCAATGAAGAAGTTGCGCAAGCAATTATATTTGCGTTAATGGATCGTAGTGAAGCAGAGTTGGCGGAGCCTCTTACACGGCTTTTACCTCTTGGCCTTGGGCTTCTGTACCTTGGGAAACAGGTATATAGATGTTTGGCAGTAGCATGTCGATTTTTCCAATAGCATCCTTTTTATTGTCTCAACAATTTTTTTTTTTTGTGATAACAGGAAAGTGTGGAGGCAACAGCAGAAGTTTCGAAGACATTTAATGAAAAAATTAGAAAGTACTGTGATATGACCCTTTTATCATGTGCTTACGCCGGAACTGGGAATGTTCTTAAGGTTGGCTTTTATGGCAATATAATTACATTAAACCCCACCACCTCTTTTTTTCCAACACAATGTTTACAATTGCTGATTCTTCATTCAGGTTCAAAATTTATTGGGTCATTGTTCACAACATCTTGATAAAGGTGAAATGCACCAAGGTCCTGCTGTTATTGGAATTGCTATGGTAGCAATGGCTGAAGAATTGGGTCTTGAAATGGCAATTCGATCATTAGAACATCTTTTACAGTATGGAGAGCAGAATATCCGCCGAGCAGTTCCTCTGGCACTTGGTCTATTGTGCATATCAAACCCGAAGGTAATACATGCTTGCCTTCCTGCAGCTTTACACTTAAGTAGGGTTAGATTTAATAGTGCGGTTTGTGTAAAATGTGCTATTCCCTTCTCCTGAAAAGATGGCTAAGTCAAACCTTTAGTAGACTATGAGAGCTGCATGGTTCAGTCTCATGGTCCCCAAGAAACAAAAAATTCGTCAAAAGCTGTTTTTTTTTTCATGTAGCGGATGTAATATGCTTGGCCTATAGTTTTTAATTTTGTATCAACTTAGGTAAATTGGTGGAAGGAGCATTTCACTTCTATTGACTTTTTTGCTAACCCTTTGGTGGATTGGATGCTCATGCCAGGTCAATGTGATGGATACTTTGAGCAGACTTAGCCATGACACTGATTCAGAAGTAGCAATGGTAAGATATTGGATCCATCTTTATTTCAATCATTATAGCCTGTCACCTGCTTACCATTGTGGCTGAAATATCAATTTGCATGCTACAGGCAGCAGTTATCTCCTTGGGTCTAATAGGTGCAGGAACAAACAATGCTCGAATTGCTGGCATGCTTCGTAATCTTTCCAGCTATTACTACAAGGACACCAGCCTTCTATTTTGCGTATGCTTATTCTAAGTTGTGTCAAAATTATTTTATTTCCAGATTTTCTTTGGTAACTGAATTGTTTTGACCACTTTCTACAGGTGCGGATTGCCCAAGGTCTTGTACATTTGGGAAAGGGCTTATTAACACTTAATCCCTATCATTCCGATCGCTTCTTACTATCACCGTTAGTGGTTCCCTCACTCACCCCAATGCCATTCTTGTTCTTTAAATTTTTCCTTATCCATCATCCAGAAGCCACAAGTGACATGTATAGCTTTGTTGTAATTGTTTCTGAACGACATTGTTGATTCCTCTGTTTACAGGACAGCGCTCGCTGGTCTAGTTACAATGTTACATGCATGCCTCGACATGAAAGCTATAGTCTTGGGCAAATATCATTATGTTCTATACTTCCTCGTTTTGGCAATGCAGGTTTGTCTTTCATATCTGCTGTTTAAATCATGCGTTGCTCTTGTTTTCCAGTTGATTCTGTAAGCCAGTCTTGATTGTAAAATATATTTTTTGAAACAGCCGAGGATGTTGATGACTGTGGATGATAGCTTGAAGACTCTGCCTGTTCCTGTGCGTGTGGGACAGGCAGTAGATGTTGTTGGACAAGCTGGTCGTCCTAAGACAATCACTGGTTTCCAGACTCACTCCACCCCTGTCCTTCTTGCTGCTGGTGATAGGGCAGAACTGGCCACAGAAAAGTAATATACCTCCTCCTATGAATTTCTAACTACATTTTTTAAGTTTAATATTACTAATCTTTTTTTTTTTAACCTGCAGATATATCCCTCTGTCACCCATTCTTGAAGGTTTTGTTATTTTGAAGGAGAATCCAGAGTACAGGGAAGACTAGAGATGACGGATTTTTACCTTTTTTTTTCCCAAATGTTTATCGTTTGATTTGTATTATTTAACAAAATTTAGTTAAATATTTTAGCAAAAGTATTAGAAATGATTTCGTTGTTTTGGAAGAATATATTTCAGCGTGCTATCTGGAGGGGAAGTATATGGCTGACAATTTTTTTAATTCCTGAGAATTCAAGAGCAGTATTAATTAGTTGCTACAATTTACAAGTCCAATCTTTTGGTGGCCTCGTAGACTCTTAATTTGATTTTTCATAAATTATTTGTTTTACTTCTGCTTTACAATTATTAAAATGTCTTCATTCTCAATTTCTCATAGTAACATATTTTTGATTCATTCTTCATCCTAAAATTTTGACGTGGATTCTATTAGTATGTATAGATGGGCTTAAATTTTAAGTATGTTAATTACTATTTTATGAAAACTTCAGTTGTTATTTTGGCGCATTATCAATTCTACTAAATGTTTAAATAATTGACTAATTAAAGATTAAATTGATAATGTTATAATTTATGAGGGTATATATTGACAATTGAAATTTGTAAGGGAATAAATCAAGAGGCGTCTATGACGGATCAAATTAAGAAGCACATGCGGGAAAAATTAACCATGAGGGATTAAAATGACGGTTTAAGTTAAATATTTTACATATATTTATGGATAATATATATAATGAATATTTATTCAATCTTTTAAATTTTTTTTTTAATACGCAAACTAGCAGGAGTTGAAAAAAAGTGCAAAAATCTTAACGCCCTAAATCTCACTGTAATTTTAAAAAAGAATTATATAAACTTTTTAATGAAAAATTTTCAATTTATATGACTTGTAAGTTGTAAGTGGTTTTTCTCCAAAAAAAAAATGTATTATTATTTTTTAAATTATTAAATGTATTTAATATGATATTATAACTTATTAGAATAAGATCTTTTAAGATATAAGATAAGATATACAATTTAAAATTTAAATGGTTTATTTTAAAATAAGCATGTTTTAAATATTCATATTTATCAAAATTGTATTTAATATGATATTATAACTTATTAGAATAAGATCTTTTAAGATATAAGATAAGATATACAATTTAAAATTTAAACTAGAAATCGACCCGTGCAATGCACGGGTTATGTCTACAGATTTTTTTTTTATTAAAATTAAAATGAAACAAATAATTATTATTTAATTTATTAAATATTGTGATTTCTTTAAAAAATATTGTTTATTATAATTATAAATATGTAAATATTTAATGATAAGAACTAACACAAAACGCAATTGCTTTTTTTTTTATAAGAACACAATTACTTAAATATAAATACATGTAATATAAAATCATGTAAATAAATTATATAATTTTATATTAGTTAATACTAATTATGCCTCTCTACTCTCTACACTTCAAAATAGATTTCATCAACAAAAGAATTATTTTTTTATGGTTTCTTGAAAATATAAAGTAATGTTACTTTAATAATCTGGAAATCATATATGAAAGAAATTGTTACACAAGTGTTCAAAATTAAATAATCATTACAAAAATCACTAAAGAGTTATAAATTAAAAATAATCTGATTTTTTTAATATCACTAAAAAAATACTAATTACATTTTTCATTCGAGGGAGGAACACACACTATAATTTAGCTATAACTTTTTTGGTGAAGATTTAGCTATAACTTCACTTACTTGCTTCTCCCTCGGCTCTATCGTGTAAGAAAAATAAATAAATAAATAAAAACTCTGGATGCAAACTTTGCATTAAAGGAGGAACACACTACAATGGAGATATAGGCATCGAACATAAACGTGGTTGTAATGAAAATGGAAATGCATTTACAATGTTTGGTAGTAGAAAATAAGAATAGAATGGAAATAAGAATAAAATATTCATTTTTTCCTTATATTAAAATATTGAAGAATACAAAAAATAAGAGTAAAAATATAATTTAATCACATTAAAAAAATATGGTATTTTAATAAGAATGTTAGAAAAAATATTAAATTACAGCCAATATTATACCCTAAATTCATGTTTCCATAGAGTTTGATTTTATAGGTGAGATACTACTTTGAAAAGAGTGTATTCAACGCCTATGAAAAATTCACCCCACATAACAGTCAATTAGCCTCTAATTCCCTTAGACATTATGTTGACACATGAAAGCCTTTAACAATAATATAATTTGTTGTGATACTTATCTTCTACTTATTCAAGACAATAGAAAATATACACACGGGCATATAACAGATATGATTCCACTTCAATGCTAATGAGAAATAAATTTCAATTACGGAAACAGCTGAAAAACAACAAGACCAACTAACTTATATTATGTTGTCTATATATGTATCCAATTAGGCAGCCTAAAAATGTAATGAGAAAGGCTTAAAAAAATCTCCATTAAATCGTGGCTTTTCCTCTTCCTTCATGACTCATGAGCATGATCTACTTTAATGACCTAATCGAATTTAAACAACCAAATCAGCACATATGTTGGATAAGATTTCAATGAATACTATTTTGTAATACTATTTTAAGATGTAAATGGGAATAATAATTCTATGATGATGATAATAATATCACAGTCATGATGTTGAAGAAGCCTATTGCTTCACCAAGGCCACTGAAGCAAGCTCTATTAATTGTGGAAATGTGCTAATGCTGGAAACCGCAAGGAATCCTGGTTTTTTTTTTTGGTAGAGAGGAATCCTGGTTTTATCAATCTCTTGAAATCCACACAGAAAGAACAAAGCAAATATGTCTTTATTCTTCTTAATTTATTTTTCCCTGAGAAAATCATTGAGGTAAGCATGCACCATTAAAATAATGGGTTTAAAGAACTTAAAATTAATCAATAAAATACTACGTACAATGATGATTATGAAGTTGTAGATCATCACCATTAAGGATTCTGGTATTTGAAGCAAGATCAAGCTAACGCAATAGATACTAACTACCTCAACCACAAGAAAAAGGGAAAAAACGTCAGAGCATAAGAGAAAACCACCATCCTACAATTCACATAATAGAATGAATCCAATGCTCAAGTTGTAGTGACAATAAGACATT
The DNA here is from genome assembly GCA_014851425.1 of Senna tora. Lineage (NCBI taxonomy): Eukaryota > Viridiplantae > Streptophyta > Magnoliopsida > Fabales > Fabaceae > Senna > Senna tora. Next base: position 4,283,587 of record CM026271.1, on the reverse strand, counting down.
ACCAGATTTAGAAAGAACAAATAGATATAGTCTAAGCCATAGTAACAGGAAGCTAGCAACAAATATAAAATAGGAATTTTTTTTTGAAATCCAATAAGGGAATACTTCAATTAATTTAAGTCTCCAATACAGTACTTAGAAAAAGAAAATTGGCACTGCATTCATCCAGACCATATCATGGGTATAATTCCTAGCAATTCTAGAAATACAATAAGCACTCTGGTTACAAAGTCTTGGGATCCACTTAAACTCAATCTCGTTAAACTGGTCACAACGCTCCAATATAATTCTATACACTGTGCTTGGCCTTGAGGCGTGATTGCAGGACAAGTTAATCATATCCACAAATGGGTTAGAGGTATGTCGCTTTGCTCAGCATCGGGAATTGATGGTGGATTAGAGGTAAAGTGAAGGGGGTCTAATCAAAGAAGAAGAAAAAGGGGATCAAGAATTACGGAAATCTTCAATTTCAAAATTCAATTCGGCATGCAAAGAAAATGGTACCTCTCCATTGCATCATAAGTTCCTGCTAGATTGCTTTATAAGCCATGGTTAGAACCTTAGCACCACCCTCAATATGTTTCACTATCATTGCATTACAGAAAAATGGGTTCAGTTGCATCTCTTCCCACCGTCATCAGTTCTACTTCAATGGAGTAGACAGGGAAAGAGTATAAGTGGACTTTTATAGACTTGGGGTTCAAGCTCATAGATGGAATTCAGAAGGAGATATTGCACTTGTTTAATATTTGATATGTATTGCAATATTAGATGTAGTACCTTTTCATCATTTTTGCTTTTGTTGAAAATAGTGGGAAAATCTGCTATTCTCGTGGAAGAAACTCAAGGTATGTATTCCACTCGATTCTCTCCATTCTCTGCCAAGCAAATGAAAAATCCATTTGAGATCTTTACCATGTTGCTTTCCATTAATTTATAAACCTACAATCCTTTTGAAATAGTCTTATAAGGTTTGAAATGACTTGCATTTTAGACTACTAAACTTTATTAAAAAAATCAAAACATTCTTAAGAATTTTCTCATTAAAACAACCTATTTATATATATATGATTCAATCAAACCTTCAAACAGCCAAATTTGAGATTCATGTAACTCAATCTAGGTCTTTGTTGTAAAAAAGAAAAAGAAAAACACACACACATTACTATTAAGGAAATACAGCACACGGTTAGGTTCTTCTATTTTGAGAACACCTCTAAGCTGTAAAACAATACAAACTTACAAATCAAAGTATGAAACACACAAAAATACTTTTTGGAAAGAAATCGGAGAAAGAAAGATCAATGTGCATGGAAAGGATAAAGTCGATGTTAGATAGATATATATATATATATATATATATGCATATCAGTCTTGAAAGATCTCTAATGAAGGATAATAAACTTGGAAGGTCTTGAATGTAAGATAACAAAGAAATTCTCAGTTTCGAAAAGCACCACACTACATAAGTAAGCAAACTAAATCATGTAGCTATAGGCAGTACCATTCCTATGGCAAGAGCAACATCTTTATTCATATGTCATCCACAGTCAAAACATGAAATTGAAAGACCGTTCTTTTTGTTTTTTTCTCACCCACTTTTTTTGACATTTGAAAAGTCTGAAATCATATAAAAAATAATAATAACAAAAAAAAAAGTTAAGCCTAAGAAACTGACCTTTTAGGAGAGAAATTACTGTAGCTGAAGTGAGGATCATCAGATTCTTTCCAACATTATTCACTATTTCCTCAACATCCACATCATCATGTTCCTCAAAAGATTGTTTTCTATGTTGGCTGGAAGTTGTCCTATCTGTTTGAGAAAGATCATTAATTTGTTAAAAAAGAATTTTAAAAGTAGTAAATTAGAACCTCAAAAAAAAATTTTTAAAAATGAAGTTTTGATTCAAAAGTACACTGGTTTCTTCCATTCTTCCTTTGTCTCTTTTGGCATTAACCAAGAACAAACTTTAAAATGACTAATAAATGAGCTGCGTTTTCTTTCCCAAACTCGTCCATAAACGCAATACCAAAAGTTCAAAACAGCCATGATTTTGGTCAAAGATGAAAAATACTTAATAGCAGAAAGATATATATATGAAGGGAATCAAAATGGAGAAAATGAAAAGATAGTATTAGATTAAGACCTTTTCGAGAGGACACAAATTGGCGGTGTGAGAATCCTGAAATTAAAAGAAGATTACGATGGAACCAAGAAGTGCAAAGAGAGGCAGTAGCCTCCACTGAAGATAATCCATTTCTCAGTTGCTATCTTTGAAGAAGCTCTCACACTTTCGTGTAGAAGCTAGGAAGTCGGAGATCACAGTATAGAAATTAGAATCTCATCCAAAATAAATAAATAACAGCAGAGTGTGTTAATAAGAAAACTCGAATAATTTACATTAAAATTTGAATTTTGATTTTGAATTATAATGATTATGATAAGATCAAAGATATTAGATATATACGGAAGTATTGGGCCATGGAATTCGTTTGAGTTTGAAATTTAATACATATAGATTATTAGAGTTGTGTAATATCGTTTCAAAATATTTGATAACTAAGAGGCACATCAGATTATGAGAGAGTGTAAATATTTTATTTTGATCTTTTTAATTTACAAAATATTTCAGATACATTATTAATATGTTTTGAAATTAACTATAAGGTTTAGGGAAAAAAAAGTGATTTTGATATTATATTTTGATATTTTCAGTTTACAAAATATTTCAGTTAAGATACATTATTAATATATTATCAAATCTCTAAGCTAAATTTAATTTTGCATTTAGAATATTCTTATATATACGAATAAAATATATTATATAAAGCTGATCAGAAAATTTATAGCACATGTCAACAACACGTTAGCAATAGATGTAGAGGATTAAAGATGTTTACTCTCACTTGGCAGTAATTGCATTAGCGCCTCTATCTTTAAGTATATATAATAGATATAATAGATATAATAGATAGATGGTTTATTTTAAAATAAGCATGTTTTAAATATTCATATTTATCAAAATTTAAAAATTAAATAATAAAATATTAAATTTATAAGCATATTTACTTTTTTTTATATATTACAGACAAATAATTAATATGATAAAATTAAAATTTATACTTAGTGTAAAAATAATTATTTGATGGTTCTCAAAAAAAAATTTATTTGATATGTAGTTACAAATAAATTTTTTTTAGAATATCTTTCAAATAATGTTTATACTATATTAAAATCTAAATAATATATAATTGATGTGCTATAATTATACTTTACATTTTAATTTAGTGTAATATATTAATGATTGAAAAATAAATTTAAATCATATTATTAAAACATACAAAATATAAGAAACATTAATACTTATAAAAATAAAAAATAAGAAAAAGAAAAGAAATAGCACTTTTGGTCGTAGCTTTTAGTTATGCCTGTTGTCTTCTCGTACTGTTGGTTAGGGTTTTAGAATAGAGATTTAGTACTCGAGTTGTCTTCCTTTGAAGACAATGAAGGTTAAGGTCATATCGCGCTCTGCTGATGATTTCACTCGGGAACGTAGCAATGACCTTCAGGTGATGCATACTCTGCAATGATACTTTTATTGGTTTTTGGTCTTCTGAATCTTAAAGCTACTATCCTTTTTGCTTCCTCTGTCTGAATTTGTGCTTTGTTCGTTTGAATTGATAAAGAGGGTATTCCGCAATTACGACCCGAGTATTCGCAGTCAGGAGAAGGCGGTGGAGTACGTGCGCGCTCTTAATGCGGCCAAGTTGGAGAAGGTAAAACTGTTTTGTTTAGCTGAATAAATCTTGCTTTTGGAATTGGGATGTGTACTCAATCAGTTTTTAATTCTGAGAACATAGATTTTTGCAAGACCGTTTATTGGAGCAATGGACGGGCATGTAGATGCCGTTTCAAGCATGGCAAAGAACCCCAATCATTTGAAAGGGATTTTCTCTGGTTCAATGGATGGAGGTACTTGTCTCTCTGTTGCTTTTTCCTCTTATTCTTATTTAGTCATATTCGCATGAACTAATAGATTTGCCCATATATTTTATGTGGCACAAACAAACTTTGCTTAGTTTTTATGTTCATAGGTAGCTTAAGGATGTAGTGGAAATGATAGAGAAGTGGTGAACAGAATTGACTGAAGAATACTTTTTAGCTCCTGATTTTTTGACTTTGCTTTTATTCTATTATCATTTGGGCTGAATTAATTGGGATACCTTTATGGTGCAAGTAAAATTGATATTGATCTTTGTGGTGTTAACAGATATTCGTCTCTGGGATATATCTACAAGGTAAACAAAATTGCTTATTTTGATTTTAAAAATATGTATATATATTTTTTATCTATGAAGATCATGCAGTCAATTACACTTTCGTTAAATCTTCTTTTGCGATAAATAATTTATTTGTGATTTCCCTTGAAACATAACTGATCAACAAAAAGCCTAAGGGCCAAGGGGCATCAAATTTTATGTGTGGAATTTTGTGTATATCCATGTGTTTACATGACGAGCATTAGTATTATGATGTGGTGTCCTTTGCAGTAGAATTGTAGCAAATATATAACAAAAAACTAAGTCAGCCCAACTCCCAGTCCCATTGCTTCCTCATTTTTGCATATTCTTGTTTTGTACATGATATCTGTTTTTGGGTTCAACTCTATGTAATTAGTATTTGTTGCTTATTTTTTGGACAAAAAAAGGCGTACAGTTTGTCAGTTTCCTGGTCACCAAGGTGCTGTGCGGGGCTTGACAGTATCTACAGATGGACGGCTTCTTGTATCATGTGGAACTGATTGCTCGTAAGGGTCAACTTTTTCTTTAATAGTCTCTTTCCCCATTGCAAGCTATCTTTTCTCTGGGTTTTAGGGTTTAATAGCTATTTCTTGTGCATTTTCTGGATTCAGTGTCAGACTTTGGAATGTTCCTGTTGCCACAGATATGGAATCAGGTGGCTCAAGTGCAAACTCTGCTAAGGTGATGCATTCTTATATATCCTCGACCATAAATTTTGTGCTAGGTGTTTTGTTTCTAAAAGAAAATTTTGAAGTAAATTCTTAGTTTCTTACTGATAATCTTATAAACCATTTTTGCAGCCAATTAGTGTTTATATTTGGAAGAATGCATTTTGGGCTGTTGATCATCAATGGGATGGTGAGCTATTTGCTACAGCTGGTGCTCAAGTAGATATATGGAGTCACAACAGGTTTTGATTTCAGTTTCTGATTAGTTTACTACTTCACTTAAGCACAGATTAGTTGTCTGAATTTTTTTATTTATTTCGAGTTGGTGTTCTTTCCCTTGTGCAGGTCTCAGCCGATAAACACTTTTGAATGGGGATCAGATTCAGTAATATCTGTCCGGTTCAATCCTGGAGAACCAAATATCTTGGCAACATCAGCTAGGTATGTTTGGGATATCTACTGTATTGACAACAAACACAGATTCAGTTTGGGGTGTCATTAAAATGAATCTGGAGAAAAATGTGCCAAAAATCTTGTTTTCTCGAGTGGAATATTAAAACCCCAAATTGGTCCTTTATGTTTGCACGAAGTTTCATATTGGTCCTTTATGTTTCAAAAAGTCCAAATTGGTCCTTTATGTTCGCAAGAAGTTCCAAATTGGTCCTTCAGTCCACTTCCGTCAATTTTTTAAGTTAAGTGTTGACGTGGCGTGCTGACATATCCATCCAAGCTGACGTGGCATGCCACGTCATCACATATGATATTGGATGATGACGTGGCAGTGACATGGCGATGACGTGGCGTGCCACGTCAGCTTCAACTGACACGTAGGAGAGATGGTGTGTCCATGTCAGCATGCCACGTCAGCACTTAACTTAGAAAATAAACGGATTTGGTCGGAAGGACCAATTTAGAATTTCTTGCAAACATAAAGGACCAATTTGGACTTTTTGAAACATAAAGGACCAATATGAAACTTCGTGCAAACATAAAGGGCCAATTTGGGGTTTTGACCAATATTAAATTATTAATAGGGATTTTGTTTTTATGTTTCTTTCATTAAACATTCAGCTAAAGTTGCTCATTCAGATCTCCTAGTTGTGTGTTGCTTTAAATTCCTCATTTAGTACACTTGGAAGAGTAATGACTAGATTATTTTACCTGTGTTTGTGTGTTAATCTATTTGTTTTACCACCTTTCTTTTTGTAGCGACAGGAGCATAACACTATATGATTTGCGTATGGCTTCCCCAGTCAGGAAAATCATAATGATGGTAATGATTAGATATACCGTTTTTCCATTTTCATATGGCAAGAGATTTTGTTTAATCAATTTATTTATTTATTTTCTGTAAAGCACGAATTTCACTTTTATTTCATTATGAATCAGATTCTAAGCTACATTATTATTACCTATAGATCAGATTTGTTTTAGGGACTTCTTGTGGTCCTACTTTGAATGTTCTTCTTCACGACCATACTGATTCATATTTCATTCTGACAGACCAAAACCAATTCTATATCTTGGAACCCAAGGGAACCAATAAACTTCACTGCTGTAAGTTCATCAGCTGAATATAACCTGTGATTCCATATCTATTATGATTTAGGGTGTTGGTTCCAGATGATATGTTTATGTAATTTCATCTTTGTAGTTGATTTTGTTTTCTTATAGACAAATTCCTTTGCCATGCAGGCAAATGAAGATGGTAATTGCTATAGTTATGATAGTAGGAAGCTGGATGAAGCCAAGTGTGTTCACAGAGATCATGTTTCTGCAGTGTGAGATGAATGCTCTCCAAATATTAATATCATATTTTCTGGAGCAATTAATGGAATTCTGAAATTACTCACTTTTTCATATTTCATTTTACAGCATGGATATTGACTACTCACCGACTGGCCGAGAATTTGTCACTGGATCATATGATAGAACAGTTAGTTCCTTTGGATCTGGTTTAACCCATCTACAACTTTTCTATTGGAATTTCAGTCTTGTTTATCGATATTTGCACTTTGTAGGTAAGAATTTTCCAGTATAATGGTGGCCACAGCAGGGAGATTTATCATACCAAGAGAATGCAAAGGTTCACTTTGTTCTGACACTTTGCACTGAGCATTCCCTTTTGTTTGGTTACTATATGACAATTTAAACACTTGAACCAAAAGATTTCCATGATTTCTCAAGGGGACTTAATTTATTTCTTTGTCAATGCAGGGTATTCTGTGTCAAATTCAGCTGTGATGCAAGTTATGTGGTTTCAGGAAGTGACGACACTAATCTCAGGCTTTGGAAGGCTAGAGCATCTGAACAACTTGGAGTTGTAAGATTTATTCCTTCAATTCTTCTATTGCTAAACTTTAGGTCAATCAAACCATAGAGGTCTAATCTTGGATTTAATATACTAAATTTTTTTGAGGTTGGTTATAATACTTTTGTACTGATTATTGAGACCCTTCATGTCATGATATTTTATTTTGGTGGTGCTGTAGGTTCTGCCAAGGGAACGGAAGAAGCATGAGTATAATGAAGCCCTAAAGAAACGGTACAAGCATCTCCCTGAAGTGAAACGTATTGTCAGGTAAGACACGATCAAGCAATGATTCTTGTCAATATAGTCGAGGAACAATTATGTCGTAAATTATATTGTTTTAAATCAATGAAACCTTGTGAAATGGTTAATACTGATTTGTTTTCGGTTTTGCTCAACAGGCATAGGCACTTACCGAAACCAATATTCAAAGCGACTAGTCTCATGCGCGTTATGGCGGATGCTAGGAAAAGAAAGGAAGAGAGGAGGAAAGCTCACAGTGCCCCAGGTAGCATCAAAACAGAGCCATTACGGAGAAGAAGAATCATCAAAGAAATTGAGTAAAGTATATATGATTATGAGCTTGTATCTTCCGAGAAATAGAGCCAGGTTTTACGATCTTGCAAGAGTTGGAGAATATATTCACATTAGCATGCCATTTGTCCCACATCTTCTGTCTCAGTACTTATCTGGTCAAATGAAATGATGGTGAAATTTTGTTTCCTTTTCCCCTGATTTCCTTGTGGATCCCGAGTTCTCCGCATGTAACAACAGATTGGTGTATTAGTAGGTGATAGGCTAAGGTTTGATTTTGTTCAGTTTTGCTTCACAATTGAACCCAACTAATATAATAGATTATTAAAGTGAGTGAATTTTATGAGTTTTTTTTTGTCTCATGTTAATTTCATTAAATAAAAGGGTAAATTATACTTTGGTGTCATGTGGTTTTGCCCGATTTCACTTCGGTGCCCTGTGGTTTCATTTTTGTCAGTTTGGTGCTCTGAGGTTTGCACCGCTAGCACTTTAGTGCCCTGAGGTTTTCTACCGTTAGTTTTAACGGTAATTTTACTATTTGAATTAAAAAAATCTTAAATGTGGCTTGTTGGGGATCGAACCCAAAATCTCTATTAACATAGATTAATGCCTTAGCCATTGGACCACAAAGTCTTGATATATTTTAGTTTCCTTTCAAAAAATAGAATATGTCAAGACCAACTATACTCACCTTCACATTTATTTTGCAAAATTACACTCTTCTCTTCCACTAAATCATTGAAAGGTTTGAGTCATAAAATTCAATTATTTAATCACTTAAAAATATGTTGAACTAATAAAAAAATAAATTTATTATTTTTATTTTAAATTTATTTATTCTATTAAATGACAATAAATTATAATTAATTAAAATAAATACAATAAATTATGTTACAGTGAATATTATAAACATGAAACTTATACATATTATAATTAGTAGTTATGTCATTTAAAATTATTAAATAATACATATTTTAAAATAATTGTATGTTATTAAATAATTATAATAGTTTGAAATAATAGTAATAGTTAAAATGTTATATTTTTTTGGCCAAGTTAAAATTTTATATTAAATAATTATGTTATTTAAAATTAATAAAATAATATGTAATTTAAAACAATTTTTTTAATTAAATAATAGTTTTTTATTGGATAATTAAATAATATTAACATTTAAAACAGTTTTATATAATTAAATGATATAAATTTTTAAATAATTTTTAATTTTATTTATATTTTTTTTAATTGGTTTAAATTATAAAACTAAAACTGTAGATAAAATGATATTGAGAATAATGAAAGTAGAGAGGGTTAATAGTGCAATTATTATATATATATATATATATACTGAAATGAAAACAATAATCAATTAAGACTTTGTGGCTCTATGGATAAGGCATTGTTTTTAAAATTAGTGATCTTGAGTTCAATCTCTAGCAAGTCACATTTAAATTTTTTTTAATTCAAATAGTATAATTACAAAAATGAAATCACAGGGCACCAAAGTGAAATCGGATAAAATCACAGGACACTAAAGTGTAATTTACCCTAAATAAAATTCCAACTTATTTACATGTTTATATATTTATAAGACCTAAAATTAATAAATTTTAAAATGTTACACTAAATGACCAATCTTAAATTCTTAAATTAAGATTCTAAAATATTAATAGATAGTAGATACAGAAAATCTTACAACTAACTAATTATATTATTAAATAAAATTATATCAAATGTTTTTATCTATCAAATATCAATATATTTTCATTAACAAATTGACTTGAGAATTGTTTAATTATAGTGCGCAAAAAGATAGAACACTGTCAATTAAACACGTCAATCAATTATGCATTGCGTTCTAATCAAGTGTTTGACTTGCAAACATGGGAACAATGTCTCCCCTAATTTTCAATAATTAATTTATTATTTCTTGGCTTGGGGCGCAAGAACATGATTCTGTTGCTATTACTTTAAATAGCTTGACTTTGAATAATCATTAATCAAAATTCACGCATCTTCCATTTATTGTTTGATATCACCTTGAGGTAAGCGTTTACACAGTAATTTTCATCTCCATTTACTCTTCATATTGTCCAATGAATTCCGCATTGTTTTAAATCTTTCACTCAGACTTGTTTATTTAATATTTACAGTGAATATATCATCATATCATACACTATTTTTGTACCCTGTTCAATTTCTCTTGAGCTTTAATATTTATGGAGGACAATGAAACGAGTTTCCTGCAAAATTCATCACTAGAAAGTGGACAAAACGACGATCAATTCCCAAGTACCAGTGGACATGAAAATCACAAGGTGATTGGTGATTCAGGGCATGTTCCCAAACAAATTCATCAATTCTATTTTGTCAAGCTCTGGCCAACGGCCCCAGATTTAGTATCTAAAATCAGAAAGCTAGAGAGGGTGATGGAGATTATTACAAATGATCATCTTCAAATCAGTCAAAAGATCACAGAGAAAAAGGTACGTGGAACAATATTGGGAGTCATGGAAAAAATGACACATTTGACATTACAAATCAATCAATATTGATATGAAAGAAAATCAAGATCTCAAAAAATTTCTTCTGTTCTGTACAGTCTGAGAGAGACCACTTGAAGAATAAGTTGAAATACTCAGATTACTATTACTACTACGGGGGATTCAGAAGCAGTAAGTCTAGCAAAGGGTCAATACTGAATGACTTGTATGTGACTCTTGATGAATTGTGCTTCTCAAAGAATGCACCCGGAAGAATATCCACTAAGTCATGCTTCAAGGGAGAGTTTGATAATCATGTAAGAACAAGAAACCAATTTAAGAAGTCTAATTTGTTTAAGGTGTTAATTTCTAACTATGTCTCCTCTTGCTTGTTTTCTGAATTTGATTACTGTGTATAGAAGTTGAATTTCATGATGCTACATGGAAGCAATAGTTTGGCAGAGGAAAGGAAAGTTCTTAGGGAAATAAGCATGAGTGAACAGAGAGATGTTGCTCCATTTTCATCGCTAAATCAGCTTAGAAACACTGTAATATATAAGAACTTCTCTCTGCCTCTCTCTCTTTTCCTTCAGTAAATTCATTGTAATTTGGAAAGCATTTAACTTTTGTCAAAAATTGTTTTCTTTGGAATGTTGAAACAGATGAAGGAGAATTATTACACGAATCATTGCCAGAAACTGCTGACAGAAATCGAACAATACCAACTCCAAAAGGAAACAGAAGCTGGTAATGCTGCAGTGAAGGGGAAGATTTCAAACTATATATCCTTGAAAGAAGCTGTAAAAGAACAAATCAAAGTAATAAACTACCAAAATTGACTTGAAAACTGGTGAATTCGTCTCTCTTCGTCCAGCTCCAGCTCCCGGGATTCAACCTGCAAGCAACCCACGGCGGGAGGATGCTCCCGCGGTAGGACTCCGATGGCTAAGTCAGTGACCGGAAGTTAGAGTGTATGGTGTGAGAGTGCGAGTTCAATACCTGCTCCAGTGGAACTACCTGTGCTTATATAGGCTTGGTCAAGGGTAGTTCAGACCTTTCCAGGAGAAGTCGTTTGGCGCCGGTCCACGTCAGCATAACTACCTAGCGGCGTGAATGACACCCGTGATGTTGACAGGTGGTCCCCCCAGGTGGAGAGGAACTGTGAGGGTCCGACGGCGGAGCTTAGGCGAATACCTCGGGCGGATCCGAGCCAAAGCGCCCCGCAGGGGAGCCGAGGCCGAGGGCTCGTCAAGAGGGCTCTGCCGTATCAAAAACTGCATTCCCATCTCTACTCATCTTACTGATGATATTTTCTTATGGCTGTAGCACATGCGTGATGAAACATTGGCGCACAGAAGTGAAAGGATGGCACATAGAATCGAATTCAAACATATTGAGAAAAAATTGGAAGCTAAAAACAAGGAGTTATCTTCTTTGCAGAAGAAATTGGCAGAGAAGAACCAGAAAAAGGCCAAAGTATACCAATCCATTCTTGATTTGAAGAAAGTGTCCGACGGGAAGGTATGATATTAAGAAGCACAATCTATACATATATAATTCTCTTCATTGTGTTTATGATTCTTTGGTTTTCTTAATTAATTTCAGACTACCCAGTACTACCAGTATCGTTCCCTCATGAATAATGTTCATCAGCTAGCTGAAAAGAAAGATATAGCGGCCCTTGATGAATTGTCTTGTTCAGAGGTTTGTTGTATATACTATATACTCTCTTTCTTAATATAGCATAATCTAGATATGCTGGTTATTCAAACAAGCATTTGTTGATAGCTATATCATTTTTTTGGTTGCTTTGATGAGTTTAGAGTAGCAGATTTATGTTGGAATGGAACAACAATAGAGCCTTCCGGGAAGATTATGAGAAGAGGGTTGTTCAATCACTTGAGAGACGACAATTAACCAGGGATGGGCGGATGATAAGTCTCAAGTGATTGCGTCAATCTTGAATACGAAAGGAGTATTATCAGGTGGGATGATGGCTCTAATATTGAATCCTACTGTATTTAAAAAATTAGTTACAAAGCTTATTTTCTGGTAATAAATACCTTGGTCCGAGCCTAAAAGAATGCATAAAAGAAAGCAACAGCTTTTGTAATGATTATAGAATAGAAGCTAGAAATGGATGAACAATACCAAAATTAGCTTTTGTAATTTGCTTATTTTGCATGATCCATAGCATATATGGAATAATCATTTGAAGGATGAGAAAAGAAATCATGTTTCAATACTGAAGGATGTTAATTGTTTGCTTATACATGACAATATGGAGGAGGATTGAACGTAATTCAAACAACTTATTTGACAAATGAGATGAAGGTAGCCTCCGCACGTGAGACATCCGGTATCCACGTGCCTGAATAAGAATTATCCAGGGTCAGGAATTACTATCCTCGCAACCAAACAGTTCTCAGGGTTTCAACCAAACATCTCCGACTACGAAATGGCTTTCTCCGGCGCCGTCAGATCAATATTCCGATCCTGCTCCATTCGCCGCTCCGCCTTGCGTCTTCCATAGGAAGCGAAAGTGCCTCGTTCTCAAAGATGAAGTTCTAGCTCCAGTACATGTGAAGTTCTCAAGCTGATCGGTATATGATGCTACATGATGCGTAGCTCCGCCGCTATCCATATAACTTGTAGAACTGTTTGGCTGAAAGTTTCTATCAAAGCTATGATAACATATACTCGCTGTGTGTCCAAACTTACCACACAGTTGGCACTGAGGAGGATTCCCACCATTATGGTTTCCTCCCCCGCCTCTTCGGCCTCCGCGAGAGCCACCACGCCAAGAGCGTTGGTTCATCAATTCCAATCTGCTCTCAAAAGCAAGCAAAGCAGATTGTGCTGCAACCCAGGTAAGATTCGGTTGATGGAGTAAATCGACCACCACAGCATTGTAGTCATTGTCTAACCCATTTAAAGTATAAACGATTAAATCCTCCGCTGCAATGGGAGCTCCGACCAGATTTAACTTGTTTGATATGCTTTGCATTTTGCCTAAATACTCCTCCATCTTTAGTGCATTTTTCCTTGTTCGTTGAAGCTCCCCCTTGAGCACAATCACGCTTAATTTCGTGAGATCCTTGGCTCCTATCCACGAGTCTCGAGCATTTTTACAGTGAAGCAATTGGAGAAGAATCTCTTGAGTCATGGTGTTTCTCAACCATCCGAGTAAGAGACAATCTGTAGCAAACCATTCTTCATAAGCGGGATTGGGTCGAAGTTCAGTGCCTTGGGGAATGAGTTTTGGTGGGGCTACTCCAGTACCATCGACATGAGACTCCAGATGATTGCCTTTAATCAAAGGAAGCACCATTGACTCCCATAGGAGATAGTTATTTCTATCCAACTTGATAGGAGAGTAGCCACTGAAAAGAGAATAGGTATTTGGTGAAGGTGTTGTGGAGGCAGAAGCAGAAAGGGAGGAGGACGTCATTTTCGCTGATAGAAAAAGGAGAAAAGGAGAAATTGCAATGCACCGAGATGCTCTTCTCTCTCTCAGGTGCTGAATATATATTACTGAATGCTTAACGGAATTCTGTCACAGAAATGATCTGAGCCTTACACGTGTAGCTACTGTATACAGCTGTACAATTTAATTTCATATATATCTGAATTCTATTACAAAAATAACATAAAAAATCTATTTAAAAATTTAAAAAATATCAAATTTTTAATTTTTAATAATTTTAAAATATAATAATTATATTTTAAAAAATTAAGAATAGATTACATGCACGTAGGTTCATGCGAAGCCTCTAATATATATATATATATTAAATAAAAGATAAGAATCGTTAAAGTAATGGATGATTTTGTAAAAAAAGAAGATGTATAATGTGAACTTGTGAAGAGTTAGAATGTGCCAGTACATTATAAAGTTTAGGCTAAAATGCACATACACCCCCTGAGTTTTGAGGCAGGGGCAGATACACCCCCTGAGTTTTAAAATGTTGCACATAGACCCCATGAGTTTTCACTTTGGGGCAGAGACACCCCTTCTGTTAGGGTTCCGTGAAAATTAGGGGTTAAGTGCCACGTCAGCAAACATGTGTGAGGGCACATACACCCCCTAAGTTTTCACTTTAGGGACACATACACCCCCTGAGTTTTCACTTTGGGGCAAAGACACCCCTCACACATGTTTGTTGACGTGGCACTTAACCCCTAATTTTCACGGAACCCTAACAGAAGGGGTGTCTCTGCCCCAAAGTGAAAACTCAGGGGGTCTATGTGCAACATTTTAAAACTCAGGGGGTGTATGTGCATTTTAGCCTAAAGTTTAAAAACTTTCCATTACTTTTTTTAATTATTTTATGATATACTTTCTATTTTATATTCAAAAATAAAAAATAGTATGCATTTAAATGCATGTCACGTTACTAATGTTTTATTATATGGGTTGACAACAATGTTTAAAATCATATATATATTTATATATATAATTACATAAAATTTCCTTTTAACGACACGTGACATTGTCATCCTGTCTCTCACAAAGCAACTAGCCTATGCCCATGTGGCACCACTTGATTACACCAAGCACAATCCCACGTCTTCCCTAGAATTTTCCTTGAAAAGAGACGTGGGGGCGTGCCTCGGTTATAAGAACGTGGGGACGTTCACGTCCTCCCTCACGGGCTATAAAATAGTCTCCTTCCATGAACACTAAGGGACATATTACCAATATCACATATACATTCACTCTGCCATACTTTTGCTTTATTCACAGATATCCCAACCAGTAATTCCACAATTACTGCTTAACTATCAACCTTCACTAAGCACACATAGGCGACCAAGTTCACTCGCTCCAGCACACGTTCTAGCTGCACATGGCACTTATAGGTATAGCCCTTGTCTAATGACTCCTATAGACGTCTTTTTCTCGAATTACGTGGACTTTGATCCCTTATTAAGAGTACGTAGGCACCTAAATATTTTACTTAAGGAAAAGTCTCCCAAGGTTAAGACCTTTTGTGGTCCTAAATTCCACTTAAGAATATTCTATGTCAAAAATGAATATTAGTACAGATTTTTCTATAAAAAGTATAGATTTGGAACCTCCTCATTAATTTAAATTCATGCTTGGTTATAGGATACGAATATTGGAGGGTGAAAAAGAATAAAGCAACCCATTCGTTGGCAACAGCAAGAGGTGGGATGGATCAACTTAAATTGAGATGGTGCTGCTAAAGGCAATTTAGGAAGAGTTAATTGTTGCAGCCTTCTCATACCAACGTGGATTTTCTGTTGTTAGTGGTTTTGTTGTCCACGATTTAGCCACGATAATCAATTAAAAAAACGTGGTCAAGTACTTAGTCACGATGATAAGATCAGTAATCACATAGTTCACGTTGACATCCACATATATTTTTGAATCCATTATATAACTCTGTCCTTAAAAAAACTATCTTATTATTCATTTAATCAATGGAAATTTAACTTCTACATCTTAAAAAGATTTAATTAAAACCAAGTGCAAATTTGGTTTTTATTGGTTGGTTATCAAAGTAACATGAAATAGATATTTATATTTATACAGCGGAATATGAATTCACTGACATGCAAGAAGACAAGTATCTAAAATTCACCATAAAAAAGTGTGTATAAAATTCCTAAAATCTAAGAAAAGGAGATATATCACACAATACAACCCTAAAAAAAGTGTGAAACCCATTTATTCTCTAAAATAACATACCAAACCTGAGTTTGGGTATGTTCTTTTGTTGGAAAAGAGGAGGAAATGAGAATGGGAATGAGAAAGAAAATGAGAAAAGATAAGGGAATAGAAATGTCATGTCAATGTGATGTGAAGGGAATAAAAGTGGATAAAATGACCATTTTGCCCTTACATTAAAAGTGATAATGGAATATAAGTGGATAAAAAAGTAAGGGCAAAAACATAATTTTATCATATTACAAAAAGTGGAGTTTGTTTGTTAGGAAGAAAAGAGGAGAAAGAAGGCTTCTGTCTCTCCCTTTCCATCAACAAATCTTACTAAAAGTTTACCAAGCCTCCAAACCCAACATTACAAATCTACAAGGTTAAATTAAACTTTTGGTCCGTATAATTTAATCAAAGATGTAATTGGGTCCTTATAATTTATTTATGTTTTTAAACTTGCTCTCTATAATTTTTAAACTTCTAAAAACAGTCTCTGTGGTTAACGATCTTTTAACATTGTTAGTTTGCTCCACATGTACCATTTCAATCAACATGTATTATCCAACTAAAAAATATTCAAGAAAACAAATTTAAAAAAAGTAAAGGGGCTAATTGATAACTTTTTTGGATTGAAATTACTTTGACATAAAAATATCCCTCCAAATTATGTTGCTAATGTGGTATATTTTCTGACGCTGTTAAAGTTACGGAGGATCCGCCAATGTGCTTGATTATGCTCTCAATAATTTTTTCCGTTAATTGTACTCTCAACATTTTGTTTTTTATCAATGTTATCATTTTCACTAACACCGTTAAATAATTGACAGTTTTTACTGATGTGGCATTATACGTGGCAAAATAGGCTGACTAGACGAAAGTATTTTTTAACTTAGATTTTTTTTTCTATCATAGTCTGCACAATATTTTGTCATTTTGAACCCAAAACCTTTTCTTTTAAAACAAGTTGAAGCATCGCGCCATTTTGTTATCATTTTTCATGGTCAGCCCATTTTACCACATGTGAAAATATTTTTGCCTAGTCAACTTATTTTGTTACGTGTGACGCTACATCAGCAAAAACTGGTAATTACTTACGGCTAGTGAAAATGATAGCATTGGTAGAAAAATAAGAATTGATGATACAATTGACAGCAAAAAAATATTGGGTGTATAATTGACAGTGACATCAAACATTGGAGATAGAAAACACCCTTTTGTTTTTTGTTTTTTTTTTATAATTTGCAATTGAAATGAATTTAATCTTGTAAATATATGTTGATAAAATGGTACATGTGGAATCGAGTCAACATGGAACTAATAATGTTTAAGAATATTCGTGGTAAGGACTATTTTTTAACAAGTTAAAAATGATAGGGATCAAATTACGAAAGATTAAATTACATCTTTAAAGGAATACGGGGACTAAAATTCTAATTTAACCGATGTACAATTACTGATAAAAAAAAAACAATCTTCAATCAGATCAGTGTAACAATCTTCAATCAGATTGATGGCCAAAAAACAATCTTCAATCAGATCAATAACAATCTTAAAAAAATCTTCAATCAGATCTTAAAAAAATCTTCAATCATAACGTGGATTGACTAGTACTAACGGTAAAGAAAAAACGACCAATGAACTGTGCCGCCTATGGTGAAAGCCTGGGGTTTAAAGTAGGCTTTACTAAACGTCTAACACTAGAACTCGGCTCTCGCTCCCATCAAACTGGGAAGAGCGGGAGGGAAGAGCCATTTTAATTCCCTCCATTTGATTCCCTCCTCTGCCGCATTTCTCACTCAAGCGAGTTCCCCTCAGAAAATGTCGGTCGGCGTCCGCTGCTTAACGGTGCTCGGGGAATTTAAGCCGTTTGGCTTGATTGCTGAAGCTCTAGACGGAAAACCTTCCGATATAGTTACTGACAAGTACAATTATTTTCTTTTCGACCCTGAAGTCGCTCGAGACCGAGACGAGGAAGATAACTATGACGAGGCTGCTTCCGCATTGTGTAATCAGGGTGATCACGAGCTATTCATCAGAGGGAACCGGTAAATTTTGTTGAAAGCTCTTCGTTTCATGATTTTTTTCCCCTAAAAAGAGTGGAAACTAAGAAAAGGAAACGGGGACAGTTTTCTTCAACCTACATATTTAAGAAGAAATCGGCATGTTAGGCCAATGAAACTGCGGGCAAAGATCATTTATGTTGATTTGCATGCAGATATATTTCTCACCTGTAAAACTTGTATCCAGATTTTTGTTTTCTCCGCAAAAGTACGCTGAGGGTTGTAAAATGTCTGTTTGTTTGTGTGTTGTGTATTAATAGATGTTTCCATTTAAAAAACTGAATTCACGTTTAGTGCTGCATCTAACAAGCGTACTCATTTGTGACAGGATTATATGGTCGACGGGTTCAAAGGTTTTTAAGAGATTTACTTTGCGTTCCCCTGTTGTTATGGTATTTATTTTATTGTGTTGTGCCTTAGAAACGGTTCACTTATATTGTATTTTCTGTTGCAGTAAAATTTTTGTTTTGAACATTACCAATGAAGGAAAATTATTGATTGCCTTCAGTAAATGCTCACATTTAGATTACTTCCTTCCCAGAAGTTTTCTATTTCTTCCTTGCTTTCACTGAATGTTCACATAGCTTTTTGCTGTGTTTACTGAGTCAGGGGTGTGTCCTTAGAGCTTAGAGCATTTTCTTTTGATTAGATCTAGAGGTTTTGGTGGGAGTCAGGAGCTAAGGCAGTGCTTATGCTGTCCTTTGAGTTTTTAGTTGAAGTGGAAAGCTCAACTATTTGAGGGAAAATAATTTTCCTTATTTTTTTTATCAGATATAATAGTTTTTACGGCCTCCCCTCAGAGCTTGGAGCAATTTATTTTGATTAGATCTAGAGATTTTGGTGGGAGTCAGGAGGTAAGGCAGTCCTTATGCCATCCTTTGAGTTTTTGGTTGAAGTGGAACGCTCAACATTTTAAGGGAAAATATTTTTTCTAATTTTTTTATGAGATAGATTGATAGAATAGTTTGTACGGCCTCCCTTCGGTTGTCAGTGATATTTTTTTTAGATAATTCATTTGGTATAGATGCAGTGGGATTGGAGTGCAGAGCTCTTTGTGTTAAGACAGTAGTCTCATTGTTGGTCATTTGGGCTTAGTTTCCTATTGCTGCTTTATATAAAGAAGACTCTCTTTCTCTCCTTCTGATATATATATATATATATATTTTAAAGTGTCTTCTTTGACTTGGTTTTGGATTACTAAAAGTAGGTTGATTTCTACAACTAGACTATGGCTGCAACTTTGTAGGCTTTGCTAGGCTGCATGACAGAAGATGGCTGATTTTTTTTCTTTCTTTCTTGTAGCAAATGATGCTTCTTTTTTCCATTTACTGAGTTAGCTTTGTTTTTTTTAATCATAATCTTTAATTTTAGGTATGCTGGTCTTGTCTGGGTCATACATCTGAAGCTCTTCTGTGCATATTACAGATAGATTGTTTGACAATCTATAATACCTCAGGTGAGTGAGTGCACTAATAACAGTTCAATCACTGTATCAGACATTGTTTATGACCAGTTATTAAATTTGAAGATTTTTCTTGTAAACTATTATTGTCACTATAAAGTTCCTTAGTTTTATTACTGCATCCAACATGTCAATGTGTTAAGTCCAGCATAGGACATGATAGTCTTAATTATATGGAAGTATTTAAATTATTTTCACATCACTAGGTTAGAAAATTTATCCTTGTTACATGGGAATGGAACTAGTCCCTTCTTGTCATTGTTGTTAAAAGATTATTCAACTCGTTGGGAACAAGCTTCATGCACTGTATATCAATTACAGCTTCACTCGTTTATTTCATTATAGTTATATTTTGTTCTTCTGGGGATATAGTAACTGTCGTACAATTTAGTTTTTCTAGGTTAAGAAGTGTCATCTCTTTTCCTTTCCCTCTGTCATATCTGCTTGGCATAATGATCTCATGTTGTCCCTGACTTTACCATGTTGATTACTTTCAACAATTTAATACCTTTTTGTTTATCAGGAGAAGTAGTATCTCTTCCACTTCCTTGTACAATCTCATCTATATGGCCTCTTCCATTTGGTTTATTACTCCAGCAGGAGGTTGAAGCAAATATACCATCATCTGTTCCCTTTTCATCGTTGAGCCCTTTGCTAAGTACACGTGAGTCTTGGCGCCCAAGAAGAGAACTTGGTCACAGTCCACAACATTGTTTTAGTCCCTTTTCTGCACTCAATCATATCCAAAAGGGAGAGGCGACTTCAATATCATCACATCTCATTTTCATGGATACTCTGGATGAACAACAAGTATGTTATAACTTTTTCTGGATTCTTTCTGCAATTTGTTCTTGGTTATATTTATTTGCTGCAATAGATTCTTGTTCTGATATTACTTCTTTGTTGTTGTTTGATTACATATTAATTTTAGCATTTTTTTCTATAAAAAAACATATTAATTTTAGCATTTTGGTTATCATGATTTTAGCCAACTTTTATTGAAGAAAGAGGGAAATTGAACATAATGAAGGAATATGATGAAAAGACAATTTGGACAAGTGATCTGGTCCCTCTTATGGCATCCTATAATAAAGGTTTCCTTCACAAGAACTCTTGCAATCAGTTCCTGTCTTTCTTGTGACAAGATTCTTATCTTGCTGATTTTATGTGATATTACTCTAAATTCAGGAAAGATGCAGCACTCTCTGTGGGTTGCAGAAATCATTAGTTCTAACCTTGATGAAGTAGACACCAGTTTATTAAATGTAGATCCTGCAGGTGTAGTGCCGAAATATTTGTCCTTCGTAGAATATGGCCAGGAAAAGGTGCCCATACAGCTGCTTGTAAGGTGAACTTTATTTTTTTCATCGTCTACTACTCTATATATTTGTTGTTTGGGGTCAAAGAAGGACACCATACTCTTGTTATTGTTGTTGGTCTTGAATGCATTATGCACATATAATTGGGCAGTGCAAATTTACTAAAAAAGAATGGGCAATGATCTAAACATTATACACTTCTGGTTATAAGTATCACATATGGTGGAAAATGAGCAGCCCCCTTCTGTGATTTGTCAGAAATACTCGTAAGAGTAATAAGCTTTCTGGTGAGGTTTTGACAAAATGATGGAACTATTTGGTGCATGCACGTCAAATTAAACATCCCCATTCAGTTTCTTCTCTGTTATATGCTCATATTGATTATCCTTGGCATTTGGTTACTGTTACATTTTTACAGACATGTTGCCTAGAGTTTCATGTGGTTCGGTGTTTCATTGCTTGAAGAAGTATTTTATCAAATTGAAATACTAGTTCATAAGGGATTTATTCCTCAGTCCTTGCCTTCTAACATGCTTGATTGGGTTTCATGTTTCTCATTGCATTCTTTGTTGGTTATCGTTTCCGAGTCTTTAATATGGTGCATTTTTATTGTTTTTAACTTTCCCTTCTAATAATTACTAGGTTTTCATGGCTACTGATGATGATGCAGCTCCTTTGGTCTGCTTTCTTTACCAAGAACAGAGAAAATTGTTATCTGTGAGGCTTCAGAGTGTTGAAATAAATAATGAAATTTCCTTTGACGTTAAACCTGATATGAGCTGGAGCATACCTGCAATTTCAGCTTCACCTGTGATTGTAACTCAGCCAAGGTAAAAAGTCAAGATATTTTCCCTTTGTTTTCAAATTATTATTGCTTTAACTGAGGGACATGATTTTCGCCAAATGCTTGTTTTCCAGAGTGAAAGTTGGACCGCTGCCATATTCAGACATTTTGGTTTTAGCTCCAGAAAATGTTCTGCATCTCTATGTAAGCAGTATACAAGAGTGGCGCGTATTGATTGTTTTAGTGTCAATTATATTCATTTTGCCATGGGTTGTTTAAGTCTGTAATATCCGATACCTACATGTTTTCTTCCAATTTTCTACCCCGTCTTTTATATAATTGAGTGCACTTAATGTTCCTTCTATAGTTCTATTCCTTAATATCTTTTGGATAATTTCCTTATCTAATGGCGAACTTTTAGGGTCATCCTATGTGGAAGCTGTAGGTTTTTGTTGATTTACCTTTATTATTTGGTAGGGCTTCTCATGAAATAGTTTTTTTTTTTGAGAATTCTTGTTCAGATGGATCTTCTACTACTTTTGAGTGTTCTTGCTTAATTCCTTTCCTTTTTTAGTATTTCATTTTTATCATTGACGTCTAGAATTGCTTAATCTTGAGCTATCCTTTTCTTAATGTATCTTGCTTATTTGTAGTCAGGCAAGCAATGCTTGTGTAAATATATGCTACCTTCTTGCTTGAGTAAGGGTCAGCTTTTGCGTGACTTGGAATTTCCAGAAACAGCTTCTCTTTCCCATGATATAAAAATTACTGGCCTGGCTGATGCAGTTGGGGGGCGTGTCAATGTGATAGTAAATAATATGAAGGTATGTTGACTTCTACTTATGGATTGTTTATGTTCCTCTTTTCACATTGAAGTGACATGCAAGATTCCTGGAAAGTGTGCATCAAGTCCCAGAGCCTTTATGGAACTAAGACTCAGATCTGTATTGTATCTGTAGATGTTTAGATGTGCATTACGACAAAGTCCATCATCTTTATTAGCTAATGATTGCATCACAGCACTTGCTGAGGAGCTGCAATAAGAACTTATTTGCTCGAAAGATCACGTGTTTGCCAGGTGTCTGATCCAGAGCGGAATTATCACTGTTTCTACATGCTCTGTTCTGCACCTCCAGAGGTAATGACATTCATTTTCCTTCAAATCAGAAGTAGATTGACAGTAAGATTGGAAAAATTAATTAGTAAATGCGGACATTTGATATTGATATTTGTTACCAAGTTTTTGACCTTTGATTTGTTACCTATTTTGACAGGATGTTCAGAAGTACAAATTGGGAAACCCAAGAATGTTTCATTATCTGAATCAATCAAATTGCTATGAGTTGGAAGGGGTTGACGATTCAAAAGAATATATTGCAACAAGGAGAGCAATGGACATTGTAGGAATTAGTTCTGAGGAGCAGGTATTGTACAGTTAGTTTCTCAAAGTTCATGGTGAGATTCTTCAAATATGATCTGTTCTTCAACGGTATCTTTTCCCCCATTTTTCCCATTGCTCATCAGGATGCCATATTTCGAGTGGTGGCTGCAATTTTGCATCTTGGAAATATTGAATTTGCAAAAGGGAAAGAAATAGACTCATCTATGCCCAAAGATGAAAAATCTTGGTTCCATCTACAAACTGCTGCTGAGCTTTTCATGTGAGCAACATCGCACACTTGCTTTGAATAAAGGATACATCATTTGCAAGGTCTGCATGTCATAACCTCTCCATGTCAATCCTTGGTTATTCAGGTGTGATGCAAAGGCACTGGAAGATTCTCTTTGCAAACGTCTAATTGTTACTCGTGACGAAACAATCACAAAGTCGCTGGATCCTGAAACTGCTGCACTCAGCCGAGATGCTTTGGCTAAAATTGTGTACTCGAGGTTATTTGACTGGTAAGCCTGTGTTATGGTTTCCTGGGAGAGTATATTAGCATGAATTTTGGACTGAGTTAACAGTAAGTTTTGTCAGTTTGCTCCTTGTATATCTTTTGTGGTAATTTCTTTTCACTCTTTTGCAGGCTGGTGGAAAAGATTAATGGTTCCATTGGTCAAGACCCTGAATCAAAGTTCTTAATTGGTGTGCTGGATATTTATGGTTTTGAGAGTTTCAAGACTAACAGGTGCTTAACTGGTATGCCTTTTGTTGTGTGTAGTCAACATAGGCCACATTCGAGTGAATAGTGAACTCAATTGAAGTGTTTGGAATATTTGGATATCTTTCTTTAAGTAGTTATAATCTTTACTCTTGAGAAATCTAGGAGTTGCCGAACTCTCCCATGCTTGGTTAGGAATTTCTGTTATACTATAAACCTTATGTAATTTAATATCTTATTATGTAATGTCTGTTTGTTGATTAGAAATGATAATTAACATAATTTAGAGAGCTCCATTAGTCAGCTTATTCAGCTGCATTTTGGAATCCAAATTCATCCATAATTTGACACTGGGAACCTCTACGTTTTGTTGGGGGATTAGCGCTTGGACAATGCTGAGTGCCCTACTGTTAATAACTTACGTAATCAAGTTATCCTGATTTGAAGGATTGATTTATGATGGAAAGTGTCACATTTGCCTACCAAAATTCATTTTTTCTAATTTTCTTTTTAATAACTAGAGGTTATAATGGTGGTTTGGGGACTGATGGAGAGTGGAGATTACTCTAGTTGACATAGGAGCCATAGTTCTATATCATTTTTAGCTTCTTTATGTAACTTGGTTATTCATGTACTCTGCAGTTTTGAGCAATTTCGTATTAATTTGACCAATGAGAAACTCCAGCAACATTTTAATCAGGTTTGTCATTGAAAGAGAGATCCATCTTTTTCTAAAGAATATCTGACATTTTCATTGTCTTAATATACCTTTGACAAACCAAACATACTTTTCCATTTATTTCACATGTGCTCTTATCCCATTCTGCAGCACGTGTTCAAAATGGAACAAGAAGAATACAGAAAAGAGGAAATAGATTGGAGCTACATTGAATTTGTTGACAATCAAGATATTCTGGATCTCATTGAAAAGGTTTAGCCTTCTAAGTCTGCCAATATTCAGTTGTTTCGTTTCAGTTTTCCTCTTGTAGTTTGATTTTAGAAGTACCCGTGCTTCATAGATTTCCACCTGATGTTCGACTATCTGTTTTTTTGGTATGCTGAAACTATAAAGATCCTTGTACTCATTTTCAGAAACCTGGAGGCATTATTGCTCTTCTGGATGAAGCTTGGTAAGTAAGCTTTGTATAATTACCTTTGAACTGGTATTGCAAATCTTAATATTCCAGGACCTCTGGTTAACTGTTGTTTTAATTTCTCCCCTTTTTTTTACAAATCGTGTGTGCTCATGTTTGTGTTTTACAGTATGTTCCCTAGATCAACGCATGAAACTTTTGCTCAGAAGCTGTACCAGACATTCAAAAATCATAAAAGGTTCAGCAAGCCCAAATTGTCGCGTACTGACTTTACAATTTGCCATTATGCTGGTGACGTAAGCAGGTGTCATCAGTGTTTTTTTTTTCCCTTTAATGTAATAGATAGCATACCTATAGGATATAGGTTCAGAATGCTGGATGTGATTATTTCTATTTTGGAAAATCCAGTTGCCTAATCTATGCCAATTTAGGTCACTTATCAAACAGAATTGTTCCTGGACAAGAACAAAGATTATGTTGTTGCTGAACATCAAGCACTTCTCTGTGCTTCGGAATGTCTGTTTGTATCGGGTTTGTTTCCCCCTTCAACAGAGGATTCGTCCAAACAATCAAAGTTCTCTTCAATAGGTTCTCGGTTCAAGGTTAGAGGTCTTTTTCTTCTATATGAACACAAATAACATGTCTTTCTGTCTGTGGAGTTTGTTTTAAAATCCTCAATTGTATCTCCTGCAGTATCAATTGCAATCTTTACTTGAAACTCTCAGTGCCACTGAGCCACACTACATTCGTTGTGTAAAGCCTAATAATTTTCTTAAGCCAGCAATCTTCGAGAACAATAATGTTTTACTGCAGCTGCGTTGTGGGGTAAGACCAATGCGTTTGTGTGCTGGTGATAGACTGTACAGTTTATGCTGTAATTGAAATTTAGCATGTGAATATGGAAGTGAGTACTTATTACATAATTTGTTTTATTGTAGGGAGTTATGGAGGCAATTAGGATAAGTTGTGCTGGATATCCCACTAGAAAAACCTTCGATGAATTTGTGGATCGATTTGGCCTTCTTGTACCTGAAGCTTTGGATGGAAGGTATCTTTTTGTTTTTCTTCTCAGGCTTGTTTTTTCATTATTTAGTAATCTTGACAAATTTCATGTTTTCTTGCGTTAGTTCTGATGAGGTCACTGCTTGCAAGAGGATTCTAGAGAAGGTTGGACTTAAAGGCTACCAGGTAATTATTAGTAGATGAGCATGGAGTTTGAAATAGTTATTTTTAGAAATATTCACACTTATGGAGGAAAACTCTAAAACTATGCATCCTCTTCTGGTAACTTTTTACTTTTTGGGAAGTGAAATTGATAACATAATAATCATTTGGCTTTGGGGAGCTGCATCTGGGACCAATAGATAGTTGCTTCCTTTTCTTCCATATCACATTTTCCAGCAATGCTTTTCTTCCTTTCCGTGGAAGTAAACTAAGTTTTGAGAGTATAGTTTAGGTAGTCTACGTCAAATGCCTAATGAACTATAGTTGCTTTTACTGACGTTTACGTGGCTGATTTGCTATACAAAGCTTGAGTTTTGAAACTTCTTTTACTGGTTCTGTTTATTGTTGCAGATTGGTAAAACAAAGGTATTTCTTCGAGCTGGTCAAATGGCAGAACTAGATACCCGTAGAAGCGAGATCTCAGGAAAGTCAGCAAGCATTATTCAGAGGAAAGTTCGCTCTTTCTTGGCTCGCCGAACTTGGTTTTAATTATTACCTTCTTTTTGTGCATTTTTCTCTAAAATTTTATAGATGTATTCGGTCCTTGTAACTCCATTTCTGTATATCACAGAGCCAATGCCGGAAATACTTGGCAAAACTTCACTTTAGGAAGTTAAAGAAAGCCACTATTACAACACAATGTGCATGGAGAGGAAAAATTGCCCGGCGAGAATTGCGGAAACTCAAGATGGTATTTTTTTTACTCCTGATCCATTGTTTCTACGTTGTAATGACATGTTTAAATTTTGGCTATTTGGTGAACAAGAATCACAGTTATGCCTATTTGATCTTTAAGTAACCAGTAAACCCTAAACTTTTTTGAACCATGATATCTGTGATACTTTTGACCTCTACTTATCTACCTCAATTAAATTTTGAAAACCTTAAGAAAAAAATTGCTGCTTTCTTTTCACTTCTGCATTGTTTCTTTAGTATTTTAGTCCCTCTCACTCTTTTTCTTCCCCCTTGATTGAAGGCTGCAAGAGAAACTGGAGCTCTCCAAGCTGCCAAAAATAAGCTTGAAAAGCAGGTTGAAGACCTTACATTGAGGTTGCAGCTGGAGAAACGCATGAGGGTAAATAACTTCGACTTTGTTGATGACTTGATCTAGTTGTGGTAGCAGCTTTTCAGCACCATGCGATTGTTTAGCACTTTAATTAGTTTGAGTAAACTCATCTAATATGGTCAGTTACTTTATTTATTTATTCTTTTTTATAGAAATTGTCAGTTACTTTATAGAAGTGGTTGTTTTTAGAAGCTTTCATTAGTTGAGTAAACTTGATTTGTCTCATTAACGAAATTTGTTGGTGTATCCAATAACAATGACGTAGTCAAAGTAATTATAGTCTTATCTAAAAAACATTATACTACTAAGTATATTTCTATCCAAAGCTTTATGATGGTTCAATACGTTTACTTTTTTTAATAAATGCAGGTTGACATGGAAGAAGCCAAAACACAAGAAAATAAAAGATTACAGTCTTCTTTGCATGAGATGCAACTTCAGTTTAAAGAAACTAAGGCATTGCTTGAAAAGGAGCGTGAGGCTGCGAAGAGGGCAGCAGAGATTGTGCCAATCATAAAGGAGGTTCCAGTCATTGACCATGCATTGTTGGAGAAGCTTACTAGTGAAAATGAGAAACTCAAGGTGAGGTAGTTGTGGTGGGCATACATTTCTGCACTATATTGAAACAGTTAAAATATATTCATACATCTCCATCGGATTTACATTTTGGAAACCATAGGTGGCCATTTCTATTTACTGATGTAGTGCTTATGAATTCTTTTACAGACCCTGGTGTGTTCACTGGAAAAGAAAATTGGTGAAACGGAAAAGAGGTATGAAGAGGCAAACAAAATTAGTGAAGAAAGGTTGAAGCAAGCTATGGAGGCAGAATCAAAAATAATTCAGTTGAAGACTTCCATGCAAAGGTTTTGTTTGTGATTAATATTCACTTAATTAAGACACTACTTTTTTTTCTTTGATTGAGAAATAATGGTCCAAAATCTCTTTTTAATGTGATAAATTTCACTTTTATTGGCATTTATAGGCTTGAAGAGAAGTTCTCAAATATTGAATCTGAAAACCAAGTTCTGCAGTACCAACCTCTGAGAAACCCATCTGTTAAAAAGATGTCTGAGCACCTCTCTATTCCTGTAGCTGAGGTAACTTGTAAATGCTAAACTATGTAGATATTCATTATTTGGACTTGTGCATCTCTAATGATGTCCATACTTTTGCTGCAGAAGCAGGAAAATGGTCATCCTGAGGTAGAAGAGCATAAAGCTGGTGCGAGTACTATTACTGTGAGTACAGTCTTTCTATCTAAGTTCCATTTTATGACAAGCCAATGGTTAATACTTATGTCCTATTTTCTGTTTAGTGGAATCTAAAATGAGTTGTCATTACAGGAAAATCTCCTAGTGTGACACCGGTAAAGAAGTTTGGTACAGAATCTGATAGCAAATTGAGGAGATCATACACTGAGCGTCAACATGTATGTATTGCTTAAAACTAGGAATCTAATTTGTATTTTTCTCTGGATCTTCATCTGTGCTCAAATTCATGGGTTGCAATATTTGACTTGTGTTTTAATTTGCTGTAGGAGAATGTTGATGCACTTATCAATTGTGTTACTAAGAATATTGGGTTCACTCATGGAAAGCCTATAGCTGCAATTAGCATTTACAAATGTCTTCTCCACTGGAAATCATTTGAAGCTGAAAGGACTAGTGTATTTGATCGCCTTATCCAGATGATTGGTTCTGCCATTGAGGTGACTGCATTACTTTGTTCTCAATCATGCTTTTGACATAGAAACACCTGGTCAAAGTTTTAGACATAATTTATTTTATGAAATAGATGATATAATAATTACTATGATAAAATATCAAACCACAAAATAAGAATATAATAATTAATATATAATGTATAATAATTTAAAAAATGCAAACAATAAAATAATAAAATATAAACATGTAAAAATATGGCTTTTGTATGGTGATATACTAGTTTTATTTTTAAATTTCTTAGTATCAATTTTTCAGCTTATCTACAGAAATATACTACTTTCACTATTCTAAAGAAACTGCCACGAATTTGCTAAAGAGGTTCACGAATTGAAAATCAAAATTTGCTGAAGAGACTAGCGACTCGTGGAACCCAAAACCAACAATTTTAGCAACACTAGCACTGAAAGGTGGCATCACCAATTTATAGTAGTGGAGCCCATCAAATTTGACCATGCGTTTCTTTTTTGTTATGATATTTTAAATTTTTAGATTTTTTTTCTATTTTTACTAGAATTGTTGAAGTGAATTTTTTTTTCCATCAAAATATTTGAGAATCATTTTTTTTTATTTTATATATATTTTTTAGCAATCATATGTTCATAATTAATATGATTTTCAAACATATTTTTTTTATTGTTCTATTTCTAGAATTACGAGGAAAGTTTTGTTTACAGAACTTGTCTAAAAATGCCTTTGTCTCTATTTTCTCCTCCTCCCGTTTCACCACCAGAATCAAGATGACAATGACCTTATGGCCTATTGGCTGTCAAATACTTCTGCATTATTGTCCTTGCTCCAACAAAGTTTGAAATCTGGTGGCACAACTGAGGCAACGCCAGTTAAAAAAACACCTAATCCAACATCTCTATTTGGAAGAATGACTATGGTAATAATTCTTCCTCAGATATTTTCTAATCTAATTTCCAATTTTCTTATTAAATTTCACTTAATATTTTTTGTGACTAAACTGCAGGGTTTTCTTTCATCCCCATCTTCTGCCAGCTTTGCTGCCCCTGTAATGGAAGTTGTACGCAAGGTAGAGGCTAAATACCCTGCTTTACTTTTCAAGCAACAGCTCACAGCTTATGTGGAGAAGATTTACGGCATTATTCGGGACAACTTGAAGAAGGAGTTATCATCGTTGCTCTCATTATGTATCCAGGTATAATGAAATCCAGTTAAGTATTGTTCAACTCAAGTAAGCAGTATATTAACCATTATGACCTTGATGAAACTGGCTCCAATGCCTTATATCCCGTGTGGTTCTTATTGATTGTCGCAATATATTTATGCCTTTGGGGATAATATCTAGAAACTACCGAAAGAATTATGTTGTCCTCCTTTGTAGTTGCTTTGCAGATTTTATTCCTGACATGCAGGCACCAAGAACATAAATAGGAGTTGCACGAACAGGCCGATCCTTTGCTAAAGATTCTCCAACAGATCACTGGCAGAGTATTATTGAATCCCTCAACACTTTGCTGTGTACACTGAAAGAAAACTTTGTAAGAAACCTCTTATGAACACTAAGTAGTTATTCTCACTGTTTGCCTTGTTTATGTTATTGTTGCTTTTAATGGCAGAAACATGATAAATGTTTTTGGGTTTTAGGTGCCTCCAGTACTTACCCAGAAGATCTTCACTCAGACATTCTCATATATTAATGTACAACTCTTCAACAGGTAATTAGTTTCTTATAAATACCCTTTAGCCCAAAAGAGAAGCTTTGTCTTGATTTTTTTTTTTTCAAATGAACTTAAACGTAGACAATTTATTTATCCATTTATTTTTCATGATTATTAGTCTTCTTCTGCGTCGTGATTGTTGCACATTCAGCAATGGGGAATATGTAAAAGCTGGTTTAGCCGAACTGGAGCTATGGTGCTGCCAAGCTAAGGAAGAGGTTGTTTTTGTTTTTGTTATGTTTGTATCATTAAGGCTGTAGTAGATATAGTAACTACCCCATGGCTGCCGTTTGCACTTTTATACTCATAAAAAGCTCTAACTTACTAGGTTTGGGTTTGCAGTATGCAGGACCATCTTGGGATGAACTTAAGCACATAAGACAGGCTGTTGGATTCTTGGTAAGTGTGTATTCTTTGAAGATATGGCACCCACCATTTTGGTAAAATAATTACTAGGTTTTCATGGCTACTGATGATGATGCAGCTCCTTTGGTCTGCTTTCTTTACCAAGAACAGAGAAAATTGTTATCTGTGAGGCTTCAGAGTGTTGAAATAAATAATGAAATTTCCTTTGACGTTAAACCTGATATGAGCTGGAGCATACCTGCAATTTCAGCTTCACCTGTGATTGTAACTCAGCCAAGGTAAAAAGTCAAGATATTTTCCCTTTGTTTTCAAATTATTATTGCTTTAAATGTGGGACATGATTTTCGCCAAATGCTTGTTTTCCAGAGTGAAAGTTGGACCGCTGCCATATTCAGACATTTTGGTTTTAGCTCCAGAAAATGTTCTGCATCTCTATGTAAGCAGTATACAAGAGTGGCGCGTATTGATTGTTTTAGTGTCAATTATATTCACTTTGCCATGGGTTGTTTAAGTCTGTAATATCCGATACCTAAATCGATGCTGCCATACCATACTGCAACTGCTTCTGCACTGATGACTTCAATGCTCTCCATCTCTAGCCGCTGCTATGGTTGGCTGCCTGAAGGTAACTTCCTAACCATTTTAGGTTCATATCGGCATACTGTGGATAATGTATCAGATTAAAATTTATGATGAGATATTCACAGTTATACATTGAAAGAAAATTAAGACTAAACATTTTTGTATTTATACAATCTCACGTTTGTACTGTTTGGAATACCTAATCTCTGTTATTTTGTAGTTGTATAACGGCTATGACAACCTATCCTTTTCTTAATCTTCTTTTTATTAATTGCTAGGATTTCTGCAGCAAACATGTATGATATTGCATTTTGTATGCACTGAAAATGCCTGACGACTGTATCTTACTTTTGACTTAGGTAGCTAAACGTCTATAGGAATAGGATTACTTGAACTTCTTTCTTCAAAGTAGTTTTCGGAAGTTAGTTATTCTTTTGATCCTTGGGTTTAAATTACTAGAGTCCATGTAAAATCCAGTCCATAATATATGTAATCTGACATAATTATGGGAAAAAAGGCTTTTCTTCTAGGCATTGATGAAATGTTTGTTTTTCATGTCATGACTTCATCTTTATTCCAGTTTGGTAGATTAACTTATCCTCAAATCACCCACGCTTGAAGGCTAAAAGAAGATTAGATGAAGATCAAGAAGCAAAGATTGGATGGCATGGAGTTCCTATGATGTTGAGGTTTTAAACAACTTGCTATATTACTAATAGGAAGAATAGCTAGATATCTATAAAATAAAAATCAATTAAGCGTAACGTAGAGCACCTTTGTGTGCTTTCTGTGTTAGACATTGGTGGCATGTTCGAAGTTCTCCAAAATATAGTTTATTAACCCGTGCCTTCTTTGGTTAATTGTAGTGGTGATGAAATACTTTAATAACCATAAGCTAAGAAATTATCCTCTCTTTTTTTCTTTGTCTTTGGTATGAACATTATAGTATCAATAATTAAGGGTATTATCTTTGTTGTTTAATCAGATTGCAAGGATGCGTGATAAGTATTCAGAGAAAACCAAAGACCTCTTGATGAATTCGTGTGGCCGAAATATAATTCAGAATAATTTTGATTCATGAGCACTTTAGCAAGCTTAATATTGTAGTTGTGACATTGCGAAAATTGTTGGCAAATCGTTTGACCTGGAACTAGCATGCGCGTTGGCTTGATTTTACATGGTTAACTCCTTGCAATGTAATGTCATGCTTATTATACCTCGGCAGTTGAAATGTTAAAGGTGCAAAATATATACTATTCAGCATAGTTGACAAGTGACAACATAATTATCATCGGCCTCGCGAGATAAACAGATTGAAAGCATCAATGATAGGCCAATTCAGCATCGCAAGAAAATCAGAAGAAGGTATTACCTCGGGTAGTTTCAAACACTGCAAATTTGCATTCCTGTTCATTATGGTGACATCAATTATAGAAACGACGCATTCATCTGTGTCATCAACCTCATTTCAATCACGTGGGATGTAACAATGGATTCAGGTACAACTCAATCTGCTGAGTTCATCATAAATTGCTTTCTTAAGGAAATTAACTGACTACACTGAAATAGGAATATATGTTAAAGGGGTTGAAAAAAATTGCATCACAATTCCCTAGATAATGTATCAAGATATATATGACAAGTAACAAGTATTTACTTTTGCAAGTTAAGCACATGGCCGTAACGTTCCAAAACTAATCTATTTGCAATGTCAAATATTTATCACATGTACCACAAGAAAACTGCATTGCAGTCAATTGTCCAATGGTCAAGTAGTAAAAACTAAAACCTCTGGTAACTTTAAAACATTCAGTTCCAGAAGTTTAACTTACTCTTCAACAACATTAACCAATTCATATTCAACTAAAGAAAGATTGTTATCCTCTTTAACCTCAAAATCGACAGGTTCGGTAGGTTCAATACGCCCCCATTTATCAACAGCTAGCCTCATTGATCCCTTGAACATGTCAATCTTTGCATTACGCAGAATTAAAGTTGCACCTGGATTCATGAGATCCACTGTCCAATAGAAAATAAATCACATTAAGATACAAGCACCTATGTGATATTTTTAAATGCATGTGCACGAAAAAATTGAAGGCATTAGCAAAAAAACTTTGATATAAATACTAACAAGTTAACAACAAAACAGGCAAACATTAGTTCCCCATAAAAGACGCTGACCACGCATACACTAAGTTCACTTAACAGAGAAATTTTCAACTGTAGCAGAAATTCTGATTTCCAAAAATGGCATAAAAAAGGAAACTAAACCTGCCTAAGGAAAGCCACTTCCTATTAAGGGACTTGACTGCATAAAAAACAGTATGCCTGAGATTCGGAGTGACTACAACAAGAAATCTTTTTTTTTTTCCGTAAAGGATAAAACTTAAACATAGTTCTTCAGATATTACCATTAAGTACTCTAAACAAAACATAACATATGAAAAAATTTATTTGCAAATTGCAACACTCAATCACATGTCTTGAATTGTAAAAAAAATATCCATTTTTTCAATAAAAGAGATTGATAGCAAGGACCAATTGACTTTACCTAAGTTTTGTCGTTATCGAAAAGACTTTTAGAAACATACTGGCATATCTGCAGAACCTTTACCAGTAATGAGGTCAACCAGAATCATGCTATATATTTAACTCAAGCTCTTCGAATGAGCCGAGTGTTAACTCCATACGTTTTGTTTTCGTTGAAGAGCTTGATAGCAAGTAGCAATTGACTTTACCTAAGTTTTGTCGTTATCAAAAAGGCTTTTAGAAACATACTGGCATATCTACAGCACCTTTACCAATAATGAGGTCAACCAGAATCATGCTATATATTTACAATAATGAGGTCAACCAGAATCATGCTATATATTTAACTCAAGCTCTTCGAATGAGCCGAGTGTTAACTCCATACGTTTTGTTTTCGTTGAAGAGCTTGATAGCAAGCACCAATTGACTTTATCTAAGTTTTGTTGCTATCGAAAAGGCTTTAGAAACATACTGGCATAGCTACAGCACCTTTACCAATAATGAGGTCAACCAGAAATCCAGAATCATGCCTTATATTTACTAGAGATTCAGTTTTAACTCCAGGTCTCCAAATGAGCCAAGTATTAACTCCATACATTTTGTTCTCGTTAAAGAGCTTGATAGTTTTGTCATTCCCCTTTAGAGTGCATATCTGCAGCACCTTCACTAATAATATTGATGTCAACAGAATTACGAATTATCACTTATCAGCTCAAAAAGCAAAACAGGAGTAGAAAAATGAACCTAGCAACCAAGAAGAGAAGAAAAAACTGAATAGGGAAAAAGAAATCCTTGAAAGAAAACAAGGACGAATGTACAGACGAGCAGACTACTGCTAATAATTATGGGTCTAGCTAACCAGACCTTAAGGATGAGACTACTGACTAATTAAGGAAGCATCTAATTTGATAAAATATGTAGCTAATGAAAGTTTTAAAATTCAAAACTATTAAATTCTCTATTAGTCAACGTGCCTAAAAAGTAAAAACCAAAACTTGCAGTGAAACCAAGGACACACAAGCAGATGAAAAACCACTAAGACTTAATATGATACAAGTAAACAATTATCCAAATTCTTAAAAAACCAAAGGATATCCCAATAAGGTCAAAAGAGAAAATCCCTTAAAATGAAGAAGTTCCTAATCAAACAATTTCCCGAAGTTACAGACTCCCCTGAGTAAACGAACGCATCCAAGGGGAAAAAATGCAATTGTGAAAGAAAACAAATATTCATATCATACCCTGTCCGTTGCGAGCCGTGAAAATTATGGTCCCGGTTTCATCACCCACGAGGCACTCGGCGATGCGGGTTGGACGGGAGGGGCGAGCCAGGAGCATTGACGATCGACCACCCCTGGTGTTGACCGACTTCACCGGTTTAGAGCTGACTACTTTCACGGTCAGCGTGTGGCCACTGGTACCAGGCTTTAGCTGGTCCACCTTGATAAACACCGGCTTTCTCTTCGCCGCCGCAGTCCCCGTCGTCGTAGGCGTTGCCATGGATTGAAACTTAGAAACGCTGATTCGAGTTTAAGCTTTGGGTTTGGGGTTTCTACTCTGCAGCAGTGGACGAAGGAAGACCTGTCTAAGAAACGAGAATCAGTTGATCATAGCAAGCTAAACCCTAACCCTAGTCCCTCTAATTTTTTATCCAGATTTGGGAATTTAATTATGGGCCTGATGGTAATGAGCCCCGTAATTGCAGGCTATTTATAAAAATTCGTGGGCTTTTCGGGAAGCCCAAAAAACTTTACGATGGTTCAAATAAAAAAAAACAACTTTTTTGTTTTATCAATCTATTTATATTTTAATGATTTTGGACTATCCGTCTTATATTGGTCATTTTTTAGCTTCAAAAATAAAGTTACAAAACTTCAATTATTTATTTGTTGAAATATCAAATATATAATTTTAACGATTAATTAAATACTAAACCCAATTATATCTATAATTTTAACGATTTCAGATTGAACAGATAATTTAAGTATTGAATTGATCCCATTTATAGGTCATGAATATCTATTATCAGTTATCACCCCTATTAGCCTAGTGCCTCTCAAATGCATAAACTGTTGAAACTTCGACAGCTAAACCTTAGCGGTAACAAGCTGAAAGAGTAAAAGTCACAAAGGATATCATATAATGGCACATTTATTTTTATGTAACATCACAACGGGAACTGCAATTTATTTTAATTCTGATATAAAGGAAATAAGGAATATGAGAAATTTCCCTTGTTAAACATTTGCTAACATCTAACAACACAAGCAGCATACACATGCAAAAACACTCGTTGGGAAATTCCATGATTCTGCATCATAGGCAAGATAATTGAAAGGAATAGTTATGTGAACAAAAGCGGTTCAGCAACATATAAAAACACTAGTTTAGCTTGTATTGAATGTCTACGGTACAAAAATTCAGTGCCTAAGTATGATGGCTTTTTGGCTTTTATCCTGTTGAGGCCATCTTCAAGAACTGAAGGATCAACTGCAAAACTTATCCTAAGCCAATTCTTCAGTCCAACAGTAACACCTACAAGTATGCCATTGAACAATACTGATCGAGCCATTTCTCATAATTTCATCATCATCTTATATTTTTCCAAAAAAATTGAGGAACCTAAGATTCTGATGACAAAGCGGAGATGCTGAAATCACATGTCCCGTGGAAATATTCATAGAATGATGATCATACTAGTCCATTTCTATATTTTCTCATAATAGTTACATATTGAAGTAGAGGTTTAGTGGGGATTTTATGTTGAAAGCTTTACTCATAAAACACACTTCGATTCTTTCGCGGATGCTTCTGAATTATGGATTGGTTGAGAATAAGGTAAGTTTTATTTTCAAGTAAACACTTCATTTTCTATATGCTTTTGTGATATTTTTCTTCATCCATTTCAAGCACATATATTTAGTTTAATACCTAATCAAATAGCAACATGAATATGGTATACTAAATTCAAGTTATTTCACCATTTATACAAGAATTCCCCTTGAATTTAAGTTCAATGAGATCAAGGTCAGCTAATACAAGCCAACAATACAAATAATAGTATGTGATCCAACGGAATGTTGCTGATCACAAATCACACCAATAACCCCCCTTCTGCATAATCATAGTTTGCCTTTCATAACATAGTAGGTATCCAAAAGGAAAGGTATTTTATTAGTTTCTTTTATACATACTGATAATGCAACACTAGCAATGTTGACAATCACCATTAATATGATATTGCAAGCATGTAAAATCTGAGTTGGATTTTAACACTTGCTGGCGTGCCTTTGACAGAAGACCCTAATCCTCTCAAGCCCATCCTCAAGTGCACAAGGTTCAATAGCAAAAGTTATGCGTAACCAATTCTTTAATCCCACAGCCATCCCTACAACACATTATGAGCCTGTTAATGAACATAATGTTATAATAAGATCCCACAGAAATTAAATTAAGATAGAAAATGCATGCCTGGCAAGACAATGACAGATTCTTCTTTGGCCAACTTGGTACAAAACTCAATATCATCATGGATTCCTTCTAGTAATGCTACATTTAGTTTTACCTGAGAAAATGATCTTTAAATATTTGTTTTTTTAGTGAAATTAAGAGAGAATATGTAGGAATTAAACACGTACCATCAAGAACATTGATCCCTCTGGCTTGTTTGGACAAACTAAACAAGGTATCTCCTTGATTCTGTCATAGCATATACCAGCAGTGTCTTTTAAGATCTTGATAGTCTTAGAAAAGAATTCCTCCTCTGTGTTCTCAATAATTTCAGGAATTGCTCCCTGATTCATTTAACATAAGTCAAAAGAAAAATGAGAATTGCATATACATGAAAGATGAAACTAGAAATGACTTCACATTATGGAATTTACAAACCTGAATGAAAGTGGCAGGTTCACATGTCACCTTGGTATAAGATTCTATACTTTCCACCACCTAAATGAACAACAAATGAAAATATTTTTTCAGCCACAAAACATAGAATTAAGTGGATGCCCAACTTAGAGAGAGAGAGAGAGAGAGAGAAGTACCCCTGTTTTTGCTAGGATGCCATTAGGATCATTAGTAACAAGCCAGCCCAATCTCCATCCAGGAACGATCCATCTCTTGGATATAGATCCAAGTGTAATGACAGGGGCAAGTGATGCAAAAGTTGCCATAGGAACAAAGGGTTTATCTCCAAAGTTGAGATGAGCATAAACTTCATCTGCAATTACCATAATCCCAAGCTTTCTAGCAGTCTCTGCCACCTAATATTAACATAACACATGCACTGAAATTCAGAATTTAAGGAGAGGGAGAGGAAGAATTAAGCAAAGTAATAGGTACCTTGAACAAATGATGGTGAGTGTAAACATTTCCACAGGGATTGCCAGGATTAATGATAACCATAGCAACAGTATTGTGATCAGAAAGAGACTCAACAGCTTGAAGATCAACCTCCCAACCATTTTCTGGTAAAAGATCAAAATGGCGAACCTCAAGATGGTGTAGTGCAGCAGTGGATGTATAGCCGGGGAAGCCAGGTCTGGGAAGCAAAATGTTGGCTTTAGGACTCGCAAGCACTGCTAAGATGCATTCGATGGCTTGGGCGCATCCAATTGTGATGTACACATTTTGTGGTGAAAGCTTGTATGGTAAGTCTCGAGACAGATATTCTGCTACTGCCCTGTATGTATGTATTGTATTATTCATGTTGGTTGGAATACTCTTAAGCATTATTATAAGTATACATTGTGTTGAACCAAAAATCTCCTTAATGGTTTTAATATGTCAATCTTGTCTACTTTAGTCTTGGGCCCGAAAAATATGTCTTGGCCCACTAAGCTTGTACACACATATTATATCTTCAAATATCTCTTTTAGTCCATGACAGCCGGAAAAAAAGAAAAAAGGTAAGGCTAGTCTATTTTACTTTCATATAAGTCTTGTCTAATGAAATGGTTGAGTAGTATTGCTGCAGATTTTGGGAAGAGAAACTTAAGGCATCATTGCTGCAAATAGAAAGAAGAAACGTGATCCCTCTTATCCAAGCAAAATGGAGCTGCAGGAAATCCCTCACCAAAATCATCTTTGGTGCTCTGCATCGTTTCTCTTTCTCCCTCTGACCGTCTCAAAAGTCCAATGGAGGAGCGTCGGGCATTTATGGAGGAAGGAGATGTGTGAAAGAAAAATGGGAAGATGGACCCAACGGCTAGAAAAATCTCCCTATTTATTGCCTTGCTTGTGAGATGTAAATCATCAAGTGACTAAGTGTCAAAAAAGAGCTGTGCGATCATTAAGACTTCTCTCTGTGAGGACATCCTGCTGTGTGATCAACTGTGTGCTTATTAAGTGTAAACTGTGGCTTGTTATAAACAGGTTTGGTAGTCCATAGGAGGCTGCTGCATTTATTTCTCACCTCTCTTGTATAAGTATTTAAGGATTGTAGTTCCTTGGTATAAAAGTCCTTGAGACTTATCCTTGGTGTGTAACAAGGTTTCAGAGAAGGAAGCTCAATACTTAAATACTTAGTAAAAGTCTCAAGAGGAATCTTGAGCTGTGAAGCTAAGATTATAATAAACTGAGAGTCCTAGCGTAAAAACTCGAGGAGTTGATCCTTGTTGAAACAAGGTTGAGACAGGATACCTCTTTATTATAATCTTGTGAGCTTGAAGCTGAAGAGTAAAAAGTTTGGTTGTGTTTTAAATCATTCAAATTGTAAGTTAAGTATAAAAGCGGGTGTGCTTTCCCAAAGAAGAGTCCTTGGGTTACTTGGTTGTACAAGAAGCATTGATTTAATTAAAGGCTCTCTAACAGTTGAGTTAGAGAGGGAGAGGACGTAGCTATACAAGCATACTTGGATAGTGAACCTCTCCAGAAAAATCTGGTGTCTTACTCCTCACTTATCTTTATCCACTGTGATGAGATTCCTAAAGAAAACAACCAGAGTCCTAATTGAAAGCAAACGTCATTTTAGAAAAGAAAAATCTAAGTTTTGAAAAACCAATTCACCCCCCCCCCCCCCCCCCTCCCCTCCTCTTGGTTATTTTCTGGCTAACACATTGGTTATGTATCTCTTTTTACTACCTACCAAAAAATCATTCTTTGTAAATGTATTTTGGAAAATTAATGAAATGTAAATTAAGTAGAAAAAGAAACAAGTAAGAAAGAAATATGTAG
The DNA here is from genome assembly GCA_014851425.1 of Senna tora. Taxonomy (NCBI): domain Eukaryota; kingdom Viridiplantae; phylum Streptophyta; class Magnoliopsida; order Fabales; family Fabaceae; genus Senna; species Senna tora. The sequence goes on along the minus strand of CM026271.1, from coordinate 4,243,429 downwards.
GATATTAAAAAGTATATTTGGTATGAAAAAAATAATTAGATTATAAAATTAATTTTGTATTAGCATAAAATAAAAATAAAATATTAAATATTAAAAAAGTAATTCTACCATTATATAGTTCCCTTTCTTTCACTGCACTGAATAATTTTAAAAGTTATTTTAATAAGAAAATTGACATTATTACTTAACGTCTCTTTCGTTCTAGCCACTTCTCTGCAAAAAGAACCAAACTTTCCATCAAATATACTCTCTCTCTCTTTATCAAGAATAAGTATATAACCAAACTTCTCAATTCCATCGGCCTAAAAAAATCTTACAAGATTTATGGCACGTAGGTTACGATGGAATGCAAAAAGTAGGGTATTTTTTACTTTTTTTTTAGAAAAAGGAAAATATATATAAAATATTTAATATACTCTTTGATTTCACACAATCATATATTTTTTTATTTTAATACAAGAGATAAAATAATAATTTTAATATATTTTCATTCTCAAATTTTTATTACTAAACACAAGAGCACATTTTCATTCTCATTTTCTTTAAAAATAAAAGTATATAAATGACTGAAAATTTAATGCATCCGGTAAAATATAAAATTTGGGTTTGTACTGTGTACCCGTCTCATTCATGGGGGAGGTGGATATAGCAGCCCATTCGTTAGCTAAAAATAGGCAAGAAAAAAAAAGTATGTGCAGCCCACTGAGTTCACCCTTTTTTTTCTGACAGTTTAAAAAAAATTAAAAAAATAAAATAAAATATAAAATATCTATTATACTTTTTGATTTGACATAATTTTAATATTTTTTATTATTTAATATAAAGAGTAAAGTGATAATTTTAATACATTCTTATTTCATTTTTATTCTAAATTTTTACTACCAAATATATTAAACCTATTTTTTTTCTCTTTTTCTTTTCCTCTTCTTTTTCCCTAAAAAAACATGCCGTAAATATTACAGGCTACTATTGACAGTGACTTAAATTGTCGTTTACTCTCGTCATTGCACGTTACAGCGAAAGGGACAGCCACACACATGTATACATATTAGGAGTGCATTTGGTAAGAAGAAAAAATGGGAATAAAAAAATTAGAATTGAAATATCCGAGTGAATCAAAATGTCACATCAATATAATATAACGTGAATAGAATAAAAGTAGATAAAAAAGTAGGAACAAAAAAATATAATTTCATCACATTAAAAAAAGTAAAATTTGTTTGATAAAAAAGGTTAAAGTAATATTTTGATCCTTTAACTTTAATTAAAGTTTTAAGTTGATTTTTTAAGTTTTATCTGTGTTAAAATAGTCATTTAAGTATTATATTTATTTCATAAAAAATTATTTTTTAATTTTTGACTAATACCGTTAAGTTATTGCTGACTTGGCATGTGTATATTTTTTTTTTGAAAAGGTATACCCATTTTATTACAATGTATTATTTAAAATCCTAGTCACAATTTAAAGCATATAAAATTAAAAAATAGAAAGATAACAATTTTTTTCTAGCACTTTTTGTTGCTTACGCAATCGGTGTGGTACTTCAAAATTCAAATGTGTCATTCAACTTTAACTTAAAAGAAACTTTGGTGTATACAATCGGTTGTTCATCGAAGGTTTTAATGACTATAGCTTTGTTGAAAATGTTTGAGAAGGAAGGGATATTACCTCCTCTAGGCTCTAGCAACCTAATTTTCTGAATACAACCATGCTTTTTCCAACTAAATCAAACACTTCATGAAATCAATCACTCCATTAAAATATATATGTATATATATAAGCTAAAAATAAGAAATTGGATCCAGTGTAATTCTCTTCCATGCAATTTTGGTGCAATTTTTATAAAATACACATTTTTACATCATTTTTGAAGTACTAATACGGATTTACTCTAACAATAACCCACTATGAATGGATTAGGAATGAAATTATTATCAATTTTGACAAATATCATCACTAAATAGCCTCGTGAGACTATTTTTTAATATCAATAACAATTTGGTCCCTAATCCATTTAAGGTGGTGATATTTGTCAATATTGATATTAATTTGGTCTCTAATCTATTCATAGTGGATTATTATTAGTGTGAGTCTGTATTAGTACTTCACAAATGAAGTAAAAATGTGTATTTTATAGGAATTGCACCGAAATTGCACGGAAGGAAATTGCACTAGATCCAATTTCTAAAAATAAACATTAACTAGTTATGACCGTCCAAAAAAATATTCAGGGCACGTTTGGTATAAATGCATAGATGTAAAGTACTGTATAATAAAATACTATAGAATAAAGGAAAGTACTGTAGAGAAAAGTGAAGAGAGAAATAGAGAGAAAAATTAGGAGAGGGAAAAGTATAATAAAAAGTGTGTTTGGTATGTATAAAATATGATGTAAAATTTTTTGAGAATCGTGAGATTACATGTAATATACTATTTGGTAAGTATACCAAACATGCCCTGAGTAGTTATGCTTTTTCCAAAAAAAAACAAAAGAAAGAAAACTTCTTCCTAAATTGCATCTATTCGCAAACCGCTAGCAATAATCCAATCTTATGAGTTGTTCGAAGAAGAAAGTGATTTGAGAAAGAAAGCGGCTCTACGAGGGGAGCCACTGGTTTGAGAAGAGAGGGGTTAGAAAGCGATTTTATAGGAAGAAATTGGCTTGTAAAGAGAGTATTTTGGGAAAGAAAAGCGCGTTAATGGCTTGAGAGATTTGGCAAAGCAGTTGTAAAAGTTTTTACAAGTTTTTTTATTTAATATTTAATATATCTATATTTATATGGCCGTGGACCCTTCCCGTCAATGGTCTTCCAAAATAGTTATTTAATTAATTAAAAAAGAAAATATAAAGATAATGTGAGAAGATCATGGAAGAGAGAAAATGAGAGAATAGTGGTAGTAGTAATTTTATTTTTTTAAAAAAATATTGTGGTAATTATCAAAGAAAATAATTTTTTAATCTTTCATTTATTATTTTATAATTAATAATATTTTATTTTATATTTTGTAAATTAAAAAAATTTTGACATGCACGTAGGTACATGTGAAACCTCTAGTTTATATATATATATGTGTGTGTGAAGGGCTGACTAAGATAAACATGTAAACAATATTGAAATTTAAAAAAATACAGATGACATTCCAAGTCAGCAATAACTTAACGGTGTTAGTCAACAGTTAAAAAAAGATTTTTTATGAAACAAATATAATACTTAAAGGACTATTTTAGCACAGATAAAACTTAAAAGACCAATTTAAAACCTTAATTAAAGTTAAAGGAATAAAATATTACTTTAACAAAAAAAAAAAAGAGAAGTCTTTTTCTATATATATTTTTTTATCTTCCTTTAATTTATTGCTTTCAAACTTAGCCGGCTATGTTTGAAAGGGATAAAAGTTGAATGGTACTGTACCACTGAACTTCAGTGCATCCCTCCAATTATGTAGTGACATTTGTTAATATTAATAAAAACTCACATTAATTAGGGCCCACCTTGAATGGTTTAGGGACCAACTGATTGAAGAGATGTACTGAAGTTCAATACTACCGTACCACTGAACATCTACTCGTTTGAAAGAAACAAAAGTTGGTGCAATTTGTTTAATCTTTAAATCCAATACCGCCTTAGCTTACCGTGTGACTTCTTTGCACTCAGATATTAAAGAACCCTATTACACTAATTAACCAACTTAGATAATGATAAAGCGAGAAGAGTTAATAAAACACTAATTAAATATTTACTTCAATTCAATCAATAGAAATTTCACGTATCCAAATTATTAGGCAACCTTCAAATTAATTATGCCAAGTGTTTGTAAAGTAGACAAATTGGAATTTGGAACAGCACTTTTAAAAGTAATTAAAATGAAGTAAATTTAATAGACAGCAGTAAACTAAACTTGAGAGAAATTAACAAAATAACCCCTCTTGTATGAGATATACGGAAACACGTGCATTCACCCTCTGTTGTACGAAGTTCTGTTGTCCAAGATTTAGTCACGATTTTCGTGGCTAACCGATCAAAAAAATGTGGATAAAAATCTAGTCTCAGTTAGTCACGATTATAACCGTAACTAAATTGGACGGTAAAACTTTAGACAACAGAAAATCCGAATTCAACATATATATAAAAAAAAAAGATGATAATATAGTGAGAATGAGAAGAAGGTACCTTCTTGCTGGAAGAAGGCCTTGGGGGTTTGGGCAATAGCTATTGTAATTTGCAGAATTAACGGCTTGGACGATGGCGCGTTGAGCTGAAGCGGTGGTTCGGAAGCATGGGAAAGCGGAGGGATCTCCGTGACCGAGAGGGATCATTTTGCTTTGAATATCGTCTTTGCTTACACTTTCTATCAAACTCATGAGAGTTTTTCGGATGGATATGGAAGATGCTGCGTTCACCTTTTCGTTCCCCTTGAAACGCCACTTCCTAATAACTACTTCTTCCTTCTCCATCTCCATCTTCCTATTCCTACCTCTTAATTCCCTCTCTGCCTCCATCCAGCACACATATATATATTTGAATGTGCGTGGCGTGTGTGACTCTACCTACTACATTCAACTGTTCGTCGTGCTGGCTATATAGTATTATAGTCAATATCGCATGCATCGCTCATTCATGTTTTTATATTCAGTTTTTTAAATATTATCACTGTATACGTTACTTTGTGAAAGATATATATATATATATATATATATATATATATATATTTAATTTAATCATTCAAAATTAACCTTTTGGAAAATTTTAAATTATAAAAAGTCAAATGTACAATACTATTTTTTTTTTCAAAACTAAAATGTAGAATAATAATTTTTCATGAACATTTTAAATTTTATAGGAAAACCAGATACGTACGTCTGCCAATAAGAAAAAGAAGGCATAGTAACAAGTAGGTGGTCACATACTCACATTATATGTACGCGGATCCTCTAATGTGACTAACCGAACAGCATAAAGGCACAACAGTAGAGGATCTGGACTCCACATTATATATGGGTGTTTAAGGGCGGTTTTTAGTGAAAATTTAGTGCACTTATCAATTTAAATTGATAGCATCAAACCAAACCAAACCATAAACGAGCGGTTTTGAGCAGTTCGGTTTGATAGTTTAGGACTTTTATGTCATCAAACTTACATATTTAAGTTTATTAATAAAAAATATAATTTTATTCAATATAAATAATAAAAAAGTATAGTAATATTTCATTTACTTACAATATACAATCAACTTAATTCTAAAATTAAATTTTTAAATTGACTAAATTTAATCTAACCTTCTAAAAACAAATTTTAAACTTTATTATTTAGAAATTTTAACATAATATGTACATATATATATATATATACATACATATATATATATATATATACATATATATATATATATGTATGTGTATGCGGTTTGATTCGATTTTTCGACATATCAAACCGAACCGAATCGAACCAAACATTGATCGGTTTTGTTCAGTTTATACTGATTCGGTTTGGTTTGATTTGATTCAAGTGCGACGATTTTGTTCGGTTTGTTCTGTCCAAATAAGAAATATTCCTTACGATTCACTGGAAAAGGAAATAGTGGTGAAAATATTCATCACGTGGATTTTTTTACAATTCTATGAGGTTCCTTTTTTTTTTCTTTTGTCAAACTGTGAGTACGTGGTTCCATTCAAAATGATACATAAGCTACCTAACCGGTTCTACTTCAAGTTGGGCAAAAGGCCTATGAATCAATACTTGAGGGAAAGAACGCCAAAATCTTTAGTAGAATTAGATCTCAATTTACTTGAACTAGAATCATCAAAACTTGATGGACTAGAAGTGGTAATTAACGTTTGGTCCAAAAAAAAAGAAGAAGTGGTAATTAACAAAAAAAAAAAGTTTATACTAACCCTTCATTTATGTTACCTGCATGGCTGCATTTCAAAAATGTTTAAAAAAAAAAAAGACTAGTATTATGAAAGTATGCATTGTTTATACAACATTCAGTTTAGGTAAAAAAAATTTATATATTTGTTATAAGGTTATTGAATATAAATAAGACACGTGATAAAAAATTATTTATGATTAATCATAATAGAGAGAGAATATAGAATATTACATTTTACATTATCAAAAAAATATAAATAAAATTTGTGATCGAAAAATCTTATGACAAAAAGTGAAAACTTATAAAAAAAAATAATACAAATGATAGTGTGTGATCCAACGGACTGATACTAATCACGGGTCATGGAAGTGGATCACCTGAATCGTTGATCCACAACGGTTCAAATTGGCCATCTGAAATTACTTTAGGTGATCCAAACCTGATGACTTATTATCATACCAACCACCACCTTCTTGTTATTCATATTTTGGCTTTCATAGCAAAATAAATACAAAAGAGAAGGCATTTTATTAGTTTCTTTTATATTGATATTCCAATACATAGTGATTCAACGCAATGTTGATGATCACCATTAGTATGATATTCCAAGCTTGTCAAAACCCATTTAGATTTTAACACTTGTTGGCGTGCCTTTGGCAGAAAACTCTAATCCTCTCAAGCCCATCTTCAAGAGCCGAAGGTTCAATAGCAAAAGTCACGCGTAACCAATTTTTTAATTCCACAGCCATTCCTGAAACATATGAGCTTATTAGTGAACAGAATGTTATCAAATTCCAGAGAAATTAAATTAAGATAGAAAATGCATGCCTGGTAAAACAATGACAGATTCCTCTTTGGCCAACTTGATACAGAACTCCATATCATCATGGATTCCTTCTAATAAATCTACGTTTAGTTTTACCTGAAAAAATAATATGTAAATATCTGTTTTGCAATGAAATTAAGAGGGAATATGTACAATGTAAGCACACGTACCACCAAAAACATTGATGCCTCTGGCTTGTATGGACAAGTGAAGCAAGGTATGTCCTTGATTCTTTCATAGCATAAGTCAGCATTTTCTTTTAGGATCTTGAGAGTCCTAGAAAAGAATTCTTCCCCTGTCTTTTCAATAATTTCAGGAATTGCTGCCTGATTCATTTAACAAATGTCAAAAATACTATTCCCGGAGCATCAAGAAATGGAAAGAATAGACATGTAAAATTAAATGTACTAGTGTAATGCTAAACGAGATCAAAATCAATGAATTTTGCAGGGAAACCAATTGCTTTATCTTTTGGTCATTGGGTGTACATAATTAGTTGAAGTTGCACAAGACCAAAAAACTCTTAGATTGATGAGAAATAAAACATAAAAAAGGGATCCCTCTTCAATCCAGCAAAATACAAACCTGAATGAAAGTGGCAGGATCACTTGTCTCCTTGGCATAGGATTTTATACTTTCCACCACCTAAAAGAATAACAAAAGAAAATAGAATTTTTGAGCCACAAATAATAGAATTAAATTGGAGGAAAACGTAGAGAGAGCTAGAGTAGCACCCCTGTTTTTGCTAAGATGGCATTAGGATCATTTATAGCAAGCCAACCAAGTCTCCAGCCAGGAACCATCCATCTCTTGGATATAGATCCAAGTGTAACAACAGGTACAACTGATGCAAAAGCTCCCATAGAAACAAAGGGTTTATCTCCAAAATTGAGATGAGCATAGACTTCATCTGCAATTACCATAATCCCAAGCTTTCTAGCAGTCTCTGCCACCTAACATTAACTTCCATTAAAATCAGTATTTAATCATGGGCTTAGCAAGAATCAAGCAAAGTGTGTCTTACCTTGAACAAATGATGGTGAGTGTAATTATTTCCACAGGGATTTCCAGGATTAATGATAACCATAGCCACAGTATTGTCATCAGCAAGAGACTCAACAGCTTCAAGATCAACTTCCCAACCCTTTTCTGGTATAAGATCATATTTGCGAACCTCAAAATTGCGAAGTGAAGCTTGAGATTCATAGCCAGGAAAGCCGGGTCTGGGAATCAAAATGTTGGCTTTAGGACTTGCAAGCACTGCTATGACGTATTGAATGGCCTGCTTGCATCCAGCAGTAATGCACACATTTTCTGGTGATAACTTGTATGGTAGATCTCTAGACAGATATTCTGCAACTGCCCTGTATGTATTAAATACTCATCATGTAAACAAGTCTTAAGTCGCCTAACTCACTCCAAAAGAAGAGCTCTCAAAGAAAGAGGATTAACTTAATTTATTACCCATTTAACTAAACAATGTGAAACTTCAACATATAACTTATTAACATAAGGCTTACAAATAAACTTGGGGAGTAGGTATTGTAATGTAATGTAAGACTTTACCTTCTAGCTGGAAAGAGTCCAAGGAAGCTTGGGGAGTAGGTATTGTAAGTTCGAGACCTAAGTGCATTGACGATGGCGTCTTCTGCTACAGCGGCGGTTCGGAAGGATGGGAAAGATGAAGGGTCTCCGCTGCCTAGAGGCACAATTGGCCTTGGCTCTTCATTCCTCACACTTTCCTTCACACTATTCACAATCTCTCGGATATTTTGTACGGAAGATGTTGCCTTCGGCTTTTCCTTCCCCTTGAAAACCCATCTGCTTATTACTCCATTATTCTCCATTATTCTCTATCTCTATTATTACCTTCAAAGTTCAAACTCTATGCTATGTGATGTTCCACTCATATCTGTGTGGAAGATAAGAGATAAGAGACAAGAGACATGGATTTTTTTAATGTGTGCCTGTGGTACATCACCTCTGTGAGTTGTCACTTTACTATATATTTAATTATGGATGACCATGATCGAGTAAATGTTCAGTATTTAACAGCTAATTCCTAAATCATTTAAGGTGGTCCTTATTCATATAAATTTATATTAATATTAACAAATGACTCTACATAATTAAAAAAATGTACTGAACTTCAATAGTACGATACCATTAAACTTTTATCCCCCCATTATTTATCAATTATATGGTCAAAGCAAGGCAACAAAAAAAGTGTGATTTTATGCATGATTACAATCACCACCAACCAAAAATTTGTCCAAGGGAAAATAACAAATAGAAGAACGAATTACTTGATCCAATAAACAACATAGTACAGACAAATATGGCAGATATAAATGGGATTGAAAATATTAAAAATATCGCGACAAGTCCAAAAGAAAGAGATTCTTTTTTATTGAGTTTAACTACTAAAGAGATTTATCATATATAAAATTTGATAAATATTATTCTTGAATGGACAAAGGACGTGATATAATACATATTTTTCAGTTTATAGTTTATAAAGATGTGTACAAATTCAAAAATGATATTCTATGAGGACAAATTTTTATGTATATTTCACCAAAAGAAAAATGAATTTTTTTTATATATATTGCAATATGTTATTTATGTATTAAATAGTAATATTTATCAATTTTTTTAATTTTAAAATAAGGAGTCATGTGATAAATAAATTAAAAATAAATAAATATTATCGATGAATATACTTGACTCTCATCACGCCGTTTTTTTTACATGACTTATATAAAATCAAGTTTATAATAACCTGTTCTAAAAAAAAGTCTATAACAACCTTACTCTCTTTATAAGTTTTTTTTTTTTGGACAAATCTCTCTTTATAAGCTAATTGACCATTGCAATCTGGGGAGGCCCACTTTTTTATTTTTGGCCGAAAGGAGGCCCACTTCAGTAACTATGACAATGGCCTATCATACTCTCGTTAGCTTGGTTCACAAAATAAACTAGGGGGATCAAATTAAATTTTGTATAATACTACAGAGACCAATTAATATTTGGCTTGCAAAACACATAGTTAGTATCTACGTACGTAAATTGGTACAAGAACAAGATTGATGTGATGAAATCTATTTAAGCGATGGACATAAACATATAATTAGCTTATTTTGATGTGTACATTGAATCCTTTAACTTGTCTTTCAAGTTATAACTCCTATACACAGTCGAAAGAGTGTAGAGAGATCAACGAGGGCATAGTGGTAATTAAGTTGAAACCTCCTGCAAAATTCTGGACAAGAAGAATATCATAATTAATATTCTCTTTTTCTTTAATTAATTTTTGAAGACTACGACTGAAACAAAAAAGAAAACTTGTCTTAAATGAAATGTTGCTATCATACCAACTACCCCTTCTTGACGTGCCTTTTGCAGAAAACTCTAATCCTCTCAAGCCCATCTTCAAGTGCAGAAAGTTCAACAGCAAAAGTTATTCGTAAACAATTCTTTAATCCCAAGGCCATCCCTACAACAAATGAGCTTGTTAGTGAACTCAATGTTATTATTAGATCCTAAAGAAAATTAAGAAATAAAATGCATGCCTGCCTGGTAAAACAATGACAGATTCCTCTTTGGCCAACTTAGTACAGAACTCCATATCATCATGAATTCCTTCTAATAATGCTACGTTTAGTTTTACCTGAGAAAATAATGTGTAAATATATGTTTTCTAATGAAGTTAAGGGGGAATTTGAATAAATTAATTAAGCAGAAATATATACAATGTAAGTAAGCACATACCATCAAAAACATTGATCCCTCTGCCTTGTATGGACAAATGAAGCAAGGTATGTCCTTGATTCTGTCATAAAATATGTCAGCAGCTTCTCTTAGGATCTTAATAGTTTTAGAAAAGAATTCCTCCTCTGTCTTTTCAATCATTTCTGGAATTGCTCCCTGATTCATTTACATAATGAGTACATACATATATGAAACTAGAAATAACTTCAAATTAATTATGGAATTAACAAACCTGAATGAAAGTGGCAGGTTCACATGTCACCTTGGTATAAGATTCTATACTTTCCACTACCTAAAGGAACAACAAATGAAGAGCTTTTTTAAGCCCAAAACATTTATCAGAATTAAGTAGAACCCAACTGAGAGAGAGAGATGTGTACCCCAGCTTTTGCTAGGATGCCATTAGGATCATTAGTGACAAGCCAGCCCAATCTCCAGCCAGGAACGATCCATCTCTTAGATATAGATCCAAGTGTAATGACAGGGGCAAGTGATGCAAAAGTTGCCATAGGAACAAAGGGTTTATCTCCAAAGTTGAGATGAGCATAAACTTCATCTGCAATGACCATAATCCCAAGCTTTCTAGCAGTCTCTGCCACCTAATATTAACATAACACATGCACTAAGATTCAGAATTTAAGGAGAGGGAGAGCAAGAATTAATTAAGCAAAGTAATAGGTACCTTGAACAAATGATGGTGAGTGTAAACATTTCCACAGGGATTGCCAGGGTTAATGATAAGCATAGCAACAGTATTGTGATCAGAAAGAGACTCAAGAGCTTGAAGATCAACCTCCCAACCCTTTTCTGGTAAAAGATCAAAATGGCGAACCTCAAAATGGTGAAGTGCAGCATTAGATGTATAGGCCGGGAAGCCAGGTCTGGGAAGCAAAATGTTGGCTTTAGGACTCGCAAGCACTGCTATGATGCATTCAATGGCTTGCTTGCATCCAACAGTAATATACACATTTTCCGGTGATAGCTTGTATGGTAGATCTCTAGACAGATATTCTGCGACTGCCCTGTATATGTTTGTGTGAGTACTCTTAAGTCTTAACTTAACCTTAAGTTTTGTACAACTCTATCTAACAATTTAACCGGGTAAGCAGAACTGAACTAACTCCAACCAAAACCCATTAAATGATTAGATGATTGGTTACCTTCTTGCTGGAAAATGACCTTGGGGACTAGGGCAATAACTATTGTAATTTCCAGAGGTAGCTGCATGGACGATGGCTTCTTGTGCTACAGTGGTGGTTCGGAAGCATGGGAATGCAGAAGGATCTCCGTGGCCTAGAGGCACAGTTGACCTTCAATCTTCTTTCCTCATACACTTTCCCTCACACTACCCAGAATGCCTCGTATGGATATGGAAGATGCTGCGTTCAGCTCTTCGTTCCCCTTGAATCGCCATGCACCTCCTAATTACTTCATTCTCCATATTCTTCTATTACCTTTACTACTCTCTGTATTAGAATATAGATGATCCATGATCTCATTCATGAACACCACCAACCAAAAATGTTCCCAGACTAAATAAGAAATAGAAGAATGAGATAGTCGAGCCAATAAAAAAACATGACAACAACAAGATATTGGATCCTATGTTGCTCAGCATAGAAAAGTAAGGAGAGAAAGTGACACATAAGTAGATTACACACATAATGTAGGAGTGGTGTCAAAACGGGTCCAACCCGCGGGTTGGGCCCGTTTACCCACAAATACGGGCGGGTTGGATTGATGACAAAATGACCCGCGGGTAAACGGACCCGGCCCGTTTGACCCGTCTAAAATACGGGTTTAAACGGGTTACCCGTTTTTTTAAAAAAAAATTAATATATTATGCTTTTATGAATTTATTTATTTTTTTGGACTACCAACTCTAACTTTAAAATATAGTTGTGTTTAAAAAATTAAAATATAGTTGTATTTCAAAAAAATTTTAAATGCATTTAAATCTTTAAAATATTTTATGTTGTTAGATCATTTTTTTCCAATCATCAAGATTATTTATAGACGATGGATGTATTATAGACAATTTAATGGAATATTTCTTCAACTTTTAATTAAAATATTTTTTAATTATAAAGTTTATGCTAATTTATTTTTCAATCATAGAGATTTAACTTTGATTACAATTGAATGTATTTTTCCTATAACAATAAATTATACATGGTTTTTGAATCATAAAACCCTTTTTTTTATAGAAAATATAAAATATATTACTAGAAAGGAGAAGTACAGGAGCGGAAAAAACAAAAAACTAATACAATAAAACAGTCACTAGGTCAAAAACATATCAATTTTACTTAATTTATTTCTTTTTATTTATTTTCAAACACAATTCTAAAAACAAAATCAAATGGCATGCGCGGATGTAAATATTGGCAAAATTATTCACACTATTGACTAGAAGTATAGAACATCAGTATATAATATCATCATTTACCCTTTTAAAAATAAGAAAATAAAAAAAACTTTAAAAAAATTGATATTTAAAAAAAATAATAAAATTGACCCGTTTTACCAGTTTAACCCGCAACCCGCACATATACGAGCCGAGTTGGTATTTTCCCAACCCGTCAAAATTTTGACCCGTACGGACCGGATTGGCCCGTTTGACACCTCTATGAGTCTATGTAGGACTCACTTATGTGTCACTCTCTCTCTTTGTTAGACAACATATGATCCATTCTCATAAAGACACATGTGACAGATATATATGGGATTGTATATATTAAATATGTCCAAAAGTCTAAACAGAAAGGGATTTTTTATTTTTTGATTGAGTATTTGAGTTGAACTACTAAAAATATTCATCGCGTGGGTTTTATAATTTATTTTGCATGCCAAGTTGCCAACTTATGGGGGTTATGTTCAAATGATAGAAGATATGCCGATGAGATTCGTCACGTGGGCTTTGTTGGGTCTATACCTGTTGGGGGCTTGTGGTATACACGTATATATGAAAATTAGTTAGTCTGGGTTGGTCAAAAACTATCCAAGCCCAAGCTAATGTCTTACCCAAAGAAAAGTCCAAGTTAATGTCTTACCAAAATAGCGCAATTTAACATAGCTTTTTCTTTTTTAAAAAAGGCAAATGATATATATATATTGTTGATTTCTGAAAGGACAAAACTTATATACTGTTGTTTACATGCTTTTTGGTAAGGTTAACTAATTAAAAAAAGACATATGTCAATGTAATCAATTAAAAAAAGACATGTGTCAATTTTCTTCTTGAAATTGACACATGTCTTTTTTTAATTGGTTAACCTTACCAAAAGCATGTAAGCAACAGCACATAAGTTTTTTCCTTTCTGAAATTGCTGCAAGGTAATTGTTAAAAAAAGGCCTAAGTTTGAGCTCTATAATATTTATGGTCTAATGATACAAGTCCCATATTGGAGAGGCTATGATTAAAGAAAGGTCTTATAAGGTCTTGGACTCTCCCACTCTAGTAGCTAGCTATTGGGGTATGATTTTTTTAAGGATTTGTGCTCGTATCAATTGGTGCTTTCATTGAGAGCCGGCCGACCGAAAAGGGCTACCTGCAGAGGGTTCTAATCGGTGGAATGACTGACTGTGATCGAGTGAAGCACCACAGAATGAAGTGTTGCAGTGTGGAGCCGTCGGAACGCTGGCTTTCGAAGGAAATGGTAATAATATAAATCTCACATTGGGGATGCTATAATTAAAGAAAAGACTTATAAGGCCCTTTGGCTCTCCCACTCCAACAACTAGCTTTTGGAACGTAATTCTCCTAATGTCTTGTGCTCGTATCATCTAACAATTTCAGTAACAACACTATAATTGAAATTATTTTAAGATTTATATAAGCCTTCTCCCTTGAATTTAAATTCATGATATTAATTGTACAAGACCAATACAAACTATAGTATGTGATCCAAGGGAATGACGCTGATCATTGATCACACCAACCACCCCCTTCTTTATATTCATATTTTACCTTTCATATTAGAATAGGTACCAAAAGGAAGGGCATTTCATGAATTTCTTTTATATTGATACCGCAATACATGATGATCCAACACACTAATGATGATCACCATTAATTTGATATTGCAAGCTTGTTAAAAAGCCATATGGATTTTAACACTTCTTGGCATGCCTTTTGCAGAACACTCTAATCCTCTCAAAGCCATCTTCAAGAAGAGAAGGTTCCATAGCAAAAGTTATGCGTAACCAATTCTTTAATCCAAGAGCCATCCCTACAACACATGAGCTTATTGGTGAACAGAATATTAGAAGTCCAAAAGAAAATTAAGGTATAAAATTCATACCTGGTAAGACAACCACAGATTCTTCTTTGGCCAACTTGATACAGAACTCTATATCATCCTGAATTCCTTCTAATAATGTTACGTTTAGTTTTACCTGAAAAAAATGATATATAAATATTTGTTTTCTAATGGAATTAAGAGAATATATATAATGTAGGCATATACCATCATAAACATTGATCCTTCTGGCTTGTATGGACAAATAAGGCAAGGTATCTCCTTAATTTTGTCATAACATAGTTCAGCAGTGTCTCTTAGAATCTTGACGATCTTTGAAAAGAACTTCTCGTCTGTCTTCTCAATAATTTCAGGAATTGCTCCCTTATTCATTTAACAAATGTCAGAAGAAAATGACAAGTACATAGACTATTATTTTTCCCAAAGCATCGAGAAACTGTGAAAATTTTAATTTGATATTTTCTCAAAACCTGGGGACCAAAACTAATGATGTGTTTGAATTGAGGAGAATAAAATGGAAATGAAATTTTTAAATTTGATATTTTATGTAATTTAAATCTAATTTTTTTTAAATTAGCAAGAATAAAATATATTACAAGAAAAAATATCTATGTTATACTTAATCTAAATCAAAGAAAATGTCAAAAAAAAATTCTACTTTCCTTTTCTTTCCTGTCATTTTCCTCCATCCAAACACACCTTACGTTAATGAAAAAACATATAGGTCAAAATCCTAAATTGGTCCTTTATGTTTGTACAAAGTTTCATATGTCCTTTATGTTTCAAAAAGTCTAAATTAATCCTTTATGTTTACAAGAAGTTCCAAATTGGTCCTTCCGTCCACTTCCGTCAATTTTTTACGTTAAGTGCTGACGTGGCGTGCTAACGCGTCCATCTAAGATGATGTGTCATGCCACGTCATCACATATGATATTGGATAATGACGTGGCATGACACGTCAACTTCAATTGACACGTAGGAGAGATGATGTGCCAACGTCAGCACTTAACTGAAGAAATAAACGGACTTGGACGGAAGGACCAATTTGGAACTTCTTGCAAACATAAAGGACCAATTTAGACTTTTTGAAACAAAAAGAACCAATATGAAACTTCATGCAAACATAAAGGACCAATTTAGGGTTTTGACCAAAAATAAAATAAAAAAAGGATCCCTCTATAATCTAGGCTCACAAAGACATAATGATCGTTTAAAACTTCAAGTAGTAAAGTACATATATGAAACTAGAAATCACTTAAAATTAATTATGAAATTTACAAACCTGATTTAAAGTGGCAGGTTCACATGTCACCTTGGTATAGGATTCTATACTCTCCACCACCTATCAGAGGAAGAACAAAAGAAAAGCAATATAGTTCCGTTCCACCATAGATGATCACCATTCACTAAGAAGCTTTTTTCAGCCACCAAGAAAAAAAAATTAAGTTGAGGCCCCACTTAGAGCTAGAGTATTATTACCCCTGTTTTTGCTAAGATGCCATTAGGATCATTTGTAATAAGCCAACCAAGTCTCCAGCCAGGAACCAGCCATCTCTTGGACATAGATCCAAGTGTAATAACCGGGACAATTGATGCAAAAGCTCCCATTGGAACAAAGGCTTTTTCCCCAAATGTGATATGACCATACACTTCATCCGCAATTACCATAATCCCAAGCTTCCTGGCAGTTTCAGCCACCTAATATTAACAAATTAACAAACACATTCATTATTTCCATCAAAATTCAGTGGAATTATTAAAGGTTCACTCTCCTTTCTGGCCCCTGAATGCTTTTTATCTGAGTCAAAACTAGATTTGATGTAATGTACCTTGAACAAATGATGGCGAGTATAAACATTTCCACAAGGATTGCCAGGGTTAATGATAACCATAGCGACAGTATTGTGATCAGCAAGAGATTCAACAGCTTGAAGATCAACCTCCTGTGATGCAAATAAGTAAAGAGCCCATTTGTTGGCCCAATACAATACGGCCCAAACCATACTGCTTATGAAATGGGGTATGCGGATAGCAAAGGGGGTGTAGAATGATTTGGCACCTTCTTCCTGTACTGACTTCTCTTCCCTCTCTGCTACCTTCGTCCTTCTCCTTCTGCTGTTGCTTTTCTGTCATATCTGCTAGTACTCTTCTGCTCTTGCTGCCATTGTGGCTACCTGCTAGTATTTTTTGTCATTTAGCTATTTTACCATTTTAATAATTTGTACTCTCATTTCTGAGTTGACTTCATTAATACATTTATCTTGAGGAAGTATTTCAGTATTTGTTTCCTTGTTATTATCATCATAACAATTCCCAACCCTTTTCTGGTAAAAGATCAAAATGGCGAACCTCAAAATTGTGAGACACGGCTTGAGATGCATAGCCAGGGTAGCCAGGTCTGGGAACCAAAATGTTGGCATTAGGGCGAGCAAGCACGGCTATGATGTATTCAGCAGCTTGCTTGCTTCCAAAAGTAATAAACACATTTTCCGGTGATAATTTGTATGGTAGATCTCTAGCCAGATATTCTGCAATTGCCCTGTATAATTATTCATCGTGTATATATGATTGTGTAAGTATTCTAAATATTAATTACTTAAGCATGTGTGTTTATGCAATTGTATTAATAATTTTATTTACCTTCTTGCTGGGAAATGACCTAGGGGGCTTGGGCAATAGTTATTGTAATTTCCAGACCTAACTGCATCGACCATGGCGTCTAGTGCTGCAGTGGTGGTTCGGAAGCATGGGGATGCGGTAGGGTCTCCGTGACCTAGAGGCACGATTGGCCTTGAATCTTCATTGTTGAGACTTTGCCTCACAGTACTGAGAATGCCTCGTATGGATATGCAAGATGCTTCGTTCAGCTTTTCGTTCCCCTTGAAACGCCATGTGCTTACTTCATTCTCCATCTTCCCTTGAAAGATAGAGGAAGAAGAAAAGAAGCAGAGTGGGAATGACAAAAACAGAGAGTGAGAGAGAAAGAAAAGAATGCAAGAGCGTGAGTGAAGAATGAAGTGACCAACAAAATTTTGTATTTAATCCAATTATTATATTTTTTTAAGACAAAGACAATTTGATAAAGGATTCATTCTTCTTCTTCCTTATTTTAATACACATCTCCCTGAATTATTTATTTAAAATATCACTCTCGTTAATTTATTAATTCTCTTCTTCCTTCTCTTCCTTTTTGCAACTTCTCTCCCACTCTCCTTCCTTCTCTCTTCTTTTCTTCTTCTTCCTGCATTCTTGCTAAATATGTTTGATCTGCGGTCTCATTCACGATCAATCGTACAAGGTTAAAAAAAAAAAAAGTAATATGTAATAGCACATACATTATACAAGGCAATATTTTATGCAAATCTATGAACACCTCCAACCAAAAATACCCAGGAGAAATAAGAAATAGAAAAACAAGATTGAAAAAGCATGGTAAGGAGACGGCTACAAGGTGACAAACGTATATGAGATTGTAAATATTAAATATGTCCAGACTTCCAAAGAGAGGGAGAGGGAGAGGGAGAAGGAGAGAATATTTTGAACTACAAAAAAGATTCTCACGTGGGTTTCGAAATTGTATGTTTATTTTACGTCCCAATCTATTATAATCATGTGAATTGAACATGTTTGGTAAGATTTATTAACGGGGAAGGCGAGTTGGATCTTTTCTGTCAAGTGGGAAGTTTCCTTCCCTCATGATAGGGAGGAAAATTGAGAGAATGTGAGGTGAGGTGAGGTTTAAAGATCAAAATATCCTAAAAAAATTTGTGCCTTTTAAAAAAGTAAGAGCAAAAAAGTTTTTTCATACGTTTATCTTCTATTTCTCTATTTTTTTCCCACCATATCAAACAATATTACTTTTACATTTCACTTTCATTTTCTTCCATACCAAACCTATTTTTTATCACTTACTTTTACTTCCACTTCCCACTAAAATACTTACCGGATACCAAGATTTAAATTGATAGAAGATATGCCTAAGAAAATTACATATCAAGTTGACACCAATAAACGTTTATGCTAATTGCTAACTATGCTTTGGAGTGGCATAAATACTTGTTGGTTCTTCTAATTTCATATAGAAGTTTTAATATGGTTTCTTAGTTTAAAAATATGACACTTTAATCCTCATATATATACATATATATATATATATATATTGTAAAATTATTCAATCTTATCCCTTCCATCACATTTTTCATCCAAAGTGTGATGTCAAATTTAGCAGTTAGTTGAATTAAATGATACATGTAAGCATAAATTAATTATTTTTTTTGTAAATAACTAACTTTTGAATTAATAAATTGTTAAATTTAATACTAAATTATATATCAATTCTTTTTATAAAAAGACAAATTTTACTTTTTTTTTCAAACAAAAAAAAAAGATAACTAAATATATTTGACTATTTCCAAACTATGGAATCAAATTAAAAATTTTATAAAATTAAAGGGACCAAAGTGTCTGATATGCCATAGTCATAGTTATTGAGGTCGGCCTTCCTATTTCCTACATTGCAATTTGCAAAGGTTAATTAGCTTTATCAGTAAAAACAAATACATTAGATGGGCTTTTTGCTTGGCCAAAAAGATTGGGCTTTTTTTTATTATTAACTTGGGCTTTTGTTTGGTAAGACATTAGCTTGGGCTTTTCTTTGGGCGAGACATTGACTTGGGGCTTCTAAAGTTAGACCAACACAGACCGAAGCATTCCACTTCCCACTAATTTATGTAACCAGTGGACATAAATATAATTATTTAGTTTATTTTGCTATGTACATTGAATCAACTTTTTTCTTCAATCTTCACTCCTATGTTTGTATCGAGGGGTATATAAGGGAAATAAAAATTTAAATTTGATATTTTATTTAATTTAAATCTAACTTCTAAAGTTTATAATTTTGACTCCTATACAGTATACACAGCCCAAGACTCCAAGCAAAGAGGCGTTGCGTACAAGAGTAGAGAATAGAGGAAGGAGCAAGAGAAGCGTACCGTGGTTGTGCCCGTTGTGCGGTGTCGACGTGTCGTTGTAAGCCTATAAGGAGTAAGGTACAAGTACAACCAACGAAGGCGTAGTGGTAATTATGTTTAAAACTCCTCCAACGTATACAATTTTGGAACATCATTAATATAAAATTCTTATGCTGATAGACGGTAAGTATAAGTGATGTGATGCGAGGCCGGATGAAGTTTTAATATGTTTAGAAGATATGTACAGAGAGAGGGAACTAATTGTTTAAGAATGGATCCAGTGTTTGGTTTTTTTATGCATTAGTATGTTAGGTCGACTTTTTTTTTATTGTTGTCGTCAATTTTTTATTTAAATTTGAGAAATTATAAAAAAATTTTTAAAGAATATCTAAAGTAAAAAAGATATCGATACAAAAAAGAATAATGGGTAAAGTGAAGGTCGGAAAATCCTAGCGGTCGCTTTCTCTCTTCTCTCTATGTTCGTTCTTCAACCAGTTTCTTTCTGTAGATATAATCGGAGGGGTTTGGCAACCCCTCCTTATTTTTCTTCTTTTGTTACCGTCGTTACGTTTCATAAATAAGGTAGATATTCATTCCCCCAATTTTGGTGGTGATTTTCTTCCAGATTTTCTTCTGAGTTTTTTTAATGCTTTTTTATCAAAAAAAGATATCGATACAAAAAAAATTAAAAACTTCATGTAAATCGAGATTTACTATGAGTGTATTAGGGACTAACTTTTTGTCCCTAAACCATTCACGGTAGGTCCTTATTTGTGTGAGATTTTTTTTGGTGTCTATAACTCTTATTCTTTAGAAAAAATTTATAATTTTTCAAGTTTAAATAAAAAAAAAGTCGGCATAGCATACTAACGCATAGAAGAGCCAAGCACTGAATTCATTTTATTTTTTAAAAACAATATACTGTTTTTTTTATGGAAAAAAACACAATATACTCTTAAAAAATCTATGACATATAACAAAAATAATATATCATATTTTTTTCTGTTATTTTCCTATATCCTCTTACTACCAAACACCTTAATTATCTTCCCTCACAAAATATAAATAATAGACAATAAGGACTTGTTTGTTTAATAAAATGTTTGGAGGTAATCTAATATTTTTTTGTAAATTCTTTCTATTAAACATGCCTTATTTTTTGCTTTGTTATAAAATTATATTTTTTTTTTATTTTTTTAATATTTTAATATAAAGGTAAAATGTCATTTTAATTACTTTTATTCTATTATCATTCTTATTTTCTTCTTATTTTGATATTTTCTACTATCAAACATAATAAATTATTTATATTCTCATTCACATTCCTATTTCCATCTGTCCGTAAATAAGTCATAAGAGTATCATAATACTGAGTAGATGTTCAGTGGCAGTTGATCCTGATCCATTGTGAATCATAATTAATATAGATTTTTATTGCTATTAACAAATGACACTATATGATTGAAGTGGTGCACTAAAATTCAGTGATAACGTAGTACTAAACTTTTGTCCCATAATACTCTCTAGTCTGTGCTCAACCACCCTCCCCCCTCCGGTCCAAAATATATTTTTAGATATAGCATTAAAAAATTAATTAAAAATACCCAGGTTTATCTGAGAGAAAAATACAACAAATTCTTGTGCACACTAATACACGAGAAATCTACGGGTGACTTTGAGGGGAAAAAAGACTGTAATAAATTGTGTTTTTATATAAGAGAATATAAATTATGCTTCTCATTCCTTTCTGAGAATTAAAGTTAATATGGTAGTATTGAATTTCAATACATCCCTCAAATTAGTTGATCCCTGATCCATTATGAATTATAATTAATATGAATTTTTATTAATATTAACAAAATGACATTACATAATTAAAAAAATACACTAAAATTCAGTGATACTGTAATACTAAACTTTTGTCCCATAATACTCCCTAGTCTCCCCTCAGCCCCCCCTCCGGTCCAAAATATATCCGTTGCTTTTCACGTATTTATTTTTAGATATAGCATTAAAAAATTAATTCAAAATACCCAGGTTTATCTGAGGGAAAAAACAACAAATTCTTGTGCACACTAATACACGAGAAATCTACGGGTGACTTTGAGGGGAAAAAAGACTGTAATAAATTGTGTTTCTATATAAGAGAATATAAATTAGGCTGTTCATTCCTTTCTGAGAATTAAAGTTAAAAAATAAGGATAATTCAAAAATTAAAAGTGCAATTTACTGGTTAATGTATTTGTTTAAAAATTGTAAGTGCGTCAAATGTTGATATTAATTAATAATTAAGTAAACTCCTTCAAAGAAAACTTAATTCTGAAAGTATTGAAAATAGACCACTTGACACTCGAGTAGTAGTTGGGAAAATGAAAGTTTGAGCAGGAAGAAGTAATTTTGAGTACAAATTTGTAATCTCAATTGTGATGATGGGTTTTGCTGCATTTAATAAACACATAAATGTAAACCTCTTTAAAACCACAAATTTGAGAAAACACAAGGTCATTGTCCGGATCTAGGCGGAGAGGAAAGAAAAAATTAGAATAAAATAATAAAAAAGTTGAAAACAGAAAAGGGGGGAAACTTCCCCTCTTAAATGAATTTCCGTAATGTATGTTGCCATTTTAGGCACAAATGACAACTTCTTCTGCTTCTCTCTGCTTTAGCGCATAATTTCAGCTAGATTACGACGTAACAACGCCTGCCACCGCATCTCACTCACGCAATTCCCGCGTCCGTGTTCTTCACTCTCCAATCCCACGGTGTTTGTCTGAGATCAGTGGGGCGTGGGGGACGCACGCGATCCAACGTGGCGTGGGGAGAGTAGTAAAGTAAATTGAAGACACACGGTGATTAGTTAAAGGAGGAAAGAGGAGGGAGAGAGACGTGAAATGGATGGAATGGAAGGCACCGAAACATATGAAATGATGATGAGAGCGTGGGAGCGTGACTAGTGTTTAGAGGACGCGTCCAAAGCAAGACACAGACACGTGTCGTTTTAGAAGTGGTCAGATTCACTCCCCGTTCGCGAACTGTCGGTCTAAAAGAACGATTCAAAAGGGTAGAGTGAAATTATGAGATAGATGGGAGAGAGAAAAGACGTTGTAGCGGAGGATACTGACAATAGTTAGAATTGGTCCTCTGTTATCCAACTAAATCTAATCACTCCAACCACTCTTGTGATTTTTCGTGCCACACACGCTCCTCCCTCCCTCCCCACCCTCTTTTCATTAAACTTATTTTTTTCCTTTTTATAACAACTTCTCATTAAAATCTACTTCCTCTTCTTTGTACTAATATAATATAATATAATTTTAATTTTAGTTAATTAACTCATATAAAAATCTCATTCATTTATTTGCTGAGATTTCATTTGTTTATAACTTTTTTAAATAAATGAATCTCAGAAAGAGAAAAAAAGGTGCAGAGGATCAGGACATTCAGATCAGATTTATTTTTTAAAGAAAATAATCGCTATTAAAATAATATAAAAAAAAAAAGTAATAGTGGGTGCAATGCACGCTCTAGAAGTAGGAGGAAGTGGGACACATAGCACAATGGGAGCCGAAATAACGGCCCGTTAGGTTAAAAGCCGGCACCACATGAAGGCCTCGCCGCTTGTCTCGAAATTCCCGCGTGCCACGTAACCCTCCTACACCATTATCTCCTCTCTCGCTTTGGGCGGCGGCTCTTCTCACAGTCAAACACTTCGTTGACTCCACATTCGTCCTTCCTTTTCCCTCTCACGCATCACAATTTCTTTTTTATTTATTTATTTATTTATTTAATTAAACAAAATGGAAAAAAGATAGAAAATTACGCCTCCTTACCTTCTCGTACTGTATTTATTTATATATACCCATCTCTTCAACGACACAACCCAAGCTGGTGAACACGTAAGTGCTTCTTCTTCTTCTCTTCTTTTTGTGTGTGTGTGGATCATGCGAAATCCAACAATGGCTGTGAAGGAAAGGCTAGGTCTCAAGCACAATAAGCCCAACAATGCTAAAGAGGTTCACTATAGGGGTGTCCGGAAGAGGCCTTGGGGTCGTTACGCCGCCGAAATACGAGATCCCGGCAAGAAGAGCCGCGTTTGGCTGGGCACTTTCGACACGGCGGAGGAAGCCGCCAGAGCCTACGACGCCGCCGCCAGGCAATTCCGCGGCGCCAAGGCAAAGACCAATTTCCCTTTTCCCAACGAGGGCCTTCTCAACCAGAGCCCCAGCGAGACCAGCACCGTCGAGTCCTCAAGCCCAGATGGCTCCGAGCGTGAGATCACGCGCCGGTGCGACGTCGGTGTTGTCGTGGATCGCTTCCCGTTCCTCCCCATTCAGCCACACCACATGGCGTATGGTGGTGGCGGTGGTGCCGTTGCGGGTATGGTAGCTCCGGCGCGTCCGGTTTTCTTTTTTGAAGCGGCTGCGGGTAGGACCGAGTTCGTGGGCCAGCGTTTTCCTGTTCGGTTCCAGCCGGCGCCGGTCGAGGTTAAGCCCAAAATGGGTTGTGGGGCCCAGAGTGACTCGGATTCGTCGTCTGTCGTTGATTGTCAGCCTAAGAAAGCTATCAATCTTGATCTTAACCTTGCTCCTCCGATGGACGATTGAGATTTCATACAGTAGTTTTTTTCTCTTTACTGATGATTAATCTTCTATTATTTTGGAGAAGGGAAGTTATTACATCTTTGATGTAAATAGTTTTTTTCCTTGTTTTTTTTAGGAAATTAACCTGCTCATGAAAGAAGATCCAAATTTCTTTGGATCCCTTTTAATTTTCTGTAACTCTCTAATTTACATAATGTTAACTTTTGTATCCTATCAAAGTTTATGTCAATATCCTTTTATTGTTCAGCTAATCGTACTTTATTTTCATGTTCTGAAATTTAAATGAATTAATCATGAAGCTGATTTGCCAAATCTTTGTTCAGTAAGATCCAGAATCTGATCATAATTAATCATGTAGTTTGAGCGCTAATTAACGTAACTTCGAAAGTGATGTAAAGAACAAGGAAAAAAAAACAAGTATAGCCTTTAAAATTTCTGATTAACAATCCTTTTGTAATTAGTAGTATTCGAATCAAATTATAAGAGTATTGTAATCTCTACCGTAGATGAATTGTTCTTTTTTCTATACTTAAGATATTGAAAAATCTCATAATAATTTAATGAAACTTAGTGTTTTGAATTAAACATGATGTACTCTGTTGCTCTGGTGTTTTGTTCCTATTAGATATTATTCAGGCCAAAAAAATAAATTTGACGAAGCCCTTTTATGTTTAATTAACCTTATACGATGAACTTTAATGGGTTTCAAAGTTGATACGTGATACCTATCCATTTGTCATTTTTCATTTCAACAAATCATAGGC
The DNA here is from genome assembly GCA_014851425.1 of Senna tora. NCBI lineage: Eukaryota > Viridiplantae > Streptophyta > Magnoliopsida > Fabales > Fabaceae > Senna > Senna tora. The sequence continues at coordinate 4,218,360 of CM026271.1, read as the reverse complement.
GTCTCACATGACCCAAAAAATAAAACAAATTGATAGTAAAAGTACAGTAGTTTATAACCGCTACACATTTTTATATGGTGAGGAATTAATTTATGAATAAAAATGAAATAGATCAACTCAAGTATAGGAATAATGCTGCCCGTATTATATGGAATCTAGAGAAATGGTACACAGATTATGTTTGCCAGTATGAATAAATATATAATTCCATTAATTACTTCATCTTGTTTTGGCTGTGGATTTATTTATTTACCTGAATTGGTCTCTCTCCACTCTCCATACATGCATTAAGCTAATTAAGTTAGTATTTCCAAATAAAAATTAAAATTAAAATTCATTAAAACTAATTATTATAAGTTTTATAAAACCAAGTGAAAAAAAAGGATGGTGTTAGAGCATTGGAGAGAGAAGTAGAAGAGAAAGCAAGTTGGGGAGTTTATGATAATAAATGTTGGTATGGCAAAGAGACTAATGAGTAATGAGTTGGGTGGATAAGCAACGAGTAAAACAGGAGTGAAGGCACCGACGGCAAATGAGAAAGCGAAAATAAATGATGCAAGCAAATCACGAGACTGTAGAGTGTATGCGGTGGGTCCCACAGGAAGAACTCCGTGTTGACGGGTACGTGTCAGAAATATACGGTGGACGGCACGTGTACTTCTTTTGCCGTCCAAATAACTGCAATCTTAAAAAATATATAATAATTCAATTCAATTAAATGGATCATTTTTTTTAAAAAAAAAAAAATCGCCAATTTGATTTGGCGTGGAAGTGTGGTTACTTCTGAGCAAGTGAAGGAGAAGAGGGAGGGGGACAGAAGAGTGGTGCCGTCAGATGCCGCTTTCGGTGGGTCCCAGTTTTTGCGTCGGCGGAATCTGTGGAGATGATATCGCTTTCACCTTTTGTTCCTCCCTCCCTTAACGAGTCTTTTCCCCTACTCGCAGAGCGGTGGGATGAGAAGTGACGCGCTTCAATCTGATAGCCGGGTGGAGAAATGATTGAGGGTCAAGAAGGAGGACACGCGTGGAAGAGAAAGAAGGGTCACGTGTACGGCGCAATGAAGACGCTAGAGAAGGTGACGTGTGGAGGGAGGAGGAGCCGCCAGAGTTGGCGGGGGGTCATAGGTTTAGTTAACGTTAGTGGGATCCAGGGAAGGTGATGGGTTGACACGTGGCAGAGTATTGGGGAGCGGTAGAGTGAAGGAGTAGGCGGCTAGTACCAAAGTCACAAGCCCATTCACACTTGCTTGCGAATCTTGTAAAGCTACTTGTGTGTCGGAACCCTAGAGAAATTAAATTATAGTGTGAGCTGTGAGGTGAGCTAGGGAGCCTTTTCTTTCCTGGCAAGCCTTTTATTTTTTTATTAATAATTATAAATATTTTCTTAAACTAGAGAGTTTTGATAATAATTTCTAATATATACAAATTTCTCAACTAATAAAAAAATAATCAATGTTTTAAAGGTACTACATATTAACAAATCCTTTCTTTTATTTTAAAAATTTACATCAAACCTTTTTAAGAATTAATACTGATTAGTTGAATTGATATATATGTCGTTCTTTTTTAACTTCAAATCTCTAGTGTCCCTTCTTGTAAGTTATGGGGTTTTTATTACTTCAAATTTGGTTAGACATAGTTTAATAGACTTTTAAATATTGTTAAGTTATAAAAAAATGAGTTTTTAACAATTTTGAAATAAATATAGTATAATTTACTTCTTATTTATTTGTTTGTTTTTAAGTTTGAGGGGAATAGGGATAGGGGGGATGATGGAAAGATTTTGGAGCGTTTGAAATTCCTGACACTTGCTTTTTCTTCTTTGATGCTATCAATATCATCCTTCTTCTTCTTTGACTACTGTTGTTAGGTCCAAAGTCTAAACAGTATCTTTTATCGGTTTAAGTTATCATGTGCTTTTTAAATGTTTGTTAAATTGTAAATATATTCCTTTCTGTAATATTAAATGGAAAAAGCAATTCTATTATATACACCGCACGTAGTATATATACTTTAGATTACAAATTATTTTACAATCAAATTTTATTGTATTTTATAATATGCTTAGACCACGCCTTTTACTTTATGGATTCTCTTTTTACTCTTACACGGCTTTTCATACCTACCTTTTGAAATGTACTATATAAATCAAGCCAATACCCTTTTTAAAAATGAAAAAGGCTTTAGTTTAATTGGTGTATACTGTATATACATATATAATTAAAAATAGAGTATTTTTGTTATTAAACTCTAAGTTTGTTTCATAATGAATAAAAAACTATGCACATTAAGTAATGTAAAACTTTGTATATAGTTATTTAATACGTTATGAGAACCTAAATGCTATTTTCTTTTTTATCAGTAATATATTCATCTAGCTATACTTCATTCTTTCGAGAATATTCTGACGTAAGAGAGCTTATCTGGTGTGGTGTTTCGGTGATATATGCAAGTATGAAGTATCCAACCACTAACAGTTTTGTGCCAAAAAATCTTTTTTTCCCATTTTTAAATGACGTGACAACTATAATATAATTTTAGAAAAATTTCCAACTGTAGATAATGAATGAGAGGGGCAGTTTTGTTAATATAAGGGTACGCTTGGTATAAATGCACGGATGTAAAGTACTGTAAAGAAAGTATTGTAGAGTAAAATACTCTAGAATAAAAGAAAGTACTGTAGAGAAAAGTAAAAAGAGAGATAGAGAAAAAAATTAGGAGAGAGAAAAAGTATGATAAAAAATGTGTTTGATATGTATAAAATATGATGTAAAGTTTTTTTGGGAATCGTAAAACACCATGATTTCACTGATTGAATTTTACACCAAACATACCCTAAGTGTAGACGTAATATCTTTACATCTTTTTAATTAAATATTTTATTTTTTATAACGTGATGAAATTATATTTTTGTTATTTTTTTTATCAATTTTATTTTATTATCACTTTTAATATAAGGATAAAATCACAATTTTACCCTTTTTTATTCCATTCACATCATATCACGTAACTTTCATATTACTTTTTTCATTATAGACTTTTATAATTCCATTACATCATTCATTTCCCATTACATTTTCTACCCTACGTACTAATCAAGTACATCCTAAATATTCGAAGTCTCTTATTTGTTTCATTTGTGTTTAATTAATTGATTTTTTTAATAATTCATTATCTCTACTTTTTTTTTACATATTTTATTTTATATGAAAAATATATAATTATAAAAACAAATGATCAAAAGCCTCAAAATTATTATAATATATATAGATATGGTTTCATTACAAATATTCCAAGAAACCTAAAAGGCGATTTATTAGAATCAGACAAATCACTGGTAGCTTGATGAGCGATATTGGGACGCGGATTAAATGAACATGTACGTTCAATGAATCCATTCTCATCAAACGCAATTATATACAGTGAATTATTGATAATTTTGCAATCATTGTCTTTATAATAATAAAAATTTCTTCTTTACATTGTGAACAGAAAACTATTCTTATGACTTTGATGCACATAGCAGCGATTCAAGCACAACTTGAGAGTAACAAGGAACAATAAGCCATAATTTAGAGTCAACAAGCAACCTTTTACAAGGCAACCTGCCCAAATGTACAATACAAGACAGGTCATATAGCTCTTAGCCCATTACAACTTTACAAACACGTTTATTTTTAGTAAGAGGCCCAAAAAGAGAAAAGGACTGCTAAGAAACAAAGTGAAGTGAGTTTTCAAAGGAAAAACCATGACCCAAAAAACAAAAAGAATGGTTATATTGGTCCTCAACGTTTTTTTTTGTTAAAATTGGTCCTCTAGCGTAACATAACATCTGTTTGATTTTGCCATTAAATGCTGACGTAAAAGGCTTATATGGCACACCCTCTCTCATACGTGTCATATTTAAATGACATGGCACCCTCTCTCACTTAAACTCAGCAAAACGACGTCACTTCCATTTCCTTGCATACCAAATATACTTTTTATCACTTACTTCCACTTCCACTCCCACTTCCCACTAAAATACTCACCGGATACCAAACTTCACCTAATAATTTATCTAAAATTTCAACATAAACTCTTTTACATATTTGGGAGTTATGTTAATCCTATAACAGAAATAGTGAGGTTAAATAAATAAATTATAAGAGGCCATATGAATTGTATATGAAATGTTTTTTTAAGTGAGACTCGGTGCTAAATGTTCTTCTATATATTGTTACCATTTATGATTAAATGCAACTTAACAAAATGCAGCAATTCGGTGATAAATTCCTATAATTGCAGTGTTTACACGGTGACAAATTCTAGCACTCTAATTAGGAATTAGCAATATATATACCTTCTCATGTATCTTTCATTGAAGGTGAAAGGTCACATTCTGATACTTTTCCTTTTGAGCCAATCACCACAAAACCAAATATTAGTATGCTAATATATGCCAGAATAAATACATTGGTCGCAAAGAGAAATTCAGAAAATGAACTCTCATAATAAATGGCAATACGCTTCCTCTCATATCTGGAAACTGAAGGACCATGCAGAAATATGGGCAAGATAGTTACATTTTACGAGTATTCATAGAATCATATAGTATGTATCATTTAACTTAGTTATATAAATTTGTATCTTATAAAGAATAATTAACTGGAATGGAAGGGAACTTATATAATTTATAAATATTTCCCTCATCTGGATTTTAAATGTTGGAGGAGTTCGCAATAATCTTGTTTGAATTTCATCTTCTGTTTTTTTTTTTGTTTAAACATCTTTTATTAATTTTAATTATTAACAAATTGATAGATTTTGGAAGAACTTAAAACAATATGAAGATATGAGACTAGCATTGCCTCCTCTTCACTTAAACAACATGCATAGAGTAGTTAAGACACTGGCAATTTGGCATTACTTTATTCATTGTCATCATAAATTAAACAAAAATTTCAATTAAAAGAAGAATATCTTTTTCTTTTTCTCTTTCTCTCTCTTTTGAAAACATGACTGTGAATCAATGTGATACAAATAATAAAAGATTTATGTTCTTTTAATCATCGCCTTTTGAGTTACTGAAAAGTGAAAACGGAGAAGGTCACCAACAATAAATTTGAGAGTACCAAACTTGTTCTAGTGAGAATGCCCTGTTTATGGGAATAGATGGTCACTAATGCTCGTTTAGTAATGAACTTCTATAAATCGTTGAAATGCTGAGCTATTAGCATATTTCACCAACTAATAATCTGTAAGATTCATCATATACATACATTTGGACATTCAAATAATGATACTGATCAATATTGTAGTTTAAAGTTTAAACAAAATAGGATTACACTGTATCATCTCAACATCATTTTCAAAGCTGAATTGTTTCTCAAATTTTGAGCTTCTTTATAAAGTAAGAAATGAAGGACAAATGTAGATCACGCTTTAACAGAAAAAGCCACACGCACGGTTCTATACTGGTTATTTCATTATTAAGTAAGGGCATGTCCATAGGGCTTAGATGACGTGGCAGCATACTGTACTCTATCACCGATATTACACTTAAGATCGTAAGGCGATACACGAAATGCGCGTATTCCATCATTCCTAGTCGGTGGGGGCGACCACACCCAATCACTACCTCCCATCTTCTTCAAGAGAGCGAGAAGGGTGGAAAAAGTTGGGCCCGAACCCAGAGAGAAGATCACAGGTAGGACATCTGACCATTCTGCGTCTGCATTTACTCTGCACAAATCTATGGATTTGTTGTTGATGACTTCGAAACTTTGTTGTAGCGTCGTTTGAATACGGCGGTCTGGAAACTGAACTTGGATCGCGTTCAGTTTTCGTAGATTCCCAGCTAATAGGTAACTGTTTATTGTTCTTACTTGACGCGCTCTCAAATTTCATTGTGTGTGTGTGTGTGTTTTTTTTGGGGGATTTGTCCTTTTCGATGAGTATGTTTCGGAGGAAGAAGCAGCTGCGCGAGACAATCTCATTTTCATTTGTCAACGGGGAGTGAATTGTGTCTGAGTTTAGGTGAAAACTATGTTGCTTTTCTTCGTGGGGATTATAGCTATGACATTAAGTTTATACATAGCATAGGCTTTGATCAAGCGGCGATGGATTTAAAATTTCAATTTCTATGTTTGTTGCCATCATGTTAATTCATTGATGGTGATATCATGCAATTTAAGATGATGAGGCAGCCCGTGTAATTTATTTGATTTTGTCTGAACACTGACTGGCATTTTTTCTTACATGATAAAAATATTAAGTGCGTGTCATAGGCTGGTTTTCTGGAGTGAGAGTTGAGAGAATTTAAATCATATTACTTAAGATGACACTTTATACAGTTTTAATCATTCTTACTATCAAGTTGAAATGCCATTTTGGGACCTGTTTTGATGTTTCGGTAACATACTGACACTCAACCTAGTTGGTCCTGGGCTATGTAAATTCTTTAGGTATACAAGTGCTGCCATGTAAAGCAGAAAGATTCTTCTATGATTGATTGACTTATTTGTTTTTTCATATGAGAGATATAGGTTAAAACCAATATCGGGTGTTCACCTAACAGCTTAAGCTTTTAGGATAAAATGCTTCTTAAAATTGTATTCTCTTTGATCAAATAGCCAAGACTCAAGAGTTTGATCCTCGTCACCTCCTTTTTTAGGTTCCATGACTAGGTAAAGGTGGTCTATGCTTTGCTCACACTTTAAGTTCGAAGGGCTTTGCATGAGAGAATTTATTTGAGATATATATTAAAACAATTTGCAAGCCTTCATCCACTGTTGAAACTTTTATGATGAAATGACTCATGATATTATGAACTGCTTCACATATTTTGATACTGTGGTTCACTTGGAATCTTATGTTTGTTATTATTGTTCCCAATTTTTTTTAAAAAAATTTGATTTTTCCCTTTAATTGGTTGCAGTTGCAGAATATGACTATATAAAAAAGTTTGTGAAATAGTTCCCTCTGAGCATTAGAAGGAATCTGAAGAGGACATCTGTACATGAGCAGATGCTCCTGATTCAACAATGAAGCGCTACGTTTACATCAACGATGAAGAATCATCACGTGATGTCTACTGTGATAACCGCATATCAAATAGAAAATATACTGTGTTGAATTTTCTTCCAAAAAATTTATGGGAACAGTTCAGGTAATAATTTTGTTGATTCTATTGATTACTTATTAGTTTGTATTTCAAGTATCATAGCATTGATTTGCTCTTAACCATGATCTCTGTGTCTATCCTCTTTGATATTACATAACAAAGCTTTGATCACATGGAGCAAAAATCCATTTTGTCAAATTCTGTGTGTCTGTGTGTTTATTTTTTAGACGCCCATCATACAGTTTGCTAGAGACGAGTTCGAAAATTGGAGGATAATTTAGTGTCACGTTAAAAAAATACTGTTAAAGATTTCACGTGAGTGATCCCAAGCAGTTTTGATTTAACCTTTGTGTAGCTTTATATAGATTGATAAAATTCAGCCTTTTTGTTGTTATACTTCGTTGAAACTTTCTCCTTATGACCAAAACTTGCATTTTTATTTCATAAGTCAGCTTTGGTGAACTCTTTTGTTTATTAAGCATTAATATATAATGTCAGGTGACATCTTTTTCTTTGACGTTGCCTGGTTCATTCATCTCTAACCAACTTTTTCTCCCTTTCCAGCCGGTTCATGAATCAGTACTTTTTACTCATAGCATGCCTACAGCTATGGCCCCTCATCACTCCTGTAAATCCCGCCAGTACATGGGGTCCACTTATCTTCATTTTTGCAGTATCTGCAACAAAAGAGGCTTGGGATGATTACAATCGGTACCTGTCAGACAAGAAGGCAAATGAGAAGGAAGTCTGGGTTGTCAGCAAAGGCATTAAGAAACTTGTACGAAAACTGAACTTTTTCCCCCTATCTGCCCCCAACATTGTTCATGCTTTGAGAACAGAACAACAAAACTGTAAAAGAAAGACACATAGGAGGATAGACTTAAAGGTTTTGAGCAATGTATTATCATTTTGTGTACATGATATTGACTTTAATGTAGGAGCCTAGTCTATAGATTTTTCCTATACATGGTCATCATTATTTCTTCAATCTATATGAAATTATGAATCCTCATAGACTAAAAGCAACCGTGGGTAACAGCTTTTTACATCCAACTGACAAACAATTTGAACTCTACTTTACCACCTAAAGTGAATGCACTCATATGCATTAAGCACCAAGTTTGTTGTTCACCATCCTGCACAAAATCATCTTGCAAGTGTCTGCATATTCTCATGCACCATTATCAATGTAGTGATTTACCTGCAAGAACCTTAGGATCAATTTTATCTTTAAGAGCAAGGATATCCTACTCCTTGAGACCTGCTTGATGCATCTATGTGTTCTTACATATTTTTTTAAGATGTATCACCATGGCTAAAATCTGATTGTGACACTTATCTAAAACATCAAAAAACAAAAAACATTCTTCAAGGCTTTCAATTTCTTATTCATCATTTATAGCTTGTTCAACCCTCCACCTTATAACTAGCAGGAGAACATAGATTTTATAGTTATAAATTAATCATGCATAATTTGTTCCTTCATATCTTATAAATCTTATGCTTGCATTGGTTGTTGTTGTCATAGATCCAAGCCCAGGATATACATGTAGGTACTATAGTATGGCTACGTGAAAATGATGAGGTGCCATGCGACCTTGTTTTGATTGGCACCTCTGATCCCCAAGGACTTTGCTATATAGAGGTAATTATCTCTAAGAAATGCTAAAATTGAACTCTTTCTTTTTCTGTCTCTCACCCTCAGACATTGCAGAGGAGGGAACATTATCAATACCTAATCTTTTCCTTTCTTTGTCTTTGATGAAAGAAGAATATCTGGCACTTAATGTTACAAGGACCTGATAATTTGTCATGTTTTACAGACCTCTGCGCTTGATGGTGAAACTGATCTGAAGACAAGGGTCATACCTTCTGCTTGCATGGGAATAGATGTTGAACTATTGCACAAAATTAAGGCAAGGTTTTCTTTAGTAACTTCAGTTAGTGGAATATTTGGAGTTTGGTCTCAGAGTAATAGTAAAAGTAAATGAATTTTCTTTTTATGTGTGTGTCCAGGGTGTAATTGAGTGCCCTGGTCCAGATAAAGACATCAGAAGATTTGATGCAAATATGCGGTTGTTTCCCCCATTTATTGATAATGATATGTGCCCTTTAACAATAAAAAACACCATTCTTCAGTCATGTTACCTGCGGAACATAGAGTGGGCATGTGGAGTGGCTGTGTATACAGGCAAGTTCCTATATAAAGTATAATGTCACAAACTCTTGGGACTATTTACTTGTTTCAGCAGTAGATTAATTCTTGTATTGGGCACATGCTTCATTTTTTCAGGCAATGAAACCAAGCTGGGGATGAGTAGGGGTATCCCAGAACCAAAGCTCACTGCTATGGATGCCATGATTGACAAGTTGACTGGTGCTATTTTTGTTTTCCAAATTGTGGTTGTTATAGTTCTTGGTATAGCGGGTAATGTTTGGAAGGATACAGAAGCAAAGAAAGTACGTATCAACTTTTTGAACTCATGTTACTTACTTATCCATTTTGAATTGTGTCGAATCATATACTTGTTTTGGATATGTTCACTTGTCTTTCTGATCAGTCTATTGCAAATTTTTCCTTTCAATTCCATTTACCTGCATGGAAGGTTCTGTTGTTTGGTGGATCTTTCATTGCACGTATAAGTGTTTTTTTTCAGCTTGATTCCTCCGAGAGTAGTTTGGTTTGTTGCTCCTTGTGGTTATTTTGCTTTAGTACAAAGGATCAAAACGTTAGTGTAAACCATACTCTCAATGAGGAAAGTTTTTTGGTTCATTTAAGTGGATAATTCTTGTAATTCTTTAGTCTTTGGTTTAGTGTTCTTCAGTGTCTGTCAGCGCATCCTGCTTTCTTGTTACAGGGACCTTTGAATTTGCGGTTTCCCCCTTTTCATGTAGCTGTCAATGTATTCCGGTATTGTTTGTCGGTGGTCCTTGTTTTTATGCTTATCACCTGTTTTAATGCCATTTTTATGCTAATCTTCTTTAAGTTCCATGTTCTGCAATATTATTATCAAGATGCATGTAGGTGGAGGCTCATGTTTGTTATCTTCTTAATTTTATAATCCTCTTTTCTTGAAGCTATGGTATGTTCGTTACCCAACTGAGGGCCCTTGGTTTGAACTATTGGTGATTCCTCTGCGATTTGAGCTTCTTTGTTCCATCATGATACCCATTTCAATTAAGGTAAGCTGGCAGTATAGGTAGGGATATTATAACAATTATACATTATATGGTTCAATATGCTTTGTCATTACTTATTTCTTTTGTTATTCCAAATAGTAGGATGGATTTAACTATAAATGATCTAACTATAGGAATGAGCCAAGGTCTCACGATGACATCGCTTGATCACCCCATTGAGTGGGGAAAGACTTTATTTGTTGTTGTTGTTGTTGTTATTCTCATTAGTCTGGTTGTGTAGAACGTGGTAATAGTCTTTTGAAGGAAGTAGGTAGTATTGAAGACTTGCTAATTAAATGAAAGGATACCATCAAATTGAAGACTTATCAAATATGTTTCCTCCCTCCTCATCTTTTGTGGGATAGAGTAACCTTTTCGGCTTCTTTGTGGGTTTCGGCCCATGGAATGTTTAGAGGGGTTTTAGTTATGGATCTCCAACGGGACTGGAGGGCTATTATGAACTAATGTTGCTTTAGTTTTCCTCTTTGAGGACCTCTTGTCCTCCTTTTGTGTATTCTATTCTTTTCTTCAATAATATTTCTTTTTCTATCAAAAAAAAATAATAATGCTAACACTTTTTTTATTCTGGATTATGTCAAACTCATGTAGAAATTGAAAGGGACCATTGCTAAGGCTAATATGACCAACTATTGCCTCTCTGACAGGTATCTCTAGATCTGGTGAAAAGCTTGTATGCAAAATTTATTGATTGGGACCATCAGATGATTGACACAGAAACTGCTATTCCATCTCATGCAACAAAGTGAGTTGGGGGAGAATCCTGATTACATTGACTGCTTTTAGAAACCTGTAGTATTGCAATTTTTTATGAATATGTTTGTCATATGTGGCAGTACAGCGATAAGCGAGGACCTGGGACAAGTTGAGTACATATTGACTGACAAAACAGGCACCCTCACTGAGAATAAGATGATTTTTAAAAGATGTTGTATCAATGGCATTTTTTATGGAAATGAGAATGGCGATGCAGTGAAAGGTCTGATTGGTTTTTCACTTAGGTTATGTTTGGCATGTAGATTTTAGTTTGCTATGTAGCATTAGTTACCTAGGCAACTTAAAACTCAAGTTTATTTTCCCAAGAGATTACTAAATATTGTGTCTAGTTTAGTTAGAATTTCCAATTGGTGATAAGGGTATTTTCAGTCAATGCGAAAAAGAATAACAAGGAAATAAGATGGGAAATCTAAAACCCTATGTAATAGGAATAAGTTACTGAATTTTTGTGGTTAACTAATTTACTAGGGAAGTTAAAATTCCCAGGAAACTCAATTATAAAATTTATACCAAACAGAGAAATTTTATTTTCCCCATACCACACACACCCTTAGTGAATTTTCTTGTTGCCTTCTGTCAGGTAACAACTGTATCTGAACTTTTTTTTTTTCCAATTGTAGTGTACTAGTATTGAGGTGTTTCAAGGATGCCCTATATTGTGAAAATGTATCTTGTTCCGTAACATTTGTTGGTTGCAACTTTCACCATCTAATTGATTACTTCCTTTTATAAGCAGATGTAGAGCTTCTTAATGCTGTTGCCAGTGGTTCCCCTGATGTTGTACGATTTCTTACAATAATGGCTATATGTAATACTGTCATACCTACACGAAGGTGGTTCTGCCTAAATCATCCATGGGATTCACAGATATTATGACTTTTTGGATTCTCATATATCTTGATTTTGATAGTTCTAGACTTCTAGTTATCCTTGGAATAGAAGTTATTCATTTTGGGTTTTCTTGTTTCCCTGTGTTATGGTGTTTAGCAAAACTGGGGACATCTTGTATAGGCACAGTCTCAGGATGAGGATGCTCTTGTAAATGCTGCTACTCGGTTGCATATGGTTTTCTTCAATAAGAATGGAAACATTCTTGGTATGTTACTTGGTTCCTTCTTAGAGCATGGCTGTGATCAGTTGGCTTCATGTGACAATTTTCTTTAATATTTTGCAGAAGTCAAGTTCAATTCTTCAATACTGAATTATGAAATCCTGGAAACCCTAGAATTCACCTCTGATAGGAAAAGAATGTCAGTAGTGGTGAAAGATTGCCAGAATGGGAAGATCCTTCTTCTATCAAAAGGAGCTGATGAGGCAATTCTTCCACATGCTCGTGCTGGTAAGATTATTTCTGTTTCCGGTTAATTTCTATTAGGACAATTGAATATTACAAATATTGTGATATTCTTTCATTTCCTTTTTCTTGTTTTACAATCCATTCCTTGTGATTAAAGAGAATATTACATATACCCACACATTCCATACAAGTTCGGTTATAATTAATATCTTAAAAAAGGGATTAAAATGATAATCACTTGATTCAATTTTGATCCTCTGGCAAATAGTCCATTGTGGTTTCAATTTGGCAGTTAACCTGCTTAAATTTGTTTTGTTCTTTATAGGCCAGCGTTGTTTCACTTCCTCAGTTCCCCTTTATGTTTATTTGAATCTGTTATTCATTCAAAATTTCAAATTCTGTTGCATTTATATGGTTGTATTCTGTTTTTGTACATTGGCCCCATTGCCTACTGCAGGGCATCAAACCCGGAATTTTATTGAAGCTGTGGAACAATATGCTCACATGGGACTACGTACACTATGTTTGGCTTGGCGGGAGTTAAAGGAAGATGAATATCAAGAATGGTCTTTGATGTTTAAAGAGGCCAACAGCACTTTGGTTGATAGGGAGGTAAGGGGCACATATAACTGATTTAATCATATGCTGTGATTATGAAAAATCACATTCTCAATTCACTTTCTTTCACAGTGGAGAGTAGCTGAGGTCTGCCAAAGAATTGAACACAACTTGGAAGTTCTTGGTGTAACAGCAATAGAAGATCGTTTACAGGTCAGTATTTTCCATGTTTGCACATTGAGATCTATCCTTTAGAAAGCATTATTAGTTCTCAGTGATTTTGCCGAGTTCTGTCTACTTTATATGATGACCATTGTCATTTCTTGTACTTGATATCTTTCAGGATGGAGTTCCTGAAACAATTGAAACACTAAGAAAGGCTGGAATAAATTTTTGGATGCTAACTGGAGACAAGCAAAATACTGCTATACAAATTGCCCTGTCGTGCAATTTTATTTCCCCAGGTAATTGGGACTTCCGATTGAACAGCGTTGTTGTAGTTTTCTTCTATGTTTAGCCAAATCTACTTGTTCAATATAAATAATAATCAGTTGTAGAACTAAAACAAATTACATTCCAACCATACTGAAGAAAAGCATAGATTTATTCCTGTATAAACTATTCAACTAGGCTTTTATAATTGAGTAGCTTGGCTGTGTATTCTTTGGTTTATAAATTGCCAAGTCATTCTAATACTGAAAGTTAAATCTTTGTTCATTAAGTTCTTTTCCAAGTTGCTTTAAGCTTCCATTGTTTTATTAGTGTAATCCGAGAATAAAAGAATTTCCGTGTCTCTTGTCTCTTTCACAATAGAGAGTACATCTATATATACAAAAGATTAGGTTTTCTTTTGCTGGTTTTCATTTTTCCTATTTTTGAGGACTGCTTGTCTTCGTTTTTGTAATCTTCTTCTTCCTTTAATACAATTTACTATATATACAAGAGGAAAACTCTAGAAAATTAAATCCTAGTAGGAAACTAAGTCCTAGTCTGACCTATTATTATTCCTATACAATTACTAATCTATTTATCCTAGTCAAATAATATATTTAATATATATAGCTCATAACAATAAGTGTTACTTTGCTTGTGTGTAAGATTCTTAAGTGGTCATTATAATGCTGATTACTGATAGTTAAAATGTTATTCTGTCATTTCCTTTTCAAAACTGATAGAGCCAAAGGGACAACTTCTATCAATTGACGGCAAAACAAAAGACGAGGTTCGTAGAAGTCTGGAGAGAGTGCTTCTTACAATGAGGACAACTACATCAGAACCTAAGGTATAGCTTATATATACACTGTCTCATGTGATAGTTATCTTCTATCCTTATATACAATGAGGATAACAAAAGACGAGGTTTGCTATGTTTCATGAAGTGTTATAGTGAGTAATATTATTACATATTCTAAAATCTAGATGTTTGTTGTTGAATCACCTTTGACTGTCTCCAGCAAACATGTAGTAATTTTTTATTTGATATTTTGTCTTTTAACAAGAACTCATTTTGTGCCAATCTTTACTCGTTTCTAAACTATCTTCAAACTTGATATTTTAATGGGAAAGTGTGATGAGAAGGAGCTCAGCGTCCTCCTAGTTGTAAGCACCTTGATATGTTTATTTTTTCTGACTGAATGCAAACGTTCATTAGGTGTCTCCTCTAGAAAAATATTTATCAGTGAAAATATAATATGATGAAAATAATTAAAATGGTTTGAAATTCATCTTTCTATTCTTTTGCTTTCCTGCACAGGATGTGGCCTTTGTTGTTGATGGCTGGGCTCTTGAGATTGTGCTTAATCACTACAGGAAGGCTTTTACTGAATTGGCAATATTGTCAAGGACTGCTATATGTTGCCGTGTGACACCATCACAAAAAGCACAGGTGTTCTTGCAATTTTATTTGTGGATTTTTGGATGTCCTGTTTTTTAAAGGATTTATGTCTTCCATTCCTTTTCTTTTCTTTTCTTTCTTTCTCCCCATTGGAGCATACAGGGCTTGTGCTTGCCTTTGTTCCTTTTAATATGCTTTTAGACAGGAATCATATGCTTAACTAGAAGTATCAAATATACTAACATAGAAGTGAAATGAAATTGAGAATTGACACTTGAACTGACATCTGTTTGCTAAATGTTTGTCTAGGTAAACCAATTGTTGAAGCTTCTTTAACTTGTTTTTTTTTCTTAAAAAATAAAATTACAGCCTCTTTAAGAGGTACAAAGAAGCATTAGCATTATCCATTTTAAATCGTCTCTATCTCTTGGATTTTCATGTTGTCCGGTAAAAAAATAAGGTACATAAGAAATTCATGGCCTATGATTCAAGATTTTTTTACCTATATATTCTCATTTACTTGAAATAAGAGCTGCCACTTTGATGTAGTACATTAATAAGATATGTGAAGCTGTTGACTTTCTCGTTCCTCCAGACTCATTTTAAGATCATAATACTGCCAGTGTTGTGATGTTCCTTTCTATTATATGAAGATACTTGTTAACACTGTATACTGCCACTATTGTTGTAGCTTGTTGAGCTCTTAAAATCATGTGATTATAGAACACTGGCAATTGGTGATGGTGGAAACGATGTAAGGATGATACAGACAGCTGACATAGGTGTTGGCATTAGTGGGAGAGAAGGATTGCAAGCAGCAAGAGCAGCTGATTACAGTGTTGGAAGTAAGCCTTTTTTCTTACCAAAAAATTAAAAACACCCGATTTATCTGCTTTCATTTTGCCTTGGAACTGCGTCAAATATTTAATCTGATGGTGTAACTTTTATTGTGGTTCATCAGAGTTGAGAACAATAATTTATAAAGTTTCCATGTTATTTATAAAAGCCATAATTTGATAAACCACTCCTGACTGTTTATCTTTGGTGACTGGAAATTATAGACTGCCAGATTGATCCAACCTCTTTGATTTTCAGAGTTCAGGTTCCTAAAAAGATTAATTCTTGTCCATGGCCGGTACTCATACAATCGTACAGCATTTCTTTCTCAGTATTCGTTCTACAAGTCCCTACTGATATGTTTCATCCAAATTTTGTGAGTATCTTCCAACTTTGTACCCCTTTCTTTTTCTTTACGGGGCTGAGTTACCTTTGCACGCTGGAGTATTATACTCTAATTGTGCATAAATGCCACCACATGGGGAGCCCCAAAAAAAAAAAATATTTGAAAGGAAAAGTTAACATGAGGACACTGCCCACCATTTTTCTCAATATTCATGAATATAGAAGTGCAAGAATTGCATTTTAATTTCTTCTTCCCAAGCTGATAATTGCATTTTCAGTTTTTCATTTATTTCAGGTGTCTCTGGAACCAGCCTTTTCAATTCTGTTAGCTTGATGGCCTATAATGTTTTCTACACTAGTGTTCCTGTTCTAGTCAGTGTGCTTGACAAAGATCTTAGTGAAGAAACTGTGATGCAGCATCCTCAAATTTTATTTTATTGCCAAGCTGGGAGGTTCGACATTATAATATTAATTGTTCTTGATATTTTATATTCCAGTTTAGTGTAAGAAAAAGGTATTTCCAGTTTGGTTCATTGACTACTTTTATAACAGAATAACTA
This sequence comes from Senna tora, assembly GCA_014851425.1. Classification (NCBI taxonomy): domain Eukaryota; kingdom Viridiplantae; phylum Streptophyta; class Magnoliopsida; order Fabales; family Fabaceae; genus Senna; species Senna tora. The sequence continues at coordinate 4,201,850 of CM026271.1, read as the reverse complement.
AGTCCCTTCAGGGACTTCCGATAAAATTGGAACATAATAACTAAAATTGATAGCATCTGGGTGACCACTTTAATGAACCAAGGTGGAAATGTTATGTTCATTTGCACTGAATATAGCCACTTCATTTCCAGACTTTGAATTGACTGAAAAGCATTGAAACAGGCTTTTAAACCCTAGTACATTTGCCGGATGGTTTGGGCGATCTCTCTTCCATGTAAGTGATAGTATTCATATTGACAGTAATCAGATATGTAACATAATCTTATTATCCAGACTGCTGTTCTGTCATTTTATGCCTGAGTTTGCATTTGCACTCTCTAAAGCAGATTATATAGAGCTAAAAACTTGAATGGCTGTATATTTTCTCATTGGTATTTATGCCACTCTCATGGTCACTGATTTGCAGGCAATAGTTGTATTTGTGATAAGTATACATGCCTATGCTTCTGAGAAAAGTGAAATGGAGGAGGTTTCGATGGTTGCACTCTCTGGTTGTATATGGTTGCAGGCTTTTGTTGTTACAATGGAAACCAAGTAAGGTTCAATCTCTGTAGCTGTAGATGCAATAGCTTGTCAAAGTTCAACATGGCTTTGCTTCAAGTTAGTTCAGCTTTGGCTGTTGTGCTGTTAATATAGGATTAAAAAGTGCAATTTGTGTAGTTTCAATTGTCGAGATCAACTTTCGTTGTTTGCATTTGTTGTCTGGCTAGCAAACCAATTTGGAGAAAGATCATATTAAGTTTGAAATGCACCTGCCTCAAATCTACTGGAAAATTCTGTTTTTATTGCCTGACTAATGTTCAATGCCTGCAGTTCTTTTACAATATTGCAACATCTTGCTATATGGGGTAACTTGGCTGCCTTTTATGTCATCAATTGGATCTTCAGTGCCATTCCTTCGTCGGGGATGTATACAATTATGTTTCGGTTGTGCCAACAGCCATCATATTGGATAACAGTATTTGTAAGTTTTAATCAATCTTTCACTCCCATAAAGGAATTTCTTTTCTATTTTCCCTCTCTTTTTAAAAATGAATAGCTCCTCTTATCAATCGCCCGAGTTTCCTTGACGCCCTTCTTGTTCCTAAAGTTTACAGTTCTTCCCAATTTACATTTGAGTTTTTTTTTTTCCCGCATCACATTTTACTCTATTGGTTATGTTTATGATGTAAACTGTAATGCCATACAGCTTACAGTTGCAGCTGGGATGGGTCCAATTTTAGCCATCAAGTACTTCCGATATACATATAGACCAAGCAAAATAAATACCCTTCAGCAGGCTGAACGTCTAGGTGGACCAATTTTGTCTCTAGCCACAATTGATCCTCAGCCCAGATCCTTAGAGAAAGAGGTTTCTCCATTGTCAATAACACAACCCAAAAACAGAAATTCTGTGTATGAACCTCTTTTATCAGATTCTCCAAATTCCACCAGAAGGTCTTTTGGAGCAGGGGCGCCTTTTGATTTTTTTCAGTCGCCCTCAAGATTATCACTCTCTAGCAGTTACACAAGAAATTGCAAGGACAACTGAGTCAACAAGCACTTGCAAGAGTTTAAGTGCAATAACGTTTATTTAGTTAGAGTTCCTTGTAATACCCATCTCTTAAAGAAATATTTTTACTTTTTGGTCTAACATTTGTTGTAATTTTCCATTGGCCATGTTTTGCGGCGCAAGATCTTATGAGGTTTTGTGGTTTTCAACTTCCTTTTCCTCTCCCTGCTTAATTAACCCAATCATTTTTGTTCTGTCTTCCATGTTGGGGGCTTAATATTGCACCCAGGATAGGAGAGTCAATAATTTTTTTACAAGATGTTTGAGCATTTAAAACTGTGATGTATATAATTTATGTAAGAATATGAACTTTATGTTTTCAGTTTAGTTTCTTTTGTATACAAGTTTTTAAGTTATAATTTATGATATTTACCAAACATCTTAGGAATTTGTTAGATAAAATTTAGGTTTAGTTTTTAACTGCTTATCATTTAAGTTATTTAATGAAAGTATGATAAATGAAGATTTCTTTCTATGCTGTATTATTATTTTATAATATTTCATTTTTTATATTTTAATTGGACAATTTGTGAAAGCTAATTCCTTTGTAGTTTGGTTTTGATTTTCCAGCTTCAAACAGGAGGCATTTGTTTCTAAAATCCTTATGAACGATTAGTCTACTTTTGAAGAAAATTGTATTAAGGAGAGTTCACTGTTAATCTGGTATCATTATAAATTTAATTTTTCCCAGAAGCAGCTGGAAACAAAGTAATTCGTGTGGGGGATGGCAACGTACAAATCTGATGAAGCGTAAAATTAGTGTGGGCATTTGAATCATTAATCTGGCAAGAGAAGAGATGAGCAGTGTCTAGTCACTAGTGTGTGAAATACTATAGCTATGAAGAGCATTATGTGTAGCAGTTAGATGTAGGGTTTCAAAAAATGGCCCATCGAATCCATTACCCAAAAATACACCCACTAACAGGTGTCGGCAATCCATCCTACTCCTTCAAAACTGAAGCAAAGTCATAGCTCATAAGCATTACCCCACTTCCACTCTGGACCCATCCTTTTTTTTGGTTGCTCAAGTCAATATGACATACCCCATGTTTATACACTTCGTTCATTCGCCAATAGATTAAAAATGAATCAAGATTATACAAATGGAAAAAAGAAATCAACCAACCCTATCTATCTTCCATGAACAAAATTCAAATATAATTGGTTGGAGTGGTAGATATTTTATTTTTTTAATAATTCAAGCCTTAGGTGAAAAATTTATTGTTTAGAGAACTCTACCTTATTATAGAATATTTGTTAGTTTGAATCAAATTAAATAAAATATAATAAATTTTTGAATACCGGTAATTTTTTGTTTATTTAAAAAAAGAGGGGGACCTCAAAACTTATGATGGGTGGTTGTAGCATGGGTTGCTCCCTCATCCCACACCATTTCTTGTGGGTTTATGGATATCACTACCTAACCAACAGGCCCCACCAAAAGACTTATTCCTAACACCCACACACTCTTATGGGAATTAGCCCCCACCATTTTAGCTGTCTTTCAATTAAGTTTGCTTCCTAGGAAACAAATAATTCATCTTATCATACAATGGTAAGTTATCCCATTTTGTTGCATAATTTAATGTTCTTCTTTTAATGGTAATCGATAGTAACACATATCTGTATTAATGCCCCCACCTGAATTTGGATCTAAACTCAAACAGGCTATTATTAAATTATATTAATATTCACTCCAGAGCCCACTTACAAACTTTTAATTCTTCCCTCATTTGGGTTTCTTTTTCATATTACATTCAATTTAAAAATATTACTAAAAATATCCACAGTAATTAGTTATTTCAGATATTATTCATGTTTTAGTCCAATATTTTTGTTTAAAAATTTCAAGTTTGTTTCAAGTGTCAAAATGGTTGTTGGCGCTGTTAATTATCTTATAATCACAATTTCACAACCTTTTTTTTTTTTTCTTAAATTAGTTGAAGTGTCATCAGTTTAGTGTTTTAAAATATATGAAAATTAACAAAGTTCATAGTTACATGAGATGAGAATAAAGTGTTATTGACAATACTAGAAGAATTAACTGTGATTATGCCTGCTCTGATGAATATTTTGCTCAATACAAATATATATATACACGGTTTGGCAATACTTTAGGGCACGTTTGATTGCTTGCGAAAGTGACGTAATCCATCTTGTAATTTAACATTCCCTCCAACATTCTTCATACTAAACATTATTTTTTCAATGTGATGAAATTATGTTTCTGTCATTACTTTTTTACTTATTTTTATTTCATTCTCACTTTTAATATAAGCATTCTACACTCTTTTATTCCATTCACATCACATCACTTTCATATTACTATTCTCATCCTCTCATGCATTTCCATATTTATTACATCCAACATTCACGTAGTCAAGCGTGCACTTAAGGTAGTAAAGTATTGAGAGCAAATAATAATAATAATAATCAAGTTTAAAAAAATTAATTTAATCTTCAATTAAAATTAATGCAGACAAAATTCTAAAACGTCCATGACTAATGACTATGATACTTTAAAAAAGAAAAAAGAATCTAACCACTGGCCTGGTAGAGATAGTGAAGAGAGAATACGTTATGATTCCTAAGATTCAGATATGTTGTGGGTTTTCAATGATAAAACAATCTCATGCATCCTCCTTCTCCTTCAACATTCAAAAAATTAGACAAACTCTAAAGCTTTGTTTTGTATGATTAAGACTAAACCTTTCAAACTCAAAAATGTACGTGCCATCAAATTTCTACTTAATGCCCATCGCACATCATAAAAGCAAACTATATATAGTACACCTTATCTTCATATCTCATTTCAATTCAAGAGGTTGAGCAAGTTGAGTGATATATATATATAGTTTGTTTGGAAATGTAGTATTATTTGGACCATCCATATCTTTCATAATGAATATTATTGGTTTTTTTTTTTTAAATTTTTTGCAGTTATAAAACGAAGGGTCCATATGTTAGGAACATGAGCCAAACCACACTAAGACGTGACACAACAACCTTCTTATTATTTTCGGCAGCTTGCTTTGTCTACGTCTTTCACTAATCAAAACGATAATCATCATTGCTCCAACTTTTAGATCAAAAAAATAGTAATCAATTTGAGTAATAGGTATTTTATTAAGAATTTCAGCTAACTTGAATTAAATTAATCAATATCTTTTTTAAATAGTAATGATTATATTTGTGTTAAGATAAATAATATTTGTTTTTAATCTTGATCAGCGATGTGTCACATTGTTTTCTTTGGTTTGATTAACAAAATCTAGTATGTTAAAAATGTATCAGATTCTACTTTGTATGCATGCCATATGTTAAGATTCCCTCTTTTTTTTTTTGTAAGGTAAGATTCCATTTAATTACTAGCAAATGTAAACACACAATTAATAAGAAAATCTCTAATAGAATTTCTCATCCCCATAGATATATATAGGTTCATTTCGTTAGGTTCAACACGTACTACCATGGAAATCGCAAGCACATGACACAAGAAATTTTCTAACCACCATGAATAAAGGATAAGGCATGGATAACTTTTCTAGAAGTTTATTTTAATCTTGAGCTTTGACTGTTTTTTGTCATAAAAATTTTATGTTAATTTAATATATAATTTTTTTTCAAATTAAAAAGTCGTTTAACTCATAAAGCTTATATGTATTAATAATTTATTTATTAATACAATTATGCATTTTTTAAAACTTACAATTATACAAGGTTAAAAAGACATTAAACCTCTTCACTATTTATTTGTAGACAAAGGAATTAAACCTTTGATTTTACAAATTATATTAAAATAGAATAAAAAAGTCTGGATCAAAATATAGTTTTTTTTTTTAATTAATACCTTTAACACAAAAGATGATGAAATCTAAATGGCATATATGTGCCATGTGGTTGCTAAAAGCCAAAAGCATTGTCCATTGCAAATTACAGAATGGTCACAAACTTAACAACAAATTCAGAGAAAGTGATGAACATGAAACAATAATAACAATCAAAATAGACGCCATTGCTGAACACTATGTACACTTCTGTATCATCTTCATCTTCTTCATGAAATTGTCACCATCTACATCAACAGGTCATTGACCCAACCGAGATCTGGGAATGCACAGGAAGACCCATTATTATCATTGGAAATTTTGCTCTCGTCGCTGAAGATTTTCCTGCTCGAAATTTTCCCATTGGAAAAACTTGCAGAGGCAGATGAAGTTGTTGGGGTCTGAGAAATCAGAGAAGATGGTGAAAGAATAAACTGCTGCTGATCTTCAGGATTGAAAGCAGCGGACGGTGAAAGAATAAACTGATCATCACAGTGAAAATTAGAAACGTCAAGCCATGGCAGATTTAGAGGCTTATTAATGGTGGTGGCAGAAATGGCAGGTGATGAAGATGAAGAAGCTTCACTGAAATTCAGCCTCTGAAAGGAGCTCATCAGCTCAGTCAGAACATCCTTGCAGCTCATGGACACCCCATGATTATTGTAAGTCTCAGATCCCCCAAATCGATCACTATATCGAGAAATTGGGGACATCCCATTTGCCAACGACCGGCGTTTGATCGGCGAAAGAGGAGGCGAGACGGAGGACGACGACGGCGACAATGGCGGTGAAAAATGAGACATCCCAAACAGAGTAGAAGTTGGAGAATTAGCAGAAGCAGAGCAATGACAACACAAACAGCAATTGTTGGAGAATTTGTTGTTCTTGCTTGAGATTTGATCAGGCGAAGAAATGGGAGAATTCACAGGAAGAATTCTCAATTGGCGAGAAGTATGAGCGAAGAAGCAAACCTTTCGCTTACAATTTTTCCCATCCTTACAAGCCTCTGTTCTGTACCTAGCTGGGTGAAGCCAACATTCAAACACCCCGTGTGCAAACTCGCAGGCGTCGCCGCGGCTGCATCCGCCGCCGCGCCGGTACTCAGGGCAGACAGTGCCGGAGTAGTGGTACCGTCTAGGATCCCGCCGGCGAGCCTTCTCGCCGGGATGAGCAAAGGGGCAGTCAGTCCAGTCGTGGCTCCGGCTGCGAGTACACCGGCGAACCTTGAACTCGTACATGCGGAAGTGATCGGAGGTGTAGGGGTCGGAATCACCGCCGTCGTCGTCATCGGAATCGCCGTTGTGGGGAAGGAATTTGCGCAGAAGGATCTCGTCGGAAGAAGAGAAGCGCGGCGAGTCACAGTAGACATCGGCGGCGGCGGCGCGGCGCGTGAGGAGCTTCCTGGGTGGGATGTTGTCAAAGTCAGAGATCATGGATTTGGTGGGGGAAAGGAGTTGGTGGGAATTAAGGAATTTGTGGTCTGCGCATAGAGTAGTGCTCATTATAGCAGAAATAGGCAGCTGATATTATATTCCTAGTGACAGAAAATTGAGGAAGAAGACGAGAGAAAGAGAGTATGAGAATAGTGTGTGCGTAGTGTAGAGGTTGAGGGAAACAACGGGTGAGACGTAGGATATATAGGTGCTTGAGGAAAGAGAGAGAAAAGGAATAAGAAGAAGATGAAGCCTGCGTGCGTGGCCGCGTAGCATTTGCGATGGCATGCAATGGAGGGTACGTGGCAGTGTGACAATCCATTTCATTGCGTAGGTGTGACCATGTGTTATTGGTATTTTGGATTTTTTTTTTATATTTTATTAGTGAGTATTTTTTTTACCTTAAACAAAAGATGAAAAAAAAAATACCTTAATTGAAAAAAAGATTTCTTTCATGAAAATTTCAACCCATTTAGTCCTTAATTCAAATAATGTGTTATTTTAGGGAAATTTATTCTATTTTTGTTTTTAAGTTCTCTAATAAAATAAAGTATATATGATAAAAACTTTTAAAAAAATCGATCGCACAAAAAAGAATTGTATACAACTATAAATTACTATAAAATGGAATGAGTTGTATGAAACTTTAAATCATACAATTATCAGTAATTGATTAGAGACTCTTTGCTCAAACACCTTGATTCTGGTGTGTGAGTTTTTGGATTATCTGACCTTTGGGTGACCTCAAAAATTGAGCTTATATATTTTTTATTTAAGATATTTATACTTCAATGATTTCATTTTCTATCTTAAAAAGTATATAATTTATTCTTTAAAAAATTTAGATTTATTAAGGTCATTATTTTTTTGTGACATAATTATTAGTTATTCGTTAAATTTTTTCGGGACATTTATCATTAAGCTATTTATATATGAATCAATATTTTCTTCAAGGGGTTTTCCCATTTTGAACATTTTTTTAATGATTTAATAGCATGATGCTTTTAAAAGTGAGGATAAAAAATAGTTGATATACGACCGTCGACCACAAGTTACGTTTCCTATTGAAAATGTACATCACACTGTATGGCAGGAATTTGAATTTCAGTACATTTTAGGCAACGAATCTGTAAGTTACTTTCTTTGCATTTATTTGTTTCACATGAACATCTCCTTTTGTGAAAGGAAAAGATTATATAAATATATTTGACGTCCCAATTCCCAAGTTAAAAAGCCTACGAGTACTTTCCTATTTTCGTTCTTACGGAATTAATTGATCCTTGGTCACAATTATCAGGATAAAATATTGAGAATGAAAAGGATAATTCATTATACTTTCATGTTAATAATTTTTTTATATTGGTTATCTCATAAGAAATTCACACGTGTATAAATAGGAAAATATAAAAGAACCATTGTTGCTAAATTGCAAAATTCAAGAGAACATATGATTTCCATAATCACATCATTATTATATGTATGGGTGAGACTATGATATAATTTGTTGCATGCATGCAATACAATTCGGTCGATAAGATTGTGACATGGAAAATTGCATTGCATCTCAAGTCATCCTACTCCTATGTCACAATCCTATCAGCCGAAATTACATTACATGCATGCAATAAGTTGTATCATAGACCAACCCGTATCTTCAGTAGATTATAACAATAAAAAAATATGGACAATAAACTTCCCGTGCCAAAAATGGGAATGTAGTATAATTATAAAAATTAAAATTTACATACTGACTAAAATTTTAAACAGAGAAGTGGATTTATGAAGTATTAGCTATGTCAATGTATTTTTATTTTTTGCCTTGTCACTGTTGGAATCGCATGTTAGGATGAGGCCATTTGTAGCTATTCTATCTTATGTTTTTGGATAGACACTGGATTATATCAGAACTCAATATCATTATAGAATAGGCCCAAGCCCACTCGCTTCAATGATACAAAAAAAAAAAGACAGCCAAACCCTTTACCCATCAACATCTTATGATTATAATTGGACTCCAAGGACCACTTCTTTAAAGCTTTTTAGTATTTGACCCCAAAAACATCTAATATAGTTAACACATGGATTCTCTCTCCAGTGACTATTGATTATTGATTAGTTTGGAGATTGGAAAAATTATAGTACACAATTTAGTCACTGCAACATACCATATGGCCAAGGTTTCTGCCACCACAAGGTAAAACTGCTCTGACTAGTAATTAGCACATTCTTCAAAGACACTGCTTCTGTTGTCTGCAAGGATCATCATTCATCACTACCTGCAGATAATAGAACAGAATGTTTCTATGGATTTTGGCTTCAAATGGGCTTACTGGAGCAGAAAGTAGGAAACTATCCATTCTCAAAAGACCAAGGGCCTTGTGTAGTTGAATCATTGAAGACTTCATTATCTGCCCTAAAATTCCATAGAGATGAAGGAGAACACGCATGTATTGTGTGGCTGCAACCATCCGAACTACTCATTTAGACAAAGGGGATAAAAATTATTGAGAGGAAACCATAAAAGCATTTGATATGATCATTTAGACATACAATCAGTTCTTGTGGATCCCCATTTACATTCATCTTCCAAGAGCAACATGTTCTTTCTAATTTTACACACATATCAGCTTTACTTAATATCTCTGCAAAGCTAAAGATTGCTTGGCTTATCCATAAAAACCATTTCATTGAACTTCACAACTATGCAGGATATGTCATCCTACTTTTCCTAGCAACAGCCTCTTCGATCAAGCGCTTTGCCGCGGCTTGAGCATCCTTCTTTTGTCGAATACAATCCACTGCTTCCTGTTTGACATAACCTGTCAACATATTTGAAAAAAAAAACTTAGCAGTCAGTGAGCTTGTGTGTAATTTAGCTACTGAGTTTAGTGACCTTTTACTCCTTCTAGGCCTTCCCACTTTCCCATTGAACAATGCCATTTTAAGTCTATAAAAATGTGAAAAATATATGAATTACAAAGAGTAACAAAATGTTAAAAGCTAACCTTCCATATTCCATCACTTGCCATGATAAGGAACTCAGTATCTTCTTCTACTGTCACTACAACCACGTCGGGTTCAGAACTAAGATGCATCTTCAAGCTCTTATCACCAAAGGCCCTTGCTACTGCCAGCCTTCCATCCACACGAGGGACATCTCCTGCAAGAAACGGAATTTCAGAACTACTCTCAAGTTCTACATTACCATCTTTGTAATAAATAAGAACAAATGGATAGATAAGTTGAAGTGACTATGGACACACAAATGTCAATCATACTTTTCTAGAATGTGCTTCCAAATGAACAGTTTCCCAGAGTTGAATAATTGTTATGACAGAATCCAACAGATTAAACCATGCCAGTTTTAAAGTTATTGTAAATGACAAAACTCATTTTCCCTTAAAAGCTACCCGGGATATTGACACAAAACCACCACGTCTCTCAATCTTTTTTTTCTCCTTGCTTGGCTCGTGATCAATAGAAAGTTGCTTGGCCATGCCATTCTTGCTAATAACAGCTCGAGATCTCCAACGTTTGCTACTACAAGTTTCTGACCATTAATAAGTATTGCAGTTACAGCAGTTGATCCTCCTCGTCCCAACTCAAGTGATTGTTCCAATATTTTCTGATCTGTCATATAATAAGCTCTCTTTACTGCAGTTTCTGTTTCAGTCCAGAAGTCACCCTGCTTGCAGCAAAGAGAAATACTATGAGTTAAAGAACTGCTTGAAACAGGTTCAAAAGGAGGACAAGATATGTAGATTCGTCTCTTTCAATGTTTGCCATCAAGTTCTTCAATAAAAACTTAATGTGTGGATATTTTTTCAACTTGGCAGCTTATCATTGGCTCTTACAAAAAGAGCTTTGCCACATGTCATAATTTGATCGAAGAATGTAATAGCATTAGCAAACAAGTACGAATCTGCATGATGTAGCTAAATTGAGGTAATATGAGTATATGACAGTATCAGTAACCTGTTTTAAGATGTTGTCAAAAAGGTGGTTTCTCAAATAGTTTGCAACATCATGGCCTAAATGACCATCAAATATTGCAATAAGCCTAACTCTTTGTCTTTCTCTTGCTTAAATTTTGACACTAAGTAGTCTTCCATAGCATGACCTGATTTTCCCTTCACCAAGTGAAAGCCATGTGTTATATGCTTAACATTTTGCTTTTTTCCTTTCCCTGTGTAAGGTGCCGAGGTTCCAAACCTGCTTTCACCTAGAATTCACAACATCAAAGTAAATTTCTTTCTCAATTTAGTTAAAAAATAAAGGCAATCCAAATTGTAAGGAAATTTCATATGTTGGGTTTCCACAAAGCATACCACAAGTCAATTTAACTTTCTACATTTGCATATTTGCTGCATGCATTAAACATTCAAACACAGATTTATACGTCAAATTATCATTTATCATACACTTTCCAGGCAAAGAAAAAACATACACGGAAAGAAAGTAAAATCACTATTTGAATACAAACCCATATGATCAATAAGATATCAAACTTCAAATTTTCAATAAAATCAGTTTCCAGACCAAACAGCTCCTTCAAATATTGCAAGGATCTGCGTTTCCCAAAAGCATCCATGACCATGAACAAATACCTTATACCACTACCAGTTCAGAAGAACCAAAATATATAATCGATCAAGCTTAATTTGCATGAAAACTGAAAAACACGAAAAGTTTTCCATCACTTACCTTTATCAATTGGAGGATGTCTCTGCCTGTCATGTTGATTTTTCCTCAGAAGCTATGTACAGAGTCGTTGTGCTTGCGCGCACACACACACTTGAGAGTCTAGTTGGAGAGAGAGAGAGAGAGAGAGAGAGAGAGAGGCTAAGAGAGAAGGAATCAGTATCACAGAAAGAGCGAGAACACGTATTTTGACTTCAAAGCACGTGAATTGCTTATCTTTAACCTTTTATTTAATCATACAGTAGAGACCATATTCTTGCCGACGACCTTTCTTTTCTCAAGTCTTCTTCTCTAGTAACTTCACTTTCGCACCATCATTTAATCGTTTATGGCTTATCCTAATTCTTTCCCACTTGTTCTTTTGGTCCATATAGTATCCCTGCAAAAATTTCCATTATTTTACCGAGTCATAGAAATTATAATTAAGCTTGTAAATAAAAAAAAAGCTTGAAACTTTATGGAAAAAAGTATAATCAGAGTTGGTTGTTTGAGGAGTTACATTCACATCATCCTGATATGAAGTCTAAACATGAGGGAGACTAATTATATATGCAATTTTCTAAGCAATTGGAAGGCAACAATTTTGTTATGGGAAGACTAAAAAGCAAATATTATAACGCATTACATTTAGGCATAATTTAAAAGGCTCACTTTAGATTGATTGAAATAACCAACATGTGTTAGACATTTTCTTTGCGTTGTATGAAATTTAAATATAGACAAATAATAAGAATTAAAAAGGTGAATTATTATTGCAGAGGCCAGAGAGGTGAGGTGGTGTATCATAAATGGTTTGGTGAGGGGGGAGTCGTTGTTGACTTTAAGTAAACAAAAGCAGACACATGGTTGGAATTGATCAAAGAATAACTTAAAGAAAGAAAAAAAAAAACGAAAAAAGAAAAACCACTCCTTTTTTGTTTGATTGATGTGCCTGAATTTTACATTTATAATCTATCTGGGTTGAAGCATCAGCGTGCACTACTAATTTAATAATCTAGATGCATGTATTTTTAATCACATTTTGTTGTTTTGTGACAAATTAAACTGTGTCAAAATGATTGGAGTCATTTATCACATTTATTATTATAGATTTTGGATGGGGCTGCTAAAAGGGGTTGTATTTTTATCTATATTATTAAAGGTTCATTCCTCTTTTTTGGGTATTTTGGGCTTGACCCACGCTTGATAAATGAGGGCCTAAGATATTGGTTCAGTTTAACTGTTCTGAAAGAGTTCTAGGCTAGTTTGGGCCAGCCCATATTTTTTTAAAAAAAATTTGCTTTTATAATTTAGTAAAGGTTGTTGACCAAAAATTAGTAAAGGTATTTTTAAGAAAATAAAATAATAGTACAATTCTTAATTTAATAAAAAAAGGAAGGAAAATTATCTTATTGTATTAGAATTTTGGTTTTCATGAGGCCAAAATATTTTTTGGTTTTCATGTAGAATTTTTCATATGATAAATTACGAGTAAACCATATCTATTTTAACATTTTTTCATATTGTGTGACAATTCATGATTAATTAAAAGGAAAAACTTAGGTCCATTTCCTTATGTCCATTTCATCCAATTCTCCAATATAATTATGACACGTGGCAAAAAGTGTTTAAATTACCAATCACAGTAGAGAGAGAATATAGGAGACCACCTTTTATATGACCAATCATAGAAGAAAGAGTGTAAATACAATATATGATTGGTGGAATTGAATGAAATGGACATAAAGAAATGGACCTAAGTTTTTTTCTAATTAAAATTTGTCATTACCACTACGCAACTATATTTTCTTAGCAATTTTAGCCTACTTTTCCCTTATGAATTACATCTCTCTTTTTTCTAATCAATTTGGATCTTTGGCGTTTATTTAAAAAGAAATTGACAATGTTAATATATATTATATGGAAAAAATTTAAGTCTATTTCTTTATGTCCATTACATCAAGTTCCACCAATCATATATTGTATTTACACACTCTCTCTTCTATGATTGGTTATATAAAAGGTGATCTTTTATATTCTCTCTCTCTACTGTGATTGGTCATTTAAATACTTTTTACCACGTGTCATATTTATATTGGAGAACTTAATGTAATGGACATAAGAAAATTGACCTAAGTTTTTTCCATATTATATATTAATATCAATTATACAAATAATATTAAATGGATTTACTAATTAAGATTAAGTGATGAACCATTGAGCCTTAGGTATTATTTTATATGTTTCTCTTGTTAATTTATATTATAAATTTCTCATTAAGCTATCGAGAATTCCAATCCGAAGTTATCAACGAAAAGCTTTCACCCTTAAAACAAAGTTATTACCAAAAAAAAAGTTTCCAACTTCTGTGAATGGATGTGGCCGTTAAGAGAGAGCTGGCCCCATATTCAAAATTTCCGACCGTTGGAGATCTGACCGTTACACTCCCTCTCCCTCCCCCTCCACGCTCTCATATCTCTCATACTTCCTCTTCGCCCCCTTCATAAGATACAGAGGTCCTCTGATCATTCTTTTAAAGCAATAAAAGTCTTCATCAGAAAACGAGGCAGAAAATGGCGGTGGCGGAGGAAACTGGCGGGGCGATCACGATGATCGATGAGACCTATGAGTTCTCGGCACCTCGCTTCTTCGATTTTACCAAGCCGGAGTCCGAGGAGGATACGCACAGAGCTGAGCTCTGGTTCGACACTGCTCTTTCATATGCACCTTCTCGTACGGTTCTTCTCGTAACCTTCTTCCTCTATCTTCCATGCTTGGTTCCTGATTTGTTATCGGCTTAATTGGATTTTCTTGGAACCTCTAGGGTTTCAGTTCACAATTTTTAACTGTGAATTGATGATTAGTTTAGGATGATTCATTTTCAAATGTAGGTTGATTTCTGATTTATTTCCGGAATTTTCTTTTCTTCAAGTCTGGCTCGTTGAACTATTCTGGAATTGGTAGATTTTGTCTTGTGATGGTCTGAATTCATTCCTTGCTTTGCGGATTTTCCGCAATTACTCTTTGATTGAGGAGAGACTGTTGATTTTTTTCTTTTGTATAACTGTATTTTTACTAATCACTTTTCACCTAGAAATTGAATCAATAACATTGTTGTGCTTTAATCCTCCTCGTGGTTTCTCTAAGTATTAGGACTCAGAGTATCTTTCAACGAACTCACACATCACATAAAGTTATAAGAATGTGAAAAACAGACAAACAAAAATGAACACAAGCACTTTAACGTAATAATTAGGCCAATTAACCTAGATTCACTGACAGAGAACTTCAAATATATTAAAAATAATGTTACAATCTTTCTTTAGAATTATCTACTTGAGATTATCTACCTAGTATAATTTTTTTCTTTTTACTTGTTTTTCAAAGTATCTTTTATAGAAAAAAATTTGGTTGATCCATTTTTGGGGTTTCAAACCGTTGCAGCGTTCATGCTAAAAATCAAGAGCGGTAGATCTATTACGGTAGAGAGCTTGTGTGATTTTAGCGAGGCTGACAAGATGCAGAAGGTAGTGTCATTTCAAATCTAATTAGGTAGTGATATTCATATGGTCTATTGTTTTAACTAGACGTCAGCACCATCCGATTCTGAAGCCGATAATACTAACTTGGGTGTCAGCATTCAGCCACAGTGCGTGAGTCCCAAAATAAAGGAAGATGAACCTTGCAGAGAAACCAAAGACGAAAAAGATATAACTGCTTCCCATATGGTAATTAGTGCTGTACTTTTTTGGTTTCTTTTGACTACTTATTTCCTGGTTCTCACTATTCCCCGGTAAATCAATCGTCCTTTTTTAAGGTTTCCGCTAATATGGATAAAGGGCAAGGTGCATACTTAAGTGACATTCAACCTGGCATGACTGCCAAATTGAAGGAAGATGCTCATTGTAGTGAAGCCAAAGAGGTAAGCTATATGGCTGCTTTCCATGGGTAATTAGAGTTGTTTTTTTTAATCTCCTAACTTCTTGTTTCTGGTTCTCACTTTCCCTTCATAAATCAATTATCATCAGGTTTCTGGTGATGTGGAAAGAAGTGACTCTTATAAAGATGAGGGTGGATGCTTAAATTCTGAAGGAGCATCCATTGCAGTTAGTAAGGAAGCTTGCACCCCCAATCCACAAACAGCGTCGCATAAAAGAGTTGAAACTACGGTTTCCAAGAAACAACAGACAGCTAAAAAGATAGCTGCTTTAGTTAAGAATCCTTCAGCAATGAAGACAAAAGCGCAGATACAGTCGTCAGTAAGGAAGAGCGCTTCTACGAATCCCCACTTATCACAAGAAAACCAAGCCATTAAGAGGCAGAAACTGGAAGGAGGAAGAACTAGGCAGGTAACGGTGACTACTTTTGTGCTTTTTTAAAATAGTCTACTGTTTCAGGTGTTAAGAGATTCCTAAGCAACATAAATTTCCTGAGGTAGTTGGAGTTAAATAAGATTTTCTACTTATAAGTAATAAGATCATAATATTGACTTTAAGTTCTACACTTTATTCAACACTCTTCACAGAAAACCTTGTTTAAGTGTCCACTTGATTTCACATCAACTCAGATCTCGTTTATGACAAAGGCTTAATTAGATGTCTGCAACTTGATTGTTTAATTGCACTGGTTAGTTAAATGAAGTGATACCTGATCTTTATATGCTTTGTTTTTCCATGAAATACCCGATTGGTTATTACAGAAAGTCGTAGTATTTGGGCGCAATTCTTCAGAAATCTTTCTAAGCCAAATGGGTTAAAAAAGTGCAGCAGCTGCTATATACTCTGCTTCTGTCAATCCAATGACAAAACAAATACTGAAATACTCATCATAACATCAAGAGAGCCATTTCACTCACTACCTGCATAGTCAACTGGTGGCTGCACATCTCTTTTTAAACAACTCCAACATATGCTGTTTCTTTTGCATTAGTCACCTTTTGTAGCCTTAAGAAATAAAATTTGTATGATACTATTAAACTCGAGCTTTTTTTTCTATGGTAGTTTTTTTTTATCTCACACTTTATCTCCTCTTTAAATTTTAGATTCTGAATGTGAAACCCCAAAATTTGCCTCACAAGTCAAAACTGAGTTCAGCCACTAGCAGTGCCAACACCTCTTCGAATGCTTGTAAAGCTCACAAGGAGGACAGAAAGGTTTATGTTCGTGACATACCAACACCAGCATCTGTACCTTTTGTATCGATGGCAGAAATGATGAGAAGATTTCAGTCAAGTACCAGAGATTTGTCATTGCCAAATGTCAACAGCAATCATTCTCTTGTAAATACACGGATCTTTCCCTCCACCATAAATGAACTCCCCCCCCCCCCCCAAAAAAAAAAAACACACACAACCACTTGCGTTCACTTTCTCCTGCGCCATGAGCTGGGTTGTTTACGTACTTTTGACTTTTATTCAGGGTGATGCTGGTTCCATGAAACCAAAACTTAAATTGACCAGGCCCAAGGAACCTGAATTTGAGACAGCGCAGCGGGTCCGATCAGTCAGAGTGAAGAGTACTGCCGAGCTTGAGGAAGAAATGATGGCTAAAATGCCAAAATTCAAGGCTCGACCACTGAATAAGAAGGTCTCTGGTCCATGATTGCTGACTTTTGTGTTTTGTGTACATAAATTTGTGTTTACTTCAAAACATGCTTTGCAACGCTATAAGAAACCTTGCCTATTTTGTGCGCTTAAATTCTGTTTTGCTTCATTACAGATTATGCAGGCTCCTACATTGCCTATAGTACCACGAAGCACACCACAGCCACCAGAGTTTAAGGTAAACCAAACTGAACCATTGAGAAACAGATGTTGAAAATTACTTAGCTATGATGTTGGATTAAGCAATCTTTATCTTCAGGAATTTCATCTCGAAACATCAGCTAGGGCCCATCAAAATGCAGATTCAGCTTCAGTGGCTTCGACAAAACTGTCGCATCAGGTTTTTTTTTTAAGCAACATTAACCCTCTTTTTTGTTGTTGAAGGAGAGACTACTTTGATCAGATAGTCACTTTATTGCCTTCTGTGAAACAGGAAACATGGAAGCCACATCTAACGGAACCTAAAACGCCAGTACTCCAAACATTACTAAGGGCCCGTCCACCTAAGGTGAAAAGCTCATTAGAATTAGAGCAGGAGGAGCTTGAAAATATTCCTAAATTTAAAGCTAGGCCTCTTAATAAGAAGGTAATAGTGCAAACCTGCCACTGCGATGTTTCAAACTTCATGAGTTCCATTGCTGGATTTAGCTAACCAAGAATATATTCTTTTTATTAGGTCTTTGAAAGCAAAGGAGATATTGGCATTTTCTCTCATGCCAAGAAACAAGTTACCCAACCCCAAGAATTTCATTTTGCAACAGATGAGAGGATTCCTCCACCATCTGCTGTAGCATATTTGTTTGACAAGGTAAATTCCACTCATAAAATATTACTAACTTTGTTTCAAGAATAAGACAAAATATTACATGTTGTCATTATTTTGTTTGGTTTTTTGGTTTTGCAGCTATCTTTGAATTCTGAACAACCTGCACACAAGAATCCAGTTCCAAGAAACACTATTCCGAATCCCTTTCATCTTCATACAGAGGTTCATTTCTTTCCATTTCATCCTGATCCTAGTATAGACTGATTGCATGGTTTCACATCAAATACCAACATATTCTTCTTCTATTATATCAGGAAAGAGGTGCTGAGAAAGAGAAGAAACTTTTCATGGAACTACTGCATAAACAATTGGAAGAGGAGAGGGCCAGAATTCCCAAAGCTAATCCATACCCTTATACCACTGATTATCCTGTGGTACAGTGGCTTGTCAATTCGTGGCTCAATTCAACTACACCAAATGAGATAACTAATACTAATATAAATCTACTGACGTCATATGCAGATCCCACCAAAACCAGAACCCAAACAATGTACAAAACCAGAGCCATTCCAACTGGAGTCTCTGATGAGACACGAGGAAAGAACTGGAAAGGGAAATGGAAGAAAGGCGAAGAAAGGAAATAGAAGAGGCCGAAATGAGAATTTTTAAGGCACAGCCAATATTGAAAGAGTAAGCAGCAATTATTTTGGATCAAAGACCCCTTTTTTAGTTAGCGTGTGTTGCTGAAGAAAAACAAATGAATCAAATCTTTCTTTTACTGATGTTATCTCGTGCAGGGACCCAATCCCAGTTCCTGAGAAGATTCGTAAACCCCTTACACAGGTTCAAGAGTTCAACCTACATGTAGATGATCGAGCCATAGATAGAGCACAATTTGATCAAAAGGTAATCTCTCACTAAAGAAATTTTTCTATATAGTGAAAAATCTGAATATAATTCATGATTTCATGGTACTAAAAAGTTTTTAATGGTGCAGATCAAGGAGAAGGAAATGATGTACAAGCGACATAGAGAGGAAAGTGAGGCAGCAAGAATGGTATTGTTGCACTTTCTATCGTTACCTTTCGTCTGATTCGATCTTTTAGTCTGCTTGATAGTGATATGATGAATATGAACATTCACAGATTGAGGAAGAGAAGGCATTGAAACAGTTGAGACGGACAATGGTTCCCCATGCCAGACCAGTTCCTAACTTTCACCATCCTTTTTCTCCCGAAAAGTATAATTCTATAAAACCTCTCTCCTATCCTAATCTTCTTTTGTTTTTTGACCAATTTAAAGTAATGACGATCAATCAATATAACAGGTCTTCTAAGGAAGCAACAAAGCCAAAATCACCAAATTTACGTGTACTCCACAGAAAGAGAGGCGAAAGATATTTAGTGGCACTGTGGTCTCCAGTCCTGCTGCCAGCATGAGGTGATTGGATTTTGGAGTGTGTCAAGTGTTCAAGAACTCCTGAACCCACCCCGACACCTCATTGTGTCATTCAATATAAATTCTTTGTAGATGTAAGATGTAAAATTCTGAAACGACCTCTGTGTAAGATGTAAAACAATTTATTCTGAAACGACCGTGTGTAAGAAGTAAAACATTTATTCTCAATACATTGATAATCCAAAATCAATTTTTTTATAGATATAAAATTCTGAAAATGAAGTTGCATTATTATTCTTTAGTTTTCGGCCTGATCCAATATTAGGAGATATGTTTGTTGGAGTTTATGTGGACTAGTGACTAGTGGTAAATCATAACTGATGTCAGTTGTGGTTTAACTTATATATATATGGTCTGGTCTGGGATACGAGTTGTTCACTCTCTATCTACTATTACTTGTATTTTGTATTCACTGCTATGATTTTTATGCCTTCATCATCAGGAACGCCAATCCGTCTTTTAGATTTTTATTCCACGCATGTGTTTTGTGATTACAGTAATATAATTATTTATTCTGTTTCTGCCTTTTCTCTAATTATATCTAATCATGTTAATGTTTAATCATTATAATTAGTTCGCTTCTGTTTCTAATGATTAGATCTCCCCTCATTGGAGAGAGTTTGTATTAATTAAAATTATTATGAGGGAGGTTATTGGTTTTTTTTATATTTTAAAGGGTTTATCTAATATGTATCAGGGCCTCCAATCAATTGGTCCCTAATCTATTCAATGTGAGTCCTAATTAATATAAATTTTTATTAATATTAACAAATACACTACCTGATTAAATAAAATATTAAAATTGAGTAATACGATATTATTGAACTTACCAGTTCAAGATTAATAATAATTATTACTCTTAGAATCATAAAAAAAGTCTATTTTGAATAATTCAAAAGCTACCTCAATTTATTCTATTTTTTTATTCCAAAAGTACCCCTTTAGAAATCACATACTGTTTATTAGACTTTTTTATTTTTCATCTTCTTCCATTTTTCCTATTCATTGGCGCGTTTTCATCTCCCTCCATTTTTATTTTTCAGCTTCTTCAACCTTACATTTCTCTTTCACTTTTTATTTTTCAGCTTCTTCAACCTTTCATCTTTCACTTTCATTTCTATTTCACTCCCTCCATTCCAGCATCTAAATCAAAGGTTCTGCAACTTTTAGCTTCACCGTCATCAGCTACCCTTTGCGTCTGAGGTGAAGAGAAGCAAGGACATTATCAACATTTCCATTTTGCCCAGAGTCAAACCAAGATTCAAACATGAACAGACATGATTTTTTTAAAATGGTAAAATTACATGTAAAACACTGTGAAACACACCAAGGGTATGTTTGGTAACAAAATCAAACAGTAAAATCGCGATATTTTACGATTCTCAAAAAACTTTACATCATATTTTATACGGCTAAAATACTATTTTGGTCCCCAATGTTTACATGAAGTTTAATGTTGGTCATCAATGTTGTAAAAGTTTAATGTTGATCCTCAAAGTTTTTTTTTGTCGATTTTGGTCTTCGAACGTAACACCGTTAACTTTTGCCGTTAAATGTGACGTAGCATGCTTATATGGCACATCCTCTCTTTTACGTGTCATATTTTAATGACGTGGCATGACAGATCACTGCTACGTCACTCCAGATGATGATGACAAAGGAGAGAAGATGATGATGTGGCAATGTGGGGTGACGTGACAGTGATGTGTCATGACATGTCATTAAAATATGACATGTAAGAGAGAAGTATGCCATATAAGCATGTCACGTCATCATTTAACGGCAAAAAGTTAACAGTGTTACGTTCGAGGACCAAAATCGACAAAAAAAAACTTTGAGGACCAACATTAAACTTCATGTAAACATTGAGGATCAAAATAGACCTTTGGCCTATTTTATACATACCAAACATACTTTTTATCATACTTTTTTTTTTCTTAATTTTTCTCTCTATCTCTCTCTTCATTTTTTTTACAGTACATTCTTTTATTCTACAGTACTTTCTTTACAATATTTTACATCCGTGTATCTATACCAAGCGTAGCCTAAATATAAATTTAGGGCTATTGTTTTTTAACCTATTGATATACAAGCAATGAATGAATTTTTTTGTATGATTTCTCTTATGAGCAAATCTTTTTGATATAAATGAGTTTTACCGATTTATCATAATCTGAACTCTTCAGCATAATTAATTAATTAGTATATGCAATCTTGTGACTAATTTATCGAGTTCGAACCCACATAACGAGGGATGGAAAACTTTAGCTATGACAAAGTTCTAAATTAAATTTTGAAGTTTAAGGATTGTTGGTATTATTATTACTCCAAAATATTCAGACTTTGAAAAACCAAATTACTGCAAAATGCAGTTTCCGAAGAGAAAAAATGTTAGTTTACTCATCACTACAAATAACCACAAAGAAACTATCAAAAAAAAAACCCACAAAGAAAAAAAAAAAGTAAAAGTGTTACTAAGTTTAGTTTATGAGATATGTTCAAAATGTATCAAAGATATAAAAAAGTTTACATAATTTATACTATAAATATTCTTTCTTGAGAATGCTTCTAGAACGGACCATTCTTAGCAGTTAGTTCCTTTTATATATAGTACAAGAAGAAAATAGTTCTGCTATATTCTTTCCTTCCTCCTGTACGCCAGAATCTGAACCAGCAGAAAAAGGACAATAATTAGTCTTAAATGAATTACCAAGAGCAGTGGGAAATATTCCAGCAGAATACTCACCAAATGCTCTCTTTTAGAAATGCATTTGGACTTGAGCCCTGCCACAGTTTCATGTACTTGCAAAATCTCCACTTCATCTTTGGATGGGTCTACCATCAGCGTTGTAAGCTCATCATAAAGCAAGAATGAATTCTCATCAGTTGACATTTCACTGACATTAGTACTACACCATCCTTTAACCGCCAATATCTCAACTTCTTCTGCTGGCAAGGGTGTCTGACGAGCCACATACTACGCAGAAAATGGGGCAAAAATATATCAGAAAAAACTTAGTGACATGACGCATGAAAATGAACATCTGCTCAATAACATGCAAACATTTTCAGGCGACAAGACCAGTGTCGGAAAATTTTTTAAAAAAATCTCTGGGGATGTAAGCCACTAAAGAGGGTGAGTTTTTTTTATTTTCACTATCAAGTAGATACTGATTTTTTTAGATGTTTGCTATAAAAGTTTCTTAAAAAACAACATATTGAGGAACTATTTCAAAGCAATATATCATGTGATGTTGTATAAAGTTTTTTTTTTTTCCACTTTTTAACTAGTAAAGTGAAAATCTCAACTTTGAGCTGTAGCTCTCAAAACTACCCATAAAAGAATTCCACATCCTTTTATTGCCTACATCTCAACTTCTGGATGATGGTAAAGGCGATGCAACTAGTAACTTCACAAATAATGAGCTCCAAAAGGTTGATAATAGAACTAATTAATTGGCAGGAATATTTAGATCAGATGTACTTATGTCACAATTATGGATTTTAAACAATAGAAGGCCTTCAGGTGGAGGCTTAAGTGGGCAAAGAGAAATCTCACCTCACAAAGGTGCTTGATGGATAATGTCGGTCGACAGCAAAGGTGTGGCTGCTGCAAATTCGGTGTATTTTCTTTGTCCAGAGAAACAAGCATGAGATGGACATCTAACTGCAAAGAATATAGAATTTGTTCATTGGATGAACTGAAACAATAAAAAAAGAGTATTCAGTAGCAACAACCGTCACCCACGTATCTATTAGACACAGAAAAATATGGTGGATAATATCCTATACCTCATCATTGTTTTCATCTAAACTTCGGAGATAATCAACAAACTTAGACAAGCGACTACTGCGGGAATTCTTGCTATTGCTACCACTGCCACTGCCATGTCTAGTGTGGCTCCTGAAGCCACCCCTCCCCAGGTAAGCTTTCGAGGTTTTGTCAGCTGTCTTGAAGAAATCCCACGACTGTCTCTCATTATATCCACATCACTTTCTATAAATCCACCATCAGGGCTTGCAATTGATGAGGAGGGCTGAGAGGGACGAACTCTAGTCCGTCTCTTTCGCCTTCTCTGCCTGAGTTCTGTACTCCGCTCATCAGTGGAAGAGTGATTTTTTTCTCGTTGTTCTCATTTTCCTCCTCATTATCTTCTGATCCTGGAAGATCAATTGCATGGTTTTGTCTCCTAGGATGAACATTCCGATGATTGCGCTGTGATCTTGTCACAAATGCACCAGGTGGTGTATCTTTATTACGTCTCTTAACCAGTGCTTCAGATTGCCGTTGAACTACTTTTGCTATTGAAGCTTGAATCTGTCAATAAGGCCATTAAATGACACCAAGAACACAAATTCTAACCTAGTTTTGATAATGAGAATGCCAACATGGGATTCCACTTCCTCAGAACACAAAATGCATAAGAATAAACCAGCAGAAATTTAATATAAATTTAAATGAAAAATTTTTAGAAGTTGGCATACCATGAAGATTGTCAACAGCTCAACATCAAGAATTTTCTTCTTCTTTTTTTATTAAAAAAAGGATACGTTTCAAAAAAGGAACCTTCTTAACAACTATTCATAAAACTAGCTTTGTCGACCAGGATTAAAATCAAGTTAAATAAACTCATGACCGTAGAAGGCTCATTACTATTTATAACTAGTGAACACACATCTAGAAGGTGAAACCATGCTATAATAAGTTTATTCAAGAAATACTCACCTGCTTATTGCGGGTCTTCTCCTCTTCACGAAATTCAAGCTCCTGCAATGAGACAAGTGATAGTGCTATTTATATTTAGTTAAGTTTTTATGTAAACACGGTGAAATATGAATTTTGTGAAGTCAACTTATACCTCTTCCTCATACTTCTCAATGTCTGGATATAAAGCTGCAATTAGGGCATCGTAGTTTGATCATCCCTCAAAGAACGACGACTGGCACAATGTGTGCGGCAAGCAGGGCATTCATTATTCCTGAGACAATATATAAATGATAAATCGGGCTGAATACAGACATCATAACTTGTACAAGCTCAAGGAGAAGCTAGACAGAGAGAACCTAGATTGCAACCATCAGTAGTATATTAACCAGAGAGAATCCTGTATGGCTTCTTGTGACTTACCCTAGACGCATTGACTTGTCAATGCATTCCCTGCAAAACCGGTGCAAGCATTCCATAACAGTCCGTGTTTTCTTGATAATACCTGTTTAAGCACTAAAAGTACTTGGTTATTCTTTGCTACACATAAAATATTTGCCAGAAATCAAGCATATATGGTGCTGTAGGTTTCAAAAATTGCCTTCATGATGAATGCAGAACATAGTAAAAGCACTAACAAAATTTTAAGTGCCAACAGCAATAGGAGATGACATTGTTGGTATTCGACCATTTTGTCTAGAGCAAAAGAGATGATGATGATGATGATGATAATAATAATAATAATTATAATAATTGCCTATGGTAGACAAACTAGCATCTCATAATCATAGACATGAGTTTCAAGTTTTCAACTTTTTAGGTCAACTTTGAGATCAGAGATTCCTTTCTATAAACAAGATTTATCATGGCAATATCTAGAAAAGGTTTAAGCACAACTAAGATCTCTCTGGCTCACTTGGAACTTGAGCTAATCAACTTCTATATTTTATGCAAGGCAATGAATTTTGACTGATAACCATGATATTACTTGATCGGACATCAGTGACACCAGTATGCACAAGATGGTGCTTAAATCACGGTGGAGATTTATCTTTCTCAGGAAGGGAGGTTTAAAAAACATAGGACAAATTTATTTATGAGCAGTTCCATTACACCTTAGTGTTTCTTAGATAGACAGATGGCCTGTAATCGAGAAAAATGAGATTATGTTAGTATTTCCAACCTCCTGGATTCAACAGTATCACCTTTTACTTATCTTATCTACCTACCATTCCGCAGATTTAACAACCTTCTGGGCTTCAACATAATCAGGATTCCTTCTCCTTTTTGACCCACTATAGTTTAATCCAAGAAACTAGGCTCAGCTGATTCCTCTTTCCAAAATTTGGATTGATCATGCTTCACAGAATACCCTTTTACCTTCTTCAAGGGTAATGTAGCATGCCAACATCATGCAGTAGTCCTTTGCACAATTGATATGATATCTAAATGCAAATTACATAAAAAGAAAAGTGAAAAATGGGGAAACCTTTCACATAGAGTTAAGCCAAACAAGGATACTTGTGGAATGGGGCAAGGTATGTCTCAAGTCACTCGATAGCCTCACCAAATGTGTCAGCGTTCCTCAGTCTATTTGGTTATAGGTATATGAGGCACTCTCAGATTATTATATTCTCACCAGTGGTTCAACTCAGATTGCTTATGAACCATAAACAAAAGTCATGTACACTGTACAGGTAACTGACTACCATCTGAACAACCAATTGACAGGTACCACAGATTTGGTTAAAAGAGGCATATATTGACCATTCCAATAGAGTGACTTTATTATCCTCTGTAAATTATTATTGAATAAAATATTTCAACAATTCAGCCTAGTTCATATAATCATAAATGATGGATCGACACTCAAGGTAAGAGAAGAAGCATAAAGTGTTATCTACTACTGCAATGTAACTTTGATTTCCAAATGTAAAATAGGTGTAGCATCAACAACAACAGAGAATATAACAGCAAGTCAGCACTAAGTGACCGGTAACAATAGGATGAACAATAGTTTCAGTAACAATTACATTGCTGTTCTGACATGAATATTAATGGGTTTATCTAACATGTGGCCAAGGGCACATGTTAATATTACACCTGATTGGTCAATGGAGCACTTAATGACTTGAAAACTGTGAAAAATCAACTAAAAAAATAATTTTCAATGTTTAAAACTTCACCACCCTCAAATGAAACCTTAACATGTGCCCTTAATTACTTGCATTGATATCATTATAGGAGACAGCAAGATTTCCATGTTCCAAATAAGTAATGACACATAGAATTCACTAGTGGCAGGAAAGTTATACTAAGTCCTAGCCTATAGTTTTAGATAGAATTTGACTACAATAACACAAATAATACAATTGAACTTCCCAATTATGTCATCCAAGAGGTTCAAACAAAACATACCAAGGCAAATGGACATTGGACATCTTTACGAATTTCGGGAAGTTCTACGTACACAAATCTGCAAAAGAAACAAGAACGTTAACTTGATACCAGCACTTCAAAAGGTACAAGGGCCTAAGTCTTGATAGAAAGAAAATTTTAGAAGTGCTATCAATTGTGTCACAAAAATATGACTCCCTTAATATTGATGAAATAATATTCAGCAGCAATTTTAATGTAATGCAATGTCAGATATTGGATTAAAATGACCACCAGATTCCTTGGTCATCCAAATTCTATAGGCTGATGGAAGAACGAATTTTCACACTTAGAAGCCACTTTCTACAAAGTATTAAGAAAAAAAGGCAGAAATTAAGTTTTCAAACTTTGGTTGCAGTCTTGCAGATACTTATTGTCAAACTTTTGTGATAGATATTTAATGTACTTTCCATAGTTGCAATTCATAAGTGACATTCTAGACCTTCTCACACACAATCCAGTGTGCTCCTCAGAAGGACTGTCAATAATTATTAATAATGAAGCCTAGATATTGAATGTACTTTTTTAGCAACTCATGAAGTGTAAAAAAATTTCAAATCCAGCAATTTATCAATGATTGCTCTCCAAAAATTAAACATAATATGAAAGTGCCATAGTAGTTTTTATTACACTTGCAGTTGTACAAGACCCTTTGCTAGTAAGAACTTTATTATATGAACAAATATTGATCTGGCCTTCAAAGATATTATCAAAAGTCAAAACAATACCAAGCTATTCTGAATCATACATCCTCTCACAGCATGCAGATCATTTATGACTGCTTTTCCAATATAATGAGGATCAACAAAGATAACTTTCTACACTAAATCTTTGTTCTAGTCAAGCCCATCAGGTTTCCTCCATTAAGCTAACAAACTAAATTCTAGACATGCTATTACCAGTAAATAGTAATGAGGAAAAGGAGTTTATCAAGAGCACCTCTCCAGTATGTTTATAAACACTAACTCTTGCCTTGCCTAATATTCATAGATCAGAACAAGGAGGGAAATAAGCTATTTAAATGGATGCTCACCCCTTTATTCAGAGCATAAGCTTATTTATGTAATGTGACAAAACAATATCATACAGATAAATTCAAATATCAAAGAAGTGCAATAAATATTTCCTTTTTTGCTCTTTCTTTCTCAAGCCAACTAAAATGGAGGAGAAGAGTCAGCATTTGAACATCTTGTAAAGCCTATGCGATCTGGATGATATGATTATGATCTTTACTTTTCATGT